>OX344730.1:18167500-19445000 GCA_947034835.1 Ballota nigra
AGTAAAAGACCAAATTCAACTCAACGAGAGGGCGTGCGCCCATGCAATGTCAAATAAACCTCTCAAGTGCGCCGGTGCATATTTAGTCCCATAAAACATATAAAAACTCCACCCCCAAACTTCGACCTTGTGAAGCGGTCTAATTTTGGGGTTTGGGGTTACCTCATACGCATAATTCCGGTTGCACTTGGCAATGTAGCACACTCCATTTCTCGAATTGTTCCCCTCCATCACTACTTTCTTGGAAATTCTTGCACCCTCAAGACAAGCCTACAATAAAATCTCTTGAGAACGAGGTTAAAACATATGATTCAAAACAAATCACGAAAAATTAAAAACACTCAAAAGCAAGTAAAAATGGGCTGCCTCCTACTCAACGCTATTTTTAAGGTCCTAATGTCGAACCGAGCTCGAAGGAGCTTATGGGTCATGAGACTCAAAGTTACCTCCCTTATTCTCATAAGAGAAGCTGTAGAATTTCTTTACTCAATGCTCATTCACCATAAATACGTTCCCATCTTCCTTCTCAACCTCAAGGAATCCACTCTTGTATACCTTCTTCACCAAATAAGGACCATTCCACTTAAATTCCAACTTTCCACCAAATAACTTCATCCTAGAATTAAATACTAAGACTTGATCTCCCACTTGGAACTCCGTCTTCCTAAACCGCGCATCGTGCCACCTTTTAGTCTTCTCTTTAAAAATTCAAGCACTCTCATATGCGCTGTCCGGAAATTCCTCCAACTCATGAAGTTGAAGTAGTCTCTTTTCCCCCCACCATAGCACTATCAAAATTTAACCTCTTTATTGCCCAATACGCCTTGTGCTCCAACTCAACAGGCAGTTGACATGCCTTCCCAAAAACTAATTGGTACGGGGACATTCCCAAAGGAGTTTTATTAGCCGTTCTATACGCCCAAAATGCGTCATCAAGCTTCAAAGCCCAATCCTTTCTACTCACGCTCACCGTCTTCTCTAAGATCTCCTTAATTTGACGATTAGACACCTCTGCGAGACCATTCAATTGAGGATGATATGTCGTTGAGACCTGATGACTAACTTTATATTTGGCTAACAGCTTCTCCATCAACTTGTTCACAAAGTGACTCCCCCATCACTAATCAACGCTCTAGGAACTCCATATCTCGCAAAAATATTCTTCCTCAAGAAGTCAATTACCACACGGGAGTCATTCACTCGAGTCGGGACAACTTTAATCCACTTCGAGACATAATCGACGCATACGAGGATATACAGGAATTTATTACTCGAAGGAAATGGACCCATGAAATCAATCCCCCATACATCATATACCTCTACCTCCATAAATACGTACAACAACATCTCGTCCCTCTTCGTAATAGTGCTGAAATGTTGACACTTATCACATCGTCTCACCCACTCCATGCAATCCTTCAAAATAGTTGGCCAAAAGAAACTGGCTTGAAGCACCTTCCTTCCGATTTTCTCTCCACCCAAATATCATCCACATGGTAAGGCGTGACAATGCCTTACAATATCATTCCACTCCTCCACGGGTACACACCGTCTAAGCACTAAATCTATCCCTCTCTTGAACAAATACGGGTCATCCCAAATAAATTCTCGGACTTTCTTCAAGAATGCCTTCCGATGTAATGAATCCATATCCGCCGGTAGCTCTCCACTAGCTAAATAATTAGCATAGTCTGCGAACCATGTCGCTTTACCTTTAACTTGATACATCGGGACATCTCCTACACCAAATAGCTTCTCGTCCAGAAACTCATTGTTCACCTCTCGCTCTTCTACCGTATTCTCCTTGGTAAGCTCCATCCTCAAGAGGTGATCGGCTATCACATTCTCACTCCTCTTCATCAAACTCCTGGAGTAATAGGATCCAACGAATGAGACATGACTTAGCATCTTTCTTGCTCATGAGATACCGAATCACTGCATGGTCCGTATATACTATTGTTTTTGTACCTATTAAGTAGGGCCGAAATTTATCAAAAGCATACACGACCGCTAACAACTCATTTTCGGTCATAGTGTAGTTCATCTGAGCCAAATTCATCATCTTCGAGGCATAATAAATTGCGTGAAACCGCTTCTCTCGTATTTGCCCCAAAGCTACTCCCATAACATAATCACTAGCATCACACATGAGTACGAACGGACTACTCCAATCCGGAGTCACAAGAATAGGGGCATTCACCAACATTTCCTTTAACCTGTTAAAAGCCACTAAAGAATCATCAGTAAACTCAAAGGCGAATTCTTTTTCAAGAAGTCGCGAAAGGGGTTTAGCAATTTTTGAAAAGTCTTTTATAAAGCGTCTATAGAACCCCGCATGGCCCAAAAAATGCATTCGCCTTATCAACCTGGATACCTTTCGAGGACACATGATGCCCAAGAACAATCCCTTCCTTCACCATAAAGTGACATTTTTCTCAATTAAGCACTAAGTCCGTCTCTTCGCACATGCTCAACACAACTTCAAGATTGATTAGACACATATCAAACGACTCCTCGAACACGGAGAAGTCGTCCATGAAAACCTCCATAATCTTTTCTATCAACCCATGGAAAATAGCCATCATACACCTTTGAAAGGTGGCGGGTGCATTACACAACCCAAACGACATTCTCCTAAATGCAAAAGTATCATATGAGCAAGTAAAGGTAGTTTTCTCCTGATCCTCGGGCGCTATCATAATTTGATTATATCCCGAATACCCGTCTAGGAAACAGTAATACTCAAATCCACCTAATCTATCAATCATCTTATCAAGGAACGACAAAGGAAAGTGATCTTTGCATGTTGCCTTGTTCAACTCTCTATAATCTACACACACACGTCATCCCGTCACTAATCTAGTGGCTACCAATTTATTAGTTTCAGTTTTAATTACCATGGTACCCCCCCTTCTTAGCAACTACGTATAACAGACTCATCCAATGACTATCGGAAATAGCAAAAATCATATTACTATCCAACAACTTCAATACCTCTTTATGAATGACCTCTTGTATAACCAGATTCACTCTACGT
This sequence comes from Ballota nigra, assembly GCA_947034835.1. Lineage (NCBI taxonomy): Eukaryota > Viridiplantae > Streptophyta > Magnoliopsida > Lamiales > Lamiaceae > Ballota > Ballota nigra. The sequence goes on from OX344730.1 coordinate 18,170,538, forward strand.
TGATTTTGTACTATGGCTTTTGTACCTTCCTCTAATCTAATCCTATGCATGCATATAGAAGGACTAATACCCTTAATATCCTCAATTGACCATCCAATGGCAGATTTGTGCTTACGAAGCACTACAAGTAGTCTTTCTAATTGATCACTATATAAAAGGGAAGATACAATTACCGGGTACCTCTCATTATCCTCCAAGTAAGCGTACTTGAGGTGATCCGGGAGTGGTTTCAACTTCATCTTTGCCTCCAATGGTGGCGCCTTATCGAACAGCTTCTCAAACGTGGACTCCTCCACATCCATCTCTTCCTCATCCTCAACTTGCTTCACATCCATGAACTTTACATCCTCGTTGTCTTTAATGTTGTCAAAATAGTCAAGATCATAAAGCTCATGATTAGCTCATCAATAATAGGATAATCACAGTTATGCACATAAAAAGAGCAAGGGTCGAGAAGTGTGTCGTCAACACAGGTATCCATGATATAAAAAAGTGACAGCTTTTATCTCCCATGGGGTATTTCATTGCCTCGTAGATAGCTATTTTCACTTCTTGATCATCTACTTTCACCGTGACCTTCCCATTCGCCATATCTAACACCATCCCGGTCGTAGCTAAGAAGGGTATTCCCAAAATTAGGCATCCTCCTCCATATCGAGCACTACGAAGTCTGCGGGAAATACATAATTCACCACCGTCACTAGAACATCCTCCACCACTCCATGAGGTCTAGTGATAGACCTATCGGCGAGTTGGAGAGTCATCATAGAGGGTTGAAGTTCACCCCCATCCAACTTTTTGAACAACGAAAACAACATCAAATTAATGTTGGCCCCAAGATCGCACAATGCTCCCTTCTTGATTCCATTCCCAATATCACACAAGATAGTGAAACTACCGGGATCCTTCATCTTCGGAGGAAGCGCTTTGTGCACCATAACACTCACCTCTTGGTTCAAATGCACAAGTTCGGGTCCGTCTACTCTTCTTCTCTTTGCAATCAAGTCCTTCAGGAACTTGGCATAATTCAGCATCTGCTCCAAAGCATCATAGAATGGTATGTTAATGTGGAGCTTCTTGAAGACATCAAAAAACTTAGCGAACTTCTCATCTAACTTCTTCTTCATGAACCGCTGCGGATATGGTACCAAAATTACTAATTTTGGTACCCTCATTCATCACGCTCGGTCTCCTTCACGTTTCGCTCAGCTTCTTTAGCCTTCTTCCACTTAGGTACTTGCTCTAACTCCTCGATCCTTTCTTCCTCTTTTTCTTTCCCTTTCTGAGCGTCTTCCACCTTAACCTCTTCCACTACATCCTCTTTCTTTTCCTCATCCTCTTTCTTGATCTCTCTATGGACTTCCTCCACATCACCAGGTAGTGGAAGACCGTCATATTTGGTCCCACCTCTCAGCTCGATAGCCTTGCACTGCTCTTTCGGGTTCACTTCCGGTATAGATGGATATTTACCCGTCTCTCTAGTCTGTGACTTTGCAATCTGGCTAATCTGATACTCTATCAAAGTGAACCGCCTACTGTTCTCTTACTGAGCTCTATTGAGATCTATGTCTTTCCTTTGGAGTTCTTAATCCCTCTAATCATTTTTCTTGTTCATCTCCTTCACATCGTACTCCAAAGAGGACAACCTCTTACTACCCTCCTCCACCTTCTGCAAAATAGCTCGTAGCATCTCATCAGTTGAGGCACCACCTTCTCCCCTGGGAGTTTTGAACCTGGATCTACACCTGGAGGTACAGTTATTCTGCCTTTCGAATTGCTATAGGAGAAATTCTCGTTCTTCCTCCACTGATTTTGAGGAGGCTGTGGACCCGGTGGTACAAATGGTTGACCGTAGAGAGGTCTTCCCTACTGATTCCCACCTTGTTGGTACACGCCTTGGTTGTAATTATGCCTTCCCATGTAGTTGGCCTCCTCTTGCTGGCATCCTGGCTGATCCACTTTCTCACTCAAAGTACTACTTACACCACTCAAACTCTACCCAACCTCCAAATTACTGATTTTCTCCATCATAGCCATGAGCAGCTTTCTCGTCCCCCCACTGTCTTCCATCTGATAGGCCCTCTGATGCTCCTGATCTTTATTCCACTGCCCCACGTTCTTCACAATGTCCTCTATGATCTATCTGCACTCGGCTGCACTTCGGTTCAGGAATGCTCCATTCTCGCATGCATCGAGATGGCCTTGAGCTGCCTTGCAAGCCCCACAATAGAAGTACGCCATAATATCTCCCTTGTTGTACCCGTGCTGTGGGCACTCAATAAACATGTTAGAAAATCTCTCCCAAGCTTGACTCAATTCTTCACCTAGTCTCTGCTTGAATGAGGAGATCTCCTTCCTCGTCTTCACCGTTCTAGACGGAGGGTAGAAATGCTCAAGGAACAGACGCTCAAGCTCAACCCATGTATTCACACCTCCCCCGTGGAAGTGTTGTTGGGAAAATAGGGGTGCCCGGAAACTATTCGGGGTGAAATTTAAATAGGAATTTAAATACATTTATTACTAGCATGAATTAATCCTAATTAATTCAAATAATAATTCCAACAACAATTTTATCATCATGCATGTTGAATTAATTCACATGAAAACCTAAAGCGGAATAACTAGGAGTTCACGTAATTCGTACCTCTTGTAGATATGACCATTGATAACAACGGGACTATCACGATCATGCTATCAACCAAAAGTACTTCTCAAGTATGTCCTTTTCGCCTTGCTTGTTCACCGGTGGGAAGTGGTCACAAGCAATTAGAATAACAAGGAAGAAAGAAAAAAATAGTGTTGCTGATTTTTTTTTTTCAACACTGTGAAACTGTAAACTGGAGATGAAATAATCATCTCCTATATATAGGACTAGAAATTTCGAAATTTGCACATGGAATAGGGGAGAATTTTTTTTTTCTTGGCCTCCAAGAAATCTTGAATATATCTCATATATTCTTTTCTCCATAATAAAATATTCCATAAAAATCTCACCTCCCTAATATATGAGATTTTCGAAATTCATGGGAGAAATAAGCTAGATTTGGATCTTCTTGAATTTATGAGATAATCTTGTATTCCAAGAATACATATCTTCCATAATATCTTTCCAAGAAAATCAACAAATCTTTTCTCTACCATATCTATAAATTTCGAAAAGTATAAGAAAAAATCAGCAATAATAATTTCTTTTATTTTAATCACCTTATTATTATCGGGCTACTTACTGGGCTACTTGAGGGGCCTTTAGGAGAATTAAGATTGGACCTCCAATGGACTTCTGAATTTCAATATTGAGCCCCAATATAATTCAGTCCATTAATATTAATTAGTACCACTAATAAATTAATATTGCACTATCCATCTTAATCCATATTACGATAATATGGGCTCCCGGTTATTATTTCCCGTGTTTAAGATTATCAAGTCTATTAATTAATTAAGCTTCTGAATAGCTCTAAATTAATTAACATTTTTCACCTTGGAGTAAAGACAGCTCAACATTATTATCCGTACCGAAGAAACTAATTCTTCACTTGCGAGATTTGGTACAATAAAACTTCTGAGCCCACCAAGGGGACAAATCACACGAGCCGTACTCGCACGTGTTTCTCCGTATTAAATCTTAGCAACCGTCGTATGATTAATATTACTGCCCAAAGCACAAGGTTTGAAGTCACGATGATTCGCACCCAACATGAATCAAAGCAGTAACCATTAAGCACAGACGGTCCAATTTAAGTGACGGAGATTAAGAAATCAATAACCACTAAGGTCTAATTCTTCACATATCAGAACAGAAGAATTTATCCTCGTTGTAGGTCCTCTTCAACACATACTAAATGTGCTACTGCAATCTCTTGGTCAAGATAGGCCAATCTGAGATATACACATCGACCTTTCACGGCGGATTGTTCAATTCCACCTGGGTCGGGAATTTATACGTTTAGCTACAAGGAAAACTGTTAATATGATCTTTCGTGATCGGGTATCACCACATTAACTACAATATAACATGTACTATATATTGAACGGTTTGCAATAGATATTCAACATTCAATCATAACTAAAGCAAATGCGATAAAAGATTTATTCTCATAAATAAGTGTTTAATACATGAGTTATACAAAGTAAAAGCATACTTTCACGTATAACTCCAACAAGTGTGTTATCGTACCATTCTTAGCTAGTCCAGTCAGAGAGAACTGAAACAATCTGAGCCTCTTTGCATCTTCAGACATCCCATTATAGTGAAAAGTTGAGGCTATCATCAGGAAATTCCTCAAATGGGTGTGGGGGTTGTCCTTTCCTACTTCTCCCTTAAACTGGTTCTCCATAAGCATCTTCAAAATTTCGGGAGAAATAGAGAAGTTATTTGCCTCAACTCGTGGCATAGCTACTCCATCGTAATACCGTTGAGGCTGAACCTCAAACCTTCCTCTAATTAGAATACCCGGAGGATCTGCATTCTGAGGTATTTGTGGTTGGTAGACTGGTGGTGGAGGGATCTGTTGGTTTTGTTGTTGGTTATGGAAAGGTTGTGGAGGGTAGTATGGTGGATAGTAGGGTGGATAGGGGTATGGGTAAGGTGGGTTGTTGTGTTAGTAGACAGGATTGTTGAAAGGGTTAGTTGGGTTTTGGTTTTGGTTCTGATTCTGATTTAGTGGGTTCTGATTCTGGTTAAGTGCGGGGTTGTTTTGGTTATGTGGATTTAGGTTTTGGCTGGTACATTCCCCTTGGGTACTTGCTTCTTACTATTAACTACGCTTGCTCCATCCACCCGTTCCACATTCTGATTAAGCCCTTCTCCATCGAGATCCAGTCCTCCGCCCATATTCAGATTCATCTCATTATCAGCTGCAATAGTTATCCTTCTCTGGAAGGCTCGATATCTTCTGGCAATTATCTCAAGGTCTAGCTTCATTCTATCTTCGCTCGTTTCTCCTTTTGAGCGTGTTTTCATACACTTGAGTACTCAGAAAGAAAGATCAAACACAACTGACTAACAAATAGAAAAATAGAAATAAATGTACTCACTACTAGCTACTAAACTATTTCAAAGTTTTACACAATGAGCATACATCGTCTTCCCCGGCAACGATGCTATTGACTAGAACACAAATTACTAGCTTTACTAGTAGTTACCCCACAAGAGTATGGGATCATTGTAGTATGTCGAGTATAGGGACCAAGTAGTATCGAACCCAAGAGAGAGTGTGTATGCGAATAAATCCCTGGAAATGTACGTGTCGTAGCTAATATGAATGCTATGTTTGGTTTAAACTAATCCTAAACTATATTCTACTAATTATCAAACGAAAAGAAATGAAAACTATTCTAACTCTGATATGAAGTGCAAATATGATGGTGATGCTCGTGATAGGATTCCCTACGTATGCTAACAGAGTTGGTAAGTTAACTAAAATAATTGTGATGTTCAAGTTATAATCCTAAGTGTACTAAAACTAGGCAATCAACTTCCCTAATCTAGCACAAGAATTGAAAGAATAAAATCTCAAGAAATAATCCTAATACTTAGTTCTATCAACCTACTTCACTAATCCACTAATTAAATTATATGAATTGTACTTAATTATTGAGATCCTAACTTAACTAAGGTGATGCGGCCGTCCTCCCTAGATAAACCGGTTGATTATAAACCCCTTCACAAACCCTCTCATTAAGCCGATTCATTATTAAAGAGTGATGCGGTCGTCTTCTCTCTAACAATTTTCGTACTTAATTCTTTGATTATTCTAGGGTTTATTAGAAATATTGAATAATTAAGAGAACTAAAACTATACATCACGAATTATCCTAATTACGTACTAACATCCAACTTCTACGAGTTCATCCTATTCTAAGCGTGCAGGGGTTCTAGCCTAACATGGTGGTTTCAAGAGTAAAAGCAATAACGAGATTCATAATCATATGCATAATTAAATTAACTAAAGAATTCAAGAACATAAACGAAAGAAGAAATTAATAAATTCAAGTCTCAAAATAATATCTATAAAAATATGGGAAATCTAGGTTTAATGGTCTCAAGTATTCAAGAAAGAAAGAATAAAATAAAATTTGTGCAAAGAAATAATTAAACTAAATAATTTGTATGCTAAAAACCTCGATTACAATCTTCAAAACCTTGCCAAAAACTCTCAAACTCATTCCCAAGCTCTTCTCCTCCGAATACTATGTCTAAGTATGTGTTGATGTGTAAAAATAGGCTTGGAAGGGGTATATATAGGGTATGGGCCGAAATGGGTCGAAATAGGCCGTAAACACTCGACCGCGCCTCTCGCTCGAGCGCCTTGCGCTGGAGCACTACCCAATCAAGCGGATTCCTTCACCAGCGCCCGCAGGTAGCTCAACCTCTTACTACTCAAGCGCTTGGCGCTCGAGCCCTGTTCACTCGAGTGGGTCTCGTCAACAGAATTACTGGGGCGCTCGAGCCCTTGTTGCTCGAGAGGCTGGTGCTCGATTGTTGCTCACTCGAGCGGACAATCTTCACAGTGTTCGAGGGGATACAATTGATGAGTTTATGAAAATGTAGCTCAAATAACTCTAAATACTCATAAAAATACTCAAAATATGGACGAATCGAGCTACAAAACATCACAATTTCACGCCTAATCAGGCTCCTCCTCCGCAAAATAGGCTGGTGAGGGCTCATCTTCCTCCCGCCAATATCCAATTGTTTGGTGAAACATAAAAAAAGACTTCACTTGAATACATATATAATTAATTGCATACAAATGAAGAAATTAGTCGAAAAAAATATAGTTGGATACAATATTTATATAAACAAGTTAGAAATGAAAAGAAATTAATTTGATGAATTATGAAAAAAAAAAGTCAATTTGGATACATATACAATTAATTGCATACAAATGAACGAATTATAAGTTTACGCCTTGTCGATTTATTTTATATAAAATAAAAAATATAGTTGGTCAAAATATATAAACAAGCTAAAAATGAAAAAATTAATTTGATAAATTATGAAAAAATGAGTCAATTTGGATACATATACAATTAATTGCATACAAATGAACGAATTATATGTTTACGCGTTGTCGAAATAAATAATTTTACAAAATAAAAAATGTAGTTGGTCACAACATTTGTTTAATCAAGTTAGAAAATAAATTAATTTGATTAATTATGAAAAAAAAGAATCGATTTGAATACATTTACAATTAATTGCAAGTAGGAATGACAATATTGACCCGCCCTGTGGGTACCCGACCTGCCTCGAGGCATTTGAGTCAGTTCGGATATGTCCCATTTGTTGAGGTTATACGTGAAAAATTAAACGCTTATTTATGAGAATAAATCTTTTATCACTATTGTTTTAAATATGAATGATTGTTATATATATTTATTGCAAACCATTCAATATAAAGTATGTTGTACATTGTAGTTAATGTGGTGATATCAGATCACAGAAGATCACATTAACAGTTCCCTGTATATAAATGTACAACTTCACGATCTAGGTGGAATTGAACAATCCACCATGAAAGGTTGAATTGCAGTTCTCATATTGGTCTGTCTTGACCAAGAGATTGCACTAGCACGTTTTATATGTGCTGAAGAGGACCTACAGAGAGGATAAATTCTTCTGTGCTGAACGAAAAAAAATTAGACCTCAATGACTGTTGATTTCTTAATCTCTTTCACTTAAATAGGACTGCGTGTGATTAATACTTATTGCTTTGATTTATGTTGGGTGAGAATCATTATACCTTCGATACCTTGTGTTTTGGGCAATAATATTAATTATACGATAGTTGCTAAGATTTAATACAGAGAAACGTGTGCAAGTACGTCTTGTGTGATTTGTCCCCTTGGTGGGCTCAGAAGTTTTATCATATCAAATCTTGCAAGTGGAAATTAGTTTTCCAGTATGGATAATAATATTGATTTGTCTTTACTCCAAGACACAAGATATTAATTAATTTAGAGCTATTCAGAAGCTCAATTAATTAATGGACTAAATAATCTTAAACACGGAAAATAATTACCGAGAGTCCATATTATCGTAATATGGATTAAGATGGATAGTGCAGTATTAATTTAAGGCCGCGACTAATAACACCCGAACTTTTGCTCATCACACCCGTTGCTCTTCACACCCGAGCTTATATTTTTATTTTACTCAAAAAACCCATAATATATTGTCTATTTTACCCTTCAACTTAAATTTCAATATTTTCATACACACAAATCTTAAACCCTAAAATAAACCCACACACCCATATCAAAAACTAAAAAAAAAAAACCCCACACCCAAAACGCAAAACAATCACGCACTCACACCTAAAACGCAGAGCACTCACACACACAAAGACTAGAACAAGAAAAAAAACGCAGGATGTTTGGCTAACAGTGGCCGAACTTTGTTCATGATGTTTGGCCAACAACAACCGAACTTTATTCATAATGTTTGGCCAACATTGATCAAACATTTATCATTGCGTTTGACCAACTCTGGTCAAACATAATGATAAATGTTCGGCTCTGGTTTGCCAAACATGCACGATTTTCAGAATTCTTAAACCTCAAAATCGTCATCGTAACTCAAGTAATACAATTTTTAAACCCTAAATATTCTTCTCTATATAGATTTATACCATAACACATCATATAGAACAATAAACTCATAGAAATTTTACATTACATGTATTTTTCGAAGTGTGTTATTCCTCCATGACATTTATCATGAGTATTGATTTAAGTGGTTGAGTGAAGAATGAAGAAGAAAGAGTTTGGGTGTGGGAGAAATAAAGTCACGATCAATAAGAAAAAATATTGGATTGGGTGTATTGAGTAAAACTAAAATTTATATTTTAATAGATTTTAAGTGGTAAAGGGTATAATAGTCTAATTACATTGGGCTATTTTGGTAAAATAAATATTTCGGGTTTAAAGAGCAAAAGTTCGGGTGTTAATAGCCGCGGCCTTAATTTAATAGTGGTATTAATTAATATTAGTGGGCTGAATTATATTGTGGCTCAATATTAAAAATTCAGAAGTCCACTGTAGGTTCAATCTTAATTCTCCTAAAGGCCCCTCAAGTAGCCTAATAATAATATGGTGATTAAAACAAAAGAAAATATTGTTGCCTATTTTTCCTTAATTTTCAAAAAAATACAAGAATAAGGGGAGAGAGATTTTCTTTGAATTTTTTTATGGAATGAAGATAAGTATTCTTGGAATACAAGATTATATCATTAATTCAAGAAATCTCTCACTTGGTTTCTTGTATAGGAAATTTCGAAATCTTTGATAATTAAGGAGATAAAATATTTTGTTGATTTTCTTGAAAAGATATTATGGAAGATATGTATCTTGGAATATAAGATTAACTCATAAATTCAAGAAGATCCAAATCTTGATTTTTTCTTCTCTTAATTTTCGAAATTTACCATAAGATAAGGAGGAGAGATTTTTTGTGAAATATTTAACTATGGAGAAAAGAATATATGAGATATATTCAAAATTTCTTGGAGATCAATAAAAAAAAAATTCCCATCTTATTCCATGGGCTAAATTTCGGCCACCCCAACCTTATAAATAGGGGTTGATATTTTCATCCCCAATTGATCAATTCCATGTGTTGGAAAAATTAAGTGCAACATATATTTTTCTTATTCCTTATTTTATTAATTGTTCTTTAAGCACTTCCCACTGGTGAACAAACAAAACTAAAAGGGAATACTTGAGATGGTCTTTCGGTTAATAGGATTGATTAGCTTGTCTCGTTCTACTCAAAGGCCGTCTCTTCAAGAGGTACGTAATCGCGTAAACTCCTAGATATTCCGCTATAGGACTTTTACGTAAATTAATTTATATGCGTGAAATTATATGTTGTTGGTAAATTATTATTTGAATTAATTAGGATTAGTTCATGCTAGTAATAATTATAGTTAAATTTCATCCCGGATAGATCCGGAAAAAACAAATTCTCCAACACCGTTTTGAGTATGGATCGGGTCTGGATATTATGATGGTCCTGTGGGTACCTGCCCCACACATATATACTCCGTCCCCAAACACTTTTCACAGTTACTTTATCTTCGTGTTTTAGCGAGCGAGTTGTTTATTACTCCCTCCGTCCATGAAATTTCTACCCATTTACTGTTGGGTACAGTTTTTAATGAAAATTAGTATTTTATTGAAAAAGTAGATAAAGTAGACAAAGTAAGAGTATTGTGGTGGGTATTGTGGGACTCATTTATTTGTTTGTGAGTGGTGTTTATTTCCAAAAAAGGAATGGGTAAAAATTTGGTGGACAAACATAAAAGGAAAGTGGGTAAAAATTTGGTGGACAGATGGAGTAGTATTTAAAATGATTAAATAAATTTTAAGGTAGGTTATGATAGATCTACCTCTTCTCTATTATAAAGTAATTTTAAAATTACATTATCATTTCAAATACTAATAAAAAACTCGCTCGCGAAAACACGAGAGGAATAGTAACTATGTAAAGTGTTGTGGGATGGAGGTAGTACATATTAATATTAATGTATATATATTAATATATAATTAAATATATGTATTAACATGTTATATGTGTATATTTTAGTACAATAAAAATAAATTAAGGGAATCGAACTCGATATTTCATATTTTATTTTCTAAATATTTTTTAATTTATTTGTCTTTTATTGTGTCAATATTCATTCCTAGTTTTGTATTATAATCAAATTATTATCTTTGACATGTCTTCAGTTTATGATTTTACCATATAATAACTGAGCCTATTTTTATCATATTATAGGTATGATAGTAGACTATTAAATTTTTTGAAAAAAAATATGGTATAATTAGTGTGTAATACATGAAACAACAAGGTATTACTCTTCACTACATGAAAACATTGTACATATAATTTAAAAAAAATTATATAATAATTGTACATACAATCATAGAAATGTACAATGTAGTGGAGAGTTATTGCCCAAAAAAATAGGTAAAAGAGAAAAGGTGAAAATTTGAAAATGGGGTGGAGTGGGGCGAGAGGGGTCGGCTCGGACCCACACGGGTAGTTATTCAGGACCCGTGCAGGTCGCGGAGCGGGTCTGGGGCAGGAAAAATAGAAACGGGGCAGGTCTAGGTAATCGACTACCTGCCCCGACCTGACTCATTATCATCCCTAATTGCAAGAAAATGAACAATAGAAGCAAGTGCCCAAATGACACGTGCCCTCTCCACATGCATGAGAGGTCGCGAGTTCGATTCCCCTTAAACGCAAATTTGAAATTAATTATTCAAGGCCCAATAAGGCTAATATGAAAGTTGAGCCGAAAATATAGATTTGGGGCCGATAGCCCAGTGGTTCGTGCCCTGCCCGGGTGCACGGAGGGCCGGGTTCGAACCACGCAGACTATTTTTTTTCCCAGGCTCGTGATTTGCGACATACACGTGTCTGTCATAAATACAAAATTTACAACGGAAAGGTGGCCGTTGCAAAGTTTTCGGGGAAAATTAAAATAACTATTTAATCCAAAATTTTGCGATAGACATCTGCTCGTTGCAAAATTTGACAACCCGATTGGGTCATGACCCGAGGGTTCTGTGTCAGGATCAACCGTTGTAAGTTTGCGACAGATGCCCTAAATCCATCGCAAAATTTAGCTACGGATGATTTGTCAACGGACACGTATCCATCGCAAGATTCATCACAAACAATGTTTTGCGATGAATTTTCCGTTGCAAAATTCATCTTTAAACAGAGTGTTTTTTGTAGTGAAATATGGCGTATAAGATCAAATATACTCTATTTGTCCCCCAAATGTATTCCCCCATTGAATGAAAATAAATTTTAAGAAATATTAGATAATATAGATAAAATAAGGATATTGTGGGGTCTATTGATAAATAAAGTGATTGTTTGTGAGGTTGGTAATAAAGTACTCCCTCCATCCCGCTATTAACTTCTCATTTTGTCATTTTCGTCCGTCCCACTATTAACTTCTCATACCTTTTCTGGACATCTACTAATAATATTACATTCATGCACTTTATTCATATCCACTCATTTAAATACATTACACTTTATTCTCTTCTCTCATCATCACATCATATGTACAATATCTATATTTAATTATCCTTCTTAAATGTTTGTGCCCAAAGACAATGGGAAGTTAATACTGGAATGGAGGGAGTAATAGTTTTCAAAAAGAAAATGAGAATAGATTTGAGAGGATGAACGAAAAAAGAAAGTGGCAATAGATTTGGAGGATATTAGAGAGAATATATCTTAATATCATCGTCCGGAGAACACGTCAAATCCTCATAAGATTCCCGACATCATAGTCGAGATCCTAAAAAAAAATTAGTTAAGATATTATTTTATTCTTTATCATATTATTTTCCATGTATATTTTCAATCACTTGATTATAGGGATTTCGATTTCTATATTGTTAAGATATGAACCGTGTATATATATCATTGGTATATGAATGAAGAAAGTGTGCACAACATTAATTTTCTACTCAATTCTATTCAGATTCTTGTTTAAGATCAAGGATAAAAGAAGAATTTTCTAAAGACGGACTAGACCAATGAAAGAGTAGATAAAAGAAGGAATGTAATGGATGGACAATTCTTGAACTCTATCCCCACAATGGTTGTTTGGAGAGTATCCGTCGACGGGAAGACATAGGGAGTATGAACTAAGCTTTCTATCCTACTCTAAGTTATATGAGTAGGTATTCTGTACGTGAGGTTGTCTCATGCCATGAGACGTGAGATGGAGTATAATTTGAGCATAACACATTAGCACTTTAGTAATGATGCGCGAGAAAGGTAGGTCTATCTTGGTAAGGTATTGTTTAAGGTCGTAAAATAGTTGTTTGAAAGTCTGTCCTCTATCTTTTCACCTTTATTGAAATGGTCCTATATTTATTTTTTATATCAATTTCGTCATATATTTATTTAAATTTCACCAATTAGGCCCTAATTGGCGGAAAAAGCACAAAATACCACCGTTTTGATCCTCTATTTATTTATTTTATCTATTTTTTCATGTATCTTCAAATTTTGCTAACTAGGTCATAACTGGCTAGAAAATGCGCAAAACACCACTGTTTTGGTCATGTACTTGTGTTTTCTGACAGTTAGTGATTACATGGTCGATGACTCGTCTTTTACATGTGGTATGCTAAATGACAATTTCCGCCTTTAAAAAAATATAAAGTAAAAAGTAAATTCCAACAAATAAAAAAATTAAAATAAAGATATAACTTAAAACTAAAACGATTTTTTTAAAAGAACTTGTGCAACTTTTTTCACAATTGTTGCAATAATCCAAGCAATTTCAGATCTATATAATCCAGTCCAAGTAAATAAGAGCTAAATTTGTCTTTGATTTTTTTTATACAATGATCTAGTGAACACTCTCAGATTAAGAAAAACCGATAGGGCGTAACTACCAAACCTGAAAAACCTTGTAGAATTTGAAATATTTGTTATGACTGACACAATATTAAACTATGATAGCTTAGAGAAAACGAACAAAAACTTTCTAGCGGTGTTATTTAAATCTCAAATCTAAATTGTTCTTACAAAATTCGAGAAAAATTTGGTGATTTGGTTGAAAATTTAATTAAAGAAAAATAATACTTAATTCAAGAAAGAAAATATCTCAAGTTCGAACCATAATTTCAACAAGATTTTCAAAATTATCCGTGAAGAAGATGATAGGGTTCTTGAAAATACAATTGATATCATTATATGAAGTAAAATTTAATATTCTTCATATTTTGGGTTGGGGGTAGATGTGAGTACGTGGGTGGGGGGTGGGGTTGACTTTTAAAATTTTACAAAATAATTTCATACATATTTATTTTGATTTGTTAAATGAATAGATTATTAGAATTTTATTTTTAAAAAAAAGTTAAGAGGCAAAGATCGCCACTTGGCGTGCCACAAAACACCACATCGTAGGCTCCTGTCGGTAAACTAGTGCACGTGATGAGCATGTGACTAAAACGGTGGCATTTTGTGCATTTTTCATTCGAATAATACCTAATTGACAAAATTTGAATAGATACAAAACTAAATTGATAAAGTAAATAAATAAAGAACCGAAACAGTGATGTTTTATGCATATTCTGGCCAATTAAGATCTAATTGGTGAAACTTGAATAAATATAAAACTAAATTGATAAAACAGATAAATAAAAGAATTATGTCAATAAAGATGAAAGGATAGAAGACGAATTTTGTTTAAATCCTTGAAATGTTCCACATACCAATAACTATAAAATTATTTGAATGCGTTTTTATTGTATATTTAATCAATCCATATGATGAATGAGTATTGGAAAGATTTCGTCTCAATAACCTAGCGGATGAATGCATCCAACCTAAAAAATACTAATTCACACCAAACATACACAGTTTAGGCTTTAACTTATAAAAAATAAATTTATTAACTCATAAATGAGTGGGGATGACACATTAATATTTTGTGTTAATATGTAAACTGCCCACCATAAAATTGTCAATATTGAAACTTAGGAGTATGTTTTTCTCTAGGTCTCAGATTTAAAACTCACAAGATGCAACTATTGATAGGCATTTTCGTATGGATAGATGTATGTGGCTATTTGGATTATACCTGACAAACAATCAATGTAAAACGAACACGAACGATAGGGGAAGAACTTTCGTTCTTCCCTCGAATATGGGAGCTTTTCTATAGATTATGAATGAGGAAAAATGTGTCCCTTACAATGAGGGGGTGATCTTCTATTTATAGATGTTCACCCCCAAAGGCCCAAAAGTGGCCATAAACTCGTCTTAACCCTTTATTTTAGGGATTTATTACAATTATTAATCTAACGATCAACAGTAGATCTATAGTACATTAAATGCTCTTTTCTTATGTAGTCCTTCGATCTTGTTGGGTCAGTTTATCTTCGGGAATCTGACCTCCTGTCAGGTGAGGATATTTCCTGCTGTAACAATTACCCCCAAGATTGGGCTCTAATTGTGGCCAGAGTTCGATCTTGGTCTGTGCTTCAAATAGGTTTTTCCCCCGAGCCTGAAAATAGGATAGCTCGGATGCCCCGGGGGAATCTTCGATGACAGGGTCCATGATGGGCGAATCTTTCGAGTAATCTTTGAATTGTCAAACTTTTTAAACTGGTTAGGTTAGGTGGGGTACAATCTTCTATCGTGCCCCCGAGTCGAGAGTAGTGATGTTCGATTAATAAAGAGTTCTTGCCACTGGCCGATATTGATTTTAATAACTTAGCGATAAAAGTCGCGATGATTAATTAATAAAGTGCTATAGCCGCATGGGGTAGCGATTTTAGTAATAGGGCGGTAAGGACCGCGATGATAAATTAATGAAGTGCTTTGGCCGCTTGCGGGTAGCGACTTCACGAACAATAGATTGACTTAACAATCGATAATAATTGATTAATCAATGAGAGAAATATTGAAGTGCTTTAGCCGATTGACGGGCAGCGACTTCACGAATACATGATTGAATTAACAATCGATGAATTGATTAATCAATGATAAAAATGGTGAAGTGCTTTAGCCGATTGACGGGTATCGACTTCATGAATACCCGATTGAATTAACAATCGATGAATTGATTAATCAATGATAAAAAATAGTGAAGTGCTTTAGCCGATTGACGGACAATGACTTCACGAATACGTGATTGAATTAACAATCAATGAATTGATTAATCAATGATAAAAAATAGTAAAGTGCTTTAGCCGATTGACGGGCAGCAACTTCACGAATACGTGATTGAATTAACAATTGATGAATTGATTAATCAATGATAAAAATAGTGAAGTACTTTAGCCGATTGACGGGCAGCGACTTTACGAATACGTGATTGAATTAACAATCGATGAATTGATTAATCAATGATAAAAATAGTGAAGTGCTTTAGCCGATTGACGGGCAGCGACTTCACGAATACGTGATTGAATTAACAATCGATGAATTGATTAATCAATGATAAAAATAGTGAAGTGCTTTAGCCAATTGACGGACATCGACTTCACGAATACGTGATTGAATTAACAATCGATGAATGATTAAACAAAGCGTTTAAGACGCAATATATCATGGCCACAAGCGGGCAAAAGTGATGCGAGTTAGTCGATGCCGGTGAAGGCGGACTGGTTGATGTCGTTAAGATAGAAAAATCAACGTCGAGAAACAGATTAGTTGACGCCGGTGAAGACAAACTAAACAATACCTCGCCCATTAAGGCGGAAAGTCAACGCTTAAAATGCGGATTGGATCCACGCCGAGAGGTGGATTAGTTGACGCCGGTGAAGGCGAACTAATCAAGGCCGAGTGACAGATCGACTTGAGAGATAGATTAGTTGACGTCGGTGAAGGCGAACTAATCAATATGTCAATGCATAAAAGACGGACTAATCAATGTTGAGAAGACGGATTAACTCGAGAAATAGATTAGTTGACGCCGGTGAAGGCGAACTAATCAATATGTCATCGCATAAAAGACGGACTAGTCAACGCCGAGAAGGCGGATTACTTCGCCAATCCAGGCAGAACGTCGAGGCCTAACAGACGGATTAATCAACACCGAGAAGGCGGACTACTTCGCCCATCTAGATGGAATGTTGACGCCTAAAAGGCGGATTAATCAACGCCGAGAAGGCGATTACTTCGCCAATCCAGACGGAAAGTCGACGCCTAACAAGAGGATTAATCAATGCCGAAAAGGCAGATTACTTCGCCCATCCAGGTGGAATGCCGGTGTTGGGAAAATAGGGGTGCCCGGAATCTATTCGGGATGAACTTTAAATACGAATTTAAATACAATTATTACTAGCATGAATTAATCCTAATTAATTCAAATAATAATTCCAACAACTAATTATCATCATGCATGTTAAATTAATTTCACATATTTAACTAGGTGGAATTAAACAAGTAAATATGCGATTAACGTACCTCTCGTAGTATTGGCCTTTGGATATACGGGACACTTGAAATCTCGCTCTATCAACCCAAAGCCTTCTCAAGTATTTCCCTTTTCACCTCACTTGATCGCCGGTGGGAGACGCTTTCAAGCAATTTAATAAACTAAGGAAAAAGAAAAATATCTATGCTTCTTGATTTTTCCAACACATGGAATTATGTACTTGGGGATGAAATAATCATCCCCTATTTATAGAGGGAAGTGATCGAAAATTATAGGGATATTATGGGCTTGGAGAAAATCTTTTCTTAGACTCTAAGAAATCTTGAATATATCTCATATATTCTTTTCTCCAAAATAAAATATTCCACAAAAATCTCAATCTCACTTATAAGCTTAAATTTTCGAAAATAATGAGAATATGAATCCAAGATTTGGATCTTCTTGAATATATGAGATAAACTTGTATTCCAAGAATACTTATCCTCCATAATATCTTTTCAAGAAAATCAACAAAATCTTTTCTTATTCCACACATGCAATTTTCGAAATATACATGAAAAAATCAGCATTATTTTTCTTTTTATTTTAATCACCTTATCATTATTGGGCTACTTAATGGGCTACTTGAGGGGCCTTAAGGAGAATTAAGATTGGACTTCCTAATGGACTTCTGAATTTCAATATTGAGCCACAATATAATTCAGCCCATTAATATTAATTATTACCACTAATAAATTAATATTGCACTATCCATCTTAATCCATATTACGATAATATGGGCTCCCGGTTATTATTTCCCGCGTTTAAGATTATCAAGTCCATTAATTAATTAAGCTTCTGAATAGCTCTAAATTAATTAACATCTTTCACCTTGGAGTAAAGACAACTCAACATTATTATTCGTACCGAAGAAACTAATTCTTCACTTGCAAGATTTGGTACAATAAAACTTCTGAGCCCACCAAGGGGACTAATCACACGAGCCGTACTCGCACGCGTTTCTCCGTATTAAATCTTAGCAACCGTCATATGATTAATATTACTGCCCAAGACACAAAGTTCGAAGTCACAATGATTCTCACCCAACATAAATCAAAGCAGTAACCATTAAGCACACACGGTCCTATTTAAGTGACGGAGATTAAGAAATCAACAACCACTGAGGTCTAATTCTTCACCTTTCAGAACAGAAGAATTTCTCCTTGCTGTAGGACCTCTTCAACACATACTAAATGTGCTAGTGCAATCTCTTAGTCAAGACAGACCAATCTGAGCCTTACACATCGACCTTTCACGGCGGATTGTTCAATTCCACCTAGGTCGTGAAAATGTACGTTTAGTTACAAGTAAACTGTTAATGTCGTCTTCCGTGATCGGGTATCACCATATTAACTACAATGTAACATGTACTATATATTGAACGGTTTGCAATAGAAATTCAACATTCAATCATAACTAAAGCAAATGCGATAAAAAAATTATTCTCATAAAACGAGTGTTTGATACACGAGTTATACAAAGTAAAAACATACTTTCACGTATAACTCCAACAGCCGGCGCCTAAAAGGCAGATTAATCAACGCCAAGAAGGCGGATCACTTCGCCAATCCAGGCGAAAAGTCGACGCCTAACAGGCGGATTAATCAACGCCGAGAAGGTGGATTACTTCGACAATCCGGGTGGAATGTCGATGCCTAACAGGCGGATTAATTAACGCCGAGAAGGCGGATTACTTGGCCAATCTAGGCGGAATGTCGATGCCTAAAAGATGGATTAATCAACACCGAGAAAATGGATCACTTCGCCAATCCAGGCGGAAAGTCGACACCTAACAGATGGATTAATCAATGACGAGAAGGTGGATTACTTCGCCAATCCGGGCAGAATGTCGACGCCTAACGGGCGGATTAATCAACGCCGAGAAGGTGGATTACTTCGCCAATCCAGGCGGAATGTCGACGTCTAACGGGCGGATTAATCAACATCGAGAAGGTGGATTACTTCACCAATCTGGGTGGAAAGTCGAAGCCTAACAGACAGATTAATCAACGCCGAGAAGGCGGATTACTTCGCCAATCTGGGCGGAATGTCAACGCCTAATGGGCAGATTAATCAACGCTGAGAAGGCGGATTATTTTGCCGATCAGGGCAGAAAGTCGACGCCTAAAAGGCAAATTAATCAACGGCGACAAGACGGATTACTTCGCCAATCCAGGCAGAAAGTCGAAGCCTAACAGGCGGATTAATCAACGCC
This sequence comes from Ballota nigra, assembly GCA_947034835.1. Taxonomy (NCBI): domain Eukaryota; kingdom Viridiplantae; phylum Streptophyta; class Magnoliopsida; order Lamiales; family Lamiaceae; genus Ballota; species Ballota nigra. The sequence goes on from OX344730.1 coordinate 18,189,729, forward strand.
GAGAAGACGGATTACTTCGCCGATCCGGGCGGAAAGTCGACGCCTAAAAAGTGGATTAATCAATGCCGAGAAGGCGGATTACTTCGCCAATCCAGGCGGAAAGTCGACGCCTAAAAGATGGATTAATCAACGCCGAGAAGGCGGATTACTTCGCCAATCCAGGCGAAAAGTCGACGCCGAGAAGGCGGTTTACTTTGCCAATCCGGGCGGAATATCGACGCCTAACAGGCGGATTAATCAACGCTGAGAAGGCGGATTACTTCGCCAATTCAGGCGGAATGTCGATGCCGAGAAGACGGATTAGCTCGAGAAACAGATTAGTTGACGTCGGTGAAAGCGAACTGATCAAAATGTCAACGCCTAAAAAGGTGGACTAATCAACGCCTAAAAGGCAGATTACTTCGCCACTCCAGGCGTAACGTCAATGCCAAAAAGGCAGACTAATCAGCGACAGGAAGACGGATTAACTCGAGAAGTAGATTAGTTGACGCTGGTGAAGGCGAACTAATCGATACGTCAACGCCTAAAACGGTGGACTAATCAACGCCTAAAAGGCGGATTACTTTGCCACTCCTGGCGGAACGTCAACGCCTAATAGGCGGACAGGTCAATGCCTATGAAGGCGGACAAATGTTTGTAGTCAAAAGGTGTGACCATTTTTAAATATTGAGTTATGTGTTCGGTGATCAACCTCGATAATTTTATGAAATTATACTTGAAGTTTTAAATAACTGACTGTATTTAATAATACTCAGTGTCAAATAATTTATTTTCTGATATCACAAAATGAGCTTAGATATGTATATCCATGCCCCCGCCTTTTAATGTATATGAAAATTTACGAGTTGCGATATATATTAAAAGGACTTATCAAATAAAAATTGTATTTCAAAAATTGTCTCCGCTTTGAATTTTCGAAATATGAATAAATGCCCCCGCATTTTAATTTATATGAAATTTGCGAGTTGTAATATATATTAAAAAGAAATATCAAATGAAAATCGCATTTCAAAAAATTACCCCACTTTGAATTTTCAAAATACGAGTATGTATGCCCCCACTTTTAATGTATCGGAACCATTTTTTACTTCTTGGTTTATAATTCCCAAAATAATTTCAAAATATGAATATATGCCCCCGCTTTTAATTTATATTAAAATTTGCGAGTTGTATTATATATTAAAAGGAAGTATCAAATGAAAATCGCATTTCAAAAAATTGCTCCACTTTGAATTTTCGAAATACGAGTATGTATGCCACCGATTTTAATGTATCGGAACCATTTTTAACTTCTTGGTTTATAATTCCCAAAATAATTTTGAAATATGAATATATGCCCCCACTTTTAATTTATATTAAAATTTGCGAGTTGTGATATATATTAAAATAAGGTTATCGAAATAAACCTGATGCGAGTGGGCAAAGGACTGCCCGTAGATTTTCCGTTGATGAAGAGGCTCAGGATGTTCGTAACAGAAGTTGCTGGCCACGGGAAGATGGGAAGGAGCCGCGCGGGGAGGCCGCGGGAAGACGGGAAGGAACCGCACAGGGAGGCTGCGGGAAGGCGGGCAGGAGCCGCGCGGGGAGGCCGCAGGCAGACAGGCAGGATCCGTGCGGGGATGCCACGGGAAGGCAGGCAGGATCCGCGCGGGGAGGCCGCGGGAAGGCAGGCAGGAGCCGCGCAGTGAGGTCGCGGGAAGGCGGGCAGGATCCGCCCGGGGAGGCCGCGGGAAGACGGGAAGGAGCCGCGCGGGGAGGCAGGCAGGATCCGCGCGGGGAGGCCGCAGGAAGACGGGCAGGATCTGTGTGGGGAGGTCGCAGGGAGGCGGGAAGGAGCCGCGTGGGGAGGCCGCGGAAAGGCGGGCAGGAGCTGCGCGGGATTGCAGGCAGGAGCCGCACGAGGAGGCCGCGGGGAGACAAGAAGGAGTAGCGCGGGGAGGCCACGTGAAGGCGGGCATGATCCGCATGGGGAGGCCGCGGGGAGGCGGGTAGGAGCCGCGCGGGGAGGCCACGGCAGGCAGGCAGGATCCGCTCGGGGAGGCCGCGGGAAGGCGGGCAGGATCCGCACGGGGAGGCCACGAGTAACGGGTAGGCAGGCAGGTAGGAGTGGCGCGGAGAGGTTGTCGCGGGCCCCGCTCAGCGGTGGTCTGAGCCCGCCAGCCGCTGGTGGCGACGCTCGGATCGAGGTTGGCAGTCGAATGTATATAACTTGCAGGATGTGTATAACTTGCAGGAACCGAGGATAGGAAATTTGTGATATGCTTTTTTTGTTTTTGGTTTTTTCTATGGTGGATGAAATAATGTTTTTTAGTGTTTGATAAAAGTTTGAGAATGAAAAATAAATGTATAAATATGAATTTTTTGTTTATGGAAGAAGATTTGATATGAACATTTGAAGATGTTATTGGTGAATGTTTGAAGATATGAAGATGTTCTTGATGAATATTGTAACACCCCAAAATTTATAATTTATTATTTATAATACTAGTATTTAAATCCGTGCGATGCATGATTACATAAATTTATGGATCCTGAATTTATATTGTAGTTTGTATGTTTAGGTTTAAGAGTGTTTATTAATATTTCTATTAAAATATTTTTTATTTCAAATATATAATATTAAAAAAATCCAAAGGACTATAGATTTTGAAAGACCTCTATAAAAATTACTTTTTTTTAATTTTTTTATGAACGTTCATCGTCAGCCACCACACATCAAAATCTTCAAATAATTGTGAATGACGACTCTCAAAACATTCGCGTATGACTGGCTGTGAATGAAAAATGATTCTTCAAGAATATACCCAACAATAGCGAGTGATTGTTATTGGCTCTTAGTGCTATTTCATATGAGACAACTAATGTGAATTGTCCCTTCTGAAATTTGAACGGAAGTCTCGATCAAATGGAATCAATGAAAGTATAGGGATCAATACCATCACATTTGAATTGCTTACCTGCCAAAACACTGTCACCTAGTCTTATTAGAATCAATCTGATTCCATTGCACAATCATCTTGAATGACTTATATTTTTTAGTTACATAATTGAAGTCTTAACTTTCAAATTTAAATCAAGATTCGACGCGCCATAACACTTCAAGTTGTTTTAGTGGCTCTGTCCTTCAAATAATTCAGATCGTCCACAATATTTTTTAAATATAGCTTTGAACGAAACATTTGAAAAAAAATTCAATGGAATCTTTTCATTTTTTTTTCAATTAAAAAAAATTCATTTATGAAGTCTTCCGTTTTATACGGTTGCTCGCACATATTTATTTTTAAGATTTATATTTATAATATTGTTATAAATGCATGCACTAAAATAATTATGCAATTTAAGAATGTGTACATTTCACATATATTTTTATAAATAGCTAACTAACATTATTATATATCCTCCAAATTTAATCAAGTTTTGAAGTTCGAAACCCTCAATTTCTATCCATTCCTGCATTGGGTCTGTCCAAACATAACGTTGATCTGCCTTTAATTGAAATGCATATCCCGTGAAATTATTCTGAATCTAGAGGTAAAAATAATTGAGGAATATAGAGTTTGTTAGAGATCTTACTCTTCTCTCGCTTTGTAGATGACAAGGTGCATTAACTTATGTATTTTTTTGTATGTTAATTAATTAACCCAAGATTAATTCTAGTGTGCACTTGAGTGCATATAATGCACTTGAATTTTGAAAAAAAATACCCCCTATAGAAACCAACATTACCCCAAGAAGTAATTAGTAATACCCCGAGAAGACATCAATAATACCTCAAGAGGTAATCAGTAATACCCCAATTGTAAAAAAAGATATACAGTTCGGTGTGTTTGTATGTCTTTTGAAAAAATCAAAACTGAAGTCAAAATTGAGCTTAAAATCCAAGTGCATACTATGCACTCGAGTGAATGCTAGAATTTGTGTTAACCCAAAGGTATCTCTCAATCTTATTCCAATATGATAGATATGCTCATATATATTTGGTGGTTTGCTCAATAGAATATATTTATAATTTTATATAATAACTGTTGTTAAAACTGTTCATGTAATAATTTTATATAATAAAATTGTTCATATATGAACCATTTTTACTCTATATTTTGCCATTTGGGTAATCTTTTTTTATACAAAATTATTTATATAATAAAATTGTTCATATATGAACCATTTTTACTCTATATTTTGTCATTTAGGTAATCTTTTTTTATACAAAATTATGAGTATGTATAGAGTGAAATTGGTTCATTCATAAACCATTTTGCAATACTTTTTAGTATAACCACTAATATCATTTAGCTAAATAATTAATACTCTTTGTACCCTTTGTTGATAGGCGAGCAGGATCATCATTTGGGCGACCAGGATTAGCGCAAATCACACAAAATTTAAACTGGAATTAACACATGATTCACCCAAGACATCCGGCGAGCAAAACCTACATGCGATCAAGACACATAGGCGAACAAAATCAGATCAAAAGCCACATGACGGGCTCAAACGGCATCCTGCCGATCAGATCCAACTACAACGCCAAAATAACAATTAAACAAGATGAAAGACCATCAGAATCAGACTAAAGACTCCTCAAGTACAAGTCCAAAGTGACGAACAGCTCTAGACTGCGAGCAAGTCCAGTAGATAAGGATAGAATTTAGTTAAGATAAGGTCAAACTAGTCAAAGGATAGGTGTCGAGCATGCAGACTTGGTCGGCCAAAGGACGTGCCACCTCCTGCAGGGCAAAAGTCTATAAATACTTAGATTTTTGCAGCAAATAAAATAAGCAAAAATTATTATACACGTCCAAACTTCGATTACGAATCTAAAGCAGCTCTATTAACTTACAATCGAACTTAAACACGTAAGCTTTCATACGATTCTAATCCACCTAAACCCGAAAATCCGTATTCACTAATTACGTTAGTGATCAATCACACGTAATTGTTTGATGATCAATTAACCATCTAAAACAGCCATTAATCTTCAAGATTAGAACTGATCGTCAACAAATTGGCGCTAGAAGGAGGGTTCGAACCTTCGATTCATTGAATACAAGGAGATTATCCCAGAATTGAAGAACAAGTTTGAGTTTTTGAAGAAAACAACTCAAGAACACCAAGAACAACACTTGATATTCACTGTGAAAATGCCTCAATCAAGGGAGACACAACGTTCTCAACATATAACCCGGGATTCGCACTCTCGAATGTCCCAAGCTGGTGGGCGAGCAAGGGCGAGCAGAAACAACCAAGAGAATCAAACTAATGTTGCTCGCCAGTTAATACCACCAGAGTTGGACGCCATTGCCCGCAACCCCGACGAATTGGCGCGTACAATTGCCATGCTCCAGGCTTTACAGAGACAACAAGTCCAACCTGGCCCATCATATGTGTGAGCAAGGGGTAGCCCCACAAAGACTCGCGAACATGATAAGGCTAGGGGGGATCATTTGAATGAGGCTGACAGCGCCCAAGCTCGTAAGGCCAAAGGCAAAGAAAAATTGAACATTGAGGTCGCCAGTCAGGGAGGTTCAACTCAGAACCCGGCCATGGCGGCAAGTCAGGGTACGCGCCAAAGTGCTCTGGAAAGATTGGGTCGACGTGGCCGGGGAATCCTGGAGATACATCCCCCTGCTGGAGCAGCTCGCCCAGCCGTAATACCTGCTCGCCAATCGGTCCTTGACCGGCTGACTAGGTCAGCTTTTGGTCGTCTTGGTCCGAATGCAGAGCCCAATCCCAGGAGGCCAATCCAGGGGATTCCCATTCCCAATGTGGGACTGGAGCGAACAGACGGCTGTGCGCCTCAGCTCGTCGAACAGCCACAGAGTCAGGGGGATCTTTAGAGGAGCTCGCCTCCATGAGAAAGGCCATCGAAAGCATGCAGGGCCAGCTGGATCAACAGAGAGGTTATGGGAACACGACTCTTCCGGTCTCACCCTTGTCAGTAGTAATTCTGAAGGCTCCAATTCAACAAAAGATCCAGTTTCCAGCAAGTATCCAATATGAGGGCACGGCGGATCCCCGAGTGCATTTGATGAAATATTCCAATTATATGGTATCAATGGGGGCAAGTGATGCAACCCAATGTCGAAACTTTCCTTTAACTCTCGGGGATCGTGTCCATAAGTGGTTTTCGGCCCTGCCACCAGCTTCAATTCATTCGTTTGCCCAGCTGGGTAAAGAGTTCTTATCCCATTTCTCTACAGCCGGGTCTTATCTATCCCAAAGACATCGGTTATCTGACTTGAAACAAACTGACGACGAGTCGGACCGATCGTATTTGGAAAGATTCGATAAGGTCTTGTTAGAGGGAGAATCCGTTAGTGAAGACACCAAGATTGTGGCTGTCTTGGCTGGACTCAAGAAGGGTACTGAACTCTGGAAAGATGTGCACCTAAGATGCCCAAAGACATACGCCGAGTTTCGGGATTGGGCAGGCGTTTTTGTCTCAATGCATGAAGCCCTACAAAAGGATATGGGAGACAAAGGAGAACAAAAAGAGGGTGCAAAGAAACCTGGAACTGGTTATCGAGCTCCCAAAAATATGAAGGCATTTACCGAGGGCATTGAGCTAAAAGACAAACTGAACCACATTCTCACTGTATCAATCGATACAGTTTATAATAGTGTCCGGGACAAAGAATTGCTAACGCCTCCCCGTAAGATACGTCAGGAAACGAGCAAGTTGAACCAGAATAAATATTGTGCCTACCATCAAAGTGTAGGGCACTTTACGAGCGAATGTCGTGACTTGCTAAAGCAGTTGTGGCATTTTTACGAAGAGGGAAAGCTATCAGAGTTCGTGAAAAGACAGCCCGGCAAAAGAACCAGAGACGAAGATTCTGATGAAGAAGACCAGGACCAGGCACCTCATCGGAATCGAGCTGGACGACCAGCTCAGGCGCCAGCCGGGGGGCCAATACCGGATATCCAGATGATGGAACCCGCAGGACCCATAGGTGGTTATTCTGATGGACGACCACCGATCTCTAACCGGAAAAGAAAGGCAGAATTACGAGCAATCGGACATGTACAGGAAATGGGGGTCATTCCACCTACCATGCAAACACCGGAATTAATTTTCACCGACAGAGATTTGGAAGGAGTTCTGACCCCCCACAACGATTCGCTTGTGATATGTGCCAAGATTATGGAAACAAGGGTGCATAGATTACTGGTGGATACTGGAGCCTACACTAATGTCCTTTTTAAAAAGACACTTGATCAAATGGGAGATTATGCAGGCTACATCAGAGACACAAATCACCGTATCCTGGGATTCGGAAATGCCGTGACAATCCCGTTGGGAATAGTAACTTTCGCTATGCAACTTATGACGGTCAAAGAGCCTGAGAAGAATATTGCAAGAATGGTGGATTTTCTGGTCGTCGATCAAGAGTCGTCATACAATGGATTCCTGGGTCGACCTTTCTTAAACGAATTCAGGGCCGCATGTTCAACTTACCATTATTGCATAAAATTCCCAACAGCAAGTGGAGTTGGCACGGTGAAAGGAGACCAAAGAAAAGCTCGAGAATGTCTTCTGCAAATTCAGTCAAGACAGGGACAAGTATCTATGATGGAAGCGTCAACTAGTCAACTCGAAAATGAACCCTCAATTTTGGAGGACATCCTTGGAGCCCAAAACAATAAGATGGACATTGACGACCAACCTTCACCTATAGGCGATCAGGCACAGCAGCGCGACGGGCAAAACCAGCCAAAAGCCGTGTTACCTCCCGTAGCCGACCGTTCGTGCCCAAGTGATAACCAGGGAAGTCCAACTTCGGTGGCCGAGTCTCACCCAAGGCCCGCAGATGATTTTGACCCTCGATTGGGTGCTGAACCCATGGACATTGAGGATGAGCTAAGTCCGGAAGGACCAATAGTTGACCCTCGATGGAAAGGGCAAAAACGACGGGCAACTCCCGTTGAAGAGTTGGAGGCCATCAAGGTTAATCCTGAGCGTGACAGTCTTGAACTTTACATTGGATCTGAACTCCCTGAGCCTTACAGAACGCGCATGACGGACTTTCTGAAGGCTAACTTGGACGTCTTTGCGTGGTCTCATGCTGATATGGTGGGAATCAGCCCGAAGGATGCCTGTCACAGGTTGAATATCAACCCAGCCCGAAAACCTGTCCACCAGAAACGGCGAAAATATGGACCAGACAAGTATCAAGCTTTAAACGAAGAAGTCAAAAAGCTGCTGGACAACGATTTAATTAAACAGGCGTTATGTCCACAATGGGTTGCGAATCCTGTCCTGGTACGGAAACCGAACGGAACCTGGAGGTTATGCATAGATTTTACAGATCTTAATGCAGCATGCCCGAAGGATAACTTTCCGCTCCCGCACATCGATCAACTGGTGGACAGTACTGCCGGTCACAAAATGTTCACATTCATGGATGCCTTCGCAGGATACCACCAGATTCCAATGCACCCGGACGACCAAGAAAATACGGCTTTTTATACAAACAAAAATCTGTTGTGCTGGAAGAGGATGCCGTTTGGTCTAATTAATGCTGGAGCAACCTACCAGAGGTTGGTGAACAAAATGTTCGACCAACAAATTGGAGATACAGTTGAAGTCTACGTTGATGACATCGTAGTCAAAAGTCCCCATAAGGAAGATCACCTCCATCATCTTTCCCAAGTATTTGACATACTCCGAAAATACAATATGAAGTTAAATCCAAAGAAAAGTAGCTTTGGAGTACATTCTGGGAAATTCTTGGGCCATCTGGTCAGCAAACGCGGAATCGAAGCTAATCCAGCAAAAGTAAAGGCGATCGTTGATATGGAGCCACCATGTTCTGTTAAAGAGGTACAAAGGTTAACCGGATGCCTAGCAGCTTTAAACAGATTCATATCACGATCAGGAGACAAGTGTCGTCCATTCTTTGAGGCCATCAAAAAGGGCAACTTTACCTGGACAGAAAACTGCCAGAAAGCCTTTGATCAATTGAAAGAATATCTGGGAGATGTAAAAATTCTGTCAAAACCAATTCCCGGTGAGAAGCTATATTTATACTTGGCAGCATCTGACACAGCCATAAGTTCGGTGTTAGTTCGAGCAGATGGCAAATTTCACCTGCCAATCTACTATGTCAGCCAGGCCCTGCATGATGCTGAGATAAAGTACTCACCAACTGAAAAGCTGGCATATGCTCTTGTCATGAGTGTCAGGAAATTAAGACCATACTTTTTCGATCACCAAGTCGAAGTCCTGACAACTTTCCCACTCAGACAAATATTACACCGACCCGACACCGCTAGCCGTCTTTTGAAATGGTCCATAGAGATAAGCCAGTTTGGCGTGACTTATGCACCTCGAACCGCGATTAAGGGACAAGCGTTAGCCGACTTTATAGTTGAACTAACCTTCCCTCAAAATCCAACGAGAGGGCTAGATCACCCATGGCATCTTTACGTGGATGGCTCGTCAACAAATCTGGCCTCGGGGGCAAGAATAGTGCTTATCAGTCCCGACCGGCAAGTTTTCACTTCAGCAGTCAGATTTGAATTCATGGCCACTAACAATGAGGCAGAGTACGAGGCCCTCATTGCAGGTCTTCACTTGTCACTAGCAGTTGGAGTTAGACAACTCCAAATTTTCGGGGACTCCCAGCTCATTGTAAGCCAAGTACGAGGCGAATATGAGGCCAGAGATGAGCAAATGATCGAGTATCAACGAATAGTTGCACACTTGGTATCCCAATTAGACCAAGTGTTTATTCAGCAGATACCACGAACAAGCAACACACAAGCTGACGCCCTGGCAAGATTAGCAACAAGTGATGGGCCGGCAGACTTGACGGACATTGTCATTACCAAAAAAGTTCAACCATCAATAATGGACTACGAAGTAAATCAAATAGTCGAGAACAACGACGATGATGATTGGAGAATTCCTATAGCCAAATACTTAAAAGACGGGGAGTTACCAAGCAACTCATTTGAAGCTCAAAGAATTAAAAAACAGGCAACCAGATACACTCTGGTAGACGAACAACTTTACAAAAGAGGCTTCTCACTCCCGCTACTCAAGTGTTTGTCTAGGGGGCAAGGAAGGATAGTCCTGGAGGATATACATTCTGGAGTTTGTGGAAATCACACTGGGGGGCAAGCTTTGGCCTACAAAACTGTAAGGCAAGGTTACTATTGGCCAACCTTACGGAAAGATGCAATCCAATTAGCCAAGGCTTGCCACCAATGTCAGGTTTTTGCTCCAAGCATTCATGCCCCTGCCCAGGAGCTTGTATCGGTTTACAGCCCATGGCCATTTGCAAGATGGGGGATTGACATTATTGGCCCTTTCCCGGCAGGAGTGGGAAATATTCGATTTGCCGTCATAGCAGTCGACTATTATACAAAGTGGGCAGAAGCAAAGGCCATGGTGAAGATTACACAGCAAAACATGATCAACTTCATATGGCAGAACATCATCTGTCGCTTTGGAATTCCACGAACAATCGTGACAGATAATGGCCCACAGTTTGATGGAAAGGAATTACGAGATTTCTGTACAAAATGGGGGATCAGGAAACACTATTCAACTCCCTATCATCCCCAGTCAAACGGGCAAGTTGAAGCTGTAAATAAGATCATCAAGCATACATTGAAAATACGTCTGGCAGAAAGCAAAAACAGCTGGTCAGAAAAACTCCCGGAAGTCTTGTGGGCATATAGAGTTTCTCCCAGGTCAAGCACCGGAGAGACACCTTTTGCAATGGCTTTCGGAACAGAGGCGGTAATACCAATTGAATTAAAGACTGACACAGTCAGGACAACCAGCTTTGATGAACAAACAAATTATTCTGCCTTAGCCACAGAAGCAGATTTGCTCGAAGAAAGAAGATTACACGCTGAGCTAAAGAATGCCACGTACAAGCAAAGAGCAGAGCGTTACTATAATTCTCAAGTCAAGATAAGAAAATTCGAAGTTGGTGACCTCGTTCTAAGAAAGAAGCTTGCCCCACCTCCAGGCATATTTGGCCCGACTTGGGAGGGCCCGTACAGGGTAACAGATAGGTTACCCAATGGAGCATATGACATAGAGGACTTAGATGGCAACTCGGCCCAATATTCCTGGAATGCAGCTAATCTAAGGAAATACTTTCAGTAGGCGACCAGTTCTGCTTCGTGAGAGAGTGAAGTTAAGATAGGCGAGCTACTAAGTCCATTGGGCGAACTGGAATGGCAGAGATACAAGATGGGTCCAAAAAACTTGCCTAATTTTTTGAAATTTTTCACCAAGTATAAATGGTCGAACAAAGATGAATTGGGTCAAGTCTGGTCGCATGCTGGGATGTTAGTATCTTGTGATAATTTCATTTCCTCTTAAGAGTTTAAAGATGTCTTGACAAATTGTATAGTAGTCGAGCAACTCTGACTCCTGGTGTAATTTATGTTTTTAATAAGTTGGAAGCTTAACATTGTTTCTGTCGAGCAAATCCAACCTAGCTAGTGCAGGGTTACATTCTTGGTCGCGTTTGTACTTGTAATTTTTAAGTGTTTGTTCAATATTAAGTTGTTCGTTCGAAATAGAAGTGTGAGCTCAAGGCGCAAGTTGATTATACAACCAAGCCCATTGAAGGCTGTTCGTTTTTAAATGGACATAGCCTAAGGCCAAAAGCCCATCAAATCCTAAGGTAAAAAAAAAAAAGGGTTCTTAAGGAACAAGGCCCAACTACATTAAGATTGTTGAAGCACAGAAAAAGATGCAAAGAACAATTAGTGTAAGATAAAAGATGAGCAAGTAAGCGAAATATATCCATTGATGATAAGGCTTAATCGCCCAAAAATTACAAAAGGATGAACAACAACAAAAAAGAAGTACAAGTTCCTAGTTAATCCTGTCCGCTAAGATCCTTGTCCGGCAGGAGGAGATATGTTGTCATCTTTGGGGTCTTCAAGTGGAGAGCCTTCAATGGCAGGATCAACTGGGACCACTTCAGTTAGCTCAGCAATCAATCCCTCAGCATCAGCACGCTCCCTTAGAGCTCTTTCACTTTGATCGGCAGGAAGGATTTGCTCGCCCTCCGCAGCATCGCCCTCTTCTTCCTCGTCCTCGGCAGGACTTGTGATAATTATCTCAGGGCCAATGAAGTCGAGCTTGATCCCATATTCAGGCAGGTCGCCAATTTGCAGAGTTGTGCCCGGAGCAGGAGGGTTAGATTCAACAAAATTGTACAACTCCTTGCCGATCTCTTCAACAACTTCGGCAGCCTTGAATTCATGGGCAATACGGATGCTCTCCGCATAACCAGTTACGTAACCAAGAATCGAGCTCACCTCCATCTTAGGAATAAGTTCCTCTTGGGTAATGGAGTTGGCGAGCTGGATTTCAAGGTCCGCAATTTTGGCCGTTGCCTCAGTCGCGAATTTCTCGGCGACCTCCTTCTGCTGTTGAGCGCGAGCAAGTTCTGCTCGCATGTGCTCAACTTCGGCCATCTTGACCTTCAGCTCCTCGGAGACTTTGACGTGCAGGTCCAAGGCACGCTGCTCGCTAACCTGATGAGCTTTGGCTTTATTCTCGAGGTCGGCGATAATCTTCTTCGCCTCAGCCTTAGCGTCATCACGCTCTCTGGCAATACGGCTGACCGTGGCCGCATGCTGGCGTGAGTCCTTCTCAAGGTCCTCAACCTGGTCGACCAAACATTGCACGGCCGCCAAGGTGTTTCCCGCCTCGACAAGACACAAACGGCCATTATCACGAGGCGCTTGTGCCTTGACGGTCTCATTTAGCTCCTTGGTCCAGCTACGAGCAACGACCTCAGAGGCGCGGCGAACAAAAGAGTCTGGGATTTCGCGCAGATTGGTCGGCACCTTTGAGCAGGCGAAACGATGCACCAGGTTAGATCGCCCTGGATACTGCTCGGGCGAATAGCTGAAAAGAAATTTTCCAGTTAGTTAAAAAAAAATGCTAAGTGTCCTGGGCGAGCAAGGTTATACCTATCAAGACGACCTTTATCCCAGCCAAGGTAGGTAGGGTCAGATGAGGGACCAGATCCTTCACGAATGGTGACGACAATAGCTTGCTCGCCGGGACGCTCCACCGAAGGAGTTTGCTCGCTGTCGCCTTCAGATGGTCGGACAGCCACTGTCACCTTTTCTTGGGCAGTCTTTGTTCGTTTGACTGCCCTTTCAGCCTCAGTAACGGGAGTGCCATCTCCACGAAGAAGTCTCTTCGTCCTCGGGACCAGTGTCTTGGGCGGACTCGCTGCGGGGGCGGGAGGCTGAGCCGAGCTCGACCCTCCGGTTTGCCGAGGGTCTCCTTTTCCACCTTTGGCCGCGAGGGCGATGATCTTGGAGAGGGGATCCGACTTCTTGCGTCCTTTTTTGGTCGGCATCTCCCAGACACGGTTATCAAGCTCTAGGAAGGAAGGGTGAAGCACAACGGAGGCGAGCTGATCTGTAAAGGACAGGAAAACAAATTAATACCAAGTATAAAATCGATCAGATCTGCTCGCCCAGCATGAAGATACTTACCCTCTGGGATACGAGCTAGAGCCTCGAGATGGTGAGGGTAGGTCGTGAGATGAGCAACTCGCAGTGTGTCCTCGGAGAAGAGGTGGCCGATGCTTCGATCTTCTCGGCGACGAAGGGCGATCAAACACACAACGAACAGGAATAGATCGCTTATGCTATTCTTCACAGTTCGCCACCCCAAGTTCTTGGGACCTGAAACAAAGGGAAAAGAGAATTAAAATTAGTCCAACCACTTCAAAGATATAGAAGAGGTAAGACTCACGCTTTAATTCCCTAAACTCCGCCGGGGTTTCAATTCGTTCAGAACCCCCTGAAGAGCGAGCAGAAGCACGCCAATCGCCTCCGATCCAGAACCAGTCATGCTTCCAATCCCGCACTTTCCCAGGAATATCCTCAACAAGTTTTTGCCCTGGTCGCGCCTTCAGATAGTACCAGCCCGCCTCTTCCCCAGTGCAGCCGGTTATCGTCATTAGGTAGCCAACCTCCTCGGCGGACAGCCTGTTGGGATACCCCTCCAGAGCGAACATTACCATCAGGGCCATCAGATTTATCCACCCAACGGGAGTAAGTTGGGTGATAGCCAAGTTCACGTCATGTAGAAATTGGCCGACCAAAGGGTGCAACGGCAATGAAACTCCAGCATTTAGGGTGGCAAGGTTGATCGCCGTCAATCCGCGTGGTGGGCGATCAGCTCTGTCGTCCACCAAAGGAGCATACATTGGGATATCAAAGGGAATCTTGTAATCCCTCCGAATCTCGATCAAATTCTCCTCAGTGATGGCGGATACGATACAGCTCGCTGCGAACTCGGTCGCTTTAAGTTTCCGCACTCCGCGAGCAGGAAAGACGAAGCGATTGGAGTGCTCCTTTTCGTACTCATTCCAGTCGACACGGCGAGCAAACGCGACTGGAACCCGATGCTCGATCAATCTGGGCGCGGGGAAGTTGATATCCTTGAGATAGGTCCAAGTCAGTTCGTCAAGGTTCACCGGCTGAAGTACCTCGACTTCTTCATCCTCGTCTTCGTGGAGGTCCGAGCTCGTCTCTTCTAAGAGCTGGCGAGCAGGATTTGCTCGCTCCTCTCTTTTCCCGGAGGGATGGGCTCCAGAATTGACCGAGCGTGCAACCGAAGCCGCCTCGGGATCAGATTCCAAATTAACTATAGGCAGATTGTCTTCGACGGGCCGTTTTTCGGGATTCCGGGGAGGAAAAGAACCGGTCTCTGAGTGCGACGCCATCGAACAAGTTAAGGGAGAGATGTTAGGGTTTTGCAGATTCCGGCAAGGGAAGAACACGGCGGCTCGAAATTTTCCACGGCGGAGTAGGAATTCTCGGTGAATCAAGAACGCACACGAAGCAAGAAGAGAAGAAAGAGAAGAAAATAAGCAGAGAAAAAACTACCTTGACGTTGCTCGAAGATCGCCGGAATCTGGAAACGTCGCCGGAAATTTGAAAGAAGGAAAAAAGGGGAATTCGCGCTTAAGAAACAGTGTGAAAATGAAAAAAACGAAGAAAATTTTCCTTTTATACTTCTGGAAAAACGGGGTACCGGGCGAACAAAATTGAAAGTGGAAGGACCAAATTGCAAATTCTGGGCGCGTGCAGCACCTGTCCGACAAAACGGGAAGGCGCGTCTCCTCGGGATTGTGTGCGCGTGGGCGGTAGCAATCATTCTGCCCACGTCACATCTCGAGCCGTGCCCAGACCTTGGGATCCCAACCGTCCCCGACCCGAGTCTGCTCGACCAATGTTGTCCGCCCGTGAAAAGCTGCTCGCCCCAGGGACATTCTTGCTCGCCTTAGTGACACTTAAAAGTTGCCAACCCAAAAAGTGCTCATTCACCATCTTCACAATTTATTGATCGGCAAGGGGGCAATTGTTGATAGGCGAGCAGGATCATCATTTGGGCGACCAGGATTAGCGCAAATCACACAAAATTTAAACTGGAATTAACACATGATTCACCCAAGACATCCGGCGAGCAAAACCTACATGCGATCAAGACACATAGGCGAACAAAATCAGATCAAAAGCCACATGACGGGCTCAAACGGCATCCTGCCGATCAGATCCAACTACAACGCCAAAATAACAATTAAACAAGATGAAAGACCATCAGAATCAGACTAAAGACTCCTCAAGTACAAGTCCAAAGTGACGAACAGCTCTAGACTGCGAGCAAGTCCAGTAGATAAGGATAGAATTTAGTTAAGATAAGGTCAAACTAGTCAAAGGACAGGTGTCGAGCATGCAGACTTGGTCGGCCAAAGGACGTGCCACCTCCTGCAGGGCAAAAGTCTATAAATACTTAGATTTTTGCAGCAAATAAAATAAGCAAAAATTATTATACACGTCCAAACTTCGATTACGAATCTAAAGCAGCTCGATTAACTTACAATCGAACTTAAACACGTAAGCTTTCATACGATTCTAATCCACCTAAACCCGAAAATCCGTATTCACTAATTACGTTAGTGATCAATCACACGTAATTGTTTGATGATCAATTAACCATCTAAAACAGCCATTAATCTTCAAGATTAGAACTGATCGTCAACACCCTTCAACTAATACCCTCCAAAACTAATATTTTTCAGTCGAAAACAACTAATACCCTTTAGTGAAAATAACTAATATCTTTTAGCGAAAATAATTAATACGCTTCAACTGGTTCATGTATGAACCATTTTCACTCTATACTTTGCCAAAATATAAAAAGTTTTCTTATTCCTTTTTTTTTTTCAGATTAATAACTATTTATTTTAATAACTTCTACAAATTATATATCAAATTATTTTTATACATTGATCATTCACAAATATACTTAATAATTATTATTTAAAATAATTGAAATATCTTTTATACCACAAAATAGAGGGATTTATCATAATATATATTTCAAAGATTTATTCAACAAATTTTTATATTATTTTTCAATATGTTATAAATTATATTTTAAAAATATATCTAATATAGTTTGTAAACAATTATTTATCAAAATATATTTTTAATTTAGTAATATTTTTGGCAGAAAAATTCAATGGTTTCCAAATGTAGGCCTGTTAGCGTTATAATATATATAATAATAGAGTTGAACTATTTTTTATACTACAAAATATATGTATTAATCATAATATATATTTTAGAGATATATTCAACATATTTTTATATTATTTCTCAATATTTATTATAAATTATATTTTAAAAATATATCCAATATATTTTGTCATTATTTATAATAAAATATATTTTAAAGATATATACCAAAGATTTAATACTCAATTTAGTAGTAATTTTGGCGGAAAAATTCAATGGTTTCCAAAAGTAGACCGGTTAGCGTTATTATATATATATATATATATATATATTCATTAATTCAAAATTATTGAATTTTATTTAATCAATAATAATGCATATTTTTAGAAAAAATCATAAAATATATTTTCCAAAATATTTATTTTTATCTAAGAAAAATATTTTGTATGGTTTAAATTTTAAATTTAAATAATAAAGATTTTCGTGGAAGATAATATTTTAATTTCTAGATCTTTTGTGATAGGATTTTCATATCATTTAAAATCTTAAATATATTCATATCTAAGTCAAAGCCCAAGCCCAAATATATGCCTATATATATGTGTATAATTCCATAGTTTTCATATGCACAAATATCAAAATCTCTTATTTTTCATTCATCATCTTCTAAAGTCTTTTCCTCACTATCATAGGTAATTCTTTTCTAAAATTTTGAAATCTCTCTTCTACATCTTTAAAATTTACGAAATTTTACAATAAAAATTTCAAAGCAATCAGAGTTATATTCTATTTTATATAAATTTTATACTCTTTCTATTCAAAACTTTCGCAACTCTGCCTATTCGATTTAAAAATTTAAAATATATATTTATATAAGTCCAAATATTATGATTTTCGTAAAAGTGATGTATAATAATGTTTTGAGCATACAGTAAATTTTTCAAGGTCATCCGAGTTGATTTTATATTTATTATCAAGTTATTTCTAATGGTATCCCTGTTTTGAAAAGTCATCTATTTCAGTTTCAAAAATACGAAAACCCTATTCATATAACTCAGAAAAATCTAATTTTTGGATATGTTACAAATTACTAATTTATTTATATTATATAAAATTTTCAAAGTATTTCAAGTTCTCGTTTTTCAAATATCTTTCTTTTACTATAGTTGTACAAATTTTACAGATTCAATCTTTTCGGTTTTAAAAATTAGAAAATCATATCTAAATAACTCAAAATTTTCTTATCTTTTTATATGTCATATTATATTTAGTATATTATATACATGTCAAATTTTATATTTTTCCTCCAAATATTAAATGAGACATGTTCTATTGAAAATCATGATGCAAGGACACGATCATATAAAAAAAGGGGACTAAAGTTATTTAATTGCATCCACGTTATCAATTCGAGGTGTGGTTTAATTGTTACTATTAAATATTCCGTACGAGTAAATTGTTTATCTACATGCATGCTACATGAATTGTTATTATGTGTGATTTAATTGTCTTTATTAAATATTTCATATGAGTAGATTGTTTATCTACGTGCAAGCTACGTGAGTTTATTTTTATTTATGCATAGATGATTATTTATATTTATTAAATATTTCATATGAGCAAATTGTTTACATGTTGCATGATATGAATATACGAAAGTAAATTATATTTATGATAAGAAAATTTAAGAAACGAACACGAGACTGATAAAAGGTCTTCGTTGGGGACCCAGTGGGATTGAAAAGGAATCCTTGAGAAAACCGTGACAAGCAAGAAAGAACACGAGACTGGCAAGAGGTCTTCGTGGGGGACCCAGTGGGATTGACAAGAGATCCTTGGAAAAACCGTGAAACATTAATTAATAATTACAAGTTAGCAAGAATAAAACTTTATATGTGTCAATTTGTGAATTACATGATTGCTCGCAGTTATGCACTTTATTTGTATGCTATATTTAGTTTTGACAAGAGGATCACACTGAGTTAGTGGTTTTGCTCATACCATACAATTTAACATTTTTCAGATTGAAGGAGTGTGGTGGAGGGACGGTGGATGTAGATGCAATGTATTTGAAATTTCTTATTCAGTTATTTTAATTTAGACTTTGAGTCACATCCTTTTAAAATAATTTTTTTAATCTTCACTGTTGGAAATTTAATTTTTATTCGGGATTTAGTTATTTATATTTTGTGTAAATGATTATTATTTATTTCTGCTGCCAAAGTTTTAAAAGAAAATAAATTATCTTTTTAAAAGTAGTATTGGAAAAAAAGCCTTAGAAAAATCGAGGCGTGACAAATATATGAAGATTTGAAGATGGGGTTTGAAGATTTGAAGATTTAAGTTTGAAGACTTGAAGACTTGAAGATTTGAAGATTTGAAGATGAATTTTGAAGGTTTGAAGATGACCATATGAAGATTTGAAGATGACAACTTGAAGATTTGAAGATAAAGACTTGAAGATTTGAAGATGAACTTGAAGATTTGAAGGTGTTCTTGAATAACACTTGAAGATTTGAAGGTGTTCTTCAAGAACACTTGAAGATTTGAAGTTTTTCTTCAAGAATTTTTTTGTAATTTTCGATTTTTTTGAATGATTTTCGGGCTTTCACCCTTCTTCTAGCGCCAAATTGGTGACAGGAATTTTCGTATGGATAGATGTATGTGGCTATTTGGATTATGCCCGACAAACAATCAATGTAAAACGAACACGAACGATAGGGGAAGAACTTTCGTTCTTCCCTCGAATATGAGAGCTTTTCTATAGATGATGAATGAGGAAAAATGTGTCACTTACAATGAGGGGGTGAACCTCTAAATGCCCAAAAGTGGCCATAAACTCGTCTTAACCCTTTATTTTAGGGATTTATTACAATTATTAATCTAACGATCAACAATAGATCTATAGTACATTAAATGATATTTTCTGATGTAGACCCTCGATCTTGTCGGATCAGTGTATCTTCGGGAATCTGACCTCCTGTCAGGTGAGGATATTTCCTGCTGTAACAGCAACAAATTCATGAGATGTAGGGCTGACAAATCAGGCCGTTCAGCCCAACGCCCAGCCTGACCTGTCGAACTAAGCTATGTTCACGGGTCGAATCAACCCAATCCATTTTCAAATTGGCGTATAAAATTTGAGCCGAGCCCAACCCAACCTAGCCCGCATGCCTGTTTTCTTTTAAAAAAAAACAATTTTTATAAAAATATGTACTCCTTGTCCATGTAATTTTTATCCCATTACTGTTGGACACAAGATTTAATGAAAATTAGTATTTTATTGAAAAAATAGATAAATAAAAGATATTGTAAGGGGTATTGTGTGACTCATTTATTTGTTTGTTAGTAGTGTTTATTTCCAAAAAGGGAACGAGAAAAAAATTGGTGGACAACCCAGAAATAAAAATGGGTAAAAAATTGGTGGACAGAGTGAGTATTATAAAACATAACTCATTACATTTTCAGAATCCACATAGATTTTATATTTTAATCCACTTTAGTTCATACCAATTAACAACACTAATTTCGGTCTTTTTATATAAAAAAAAAAAAAAATCAGTCGGGCCTAGCGGGCCACCTGTAACCCGTCGGGCCGGTTTGGCCGGATTTTTTTTTGGACCTCTGTTTTTTAGCCCTGTCCGACCCCAATTTCGGGCGGGTCAGACCGGCCCATTGGGGCAGGTTCAAATTGTTAGAAGAACTTTGTTTTGGTTTAAATGAGTACCCGACATTATGGATTCTTCGAATTAGTCAGACATTTAATCATATAAAAACAAATTTATGTCTAAATCAGAAACATAATTCGTACTCCCTCCGTCCATGAAATATAGTCCTGGTTGCCTTATTTGGCTGTCCACGAAAAATAGTCCTGTTGCCTAAAATGGAAAGAATAAACTTTATCTACTTTTTCAACATACACACATAACATTTTTAAAATAATTTATTTTGTACTTGATTTGACACAATATTCTTACTTTTTACATATTATATCAACTTTCTTAATAACCGTGCAAAAAGTAACAGGACCGTATTTCGTGGACGGAGGGAGTATTAATCAATAGGTGATACATGCAAGTACATAAGACAAACTAATAAGTAGTAATCCAAGGTTGGGCAACATTATACGGTCAATTTTGGTGGGCAGAGCATGTATAACCACAGGTCCATGATTAATCGATGCACAGAAAGACAAAACTCCTTTTGTGATTGTCCGACGAATTTTTGAATTCTTATATGTACGCACGTAAGCAATGAGCTCTACTAGGAACAAATATTTATATATCAAAGAAGTTGTACGAGTTGCCAATACATATTTGTAGAGCTATATCTCTCGTATCAAAAGTTTTGCAAATACTAAGTGTGAACAAGTTTCACGTTGTCTAATTGAATATTCAATAATGTTATTACATTTAGTTAATAATACATACAACATTACTTACCAAGTAACACCATAAAATAATCGAATATATCACAAGATTTTTCACAAGTTTGATGCCTATAATGTGTATACTTAGTATTTTTGTCACAAAGTTTGATGTCTAAAATAAACAAGTAGAGGCATTTACATATTGGTTCAAAAAAGTGACTCTAATTACAAATTTGTTCAAAGCATTTAAACAGTTTCATAAAAAATATTTGCACAGAAGTGTAAAATAGGTGTCTGTACAAATTGTGTTGAACCAATTAGTAATTAGAGTTCAATTTTGAACTATTTTGTAATTTTCCCAAATAAGTATAATAAATTTGCTGCTTATGGGTCGATTCTGGTCAAAATTTGCGGATCCTAAGTGAGTTAGGCTGATTTCAGGAGTTCGCTCCTCAGTTTGTGTAATTATATGCACTAACGTGTGTAAAGTCAAAATGTGTGTTACTAGTCTTTAAAACAATAAATATTTGTACTTTATTATAACTAAGGACAAATGTGTATTTTTATAAGAACAAATATATGTTACTTAATTTATTCATTATCCTTGTAAATCTAGGTATAGTTTTATTATAAGGACAAAAATATATTCTTATAATAGTAGCATACATTTGCTCTTAAAGTAACACACGTTTGTTTTTATAGTAATACAAGTTTGTCTTTATAACAACTCATTTGTATTCATCTAGTAACTCATATTTCAATGCATTATATGTGTTACTATATAGAATAGATAATTATCTGTCCTTATAGTAAAAAATATTTGTTTTTACAGTATTACATGTTTGTCCTTATGGTAACACAATGTAAGAGAGTGTTTTTATATATTTTTGTGTGAACACACCTTTCTCCATTGAGTAGCAAATTTTTCACTACTTTACGTGTGTTGTTGTACAAAAAAATAAATTATTTTTGTAAAAATAAATAAATATTTGTGAAAAATCAGTATTTGTTTGGATAATAACTCACATTTTGCCCTTGTATTATATGGAAAAATATTTATTTTTGTAAAAATACATAAATATTTGAAAAAAATAATATTTACTCTAAAAATAACACACATTTTGCTTTTACAATAATAAACATTTCCCCATATAAAAACACAAACTTGGAGTGAAAATTTTAAATTAATTTTACACGAGATTTTGAGAAAAATGTTTGATTCAGCCAGGATTAGTGAATTTTTCAATATACACATCAGTTAATTTACATTTAAAATATTTTATATTGTTTTTTTAAAATTACAAATCGAACCTGATTTGCTGAGATTTGTAATTTCCCAAAGACTTTTTATTATTTTCGGATATGGTTTTCCGAGATTTATAATTTTTCACCAACATATTCATGCACCTACGTACGTACGTACTTAGAAGTTCGAATTGATTGAACTAAAAGAGGTCCGCATGATGAACAATAGATACTGCTATTGGAGCAAAATCGACCTCAAGTAATTTTCACCATAAAAACAAAAGCTAATGATTTTTTTTCGTCAGTACCAAAATATTCCAGCCGTCCCAAAATTATTTGTACAATACCTATTTTCTTATATATATTTTAGTGAACAAATTGTTTATTAGTATTTAAAAAGATAAAGTAATTTTTAAGGAAAAATATATGATAGATATATTTCTCCTTTATTATATGTTTCCATAAAAAATACTTTTTTATTTTAAATACAAATAAAAAAATTTGCTTATTAAAAAGCTAAAAAAATAATAAGTGTGCAAGTGATTTTGAAATGAAGGAGTACTTTATAACAATTCACAAGAATTATTATCACTCCATTTGATTTTGACTGCTAGATATTTTAACAATAAATAATTTTGTATTTTATTTGGGAGGGAGGAGAAGAGAGAGAGAACTCTTCTTGAAGTTCTTTTATTAATTAAAGTTAAGGTAAGGTTATTTGCACCTAGGGGTGGAAATAGGCCGTCAGTCGAACTAAACTTTTCGTTGGACGGTCTGGGTCTGCTATTTAATATTTGAGCCTAAGTCTAACCTTTTAACTGTCATAGATTCTTTTCAGAGCATTGGTCTGACCTTTTTAATAAATAGGCATGACCTGAAAGCCTTTTTGGCATTTTTAATCATGTTTACAAAATTATATTCAATAATTATATAATTATTAAATCATACTCCCTCTGTCCCAGGGGAATTTGCACCCCTGGGATGACACACATATTAAGGAAAAGGCTTGTGCCTACCATTGTTGACTTTTCAAAGCTGAAAAGGGAGGATAATTAACTCTTGCTTAAGAGTTAATTATTCCCTCCTATTTTTCCCACCAAAATCAGATGAACAGTAAAATGAATAAAAAAAATCAAAATACTTTTAAATAATCTGATAAAATCGAAAATTACATGGAAAAAAGGTGGGAAAAAATTTCCCACCACAATTTCAACTGTCTAATCACCATTAAATGATGAATGACCAAAAATTCAAAAGTTACAGTCCCTCCAAACTCCATCAGACTAACAAAAAGCCCTATAAATACAATTTGTCTTAACAACCACATTGAATGCTCTCATAAATGATTCAAAAAGATGGTTAACAACAAGAGAGGAGCTGATCTTTCCCAAGAAGAAAGAGTGTTGATTACCCAATTTTTACTTGCCAACAGCAAAGATGGGGTTGTGAACAATGGAAAAGTTTCAAGGAGGACTATTCAATACACTTGGAAAGCTGCAAAACAACAAATGTTAGATGGTGTTCCTGCTTTATTCAAGTAAAAAAAGAAGGGTTTGGGAGGTGTTCCTGCTTTATTAAATGTTGAAGCTATGAAGCTCGTACCTTTCAGCAAAAGAAGCACAATAAGAAAATTGGCCAAGGAGTTAAATGCCAGTAAGAGCAGTGTTGGTAGATGGATAAAAAAAGGTGAAATTTTACCCCATACAAATGCTATACATCCTGTTATAACACAAGTTAACATGCTGAAAAGGCTGAAGTACAACCTACATTCATTGGAATATGATAGATACTCCAACCAAATCAAGTTCCAAACCATGCACAATGTCATACACATTGATGAGAAATGGTTTTACATGTCAAAGTCAAGTGAGAGGTTTTATATATTACCAGGGGAAGTTGAGCCATATAGAGCATGCAAAAGTAAGAGGTACATTGTGAAAGTGATGTTCATGTGTGCAGTGGCAAGACCACTCTATTCTATTGAGGGTGAACTCATCTTTAATGGAAAGATTGGCATCTTCCCATTCACAAAGAGTGTACCAGCTCAAAGGAATAGCAAAAACAGAGTGAGAGGCACAATGGAGACTCAACCCATTGATTCAATCACTAAAGATGTGACTAGAATTTGCCTTGTGCATCAGGTAAACAGATTGACACAGGTTTTTTTAAGTTAAATGCCATCATATAGTTTATGCATGCATTCATGTCTCCTAATGTGAAAACCATGTTCAACTAAACCAAAGCAAACACATTGATGACTATGATAAACTATCAGATTTCATTTCATCATATAGTTTATGCATGCATTCATGTCTCCTAATGTGAATACCATGTTCAACTAAACCAAAGCAAACACATTGATGACTATGATAAACTATCAGATTTCATTTCATCATATAGTTTATGCATGCATTCATGTCTCCTAATGTGAATACCATGTTCAACTAAACCAAAGCAAACACATTGATGACATGTTACACAGATCATCCCAGCAATTAAGGAAAAATGGCCAGAATGTGCAAGCAAAGACATATTTATCCAACAAGACAATGCAAAGCCCCATATTTCAGATTCTGATCCACAATTTAGAGAAGCTGCATCATCAGATGGCTTCAACATCAAACTGGTGTGCCAGCCAGCTAATTCACCAGATACAAATGTGAATGACATAGGGTTTTTCAGGGCAATCCAATCATTGAAAGATGACAGACCAAGTAAGAATGTGGATGAATTGGTTCAGAATGTGAAATTAGCTTTTGAAGAGCTAGATGACATTGCATTAAACAATGTCTTCTTGAGTTTACAGTCTAACTTGACTGAAATAATCAAGGTGAAGAGACATAACAACTTTAAGCAACAACATATGGGCAAAGAAGCATTGATCAGAGAAGGAAGACTACCACTAACTTTAGAGGTTGATGAGTTATTGGTTAGGGAGGGCATTGACCACTTGGTGGAGCACAATCAGATTGAAGGAGCAGAATATGAAATTGATACTCTTATGACAGATTTAGGGTATGTGTAAGTGGGGTAGTAAGATGGGCAGTTTTTGTGTAAGTAGGGTAGTAAGATGGGCAGTTTTTGTGCAAGTAGGGTAGTAAGATGGACAGTTTTTGTGCAAGTAGGGTAGTAAGATGGACAATTTTTGTGCAGATGGACTATATTTGTGAAAGTAGGGTATGTGCAAGGTAAATGACAGTTTTTGTGCAGATGTGAAAGATAATATATGAATGGAAATGACAGTTTTAATAACCTTAACCCTCAGAACATTATCATCATTGGGTAAGAGGCATAACTATTAAATTAAATCTCCTAACTAGGACTAAATTGTCCTAGTGGTGACATTAATTTAATGCTACACACTCACAGACCATAACCAACAAATCATTTACACCCACATATCATATTCCCAACAAGATGAGGCATATAAGCATAATCATATCCCAGCAGAATACTATATAACTCTTGACCCTCAGAGCATTATCATCATTGGGTAAGAGGTATAGCTATTAAATTAAGTCTCCTAACTAGGACACACTTGTCCTAGTGGTGACATTAATTCAATGTTACACACTCACAGACAATAACCAACAAAAATCAGAGTCATCATCAATATTACCCACAAAAATCAGATTACCCACAGGCAGCATCATCATCATCATCTATATTACCCATAGAAATCAGATTACCCACAGAAATCATAACCAACAGAATCATCATCATCAATATTACCCACAAAAATCAAATGCTACACACTCACAGACAATAACCAACAAAAATCAGAGTCATCATCAATATTACCCACAAAAATCAGATTACCCACAGGCAGCATCATCATCATCATCATCAATATTACCCACAGAAATCAGATTACCCACATAAATCATAACCAACAGAATCATCATCATCAATATTACCCAAAAAAATCAAATTACCCACAGAAATCATCATCATCATCAATATTACCCACAAAAATCAGTTTACCCACAGAAATCATAACCAACAGAATCATCATCATCAATATTACCCACAAAAATCAGATTACCCACAGAAATCATAACCAACAGAAACATCATCATCAATATTACCCACAAAAATCAGATAACTCAATAGAAATCATCATGCAAAAAAGGGATTTTACAGGGTCACCTTAAGAACAGCAGGAGCTTGAATCGCAAGGAATTTCATAAAAAAAACACGTTTTTGTGGGGAGATACCACTGGTGGAAGATACCACTCGGGCATAAATGACTCTTCCGAAAGTTGATTGAGCGGCGCCACCGACGATTCGGCCGCAAAACTTTGCCCGGCTTGTAGATCGGGCGGCGCCGTGCTCAAATCGTCCATAGAACTTGACCCCATCGGAAAATCGAGTGGCGCCACCATCGAATCCGTAGTGAATAGATCCGGTAGCTCCACGAACCAATCGGGTAAAGGGGAACAATTTAACGGAAAATAGGGCGGCGCCGCCGACTCCGCCTCAAAACTCGACCACGCCTCTGAAACAAGAGACGGGGATAAGGAATCAACCCCATCATCTGAATCGAGAGATGGGGATAACGAATCTGGGACATAATTTTCTTTTTTCATATTCGAAAAACTAGGGTTTTCGTCGCAGCTGTAAGAAACGGCGAGGTGAGAGACGGCGAGGGTGAGAGAGGGTGAGAGACGGCGAGGGTGAGAGAGGGTGAGAGACGGCGAGGGTGAGGGTCTGAGAATGGCAGATCGAGAGAGAGAGGTAGGATCGAGAGAGAGAGAGAGAGCTGAATGTTCTAGAGAAATGAAGGTGAGAAGTCGTTGGAATGGGGGTATTGGGTTTGATATTGCCGACATTATTAGGTTTTAGGATTATGATTTAATTAGGTTAACATAAGTAAATGAAATATTTAAGTGGGTTTGGGCTAATAATTAAGGTGCTAAGTGATGGCAATTTTGAAAATAAGTGTAATGCACACTTTCCTTATTTGGGGTGTGCAAATTCGTGTGGGACACCTCAATAAGGAAAGTGTGCAAATTCCCCTGGGACGGAGGGAGTAACAATTAACTCTTTAAATCTTAAAATGAAGAATAAAAACAATTTACCAAAGGATTATCAAATAATAGCATAATAACAAATTCAAATATATATATATATATATATATATATATATATGTATTAAATATTTATTATATTATATATGTATTGTATTGTATTATTATATATTATATTATATATATATTTATTAATATAGTTAAATAGGCCGGCCTGTTGGACTTAATAGGCTTACAAAAAAGCTCAAGTCTGACTTATTTAAATAAATAGGCTTTTAGAAAAGCCTGAGCCTGACTTGTTTATTAGACGAGCCGAGCCAAACTGGGCTTTAGGTAGGCCGAGCCGTAGACCCCTATCGGGTAGTCTGACCTATTTTCACCCCTATTTGCACCACCAATTTTAGTAAATTTACTTAGATTAGTTCACTCATTCGGCCTAGGGATGTAATCAAACCAAGCCGTTCGTAAGCTATTCGATCTCGACTCGAAAAATATTCATTCGAGTTCGTTTGTTAAGTTTCACGAGCCGAGCTCGAGCCCGATTTCGAGCTCGAGCCCAATTTCGAGCTCGATTATTTTATCAAGTCTAGCTCAAGTCTGGTGGTATTCGGCTCGAAAGCTCGCGAACAGGCTCGTTTATGGGGCTCGCGAACAGGTTCGCGAAAAGGCTCGTTCACGAATCTCGCGAATAGGCTCGTTTATAAGCTCGCGAACAGGCTCGTTTAATTAATTTTTTTTTTATAAAAATATTTTAAAAAATATCCATAAGCATGTAGCATAATATTATTGTGTGTTATCTGGGATAAATTTATTTTAGAGAAAATTGCAGTTAGGTATAGATTTTTTAAGCTAAATAGCAACCAAGTGTACCTATAGTACCTTTTTTAAATTACAAGTAGGTGTAGTTTTTGTGGTAAAAAGACCTTATTATCCTCATAAATTGTTCCACTTCCCCATAAAATCAGCAGAAATCCTCCCTCATCTCACTTTTCCACCAGTCTCTCTCTCTCTCTCTCTCAAATTCGGATTTCTCCCTCATACTCCCCTCTTCTCTCTCTAAATTCAAATCCAACATATTTCTCCTCAAATCGATATTTATTAAATCCGGCCAAAAATCCGACGAGCCTCCAAATGTTCGACGGCCAAAAGAGGTACTCATTTTTCTCTCTGTCTATCTGTAAGTGGAGGTTTCACGAATTTTTTGGGGTGAGTGTGGAAGATGGGGATTATTTGTTGTTGTCTTTTATTGTTGGGGATATTGTTTGGGTTTGCGGCAGAAGGGGGTGGATTATGTTTCGCTTATTTGGGGTGGGGTGGGGGGGGGTGTTTGTTGCAGAGGGCATCGGGAATTATTAAATTGGGGCTAATCTGCACGGATTCATCGAGCAGGAAACATTGGGTTTATTTGCATAGCAGAAAATGGTTATATTGCAGAAGGGGGAATATTGGGTTTGTTGGGATACCTTATTTGGGGGTGACGGGTGGGAGTGGGGTTGGGGGGAGGGATGGGCGAGGATTTGTTGCAGAGGGGGGTGAGTTACTGTTTGAGTTTTGATTCCCCCGTTATATTTTGTTGCAGAAAATGATTTTTGTGTTGGATTTTGGTATTATAATACCAAATTATAAATTATAGTTTTCTTAATTTGAGTTTTTTTGTTGTAGGAGTTTGATTTTGTTGCAAGCAAGAGATGGATTTTGTTGTTGAGAAGCTATATAGATGAGGAGAAGAGGAGGAGGAGAAGAGAATCAGAAGAGGAGAAGAAAATTGTTTAGATGCAAAATATATATTATGGTATTATGTTTAATCCATAGTACAAACAACTCATTTGTACTAATGCCCACACTCTTGTACTACAAATTCTAAATATTTACTATAGTATTATATCTTACACTGTGGTACAAATAATTTATTTACACAAATTAAAAATTTATACCATTGTCCAAATTTATACTATGTTATTATCTTTTGTACTATACATTTGCGAGAATAATTATTAAATAAAGAAATGCAAATAAAAAAATGTCTGTATTTTTTTTATTAAAAAATTGAACATAAAACTTGATAAATTTTAAAAAGTTGGAAGAAAAAGTGGAAAAGTAAATGTCAAATAAAAAATTGATGAAAAGTAAAATGAAGGGTATTATTGGTAGTGTATTTTAAAAAAGTTAACCTAGTTGCAATTCTAAAAATGTACTACACCTATATGCATTTTAGTCTTAGAAAATACACCTTACTGCAAGTCCCCCTTTATTTTAAACCATTAATGGTCTTTGTTTAGCTTCCAAATTAGTTGTTGGTCTTTGCTTGGATGATGTTTTTATTATCATGGATAACTATATTTTTAATTTGACATAGTTTAGATGTATTATTTTTTTTTATAATTTTTAAAATCTTAATTAGCTTTTCGAGTCAAGCCTTTCGAGCTGGAGCTTTTTGCATCGAACCTTTCGAGCCGAGTTATTCGAGCTTGACCTCGAATTATGCTAGTTAATTTGAAAACGAGCTTTTTTCAAGTCGAGTTCGAGCTATTCGCGAGTTTAAAAAATTACACACGAGCCAAGCTCGAGCTCAACTAATAAAGCTCGAGTCGAGCCTGAGCCGAACTCGAGCCTAAAAAATCCAAACGAACTGAGCTCAAGCTTGACAGTATTTGGCTTTGCTCATTTACATCCTTGATATTTCGATCATTCCTATTTTCAATATTATAATTGATATATTTAAAAAACTAGCAATACTAATCATCTTTCTTCAATCTAAATTCTCAAAACAAAATTGCACACACCAGGAGAGGAGAAGACAAGATGGCTGCAAATCGGCTAAGGCTGAACCATTGGCACACCAACAAATGTTACATGCGACAAAGGTTAGTTTCACAAATTTTCTAGAGTTGTGATAATTTTCGATAATCACAAATTAAAACTAATTTCCGTTATAAATATTGTCCCAAAAAGAGTTAATATTTGGATCGACAAAAGAATCCTCGAGCTTGTAACATTTTTCAACAGAGTAATTTCACTATATTGCAGCAAATTTTGTTTACCGAACTTATATATTCAGCAAGTATTTATCAAAAAATTACAAATCTCAACAAATCAGGTTTTAAAATTGTGAGGTCAGAAAAATTCAAAATTACAATCATTACATTCAATCTACATAAAAAAGAATGAACATATAAACACACTTACATATGTATATTGAGATATATCCTAATGTGGATATCTTACATTGGCCGCTCCTTCAATGCCTACATGATCGTGGTGGTGAGAACAGGAAGACGTCCCATCATTTCCAAAGTTTTTGGGAGAGGTGGGAGTAGAGAAAAATGCAGTTTCGGTTCCACAGGTTACGGTGATTCACGTTTTTTGTCCCAATAGTCTTCAGTTTGGTCTCATTCATCAAAAATCAAGCATTTTAGGTCCCAATTTCACCAACTAATGGAAAAAATGGACGGAACACCCACGTGCAACTCACGTGCTCCGTTAGTTTAATTGAAATAAAAAAAAAAGTTAAATAAAAAAAAAAAAGGTAAAAACGCAAAACGGGGATATCCCCTTTCAGCCCCAAACAAAATTTTAACCCTAATTTGAATATGAATCCTCAAATTGGCGCACAAAATCACAGAAATCTCGTTCGAATCCTCAAATCGGCGTATCCCCACCAGCAACCAAAGCTCGTTCGTTTGTTAATTCGATCAGAATTGAAGCCCACGAAGTCGACGAAGCAAACAATGTCCTCCATGAGAAAACCCACGAAGTCGACGAAGCGGTGGCCAGAAATTGGAGCTCAGGTGCGAAGAAAACATCTCGTTCAATTTGGAGCCCCGACTATGGTAAGTTAAAGAATTTAGTTTGAATTGAGTTATTTTGTTTTGAATTTAGTCAAAATCGATTTTCAGAATTTTTAAATTAGGGCAATTCGCTGAAATTTGGGCAATTCGTGAAATTAGGGCTATTTGTGAAGTTAGGTAAATTTGGGCATAGTTATTTCGTGAAATTAGGGCTATTTGTGCATACATGAGGGTTTTTTTTCGAATTAGGGCATAAATTTGTGAAATTAGGGCTATTTATTCTTCGAATTTGTGCATAAATGAGTGTTTTTCTACTGTAGGGAGGTGCCCAACAATTTATACAATTAAATATCATCATGGAGGTTTATTGGATGAGAAAGAAGATGGGAGTTTTGAATATGTTGGAGGCACAACCAGTGCATTTGATTTTGTTGACATTGGTAGGGTAAACATGAAGTATTTGGATGATTTATCTAGTCAACTAGGGTATAATGGTTATAAGGTGTATTATTCCATGAATAAAGATGGGAAACTTCAGGTTGTTGATGGATGGTTTGATATTGAAAGAATTTTCAACAATGCAATAAACAAGGTAGCTCATTTGTATTTGGATGCAATTAGAGATGAGGTTGACAGTGAAAATGGGGATATAAAAGGGGAGGTGGAGTACTTTCATGATGGAGTGGTAGAGGAAACTAATATCAATGTCCAAATGGTAGATGAATTGAGAGTAAAGGAAAGTGATATCAATGTCCAAATGGTAGATGAATTGAGAGGGGAGGAAACTGATATCAATGTCCAAATGGTAGATGAATTGAGAGGGGATAAAATTCAGACTAATGTTAGTGCTAGTTCTGATGGAAAAGAAGATGAGATTGTTGTTCATAACAAAGGAAAATAAATCCATCTATTGTCAGATTCATTTGAAGAGAATGATAGT
The DNA here is from genome assembly GCA_947034835.1 of Ballota nigra. Lineage (NCBI taxonomy): Eukaryota > Viridiplantae > Streptophyta > Magnoliopsida > Lamiales > Lamiaceae > Ballota > Ballota nigra. The sequence continues at coordinate 18,221,628 of OX344730.1, forward strand.
GGAGATTCAGATTGGGTTGATAATGCATCAAGTGGTGATGATCTTTTGGATGATATAATATTTGCTGAAAATGTTGATAATGAGGTTGAGTGGCAAGGAGTTAGAAGGGAGGGCTCTACTGAAAACAACATTGAGGAGAGTGATTCAAGTAATAATGAGCAGGCTGAGAATGAATCTAATTTTGATAGTGTTGCATCAGATGAGGATGACAATGACATGTATTTGACCTTTAGGGCTTCTCAATTAGATAATCCTACATTCTTCTTGGAGCAAATCTTTCCTACAAAACAATTGTTCAGAGAGGCTGTGACCATGCATAGCATCAAAACAGGGAGAAGTTTGGGTATTACTAAGAATGATAATAAAAGGATTTATGCAAGATGCAAGCAACAAGGTTGTGATTGGCATATCCATGCATTGAAGGTGTCAGGTGAAGAGTGCTTCCAAATCATAGAGTACAATAGAGAGCACAACTATGCTAGACAGTATCATGTCCAGAATGTCAAATCAGGCTGGCTTGAAAGGAAGTATGAAGAGTATTTTAGAGATGATCCAAAAAAGACTGTCAGAGGTTTTAAGAATACCAAGATGGTGGAGTTAGGGTGCTACATTTCCCATCACCAAGCCTACAGAGCAAAATAGAAGGCTTTAAAGTTGATTGAAGGAGATTCTACGGAGCAATACAGTAAGCTATGGGATTACTCTCAAACACTGCTTGAGAAGAACCCTGGATCTACTCTCATTCTAAAGCTGGACAACACACATCATCTCCTATTTTAACTATGTTGGATTGGATCAGAGAATACATCATGACCAGGCTAATGAAGAATAGAGAGAGGTGTGAAAGGAAGTGGGAGGGAAGAGCTTTGTGTGGTAGAATAAGGTCAATTGTCTACAAGAAGATTAAGGAATCTAAGGATTGCATACCAATAAAATCAACTAATTGGAAGTATGAAATTACCAGTTTTGATGGAAGTAGATATGCAGTGGATTTGAAGGATTGTAAGTGTGATTGTAGGCAGTGGAAATTATCTGATATTCCCTGTAAGCATGTTGTGAGTGCTATATGTGCACAAGGTGGGGATGTAGAAGATTTTGTGCACAAGTGTTATTCTGTGGATACATATCAGAAAGTATATTAACACTCAATTGCACCCATGAATGGACAAGACTTGTGGATGAAGACAGATTATATCCCTCCTCTGCCACCAAACTTTTGGAAAAGGAAAAAGGGGAGGCCTGAGTCAAGAAGAAGACTTGGTGCAGATGAAGGGGGGAGAAGACATGGAGGGGTACAAAGGATGCAGAGACAGAAAGTCACACTGACTTGTAAGTTTTGTGGTGATCAAGGGCACAATAAAAAAGGTTGCCAATGGAAAAAATTGGCTGAAGATTTCATGAAGGATGACGAAGCTGAGGAGATGACTCAACCTGATGATTGTCCACCAATGACACAAGATGTAGAGTCAAATGGTGAAACTGTAATTCTTTATCTCCTAACATTTTATTTATTAACTACTGAAATTGAATAGTTTCGTTTATTAACTACTGAAATTCTATTTTACCAGGTTGCTCAAAACAAGATAAGAGGCAGACCAACTACAAGACAAGGAAGGGCTGATATTGTAGTGCAACTATGAGTTTTTTTTTTTTTAATATACTCATTTTTCAATTTTTAACCCCTGAATCCAATTTTAGGTAAGTAAAAGGACAGAAACAAGTTATGCCAGTGGTTCAAGAAAGATTCAAGTTCAAGAATCTCAAATTCAAGTTCAAGAATCTCAAGTTCAAGACTCTCAAATTCCAGTATCTCAAAGTCAAGAACCTGTTGAAGCTCAGGTATAAATTTGTGTTATTACATATGCTAAATGCAAGAACCTGTACCTCATAACCCTAATAAGTTGTTAATTTGCTAATTTGCAGAGTACACCATTGACACAAGAACCTATTGATTAGAGTACACCTCCACCTATGGCATTTCATCCTCACAATTTGATTGGAGGCCAGATCAATGTTGGTGCTTCCAGTTCCAGGGCAATAGAACCATCCACTGGAAATAATTTCAGTCCAAACACCTACATTAGATGCAATGTCAACATTGGTGGCGTGAACACAAACAGAGATGGCATGAGAGTGATATCTCAAGGAGGTAAGAAGTTTGTGACCTTGTCTAGTCTAAGTGAAGCTGCTAATACAAAAGGAAAGAAAAAAGTTAACAACACTAAGAAGTTGGGGAAAAAAAAGGACTGATGGTGTCTGCTTGTGATGGCTTTTAATATGTTTTTGTACTCTGTTATTCTGTTGAATGATGTTTGGTGGTGTTGGATTGATGGTATTTTGTGATGAATTGTTTTGTCATGGTATTATGTTTAGTTTAGACCTTGGATTGTTATTGTTAAACTATGGTTTGTAGCCGCACCGTTAGTACTATGTTTTGCTTTAAATTATGCCTTTGTGATGCACTTGAATGTTTTATGGATGCAATTTGTTTATATTTGTGATGCACTGGTAGTACTCTGTTTTCTTAGACCTTGGATAGTTATTTGTGATTCTTTATGGATGCAATTTCTTTATATTAGGCAGTGGATTTGAGCTTACATTTAGAGTAGTAAAATATCATTTCATTGCATAGATGATTCAATACATAGGGAACCAAATACATAACTTGGAAAACCAGTAGGTGCCCTACATTCTAAACATAAATTCAATGCATCAACTTGAAGATAGTTGGTGCCCAAGATAGAATAATAACAATGAAAAGGATAACTTTCAGTTGTTTGAGTTGTGAAAGTTGTTCTGCCATATGCATCATCTCATTCTTCAGTACTTCAGCCATTTCAATAGCTTTTTTCTCTGCTATTGTTGCATCCTTTAGCTTCTGTGTAAGTTCCTTGTTCTCATACATTAGAGAGTCGATTCTCCTCATCATTCCTGGGAACATGCCTTGCCCAGCTGATTAGGCGTGAAATTGTTAGGTTTTATAGCTCGATTTGACCCTATTTTGATTGATTTCGATGAGTATTTAGAGTCAATTGAGTACTACTTTCATGAACTAATGAATTTACCTCTTTGATGCTCATATATGGATAGAGGGCAAAAAACGGAGTTCATAGGACTTTGAATCGACTCAAACGGATGCCCGGATGAGAAGATGTGGAAGAAATACGAAAAATATTGGTTCGTGCGAGCAAAAATATCACTGGAGTACTCAAGCTGAGCTTGGTCGAGTAGTCATGTTGGTCCCACTAGATAGATTAATTGCGGAAGCCTTTTTAACCGATATGTCTTTAGAAGAAATCCTTTTCTAAGAGCACAAATTATAAACAAGCAAGTATTAAGGAAAGCAATAAATAAGACCGTATATATAGTGGTTCGGATCTGAATATCCTACGTCCACTCTCCCTTAATCAAAGGGGTCTCACTATCAACCAACAAACTCACTATCCACTGGAATTTCCGAAGTACCAGCACCTTCTTACAATCTCTTTAGATCTAACTTAGATCTAAAGACAAACTTACTCCAACCTTATCTAACAAGATGAACAGGTTGAGTATATAAACTCCTTACGAGTTGGATGAGTAATTAAGAACAAAGTGAGTGCAAATGCGTAGTGATCAAAAGCTTAGAATGCTATGTGCGCGTGTAGAGTCTCTCTAGAGCTTTTTCTTGAACTGCACTCTTGTATATATAGAGGGGATTAGGGCTAGCCGTTGGAAGGGCTAATCCAATCAGATCCTCTATATAAGGAAGCTTCAATCAATCAATTTCCTAATTGATTGATTGGGTTGGTGGGATCCTTGGATTGATTATCTTTAAATACTTTCCAATCCTGATCTTGTTGACTTGATTTGAATCACCAACGGTCAATAGCTTCCTCTGCCTAACTCTGATTCTCTCCAGAGAAGGCAGGACCAGACACCAGGCAACCTCGGTGTCTTCTGGTCCTTATCTGGTGAACAACCAGAATACTCAGTAGAATAAGGGGATCAAACTGAGCATCTTTTGTTCCACCAGACTCGTCTGGTCTGGACTCGTCTGGTCTGGGGAAGGTCCTCTGCCTCTGGTCTGATCTCCTCTGGAGAAGTCTTCTGGTGGAGTCCTCTGGTGAAGTCCTCTGGTGGGGTCATCTGGTGACTCTTCTGGTGAAGTCTTCTGGTCTGGCAGTTCCCCCTAGACTAAGTCCTAATCTAGATCATCATCTGGCTAACAGGTCCAGATGGTCCTATTACATCTTCTGGTTTGTTTTAACTCATCAAAACTAACAATTTTTATCCTAACAATTTCCCCCTTTTTGATGGAGTTAAAACACTACCAGAACTGATCAAAAGTAAACTTAAGCAAGAAAACAATAAAGGGATGAGACCTTAGAATAGATCTCATCAGGCAAATAATAAGACAACAAGGAGTTGTCTTTAGAACAAAGAAGATATGTATTTATCCATTAATAATCAGAGGACAAATAATTACAGATTACATTGAAGTTCATAGTCCTACTCTAGGCATATCTTCTGTTCTCTTTAGGGATAAGAAACCAGTCAAGGAACCTATCCTGGACGGTCTTCAACTCTGCAGAAGATGTTGGGGTGAAATTCACCAACACCTTGGTCTTGTAAAGCTTCTTCAGTTCTGCCCAATCCACCTGGTTCCCATTCATGGGAGTGTTAAGATAAGTAAATTCTGGAGCAGTCACCTCCAGGTTGAACTCAATGGTTGAATCCATCAGCTGCTTGTACAAGTCTGCATCATAGGCTTGCATCCAAGAATGGAAGGTTCTGTTGATCAGCTCATCATCTTCTGGTGCTGGCCTCTGGATATAATGCTGAATGAACCAGAGGGTCTTGGCTTCTCTCCATCTCTCAATCAGAGGATATGGCACAGTAGAGTCAAAAGACCCTTCTGTCCTGAGTGGCAAGATGTTCATAACTTCCACAGGAGCTTTCCTCTTCTGACCTGAGCCACCTGCACCAGAAGAAATACCAGCTTCTCTGGCCTTCTTATTCTGCCTCTTAACATATCTGAGCCTCTGCTCTTCATCTATGTTCTTTCTGATTCTGGCTTGCCTCTCTTCTGGAGTCTCTTCCTTGTATCTCTTCTCTGCTTCTTCAACAACAGATTCAAGAAAACTCTTCTTTACTTTTCTAATCTTCCTCTTAGCAGGACCAGGAATGGTAGAAGGATCCTGCTCAGCTTCAGATGACTCTTCTTCTGCAGCAAGTTGTTTAGCCATAGTAAGAGACTTCAACTCTTCTTTCTTCTTCTTCTACAACTCAGCCTGGGCCAGAGTGTTCTCCAGCAGGTCCAGACGAGCTCCATGGCTAAACAGAGTCTCATTGGTGGTCTTCGCCAGATCAGTTCTGGCCTTCTCTTCCCCCTTTTTAACTTCATCAAGGAGGGGCTCCACTACCTGCTTTATAAGATCAGGCAAGGCAGTGTTGGAGGAAGAGTGAAGATCACGAAGCTGCTTGGCTTCCTCCAGATAAGCTTTAGACTCTGCAACAAGTCTCTCTTGCTTCTCCAACATCTCCTGGAGGGAGTCCTTCAGCTTAGCAGTCTGAATCATCTGGCTGGCCATCTCCACCTTGAGAACAGAGACTGGCCTCAACTGCTCCAGCACGTGCTCCTGGAGCTGCTTCTGGCTGTGCATGACATCTAACTTGACAAATAAGCCATTAGCCTTGAATGAAGCTTTTACCTCTGCCAGAGAGGACTTGAGCTGCTTCAGGAAGATTCTCCTCTCATGCTTAATCTGATGCTCAATCATAGCAGGGGCCATATGTTGAATTGCCTTGGAAAACCGCCCAATCTGCATAATTTGCTCATTGAAGAAAGCCTTCATCTTCTGGAGCACAGCAGGAGACATCTCAAAGTCCTCCTCATCAGAGTACAACTCTGGAGGGAATGAGAAATGCGGACCAAAATTATAGGAGAAGCCCTCTAGAGTGAGCATAACTCCTTTCTGGATAAGGAGAGTCTTGATGAGGATCTTGGCCGTCTCTGGTGTCTCCAACTCTGCTGGGTTTTGAATATTTAGCTTCTTCTTCAGCTCAATCTCCCAAGCAGTGAAGGCAGAAGGAGACATCTCCTCTAGCAGAAGCATGAGATCTTCAACATCCTGGAGTCTTGCCATACTCCAAACCTTGGCATCAGTCAGATCTGCCAGGAGGGGTGAGTGCTCCAACAAAATTGGAAACTGCTCTCTTAGCCAGAGCTGAGCACTCACACTCATACTCTGCCTAATGGGACCCATATCATCAGAAGAGAATATAAAGGGTTTGGGCCCAGAGGCAGAGGAGGAAGGTGCTAAGTGAGCAGGCTCAAGTGAAGCTTCCTCATCTTCACTATCATCGCTTGTTAAACAGGTTGGGGAGGGGGGAGGGGCAGGAAATCCCAGAGCTATAGCAATGGTTGGGTCCTGATCTGTATGGGTTTGGGGAGGGTTGGGGTTTTGTGAAGTAGAGGTGGTAAGAGGAAGGAATATCTGGTACAGAGTGTGTAGGAGGGATCTGAGAGGGGGAGGAGTTTGAAGGGGGGACTTCTACACCAGAGGAGGTTGAGGGTACCTCTGGTCCAGAAGGTGGGGGAGAGGGGTTAGTGGGAAGATGTGTTTGGGAGTTTCGGGGAGAAGGTGTATGAGCAGGAATGGTAGAGGGTGTAAAGACAGGGGTATCTGGGATAGTCTGCTCTGGTGGAAGAGTGGGGTTACCAGAGGCAGAAGGGGTTTGGGGAAAGTTATCTGGGGGAGAGGTGGAAGGGGAAACAAGATTAATGGGAAAAGAAGATGGAATGGAGGGATTTACCTCTGCTGGGTCAACACCAGCAGGTATAGCCGTCTCTGGAGCATCCTCCATCAACTGGGAGGCCTCTTCAATAGCCTTCTCCAAGGCCTCTCCAAGATCAGATCCAGATTCAGGATCTTGAAGAATAGCTCTCTTAGCCTTGGATTTCCTCACAAGAGGCACTTCCTCTTCTTCCTCTTCTTCTTCTGATGGCTCATCCACCAGAAGGTTTTCTTGGCCTTCCTGCTAATCTTAGACTTTTTAGCAGAGCCTCTCCTGACCTCCTCTGGCCGCTTCCTCTTGGCTGCTCCAGCCTTCTTTACAGCTTTATCATCACCCTTCTTCTTAAGCACATCAAGAAGGGAAATCTGGTCCTCCTCTGAGGAACCAGAAAAGGCAACGGTTGAAGAACCAGTTGCTTCAGCAGCTTTCTTCTGTGTCTTCTGCTGCTGCTGCTGCTGCTTTCTCTGCCCCTTAGGAGGTGAGGGAATAGATTGAATAGGAGGGGCAGGGATGGCTTGCTCTCCATCAGAGTCGGCATGGCCGTGGAGAGGACCATCCTTGGAGAAGAGGATCTTGGACTGTGATAATTGTGGCACCAAGATGATCTCCACTTCTTCTCTGGAAGAAGAGAATCCAGAATAAGTGTTAACTTAGTCCCCAAAGAGACATTTGCAGTGAAACAGAACTGCAACTCCCCTGGCTTGGAAGGACAAGGCTCCTTCTTCACCTTCAGCTTGTTCTTCCTCAACACATCCCAGAAAAACTCCGCCCAATTACATTGCACACCATCATATAACGCTCTCATCACACACATCCTACCATTGAAAATGGCATCTGTGCAGTGATTTTCACACATAAGTACTTTAACCACAATATCGAACAACACCTTGAACTTCTGCCTTAAATGCTTATCCACAAAGCCCTTTGTGATGTTCTGGCAGGAAGAACGAGCAAAAATCTTGAATGATCCAACGATATCATCCTCCTTGTATGTCAACGGATCCACTCTCGCCGCAGAAATGTTCTCGAACAAAGCGCAGAAATCGTGCTTAGAAAACACCAAATCATCTTTACCAATCTTTGAAGAGATGTAATCCTCATGAATCTTCATGCGAACCAGAAACTGGGCCGCATAACCATCAAGGGTGCGAAAGTCCTTGGGAACAGTGGAGATCAACTTCTCCACCCCTGCATTCTGGAACATCTCCAGAACCGACAGCACAACTGGATTCTTGGTGGTATAAAAGTCCACCACCATCTCCGTCTTAAGCTTTTTCATCATCAGGACATGATCGAAATTGCACGGAGGAGCCATTACTGTGAAAGAGAGAGAGAGAGAGAAAATGCTTTGCAGAGAGAGGTTAGGGTTTGAATAGTATAGAAACGTGAAAGGACAGATTGAAAACAAAATTGATTTAAATAGAGTAATACGCGTGGCTTGAAAATTAAATGAAGTGTGAACGCGTGTTGTTTCAAATTCAATTTAGGAAACAAAATCAATTTTAGCATTGATTGACATTTTGCACAGTGATTAAATCTGATGGCCACGATGAAAGGCAATATACAGATTTAATCTGGTGCGTTGTCATAGTCATTGGGACTGGGCATAAAGGGGTTTTGTGGCAGTCAAGAGAAAAAGCGAAATGATTGCCTAGGCCCTATACCCTAGTCTTAAATACACTCCGAAGTTGAAAGGTTTTGAGTGTACTTACTAATTTGAAAAGTGTATCCCAATGATCAGAGGCCAGAGAAGTAAATGCATACCTGTCACCTGATATTGTAACCAGATGAAACCACAGCTACATCTCCTCTGATGGAGCTCATCTGGTTCTGGTCAGAGAAGATTTTGGACAAATGACTCAGCACCTCATCTGGGACAAGTGTCACCTGGTGCATGCCTCGTCTGTTGCCTTCTCTGATATATCTAATCTGCAGGTATGTTAGCTCAAGAAAATAAATATATGAGGAAAAATAGTGAAACAAGGATACTTCTCTGATGTTCCCCCTAAAACAAATCTGTCTCTGGATCCAACAAACCTAATTCAAAAGCTAACTCTCTGAATCTGGTCTCAGCCAAAGGCTTGGTTAAAATATCTGCTCTCTGCCTCTCTGTTGCAATCTTTTCCATCCTTATATCTCCCTTCTCAACATGATCTCTGATAAAATGATGTCTTATATCAACATGTTTACACCTGGTATGAAGAACTGGATTCTGGTTAATGGCAATGGCACTATTACTATCACAGAAAATAGGAATATCCTTGGCTCTAATCTGGTAGTCCCTAAGCTGTTGACTAATCAAAAGTAGTTGAGAACAACAGCTCCCTGCAGCCATATACTCTGCTTCTGTTGTTGATGTAGCAACTGAGGTCTGCTTCTTAGAAAACCAGGATACCAATTTATTCCCTAAAAATTGGCATGTTCCACTTGTAGATTTCCTATCTATTCTGCACCCACCATAGTCTGAATCCGAATAACCACTCAATTCTAAGTTGTCATCTGCAGGATACCATAATCCTAAATTCACAGTTCCCTTAAGATATTTCAATATCTTCCTAGCTGCTTCCAAGTGACTTTTCTTGGGATTAGCTTGAAATCTGGCACAAACTCCTACAACAAAAGTAATATCTGGTCTGCTTGCAGTCAGATACAAAAGAGAACCAATAAGTGCTCTGTACTGAGTCTGGTCCACACTCTCTCCAGACTCATCTGGATCCATGTTGAAATTTGTCATCATAGGGGTCTTGGCTGCCTTGCTAGATCCTATTCCAAATTTCTCTAACATGTTTCTGGTGTACTTAGCTTGATTAATAAAAATTCCCTTTTCTGATTGCTTAACCTGCAAACCTAAAAAGTAATTCAATTCTCGCATCATGGACATCTCAAATTGTCCCTGCATGAGCTCACCAAACTTCTCACACAGCTTCTTGTTAGGGGATCCAAATATGATGTCATCAACATATATTTGGACCAGAAGGATGTCCTTTCCTTCTTCTTTCCTAAACAAGGTCCTATCAATCTTTCCTTTAGTAAAACCATTGTCCAGAAGAAATTGAGATAGAGTGTCATACCATGCTCTGGGTGCCTGCTTCAGCCCATAAAGAGCTTTCTTAAGCTTAAACACCTTGTCACCTTGTTCAAAACCAGGAGGTTGTTCCACATACACTTCCTCAATGAGAATCCCATTAAGAAAGGCAGATTTCACATCCATCTGGAATACTTTGAACTTCATGTGAGCAGCATATGCTAAGAACAATCTGATAGCTTCTAGTCTGGCAACAGGAGCAAATGTCTCATCATAGTCTATTCCTTCAGACTGAGAATAGCCCTGGGCCACTAGCCTTGCCTTGTTCCTAGTAATGACATCATTCTCATCTTTCTTATTTTTGAAAACCCACTTAGTGCCTATCACCTTTTGATGTCTTGGTCTGTCTACCAGCTCCCAAACATCCTGTCTGGTGAATTGATTCAATTCCTCCTGCATAGCAACAATCCAATTTGAATCTTTCAGTGCCTCCTTGATGTTCTTGGGCTCAATCAAGGACACATAGCAACTGAATAAGGCAGCTAAGTTAATAGTTCTCCTAGTCTGGACACCCTTAGTTGGATCTCCTAAGATCAGGTCATTGGGGTGATCAACCAGGGTCCTCCTACCCGTGGTCTTACCTGGATGATCATCTTCTGCAGTACCTTGGTGATTATCACCACCTGCAGAAGAGCTTCCCCCTACAGGAGTTCCAACCTCTTCTGGTTCTGCTCCTTGTGAAGGCTGCTGCTTCAGAGAACCAGGAGATGGGTCATCATCTGAATCTGAATCTGAATCAAGAGCAGGTGGATTGACTTTGATAACTCTGGGTGTAGTCTGATTCTGGGTCTCATCAGAAGACTTAGCATCCACCTTGAACTCAAAAGTAGATTCATCAAAAACAACATGAGGTGTTTCCTCCACACAAAGTGAATTCTTATTAAAAACTCTAAAAGCTTTACTGGTGCTGGAATATCCCAAAAATATTCCATCAGCCACTTTAGCATCAAAGGTTCTTAATTTAGATTTCCCATTGTCATGGATGAAACACTTACATCCAAAAACATGAAAATATGAAACAGATGGGGTTTTACCTTTCCATACCTCATATGGGGTCTTATTGTGTCTCTGGGCAATCAGGCACCTGTTCTGAGTGTAACAAGTTGTATTGATGGCCTCTGCCCAAAATCTCTGTGGAGTGCTGTACTCTGCCAGAAGTGTTCTTGCAGCTTCTTTGAGAGTCCTATTCCTCCTTTCTGCAACTCCATTTTGTTGAGGTGTTCTGGCAGCAGATGTCTCATGAAAAATCCCATGGTCCTTGCAGTAATCTGCAATATGTGAATTCAAAAACTCTGTTCCTTTGTCACTTCTGATCCTGACTATGCTCTGGTTCTGCTCATTCTGAATCTGCTTGAAGAACTCTGGCAGCTTAGTCATAGTTTCATTTTTCTTAAACAAGAACACTACCCAAGTGTATCTTGAAAAGTCATCTACTATTACTAAGGTGTACTTCCTTCCACTGAAACTAAGAGGAGAAACAGGTCCAAACAGGTCCATGTGAAGTAGTTGAAGTACCCTGGTTGTGGTTGTGGTTGTGCTCTGGACATCCTTAAAGGAAGTCTTGGGTTGTTTACCCTTCTGGCATGAACCACAAACCTGATCCTTCTTAAACACTTCATTTGGAAGACCTCGAATGAGACCTTTTCTGGCAATCTTGTTCAATGTTTTGAAGTTAAGATGACACAATCTTTTGTGCCAAATCCAGCTGTTCTCTGCAGATCCTTTAGCAACCAGGCAAGCATTCCTAGGGCAACTGCTAAAATCTGCAAGATAAATGTTACCCTTCCTCAAGCCTATTAGCAAGATATCATTATAATCAGAAGAGAAAACAGTGCATGAATCACTAGAAAACTTCACTGAGTATCCCTTGTCACAGAATTGGGATACTGAAAGCAGATTATGCTTGAGTCCTTCTACGTAGTAGACTTCATCTACAGATACTCCATTGAATGTCAACTTTCCAACTCCTCTGGTGACTCCATAGTTGTTGTCACCAAACATCACTCTTGGTCCATTTAATGGCTTGAAGTCTTGGAGATTATCCTTCTGGAAGGTCATGTGCTTGGAACATCCACTATCAATGTACCAGACATGGTTGCTTGAAAATCCTTTCTCCAATGGACTCTTATCTACCTGCAGAGAAATCAATTAGGTCCCCTACTAGTGCTGGGTCCTGATTGGTTAGTTGCAGGTTTTGTAGGAATCCATAGATAAAGATCATCCCTTGATGGATGAGGAGATCTTATCTTCCTTCCAAATCTATCTACCAGTACATGTCCTCTTACTATGACATATTGAGCTACTGGTCTAATAAGGACACATTTCCTATAAACAGGTCTGGTGTACCTTTTCTCAAATCTGGCCTTTGGAATGGCCTGCCTTAAAGACATGGTCTTAAAGGTCTGGTTATAAGGGTACATCCTAGAAGAACCATCTCTGGTGTCATAACTACCCAGATCAGTTGGCTTTCTATAGATGGGTCTGGAAGACCTCCTCTGGTTCTGATAATTAGACTTGTTCTGTTGATTATAGTTCCTTTGAGTATACCTATTCTGGAATTGATTCCTCTGAGAAAATTGTCTCTGGGGTACCTGGTTCTGTTGAACATTGTTCCTTCTCTGGTAGTTGTTACTCTGATTGGTATTCCCCTTTCTTGAGTGTTTCCTTTGAGGTCCCCTAATCTGTTTAGGTTCCCTTTGAGGATTTCTCTGGGGTCCTCCAATTTGAGTAATTCCTACTCCTTGGGACTCATTGTTCACAGAACCATCAATCTTTAATGGTTCCCCTTTTTGACACTTATTCTCTAGCATCTTCTCTTCCAGAATAGTCAACTCTTCTGGACCATTTGTTATGTGATTAACAGAGTGATTCCTTTTCCAATCAGGATTGTGAACCACCTTGTAACCATTACCAGTTAAGTCTTTATCATTCCAGATTTCTACCAATTTACCAGCTCTTACAGACTTGTCTTTATTATAGAGGTATTTATGAGTTTTAGTGGTAATTCCAGAATATCCTAAACCACTCTTATCACAAATGCGCTGAGAAGACTCTGATATGATAGATACAACAGATGGTATCTTAAGAGCTTCTCTGGGCATAGGTATCTCCTCTATGTTGTGAGCAACTTGTTTTCCCTTGATAAGAGTCTGATATTTGGCTCTGAGTTCATTGATCTCATCTTCTTGAGAGGTCCTTTCTTTCATGAGTTGATCTACCAGAGTATCTCTTTCTGTGATCTTATCCTGAAGTTCAGAGACTTCTTTGGAATGATCTTTCATGAGTTCTCTGGTGGATTTGTGCTCATGAGAGAGAGATTGAACTTCAGCTCTGAGCCTACCATTCTCTTTCTCAAGTTTTTGACAAAGTTGAACACAATTTTGGAGATCTGATAGCATTTGTTGCATATCAGACTCTCTGGAGTTACCAGATGAATTAGAGGATTCAGTACATTTGGAATTAGATAAAACTAGAGTAGTTTCATTTACCTCAGTGATGTCTGCCATGAGACACACATCATCATCTGATCCAAAGTCAGAAGAAGAAGAACTGGAACTAGTATCCTCCTCCTCTGCTTCTGCCAGCAGTGCTCTCTTATCTGCATATCTCCTATCTCTCTTGATTCTTTTCTCTTCTCTTTCCCTAGGAGTAAGCTGAGGACAATCATAACTGTAGTGACCAGTCTTGTTGCATGTGTAGCAGGCATTGTCTCCTCTGGGACTAGGACTTGGCTCTCTCCTCCTCTGGTTGTAGTCTGATCTGGCTAGACTACTTTCTCTCCTCTGGTAGTCAGGTCTGCCAGAGCTACCATCCCTCCTCTGATAATCTGATCTCCCAGAGTTGCCAGGGTTGTCATCTCTCCTCCTCTCTGGAGTTCTGAGTCTGGTCTCCCTTGAGTCTCCAGATGTCTTCTCCTTCTCTGCTGGCTTGAAAGAACTCTTCCTATTTCTGGTAGACTCCTTCCAATGCCTTTTGTACCTGCCATATTTTGAACTCATTTTGTCTAATTTATGAGTTAGAAGTGCTACCTGCTCCTTGAGGCTCAAGTCATCTGCAGTAGACTCCTTTGGCTTGACATCAGGCTTGAGAGTTGAAGAGAATGCAACACCTTTCTGACTAGAAGAGGAAACCTCTTCTGTTTGATCCTCCTCTTGAAGATCATACTCATAGGCTTTGAGATCAGACAACAGAAGATGATGATCCAGAGTATTGAGATCCTTGTTGTCCTTGATCACAGTGACTTTAATTCTCCACCTGCTTGTTAGTGAACGCAAGATTTTACTATTAATCTCTTTTTCAGAGTAGGTCTTACCTAAGGCACTAGCCTTGTTTAGAAGGTTTGTGAGACGCATGTCCAGCTGGTCAATGGTCTCGTCTGGTTTCATCTTGAAGATGTCAAACGAGTGTTGAACAGCTTGGAGCTTGTTGTCTTTGATCTTCTCTGTTCCCTCACAGAGAAGTGCGAGTTTGTCCCACATCTCCTTGGCAGTGGCAAACGTTCTGACCTTTTCAATCACCTCTTTTGTAAGTGTGTTGATGATCTCTGTTCTTGCCACCTGGTCCAGGTTATGTAGCTTTCTCTCATCGTTGTCAAGTTCGTCTTTCTTTTTGAGGATTCGTTGTCTGGGAACTCTATCCTCTGCAGCGTCGCTAGTTTCTTCTCTGGACTCAGACCTGCCACTATCAATAGGAGTCCAATAAAATTTAATGGGGCCACTTTCAACCACATCTAACATGCGGTGGTGAATAGCTCCAAGATGATTACTCATCATGAAGCTCCAGTGGCTATAATCCTCGAACGAGAATTCTGGCAGTTTGCGACTCTTATAAGAAGATTTCGAAGACATATTTACTAAAATAAGGATTTATCTAGGTTTTGAAAAAAAACAATAAATGAGCAATGGATCTGCCCGGTGACCACCAAAAGCTTTTCAAAGCAGTGGTCGTTGGACACACTGCTCTGATACCACTTGTTGGTCCCACTAGATAGATTAATTGCGGAAGCCTTTTTAACCGATATGTCTTTAGAAGAAATCCTTTTCTAAGAGCACAAATTATAAACAAGCAAGTATTAAGAAAAGCAATAAATAAGACCGTATATATAGTGGTTCAGATCTGAATATCCTACGTCCACTCTCCCTTAATCAAAGGGGTCTCACTATCAACCAACAAACTCACTATCCACTGGAATTTCCGAAGTACCAGCACCTTCTTACAATCTCTTTAGATCTAACTTAGATCTAAAGACAAACTTACTCCAACCTTATCTAACAAGATGAACAGGTTGAGTATATAAACTCCTTACGAGTTGGATAAGTAATTAAGAACAAAGTGAGTGCAAATGCGTAGTGATCAAAAGCTTAGAATGATATGTGCGCGTGTAGAGTCTCTCTAGAGCTTTTTCTTGAACTGCACTCTTGTATATATAGAGGGGATTAGGGCTAGCCGTTGGAAGGGCTAATCCAATCAGATCCTCTATATAAGGAAGCTTCAATCAATCAATTTCCTAATTGATTGATTGGGTTGGTGGGATCCTTGGATTGATTATCTTTAAATACTTTCCAATCCTGATCTTGTTGACTTGATTTGAATCACCAACGGTCAATAGCTTCCTCTGCCTAACTCTGATTCTCTCCAGAGAAGGCAGGACCAGACACCAGGCAACCTCGGTGTCTTCTGGTCCTTATCTGGTGAACAACCAGAATACTCAGTAGAATAAGGGGATCAAACTGAGCATCTTTTGTTCCACCAGACTCGTCTGGTCCGGACTCGTCTGGTCTGGGGAAGGTCCTCTGCCTCTGGTCTGATCTCCTCTGGAGAAGTCTTCTGGTGGAGTCCTCTGGTGAAGTCCTCTGGTGGGGTCATCTGGTGACTCTTCTGGTGAAGTCTTCTGGTCTGGCAGTTCCCCCTAGACTAAGTCCTAATCTAGATCATCATCTGGCTAACAGGTCCAGATGGTCCTATTACATCTTCTGGTTTGTTTTAACTCATCAAAACTAACAATTTTTATCCTAACAAGTCACTACTCAAGCACTCGAGTAGTGTACTCAAGTTGAGCTTGGTTGAGTAGTCACTACTCAAGCACTCGAGTAGTGTACTCAAGCTGAGCTTGGTCGAGTAGTCACTACTCAAGCACTCGAGTAGTGTACTTAAGCTGAGGCTGCTCGAGTAGTCACTACTCGAGCTAATGTGGTCGAGTACTTTTCAACCTCTGGAAGATTTTAGTACTCGAGCTTGCATTGCTCGAGTACTTTATACTCGAGCTCTACTCGAGCAACTCGAGGATTCTGGCCCATGCAAGCCCAATTCGACCCGTTGTATATATATACCCATTCCAAAGACGTTTTTGGATACCACTTCACGTATAGAGTTAGTTTTTGGAGAGAAGAACATCGAGAGTTCGAGCAAGCATATTTTACTTGTAATTGAGGTTTTTACATGACGAATTCATAGTTAGATTTGGATTTTGTTATTTTCATCTTTTGTTCTTCAATACTTTGACACTTGAGACTTCGTATTTTCTCTTTAATTCAATTTTGTTCTTAGACTTTAATTCTTTCTTAAACCCTAGTTTATGTTATTTAGTTTTTCAATTCAATTCGTCATGTTTACGTGCGTTGTCTGTTTAATTGATCTAGTTATCGTTAAAACCATGTTAGGCTAAAACCCTTGCATGCTTGGGGTAGGATGAACTCGTAGAAGTAGAATGTTGGTACATAATTAGGGTAACATGTGATGTTTATTTTTAATTCTCTTAATTAATGAACGCTTAAAATAAATTCCGGATTTACCTTTGATTTTCGTACGAAAATTGTTAGAGGGAGGACGACCTTATCACTCTTTAATAATTAGTAGGCTTAACGAGAAGGTTTAGAAGGGATTAATTCATCTACCGGTTTATCTAGGGAGGACGACCGCATCACCTTAGTTAAATTAGGGTCTCTTTAATTAAGCACAATCTATTAACTTTTTTAGTGGATTAGTGAAGTCTATTGATAGGATAAAGTATTAGGGTTTAATTCTTGAGCTTTTCATCTTACAATCTTATACTTAGATTATTCCTTGCACATCATAGTTATTTTAATTATGTACCGGCTCCGTTAGTATACATAGGGATTCCTATCCTGAGCATCACCATCTCATATTTGCATACAACCCTTAGTTAATTAGTTTCATTCATTCTTTAGTTTAATTAGTATAATTTAGTTTAGAATTAAATTCTTAAAAAAAAAAAAACATACACTCATATTAACTACGACGCGTAGATCTTCAGGGATCTATTCGCATACATTCCTTCCATTGGGTTCGATAATACTTGGTCCCTATACTTGCCAATACTACAGTGGAACCCATACTCTTGTGGGGTAACTTCTAGTATAGCTAGTAAAGTTCGGTTCAAGTCACCAGCCACTTCATGTTCATTTGCCCAAACAAAGAAATTACATCCACCAGTGCTCGTTGAGTCACTACAGTTATGAAATAGTCTACCTTTACTCTTTGGCCTTTGAGATACATATGTGGCCGCAGGTTTGCCACAATAGCACACAAGTTGGTGTTGACATCTTTGTGTTGAGGAAGATGATGATGACATTGCTTCTTTACTCATTTTTTTTTTCTCTCTCTATGAAGATTGTGTTTGCTATGAATTTTGGTTGCAAATTAGGGTATATAACATATATATAATAGCTGTGGGTGAGAAATGGCGCCAAAAATTAGGTGGTTTCCCTCCAAAATGGTCAAAATTGGAGTTATTAGTGTGAAAATTGAATGAGACCAAAACTGCTACTTAATGGAGCTGACGAAATTTCTAACGTTGGGACCTAAAATGCTTATTTTTTGGCGAATGTGACCAAAACTGAAGACTATTGGGACCAAAAACGTGAATCACCGTGACCTGTGGGACCGAAACTACATTTTTCTCGGTGGGTGTATATGAGGTGAGAGAAATTGTAGTTTTAGTACACTTTGCACGAGGAGTATTTTATACACTCCATCCGTTCCATAATTATAAGGTAAGATTGTTATTTTGATCAAATGTTCTGTTTTACAATTCAATGTGTATCAATTATATTTTTTCCCAAAATGACCCATTTATTTTCATTAAGTGTATCCATTTAATTTTATTGCTTAAGATAAATAAGGGTAAAAGGAAGTATAATTATGAACTAAATGATGAATTAAATGAGTTGATTATGAATTTTATACATTTTTTAATTTACTTGTAAAAAAAACCCGACTATTATCATTAGGTAGGAGGGAGTATTTTACAATTACATTAAGAAATATAGAATTTTTTTTAGCAGCAAAAAATTCTTGTATTAACCAACAGAAGCATCCAGGTTATAAGAGATACCTGTCTTTACAACACATACCACAATAACACTATGTACTTATAGGGTTACATTCAACAATTTTCCAAAAAGAAATTTAAACTCCTAGACCAGTCTCTAAAGCATACCTTCATTTGTTTCAAGCATCCAAACCATAACCAACTACAAGCTCGAGTTTTTAATTCCTCCATTATCTCCTCTGCCGTTGATGCTAAGTCCTAGAATATAGATCTGTTCCTCGCTTTCCATATTAAGCAAATCAAGCACTCCCAAATACAGCTAAGAATCATATTCATTCTTTTCCCTAAAATTAGTCTACTGAAATGTATAAGATTAATGGAAGGTTTGGACAGCAGAACTGTTTGCACCCCTACCCACTCACAATATTTCATCCAAACATTATACAGAAAAGAGCATTAGAAAAGAACGTGGCCCACAGTCTTCTCTTTCTCTTTACAAAACACGCACCTCAAAGTCGAATCATTCGGGGTGATGTTCCACTTCTGTAATTCTGAGATGGTTGAGATTCTCTCCTGTATTACCCTCCAAGCATGAATCTTCACTTTTGATGGAACGAATTTACTCCACAGCAACTTGAATTCCACCCGTTCTTCTTTTTCTTCCGGGTGTTTCCTCCAAAACAGCCACTCATACACACTTTTATCTTATATAGACCACTCGTATCCGGAATCCACCTCCATACATCCTCTTCACCCCATTGCAATTTATACCTATTGATCACATTTAACATTTCATTAAAAACCGTTAGTTCTCTCTCAAACAACTCCCTTCTCCAACTCCACTCCCAGCACCATTCACCCCCCTCAAAAAACCTAAATCACTCACTCTATTATTTTTCACCCTAGCAAGCTGAAAAAGCCTAGGAAATCGGTTTTCAAGAGTTGTATCCCCTACCCACACCTCATCCTAAAACCAGGTTTTCTGACCATCCCCCACCATTTTTTTCAAATTGTTAAAAAATCACTCATCACTCATCACTCCCCACCCCCACAGCTTTTAGAATCTCCCCCCACCACCCCTTTGGAACGACTCTACCCTTGAACCTCCTACACCTAGCCCTTTTCCCCAGGCAACCCCCCCATCTCGATTCTAAAACTCTCGCCCAAAGACACTCTCTCTCGTTATAAAACCTCCAAACCCATTTTCCCAATAAGGCTTTATTAAAACACTCAATTTCCTTAACCCTTTGCCCCCCATAGTGTTTTGGTTTGCAAACCGTTGACCAATTCACCCCAGCTATTTTGTTGCCACTCTGACTCCTCCCCCCCCAATGAAACTTCCGTTGTAATTTTACAATTTCACACATCACGTTTTTAGGAATCCGGAAAGTGGAAAAGAAGTAGACCGAAATCGAAGACAATACAACATTGACTAGAGTGAGTCTCCCCCCTATGGAAATTTTCAACCCCTCTCATTTCCTCAATCGGTTCTTGACTTTCTGGATAATGTAATTCCACTCCGATAAGTGCCTATGAGAAGTACCCATTTTAACTCCCAAATACATAAAAGGGATTGAACCTGTGATGCACCCCAATTTAGAAGCCATCTAGTCTAACCGTCTCTCCTCGACATTTACACCATATAAATACCATTTTCGTCTATTAATTTTTAAACCCGATTGCCACTCAATCAGTAGAAGAAACTCCTTCAAAAATCTCACGTTCGCCATACTCGCATTGCCTAGAAAAATGGTGTCATCTGCAAACTGTAGATGTGACACCACTATTTTTTTATTCCCCACTTGGATTGGTTCGAAAAGATTTCTCTCTACTACATTCTCCATTAACATCGATACTCCTTCTGCTGCCATTAGGAAGAGGAAAGGAGACAAAGGATCCCCCTGCCTCAAACCTCTTTCCAAGTTAAACGAATCTGTCGGACTCCCATTCACCAAGATAGAGGTAGAAGCTGATCTCACAGATTCCATAATCCAGTCAATCCATTTTTTTTATCAAACTTGAAACTTCTCATGATGGCTTCCAGATAGCTCCAGTCCACAGAATCATACACATTAGCGAAATCTATCTTAAAGAGTACACTCTTCTTCCTTCTCTTCCTTGCATCTGCAATAGCTTTATTAAGAATTACCACTGAATCCAGAATCTACCTTTCACCCACGAATGCTGACTGATGATTTGAGATGATGGATCCTAGCACCTTGCTCAATCTCCTAGAGAGGATCTTTGAAAGAATTTTGTAGGCTCCCCCCCACTAGCGAAATCGACCGAAAGTCATGGAGCTCAATCGCATCCTTCTTCTTCGGAATAAGGATAATAAATGAGGAATTAAGTCCTTTAACCAGCTTCCCGTTAGCATGAAATTCAGATAAGAAACTCAGGAACTCTTACCTATAGACATCCCAAAAATTCTTTAAGAACAAGAAATTAAACTCGTCAGGCCCGGGACTCTTGGAAGACTCACAATCTTGGATAGCATTCAACACTTATTCCTCGGTAAACGGAGCAATCAACATACAGTTTTCAACGTTTGAAATCTTCTTTTTGGAGAAATCCTCCCCTAGAACGGGCTTGCAAATACTCTCTGCCTTGTAGTGCTTCCAAAAAAACTCAAAAATCCCGTGCTTCACTTCGGTCACCTCCCCCCTCCAAACACCATCTACGAACAGCCCTGAGATCTCATTCCTCTTATATCTTCGGTTAATGAATTTATGGAAAAAACCTATATTCGCATCACCCTCTTTGATCCATTTGCACTTTGCCCTTTGTTGAATCCAGTTGTCTTGAATTCTGATCTCTAATAGCAGCCTTGCCCTTGTTTCATTTCTGCTAATGATTTCCTCCTTGGAAAGTCCTAAAGCATCGTCAATCATGTCGAGCCTGTGGATCTCCTGTTTTCTTTCTTCTATTCTCTTTTCCATTTTCCCAAAAGTGTCCTTACTCCACTTCTTCAAATCATTCTTCAGGAGCTTGAATTTTTCTTTTAAGATATACCCTTTCCAACCTCTAATAGCATAGCTCATCCACCTTTCTTCTACGAATTCTCTGAACCCAGGATGATGAATCCAAGAGTTGATGAACCGGAACGGTTTAGGTCCCCAATCTCTCCCCTGCACCTCAATGCGCACCGAGCAATGATCCGGAATATATCTTCTCATGTCTTTTTGAATAGTGTTCGGCCACTGCAAAAGCCATTCATTATTGATCAATATGTGATCCAACCTACTCTTACAAGAACCATCCGCCCTATACCACGTATAAGATCTTCCATGTAAAGGAAGATCAATCATATTAGAATCCCTTAGGAATTCATCGAAGGCCCGGATGTCATTTCTATTTGATGACCCCCGCCGGCCTGCCCTCTCCGTATCTCTTCTAACAGAATTGAAGTCTCCAGCTACACACAAACAATAGTCTTGAATCTGGGATATAACCAAAAAGATCTGATCCCACAGTTCTACTCTTTCGTTCAATGGGCAGGGGACATACACATTAAGGATACAACAATTAATTCTATCCGATCTCCACACCCCATTCACCACTACAACACCACTCATGTGCCAGCAGCTACTTACAGGAAAAAAAATCCGAATTCCAAATAGAAATAATACCCCCCGACCTCCCCACCGATTCCCTAAAACACCAGCCAAAGTTTCCCACACCCCAAATAGATCTACATAGTGATTCATCAACCACTTCAAGTTTAGTTTCCTGGACACATCAAAAATCAATACCTTGGCTTTTTATCATGCCTCTGATCTCCTTCGTCTTTGCTCTACTCCCAAGACCACGGATATTGTAAGTGAGCAACTTCATTTATTAACCTCTCTCGAATCCTCCTTAACCCTTCCCTGCATCTGCTCTTTCCCCTTATTATTATCATCTTGCGAAATTCCACTAACTTTCATGTCTAGACTCAACGATTCACCCAGATTCCTTGCTAAAGAGTACACCGCCTGATTGCCTCCAGTCGTACCCAAATCCAACCTATTCACCGGCCCTTCAAACTTCTTCTTCCAGGAAATCTTTTTTTTCTTTTTCTCTATAGCTAACTCCTTTTTTCCTTCAACGAAGCCATATCCGACAAGAATTCTTTCATCTGTGCCTTTTCTCTTCTTTTCTGGGCCTGCTTTGAAAACCCCCTTTCCTCTGCAACTCTTTTCCTGTCTTCAAAATCTGCTCCGACGCCAACTGTACCAGATCGCAAACCCCTTTTCCGCTGGTAGTACACTCGTCTCCCTCCCCCTCTAACGTCAATTCCTCCGAACAGAAAAGGCATTCCGATTCGTGTTCCATACAATTAGAAAGAGAGCAAACAGCTACAGGTGTCAATTCCTTCTAACAAATTGCTACGGAGTTGGGCCTATTTCTGCAATTGAAATTAAAAATGCCTACTTTAACTTTGTAAGTCCCGTCCAAACTGATCTCATTTGGGTGAGGATGATTTAATTTCAGCCCAGTTTTTTCAGGATTCCCAGAAAATTGGGCTTCAATATCTGTCCCAGGCTCTAATAAACTAGGCCCAATATAAAAGGCCCCTCACTCTTTAACTTAAGAGTCAGCATTCGGCCCAATAACAGGTAAATCTTTTATCTTGCTTGTCTCACTAAAAAAGGGGCCCACAGATTTTCCAACAGCCAAGATACCCTTTCCTGTCTCGCCCAAAGCAGTATTCAGACCCATAGTCCGAATGGGACCCTCTGAATTCTTCTCTACATCTGAGGTCAAGTGGGGTCCAAAATCCCCCTTGATAATTTGGTTGTAATTCCTCTCGTGTCCCGAAATATCCACTTCCATTATGTACGAACGACTCTTAATTTTCCCAAGAATTTGAAACTGATTTGAACCTGATCCACCGCCGCCTTCCTAAAAAAATCACCAGATCCTTCCACACCATTCACCGGCCATTGATCATCGCCGTCTACATCCCCTTCTCCTCCGTCCTCTATAATATCCGTTAACGCTGAATCTGCTAAAGAAGAGGATGACTGATCCGAGTCCTTCTCCATGAATACGCCCCGTTCACCATCATCGTGATGCCAACAGTGAGATTTTACGAAAGAAAATGGAATTTCTTCCACCACTTTCACCCTGAATTCTTGTTCATCCACCATCACCTTGAAAACCGAGCGAATTTCATTAAGAAACGATGATGATATTAAAACTCTAGCGATATCCATTCTACCCTTATTTTCAGTAAATTTCCCCACTTTCGAGCTCGCCACTTCAAAGAACCTCTTGCTCCACGCGTGAAGGGGAACCCCAGTCCACAACGTCCAAACTCGTCGTTTATGACAGACATCGGAAACTTGCCAGGGTCTGTACCATTCAAACCAATAATTCCACCATTCCTCCATATCGGCCGTTAACTTCTCAAGAGGGTTTTCTTTCATATTTTGAATAAGGACAACATCATCCCCAACGTACCTTAGAGAGAACCAAACCCCACTTTCTGCCTGAATTTCACAACCATATTCCTCCCAAGAGAATTCTTTCTTGAGTATGCCTAGCCAGCAATTTGAGAGCCATTTTCTTTCCTCCTCCGTTGTGTTGAACGAAAACGGCCTTTCCCCTACTTTGGGTACCGATCCTTCGCCTTCCGTCCTGTCATCAGCCTTGCGCACTATTGCATCTCTAAAAAACCTCCCTTCTTTGAACAACCCACTACCCTTTGCGAAAGATCTTTCCACTGCATTCACCTCACTGGTTCCCCTTTGATTTCTCAAAAATTTCGGGTAAAACACGTGCAATTTGTAGCTACCAATCCACAGGTTATTTAACTCTCGAAGAGTTTCCTCAATATTTTGAATCCTCTTCTCCCAAACGCGAACAAAACCAAATTGTTTTCCTGCCTTATCTCTCTTTTTAGGGCAGAAAATGTCCACCACATCCTCTGTCTTATTGAACGTTTCCCTCAACCTAGATAAACTGCAGTCTTCTGGAAAATTTCGGAAAAAGAACGAGGTTGTAAACCTGTCATCGAGGTTCGATCTACCCCTAAACTTAGCTGTACTTTCCTTCTCAACCTGACCATCTCTAGTCCACCTTGCCGGATTGCGTTTCACGGGAAATTTCTGCCTCACCGGATTGCGCTCGAAAAGGATTAACCTAGAATCTACCCAAAATCTCACCTTCTTACCCCCCTCTCTGAAATTTCTCTCTCTACCTCTCATCTCTCTCTTTTCACTCCGATGTCTAATCACAATTTAATATTTAGTTTTAAGAAATATAGAAAATTAGGATGAGTGTATCTGCGTACAAATAAAAGGAACCTTATAGTTGTTTATAAATATTGATATCTTACTATATTACAAGAAAATAAAAGAATTGTCTATGAAATTTGTATATATGGTTAAAAAATTCCAACAAATTTTTTTGTGGTGGGAATTACCCTACTACTTGCCTACAAAACTTTTGTAATTATATAGGTATCTTTATTTTCTACATACAAATAATATGCCTACGAAAATTCCGTATGTAAATTATTTGTGGGTATATTTTGGTAGGCAAATAGTTGTATGTAATTAATTACCTGTGAATTTTATTTTGTAGGTAAATTGTTTCTAGATTGTGAAATGAAGATAACTACGTGATTAAAAAAATTTATAGACAATAAAAAAAAATTGTTGAAAAAATTTGTTAGCAATTCTAATTATGTAAATAATTCTTTATTTTTGCTGCAGTGTAGATACTAACATTTTTGGAAATTGTAAACAAGTTTTAAATACGTTTGGGCCAGAACCAAGCCCATGATTAGTTTCATCGTCAAATTTTACCTTTTGTTTTCTTACACAAAGTAAATCATACTTAGCCATCATGTTTAAATAAAAGAAAAAAAGTTATCTTAAATTCTACGTTGTTATACATTAATGTAAGGGAATGTTTGATTTAAGCATTCCAAGGATTTTGAAATCTGAATTTTAAAATGAGTATGTATAGAGTGAAATTGGTTTATATATGAATCATTGAAGGATATTAGTTGTTTTCATTTAAGAGTATTAGTTGTTTTTAGTGAAGAGTATTACTGGTTTACACTGAAGAATCTTAGTTTATTTTCACTGAACAACTAAGACTCTTTAGTGTAAATCAGTAATACTCTTCAGTAGTTACGACTAATACTCTTCAATGAAAACAACTAATACTCTTCAATGATTTATGTATAAACCAGTTTCACTATATACTTTGTCTTTTAAAATATAGTGGATTTCAAAATCAAATTTTAGGATTTAGTGTATATTTGTTTTGAAATTTAAGTATAGTGGAATTTAACTTTATGTGTAAAAATAAATTATTATATTATTATACTATATTGCGGGTGAGTGATTTTAATAATTGAATGATTGTGTAATAATTAATGTGTTTATAGGTATTTGTAGGAGATATGAAAAATCACTATTAAAATTTCAAAGTAGAACACTATTTAAATTTTGAAATTTCAAATTCAATCCCAAATCAACTATCTGATTATTATTGTTTACAACTCCAAATTCTCAAACACAACTCCTAGCTTTTTTTCCTTTTCTTTGTTGGTAGTGAAGTATTCACTATTTACTTTGAAACAACATGAATTTGCTCTTTCTTATCATTAACTAACACTTTATGATCAAATGTTGCTTTAAATGTTTTGACATGCAGGTTGAAGATTTAGAAGGATTTACAAGAATCTGTAAGACACAATGTTGCAGTGAAGGTTGCACACATTGGTTGCAACATGGAGCGATTACGGGTTCCAGAAGGTTCTACAAGGATCTACAAGGACCTACACGTTTCAGGCTATTCCAGAATCTATAGAACGATCTAGATCAGACAGCTGCAGTCAAGATCATCAGAATAAAGATAAGATCATGGGCGGTTAATAAAAGATCATGGAGGAAGTTACATGAAGAAGTTATTTTTGGATGAAGATTTCAATCTATAAATAGAGGTCGAAATCTTCAATGCCAGAGTGTGGAATAATCGAGTACACCTACTCTCGTGTCGATCCGGAGTTCAAAGGTGCTAGGGCAATTATTTCAACGTTTATGTTATGCCTAGAAGTTTAGTACATCTCGCATAACTTGCGATCAATCATATATATTTTTAGATAGAGAGTCATTGATATAGTGAGAGATCAACTTTGACGGTGTATAGTTTATACACTTAGCCAATTTAGATTTGATAGGTGATATCAAGTCTTGTTTTCGTTGTGAACGATTTTACTCTTCACACAACTTTTGTATCACTAATCTTATTATAGTGAACATTTCGCCGTAAGGCTAGTACAAGCTATTTTATATAGTTTGTGTTAAAAAGTTATTCCATCTTGTAATAGTGTGTTTTAGACTTCCGTTGTTCTAAATTAAACTCTGTTTTCCAAATTGTTATAATTAGTGTTCTAACATTCATTACAACATCTACACTTAACACACTGTTGGAGTTATACGTGAAAGTATGCTTTTACTTTGTATAACTCGTGTATCAAACACTTGGTTATGAGAATAATTCTTTTATCGCATATGCTTTAGATATGATTGAATGTTGAATATTTATTGCAAACCGTTCAATATATAGTACATGTTACATTGTAGTTAATGTGGTGATACCCGATCACGGAAGACAACATTAACAGTTTCCTTGTAACTAAACGTACATTTTCACGACCTAGGTGGAATTGAACAATCCGCCGTGAAAGGTCGATGTGTAAGGCTCAGATTGGTCTGTCTTGACTAAGAGATTGCACTAGCACATTTAGTATGTGTTGAAGAGGACCTACAGCGAGGATAAATTCTTCTGTTCTGAAAGGTGAAGAATTAGACCTCAGTGGTTGTTGATTTCTTAATCTCCGTCACTTAAATAGGACCGTGTGTGCTTAATGGTTACTGCTTTGATTCATGTTCTGTGAGAATCATTGTGACTTCGAACTTTGTGTCTTGGGCAGTAATATTAATCATACGACGGTTGCTAAGATTTAATACGGAGAAACGCGTGCGAGTACGGCTCGTGTGATTAGTCCCCTTGGTGGGCTCAGAAGTTTTATTGTACCAAATCTTGCAAGTGAAGAATTAGTTTCTTCTGTACGAATAATAATGTTGAGCTGTCTTTACTCCTAGGTGAAAGATGTTAATTAATTTAGAGATATTCAGAAGCTTAATTAATTAATGGACTTGATAATCTTAAACGCGAGAAATAATAACCGGGAGCCCATATTATTGTAATATGGATTAAGATGGATAGTCCAATATTAATTTATTAGTGGTACTAATTAATATTAATGGGTTGAATTATATTGGGGCTCAATATTGAAATTCAGAAGTCCATTAGGAGGTCCAATCTTAATTCTCCTTAAGGCCCCTCAAGTAGCCCAATTAAGTAGCCCAATAATGATAAGGTGATTAAAATAAAAGAAAATATATTTGCTGATTTTTTCATGATATTTCGAAAAAGATATATTAGGAGAAAGAAAAGATCTTGTTGATTTTCTTGGAAAGATACTATGGAAGATAAGTATTCTTGGAATACAAGATTATCTCATATATTCAAGAAGATCCAAATCTTGGATTCTTTCTTTAATATTTTCGAAAATATGCTTATTAGGAGGAGGTTGAGATTTTTGTGGAATATTTTATTATGGAGAAAAGAATATATGGGATATATTCAAGATTTCTTAGAGGCTAAGAAAAGATTTTCTCCACCTCTAAAATATATGAAAATTTCGAAAATCCCTTGTCCTATAAGTAGGGGATGATTATTTCATCTCCGGTTTACAGTTTCACAGTGTTGAAAAAAAAATCAGCAACAATATTTTTCTTTTTCCTTAGTTATTTAAATTACTTGAAAGCATCTCCCACCGGTGATCAAGTAAGGCGAAAGGGAAATACTTGAGAAGGCTTTTGGGTTGATAAGAGCGAGATTACAATTGTCCCGTATATCCAAAGGCCAATTCTACAAGAGGTACGTCAATCGCATATTTACTTGTTTATTCCGCCTAGTTAATATGTGAAATTAATTTAACATGCATGATGATAATTAGTTGTTGGAATTATTATTTGAATTAATTAGGATTAATTCATGCTAGTAATAATTGTATTTAAATTCGTATTTAAATTTCATCCCGAATAGATTCCGGGCACCCCTATTTTCCCAACAACTGGTATCAGTGCTACGGTTTCGGGCTCTGATCTTTAAATTGGAATTTAAATTGTTAAACATTAAATTGAAATTGGATAGTAGAATTGCTAGATCTTTTTTGCAGGTATCCAATTGTCATGGTTTTAATGTTGTTAATTTCATGCGTGTGAATTAATTGTTTTTAATTCGATTCGTTCGAATTCGTTTTTCTCGTGAGAAAATCCACGAGTAGATTAGTTGTTTTTATTTTGATTCGATCATTGTAATAGACTAGTCTAGATCTAGTATTTATTTTTTTTGTAAAAATAAATTGTAACCGGATCGTGACGAAGAACGAAGAATTAAAAACGGCGTACCCGGACGACGCATACAAGCGTGGCGCGTGTATGGACGTAAAATCATGCAAGGGGTGAAGAAAATGGAGACGAACGGCGAAAAACGGCGCACGGGGTGCACGGCGCACGACCCGGGCGCGACGGGAGGCCGGCGCCGCGCGCACGCGCGCGCGCCTCGGGTGCGCCTCCGTGCAGCGCCTCGGGTGCGCCTCCGTGCAGCGCCTCGGGTGCGCCTCCGTGCGCCTCGGCGCGCCTCCTGCAGCGCTTCGGGTGCGCCTTGGGGCTGCGCCTCGGCGCGTTCCAGCAGTGCTTCGGCGCTTTTAGGGCCGAGAGGTGCGTGGGCCCACTTCGTGGGCCGACGCGCGCCGTATCTCGGGCCGTGGAATTTTTTCGGTTCGTATTTTTTTCCGTGTGATTTTAAACGTCATCCCAAACCCCAAACGATGCTGTTTTTGATGAAGTGTTGCTGTTCGAGTGGGAGCACGTCGAGACGAACGTCGGAAAGCAACAAGGACGATTTTTTCGCATCAAGACGTGAAGAAATTTAACCGTGACAATTGGATTTGAGTGCTCCAATGTGTTTAATTTTGTTTTGATGGATGTTTTATTTCGTGCAATTATTATTTGTTAATATGTGTTTGCATGAATTTAATTGTCCAAGAAAAACCTTACTTTCGAAAATTACTAAGTATGTTTAATTTAATCGCAATTTTATTCCGGATATTAAAATTGGATTAATTTGGCCTCCATAATTTATTTATTTGTGAAGTTCTTTTGGAATACATTTCCCCCTCGGATCGGCCAAAAGAACGGATTTCACATGAATAAATTCCGAAAGGATGATTGTGGATTATTACTAGTGGCGGTATTGACCCTCACCACGAGTGGCTTGCTCAAAGCGAAATAATAGTCCTGTATTTAATTATGGTTATTACTTAGGCATAGGAAATTGATATTAACCTACTCCCCTCGGAGTCCCTGTCAATTTCTATGTGGTCAAAGTGGGAGCCAACTATTAATTTTGAATTAAGGATTTGTAACTTTTAAGTTTGTGATCCGCTTGAATGTGTTTAAATGTATAGACCACCCCTCGTGGCGCATTTAAATTGTTTCGAGATGTTGGCTGATGCATGATTATATTGTTTTAAGGTTTCAATATAATTGATGTGATCGAATTATGTGATAATTTCATATTTTTCTAGATATTGATATGAATGTATGTTTTATTCTCATTTCATCATGTCGCAACCTTTTAATCCACTGTTTAATATACTTAAAGTTAATAAACTTTTTGGAGTGATTTATATCGATTGGAAATGTTTTTTTTTAAATTTGTCCTTACTGCACGAAAACACAATTGGGTTATTTATGTTAATATACCCGGCAAGCCTAATGATAAGTCAAGCAATGGGTAGAGGAAGTTTATGATTAGAAGCATGACAATGAACACATGAAGTGCATCACTTGACATCTCTGTCTGAGGATTTGAGGCGCGTTCATGGAGACATTGTATCCGCTGTTGAAATCATGGAACACCTTGAAGAGATGTCTTCACATCAAACCCATGACTAATCAGTTCACCAGACATGACTCGGTCAAGTTGGAAATGGTGGAGGGAACGCCCGTGAGGGAGCACGTTCTCAAGATAATGGCATACCTTAACAAGTTGGAAGTACTTGGTGCGGATTTTGATTGATTTCATATACCATTCTCTACCGAGAAGCTTTGAGCAGTTTCGTCTAAAATGTCAGATGAATGAACGGACAAATCGTTTGTCCGAGCCCTTGCAAGCTTTAGTTTCGGTGGAGGTGAAAATGGAGCACCAGTCTAGTGCTATGGTGGCTAATGGTCCGTCTACCTCTTTTGGTCCCAAGGGAGGGAAAAAGAGGAAGAGAACCAAAGGGCCGGATCCAAGCAAATCTAATTGTTGTGAAAGGCAAATGCAAAGGCTAGCATCGAAGGGGAAGTGTTTTTGTTGCGGTGAGAGAGGACAATGGAGGTCTGCCTGTTCCAAGCCTAAGAGGCTAGGAAAGTTAGGTAATTCACACACCTTAGTCGTCGAAACTTGTGAAGTGGCGTATGCTGTCTATTCGTGGATAGTAGATACGAGAGCTACTGATCACATTTGTTTCATGGGTTTAAGCTAACCCGACGACTTAACGAAAGTGAGATCCCCATCACATCGGGCAATGCTACGAGGGTGGCAGCTGAAGCAGTGGGAGAAGTGCGCCTATCTTGTGTAGATAGAGTTATGGTCTTGAGAGACGCTCCTCATGTTCCTAGTTTAGAAAGAACTCAACCTTCAGTTTCTAAACTGTTTGAATAGATACTCAGTTTCTTTTAATAAGGATGTTATTAGTTCTTGAAACGATGAGTTTATCTGTTCCGGAACTTCAATGGATGATCTTTATACCATTTTTTGGGCACACCACTCACAAAATTGAATCTAATAACACATCGATTATTTCGAGCAATAAAAGAAAGCGTTCTTCGGAGATAAACGAAATACTTCTATGGCATCTTAGACTAGGTCATATTAATCTAAAGCGGATAAAAAGATTGGTGAAAGACGGATCCTTGGAATCATTCCAAGTCGAACCGTTTCCAACTTGTGAATCCTGTTTAGAGGGAAAAATGACCAAGAGGGCATTTGGAGCCAAAGGGAATAGAACCACGGAAGTGTTAGAACTCGTTCATACCGATATGCGTAGTTCAATGACGATCAAGCAAGAAGGGGTATGAGTAAATTTTCTTTTTCAATGATTACTCAAGATATGGATACATCTACCTTATGATGCATAAGGAAAGAAGTATCAAGTTTCTACGATTTGATCGTAGAGGCGAATACCTTAGCGATGAATTCTTGAACTAGCTATCGGACAAAGGGATTGCATCCTTGTTGACCGCACCGGAAACCCCTCAATAGAACGGTGTGGCGGAACGAAGGAACCAGACCCTTTTAGAAATAGTCAGATCCATGATGAGTTATTCGGATTTACCCAAGTCGTTTTGGGGTAACGCCTTGGAAACAACGACTTACATTCTAAACTTGGTGCCATCCAAATCAGTTCCTAAAACCCCAATAGAATTGTGGACTGGGCGCAAGCCCAGTCTAAGACACTTGCGGATTTGGGGTTGTCCGGCATACGTGCTAGACAAGGAAGCCGGTAAATTGGACCCACGTTCGGAATTAAGGTTGTTTATAGGATATCCCATGGGAACGAAAGGGTGTATGTTCTATAGTCTCAAGGATTAAAAGACCGTGATTAGTTCGCACTTTAAATTCTTGGAGGAAGACTATATGAACAAAAGAAAGCCCAGAAGTGAGATTACCTTAGACGAGTTAAGAGGGCAAACTCATATACCAAGTATGCAAGATGATATACCACACGTCACACCTTCACAACCGGAACCCCGTCGTAGTGGGAGGATTGCAAGGCAACCCGAGAGATTCATGGGAATTGGAGAATCTTCGGATTTGATTTCCGGCAATGAATCGGACCCATGGACGTACGATGAGGCAATCCAAGATAAAGACGCGGAGGCGTGGCAAACCGCAATGGAAGTCGAGATGGGTTCGATGGATTATAATCAAGTGTGGGAGTTGGTTGATCCACCTAATGGGGTAGAGCCCATTGGATGCAAGTGGGTGTACAAGAGGAAAAGAGGACCGGACGGAAGGGTAGAGACCTTCAAAGCAATGCTTGTGGCCTGTGGCCTGTAGCTATGCTTAAGTCCATCCGTATTCTCTTGTCTATCGCTGCGCACTTAGATTACGAGATCTGGCAAATGGATGTCAAGACAGCTTTCCTTAACGGAAGTCTTGATGGGATCTATATGCAACAGCCCAAAGGTTTTATTGAAAAAGGTCAAGAGCACCTCGTATGCAAGCTTAAGAGATCCATTTATGGACTTAAGCAAGCATCGCGTAATTGGAACCAGAGTTTTGATCAAGTTATTAAGTCTTATGGGTTTGTGATCAAAACAAGTTCGAAAGTTGTGTGTGTAAAAGGTGTGATAGAACTGTGGTGGTATTCTTAGTATTATACGTAGACGATATTCTGCTCGTTGGAAACAATGTAAAGATATTGTCAGACGTAAGGGTATGGCTGTCAAATCAGTTTGATATGAAGGACTTAGGGAAAGCCAGTCACATCCTTGGGATCAAGATCACTCGAGATCGCAAGAGGAAGATGTTGGGCTTATCGCAAGTTTCATACAAAGCCACTGTTTTGAAGTATTTCAGCGTGCAAGATTCCAAGAAAGGTTTTGTACCTTTTTAGGCACGGAATCCATCTATCCAAAGAAATATGCCCTAAGACGCAAGTGGAGATAGATGACATGAAAGACGTTTCGGACGTAGGAAGTCTTATGTATGCAACGTTGTGTACGAGACCGGATATCTGCTTTGCCGTGGGCATGATGGCAAGATATCAAAGTAACCCCGGGAAAGCACGTTAGATTGTAATTAAATGCATTCTGTAGTTTCTGAAAAGAACTTGTGATGGAATGCTGATTTAACAGTCAGACAATCTAATTCCCATGGGATACACGGTCTCAAATTTCCAATCAGACATAGACTCCAAATATCTACCTCGGGTAGTGTGTTTTGCATGGGAGAAGGAGCCATGACATGGAGAAGCGATTTGAAGAAATGCATCGCAGATTCGACCATGGAAGCCGAATAAGTAGTTGCTTGTGAAGTAGCGAAAAAAGCGGTTTGGCTCAAGTACTTCTTAGTGGACTTGGACGTTGTTCCGAATTTGCCCGACAAGATAACTGTCTTTTGTGACAATGCCGGAGCAGTTGCAAATTCAAGGGAACCGAGAGCCCACAAGGCCAGCAAACACATTGAAAGAAAACACCGTCTTATACGAGAAATCGTTAAGAGAGGAGATAAAGAGGTGGCAAAGATAAATGTCGGAGGACAACCGAGTACATCCATTCACAAAGGGTCTGCCTCAGAGTACATTCGAGAGAAATATGGATGGAATGGGAGTCAAGACTATTGCCAATCTGCTTTAAGTATAAGTGGGAGGAATTATTAGGTTAGTGTAGGTTGACATGAGATGTCACGTAGAGCTACTACACTAAGACATGCGTGATGTATACTAAAAGCAGACTTTAAGTATATAAGTGGGAGATTGTTGGAGTTATACGTGAAAGTATGCTTTTACTTTGTATAACTCGTGTATCAAACACTTGGTTATGAGAATAATTCTTTTATCGCATATGCTTTAGATATGATTGAATGTTGAATATTTATTGCAAACCGTTCAATATATAGTACATGTTATATTGTAGTTAATGTGGTGATACCCGATCACGGAAGACAACATTAACAGTTTCCTTGTAACTAAACGTACATTTTCACGACCTAGGTGGAATTGAACAATCCGCCGTGAAAGGTCGATGTGTAAGGCTTAGATTGGTCTGTCTTGACTAAGAGATTGTACTAGCACATTTAGTATGTGTTGAAGAGGACCTACAGCGAGGATAAATTCTTCTGTTCTGAAAGGTGAAGAATTAGACCTCAGTGGTTGTTGATTTCTTAATCTCCGTCACTTAAATAGGACCGTGTGTGCTTAATGGTTACTGCTTTGATTCATGTTGGGTGAGAATCATTGTGACTTCGAACTTTGTGTCTTGGGCAGTAATATTAATCATACGACGGTTGCTAAGATTTAATACGGAGAAACGCGTGCGAGTACGGCTCGTGTGATTAGTCCCCTTGGTGGGCTCAGAAGTTTTATTGTACCAAATCTTGCAAGTGAAGAATTAGTTTCTTCGGTACGAATAATAATGTTGAACTGTCTTTACTCCAATGTGAAAGATGTTAATTAATTTAGAGCTATTCAGAAGCTTAATTAATTAATGGACTTGATAATCTTAAACGCGGGAAATAATAACCGGGAGCCCATATTATTGTAATATGGATTAAGATGGATAGTGCAATATTAATTTATTAGTGGTACTAATTAATATTAATGGGCTGAATTATATTGGGGCTCAATATTGAAATTCAGAAGTCCATTAGGAGGTCCAATCTTAATTCTCCTTAAGGCCCCTCAAGTAGCCCAATTAAGTAGCCCAATAATGATAAGGTGATTAAAATAAAAGAAAATATATTTGCTGATTTTTTCATGATATTTCGAAAAAGATATATTAGGAGAAAGAAAAGATCTTGTTGATTTTCTTGGAAAGATATTATGGAAGATAAGTATTCTTGGAATACAAGATTATCTCATATATTCAAGAAGATCCAAATCTTGGATTCTTTCTTTAATATTTTCGAAAATATGCTTATTAGGAGGAGGTTGAGATTTTTGTGGAGTATTTTATTATGGAGAAAAGAATATATGGGATATATTCAAGATTTCTTAGAGGCTAAGAAAAGATTTTCTCCACCTCTAAAATATATGAAAATTTCGAAAATCCCTTGTCCTATAAGTAGGGGATGATTATTTCATCTCCAGTTTACAGTTTCACAGTGTTGAAAAAAAAATCAGCAACAATATTTTTTTTTTCCTTAGTTATTTAAATTACTTGAAAGCATCTCCCACCGGTGATCAAGTAAGGCGAAAGGAAAATACTTGAGAAGGCTTTTGGGTTGATAAGAGCGAGATTACAATTGTCCCGTATATCCAAAGGCCAATTCTACAAGAGGTACGTCAATCGCATATTTACTTGTTTATTCCGCCTAGTTAATATGTGAAATTAATTTAACATGCATGATGATAATTAGTTGTTGGAATTATTATTTGAATTAATTAGGATTAATTCATGCTAGTAATAATTGTATTTAAATTCGTATTTAAATTTCATCCCAAATAGATTCCGGGCATCCCTATTTTCCCAACACACACGGCACACCTTCACAAATTTCCTTTTGAGTGGCCGAGACCTTGAACTCAAAAGGTAATCACCACCTCTCATCTTCACTAATTGAAATTTTATGGCAAAATAAATCTTATCTTAGTATTATATATAGACAAAGTTTTTTAAGCTCATGTGATAAGTTCACATCTCTTTATATTGAAAATTATTTTCTCCCATTCACTCAAATCATTGACTCTGAAAATTATTTCCATCCATTGAAAGTTAATCTTTAACCTAATCTTGACTGTTGATTCTATCACAATATCCTCTATATATATATCTTCTCACTCTCATATAAAAATCAATCTCAATAAAATTATTAATTCATCTTTCGTGTGAATCTTCATATTTTATTTATGTTTTCTTTTTATGTGTTTGATCGTTTTATTTTATGAATTCAATCTACATATATTGTTTAATCTCTTTTACTAATTATTATTTCCTCATTTTTTTTTCAGGATACAAATTTTTACATGTCAAGGTATTTACTATATTTTTTATTATATCCTTTTTATAGTGAATTCTAAATAGGTCGTTTCTTTTTTCTTTTCTTTTTTGATTAATTATTGTTTTTTTCAGATAAAAATCATTATCATTGTGTGAATAGTTTATTATATGTTAAATATTGTATTTTTCTAATATTGTCAATGTATGTTTTTTCCTAATATTGCAATGTATTAATTACAATTCTATAAATAATAATTTCTAGGTTTAAGTTTTTATGAGTTACCGGTGGATATTTATTATTTGATTTTATAATTTACAAAAAAATGTGACAATTATATATTCATGATTAAAATAATTATATTTATATTTATTTATATGATGAACTTAATAGCAATAAAATACTAATCTAATTTCAACGTGATAAATACAATTAAATTATACCTTTGATATTTTCAACTAATTAATAATTCTGATATTTTTTTAAAAATTCGAATATTTTTAAAATTCGTGAATATTGTTAATCTTAATTTATTTTTTAGGAAAAATTGACTCTTTTTAAATCATATGATTTAATTGTAAAGTCATACACCAATCAATATATAAATTTATCATAATTATATACTTTACTTATTTATATCAATTTTAAATTTGATTGTATCCTATTATTTTAACTATTGAATATAGATTATATATATTAGGTATATTTGACTCTTTATAAAACATGTGTTTTAATTAACCTTAACTTACATTTTGTCTAAATACATCCTATTTTTATTAAATATAGAATAATTATATTAGGAAAAGTTGACTCATTTTTATAATATGACTTTAGTCATAATTTTTCGAATTTTAGAAAAATTTAGGAATCGTAATAAAATGATGAGGTGTATTAAGATATTTGTGAATATTGTTACTCCTAATTTATTTTTTAGAAAAGTTTGACTCTTTTTAAAACATGTGATTTAATTGTAAAGTCGTACATCAATCAATATATAAATTTATCTTAATTATATACTTCATTTATTTATATTAATTTCAAATTTAATTGTATCCTATTATTTTCATAATTGAATATAGATTACTTATATTATGATAATTTGACTCTTTATAAAATGTTTATTTTAATTAACCTTAACTTATATTTTGTCTAAATACATCCTACTTTTATGAATCATTAAATATAGACTAATTATATTAGCAAAGGTTGACGCATTTTTATTATATGACTTAAGTCATATTTTTTCGATTTTGAGGAAATTTTAGGAATGGAAGACTAAATTAATTATATTTATTCAATATCATCTATGTTTCTAACTAAAATATTATATTTATTAACATGCCCTTAATTCGAAATATACTAATTTAAATTCATCAATTTTATTTTCAATTAAGCTACACATGTTAGTTTAATTTTTAACATTTTTGTGATATACAATTATTCATATAGCAGCCATATAATAAATTATATTGTTAATTATTATATTTTGAGAGTTTAAATATGTCAATTATCATATTTATGATAATAATATTTGACATGGTCGTTTTAGTATTATTGTACTATTATTTTTGTTACCTAAAAAACTTAGGAATAATATATCTTACACATATCAACATATTTATATATAGAGTATTTGTTGTTGGAGATGATTTTTGATATAGAGTACTATATACTCTATAATAGAGGATAAAATACTTCAAAATGGGGTATATTCTTGGTGATGCCCAGCGTATTAATTCTAGATTGTATAAGTTATTTTCCCTAAAGAGCATAGGTTGAAGGGTAAATGTTAAATATTTTCAATAAAGTGTGTGAGTTGTTATAATAAAAATTATTGTAAAGTGGTTTATGTACGAATAAGTTCACACTATATACTCTTTAGTGAAATTAATACTCCATTTTTTTAAGACCAGGTCAAATCCAAACATATAATCTAAAAGTGTAACTTAAAAAATTAATATATTTATTTATTTGCTTACTTCAAATCAAATTAATAATGAATTGAACTTGAATTATTTAGAGGTGAAGACAAATTGATATATTTCAACATTTATTTTATGTTGTGATTTTTTTAAATAGTTATGTATATTTAATCATCATCCAAAATGATTTTATGCTGATTTTAGATTTTAAATCTGAATTTCTGTTGTACTCAATAAAATTTGATTTTATGTCAATGTAATTAAATAAAATAAAATTTTATGTTGATTTTAAGGAGAGTATATAGGTTTAGGATTTCACAGGATTAATTTTAAAAGGCTTTTTTTTTTTTTTGAAAAAAAAAGTACGCTGGTATTAAATTAGGATTTTATATCACTTAAAAACAATCAACTGGTATTCAATCTAAATTTTCAAGATTTTTTAAAGAGTCAATTCAAATCCATTTGTATTCATTCTATTTTTTTACTATTAAAAAAAAATTCTTTGTATTAAAAAGTATAATGATTTTAAAAAATTGTTGTGTTAGATGGATTTTGAAGGACTTTTAGTGGTATCTATAAATACTAACAATCTCATCCAAATCCATAAAATTTTAGAGGACTTTTGAAGTGAAATAGTAGGTGTGCTGAAATAAACCGAATATTTGAGATATATCTTAGAATTAAAAACTCAATTTCTCAACACTGTGTTTTGTGTCCACAAAAGTTTCTTAATCTCATTTGCCTGATTTGTTGCTTTTTGCATACACTCATGACCAACAAATTTGTTCGCTTATTTTCTGCATTATTGTTCCTCTATTTCTATTTATTTTCAACAAATTGAAATTCAAATCCAACCAAAATCTATCAAAATCATACCCAATAATCGGTTCATTTCCCTCCATTAAGAAAAAGGATTAAAAATTTGTGCAATAGATAATTATTAAATTAGTGGTTTGAGTAGTTGGAATAAATTTTACACACAATTTATCCCCATAATTTTTATTGAGAATAAAAAGTTTCTTATAGCATCAATTACATATTAACACACATATATATACGTGTATATATCATAACACTTCAAATTTATGAAACTTTTGATCCTAAAAAAATTCAAATGTATGAAAAAAATCTTGAAGTCTTTGTATGTCACAAATCCATGAAATTCCGCAAAGTCCACAAAGTCCTACAGAATCCATTAAAATCCTGATTTAAAAAGTTTTACAGAATCCTGCAAAATCTTAAAATTCATAAAAATTCTACAAAGTCTTTTAAATCTACATGATTTTTTTTTTTTAGCTAAAAAAGTCCTTTAAAATTCTAATCCAATACACCCCCTAAAAGAAATCCATCCAAATATGCAACAAATGTTGTTTATAGGAAGATTTTCCGCAATTTATAAATATTATTTATTATTATCCTTGGAATAGAATTATTTATTATTAATTAATATTTTTTAAAATACAATAAAAACATTGAATAAATAAAATAATAATAGTAACAATACTTATAAAACTTAATAAAAATTAATTACTTATTTTACTATAAATTTATATACAAGTCCGCAAATTTTACGAGTTTAATACTAGTGACATATACTTTTAAAAATAAATAAAAAAATTCAGGTAGAAATTA
Organism: Ballota nigra; assembly: GCA_947034835.1. Classification (NCBI taxonomy): domain Eukaryota; kingdom Viridiplantae; phylum Streptophyta; class Magnoliopsida; order Lamiales; family Lamiaceae; genus Ballota; species Ballota nigra. The sequence continues at coordinate 18,261,121 of OX344730.1, forward strand.
AAGTAGGAGTATATTTTTAGTCCGAAATATCATCGCGTCGTAAGATGGTCTGCAAAGGAGTGGCAGACGTATACATGAATTTTTTCTACTCACTCCGTCTCAATTTTGTTTACCCATTTCATTAAGTACCCCCTTCAAACACTTCTAAATTACACCTCGTTCCACTAATAATTACATAGAAAAACATCTTTATTTTGTTTCATACACTTCAATTGAATAATATGCAATCATAAAAAAACTATTTTATCAATTTAAATACTACAAATTAAGTCTCACAAAAAACTCAACAAAAGTCAAATGGGTAAACAAAATTGGGATGGAGGTAGTATCATACTATTGTCCGAAAGTCTCCTTCGATTTAAAAAAAAATCATTTTATTTTAGAAAAAAATCGTTATTTCGTTTTATGCAAACAATCAAAATTAATTAGACACGAATCTTATAATAATATATAACCAAACCTCTCCAAGATGATGTGTCAATGATTAGGCGTGAAATTGTCATGATTCGTAGCTAGAAACGCCCTAGTTTTGGTCGAGTTTATAGAGTATTTAGAGTCAATTGAGCATTATTTCTATACATTGATAAATTTGTCTCTTTGATGCTCATAGGTGAATAGAGGACGAAAAACGGAGTTCGTAGGACTTTGAATCGACTCAAACGGATGCCCGGATGAGAAGATATTGAAGAAATACGATTGGTATTAGTGCGGACGAGGAAAAGTATCACTTGGGAGGAGTTAGAAGTCACTCGAGTGACTAGGTCGAGCGGACGGGCTCGAGCGCATTGCTCGAGCATTTAAACTTACAGAACTATTCTTGCGCTCGAGCAGCTCGAGCGCCACCGCTCGAGCGAATTGCTCGAGCGCCCAAAACATGCAGAGAGATTTCAGCGCTCGACCGGCTCGAGCGGAACTGCTCGAGCGATTGTGTCATTCGAGCTACACTGCTCGAGCGGGACCGCTCGAGCGTTTTGCTCGAGCGCCCATGGATTTTTGCCTCCGGATGCGTATTTTCGGCCCATTAACTCCCGTTTCAACCCGGTGCCTATATATACCTCTTCCAAACATGTTTTGAAGAACACATCAGATACCCGAACTTTAGAAATAATTTTAGACTTAGTTTTTGGAGAGGAAGGAAACGAGCAAGCTTTACTTACGTTTTGTTGAGGTTTTTCATACGAATTCTTAGTTTCTTTTCAATTCGTAGTTTCTTTTCATTAGCTTGATTACTTTAAACGCTTTTAATTTTGTTTTAGTTAATTCAATTTCAGTTCTTCGTATTTATTTTCTTTAAACCCTAGTTCATGTTTCGTATTTTCTTCGTGCAATTCATTATGTTTATGTTCGTCGTTTCTTCTATTGCTTTTATTTTTGTTAAAACCATGTCCGGCTAAAACCCTTGCATGCTTAGGGTAGGATGAACTCGTAGAAGTAGGATGTGGGTACGTAATTAGGGTAATTTGTGACGTTAGTTTTAATTCTCTTAATTAATGAATTCATATAATTAATCTTAACTCTACCTTTGAATTTAGTATGAAAGTGTTAGAGAGAGGACGACCGCATCACTCAATAACAATTAGTAGTCTTAACGAGAAGGTTTAGGAAAGGTTAATTCATCTACCGGTTTAGCGAAGGAGGACGACCGCATCACCTTAGTTAAATTAGGGTCTCATTAATTAAGCACAATCTAGTAACTTGTTAGTAGATTCGTGAAGTCGAGTGTTAGGGTAAAGTATTAGGGTTTAGAATCTTGAGCTTTCACCTTGCATTCTTATACTTAGGTTAATTCTTGTTTGTCACGATTATTTTGATTATGTACCTGCTCCGTTAGTATACGTAGGGATTTCTATCCTAAGCATCACCATCTCTTATTTGAATCCAACCCTTAGTTAATTCGTCTGCTTTAGTATTTTAGTTTAATTAGTTTATTTTAGTTTTAATTAATCTTTCCAAAAAAATCCAAAAACATACACTCATATTAACTACGACGCGTAGATCTTCAGGGATCTATTCGCATATACACCATCCCTTGGGTTCGATAATACTTGGTCCCTATACTTGCCAATACTACAGTGAACCCGTACTCTTGCGGGGTAGCTACTAGTAGAAGCTAGTGTAGTTCGCTTCAAGTCAATGGCGCCGTTGCCGGGGATGGCGTTGTATGTTTTTTAATAGGACTTGTAGATAGCTTAGTAGTTAGTAGTGGGTGATTTATTTTCTATTTATTTTTATTTTTTATTCAATCGGCAGTTGCGTTTTGACCCTTCTGCTAGTGTGTCAGGTTTATGAAAACACGCTCACAAGGCAATACGAGCGAAGAGAGAATACCGTTGGACCCTGAGACAATAGCCAGAAGGAACCGAGCCTTCTTGAGAAGGATGAACGCTGCCGACTTAGGAAAGGAACCAATGGATATCAATAATGAGTTGGACGATGCTGCCAACGATTTCAATCAGGCAGTAGACCGAGTTGAAGGCACTGGAGTTAGTGGTAGCCAGAATCAAATTCCATTAGGGGATAGCCAGAACTTAAACCCGGATACACAAAACGTAGGGAATCCAGCTCAGAACCTTGTCCATAATCCTCATAACAACCCTGCTTATCCACAAAACCCAAATAACCGTTTTAACAACCCAGTATACCAACATTACCCATACCCACCTTATCCTTACCCACCATATCCATACCATCCACCACCAGTCTATAATCAACCACCTGTTTACCCACCACCACCCCAACAAGTACCAGTACCTGCTGCTAATCCTCACCACGTTCCTCAGAACGTAGATCACAATATGGCTATTCGATGGAGGTTTGCAGCGCAGCCACAGCGGTACTATGATGGAGTGGCATTGCCTCCTGTTGAGGCAAATAATTTCTCTATTTCCCCAGGAATTTTAAAGCTGCTGACCGAGAATCAGTTCAAATGAGTGATCGGAAAGGAGAATCCTCATACACATCTGAGGAGTTTTCTCATGATAGCCTCAACATTTAATTACAATGGCATGTCTGAAGATGCCAAGAGGCTTAGGCTGTTCCCTTTCTCATTTACGGGAATAGCCAAGGAGTGGTACGATAATACGCTTCCGCGGGGAGGTGTAACCACTTGGGCCGAGCTCGAGCGTCTGTTCCTCGAGCGATTCTACCCTCCATCTAGGACGATCAAGGCTAGAATTGAGATCTCATCCTTTCGCCAGAAGCAAGGAGAGGACCTACGTCAAGCGTGGGAGAGATACTCAAACATGCTGATTGAGTGCCCGCAGCACGGGTACAATGAGGGAGACATTATGGCGTTCTTCTATAGTGGTGCCAACAAGGCGGGGCAAGACCATTTAGACGCTTGTGCGGGCGGAGCATTCTTGAACCAAGGCATAGAGAGGTGTAGGGAAATCGTGGACAACATTGTCACGAATGCCGGTGCTTGGAGTGGAGATGCAGATTTTCAGAGGGTGCATCAGGTTGAAGAGGGAGAAGAAACGAGAAGGCTGCTGATGGCCATGATGGGGAAGATAAGCAACCTCGAGTTGGGGAAGAGTTTGGGTGAAGAGCATGCAGTAGAGAATGAGAGAGTAGACCAACCAAGTGGACAGCATGAGGTAGCCAATTACATGGGAGGTCCATATTACAACCAGAATGGCTACCAAGGTGGAAATCAGTATGGAAGGCCTTCTTATGGCCAACCATTTGTGCCTCCAGGCCCTCAGCCACTTCAAAATCAATGGAGGAACACACAAGGAGTTCAAGGAGGCCAGCAGCCTCCTCAAAACACATGGAGGAAGAATGATAATTTTTCTTATGCTAACCCAAAAGCTGGTGTTAATGTTCCTGCAGGTGTTTCCGGGGTCTAAACCTCCTGGTGGAGAAGGCGGTGCATCAACCGAGGAGATGTTGAGAGCGATCCTTCAGAAGGTGGAGGAAGGGAGCAAGCGGTTGTCATCCTTGGAGTACGATGTGAAGGAGTTGCATAAGAAGGGTGATCAACGTGATCAAGAGCTCCAGAAGATGAATGTTGAGTGGACTAGAACTCAACAAGAGAACAATCGAAGGTTCACTTCTCTTGAGTTCCAGATGAGCCAGATTGCAAAGTCAGTAAATAGAATGCCGGAGGGGAACCCGAAAGAGCAGTGCAAGGCGATCCAGCTGAGAAGTGGAACCAACTATGAAGGTCCTCAGATGCCTGCTGATTCTGAGACGCCCCAAGTTGAGAAGGGGATTGAAAGTGAAGGAATTGAGAAGCATGAAGATATGGATGAGTCCCAGAAGGGCAAGGAAAGTGAGGAGGTTGAGAGAGTTCCTAAGTGGAAAAAGGCAAAGGAAGCAAGGGAGAAAGTGAAAGAAACAGAAAGAGATGAATGGGGGGTACCCAAATCTGTGATACCCGTCCCGTATCCACAGCGCTTCATGAAAAAGAAGCTTGATGAAAAATTTGCAAAATTTCTTGATGTTTTTAAACAACTTCATATTAATATTCCTTTTTATGATGCTTTGGAACAGATGCCGCACTATGCGAAGTTTTTGAAGGACTTGATTGCGAAGAGACGGCGAGTGGATGAGCCGAAGTTGGTGCAGCTGAACCACGAGGTGAGTGCATTAGTGCACAAGGCGCTTCCTCCAAAGCTGAAGGATCCCGGGAGTTTCACGATCCTATGTGATATTGGGAACGGGATCAAGAAGGGAGCGTTGTGCGACCTCGGGGCGAGCATTAATCTCATGCCGTTGTCGTTTTTCAAGAAGTTGGAAGGTGGAGAACTTCAACCCACAATGATGACGCTTCAACTAGCCGATCGGTCTATTACTCGACCTCAAGGTGTGGTTGAAGACGTCCTAGTGAGAGTTGGAGATCACATTTTTCCAGCAGACTTTGTAGTGCTAGAGATGGAGGAAGATGAGCACGTGCCCCTGATCTTGGGAAGACCGTTCTTAGCTACGGCGGGGAAGGTGCTAGATGTGGCAAACGGGAAGATTACGCTGAAGGTTGATGATCAAGAAGTGAAGATCTCCCTATATGAAGCCATGAAACACCCGAGGGAGGATGAGAGCTTGTATTGCATGGATGCCATTGATCCTCGTGTTGAAGACACACCTTCTATCCCTAATCCTTCTCATATTCATGAATTTTATACTCCTTCACTTGATTATTTGACCCATGAGCAGTATGTTCTTGATTATTTTGATAGGGATAAAGTGAAGAAGTTGAAGGATGGAGAGGTGAAGAAAGTGGACGTGGTCCAGCTGGAAGGAAAAGGAGGAGTTAAGAAGAAGAAGTCAAAATTCAAGAAATTGTTTAGTAAGACTCCTCCAGATAAAGGCAAGAAGGAGTTGAGACCCATAACACTTGGGGATGAGAAGAGAGCAAAAGAGCTCATGATGGTAGGGAATCAAGGAAAGGAGTTCAAACACCACTCTTATGAGAGTAAGGGAGGTAAATTTGAGTATGATGTCCCATAAGCTCCTTTGAGCTTGGTCCGGCATGAGGACCTTAAAAATAACGCTGAATGGGAGGCAACCCATTTTTATTTGCTTTCATTTATTTTTAGTGTCTTTTTATATTATTAGGGAGTTATTTTGAGTCGTATGTTTAACCTCGTATTTGAGTGAGTTGCTTGTAGGCTTGTCTCTAAAGGAGTAAAGGTATCATGAAGTTATTCAGATTGAAGGAACCAACTTGAGACAAGGACGTGTGCAAAGCTATTGAGAGAAACGAGATTATTTGGTTGAGGTAACCCACAACCCCAAACTTAGACCTCTAGCAAGGTCGAAGTTTGGGGGGTGGAGATTTTTATGTTTCTTGTTACATTGCACATGCATGCACGCCCTTATCTTTGAGTTGAGTTTGATTGATTATTAGATTGTTGAGATACTCCTTGGGGTGATTTTGATTTGACTCGCTAGTGCATATTTCATGTCTATCAATCATCTTATGCTTGTTGATTGCTATCTTTGAGTATGATTTGATGAGTAGAGTGAGTTGTAAGGGTGAGTTAGAAATTCTTTTGTGTGAGTGTTTGAGTTTGAGCTGATTAGGGAGAGAACCCGTATGCTTATGAGTTTTCTTTTGAGTGCTTGTGTGATGAGAGTGAGAATTCACTAGGACTAGCATGGATGTGAAAGCCGTGAGATTTGAGCCTTACGAGATTTTAATGCATGATTTAATCTCTTCGTTTGTGAGTGAATCATCACTTTAGAGGATGCTAGAACTTGTGTGTGCTCTTGCTCCTTGATTGTGTCTAGTTAGATATGCCGAATGTGATCTTAGGCCATCTTTGATTTGAATGAGTCACTTAGCCAAAATTTTCCTTACCAATGACATTGATCACTTGTTAGCCCCTTTGAGCCTAAAGCCTATTTTATTTGCTAGCACATATGAACACTATTCCAATTCCTAAGCCTTTTTGTCCAAATTTGAGTGGAGAATAGGAAAAGTGTGAATATGAAGGGAGTGAATTGAGTTGAAAAAGGAAAATGTTGTTTGTTGAGTGAATATGAGAAGAAGGTGTGATGAAGTTTTGAGATGTGGGAAAAAGAGAAAGAAAATTGAGAATGAGCAAAAAGAAAAAAAGAGCTCATGTGTTTGTGCGAAAAAGAAAAAAGTGAAGTGATTGAAAAAAAAGTGAAAAGAGAAAGAAAAAAAAATTGAAGTGTTGAGAGAAGTGGAATTGAAAGAGTGTTGATTGAATATGTTTGAAGTAGTCTGTTCCTAATCTCGAAGTGCCAAAGTTTGATTTTCTATTCTCCATTCACTTGAGTCACTTTACCATATTGTCATCCCACCTGTCCAAAGAGCCTACATTACAACCTTGAGAAAAGTCTTTTTTGATTCGGCATTGATTTCTAGAGTATGGTCGGAGTTGAGAGTGCTTACAAGCCTATGGCTACCGATATGAGTGATTGATTGTTTGAGTGAGTCCCTTAATCATTGATATACACTTGTGAGGGAGTGAAACACATCGTTGAGTGCACATCCATGCTTGATCTTGGTGTTTCTTGTACTTGTTGCATGAGTACGATAAAAGAAAGTGAGTGAGTATACGGGTGATTGACTTTTGAAGCTTGAGTTCATTAGCTTGCATGATTGATTTTTTTTTACTCATTCCTAACAATTTCACTTGACTTATTATTTCATTGCTTGAGGACAAGCAATATGGTAAGTTTGGGGGGGTTGATTAGGCGTGAAATTGTCATGATTCGTAGCTAGAAACGCCCTAGTTTTGGTCGAGTTTATAGAGTATTTAGAGTCAATTGAGCATTATTTCTATACATTGATAAATTTGTCTCTTTGATGCTCATAGGTGAATAGAGAACAAAAAACGGAGTTCGTAGGACTTTGAATCGACTCAAACGGATGCCCGGATGAGAAGATATTGAAGAAATACGATTGGTATTAGTGCGGACGAGGAAATGTATCACTTGGGAGGAGTTAGAAGTCACTCGAGTGACTAGGTCGAGCGCACGCGCTCGAGCGCATTGCTCGAGCGTTTAAACTTACAGAACTATTCTTGCGCTCGAGCAGCTCGAGCGCCACCGCTCGAGCGAATTGCTCGAGCGCCCAAAACATGCAGAGAGATTTCAGCGCTCGACCGGCTCGAGCGGAACCGCTCGAGCGATTGTGTCATTCGAGCTACACTGCTCGAGCGGGACCGCTCGAGCGTTTTGCTCGAGCGCCCATGGATTTTTGCCTCCGGATGCGTATTTTCGGCCCATTAACTCCCGTTTCGACCCGGTGCCTATATATACCTCTTCCAAACATGTTTTGAAGAACACATCAGATACCCGAACTTTAGAAATAATTTTAGACTTAGTTTTTGGAGAGGAAGGAAACGAGCAAGCTTTACTTACGTTTTGTTGAGGTTTTTCATACGAATTCTTAGTTTCTTTTCAATTCGTAGTTTCTTTTCATTAGCTTGATTACTTTAAACTCTTTTAATTTCGTTTTAGTTAATTCAATTTCAGTTCTTCGTATTTATTTTCTTTAAACCCTAGTTCATGTTTCGTATTTTCTTCGTGCAATTCATTATGTTTATGTTCGTCGTTTCTTCTATTGCTTTTATTTTTGTTAAAACCATGTCCGGCTAAAACCCTTGCATGCTTAGGGTAGGATGAACTCGTAGAAGTAGGATGTGGGTACGTAATTAGGGTAATTTGTGACGTTAGTTTTAATTCTCTTAATTAATGAATTCATATAATTAATCTTAACTCTACCTTTGAATTTAGTACGAAAGTGTTAGAGAGAGGACGACCGCATCACTCAATAACAATTAGTAGTCTTAACGAGAAGGTTTAGGAAAGGTTAATTCATCTACCGGTTTAGCGAAGGAGGACGACCGCATCACCTTAGTTAAATTAGGGTCTCATTAATTAAGCACAATCTAGTAACTTGTTAGTAGATTCGTGAAGTCGAGTGTTAGGGTAAAGTATTAGGGTTTAGAATCTTGAGCTTTCACCTTGCATTCTTATACTTAGGTTAATTCTTGTTTGTCACGATTATTTTGATTATGTACCTGCTCCGTTAGTATACGTAGGGATTTCTATCCTAAGCATCACCATCTCTTATTTGAATCCAACCCTTAGTTAATTCGTCTGCTTTAGTATTTTAGTTTAATTAGTTTATTTTAGTTTTAATTAATCTTTCCAAAAAAATCCAAAAACATACACTCATATTAACTACGACGCGTAGATCTTCAGGGATCTATTCGCATATACACCATCCCTTGGGTTCGATAATACTTGGTCCCTATACTTGCCAATACTACAGTGAACCCGTACTCTTGCGGGGTAGCTACTAGTAGAAGCTAGTGTAGTTCGCTTCAAGTCAGTCAACACCACCTTATTCTAAGGATGAGGTGGCATGTTCCAAATCTCTTCATTTCAAAATACTGCTCTCTCATTAAAAGTTGATTTAAGTTTTGATCTCAACCCTTCGTTCTATATGATTAAATTTAAACCGTTGATCCATATCTAGGGTTATTTATTCTTTCTAATGGTGAAATTATCGGATTCCAAAACCTATTTTCACTCTCCGCCACCCTCCCTCCCTCGCAACCCAACCTCTGCCGCCTCTCCTCCCTCTCACGCTGCCTTCTCCCGCCCATGAATCGTCGCCGCCTCTCCTCCCGCCGTCTCATGTTACTTCTCCTCCTGCCGTCTCACGTTGCTTCTCCTCCTGCCGTCTCACGCTGCCTTCTCTCTCCTCTAAATTGCCGCCGCCTCTCACGCAGCCTTCTACCTCCCCTGAATCGCCGCCGTGTCGTTCCTTTTTTCTCCTTGAAGACTGCTGCCCCCGTATCTACTGCGTCCTGCCGCTTCCTCCGATGATATTACACATGACCGCCTTCACCTCTATTTCCACAACCGCCACACTATCTTCTTCACCCTCACCTATATTTTCACAGTCATGGCTCCTCTAAATCTCATGTAATATAATGACAGTTTTTACGAATTTAGTGCTTTAATGTGTCGTCTTCACTCAATTGCCCTTTTTTATTCTCCTAGACCAAGCATCATAGAGTGGGACGGAAAAAATAAGGGTTTACCATAGAATGGTGGATGGGCTTTTTAGTGCTATCAGGCTTTCAGACGATATGATCTAGAATACAATCAAACTACAATGGTATGAAATTCCAGTCGAACAATTTCTCCAAGAACTTTGTGTTTTCAGGTTATATTACTCAATTTTTTACTCACCTTTTTTAATGATGCTCGCAGATAGAGATATACATGGAGAGACTAAATGTTGATTCCCAGCAGATTTGTAAAGGTTTGTAGATGAACCCAAAATTGTTTTAATGTGCATAAAATTTATCCTGTTATTTCAATACATAAGCATGATGTGGAATTGCATCACGGTTTGAAACTTGATCCTGTATCTTTTATGTGGTTTTATTTGTGAATATTTGAATTTTCAGATTGTTGCATTATTGATGCAAAGCTGATATGAATTCATTACATTACTGTGGGAAAGGTAATTGGTATTTCCCCAATTTTTCTTCATCAATTTTCAAGTATTTATAAGTTTGGGGAGATATTTATTTTCTGGAATATGGGTTTTCTTTTTCCCCCTGGAAACTATTGTCTTAGTTTAGTTCTATGTTTATATGGCGGTTAATCTCCAATAAAATCAGATGTGACTTTTCTTTTCAATTTAGCTAATTTTGAGATAGTTTAGCGGGAAAATTTTCCTTCAAGAATAGATGATCTTGGATCTTTGTTAAATCGTGGTCTTTAAATGACTGTTGTTTTTGTAGAAAGGATTGATTTTGAATACATTGTTGATATTTTTATATTGTCAGCACCGTAACTTTTCTCTTTTCTTGAAATTTGTTATGCAGCACCACAGTTGCTTCCACAGGTGAGCCCGATAACGTATCAAGCAGAGGACATTACAACACTTATACCGCCTCAATTTTGTGCCCAAACCCTACGTCCTGCAAATAGGTATTGTCTATCATCATTTTATTTTTCTTTCTTTGTTTGTTCTTCTCCCTTAGACGTGTGATTATTTTCTGAGATATGTGCTTCATTCTGAATTTTTTTATTGCTGCGAGAAGAGGGACTGCGATGAGAATCTTAAAAAAAATCTAAGTGTGTAATTTATTTTTATGATTGAATATGTGATGATATATTTTGGGATTTGGCGGAGAAATTGGGGATGTTGCTTAAATGCAGAGAAAGATGCATCGCTTATGGATAAAACACACAACTAGAACATGGTATGCTGATTGTTTAATATTTGAAAAGAATACTTGACTGACTATGCTATATTTGAGATATGTTTCACTACTGTTGTATCATTATAGATCTTGGTACCAAATTTTTCCTTTATTGAATTCATCGATTGGAATCGCTCAATCCACATTCGTGTATCAATTCTCACCGGATCATAGGTTTATCGATCCAAGAAAATAGAGGAATTTAGAAATAAGTTTGAGGAGACGGTGATCTGAATTCGGCATCAATGTTGTGGGGGCTGGGTTAGAAGCGCCATATAGAAGTCTTCCACCAAACATTGAGTTACTATTCGAATACCGACTACAAGGCGGACGTCTCCACAGCTCTCAGGTTTATCCCCCACCTCTCTAAATTGCTTCATTTTAAAATTCTGCAATTATAGCGTATTTATGGTATCAATGGTAGGAGTACCTCTGCTATTTCCTTTACTTTGTGTATACTGAATAATTTTATCGTTGATAGGTTTCTACTTAATTTAGTATATTCATATTTTCTATCTATTTTGCATTGTCGTTTAGTATATCGCTGAATAATATTGCCTCATGTACGTACTCCCCCAAGCGTTACACATTTATGCCGGTTCATTTCCCATGTTTTAATTTTCTTTATTAATTGTTACATTGTCCATTTTAATATTTTGCAAGCATTACGCATTTCTGCCCGTTCATTATTCATGGCACATATTTACAAAGTTTAAGTCACATACTCTTTTCAGTCTTCTGATCTTCAACTTCTCTTTCTACACGAAGGAAGAACGGCTGAGTCTTCTCCCGGTGTTGGTAGTTAACACGGGTAATCTCATACAAATATTTGTGTTGCAGATTTTATTTTAATTGCACATCTTTGTTCAGAAATTTCTGTCACTATAGCTTATTCAACAATTATAATTTTTTAACTTTTCTATTAAGAGTTTCCAAGTTTCAGAGGATGGGCCGTTGAGTGAGCAATTTGCTGAATTATGGATGCCGGAGCATGTGCTTTTTTTATGTGTAATTTGTTAATTTACTCAATAAAATTGTCTTTTGCTAATTATTCAGATCTAATGGCTGAGTAGATACTGTTTATTGATTAATTTGCTTAATTGTGATTGATTTTTCAGCTTCTAGAACTGAATTAATAACAACTACTGATAAGCAGTTCTTTGGTTACATAAACAAGATGTTTCCCACAGGTAAAAATATCATACGAACACCTACCAACATAATGATGCTTATGTGCATGTTTCTTTTTCAATTTTGCATCTTGCTGTTACGTAAATCATGTTCGTGATTTTATCTTTTCCTCACTTTTGACTCTGGGTTGTGTTGTTGATAAATGGACTATTTTGTTTCTTTGTTATTACAAAGGTTGTGAAAAAAAATCATATTCTCTTTGAATCACTTTACTTAGAACAATTTTAGCATAGAATGAATAGACTAAAGTGCTTTGAATTTCTTCTAACATGTACAATAATTTTGGCTTTCATGTGAAGGAATACAAGGTTCTTGAATGTCATTGTTCTTGCTTTATCACATTGGCAAGAAACTAGAGCTTTTGCTGCAATAGAAAATAATTATTCTCATGAATCCGAAAAAGTAAATCTCTTATTTTCATTGAATGAAATGCTTGGGAAAATTCTTGCTAATTATATTATTTGGATACTTTGTTTTGGGTTGTATTCACAAGAACATGCACATGGCTTATTATATGATTGTCTTCTTTTTGTGTTGGTCGTGATAACGTGAAGTTCAAACTAGAGAAGGGGTGTGAGGATTCAAATATCATAAGGTAAACTACAAGGACTTCTTGCAGAAACCCATATTATTTTTGTATTCGTTAATTATGACCAGTAATGGAAGAGTTTGTTGTTTCAATAGCCATGTTCTTTGAAACTTTTTCATATAATTGAATTTTGATATATTGTAAATGTCTGTGTGTATGTATCTGCTGATTTGTTTACATGTCTTATATGTTTAATTGAAAATTTATGTTTTGAATGGACATGTATGATTGAAAGTTTTGAGCCTTCAAATTAGATTTTTGTACTTTTATTATATATTGGTAGTATATTATTTTTAAGATGGGTGCATTATTTTTTCAATTTGTGTACGGATTCACATAGTTTTTTATATTAGGTAGGTTGTTAATTATTTTTAATATTGATTTCTCTTTTACTTTTTATTTCTATATAATTTTTTTTTTCTGTAGTGACCCTTTCTTTCAGGAGAAGGATGAAGATTGAATGGGAATGCGAAGTAAACATGTACAACAGTGAACGTTGGGAACAAAAAATGTATCAATTCCTTGAAAAAAGTAAGAATAACTTGGAATTCTTATTGGATAATTTAATTTACTTTATCAAAATAATAATTTGATTGGTGCCAAGAATGTATTTATTTTTATTTTATTATGATTGAACTATGGTTCTGATTTTGGAATACAAGTTTAGGATAGTCAATTAAGAATAGAGGAACTCTATTTATCCATATGATTAATGGTATATAACAGAAGTATATGCATTTGGGGTTTGGTCAACATGAAATGGTTGGAAGGATGAGTGCTGATGTTGTTTATTTGCTTCTGAAGGACCCAAATGATCTTTGGATGGCAAATTATAGGAGAAAATTGTTCATCCAAGTTATAGTTTAAACATTTTTTTTATCATAATCTTTAATTTCTTTGTTATGTTTACTTAAGTTTAATTTTTACATTTAAATGATTGCTTCAAGTTTTTCTTTATTACTTATACAAATTGAACATTGACTATCCACGTTTCTTTTTTAATTATAGGATCCAAGCTTAATCCAAACCATATATAATATCTTGCCTTTAATAATAGATTATAATACAAAAGTTTATTTTTTAATAAAAATATGTAGATTGTAAAGTATATATATTCTTCTTTGTACTAGAATTTTAATTTCTCTTTTATATTTTTTTAATATACAAATATTAAAATAGTATTGTAGATGATAAATAAATAAAAGACTATTATATATTATATAACTAATGTGTATATATATTGTAACGCCCCGAACCCAGAATATATTAATTATATCGGATTCGAAGTGTTATTGTGATCAAAAGTCCGAATTATAAAATTTTTGAAGGAAATATAACGGAAATGAGAGATGATGAGTTTTTATGCAGCGGAAGAAATGAATAGAATAATATTTATAATATATCTCACACACATATATAAAGCTTATTATCAATAGTATCATTTTATTTAAGTGGGGAATTCCGTGTCGTCTCTATTACTGTCCTTGCTCCATGAACTCATAATCTGCAAGGGTTGTAAAAAGGGGGCGTGAGATTTGAATTCTCACGTATGGGTGATTTGCAACGTCATGGGATTGGTAAATCCGAAGTATATTAAATTATACTCATTAATAAAAATATAATTCCTTTAATCAGTTGACATAAAAATTCAAACATCATATATCATATAAATAACAAGTTCACATAATAATCAGTTGGGCATAACAGGTTTCACATCATATAATTGAAATATCACAAGTTTATTCACAGTAAGCGGCAAAGCCCAAAGTCATTTTTCAAGTAACGGCCTAATCTGTCAAAATCATTTCCAACACATCGTGAATCTCTCCCAAACCATTTCTCACCAACAAATCATGTGACCATGAATCTGAATAATTATTATCACTCATGGTCACCACAAATAATATCAGCGACCATGAATCTGATCTATTATCACTCATGGCCGTACGTGTCATTCCACAAAATAATTATCAGTGACCATGAATCTGACTTATTGTCACTCATGGCCATACGCGTCATTCCGCAAGAATAATTACCAGCTTTCCTTTTCCTCACAAAAACTATCATTTCGAAACATGGGGAGAATACACATAATTCATACTTAAAAGATTCATGCTCACAACATGTCCTTATTACCATGCAGTCATAATCAATTTATATAATTAGATAAACACAACAATCCATATAAGGTATATATATATATATATAATAATATCGTATAGCTCACACACTTATATAATAGGGTGTACATTTATGTTGGATTAGTTGTTTTAGATTGATTCAGTCGAGTTCAGAGTATACCAGCATAACGTATTATAAGCAGATCAATCAACAGATCATCACCCACCTGATTGTTCTGAGTCCTGAGAATATTGTGTAGGCAGACGGTCGAGTCCTTCGTGCGTGTCCCGAAGAGTACAGAATCCTAATAAGGAGTATTCCGATTAAAAGATCGACTTTTGAATTTGAAAAGCTTAAGCGTGTGAAACTCGAGGATTGAGTAGATTGTTGTCTTTAGAAAACTATTGAAAACTAAAGTTTTCAAAGGTTGATTTCTAATTGATAAGTACACCCCTTTTCAAGAGGAGGTGTATTGGGGGTGTATTTACTAAATTCAGCAGTGTAACAGGGGGGTGTATTTACTGAATTTAGTGGTGTTCTTAATAAAGGCCTTTTAAGGAAAAATATAATTATTAAACTTGGAAATACTTAGAAAAATAAGATTATTACTTAGAAAAATTAATAAAATTAAAGAAAAGGTTTTTCTTTCTTAAGAATTCTATTTCTTGTTTTTTAAACGAAAACTTGAATATAAAACTTCTTTCTTCTAAACTTATTAAAAGACTTGGACTTTTCTAAGAGAATTATATTATAAACTAAAAATAGTTTATAAAAAGGTATTCTTCCTTTTCTAATATTAGTGGTATTCCTAAAGTTGGTTTGTAATTCTTCTAAAATAACGGATTATATTAAAAGGCTTTATTTTGCGTTTCTAAAAATTCTAACAGGGGTACGAGGTGAAGACGAGTTTCCATTTGTCTATGAAAATTACCCAACAATGTTTAAACAACAACTTCATCACCATTCAACAGCTAACCAAACCAAACTAATTCATCCATTCACTAATACCCTCCAACTAATCAATAATACTTAACAGCGAAACCAACAACACTAAACAATAAATTCAATAATACTAATAGTTTGTCCAACTAACACAATGATACAAAACTGTCATAGGAATGATACTAAACAACTAAAAGAATAATATCAATCCACTAAGTCCAAGTACCACACATCTATAAGAATAATACTCATACAAGTAAAATACTAATGGTCAAAACCAATAACACTATATCACTAAAACAGTGATACTAAACCTTTACAAAAGAAATACCAGTCCAATTTCTATCCCAACTACTACAAGAATTAGAGAGGGGATTAGCAATTCTTACGAGTCCCAAATCGGGCAGCCTAACGGCGTTCGATTGGTGGCTCGTCGGATAATTTCGGCGGCATAACGACATCGTTTCGGTCCTTCCAAAATTTCCGGCAGCAGCGATTCAAGGAGGCATCATCGGAAAGTACGAAGATGAAAAGAAGGAGATTAATTCAATAGCACCTCAATTTCAATTGGAAAGGAAGAGTGAAATTGAGAGATTAAAATCAAAAGGGGCTGCTAAATTTGAAACGAACGGGCAAGATTCAAAACTCACCGAAGCAATCGGTCGGTTGCGCTTGGCGGGGAGAGGCATCGCGACGGCTGGGCTAGCGGCGGCGTTTGACGTCAAGCGGCGCGTGGCGGCGTTGCTTCGTGGGCGTCGCACGGCGGTCGCGGGAGGCGCAGCGGTGGGCGGCGTCGACGAAGGGAGGCGGAGCGACTCCGGTGGTGGCGCTGCGTCTGGGTTGAGAGCATGGCGGCGAAGGGATACGTCTGGAAGCGGGAGGACGGCGGTGCTTGGAGCGGAGCTGGGCGGCAGTGCTTGGAGGCGACGTTTGCGATCCCCTGGCCGGCGTCGGGCGGCGTTGCTCGCGAGGCGGGGGTCGGCGTCGAGCCCGACAGTGAAGGAAGGAGGTGGTGGCTTTGCGGTCGGAGAAGGAAAAGAGGGAGAGAGGGCCGAGAGAGAGAAGTAAGAGAGAAGGGAGAGGAAGATAGTGAAATTGGGAATTGATTTTTCTTCCTGCGTAAGTTTTGAGAAGGGAGTATATAAAAAAAACTTTAATTAATTATTTAATTTAAAAGGAGGAAAAACATGTGGATGAGATTAATTAATTAATTTAAAAAGAAAAGTAAATTATGTGGTTAGGATTAATCCCCCCTTAATTCTGATATTTTTCGATCCCACTAGATACAGTTCAGGGATCGTTTGGTTCACGAGTTTAATCCCGATTTGAAAATTAATACAGTTTTAAGATTCGAATAATATTTTATTGTATTTTAATTATTCTCAATAAATTAAACGGATCGAAATCCTAATTTTTAATCTTGGGTTTTTAATTTCTCGCAGTCCTTTATTCGCTTCGAAAGATTCGATTCTTTCGACGAATTTAGGAATTTGTAAAAAAGGTATATATTTAAATTACACAAAAGCACACAAAATAAAAAAAATAAAAAGAAACAAAGATAATAATATAAAATAAGGGTTCTAGTAATATAAAGGCATAAAACGGGACGGGGTATTACATCATCACCCCCTTAACAGAATTTCGCCCCCGAAATTCAGCTTCTAGGTATTGCTTAGGTATTGAGGGTATTTGGTTAGGACTTCATCCTCTACTTCCCAAGTTGTTTCTTCTTTCCCGTGTCAGCTTCACTGGACTAGAACTAATGGTATCTCTTGATTCCTTAATAAGTGTAACTTCCTTCCTAGGATAGTAACTGGAACTTCTTCATAAGTTAGGTCACAGCTTAAACCTAAATCTATACGACTAAAACAGGGTTTGGATCGCTTATGTACTTCCTGAGTGTAGATATGTGGAACACATCATGCACTCGCGATAACTCTGGTGGTAATGCTAAGCGATAAGCCACATCCCCGATTCTATTCAGGATGTCAAATGGCCCATTGTATCGCGACTTTAGCTTACCTCTTTTACCAAAACGGATTAGACCTTTCATTGGTGTCACTCGGAGAAATACTTTATCGCCAATGTCGAATTGTAAATCTCTTCTCCTAGCGTCCGCATATGACTTCTGACGGTCTTGAGCCGCTTTGATTCTTCCTTTAATCTTTGCGACTATCTCAACCGATCCTTCAACTAGTTCGGGTTTGAGAATCTTTCGAATTCCGACTTCATCCCAACAAACTGGTGATCTACACCTTTTCCCGTAAAGTGCTTCGTACGGTGCCGTTTGTACTGTCGCCTGTTAACTGTTGTTATATGCAAACTCTACAAATGGCAGGTGGCTCTTCCAACTTCCTGCGAGATCTAAAGCGCAAGTTCTCAGCATACCTTCGAGTGTCTGGATAGTTCCTTCCGATTGTCCGTCAGTCTGCGGGTGGTATGCGATGCTGAATTTCAATTCAGTCCCTAAGGCTCATTGCAGACTTCCCCAGAACTTGGAGGTAAAACGGGGTCTCTATCGGACACTATCGAGACTGGTACACCGTGCAGTCTAATTACCTCTGCTATGTATAGTTAGGCGAGCTTGTCCAACGCATACGTCATTATGACAGGGATAAAGTGGGCAGTTTTCGTAAGTCTATCTACGATAACCTAAATGGCATCGTGATTCTTCACCGTTTTTGGAAATCTGGTGACAAAATCCATAGTGATGTTCTCCCATTTCCACTCTGGCATCTCCAGAGGATGTAACAATCCTGGAGGTCGTTGGTGATCTGCACAATACTGTGTGGAAAATTCTAGGTGTAGGATGAACTGGTACTATATCTTACTCCACCCAAAAAAGTTTTGTCTAACTACTTACTCTAAAACTTCTGGTCCAAAAAGGTGTGGTAAACCTTAGTGGGGAGGTTTGATTTCTGAAAGGTCCTCCATTAGTTAAAGCCAAAATAACATCTCGGTTTTCTTGGTCGACTAAGTTTGTTGTCACTCTACCTGATCTAACACTTTGAAGGTTTTCTAGTCCTCAAGCATGCAAACTTTTCTTCCTACATAGTTGCCAATTTTTCTTATGTATCCCATAGATAAAAATCAATTGTCCTTTCTTTTTCAACTAAAGTATTCCCATAACATATAAATGTTAATCTTAACACGTAAGACTTAAGGTCACATCTAGCTTACTCATTCCACAAAAGGCTCTACTTAAGCTTAAAATCTTATGTTATCCCAAAAGAAAGTAACTATTCCCATGTTTCATATTTCTTCTTATGCATAAAACTAGTTCGTTTTCAATAACGTCTAGCTACTCAACTTAAGAACGTGCAGTTCAGTTTCTATTTAATGTTCATCCAAGTCTATCTCCAATCAATTCACTTAGTTTTAGGTTCTCATTGTATTCCTCAAAGTTCACTTTCACTTAAGGTCTATTCTTCTATACTCTATATCCTCAAATTTTCTTAAATTCTTAGACACAAGGGAGTGAGATGCTCTAATACTAATCGATACATAAGCAGTTGATCCAAAATTCACACTTGCTGAATTCGGAATAAAACTTCTCTCGTCTCATTGTCTTTAAGACTGCCTTGAGATGTTCTTCGGGTTGCTCTTTGCTCTTAGAGTACACAAGACGATGACGAATTGGTCCAGGTACGGATGAAACACTCTATTCATCACATCCATGAAAATTATCGGAGCGTTTGCTACTCTGAAAGGCATCACGGTGAACTCGAAATGTCCATATCAAGTCCAGAATGCTGTCTTCGGAATATTCTCGCTCTTGACCTTTAGCTGGTGGTAACCAGACCTCAGATCGATCTTTGAGAATACGGTAGCATTCTTCAACTGGTCGAACAAGTCTTCTATCCTCGAAAGAGGATATTTGTTCTTAATGATCAGTTGATTGAGACCTCGGTAGTCTATGCACATACGAAACGTCCTATCTTTCTTCTTTATGAACAACACGGGTGTTTCCCCATGGTGATGCACTAGGCTTGATGAACTTCTTTTCAAGCAAGCATTGCAGTTGTTCCTTCAGTTCTTCTAATGCCTTTGGCGCCATTCAATAGGGTGCTTTAGATACTGGTGCTGCCCCAGGTATCAAGTCGATGGAGAACTCTATCTTACGATCAGGAGGTAACCCGATTAATTCCTCAGGAAACACGTCAAGATATCCATCTACAACTGGCACCTTGATGAACAACTTGTCGTCTTTCCCTTCTGCTGAGGTGTGGACGAGGTAAGTTTGGCATTCCTCCTTTCGTAATATTACCGCAGCTTGGATTGTTGATATTACTCGGGTTTCCTTCTCGGTCCTAATTTCACGAAATGTGAAGCGTTGACCATTACAGGTTTTGAGGTTGATCTCTCGTTCTGCGCATTTTATTATCGCTTCGTCCTTTGTTAACTAGTCAAAGCCTAAGATTATACCAAAGATTTTCATCTCAAGGGTGTGTAGATCGGACTTTATCAAGTGATCGCTTAGCGTTAGGGGTAAACCTCAAATTCGGTCCTTAATTTCCATAGTAGTTCCAGACATTTCTTAGCGCGGCCTGCTGAGGTGGCTTAGGTTCAGTCTGAGAAGGTGGGTTCTGTCCTATAGGATTCACTGACATAGTAATAGGGTTAACGTGGGGTCGTCCACGTCTACGTTCTGGTGCCATTCTAAAGGTGGTTCTGATCGGAAAAGAATAATATTTTTACGATATGTATAGGTGTGAGAAAGTTATAAAAACATAATCGGACTAACCAAAATTAACACACAACATTCACTGAAAACACGTGTGGTACGTAATTCACCAGCTGCGCATTGGGGCCCCAATGGTACAGTGCTCACATTCGCACAGTATTCTAGGAACTAGTAATGTGTCATTAAGTGATAATCAGATAAAATATGACATTTAATATATAAAGCAAGTAAAACACATTGACAAGTAGTGAGCACATAATAAGTATATATATATATATCTAAAAGTTTTGGTTCTACGGAGTCAGTCTCCTTACATTACGTCATAGAATGCAAAAGGGTTCTAGGTAATGCTATAGCATCGTGTCCTCACATCAAATGGATCACGAGCGACAAAAGGAGTGAGTCAAAGCTATGCTATTATGGTCTAAGTAAAACAGTCATACATCTGACTACTACTATATGTCAGGAAAGGGTGGCATATCTATGTTGTACATATTTGTGACTACATCAAAAGGATAACTGTTTAAAAGGATTTGATCACTCTGACTGATCACTACTATCATATGGAAATACCCATCGCCGACTTCTTTCTAGGTATGTCTCCAAGTGAATGTGGGGCCTTTGTACTGGGTCTTCTATTCTCGTCCGTTCGAGTAGTCTTACAGCGATAGGACGGAGAACAACTCAGTAACCCTTCTGGCAAAACGAATCACGACTATCAAATATGTCTCGTCGTGGGATATTGGAGTGGCTCTTGCCATTGCACACAATCTCGTGAATTGGGTTATAAACGCACTGATAGATTCTAAGGTTAGCTAAGTGTCTTCTAATTATCGGGATATAACTATCTTAGATGGATTCTTATATGGGAAGGAAATTCCTAGTCAAAATTTTAGTTATTGCAGAAACATAATTTAAACAATTAAGGCACATAGTTCAAATAATCATATAACATCATTTATGAAGTTCATAAATTTACACAAATATAATCATTTCTATCATTCACTAATTATCTGTATTTCAATAGTATTATAAACGACATTTCGGGGTTCTTTCTACACCTCGTAGGTGTTGTTTCGAGTTCGCGGTCTTTGGTTTGGAGTTTTGTTATGAAAGTCAAGTTGTCGTAATATCACAAACTTTAAGGCAATAAAATAAGAACATACCTTCGAGGAGCTTCTGACGGTAATAGAAGACACATTTCCCCTCAAGTGATTTAATTAGTGATCTATACTTACATGATAAGAAAATTTTAATTTATGAAAAGGATTTTGGCTTGATGAAAACAATGATTTTGAGTTTAGGTCCGAAAGTTTGAACCTAAGCTCTGATACCACCTGTAACGCCCCGAACACAGAATATATTAATTATATCGGATTCGAAGTGTTATTGTGATCAAAAGTCCGAATTATAAAATTTTTGAAGGAAATATAACGGAAATGAGAGATGATGAGTTTTTATGCAGCGGAAGAAATGAATAGAATAATATTTATAATATATCTCACACACATATATAAAGCTTATTATCAATAGTATCATTTTATTTAAGTGGGGAATTCCGTGTCGTCTCTATTACTGTCCTTGCTCCACGAACTCATAATCTGCAAGGGTTGTAAAAAGGGGGCGTGAGATTTGAATTCTCACGTATGGGTGATTTGCAACGTCATGGGATTGGTAAATCCGAAGTATATTAAATTATACTCATTAATAAAAATATAATTCCTTTAATCAGTTGACATAAAAATTCAAACATCATATATCATATAAATAACAAGTTCACATAATAATCAGTTGGGCATAACAGGTTTCACATCATATAATTGAAATATCACAAGTTTATTCACAGTAAGCGGCAAAGCCCAAAGTCATTTTTCAAGTAACGGCCTAATCTGTCAAAATCATTTCCAACACATCGTGAATCTCTCCCAAACCATTTCTCACCAACAAATCATGTGACCATGAATCTGAATAATTATTATCACTCATGGTCACCACAAATAATATCAGCGACCATGAATCTGATCTATTATCACTCATGGCCGTACGTGTCATTCCACAAAATAATTACCAGTGACCATGAATCTGACTTATTGTCACTCATGGCCATACGCGTCATTCCGCAAGAATAATTACCAGTTTTCCTTTTCCTCACAAAAACTATCATTTCGAAACATGGGGAGAATACACATAATTCATACTTAAAAGATTCATGCTCACAACATGTCCTTATTACCATGCAGTCATAATCAATTTTTATAATTAGATAAACACAACAATCCATATAAGGTATATATATATATAATAATATCGTATAGCTCACACACTTAAATAATAGGGTGTACATTTATGTTGGATTAGTTGTTTTAGATTGATTTAGTCGAGTTCAGAGTATACCAGCATAACGTATTATAAGCAGATCAATCAACAGATCATCACCCACCTGATTGTTCTGAGTCCTGAGAATATTGTGTAGGCAGACGGTCGAGTCCTTCGTGCGTGTCCCGAAGAGTACAGAATCCTAATAAGGAGTATTCCGATTAAAAGATCGACTTTTGAATTTGAAAAGCTTAAGCGTGTGAAACTCGAGGATTGAGTAGATTGTTGTCTTTAGAAAACTATTGAAAACTAAAGTTTTCAAAGGTTGATTTCTAATTGATAAGTACACCCCTTTTCAAGAGGAGGTGTATTGGGGGTGTATTTACTAAATTCAGTAGTGTAACAGGGGGGTGTATTTACTGAATTTAGTGATGTTCTTAATAAAGGCCTTTTAAGGAAAAATATAATTATTAAACTTGGAAATACTTAGAAAAATAAGATTATTACTTAGAAAAATTAATAAAATTAAAGAAAAGGTTTTTCTTTCTTAAGAATTCTATTTCTTGTTTTTTAAACGAAAACTTGAATATAAAACTTCTTTCTTCTAAACTTATTAAAAGACTTGGGCTTTTCTAAGAGAATTATATTATAAACTAAAAATAGTTTATAAAAAGGTATTCTTTCTTTTCTAATATTAGTGGTATTCCTAAAGTTGGTTTGTAATTCTTCTAAAATAACGGATTATATTAAAAGGCTTTATTTTGCGTTTCTAAAAATTCTAACAGGGGTACGAGGTGAAGACGAGTTTCCATTTGTCTATGAAAATTACCCAACAATGTTTAAACAACAACTTCATCACCATTCAACAGCTAACCAAACCAAACTAATTCATCCATTCACTAATACCCTCCAACTAATCAATAATACTTAACAGCGAAACCAACAACACTAAACAATAAATTCAATAATACTAATAGTTTGTCCAACTAACACAATGATACAAAACTGTCATAGGAATGATACTAAACAACTAAAAGAATAATATCAATCCACTAAGTCCAAGTACCACACATCTATAAGAATAATACTCATACAAGTAAAATACTAATGGTCAAAACCAATAACACTATATCACTAAAACAGTGATACTAAACCTTTACAAAAGAAATACCAGTCCAATTTCTATCCCAACTACTACAATAATTAGAGAGGGGATTAGCAATTCTTACGAGTCCCAAATTGGGCAGCCTAACGGCGTTCGATTGGTGGCTCGTCGGATAATTTCGGCGGCATAACGACATCGTTTCGGTCCTTCCAAAATTTCCGGCAGCAGCGATTCAAGGAGGCATCATCGGAAAGTACGAAGATGAAAAGAAGGAGATTAATTCAATAGCACCTCAATTTCAATTGGAAAGGAAGAGTGAAATTGAGAGATTAAAATCAAAAGGGGCTGCTAAATTTGAAACGAACGGGCAAGATTCAAAACTCACCGAAGCAATCGGTCGGCGGCGCTTGGCGGGGAGAGGCGTCGCGACGGCTGGGCTAGCTGCGGCGTTTGGCGTCAAGCGGCGCGTGGCGGCGTTGCTTCGTGGGCGTCGCACGGCGGTCGCGGGAGGCGCAGCGGTGGGCGGCGTCGGCGAAGGGAGGCGGAGCGACTCCGGTGGTGGCGCTGCGTCTGGGTTGAGAGCACGGCGGCGAAGGGATACGTCTAGAAGCGGGAGGACGGCGGCGCTTGGAGCGGAGTTGGGCGGTGGCGCTTGGAGGCGACGTTCGCGATCCCCTGGCCGGCGTCGGGCGGCGTTGCTCGCGAGGCGGGGGTCGGCGTCGAACCCGCCGGTGAAGGAAGGAGGCGGTGGCTTTGCGGTCGGAGGAGGAAGAGTGGGAGAGAGGGCCGAGAGAGAGAAGTAAGAGAGAAGGGAGATGAAGATAGTGAAATTGGGAATTGATTTTTCTTCCTGCGTAAGTTTTGAGAAGGGAGTATATAAAAAAAACTTTAATTAATTATTTAATTTAAAAGGAGGAAAAACATGTGGATGAGATTAATTAATTAATTTAAAAAGAAAAGTAAATTATGTGGTTAGGATTAATCCCCCCTTAATTCTGATATTTTTCGATCCCACTAGATACGGTTCAGGGATCGTTTGGTTCACGAGTTTAATCCCGATTTGAAAATTAATACAGTTTTAAGATTTGAATAATATTTTATTGTATTTTAATTATTCTCAATAAATTAAACGGATCGAAATCCTAATTTTTAATCTTGGGTTTTTAATTTCTCGCAGTCCTTTATTCGCTTTGAAAGATTCGATTCTTTCGACGAATTTAGGAATTTGTAAAAAGGGTATATATTTAAATTACACAAAAGCACACAAAATAAAAAAATAAAAAGAAACAAAGATAATAATATAAAATAAGGGTTCTAGTAATATAAAAGGCATAAAACGGGACGGGGTATTACATATATATATACATATTTTAAATACGTGGAATAAGTTTTTATGAATAAAATATTATAGTATTTGCCAAAAAGAAAAAAAAGGACATTAAGTTTCTTTACTAACAATTTAAGTTTTAGTATAACTTTAAAAAATATATTAGTATAACTTTAAAAAATATCTTACTCTAAAATTCAATAAATCTAAATATATTTTAATCAATCGAAATAAAATATTTACGTACCCAAGAAGTTCTTTTTTCACGGTTAAACGATTTCTTTTCTTATATATTTTTGGAATTTATTGTTGTAAAAATATTGATAGATATGAAATTTATAGGAGAAAATTAAAATGGTCCGGAAAAGATTGTCACCGAAATAGCATATGATTCCAAAAAATATTGCCACCAAATGTAATATCTTACTATCAATAATAGATTGTAACACATTATTTATTTAGTTTTTGGATAAAATTTTACCTGCAAAAGAGAATTTTAATTGTAAAATATAAATATTGTTTTGTAGAGTAGAGTAGGATTTCAATTTTTTTAACAATTTCGATTATTTTTTAACTTTTCTTTTGTTACAAAATATCTGTATATGTGAAATGTTTAGGGGGAAAATTAATAAAAAAAAAAATAAGATTGACGCTTAAACGTCAATTCTTATTAATTGTTGAATTGTGCATTATAAAGATCAACATATTAATCAATTGTTTTCGTATAAACATCTGCACAATATTTTTATTTTAACTATGACATTTGTTTGTCAAATGTTACATTTAGATTTAAAATGAGTAATTCTATCTCTAGAATTAAACTTTTGTATTTTCGATTATTATTGTATCTTCATACCATAGGGAAAATTGGGTATGCATGTATACAAAAACAATAATTTTAAGTAATATTGAGTTATACTAATTTGAGATTGAATGTGAATTAGTTAATATTTTTCAAATTTTTTGTTTATTCATGTTTAGTATTTTTTTTATTTTTCATTGAATTATAATTATAATTTTAATATTATATCGAATGTATAAAATATTAATAAAAAAATATTTGTAATTTAAAATAATAATAAAATTTTTATTTTCAATCCGCGAAATTCGCGGGGATACGTACTAGTTCTTATATATACCCAAATCAATAACATGTACTTAAATTTTAAATTTGTTTTAATTTAAAAAAAAATTATTTGATAAATTGACTTTCAAAAAATTAAAATTAATTTGAAATTTGATTCAAATCCAACTTGAATCATTTTATGGGCAATGATAATTAATAGAAAGGATATTCTGTTTGATTAAGTCAAATTAGAGATTCGATCATATCTTGTAAATTTTGTAATTATTGTCAAAGATTTTTTATTCGAACATATCTTGTAAATTTTGTAATTATTGTCATATATTTACCTTAGATTATTAGGATAAGTTGTAATCTCTTATTAATAGTAAGTATCTCAATCACCAATTCATACGGTAATTTTACTATCTATTATATACTATATCCGATTCATTTTAGAATGATCCAAACAAAATGAATTTTACTAAAATAGTTGTTTATTAATATTCTTGGGTATAAAATGTCTTCTCAATAAAAATAAAAGAGTCATTTCAACTTTTTAAAAGGATAAGATTTACTTTTTGCTATTTTGGACAAGGGCGAAAAAAAATACTTTTTTTTTTTTTTGAGAAATGACACTACAAAAAAGTTGGTAATTAGCTACGGATTTTTGTGACGGAAATATCCGTTATTAGTTTATGATAGATACTAGTAACAACCCCGCGAGTTTCGCGGGACTGGAAATATTTCTTTCTTTTAATCTGACATTGATATTAATAACATCTATATGCACAAAAGATGATGAATGTCATATCTGTTGCAAATCATAAGGATTTTTTTGGACCCGAAATAGAATTAAAAGAACATCACACGATTTAACCTAGTTCACAAATCACAAGATACACTACACAACACATGTAATATTAAAATTTAAAAAACCTTGCAATCACTATTTATTAGACAAATCCCAACATAGTTGATTAACCAAATAACAAAGCACTCATATTAACACCAAATAAGACCATATTATGAAGTTTCAAACTAATGCTTATAGATTCCTAAAAATCTCCCTATAGACAACATTGGTCGTGTACTTAGACGACTTCCGTTCTGAATTAAGACATAGAATCTTCAAGTCATCCCTCCTTTTAACCCTCGAAACTGCCACATACAGCTGACCGTGGGTAAAGACTGGCCTTGGAAGATACAACCCAACATTGGAAAGAGATTGACCCTGACCCTTGTTAATAGTCATTGCAAAACACAACAATACAGGAAACTACCTTCTAGTAAAATTTATAGGCATTATTACATCTTAATTACTCAAAGTCATTCTTGGGATGAAAACTTTGTTCCCAATGTTCCTGCCAGATATAATCTAATCTTCGATTATGTGATTTCCAAGCCTAATGACAACCAATCGTGTACCATTACAAAGCCCGGATTTCTGATCGATATTACGGAGCAAAAAAATCGGAACACCCTCTTTTAGGACCAGACGATGACACAACATTCCAGAACAACTGAGAGAGTTTAAGAAATCTACTGAAACCAACTCTCCTAGCACCCTGGTCGAAACTCTGACTTGCACAGCCTATCTGAACTCAGATAAACCCTTGTATCTCCAGGAATTATATCAACACCCAAGTTTATTATACTTGAGCTATTTCAAATCACACTTCCATGCATATTATACCCACCAATAATCAGATTGCTCCCACCGTAAAAAAGATAGGCGTTTTTCCCTTTTTTGTACATTTTACAAAAAATAAAAGGTATATTATGAAGAATTTTTTTATAATTAAAAGCTACATCTACACCAAAATAAAAAATATTAACCTTTTGCTATAGCCCGCACAGTTCTGGAATATGAGTTTTCCACATCAAAATTTCCATCAACACCGGTGGTTGAGGTCGATGGCAAATCTATTTAAAAAAATGAAGACAAAGAAAAAAAAATAACAAACACAACAACAAAAAATGTTATTTAATAAATAATGACCTCACCATTAGTTGTAGGAACGTGCGCAAGATATACATGACCAACCTGCAGGGGATGATTGTCTTTGTAAGAAAGAAAAATGAACGTGTAATTAACAATGGATTGTAAAGAATAAATATACAAATCATAATAACACATGCCCATATAAAAATACAATGTAAGTTATATATTTTCAAACTTCAAGCTTATACATTTAGTGTCGGTTGAAGCCAAAAAAACCCAGCTCAAAAAAGAAATTAGAATAAAATAAAATTACTGCACAAAACAATTATTTAATTTACAAACCCAATGAACTTCTGGAGCGTTTTTCCATGGATAATACACCTCCTAAGTGAGAGTCATACTTGACATCAAGCATATAAGGGGGACATTCTTTGATTCTGTGGTGGAACAGTTAGAAGGATAACAGGTTAATAATAGTGGTTGCAACTTCAATGCTTGCCAAAATGAATATAATGTCTAACACGGTATACTTGTCAAATATATCAAAATAAATTGAGTTTTTTTTATTTATCAATAATATTATATATATATACAAATATAAAACAATGATACCTGGGGAAGAAAAACTCCACGTAAATTTGAATCCATAAACGATCTCCTCATTGGTACGATACCACATGAAATTATTAGATGTTATCTAAGTAAATTTTATTTGACTATAAAAAATTTCATATTATTGTGAATTCTACATAATAGTTAGTGTCCTTAATTTTTCATATACTTGCCACACTTAAATGCCCATTTGGTATGTGTGAAAAGGTGAGATAAAGTCCAGAAAAAAAAAAGGTTTAGAGTGTTTGGAAGATTAGACAGAATTTATCAGCTACCCAGTCCTTTTCACGGCCAGCTTCCATTTTCCTGCAATTCTCTGCAATTTGACCTTACCCCCACTGAAAAGTTATCGCACCATACCCCTCCGATATATTTTCACGGCCCAACGGACATTAAAAAATGGCAGGGAAATTCCACATTTAACCCTCGTTCATCCCCTTCTTTAATCTTTTTGGCGTTGCACTCTTCTTCCATACTCAACAGCCTCCGTAAGCAACGTGAGCTCCATTTCACATCGGCGCCGGCGAGAGAAATAGAAGCAACGCGAGCCGGGAGTTTGGCTTCAAAATCGACAGTGGTGGTGTTTCAATTTTTATTTCAATTGATGAATTTTGTTTTCAAATTGAAGTTAGGGTTGCTGATTTTTTTTTTTTTGTCAAAATTAACAATTTTCTTGGGTCTCTATCATCATCTAGTTGGGGTCTTCTCTCATCTTTGATTTTTGGGGTCTGTGACGAATTGCTGCTGTATTAATGGTTGTGATATCAAATTTTGGAAGATTGGAATGTTGAGAAGAAGATTGAAAGACTTGGTCAAAGATGGGTAGATATTGTATATATCTCGTTGATTAGGTTTCCTCGTATTTAGCTTCTTCCTGTATAATGCTATGAATTAATCAAATTTTCAATGGAGGAACAATAATTATCGACGAATGGTGGAAGACCAAGGAAAATTTGTAGTTTTTGTGAAGAAGATGATTTATTTTCTCTGTAATTTTATAGAGGGGTAAAATAGTATTTTCAATCTTTTCTTAGGAATTATATCTTCTACCAAACAAGTTTATACAATTTTAATTACATCCTACCAAACAGTAGTAAAATTATCTTATCGTACCTTATCTTGAGGGTCCCACCATAATTCTTTTCTCACCTTTTCTCATCTCACTTTTCTTACCTTTCCTCATCTTCCCCACCAAATGGGCCCTAATTTGATTCAGATGCATTGAACAAATTGTAGTACTATTACTTAGGTAGGACTAATTCCTCAATTTTTTTTAACGCCACCAGTTAGAATGTCCTTAAAATTAATAAAATCAAAAGACGAATTAGCAATGGTGGGTGCAAAACATTGACGTAGCTCTGTCGAGATAGTAAATTCTAGTGTATATTGATTATTGGTATACTTGATAAGCCTATTATTTGGGACAACACCAAAACATGTGACGTAATATTCGTTGCCCTCGATAATAAATTTGTGAAATCTCACAACCAAAACACGCGGAATATAGTAATAGATCTTTGTTCCCTGATATAAAAATAAATTGGAAAAAAAAAACTGACTATCAACAATAAACCCCTATCCCAACATAAAAAGCACCAATAACCTGAGAGTCCATCATAAGTATATTCATGCTCTCGGCGCCATTAGTCAACCATGTTTGTAGAATTCTCACATGGACGACCAAAGAACACATGTCAGAAAGAAATAACAAAAGCAATGGGGTAAACATGTTGTCAAATAGTAATGGATGTACTTCTTGAACTTGGTCATACATATAGCGACAAATATTTACAATGTTAGAAACATTATAAAAAATAATAATTTCCAAGGTATTATTCAAGGAGAAAAAATAGCAATACATTGAATATATGTAATAAATTATCAATGTAGATTAACCATGGAAAGATGTAATTATTTAGTTGAAATTATATAGGGAATTATTTTATATAGCCATCATACACATAAATTAATCAAATAAACTAAATTAAAGAGGACCTAAATCAAAATTTAATTTCATAAGACACCAACATATAATAACACTCTTGTCATAACAAACATTACGCCCCATGCCAATCATGCAAAATAGGTGTACTCTTAAAAGATGATGACCTACAATTTAATTTGTGCAATAAATTTTCCCACAATATTCACAATATTTGGTCGAGATTTTTCTGCAATGAATCTGTGTATAATCTTCCAAGTGTTTGATATTCACAATATTTGGTTATTTGGTCGAGGACCAACTGCAGTAATACAAAATTAATTGAAATTCTTTAAAAAATTATCAAACATTTCAGTAAAGTAGAATCGACAACACTATTGGTCCAATATGTAAATTATCAATGGAGATTAACCATGTAAAGGTGTAATTATTTAGTTGAAATTATAAAGGGGGTTATTTTTATGTACCTAAATCAAAACCATCCATAATAATAACACCCTTGCCATAGGAATTATAATAATTAGGAGACTTAAACACAATTAATTTCTTATAAATGCAATTCACAAAGATCATAGGTCACCCCACCAACGAACCTTCCAAAATCAATATCATAGGACACCCCCACCAATTCAACTACATTCATTATAAATTTGGAATCATAATAATTAGGAGACTTAAATACAATTAATTTTTAATAAATAGAATTTACATAGCATTCAAATTATGAACACACATATATTACAAAAATCAAAATTATAGGATCAATTATTTAGTCGAAATTACATAGGAGATTATTTTATGTAGCCACCATACACATAAATTAATCAAATAAACTAAATACAAGAGGACTTAAATCAAAATTTAATGTCATAAGACACCAAGATATAATAACACACTTGCCATAGCAAACATTATGCCCCTGCCATATAACTTTGGCTGAGCCTCAATATGTCTCGTAGGTAATTACGCTAAGTGATTATATTCCGTAGGCAAATCAAATTCGGTAGGCAATGTGTGAAATATAGAATGATAGGCAATTTAATAGGCAATTTTATAACACACTTAATTTTTAATAAACACCATTTATGTAGCATCCAATTTAAGTTGACTTTAACACTCCAAATAATAGAAATGCTTGTTACTTATGAGGCTTTAAAACAATTCAATGAGCCTAAATAAAAATTATGGAGCATCCAAAATAAATGCAACGGCGAAAATTCATCCAAAGGACCGAAAATTCATCCAAATGACACGTCGCAGAAAATAAAAAAATAAAAAAATAAAAAATTATGGACCGAAATTAGAGGACCAATTTCATAAGCATGAACACGCCCACCTTCATTCATATACATACACCCTCAGCTCACGATACCAATGAACCTTACAAAATCAAGACTGTAGGACCAAAATAAAAAAATGCCGAAAAGTTATTACCTCACAAATTCAACAAACTACATTACAAGATAGGAATTATAATACTTAGGAGACCTAAACACAATTAATTTCTTATATATGCAATTCACAAAGATCATAGGACACCCCACCAATTCCCTCAACTAATGAAACCAACTAACCTTCCAAAATCAATATCATAGGACACCCCACCAATTCAACTACATTCATTATAAATTTGGAATCATAATAATTAGAAGACTTAAATACAATTAATTTTTAATAATAAATAGAATTTACATAGCATTTAAATTATGAACATGCCTATATTACAAAAATAAAAATTATAGGACCAAAATAAAAAAATGCCAGAAAGTTTCTTCCTCGCCAATTCAACTAACTCCATTACAAAATATGAATGATAGTAATTAGGAGACTTAAACACAATTAATTTTTATTAAATACCACTTAAGTAGCATCCAAAATAAGTTGAATTTAACACTCCAAATAATAAAAATGCTTGTTAATTATGAGACCTAAATACAATTAATTTTTAATAAATAGAATTTACATAACATTCTAATTATGGGTACATCACACACCAAAATTATAGGACCAAAATTATACTATTTACCACATTAACTTCGCAACCCACCAATTCATCTACATTCATTATAAATTTGGAATCATAATAATTAGGAGACTTAAATACAATTAATATTTAATAAACAGAATTTACATAGCATTCAAATTATGAGTGCATCATACACCAATTTCCTAAGGATGAACACGCCTACCTTACAAAAAATCAAAATTATAGGACAAAAATAAAAAAATACCGGAAAGTTACCACCTCGCCACTTCAACTAACTCCATTATAAAATAGGAATCATAATAATTAGGACATCACCTTCCTTGTAGTGTTTTATGTGATAAACCAAATTATAAAGAATGATAGTATTTAGGAGACTTAAACATAAATCAATTTTTATTAAATACCATTTAAGTAGCATCCAAATTAAGTTGAATTTAACACTCCAAATAATAAAAATGATTGTTAATTATGAGATTTAAATACAATTAATTTTTAATAAATATAATTTACATAGCATTCTAATTATGGGTACATCACACACCAAAATTATAGGACCAAATGTACGATACACATTATGTGTGGTTAGTTAATTAATTTTTAGTTTTAAGTTTAGTTAATTAAGGCTTGTGTCCTCATGTCTACTGTTACTCAACTCGATCTCATGCATGTTAAGTAAGTTAGTAATGCTTCTTATAAGTTATAATTACTCCGGACTTAGTATTAATTGTTGATGAATCTTGCTTAATTACTAATTGCTTATGTGCGGTTAGTTAGGTGAATATTGAAAATGATGATCAAATTATTTATTTACTAATTTTAGGCCATCACTCTGATTTATGTATGTCTTGTTTATGAAATAAATCAATGAATTGTTAATTAGTTAATCTCGAAACCCAGTTAATTTCTTTCCGGTAATATTGGAGTACTCTGTTATACGCAAGTATTAATTGCAATATGCAACTGATTAAATTACTATACGAATAAAAATTTAATCCACATCAATTTTTATTTTTATTTTGGTTGGGTTCTGAATTAATCCATAAAATTTCTTGCTAGTATATATGCAAGTCAAATTTGGTGTAATAAAAATCTATTTTCTAATATTTTTTGTAGGAAAATTGAATTGGAATACCTCAACTCGTGAGGACATTAACGTGAGATGTTACTTGTATAGATTGGCTAAAAAATTGAAAGGAAATCCTAAATTGACGCTAATTACGAATTAAATCTCCATTTAAAAAATATTCAAAATCCATGCAAGAGATCTATTTATGTCTTTTAGTGTTTTTTCAATATAAATAGATTCTATACGAAAATTATTTCATAATAATTCTAATATGTATTAGTTTTAGAGTATCATTAATATAATTGAAAGTATTATTAAACATGTTAGGGGCATCATTAGTATGAATTAAAAAAAAATAAAAAATTTATTGACACCAGACCATTGAGATCATGGTAAATGATTAATATCTATTAGACTATATAATAATTTAACCAACATAATAACTTACAAGATCCAATTTTTAAATGTTAATATTTCAACCATATTAACACCAATTTAAAGGTTAATGTGACCCAAAAAATGGATACTTATATATATAAAATAATTGGAATTGATAGGTTAAAAATGTAAAGGAATATAATATTTATATATTCGCAGATTGCAATAGAGTCCGTACTTATGTGGGAATATCAAAACCTTACCATGATAAGAAAGAAACACCTTATATTATACAAACACAGTGCGACGTGTGTCTTGCATCATCACGCTTCTATTTCATATTTTGTCATCTCTTTGTATCAGAGTATAAATCAAGATTAAGTGCATTGCCGCGAGCATTATCGGTCAAGGCCTTGATGGAATAATTTTATTTTTAATTTTTTAAAAAGGACAAATTTCAAAAGATTGAATGAAAAAAAAGTAAAAAATCTTAAAAAGATATGGGATCTTTTTTTCGGTCAAATATAAAAAATAATGTGACTTAAAAAAATCTGAAATAATAATAATAAATGGAAAATCTTGATTATAAAAAGATTTAGTTTTTTCATTACCAAAATATTTCATTTTAATTTTAATATGTATTAGTTTTAGAGTATCATTAATATAATCGGAAATATCATTAAATATGTCAGGGGCATCATTAGTATGAGTTAACCATATTTTTTTTATTGAATCCAGACCAATGAGATCACAGTGAGATTAACGATACTTCCGATAATATTTAATATACTTTAAAATTGTTCAACAATAAAATCAAAATGAATTAAACACCTCAATTAAAATAAATGTCTAATAATTATAAACTTGAAGGTTAAATTATGTTGAATGTAGACGAAGTAATAACTTAAAAAAAAAGACCAATTTCGAAATAAAAAAAGCAATCATATTCATTCCAAAACATACACTGCAATTACCATCCATAGGATACATGTCATATTTAGTCAGATTAGGATACTTAAACAGAACTAATTACACATTTAATAAAATTAAATATCATATTAATTTATAATTAACAAATTCCATGCACCATAGAATAATCATAGATTAATCATTCATTATGCACTTTTATTAAAAGTGTAATTAACTACGTTTAAATATCATAATAAAGGTTACTAAATTCAACCAAGTCCTTGAATCCAATTTATGTAAAATTCAAATCAAAATGAATTTAACACCTCAATTAAAAAAATGCTTAATAATTATAGACTTGAAGTTTAAATCCGAATAATGTAGATGAAGTCCATTGCCGTGAACATCGTCGGACAAGGACTTGATGCCACAAATTTAAAAATAAAAATTAGAGGACCAATTTGGAAATAATGAAAGCAACCATATTCATTCTAAAACATACGTTGCAATTACCATCCGTAGGATACATGTCGCATTTAGTGGAAGAAGGATACTTAATCAGAACTAATTACACATTTAATAACATTAAATATCCATCCTAATTTATAATTAACAAATTCCATTCATCATAGAATAATCCTAGATTAATCCATTCATTATTCATTTTTATTAAAAATTTAATTAACTACGTTTAAATATCATAATAAATGTAATTGAATTCACACATGTCCTTGAATCCAACTTATATAAAATTCAAATCAAAATGAATTTAACACCTCAATCTAAAAAAATGCTTAATAATTATAGACTTGAAGTTTAAATTGAAATAATGTAGATGAAGTCCATTGCCGTGAAAATTGTCGGTCAAGGCCTTGATGCCACAAAATTTAAAAAAACAAAAGGACCAATTTCGAAATCATGAAAGCAACGAAATTCAGTCCAAAACATACGGTGCAATTACCATCAATAGGATACATGTCACATTTAGTTGAATTAGGATACTTAAACAGAACTAATTACACATTTAATAAAATTAAATATCATATTAATTTATAATTAACAAATTCCATGCATCGCATAATAATTATAGATCAATCCCCTCAATATGCATTTTTATTAAACGTGTAATTAATTAGGTTTAAATATCCTAATAAAGGTAATTGAATTCACTCATGTCCTTGAATCCAATTTATGTAAAATTCAAATCAAATTGAATATAACACCACAATTAAAATAAATGCTTAATTATTATAGACTTAAAGTTTAAATTGAAATAATGTAGATTAAGATTTGTTGCAGTGATCATTGTTAAAAAGAAAAATTAAATAAATAGATAAATAATTAAAGGACCAATTCCAAAATTATGAAAGTAACCACATCCATAGTACAATCCTAGATTAAACACCCTGTTACGTATTTTTATCAAATGTGCAATAGATTCC
This sequence comes from Ballota nigra, assembly GCA_947034835.1. Classification (NCBI taxonomy): domain Eukaryota; kingdom Viridiplantae; phylum Streptophyta; class Magnoliopsida; order Lamiales; family Lamiaceae; genus Ballota; species Ballota nigra. The sequence goes on from OX344730.1 coordinate 18,297,446, forward strand.
AACAAAATAATTGATATTTTATATTCAGTCCAAAACATACATTGCAATTACCATCCGTAGGATACATGTCAAACTTAGTTGAATTAGGATACTTAAATAGAACTAATTACACATTTAATAAAATTAAATATCATATTAATTTATAATTAACAAATTTCATGCATCATAGAATAATCCTAGATTAATCCCCTCAATATGCATTTCTATTAAATGTGTAATTAATTAAATTTAAATATCATAATAAAGGTAATTGAATTCATACATGTCCTTGAATCCAATTTATGTAAAATTCAAATCAAATTGAATTTAACACCTCAATTAAAAGAAATGCTTAATAATTATAGACTTAGAGTTTAAATTGAAATAATGTAGATTAAGATTTTTTTCCGTGAACATTGTTAAAAAGAAAAATTAAATATATAAATAAATAATTAAATGACCAATTCCAAAATTATGAAAGTAACCCCACGCAGACCATATTTTTATTAAATGTGCAGTAGATTCCAACTTGTTAGCATTTGAAACTTTCCTAGTTATACTGGTTTGTCAATTGTCACAAAAAAACATATGAACCTTTTCATTAAATTACGAAATGGAGTTTTTTATTAGTCAATATGATATTAGTTAAAAAGAATTAATTACACATTTAATAAAATTAAATATCATATTAATTTTTAATTAACAAATTCCATGAATAGTTTGCAAAGACAAAATTCCATGAAGGAAATAGCAATCCACCAATTTGGATGATTGTGGTTGATTTGATGAACAAATTCACAGATCAATCACCTTGCTGTGAAGATAGTCGGCAAGGGTATGACACAATATAAGGAACAAAAAATTCAGGGAATAGGAAAATTTCATCCAAGTATTAAATTAAATAAGAAAATTTCATTAAAATTCGAAGATAAATACAATATGTTACATCCAAGTTTGACGGCAATAGATGCACGACAAACGATGACATAATAAAAACGAATCCGAACAATGAAAAAAAATAAAAAATACAACGACATGATCGAACAACTAATCATCCGAAATTTCCAAGACAAAATCACAATCGCACAGCGGTGAGAAAAACGTCAATAAGAGAGGAGGATAGAGTCGACTCCGAACAATGAAAAGAAAAATTAATAACACAACTACATGATCGAACAACTAATCATCCTAAATCGCCAAGACGGAATCAAGATCGCACGGAAATTAGAAAAATGTAAATAAGAGAGGAGGATAGAGTCGAGGATGAAAAAATAGGAATGACAAATGGATAAATTTATAGGAAAAAATTTCAATGATCAACGATCAAGATCAATCACAAAATGAATCAATGGCTACAAAAGTTGGACACCTAAAATGAACATGAAACAAAGGATGTTGAATTGAGTGAATTTGGAGCATGCCACATAGGCAAATTATGCTTTGCAAATATAAAGGATTTGATTAAAAATGTTATGACAGATTTCCGTAAAAAATATATTATTTTTATTAAAAACAAAGATAATTTATTTTAGAAAAATATTTACGGAAAAATCCGTCAATAAAATATTTCAATAATTTTAAAAGTAAATAGATTTAATTATAAATTATATAATGACAGAATAGTCCGTCAATAATAATTTAAGAATGATATAAAAATTTGTAAAAGAAATTTAAATTAATACCAACGGAAAATTCCGTTAGTAAAATTATCTTAGGATATAATTAAAAGAAAGTTAATAATGTATGGATCGTTTCAAAAGGAAAAAAAATGTATTGACAGATATATCCGTCAAAAATAGTTTTTGAATGATTTTAAAAAATGTAAGATGTTTATTTTACAAAAAATTCTGAAATCATAAAATATACCATATATATAAACCTTTTTAATTATTAATTTCAAAATTCACCCTTTTCAAGATGCAGAGTACACTAGTACAGGCGCGGAAATCCTCTGTCTTCGCAGCGGCTTCGCCTGCTCTCTCCGGCGTTGCCTGGAAGTCCTTTCCTCGCTGTGGATAGCCTATTCTCCGCCGGTGAATCCCCTTCACAACTTTAATTGTAGGATCTGTGAATTTCTTCCCTACTTATGTATTCTCTTGTTAATGTTTTAATCTAGGTATATTTTGGTGTTAGTTGTTGGTGTTGAGATATGTTGTAATCTGTTGGTGTTTTGGAAATTAATGGCGGAATCGACGTACGAGATGCTCGTCAGCGTGTCATTATTGATTTCGACTTCTCGCTATTTATTGGTATTTTTGTTGGCCTTAATTTTGATTCTGTATAATTTTTCGAGATTCATTTCCTCCAAGAGTTATTCACCTGATTCAGAGGAAAGCCGGTAGTTTTGACATTTGGTACCCATTCTCAGGTCTACAGCGATGTTGTTTCTTAGTGTAGAATTCTTCATGGCAGGTGTGTATAAGTTTTAGTTTTAAATGAATAAGGATTTTTCGATACCGTCAAAGATGGATTTCTTGCTATTGTGCCTGAAACTAGGTCTTTTTCTCTATATTTATTGTCAATTTTGTGCTGCAGAAAATAGGTATCTCTCAACTCCATAGTTACGTAGTCCAAATTGTCAAACTGTTTATGTTCATTATTTTGAAAATCTTCCTATTATTAATTATAGAAGCTAATGCTTAGTTCAAGTGATATTGTTCTACAATATGATTGGAATAACTTATGAATTGCTTTTTGAAGTTTGATAGCTTTAATTGAGTTTCTGCACTTATTGAAATTGATGTTTTTCATTAGGTAATTGATTAGTTATTGCTACTTGTTTGTATTACAAAGAGTAGTAATAATTTGATGCAGGTAGATTTATGCGACCTCTGATGTTGGAAATCAAGTTTAGATTTGAGTCAATCATTATTCCTTACTTATGAACTAATGTGTATATAGCTGAGAGTACATCATATCACCGGTCCTTCTTGCATGATATATTTCTATTAAAGTTAAGTTTCTTGACATGAATAGCTTATTTAGGAAAAGACCAGAAGCCACTCGCATAAATTATTAAAAGACTGGTGATACTAGTCTACTATATGTGTCAGTCACACTTCTTCTCTTCAATATAAATAAGGGAAATCAAATAGACCCTTACTCTATATGAGGGAGTACAAATAGCCCCTTAAACTCTTATCAGGTCCATTTAATCATTGATGTATATTCATAGCCTAATCAACAACAACAAATATTCAATTAATATGATGTTCATCAAAACTGATCATGTAATCCATAGTTTCTAGGTTTATGCAAGATATGACTATAAATAATGATACCTGTGAGGGTAAAATTGATAAAGCAGCCCCTGAAAGTGTATGTATGTGATACAAACAACTAGCGCTGAGCACAGAAAGATGCAATCCCAATATTCACGTATAAAAACACAGAGAAGATCTCTGCCCAAGCCACACGGCCGAAACCACAATAATACTTTCGATAAACAACTAGGGTAAAGTTCCCCAATTAAATAGTCTGACAATCAGGCCCAAGGGCCGAGTAAATAATGAACACCGAGTAAATAAAGACTGCAACATAATTGGAAAGTGCAACTAAAAATGACAAGTACTAAAACTTAGAGGACATAAATAAATAAACAGCTACGCCGGCAACGTCTTCTTCCTTCGTTGATACACTCGCACGGGTGGCGCACTATCAATTGCTCCCCCTCCCGAAGCAACCTTGACCTCAAGGTTGAAGTCCGGAAACTGACTTGCCACGTCCGAAGTATCCAACCAAGTGTCCTCCTCGCTCCCCAAGTCTTTCCAGCGCACCAACATCAACCTTTACTCCATCCCGCAAAATCTGGCGAGAATCCACCACAAAATCTGGCAAATAAGGTGGATCCACAGACAGCAAATCCTCCGGTAAGGTGGGCGACGCATCCACCTGACCCACTGCAGGTTTAAGAAGCGACACGTGAAACACCGGGTGGATGCGCGACCCGGCTGGAAGATCCAAACGATAGGCCACCTTCCCCACTCTAGCCAACACCACAAATGGTCCAAAGAAACGGGGAGCAAGCTTGACGGAACCCCGAGCGAACAAACTGCGCTGTCGATAAGGTCTGAATTTCAAATAAACCTTGTCTCCCACCGCAAATTCCAGCTCCCGGCGATGCTTATTTGCCTCCCTAACCATTCTGGTTTGCGCCCTCTGCAAGTGGCCACGTAAGTCCCTCAGGATCACATCTCTTTCGCGCAAAGCTTCTGCCAATACTCGGACGCGAATTTCCCCAGGCAAGAATGGAGCGAGCGGAGGCGGGGGTCGACTGTAAACCACCTCGAACGGAGTCGTGCCTGCAGCTGATTGGAACCCAGTGTTGTAACAAAATTCCGCCCACGACAGCCATTTACCCCATTGTCTGGGACATTCAGAGGCGAAGCAACGTAAATACGTTTCGACGCAGCGATTGAGAACCTCCGTTTGCCCATCCGTTTCGGGATGGTAGGCCGAGCTCATTTTTAGCTTAGTGCCCAACGTCTTGAACAGCTCGCGCCAAAATGAACTTAAGAAGATAGGGTCCCTATCCGAGACAATCGAATTCGGAACCCCATGAAGACGCACGACCTCTTGCATAAACAAGTCAGCCACTGACTTAGCTGTGAACGGATGCCGGAGACCAAGGAAATGAGCATACTTCGAGAAGCGGTCAACCACCACCAGAATACAGTCAACCCCTCCCGAACGTGGCAACCCGGTAATGAAATCCATGCTTATATCTTCCCAAACTTGGCTCAGCAGGGGCAACGGGTTTAGCAAACCCGCGGGCGACTTCGTTTCACTCTTATTCTTTTGGCACACATCACATTCAACCACAAACTGTAACACTGAGCGCATCATACCCTGCCAATACACAACGGCTGCCAGACGTTTGTATGTTCGGAAGGCCCCGGCATGACCCCCTCCCGGTGTCATGTGGAACTCTTGCAGGAAAAGGCGGACCCACCGGGAAGATTTGGGAATAACCAATCTATTCTTGTAGAACAAGGTGTTATGGGTCCATGAGTAATGCTTTGGGGCGGGACGGCCCATCTGGAGATCGGAAATGATATTGGATAAGGCTTCATCCGCCCGAACCGACGATTGGAGGTCCGACCAGTCCACCCACTGAGGTAGTGAAACCGCGGACAATTCGGTCTCTTCGTGACAGCGTGATAAAGCATCGGCCGCCTTATTATTGACCCCCTCTTTATAGACGATGTCGAAGTCGTACCCAAGCAGCTTAGCCGCCCAATTCTGTTGAGCCGGAGTGGTAAGGGGTTGCGTGAGAAGATGCTTCAAGCTCCTCTGATCAGTACGGACAGTAAATCGCCTGCCCAACAAATATGGTCTCCAATGTTGAACAGCCAGTACCAAAGCCATCAGTTCTCGTTCGTAAGCTGATCTGGACAGCGTACGACCCGCAAGCTGCTTACTGAAATAGGCCACCGGTTGTTTATCCTGCATTAGTACGGCGCCCAACCCGCGCCCGGAGGCGTCACACTCGATGACAAAGTGTTTAGCAAAATCTGGCATGCGGAGCACGGGGGCAGACGTGAGTGCAGATTTCAGGTGTCAGAAGGCGGATTCTGCCTCGGATGGCCACTGGAATTCAGAACCACTATCTTTTTTTAACAGAGCCGTAAGTGGGCTAGCTATCTTCCCATAATTTTGAATAAAACGACGATAGTAGCCCGTTAACCCGAGGAAACCCCGTAGGCCTTTGAAGGACTGAGGTCGAGGCCACTCGACCACCGCCGCTACTTTACCCGGATCCATTCGAACCCCATCAAACGATACCACATGACCCAAATATTCAACGGATTGACTACCCAAGGTGCATTTCTTCGGATTGATCACCAAGGAGTGAGTGGCTAAGGTACGGAAAGCGTGCTCGAGATGGTGGAGATGGGTCTTCCAAGTAGGGCTGTAAATGAGAATGTCGTCAAAAAACACCAAGGCGAAACGACGGAGACACGGGCGAAAAATATCATTCATCAAGTTCTGAAAAGTGGCAGGGGCGTTCGTAAGTCCAAACGGCATAACCAAAAATTCATAATGGCCCGAGTGAGTACGAAAAGCAGTCTTGGGAACATCGTTCGGAGCAACACGAATTTGGTGATACCCCGCACGCAAGTCCAGTTTACTAAAGAAACGAGCCCCGTGCAACTCATCGAGCAGCTCCTGAATCACCGGGATGGGATACTTATCCGGTACAGTAACTTTATTCAATGCCCTATAATCCACGCAAAAATGCCAAGACCCGTCTTTCTTTCGGACTAAAATCACCGGGCTGGAATACGGGCTCGAACTGGGCTGAATGATGCCCGCCGCCAACATTTCGTCAACCAACTTTTCTATTTCGTCTTTCTGAGCATGGTTGTAGCGGTATGGTCGAACTGAGACCGGCCCGGCGTCGGCATGCAATACAATCCGGTGGTCATTAGGGCGACTTGGGGGAAGGCCCGGTAATGGCTGCGTGATCGTTGCATATTTCTCTAGTAGAGTCTCCAATTCCTGTCGCTGGATCGAAGGAAGTGAGTCCCCTGGACGGGAAACAGTGGTGGTCTCCGAAGTGTGAATCGCCCATAACACCCACATCTCGTCCGAGGCCTCCAAGGATGAGAGGTCGCTTTGGGTACAAGCCCTTCGGGTAAGAGAGGGGTCCCCGAACAGCTGCACCGTCACACCTCCGATAATAAATGTCATGGATAATTTCAACCAATTTGTGGTAACATCGCCTAATGTAGAAAGCCACGACACACCCAAAATAAAATCGATACCCCGGAGAGGGAAAACACAACAGTCAATTAAGAAGGTATGTCGATCTAGGGTAACCGGAACCGCTCTGCATAAACCCTTCATCGGGACGCGGGAACCGTCCCCCAATATTACATGAAAATCCGCCGCACTGATAATGGAAACCCCGAGCTTGGCTGCCACAGCCTCGGAGATAAAACAGTGGCTCGCTCCACTATCAATCATAGTAAGGAGCCGGGAGTCACGTACCCGACTGAATAATTTCATCGTCGTCGCCCCATCAAACCCATTCGATGATAAATTTGACAATGTAACAGCGGAGAATTCCGAGTCAGAACCTGGAGATTCCAAAGGCAGAGCATCTGGAATGGCACCCATCTCAAACTGGTCGTCAATGGCGTCCTCAGCCGGCTCTATGACAATTGTCATAAACTTAGCATCACACTTGTGTAGTGGTCCATAGGGTTGGCTACACCGATAACATTTACCTTTCGCCCTATACTCGCGGGCCTCTTCTGCTGTCAGGCGGCGTGTGTGCTTTGGGGGTCGAGGACTCGATGAAGCACCCGAGGACCCTTGAGGACCCGACACTGCAGAAGGTGTCGTTCCGCTGCGGAAAACAGAGACCGCGCGGCTGGGGTTGTTCTGTTGGAAGGCCGGCCGATTGAAATTGGACGGAAAAGAGGTCGAACGAGAGATTCGCCTCGCCGCCCTGATGGCGGAGTGAACATCCCCCGTTTCGGCATCAGAGATCTTGTCGCGGATGGATGGTTTGAGGCCCCCGAGGAACATACCAAGGTATTGCTCGGGTAAGAGACTGGGAAGTTGCGCAACGCTCTCCTCGAATAAGGCCAAGAAATCCTCCAGTGAGCCCGTTTGGCGAGTGGTCTGCATCGCCTCGTAAGCATTCTTCGCAGAACTATCTCCGAAGCGCTCAATAAGTTCCCTGGTAAACTGGACCCACCCAATAGCCGGAGTACGACGCATAGCCCATTGCGCCCAAAACATAGCGCGCCCCGACATCGCAATGAGAGCGAGGCGGACGCGATCGGAAGCCGCCGTCTGGTGCACCAAGAAGAATTGCTCGGCCTGTGCTAACCAAGCCAATGGGTCAGAGCCGTCGAATTGAGGCAATTCTCGACTCTTGACCGCCACATAACCAGGCGGAACCGCCTTCTCCGGAGTCACACCCGGAAATTCCGATCCTGAATTCGGACCCCCACTGGGGTCCGCGCCGTGCGAGGAAGAATCCCCGGAATGGCGACCTGCCATCATCGTCATTAATTGCTGGAGTTGCTGCGATAATTCCGCCTGAGATTTGATGACCTCCGTGCGGAATGCCTCCTGATCGGACATTGCCAATTGCAAGTCACTCAGCGACTTTTCCACTGATTCCAAGCGCTCCTTCTCTTGCGATGATCTGGTATTCGTCATCGAGAAAGAGGGCAGGTCGGACCAATTGATACAAACAACTAGCGCTGAGCACAGAAAGATGCAATCCCAATATTCACGTATAAAAACACAGAGAAGATCTCTGCCCAAGCCACACGGCCGAAACCACAATAATACTTTCGATAAACAACTAGGGTAAAGTTCCCCAATTAAATAGTCTGACAATCAGGCCCAAGGGCCGAGTAAATAATGAACACCGAGTAAATAAAGACTGCAACATAATTGGAAAGTGCAACTAAAAATGGCAAGTACTAAAACTTAGAGGACATAAATAAATAAACAGCTACGCCGGCAACGTCTTCTTCCTTCGTTGATACACTCGCACGGGTGGCGCACTATCAGTATGGGATCTGGAATTTCGTTACATGGTGATGAAGGAGATATGGTCCGTGCAACTTAGGGACCTGTTTAAGTGCTAGGCAGTAAATATTTTACTTTCTGGATCCTTTTTTTTGTAATTCTTATTTTTCATGTTCATATAGAATTATGTGATGTGTTGGAAGATCGTGGTGTGGTGCATACACAAGATGTGGATGGGTTGCCAATTGTGAGTATACTTGTTTGTTTTGTTTCCTTTTGGTTTTATCCTACTCGATGATCATATAATGTAATTCGTGTTGTGAATACAAACAGAATGCAAATTCGTGATGCAGCTGATTGTTGTGGCAGTCAATAATCAGTTCTCTCATTTTAGCTCATATCTTTCTTATTACTCATCTTGGAAGTAAATCATGTTTTTACTTTTGCTAATATTTTGAGTTATTAGATAAGATTTGAGCAGAAATGGCTTATAAATTTAAAGATAAATCTGAAATCCTATGATAGTACTTTATTTTCCTATTATGTGAAAGACTTTCCTGCCTGACCAACACATATACTGGTTAACAAATGATGAAAAATCATGATCAACCTCTCAATGCCATGGCAGAGGAACACATCAATGCTACTGCAGGGTAAGTAATTCTTTTAGTTTTTGCATGCAACAGGGATCATACTTCTCTCAGACTTCATGTCTACTTAGCTTTGTTGCTTGATTTTTTTTTTTTTTTTTGCTGCCTCATAATAGTTAGCTAGGTACTGCTTATAATGTTCCATCATTAGTTTAAAAGTTTCTGCATCAACTTGCTAGCAAACATACTATCATGGTGAATGTTTATAAACAACGAACCAAGTTGCACCAATTAAAATGTATGGCTCTAATGTGGTTAGTACGGGAGTGCTGCATATTAGCCACCTTGATTTTGGGGATCCTACTAGAAAGCATGAGATGCATTGCAGGTTAGATTTCTTAATCTTTGTAAAAGAGAAAGCAAGAAACAACAGTCACTTCTAAACTTTCTATTTTTGGGATGAAGGTTTAACAGAAATGTCCTCCCACTTGACAAGCTATAGCAGCTTCTGTTGGAGTACTTGTCATTACTTTGCTTCTGGGTAATATCTTATTGATGTTGAAGTACTGATATTGAAATCTTAAATAACTTTGGAAAATTAAAGAACATGAGAAAAAGGTAAATGGGCAGCCATTTTTAAAATCAGAATTTTTGGAGGAGAAAAGTTCATTTATTATTTGGTGTCATTCTTAACATCTAAGCTTGACATAGTTCATTTATTTTTCAGTTTGTGTACATCTACAATTTCTGAATTGCAGCATTATGAGGTACGTATTTCATTTAATTAAAAATTAGTATCATTTAATTGATATGTGAGAGAATCGTAAAATTGCGGTGGAAGTTTGTTTTTTTTTCCTGCTATGTTAGCCAAAAATGGATGCACCAGGAATAATGTTGTGATTATGTAGTTGAATGTATATGTTCAGCGGTTAAATTGTATTGTCTTATTGAATACTTAGTCAAGACAATACTTAGTCTTTAAACTCTGAAGCTCATCGTTATTAATCCTACTCATGCACTAATTTATTTTAAACTCATTTGTACAATGATTGTTATAAAATGGAAATAGATCGTTGGTGGATGTATGATCCCCGATTTACAAGATGAGATGCAACAACGATTCGAAGAGGTGAAGCAAAGGTCCAAGATGCATGAAGTAGGTGAGATGCGCAAGTACCCGAACGTCTTGTTGGATATAGTTGCAGGGGGTCAAATATCTCATTGCTTCTCGAGTTAGTTTGGGACTATTGATTTAGTTAGCTAATGTATATGATTGTATAAATTTGTTTAATTTTGTTTGAATTTGACTCAGCATGTATATCGTTTTGTCTAAAATCAAATATTTTTATCAAATAATATATCTATTTGTTCAATATAAAAATTATTTATTATCCATCAACATTAATAAAAAATAATATTAATAAATATATTTATATAATTCAAAAATATTTTATTGACGGAAATATTTTAAAATAGAAATAAAGAACAAAAAATTTGAATTATTTACGGACGGAATTATCCGTCACTAAATATAGAATATGATTTTTAAAAATAAATTTAAAATATTCGGAAAAAAATTATTGACAGATATTTACGTCAATAAAGAAAAAATTATTTAAAATTTGTTGGCTTGTAAAATGAAATATTAAGGACGGAAAAAAAATATAATGACGGATTTTCCGTCAGTAAAACTATTGACGGATTTAATCCGTCACTGAAAATTAGCGACGAGAAAAACAGAGACGGAAAATTATTGACAGAAATCCGTCAATAACACTAGTTAGTGACGGATTTCTTAAATATACTGACGGAAAAATCCGTCTTTAATTTCTAAGTTTTTTGTAGTGTGAGTAAATCTAAAATAAATTGGGGGAGTAATAGTTTACACCAGGCTTATCGGTGTTTCGATCAAGTCGCTTCGTATTTATATTTTACGTCATGCGCAATTTGATCATGATGAGTGTATTTTTCGATTTTCTTCTAATATTCTTGAAAAATTATAATAAGATTATTCCCAATTTTTGGAAGTTGAGGAACTCACGTCCGAATTCTCAAATTTCGGTCCAACAATTGCAGCCTACTTCTTGCCCGCATATATAACTCTAGCTAGCCTATGCCCATGCCCATGCCCATGCCCATGGCGATTTGAATAATGGGTCAGACATTCCCATGCATGATCAATTGATACAACTGCACCTATGCACGTCGATGAAGAGCATTATAATGCCCTCAACCTCCATGCTGACCACCCTGATCGATGTCATTCAATTCAGCCTCCGCCTTCTCCGGCACAACAGGTTGTCTCAACTCATCCTATGCAAATCTGAGCATAGTCTAGTATCTTTAAACCACGTTGTTCTGTAGATATTGCTTCAACTAATTTGTTGCATTCTTTTATTGTTTCTACAAAATCAAAAGGTTTTAAATCAACTCTCAAAGTTCCTCATTGGCTTACTGTCATGCGTGAGGAAATCGTCCCTTGTTCACCAGGTGAAATTATTGTTGGTTCCAAATGGGGTTTTTTTTTTACCAAGTACAAATCAGATGGTTCCATTGAGCAATACAAAGCTCGTTTGGTCGCTTACCCAAATCCAGCGGTTTCGATACAAAGCTCGTTTGCTCTTTTTTTAGCCAAAAACCTATTGCTCACTAGCAAGCCAAAACATATATATGGACATTCCGTGAGCACAATTGTAGCAAATGGATGCTCTGAGACAGGGCTTGTTCATTCTAATATCCATTTAGTGGATAATTTCACAAAGATTTTATCCCGACCCATATTTGAATTACTACGATCTAAGTTTTGAGTTGATTGACATTCCACTCTCCCCTTAAAAGGGGTTATAGCTAGAGAGGATATTCCGTTTGATTAAGTCAATTTATTCAAATTTAAGATTCGATCATCTTAATGGTAAATCTTGTAATTATTATTGTAGATTTACCTAGATTATTTCCTTATATAAATACATTGATTTTATCATCTATCACAATAATGTTACATGGAGTATCTGTTGGGGTTACCCGATTTTCCCAACAGTATCAACTACCGAAACGAAATTAAAACTAATATATGATTATAAATAATAATAACGATAATACTAATGAAGGGTATAAGCACGAGACTTTCTACGAAATTAAAACTAAAATATGATTATAAATAATAATAACGATAATACTAATGAAGGGTATAAGCACGAGACTTAAAAGAAAGGATACACAAAAAACATGCCTCAGCAACAGAAATAACACAACCAAACAAAGTAAAGAAAGCATGAATCCAACTGAATTTTTACAAAATTGCGTCTTCTACGTAAATAACTAACACAATATCTTACTCCCTCTGATTCAAAATAAGTGTCGTTCTAGAGATTTTAGGACAAATTAAGAATTATAAATTTTGACATATATACCCCACCTAAATCTCTAAAATATCTATTATATTTTGATAATATCTAACAGATTTGTTATATTTTAATATAATCCCTAAAATATCTCTTATATTTTGAATTTGAATTCGGGGTAAATCGGGAAAACACTTGAAAAAATAGTTAAAACGCCACTTATTTTGAAACAAATTATAACCTCTAAAACGACACTTATTTTGAATCGGAGGGAGTATGTTCCATTGCCATTAACTCAAAATTATCATTTGCTAAATGTTAGTAATAAAATATTGTAATTTCTGTCGATTCCGTTATTCTAACACTTCAAATGCAGGCCACATCATATTAATTTTGAGCGTATTGATTATGGTAAAATTGGTTTGCAATTAATACTCTTCGGTAGAACAATTCTACTCTTTAATAAAATAATTTATACCCTCTAATTAATACATTTTAGTTAAAACAACTAATATCTTTTAATAAAAAAATAAAAATAATTATATTTTTTAATAAAAAAATTCATACTCTTCGAACAAGTTTCAAGTCTACTTTTGAACTTTAATCACATAAGCATTTGAAGCTCAATGTTTCTTTATAAACTACCGAAGGTACGTGATAACATTTAACTTCAATCACTTGTAAACTTTTTTCACCATATACAACTCAAAATTATATATAGTTGCTTTTATTATATTATATACTATCATTTACTAACTAATACATTTTAATAAAATAATTAATACAGTTAAAAAATACTCACAAAATACAAATAAGTTTTACAATGAAACTGATTCATAGTATACTTGGTCTAATCTTTGATTATCGATTGTTCTAATTTTATGTTTACCGGTTCATAAGAGTAGTTTGTTCCAATATCTGAAAGTGCGTCAAAACAATTTACATAACTCTTTTATTATTTTTATATAATCCGACTAATCAAAATATGAAACTAATTTTCTTTAATTAGTAGTTGTACTAAAAGTGGTACTTAATAATAACCTTTGCATATTCTTTGTAACCATCATCAGAATATTAAAACTTGTTAATGAAAGTTGGTGTAAGAAAAAAAAAATCAGCCTTTAAATTAAGTTCGTTAACCGTACGTAACTCCTTTGAAACACCAATATTCAAGATTTAGATTGTCAGTTTGTTACCTAACATTACATAGATCAATAAAATTGAATACGAACGTACATTAATTCCTGTTATACTATAAAATTAGGATTTACTGTCATGCAAAGTAATCCAAAATCCAGCTTCAAAGCATGATTAATTACTGGAAAAATTGATTTTTCAGGACTGTAACATAAGGGAGGTGGTAAAATGAGGACCGTAACTTTTTAGGTTGGCAAAATAAGGACTATAACTTTTTAGATTAGCAATTTAAGTACCATAACTTTTAAAATTTTGCGAAAAAGACCAATTAATTTTAGCCCGTACTATATACATAAGCCAAATTGGCTCGATTTGGACCCGAATTCTAGCCCAAATTGGATTAATTAGCCCGATTTGCATTGATTCAAGCTGGTTTGTCCTTAATTTACCACATTTTAAATTAATGTCCTCATTTTGCCAGCCCAAAAATTTATAGTTCTCATTTTGCTACTCTTCTTAAATTAGGTCCTGAAAAAACAAGTTTCCCTCAATTACTCCCACAAATCTGCAGATATATTTCAGACAATATATGAAATAAATTGACACAATACATATTAATAAATCATAGTAATAATTAATAAATAATAATGAGAAGAGTTGTTATATATATAGTATAGACATAAATTTTTTGAAATAAACAAACTAATCACATCATGATCTACTCCTCGATCCACAAGGAAAGTTTCACGGTTTTCATGTATATATAGACAAACAAAAACAGTATATGAAGGCAAGTATTTAATTAATATAACAAAATAAATATTAAAGCTAGTAATTAATAATTTATACACTGCGTAGCTAGCTAGCTTATCACATCTATATTATACGCTTTACTATATACATGCTCTCCCGAAAATAGACGATCGCCATCTCATTTAAATTCTTCATTCTTGTATATATAATTTATAAGGAATCATGTGAGTACCAATTATTCACTTGATATGATTCCTGCCCGAAAACCCCGTCTAGTTGCTGAAGAGACGGGGTTTGCGGGGGGAGTTGGCTGAGAATAGTAGCCATTGAATCTGTGGATTCATTATTATTCTCAGCCAAGAATCTCTTAGTCGAAGGAGAATTGGCGTTCCCTTCTTCGACATTCCAGTAGAGATTCCTCTTTGCAGGAAGCAGATTATGAGGAGGAGGAGGAATCAGATGGAGCTGTGGAACTGATTTCGAATCGTTCATCATCCCTTCGACCATGCTCCGATGATCATTCTCTCCAACACACATTAATGATGACATAGTTTGTGGGATTGTAAATGAATGTATATCATCACTTTCTTGATCTATTGGCCTTTGCATGCTGTTCTTCTTGTATATTCGACATAGCACCCAATCATCTAGCTATATTTAATAAAAATAAAATAAATCATCATATGTAATGTTAAGAGACTGTCTTCAATGAAATATGTTCGCTGATACCATTAATATATTAATTTATAAATTAATATCATAATATTTATCTACTCATGCACAAAATATAATGATAAAAGCTGATACCATTAATATATATATTAATTTATAAATTAGTATCATAATATCTATCTACTCATGCACAACAGAATTAATTAAAAAAGATGTGAGTTACGTACGTACGTACCCTTAAAGAAGATGGTTTTTTGTTGGGAAAACCACAACCTGGAGGCTTGGAGGTAGGCTTGGAAGTATCAACGAGCCTGTATTCATGCATGATCCAGTTGGTCTTGATCCCTTTGGGAGGTTTCCCGCCATAGAAAACAAGGGCCTTCTTCACTCCAACTTTGTGGTTCCCGTTGGCCGTCACCACCGGCTTATCCGTCCCCGTGGCCTTCCAGTACCCGGACGTCGCGGCCCTATTTGGCCGCGCCCCGTTCGGATACTTCCGGTCTCTCGGGCTGAAAAAGTACCACTCTTGCTCCCCAAATATAGCCTTTGCTGTAATAATAAAAAAAAAAAAATTACAAATATTAATTTATTAATTCCACCATAAAAATATACATGGGTGTGACACGTGTCGATGTGAAATGCTTCACACATTAATACATATATATCTTTTAAAATGTTATTGTGCTATGCCAGGTCTAATTTATGGTCCTTGTCTCCGTGAGACAATTTCATATAAATATACCTGGAAGTTCCCAGGGGTCGAATTTGTAGAGATCAACTTCGGCAATGATGGGGACGGGCAAAGGGGCGGATGCGGCCTTCTTCTTGAGGTAGTGCACCACCAGTTCTTCGTCGGTGGGGTGGAACCGGAACCCCGGCGGCAGCTGAGGCTGTTGTGAACCGCTCGAGGAATCCGTGCTCTCCATATTTCAAAATATTTCTTTTTTGTTATATTATATATGGGAGGAAATTAATTATGGGTTTAGAGAGAGGACGAGGTACAATAGAAATAGGATGCATAATTAAGGTGAAATTAATATGGTTGTAGTTTGGCTAAAGCTTCTTCTTTCTTTTATTACATGTGAGGGAATTAGGCCTGATGACGCTAATAGGAATTGATAACTAAAAATTAGGCGATTAATAGACCGACACAGACGTGGTTTCACATCCAATGACTAGATGACACGTCCCATTCAGTTTTGTGGGTTGGAGAGAAGAAATATCGTGAAATAATGAGAAATTAAGGTTAAGTGTGAGGAAAATTTACACATTTTACTGTACATACAAACTAAGAAAAAAATATATTGTGAGTTAACATATAAATATATATATATATATATATATATATTTATAAGTAGGTATATAATGATTTTAGTATGCAATTTATTGTGGAATGAATATAAAAAATAAGTGTGTAAGTTATTGTGGAACGGGTGAAGTAGAATTTAGTAGAATTTAATTAGTATCTTACTTTCGTATGTTAGAGTAAGTCTTTCGTGGGACCACCTATTAGTTTGTGAACTGTCTCACTGAGAGACCGTCTCATACAAATTTTTGCCTACATTTTATTGTTTAAAAAAATATTATGTTTAATATTACTAATAGGTATACCTTTAGCCCATTATAAAACTTTCTAAAATAGCTAAATGGTTCAAAAGGGGGTCCCACCCACCCAATTCCTTATTCCATGCGTCCCCTACCCCCCAACCCCCACGTCTCTCTCTCTTCTCTATGCACTCCACCCACCTCCTGCACACAATTCAAATACATGAAATATTATATTTGATCACAATATATACCTGCTAATATATACAAAATTAAAAAATTTGTAATATCAAATAAATATAATAAAATGTACCAAAAACATGAAATATTATATTTGATCACAAATTAATATATAATTTACATGCTATCAAAAGTTATAATAATATTTTACAAGAATCGATTGTAAAGATACCCAATCCAATCCAACTTCCATTTTTCCATTCGAGCGTTGTTGTAAAAAGGGATCCGAGGCCTATGCACAAACTACAAATTACATAGAAAATTTAATTAAATAATAAACATTTTTTATTCAATCAATAATATATAAAATAAATTGATAATCGACTTACTTCTTCAGGAATGCACTACAAAAAAAATACTATTTTGCGACGGAATTTGCGACGGAAAATCCATCGCAAACAGTGTTTTGCGACGGATTCTGCGACGGACACGTATCCGTTCCTAAAACAGCCGTAGTTAATTTTTGCGATGGATTTTGCACTCGCAAATTTGGCGGGTCAGACCCGGTCGGGTCGCACAAAATTTGCGACGGACAGTAGTCCGTCGCAAATCTTTCGGGTTAGACCCGTTCGGGTCAACAACATTTGCAACGGCCACATTCCGTCGCAAATGTTTATATATATATATATTTTTTTTTTCTGTTATAATTTGCGACGGGCTGTTTTCCGTCGCAAAATTCAACATTTACGACGAAGTTCGGCCGTCGCAAATTACCGAGCCTATACAAAAAAAAAGTGTCTCGCGTGGTTCGAGCCCGGGCACCCGGGGCGGGCGCGGACCACTGGGCCACCCGGCCCATTCCTTATTATATAAGGCCCACCTTCTATATTAGAGTCTTATTAGGCATTGAACAATTAATCCATTTTTGCGTCCAAGGGGAATCGAACACGGGACCTCTTGTGCAAGAGGAGGGGGCGCGCGCCACTAGGGCACAAGCTACTTTCGTTCATTTTTATGCAATTAATTGTATATGTATTCAAATTAAGTCATTTTTTTATAATTCACCAAATTAATTTATTTTCGTATCTAAGTTGTTTATTAAAATATTTTGCCCAACTATTTTTTTTATTTTGTAAAATTATTTATTTCGACAATGCATAATTTTATAATTCGTTCATTTGTACGCAATTAATTGTATATGTATCCAAATTGACTCATTTTTTTTCTATAATTCACCAAATTAATTCATTTGTGTTTCTCACTTGTTTTTATAAATGTTGTGACCATTTAATTTTTATTAGTTTGGTAAAATTATTTATTTCGACCCCCGCTTAAAATTATAATCTGTTCATTTGTATGCAATTAATTGTATATGTATCTAATTGACTCGTTTTTTCCATAATTCACCAAATTAATTCATTTTCGTTTCTAACTTATTTTTATAAATATTGGGGCCATTTAATTTTTATTATTTCTGTAAAATTATTTATTTCGACTCCCGCTTAAAATTATAATTCGTTCATTTGTATGCAATTAATTGTATATGTATCCAAATTGACTCATTTTTTTTTCATAATTCACCAAATTAATTCATTTTCGTTTCTCACTTGTTTTTATAAATGTTGTGTCCATTAAATAAAAGTAAATTCAAACTAAAATAAATTCACAAAATTATAAATTAAAGTAACAATTCAAAAATTAAATTAAAGTAACAATTCAAACTAAAAAAAAATTGCACTTCATAGTTATTAAAAATCAAATTTTTTTAACCATCGGAATTAAATCCGTCTTCCTCTTCCTCCCCATCCTCGCTCAGGTTAACAATCGGCGGCATCGATGGCTGGGTCGGCGGCATCGGTGGCGCAGGCATTTGCGCTCGTGGCATTGAATCAGAGGCGAATATCTGCCACCACGCCTGCATGGCGGCTGTATACTCCTGCACCTCGACCCGATACCGCTCCATCTTGGCTGTATACCGGTTGTGCGCCTCTCGCTGCTGCCTCTCATACTCTTCCTTCTCTCGCTGCTGCCTCTGCATGTTCTTCATCTTCTCCACCACCGTGGCAAGCTACCTCTCGACCTCACTGGGATGAGAGTCGATGGAAGACTGAGAGGAGGATGAGCCTGAGCCACGAGGTCAGAAAAAGTTCTTTCCGAAGCTGCCCAATCCAATGAACCGCCCCTTTTTAGCCTTGACGTTCTTGAAGTACAATTCATTTTGAACGTCAACAGAAGGCTGTGTGGGGGGCATCTACCCCGACCCCTCTGTCGTTTTCTCAGGCTGAGACTGAGAGGCAAAGTCCTCGAGCATCTTTCTCTGCAAATTAATTATACAAAAAATTAAATAAATTGAACACTAAATATAAAAAATACTTTTAATATTAAAAATTTAAATAATACTATTAATATTGAAATAATACTTACGTGGATCTCGATGGTACGGCCGTAGGTAGACTTCCCAGTCTCCTCGACGAATGGGTGGGCGAGCTGCAATCTCTCAAAATGAGAGGGCTCGCGTCCTTGCTCCGCCGCCTAATTAGAAAAAAAGATAGTAAAAATTAATAACACTCATAAAAATTAGGAAAAAAATAATATAAATTCAAAAACTACAAAATTGAAGACGAAACTTACAAATCTCAACCCGTGCTCATAAATGGACCGAGAACCGGCTCGATGTCTTGCCATCCCTTCTCCATCAGGGTCACTACGCCGATTCGCCTTGTTTTTCGCCGACTTCTCTTGGAATTCAGGGGAATTCCAGTAGCGGAGGAATTGGTCCCAAATCGACCGTTTTTCACTGTCAAGCCCCAAGTCGGTGGCCTCTCCCTTCTTGTACCACTTGTCCCTCATTCTAAAAAGCAGGTCCATGTATCTTTCTGTCGCATATTTTTCAAAATTCCTCAACATTGGTCATCGTGCTCCGGTGCCCAGACACATTCTTTCTGCAATTACAATTTAAATGTAAATATTTATTTATATATTTGATATTAATAAACGGTGAATTAATAAATTAAATTAATACCTTACACTCCTCGAAGTATGTCTTTTTTCTTGCATCAGACACTAACCCCCAATTGTAAGCGGTGGGCTCGAATCCACCGCGAAAGATGGACTTGAAAACCTGATTAGCAGCCTCATGACCCGGAATCCAACTGTAAAATTAAAACTTCAAAGTTAGTAAAATAATTAGGTTTTAATTAATAAAAAAATTGAGTATAAAATATTAAAACTTATATATGACCACATGGCTGAACAGGCATCCGTGCTTGAACAACCGGATGTTGGCGGGAGGGGGATGAGCCCTCAACAGTCTACTGTTAGGAGGAGGAGGAG
This sequence comes from Ballota nigra, assembly GCA_947034835.1. Taxonomy (NCBI): domain Eukaryota; kingdom Viridiplantae; phylum Streptophyta; class Magnoliopsida; order Lamiales; family Lamiaceae; genus Ballota; species Ballota nigra. The sequence goes on from OX344730.1 coordinate 18,317,472, forward strand.
GAGCCCGCACCAGGCTGTGAAGAGGTCTTTAATAGAGACCTCGACCTGAAAATAGGTGGAACCACGGGTCTTAGTGAGGCCCGTCGTCTCCTCCCTCCTCGTCCTCCTCAACTCGCCTCTTCATCCCTCGGAGGCTGCTGACTGTCGTTGTCACTGCCTTGTCCGCTCATCTATAACAAATTTCACGAATTATTCAATCAACTAAACTAAAATCAATCAACTAATAATATTATTAAAATTATTAAACTTAAATCAAGCAACTAATATTATCCAAACTACCTACTCAACTAAATTCATTCAACTAAACTAAAATCAATCAACTAATAATATTATTTTGTAAAATTATTAAACTTAAATCAAGCAACTAATATTATTCAAACTACCTACTCAACTAAATTCATTCAACTAAACTAAAATCAATAAACTAATAATATTATTTTGTAAAATTATTAAACTTAAATCAAGCAACTAATATTATTCAAACTACCTACTCAACTAAATTCATTCAACTAAACTAAAATCAATCAACTAATAATATTATTTTGTAAAATTATTAAACTTAAATCAAGCAACTAATATTATTCAAACTACCTACTCAATTAAATTCATTCAACTAAACTAAAATCAATCAACTAATTAATAATATTATTTTGTAAAATTATTAAACTTAAATCAAGCAACTAATATTATTCAAACTACCTACTCAACTAAATTCATTCAACTAAATTAAAATCAATCAACTAATAATATTATTTTGTAAAATTATTAAACTTAAATCAAACAACTAATATTATTCAAACTACCTACTCAACTAAATTCATTCAACTAAACTAAAATCAATCAACTAATAATATTATTTTGTAAAATTATTAAACTTAAATCAAGCAACTAATATTATTCAAACTACCTACTCAACTAAATTCATTCAACTAAATTAAAATCAATCAACTAATATTATTTTGTAAAATTATTAAACTTAAATCAAGCAACTAATATTATTTAAAATCATTAAACTAAAATCAAATAACTAATATAATTCAAACTACCTACTCAACTAAATTCAATCAACTAATATTATTTTGTAAAATTATATATTAAACTTAAATCAAACAACTAATATTATTTAAAATCAATTAACTACCTACTCAACTAAATTCAATCAACTAATATTATTGTGTAAAATTATATATTAAACTTAAATCAAACAACTAATATTATTTAAAATCATTAAACTACCTACTCAACTAAAATCAAACAACTTATAAATATTATTTTGTAAAATTATATATTAAACTTAAATCAATTTACTAATATTATTTTGTAAAATTATTAAACAATTCAACTAAAATCAATCAACTAAAATTATTTTGTAATATTATTTAAACATGCTTAACAATTAAAAATTAACAAATTACTAAAACAATTCAACTAAAATCAAACAACTAAAATTACTAAAATTAAAAATATAATATAAACTTAACAATTCAACTAAATTCAATTCTAAACTTAACAAATTCTAAACATGCTTGGAAATTAAATTTTAAACGGTAAAAATGAAGAAAACTTACGATTTAATGAAGAAACGAGCACTCGGTTGTGACGGATTGGCTCTACAGCGACTGCATCCGACTTCTCCCTCATTTTCCTCTCTTTTTCCTCTTCTTCCTCTTATTCTTCTCACAGCCTGCGCTGTCCTATATATAAGGGGAAAAAATTTGCGATGGACGCCTGTCCATCGCAAATTGCGACCGCCAAACACCTGAACGACGTCATTTTTTAGTATTTGCGACAGTCAAGCCGTCGCAAATGTGAAATTTAAAATTTTGCGATGGACACTCCGTCGCAAATCAGTCAACGCGATGTTTCTCGAAAGGTCACGCAAAACCGGGTCAATATTTACGACGGAATAGGCCGTCGTAAATTCGAAGTTAAAAATTGCGACGGCAATATCCGTCGCAAAATAGTCAAGTGGACCGTTTCCCCAACGAGTATTTTTTAACGGGTCGGTTTGCGACAGACACGTCCGTCGCAAAATTGAAATTGAAATTTGCGACAGCTAATCCGTCGCAAAATTTGTCGGTATGCAACGAAGTTAATGGACCCCACACTTTGCGACGGTTTTTTATTTCCGTCGCAAATTCATGAAATTTGCGACGGATAATTGTCCGTCGCAAGTTTCCCGTCGCAAAAAATGTTTTTTTTGTAGTGATGGTCGTCTGAGAAGTCAAGATTATATCTTCAATGTAGCAACACACAAAATGTCCACAGTGATTGTCATCTTGCTGCCTCGGAACCTATTGATTAACAATTACAATCACGTACTATAACTATGATTATTTTCTATTGATTTTATAATTTTCTAAAGTAACTTACCTTAATATTTTTCCACAGCACTTTACTAATATTGGTGGTATCTGATTTTTTACCTGGAAGGCTACTCCAATACATTCCCATCACACTATATAATTATTTTAAAAAATAAATATAGATTAGATATTCATAATCTTAAAAGTAAAACAAATCATAATATGAGAATATTAAAAAAAAATTTATGAAATATTTATTATACTTACCCCACATTTGTTGGCCAAAAAATAAGATGGTCTCTCCCTCTATATTTTAACATATGATGAACAATGTCGGTCATTGACTGTGTCCTATCACCAAAAATGCAACACACTTGGGGGCAGATGAAGGAATATTTTGCACTTGCATCGACATCTACGGTTAAATATACCTCACCCAAATACCTTTAACCAACATACGCTGATATTAATATTTAATAAGAAAGCTAAACTATAAATGAAGTAAATGTTGAGAATTAAGTAAACACACCTGAGGTAAAAAAGTCATGGTAGTTGCACTCAACCACTTGTCATTCAAGACTTCTTCGACATAATCTCGTTGGATGAACTCCTCATATCCAACATGGTTAAAGTAAGCATTAATGGGCACTATGATTGGATTGAAGCTGAAGGACGTTACCATGTAGTGCACCGTACTCATTACAGTGACATCGTGGGGTACGTCTCTGGACAGGGGGTAGCCTAATCGCCGTCTGCGCACACCAACAGTGGGTTCCCTTGGTCTCTCCCTCTGTGTAGCCTTTTGTGGAGTCGGGAGTATCTAGAATCAATATTTGTAATATTATTTAAAATAAATTGACTTATTAATTACTTTAATAACATGTATTTTACCTTTTTGGTGAGAAAAACCAAGTTTTGCGGCCATTCGAGGAAGTGCCCGATCGCGTCTCCTACTGTGGTGGCCACATCTTCTGGTTTTGGCTACGGTGAAGTCTCTTGTCCAATTTTAGGTACAGTGAGGGAGACTTTCACAAAACCAGGAATGATTGGGCGACCATGGATCACTCCACTAGAGCTATCGAACAACATTCCAGTGGCCACCAACCGAAGAGGAAGATCCAAATAAAGGTAACAAAGAGTCGTATGTTCGAAGAAGATATTCAGTTAGAAAATTTATACTAGTATTTAATTAAAATAAATACGAGATACATATGATACCTTGGAGACGTTTTGAAGTGGATCATTGAAGTTGTCTGGAGCAGTATTTCTAGCAACACTATTTCTAGCCTTAGCGGAAAACATAGGAGCATTGTTTTCACAGCTAGCACCACTAGACGACATCCCGTATCTCATTTGGTGGTTTCTCATGATCTCCATTTGTTTAGCTAAATCGGCAACCTGGGAAGAAAGTTGTTCCACCATAGACATAGCCGCAACACCAGGTGCCATACTCAATGAAGTCTTCGTGACGCCAAATCCAAGTCCCCATATGCATCCGGGATGCTCCTGACAATTTATTGCCCGTGCAAACAGATCATCAGTTCCCACAGTGCGGGTCTCGTCAGGCGTCATGCTTTGAGATATGCGCTCCTAAATAAAAAAAAATTATTAAATCATTTCAAATGAAATAATAGTTTATAATTTTAAAGATAAAATAATGGATGAATTACCGCTTCATCCATGATACGCTGTGCTTTGCAATCGGGAACATTCCCATCTCGAGTCTTTCTTGTAGTCTGAAATAACTCGTAACGGGTAACAACAGGTGCACTCTCTCCAACTTTCTTTTTTTTCTTCTTTCTACGAAAATGATAAACATATCAAAAATCATTAAAAGTGAATATATATTAAGAGTGAATGATCATAAAAAAATTAAAAATAAGCATTTTTATCTCACCAAATCTTTCCTAATGCGTGCATAACCTCTGGAAGATTCACGATATCGCGCCTCCATATTCTTAGCTTGTATGCTATTTCTGTTACTTTTTTCCTACAGTGTAATATAAATACGATAAATACTAAAAAAAAAAATAATAGATGAATTAACATTAATCAATTTTACCTTGAAATCATCAAGCATAGATCTACGCACAAACTCCTGCCAATATGGAGCCACCATAGGGGATTCCGCATAGTCTTTAGGCGGCGTAGACGAATACGAACCAGTCTTTGGGTCTCGTGTCTTATTCCTCATAAAAGTCCAATTTTTTTTTACCTTATTTCCAGCTTTTTTAAGTATTTTGTGCTTCTTTGTGTGATCAAGGCCGATGAATGTAGTCTGCATATACATATAGAATATAACAATTTATATTTAGTAATTTCACAAGCCCATACATAAAAATAAATTATACAACAATTTTAATATGCACTACAATTAATTAACATACCACGAGCTCATCCCATATCGCTTCCTTGAAAGGAGTCATCTCAGGCTTACGCCAGTCATTGCATGGCAATACGATAGAGATCACTCTCCTGACTGCAGACCCAATGTAGTATGCCAACTTCGCACTCTCTGGTCCTATCGGTTGCCCAAACTCATTGAATGATAACTGCAATTCAATGATATCATTAGGTCAACAGACAATTAATCAATATAATAAAAATTAAACTATTCAATTGTATTAAAATTACCTTCAGTAATTTTCCTTTGCTACGGTCTTTCTTCGATGAAGTCATCGTGACTATACCTCTCTTGCGCTTCTCTCCAGAGCTGCTAGAGGTGGGAGCATCAATGTTATCCTGTCTCACGTCATCATCTCCATCATCTGGATCATCTCCATCATCTCTATCATATGGAAAATAACCTGGATCATCTCCATCATAGGGCAAATAATCCATGATCCTGCGAAATAAAAAAAAATGAAATAAATAAAAAGAAACAACATTTAATAAAGCAGAGAAAATAACATTCAATAAAGTCATACATTTCTTTTTAGCACTGGTTTTTCTTTTTCGTTTTTTGGTTGACTTTTCTTGTTCGTGACCATGAATGTTAACAAGATCCGGATTGATATACTCATCCTCACTTCTAAGTTTTCTCTGGTACGGACGGGGATTTGTAGAATTATCAAAAGAGGGTACAGAATGAGTGAAGTTCTGAAAAGGATCATCAATCATGTCAACATCTTCATCGACGTGGTCACTGATCTGGTAACTATGGTTAAATTTGTTTGACAGAAGCACAATTGACCATTTTTTGTTAACTGGATCGGGGACATAGAAAATTTGTTGAGCTTGACTGACCATTATGTAAGAGTCATTTCTATATCCCACATTCTTCAAATCAACGTGTACGAACCCAGAAGATTCAACTTGGACCCCATTTGGGATCCTCACCCAACTACAATCGAAAATTGGCTCATGGTGACCAACATAGTCGAGTTCCCAAATGTTGACAATCTGTCCAAAGTAAGTGGTATTCGATGGATTACATGCAGTTGCAGTAATAGACACCCCACTATTCTACATTGTACTTGTGGCATCATGATCTCTGGTATAAAACGTGTATCCATTAATAAGGTAACACTTGTATGAATACACATGTCTATCAGGCAATCTGGATAACCACTTAACTCTTTCTTTCACTGATTCTTTATTCTCTGACAACATATTTGCAACATAATCATTGAACCAGTCAACAAATGTGCGATTGTGCTCAGCTTCAACCCATGATCTAGCTCTGGTGGGAAATGACTCAAAAAGTTCCTGCATGTGCACGTCAATAAAAGGAAGCACGTCGACCGTGTTGTGAAGTACACACAAGTGCATCCGTGTTAGCTCATCCATACTAACACTTACAGGTTGGCCACCGGTAATACCTTCACCATCCATCCTATTGGTGTATCGGGTACTTGGAAGTCCAATTGCATCGACATTCGGAATAAATTCAGACCAGTACTCGACTACTTCTTCTACTAAATAACATTCTGCAATGCATCCCTCCGACCTGAGCATATTCATCACATACCCTTTTCAACACTTTCATATATCTCTCTACACCGTACATCCATCGCATACGAGCAGGACCACACATCCTTGTCTCGTGTACCAAATGAACGGTTAGGTAAATCATTATATCAAAAAATGAAGGAGGAAAATACATTTCAAGCTCACAAAGCGTCCCCACAATCTGTCTCTGAAAACCAAGCAATTTTCTAGGATCAATAACCTTGCCACTCATTGCCTTGAAGAACCAACAAAGCTTTGTAATGGTTATGCGCACATTTTCAGGCAAGATAGAACGTATTGCAATGGGCAAGAAATTCTCCATGATGACATGATAGTCATGCAATTTCAGATTCATCAACTTCACGCCATCATCTGAACAAGTCTCTGTATGTTGGAGGAATAACCCTCTGGTACTTTCACATCCTTTAGTGTTTGAAGAAGAATTTTTCTCTCACTCTTGGACAAGGTGTGTGCAGCAGGAGGTAATTTCTGTGGTTTTCCTTCTTCATACAAAGGTGTCAGTTCTGCTCTTATACCCATATCAACCATATCCATTCTTGCATTGTACCCATCCTTGGACTTGTTATCAGCTAGCAGAGTATTGAGCAAACTAGCACAAACATTCTTCTCAACGTGCATTAGATCAATGAAGTGTCTAACATACAACTCTTTCCAATAGGGAAATTGAAAGAAAATTGATTCCTTCTTCCAGCCTCTAGTTGGGAGACTCTTTGCAAAGTATTTTCCATATTGTGTGTTGACATTCTTCATCTCGTTCAGAACATCTGTACCTGACAATAAAAGGTGGTGCTCCACGTTCCTCGATTGTACCATCAAATGCATCGGCCATTCTTCTGTACTCATGTGTTGGCTCCAACTATCTTCTATGCCCATATAAATAGTCTTCCTACAATGACATAAACGAATGTGATCTGTGTTCGTGGTACAACAAGGACATGCATCGGCCCCCTTCACACTATATCCAGATACATTCTCATAAGCGGGGAAGTCATTGATAGTTCCAAACAACATGGCCTTCAACTTGAAATTCTCTTTTCTATAAGCATCATACACATCGACACCCTTATCCCACAGGAGCTTCAAGTCCTCTATCAAAGGAGTCAGATATACATCTATGTCGTTACCAGGTTGTTTGGGTCCCGATATCAATATAGACAACATCATGTAAGTGCGCTTCATGCACAACTCCGGTGAAAGATTATAAACCATCAGCATTACTGGCCATGTACTATGGTTGGTACTTTGGATACCGAACGGATTCATTCCGTCAGTTGAGAGTACAAGACGCAAGTGTCGTGGCTCGTCACCAAATTATGGATGTCTGGCATCGAATGTCTTCCACTGGGGTGAATCAGCAGGGTGTCTTAGCATTCCATCATCGATCCTATCATCATGATGCCAAGTCAAATTTCTAGCATCCACATCGCTACTATACATTCTCCTGAATCTTGGTATTATTGGGAAGTACCACATCACCTTCGCTAGAGATTTATTTTTCAAATACCTCTTCTTCCCACACTTGGGGCATTCATCGAGGTCTCCATACTCCTTCCGAAATAAGACACAATCACCCGGGCAAGCATGAATTTTCTGATGTGTTAACCCGATGGACTTAAACATTTGCTTAGCCTCATATGCTTTCGTAGGCAGTACATTTCCATCGGGCAATAGACCACTAATTGCTTCCAGTATACTTGAGAAGCACACATCGAATAACTCGTGTGCTGCTTTTAGGTTGAACAATATCAACACAGCTGACACTTCCAAAGGGGTAAACCTGCGTCATCCCTTAATTTTTCTAACATATAAGGGTGATCTCGCAGATTTGTATCATCCCCACAAGATGTATCAACATTCGGTACATCTCTGAAACTATCCTCATCCACTGTATATTCAAACCTAAAATCAGTTCTTATGTTGATTTAGCTACATCTATCTCTTCTCTCACCATGAAATGTCCAAACGGTATATGTTTTATCAATACCGTGACACATCAAGTGGTCAAACAAACTTTCTCGACCACTAACAGTTTTTCCATTCATACATTTCCAACACGGACATAGAATGTATCGATGGTCGGTGCAGTGTCTAGTTGCATGATTACAAAACTCTTCCACCCAATTCCTATACTCCTCTGATAATCTATCTGCCCGAACCCACTTTCGATCCATATAGAACTAGAGATGCCTATATAGATTAACCGAAAAGCACACGTATTGATTCTAATATATTAATCCTAACATGCACCCTAAAACAATATCATCTAAAATTTCAACATATGAATCCTAGCATGCATTCTAACAATTTCATCTAAAAATATTTCTAAAGCCTTCAATATTTCCCATCTATAAACCTCTTGAAATAAATTCTAACATTTTAATACTAATTAACATGCACCCTAAAACAATTTCATCTAAAATTCTAACATATGAATCATAACATGCATTCTAACAATTTCATCTAAAATTATTCCTAAAGCCTTCAATATTTCCCATCTATAAACCTCTTGAAACAAATTCTAACATTTTAATACTAATTAACATGCACACTAAAATAATTTCATCTAATATTCTAACATATATCCTAACATGCATTCTAACAATTCCATTTAAAATTATTCCTAAAGCCTTCAATATTTCTCATCTATAAACCTCTTGAAATAAAGTCTAACATTTTAATACTAATTAACATATATACATCTAAAATTCTAAAAAAATTATAATATGTCCATCTAAAATTCTAACAAATTCTAAAAATTTCATCTATAATAATTTTAACATATTAAACCTAACTTGCAACAATTTCATCTAAAATTAATCCAAAAGCCTTCAATTAATCAATGTTTCACCAATAACATACATATATATATATACATATTCATACATATTCATATATATATATATACATATTCATACATTATATTTTCATATATATATATATATATATATACATATTCATACATTATATTTTCATATATATATATATATATACATATTCATATATATACACATATACATACATATACATTTTAATACATTTAAAATACATATTATATACATACCTGGAGGAGGCGGCGGAGAGGGCGGCGGTGCAATGTTGCGTCGGGGAGGCTGAGCGGCGGACTAGCAGCGGCGGAGAGAGCGGCAGTGGCTGGGCAGCGTCACGGCGGTGGCTGGACGGCGTCACGGCGGCAGGAGAGAAAGCTCGACGGTTGTGGGGTGGGGGAGGAAGCTCGACGGCGGCAGTGGGGGTGGGGTCGCATCTGTGTGGTGGGGGAGGAAGAAATTACGCGTCTAGGGATTAAATCTGTGGTCAAAGGGGGTAAATGGGGGTCAAAGGCTAAGAGAGCGTTTAAAAACCGCTATGCAAGTAAAACTCTAATAGAGCGGTTAAAAACCGCTATCCAAGTTCCACTTGGACAGCGGTTTAAAACCGCTCTGTCAGTCCTCTCTTAGACAGTGGTTTTTAACCGCTTTTTTGCACCTCCCATCTTACACAGCAGTTTTTAACCGCTCTCTTAGACTAACCCTAGGACAGCGGTTAATAACCGCTGTCTTTGCTTTTTTTTAATATAATTATGTAAAACCGCTCTCCAAGCTTTGTTTTGGAGAGCAGTTTTTTAAATAGCTCTTCAAGTATAGCTCTCCAAGTCCAAATGTGTAGTAGTGAGAGGCAAGTGTCGATGCCTTTTGTAGTGCTTCCCGACACCGCCGTGTGGTCCTCCCTCTGCTGCCGTCTCGGAGAAAGTTCCTCCACTGCCCTCTCTCCCTTTCACATTCTTGGAAGTCCGATTGGCAACCCGATGTCGATTTCTTACCCAGCGGCGATCGATGTCAATTTTCCACCGCCTTCAAGTTCCGAGCGCCGCCTTCAACATTGGCGCTTCTCCACACAACGATCCAGATCTCTGAGCGCTGACTTCGATACGTCGCCACCGCCTTTGCCCTTATCCTCGAATCCGATGATAGATCGGTTCGAGATCAATTTTAGATCCGTAGACCCAAGGTACTATAGGATCGCCTCTTTTGTATCTCGAATTTGAAATAAAATCCATCATTACATCTATGTGTGCGCAGATGTGTGTGTGTGAACTAAATCCGACCTTGAAAATCATTCTTTTTAGTCGTGGTTTTTTTCAAGATCCCCAAAAACCAAAGGATATTGATTTATTTTTTGGTTAGGAGATCCATCAAATTGTTTGGCTTGATAAGTCTTGTGTTTGAAATGCCCTATTAATTTGGCCAGGAGAATTGAGAAAATAATTTATTTTCTTTCATTTGTAGTTGTGAGTTTCCAGAGTGAGACTTGATATATATTACTTCATTTTTAGTTGTAGTATTCTCGAGCAAGTGGTGGGTGTAAGAGTGCTAAAATGTGATCCAAATACTAAAAAAATCACCTTTGTGAGCAAATGAGAAGTAGATTTGCAGAGGAAGGCAGGATGCATTTTTATTTTATTTTTATTTTCACTCAGATATAAACATATATTATCTGTCAATTCAAATTTCTTGATTAATTTCTTTTTTTTTTTTTTTGCCGTGCATTTTTTGATAAATTTATAGTAATATGCATAGCGTGTGTTTTGCTGGGGTGTGTGCAGTAGGTTGTGAGTGTTTGTGGGTGTGTTCAAGGGAGAAAAGTTTGAATCTAGGATGGATATGTATAGTAATGGTTGTGCTAATTTTATTAACATTTTGATTTTGTAATAATAGATGTGTTAATTTTATTAACATTGGATTTTATTTTTCAAATTGAACATGGGCTAACCGGAGTGAAGTGAAGAGGAGATTTGTAGATGAAGATCTGCAGAAGGGGTGAAGATATGAAGAAGAAGACCTGCAGAAGGGGTGAAGATATGAAGAAGAAGACCGTGTGCATTTTTTATTTTATTTTTTGTCTGTTTGCACATAAGTAAAAACATGAATTTTAAGAAGTTTTTACTATAATTTTTTAATTATGGGGTTATGAAAAATCTATAACTTACTACATTTTAACCTTCCAGATGTAAATTTTAAATATCAAGAAATATAATTCAATTAATTTTGAATTTTTAGCATGTGCAATTTCATTTTCTTTATGCACAAAGCATAAAAAAATTGGGTATATAATTCCATCAAGATGTATTTAATTCAAATAAAATATAATAAAGTTTGCACATGGAACATTAAAAAATGGACAAATATTACATGTGCAAAATAAAATAAAATTTGCACAAGGGGACAACTGTCCCATTGATTGACAGGCGGCAGCATTCAAGGGAGGATGGGTCCACTTTTAGCACCAGTTTGCATTTATAATTAAGTTTTGAACTAAAGTCCAATAAAGGGTATCCATTTGAACCTAGACCCAATTAACTATATTTAAAGAGTAGTTCTAGTGTGCACTTGAGTGCACGGTATGCACTTAGATTTTGAAAAAAAAAATACCCTAAGCGAAAATGAGTAATATCTCAAGAAGTAATCAGTGATACCCCAAGAAGTAATCAGCCCCAAGAAGTAATTAATAATACACCAACTGCAAAAGAACACATAATTCGGTGTGTTTGTGTGTGTTTTGAAAAAAAAAATCAAAATTGAAGTCAAAATTGAGCTTAAAATTCAAGTGTATGTTATGCACTTGAGTGCATGCTAAAATTTGTGATATTTAAAATAAAACAGAGTCAATATCCTGTGAAACCTTTTCATACTATAAAACTGATATCATAGCATCTATTTTTAGTGACAATTATTCTTATGAACTAATACTCATGAGATTTTATAGTGTAATATTAATTTAAAAATATAATATAGGAATATCATCTGAATATTATAATATCATCAAATAAATATTATGATATCATTAAATAAATATAATGACATTAAATTTCATTCTTTATATAAATTTCAAATGGAATCAAGTAGAGGGAAAAATTGACTATTCAATCCAAATCGGCCTCTACTTTATTTAAGATTGTTTATTTTTTTCCAAAAGCCTTTATTTAAATTTGTTGAAATATAAAGGGATGCATGTACAATGAATTATTAATGTCTATTACATGATAATTACATATATATATCTTAGGAGAAAAAGTATTAATCTTTTTATTAGAGTATTAGTACTACTTTTCCTTGTATTTGGTATTAGTTCCTTTTAGCATATAAGGGGCTTTTATGCCTCATTTGTAATTAACACAATACACTATCATTTTGTGAAATACAGAAAATCCTTTCGGTTCTCTTTCATCTTCACAATGTTGATTTCTCATTTCATCTTCAATCTTCCATTGATTCATGAATCTCTACATGGTATCAGTTGATTAGGTTTTGTTTCGTCTATGATCCATTGTTCTTTCGCTTCCGATTTTTGGTCTCTTTAATATTTACTTGATCGCAATTAGGGTTTTTTCGATTCGTACATTTTTCACGAATCCTTCTTCGTTTTCGACGGTTGAATTCGTCGATCTTTCATATTCTTTGATTTGTTTCTTTCAGATTCTTTCTCTGGTCATTTTTTATGGCAACCGATTAAATTCCTTGAATCCATTACTGAATTTGTTATCGACGTTGGCTTTACATCCAAATGATAATCCAGCGATTTCTATTGTTCTCGATCCATTGACGGGGCCAAATTTTGTGTCCTGGAGTCATACGATAAAACGTGCTCTCAATGTCAAGAATAAGCTGAGGTTAATCGATGGTTCTCTACCTCAACCTGATGCTTCCGATATGGTCATTCATTCGGCTTGGTTTAGGGCTAATGATTTAGTATTAGCTTGGATCTTAATTCGATTCACGCTGATATTAAACATACCCTAGACTATTTCACTTCGGCCAAAGAGGTATGGGAAGAATTGCATGCCAAGTATTCTCAATCTGACCTCACTCGAGTATATCATTTGGAAAAATCTTTGAGTGCTATATCAAAGGGAAATCAGTCATTAGTTACCTATTATAATCAATTTAAGTCTCTCTGGGATGAATACATGAGTTATAGACCTGCTCTTAAATGTGACTGTGGATCTATGACTAATTGTTCTTGTGAATTGCCTTTGAAATTGAGTAAGACACAAGAGAAGGATGCATGTGTTAAATTCTTGATAGGCCTTGATGAATCTTATTCTGCTATACGTAGTCAGTTACTGCTTCAAGTGCCCTTCCCTCCTCTTGCCAAGATTTACAGCTTGTTATTGCAAGAAGAGTCTCAAAGGACCTTGAATGTTAATACTGACTCTGTTGTTAGTACTGATTATGTTGCTATGCTGGCCAAAAATGCTAAGTTCTTTAAGGATAAGAAAAGACCACTACATTGTAGTTATTGTGATGGTCTTGGTCACACTGTTGATAGGTGTTTTCATATTATAGGATATCCTCCAGGATGGAGGGGTCCTAAAACTGCTAAAACCACCAAGCCTAGGCAGGATACTTCTGTATCACATGCTTCTGCAAAATATCCTTCTCATGAATTTGTTGTTAATCATGATGCTAGTGCTACTAACCCTCTGTTTTCCCAAGACATGTATGAGCAGTTTCTGACCTTTGCTAAGCAGCAAAAGGACAAAGATAAAACTCATTCTGCTGCTGGTGCATTTGCTTAATCTGATGAAACATCTGGTTCAGGTTTACACTCATGCTTAAATTATGTTTCCTATGGTATATCTGCATGGATTATTGATACTGGAGCCACTGATCATATGGTTTTTGATAAAAACTTGTTTACTTCTCCTCCAACTATTTCTGATATCAAAATAAAATTCATAACAATGCATTTGCAGTAGCTACATTAACTGGAGAAGTAAAGTTAAATGATGATTTAATCCTGCAAAATGTGTTATATGTTCCTGAGTTCTGTTTCAACCTTTTATCAATTCCACTACTAACAAAAACTAATGATTGCATTATTAGTTTCTTGTCCTCACACTGTATTTTTCAGGCCAATGTAACCAAGAAAGTGATTAGTTTTGCTGAGCAACAAAGTGGGTTATACTTCCTTAAAGCATCAACACCTGTAGTAGGATCTTTTCTAAATAATGTTTCCTCAATAGACTCTTTTACATAGCATACTAGACTAGGCCATGCTTCAAGTAAGAAACTATCACACATCCCTTCTTTGAATGTAAAATGCAAAGACATGCCTACTGTGTGTGAAATATGCCATCTTGCTAAACAAAAGAAGTGTGTGTTTTCTGTTAGTAATTCTAGGAGTCTTGCATGCTTTGATCTGATTCATTGTGATGTATGGGGTCCTTTTTTTGTTGAGTCTCATGGTGGTTATAGATTTTTCTTAACTATTGTGGATGATTACAGTAGATGCACTTGGATTTATTTGTTAAAACATAAATCTGATGTTAAAAGCTCCCTTGAAAACTTTAGCAATATGGTCAAAAACTCAGTTTGACAAACAAATTAAGGTGTTGAGATCTGATAACGGGACATAATTCCTTTTGCATGATTTTTATTATAATATGGGCATTATTCATCAAACTTCATGTGTTGAAACTCCTCAGCAGAATGGTCTAGTTGAGAGGAAACATCAACATCTATTGCAAGTTGCTAGGTCATTGTTGTTCTAATCATGTTTACCTTTAAAATTCTGGAGTTTTTGTATTTTAACTGATGCACATTTGATAAATAGATTGCCTTCTGTTGTGTTAGAAAACAAAATTCTTTTTGAGGTTTTGCATGGTAAAATTCCTGATTATATGCATCTTAGGAATTTTGGTTGCTTATGTTTTGCTAGTACTCTTGTTGCAAATATGCATAAGTTTGATCCTAGAGCTATGAAATGCGTCTTATTGGGTTATCCTTTTGGCACTGAGGGTTATAGATTAATGGACATTTCAACTGGCAAGATTTTCAATTCAAGAGATGTCTGATTTTTTGAAAATGTCTATCCCTTTTTCTAATAAAGCCTCTACAAACAAGTTCATAAATGATTTGATTTCAAAATACCAGAATCAAGAATTTACTGATTCTAATTTGATTTTTACTTAAAATAATATGTGTCACACTTCTTTACCAAATAGTGTTGACAATCACATTCCTATTTCTTAAAACACTGAGCTAATTCTTATTGAGGAAATAAGTTCTGTTACTTATCAAAATTCTGGAATTTTACAAACTGATGATTCTGTTGAACCTCTTAGGAGATCCAGTAGATCAAAAGCTCCACCAGCCTACTTGGATATTTATAAAACAAATTTGCCAGCTTCTCTCAATCATAAACCTGTTTCACAAACTTCTGAAAAACAAAGCTCAGTGAACCTTGCCTTTTCCAAGGGTGTAAAATATCCCATTTCTGATTTTTTTTATCAACTAAACTTCTTTCTTCAAATTACACCCATTTCATTGCCAACATCTCCCAAATTTGTGAGCCTAAAACTTATAAACAAGCTCACAAAGATGAGAATTGGCAGAAAGCAATGTTTTCAGAGCTTGAAGCTCTTGAAAGGACAAAAACTTGGACTTTAGTCAATTTACCTCCTGGAAAACATTGTATAGGGTGTAAGTGGGTTTATAAGGTAAAGTATAAACCTGATGGATCAATAGAAAGGTATAAAGCCAGATTAGTTGTCAAAGGATACACCCAAGAGGAAGGAATTGATTATTTTGACATTTTTTCATCTGTTGCAAAAATAACTACTGTTAGAATTTTGTTATCTATTACAATTGCTAAAAACTGGCATTTATATCAGTGTGATGTGAATAATGCTTTTTTGCATGATGATTTATATAAAGAAGTGTATATGCTGCCACCTCCAGGTTATATTGATGTAAATGATACAAGGGTTTGTAAACTAAACAAAAGTCTTTATGGTTTGAAACAAGCTTCAAAACAATGGTTTACAAAATTATCTGACACTTTGATTGATTTTGGTTATGAACAGTCCCTTGATGATACATCACTTTTCACAAAACAAACTGAACATTCATTTACTGTAATCTTATGATATGTCGATGATATTATTATCACTGGAGATACACTTTCTGAAATACTGAATGTCAAAAGTTTCTTGCACAATAAGTTTATAATCAAAGTTCTTGGCATAATAAGATATATTTTGGTCATTGAGGTTGCCAAGAGTGACAAAGGGCTACAACTTTGTCAAAGAAAGTATGCTCTTGATCTCTTAACAGATTGTGGCTATTTAGGCAGCAGACCTTGTACCACACTCATGGAATCAAAACAAAGTTTTACTACAGTTGATTCTCCTGTTCTTGAAATTGCTTCTGAATACAGAAGAATTGTTGGTAAACTTCTATACCTAACTATTACTAGACCTGACTTATCATATGCTATTCAAACTTTAAGTCAGTAAATGAGTAATCCAAATCAGTCACATATGGCTGTTGTTCACAGGTTGCTAAGGTACCTAAAATCAACTATTGGCTTAGGCATACTTTATTCTTACCAATGCTCATTCAAGTTACAAGCTTTTGCATATGTAGACTGAGCAAGATGTGAAATAACAAGGAGAATCATAACTGGCTATGCAGTCTATCTTGGGGATTCACTCATCTCATAGAAATCCAAGAAGCAAAGCACTGTTAGCAAATCATCAGCTGAAAGTGAATACAGGGCAATGGGTGCTACATCCTTTGAAGTACAGTGGATTTTATATATCCTCAAGACTTAAGAATACCTCATCCACAGTCTGCACTCATCTATACTGATAGCAAGGCTGCCTTTTGCATTGCTCACAACCCAGTACTACATGAGAAGACAAAGCACATCCAAATAGATTATCACTACACAAGAGAAAAGATCAAAGAGGGTGTAATCAAGATTATTCAAATACCAACCACAGAAAACATTGTTGATATGTTTACAGAAAATCCTTTCGATTCTCTTTCATCTTCACAATGTTGATTTCTCATTTCATCTTAAATCTTCCATTGATTCATGAATCTCTACAATATATGAGTATGTCTTGTTTGAAATTGTCTCATATCATGAGACAGTGAAATGTGATATAAATTGCGCATGAGATTTATTAATATTTTAATAGGAATGAGTGATAATTTGTGTTGGGTTTTTGCATCTGCCGCCAACCGGCGTGAGAATAGGGTTGTATTAGCGCTCAGGTATCCTTTTCCGATCACGGTGTAGGCAAAATGACACCTCTTTCCCTCTTTTCGCTCAATCTCGTTTCAACACTGTAATTCTCACACAAGAACATTTGTCACACCGCTCTCTTACCATAATGGATCCGTATAAATAAGGTTCCACGAAATTTCGGTGATTGATTCTCAATCAAGCATTGGAACCTGCTATCTTGAAATTTGGAATTGAGTCAATGATCGACCAAATTCGAAAGATTCCAATCTTTTTGAGATTAAGAGATTATTTAGGAATTATTCTAGTTTGGGTCAAAACCCATTAATTGTTACATTAGTTCTCACACACAAACGTTTGTCTCTATATATATACACGCGCAAAAGACATTATTTCACTCCTTCCCTATAACAAAACACACACGCAAAGAGAACAAAAAAAATTAAATTCTCGCTTTTGTACTTTAAGCGCACTAAAACCAAATGAATTTGTATCTTTCCCGTGGAAATAAATTTCAAGAGTAAAATCACATTTTTAGTGCTTCCTCCGTCCCGTATGTGCATAAGGCAAATCAAATAAAAAATAGATTAGTGGTAGAGATTTGAGGAATAATTTTTTAAATATTTATATATAAAATTAATTTATTAATTAAATTATGTATAAGTATAGATCAAAAGGTAAAGATATTTTGTATAAAATTAATAATATTGTGAAGGTGAAATTTATAAATGATTTCCCACTTTAAAATTATTTTGAAACGAAAAAAAAAAAAGTAAAATTAAAAGTACTTGCGGAGGAACAGAGAAAGTATTTGAGAATGAATTGAAAAAAGAAAAACAAGGCTTAGTATTCATTCAAATAATTTTAACTAATGTGTGGATTGATGAATATTAATAATGAGTAGAGTTTTGAAGTAATTTGGTAGAATTTTATGTGTAAAGTAAAAGAAAATTAGTTGAATTAAGTATAGTGGGTGAAAAAAAAAAAAGAAAAGACATTTTCTGTAAATAAGAAAATATTGTGAGCAAGGAATTTAGGGAAGAATTTTCTTTTTGGGATTTACAAGTAATAGTTGGACGTTGTGAAAAGAGAAGACTATAAATTCTAGTGCAAATTATAGTAGGACAGGGTGAATATTTAATATTATCTATATTAATAATGAAAAAAATATAAATCATCTTATATAATGCAATTCACGAGACATGTTAAATCGTTATCATTATTCATTGACAAATAATAAATTGCAAATTATCATATGCAATATACTATATGAATATAGGATCTATAGAATAATTTATATTAAAAAAATATTGCGGATCTTGGCTGAATCCGATCGAAATTGGTGAATTTTTTTTCATAATCTCGTGCAAGTCAAATTTCAGGACTTTTGCTCTCAATTTGTATTACTATATGGGCAAATGCATGTCACAAAATAACAAAATGTGTGTTACTAATAGACTAAGAGGGGTGTATTGGTTATAGAGTCTGTAGGATTTTTTTAGACTTTTAAAGTTTGGAGGTATTCAATCTAGATTTTCAAAAGTCTTTAAAAATCCTGAGGTATTCAATACGGATTTTAAAAAGTCTTAAAAAATCTTTAGGTATTCAACAGTCTATGGATTTTAATACTCCACGGATTTTCTTAGATTTTCCTTCCAAAATATGAATAGATTTCACTCTTCAAAATCTCTTCTAATAACCAGAGATTTCTATGGATTTTGAAAAGTCTTAAAAAATCTTTAGGTATTCAACAGTCTATGAACTTTCTTTGATTATTTTCCATTGGGATGTTAACGGGGCGGGGACGAGGGGTCATTCCCCATCTCCGTCACTGCAAAATAAATGGGAAAAAAATTCCCCCATCCCCGTCTCGCGGCGATTCCCTGTTCCCCGCCTACTTATTTTTTTATCTAATTTTAAAAAAAAAATTAATTTAAACAATTTGAAGAACCTCTAATTCTAATATTTTTAATTAACATATATACTAACGCGAAAATAATGTAATTTGAAACTAATAACATAACATTAAATAAAAAATGTAATTTTTAATAAACAATTAATTGAGTAGGAAACTATGAAATATTTATTTGTAATTTACTTTAACATTAAAATTATATATAAATATATTAATTATATAAAAAAATAATGCGGCTCCCTGCGGGGAACGAGACGGGGATCCCCCGGGCTGAGAATACTATCCCGGTCCCTGCCTACGGGGCAAAAAAATTCCTCGTCCCTGTTTGCTTTGGGGATTACCCGCCCCGTTGTCAAGTCTACTCTTCAAAAAATATAAATAAATTTTACTCTCCAAAATTCCTTCTAACAACCTGAGACTTCTAATGAGGGCGAGGTATAACGGTGATGAAAATGAAGATGAAATAATAATGTATTTTTTTTTTTAAATAATTTGGATATTTTTTTATATACAAGTGTGTCCCATATATATTTGTTTCAATGGTTCCAGCGCCGGAGTCTATGTAAATCCATGTAAATCAATAAAAAAAATGTATTCCACAATCCTGTAAAGTCTATGAAAATTCAAATAAATCAATAAAAAAAGTCAGTCAAACTCTGCATGGAGTCTATAGATTTTCTAAATCCACAAACTTTTTAAAGTCCAAAAAAATCCGATAGAATCCCAATTGAATACACCCCTCTAAATGTTATTTTTTTTACTAATTTTTGTGTGTTTTTACTGAAATAAATATGTTTCCAAATAATATAAGAGCAAAATGTGTGTTACTATCTATTCAAATATTGGCTTTCACAAATATTTATTTATTTTTACAAAAATAATTATGTATCCATACAGTAACACATGTAAGGTAGTGAAAAGTGTATTACTATAATAACACAAATGTCATACACAATCGATAAAGATGTATTTGCACAAATACAGAAAAGCACACTCCCAGGTTGCGTTATAATAAGGACAATCGTATGTTGCTGTAAAAACAAATGTGTGTTACTGTTTGAGCAAATGTGTGTTAATGTTAGAGCAAATATGTGTTAGTACTAGTGGAGCAAATGTGTGTTGATGTTAGAGTTAATATGTGTTAATGTTAGAGAAAATATGTGTTACTACAAATATGTGTTACTATTGGAGAAAATGTGTGTTAATGTTAGAGTATATGTGTGTTACTGCAAAAATGTATTAATGTTGAAGCAAAAGTGTGTGTTAATATTGTTGAAGCAAATATGTGTTAATGTATGAAACAATAAATCTATATATAAAGGATAAGGAATAAATTAAAAAATATATATTTGTTCTTGTAAAAATACATATTTGTCCTTGTTGATACTTTAAATTATTAAAATCTATACAATCTGGAGAGAAAATACTGAAATATGTCTTGCGCGAATTTTTTTTTTTTTTTTTTAAATCAGCTTGACCCGTTTAAGATCAACAAATATTAACCTAGAGTGGCCCGACCTATAATTTTTTTTTATCATTTACTTATTTTGGGTATATTTTACATGTGACATATTTTACAAGAGAGTGTTTCATAATAAATAATAAAAGAGTAGGCTGAATAACTGAAAGAAGGTAACTAGAACATTTAAAACAAAACAAATTAAAGATAGGAATCAAGGATTTGAAATTTCACCATCCTTAATTTGGATGATATTATTAGGAAAACTAAATAAATTAATTAATTTGATGAAATTCTTTCACGATATTAGAGCTAAAAAGCTCACGCTCGCTGAGAGCAATTCCATAAATTCATTTCACACCTCTCTAATTCATAACATATAAAAATATTAATTCTCATTGATTACAATTTTATTATAAGTGAGGCAGGTTGTGGATAGGATCCAGCCCTGATCCTACATTGTTGGATAAAGAAGACGGGTTGTGGATAGGATTCGGCCCCGAAGGAACATTCTTTATCAGCGATGATCCTACATTCATGGGCATGGAGTTATGGTGTTTAGCATATTCTCTAAGTGATGAAGCAACATCATCCATGCTCAAGATTTCCTGTGTCGAAGCACCAAAGCGGAGTGTCTGAGCTGATTCATGCACAAGTAGACGTGAAGACGTCATCATTGGAACTGCATAAAATCCAAGCAAGCATAAACTAAATATTTTAGTTGTAATTGAGGGAGCCATTTTATATATGCCTGCAGTTTAATAACATAGAAAAACATGGAAAACAACGGTTGTGAATGGTTCCTTTATATACAGCATTGTGAAAGAGGCTAGTTAACCCAAGAAAAAAAAATTCCTAATTTAAACTTCATACCTTTTTCGACAATCATTCTATATAAAAAAAAAAAAAGTCAACAAATCTTAATTATTAACTAGATCAATTTTAAAAAGGTATACATTGATTGTATTCTTATTCCAAAAAAATTAGTATAGAGTCAACTCTATAATTGATACGTATAAGTCTATCATTCTTATTATCAATCTAAATTCCATAAATTAAAAATTTTACTAAAATATAAATTTACTAATATAGAAGGATTCAAAAATTTTAAAACAATTTAAAAGATTAGATATATTTTTTAGTTAATAAAATTTATGTATACTTTAATATTTTAGTTAATAATAATTTGTGTATAACTTTATAATTAAATCACATGTTTCAAAAAGAGTCAAAATTTTCTAAATATATTGAAGAACTTAAATTATTTTTGAAAATTTGTTTCATGCTAATTATCTTGACTTTTATTAGTATAAACTTAATCATGTAAATTTAGATCCACAAATTTGGTTAGTTAAAGGTATTAATTTTTTGGATATGTTATTAATTGCTACTTCTTGCCTTATATACATTCTCCTAAATAAGTTTTAGTGATGCTATTGATAGTTGACTACACTTTGTATTTTATGTTCTTACTTTATAATATCTTAAGTTTCACTGATTATTATTTAAATATTTTTAAATTCATACTTTATTGAGTATGATTAAATTGATATAAAAATAAAAATAAAAAATAATCAAGAATGATTGCTATTAAACGTCAATTGATAACTAATATATTCGAAAATAATTAATATTAACATTAATGAACCGATCAATAATTATTTAATTATTAATAAACACAAACATTTTAAGAATAGTCAATTTTTCCTAATTTAAACTTCATACCTTTTTCGACAATCATTCTATATAAAAATGGTCAACAAATCCTAATTATTAATTAGATCAATATTAAAAAGGTATACATTGATTGAATTTTTATTCCAAAAAAGTTAGTATACAGTCAACTCTATAATTGATACACATAAGTCTATCACTCTTATTATCATTCCAAATTCCATAAATTAAAATTTTTACTAATATATAAATTTACTAATATAGAAGTATTCTAAAACAATTTAAAAATTCGATATAATTTTTATTTAATAAAATTTATGTATAATTTAATATTTTAGTTAATAATAATTTATGTATAACTTTATAATTAAATCACATGTTTTAAGAAGAGTCAAATTTTCCTGAAAATATTGAAAAACTTAAATTATTTTCGAAAATTTGTTTCATGCTAAAAATCTTTGGCTTTTATTAGTATGAAACTTAATTATGTAAATTTAGATCCACTAGTTTGGTTAGTTAAATGTATTAATTTTTTGGATATGTTATTAATTGCTACTTCTTGCCTTATATACGTTCTCCTAAATAAGTTTTAGTGATGCTATTGATAGTTGACTATACTTTGTATTTTATGTTCTTACTTTATAATATCTTAAGTTTCACTGATTATTATTTAAATATTTTTAAATTCATACTTTATTGAGTATGATTAAATTGACATAAAAATAAAAAATAAAAGAATGATTGCTATTAAACGTCAATTGAGAACTAATATATTCGAAAATATTTAATATTAACATTAATGAATCGATCAATAATTATTTAATGGAATCTATAAATATATAATAGAGCTAGGATTTCCTATTTTAGTTTTGGCTCCATTTTATTATGACCATTGATCATATTTTGTACTTCTCATATTAACCGTTGGATCATTTTATCTATTTGTTGTGGAATTGTTTTAATGGTAGCATTTAAATTATTTTTAATATAATTGATGATGTTGTTTATTGCCTTTGTATTCTACCTTGGAATGTGCGACCGTTACAATTATTTTACCTATATATATGTGTATCCATTATTCATCCATTCATCATTGGTTTATTTGACCTTTTGTTTTGTTGTTTGTTTCTCTTGAATTAAAAATGAGTTTAGTTGCAGTATTAGGGAGTTTCTTATCAAACTCCAAAGGATGTGGATCTTTAGGTGTATTGCTACATTTTTTTTCTTTAGAGTGATACGTTCGATTAAGTATTGTATCTACAAATTAAGGATCGTTTTATTTATTTTACGTATATATATATTTCCGTCTATTCTTCTCCATCATCAATATGTTCTTTCTTATTTGTTTATTCATGCATTTTGTTTATTTTGGTGCATTTGCAGATTTTGAGAAGGATAAAGATGATATGGATCTCGTGCATTTCCAAGTTCCCAATTGCATTTGCAAGTTTTGAACAAGCTAGAGATGATATATGGATCCGGCAGTGCCGCAGTGGCTCATAGTTTTTTTTTTTCTTAGTTTATTGTATTCCATTGTAAATTTGTTTCGTAGGCCGTTGCATAAGTATATTTTTGACAATTGTTTTTGTTTAGTTTTTTTTTTTATTTTTTTTTTTATTTTAGATCAATACATTTGTAAAGCATGAACATATGGTCAAGTGTTTATGACTCCCATCATTCTGTTTATTCCAAATGTGTTTAATTGAATTCATGTGTGCTTAGTTTATGTGTGAAAGAATTATATTCCCGGGTACATTCTCAAATTAAATTATCTTCGTCATATTTGTCATATATATAGAATTGTAGGATCAAATTCAAAAGCAAGATTATAGGATCAAATTTGTATTACAGGATTAAATTTGTATTACATAGATAATTTTGCTTGATAAATTTAATTTAACACCTTAAAAAAATGAAGTTTATTATCACATACATAATTTTGAAATTTATTTTAATTGAATTGTTGTAATACATTCTTTTCAAAAGTAAAATCCGTATCACATACCTATTTTTGTGTTATATCCAAAAATTAACTACTTCAAGAAATCTTTTAAACAGTTAAGTTTAGGGTTAATTGGCATTGTATGTTGAACATATGTAATTTATTTTAATTAAATTTCCTTTGACATTCTTTTTAAAAGTAAATTCCTTATCGCATACTTAATTTTGTATTGTATCCTAAAATTAACTCCATCAAGAAAATCTTTCAAATACTTAAGTTCAGGGGATATAGGGTTATTTGGCAATGTATGTTGAACATAAATTATACTAATATTTATGATTATTTTTTAATAATATTTTGTCAACTAAATTTATTTCAAACCATAATAAAAGAAGTCAAATTTTGGGATTATTGTGTTTGCATGCAGTTTTTTTTTTCTTTTTTGGTACATTTTCGTATATACTATCGAAATCTATGTCCTAAGCATATCCTATTAATGGTAAATCGGTTGAATACCCTAAACTTCACCCATTAATGGCAAATTGGTTGAAACTTTTGGATGAATTCGGTGGAATTAATTGAGTAAATCAATTAATGAACAAAAGAAGAAGAAAAAATGCTAGAGTCGGAGATATGGCCGAAAGTTGGGAGCTAATCTAGGAAATGAACAATATTTTTTTAAAGTAAATCTACGAATTTTAAAGAGGTTGGATTGAATTGTTAATATTTCATAGTTATTGGAATATATAAAAGCTCTACAAGATCATTAATTAATTGTGAGTAGATAATAATTGCTTTTATTAGTGTAATTTACGTTTCTGACATATAAGCTCATGTCATATATTATATTTATAATTTATTTTGCAAGAGCAATAATTTTGAATTATTCATCTTATCTGATATCATATATACCAAAAGGCAAAGCATATACTTAAAGAGTATGTTTAATATGAAAATGGTTTATGATAAGTTTATCATGAGTCTGTTTTAAAGTATTGAATATTTGATCAGGAGTATCATTAATCTGAGTTTAAGAAAATTTACAACAAGTACAATATAATGTCACTGACCCAAACTAATGATACTCCAGATCAAATATTTGATACTTTAAAACTGTTTCATGATAAGCTTATCATGAACTATTTTCGTATAATACTTTGTCATAGTTAAAACGATTAATACGTTAAACATTTTGAAAGGTGTGAGTTGTTTAACTAAAAAATATTAGTTATTTTCATTAAATGATAGTAGTATGTTTGGAGGGTACAAGTTGTTCTTCACTAAAAAATGTGCAAAAGGTATAAAGGTATTAGTTGTTTCACTAAAGTATATTAATTATTATACTAAAATTATTACAAAATAGTTCATATATAAATAATTTTTACACTATAGATACTCATAAAAAAAATATATATGTATACAATCTTGCAATCTATATTTATATTATTATGTGTTAAACATTTAGCAATAGTAGTTAAATATTTTGATGTTAATACAATATTTGACAAATTAATTTTAATCATCATGTATACAAATAGGTGAATTAATTTTGTTATGTGTGATGTGTCATCTCCATATTATTATTACTATTATTATTATTATTATTTTGCAAATGTGCGTGCGAGACCATCTCATAGAGACAATTCATAAATTAACACAAGTTAACATCACTCCTACCAATACATTAATGTGTCATGCCAATTTATAACCTTTCTCATACCGTCAGATGACATCACGCAAGACCTATTCAATTTTTTTTTCATTTTTGTTAGGTATATATACTATACATAATCGTCTTTAAGATATCTATTATGCACATGGACTTAGAAAGAAATTGCAAGGTGATTTGCTCAAATCTATTATGCTCTTTCTTTTTAATATTAATGTAATAATCATTTTTTTTTGTATTGTACCTTTTTTTTACTTTAACACTGATGAAAAATGTTATTGGGTAATTTGTAGGTAATTTAAATTTTGAAAGAAAATAGAACTAATTAATGTTAGTGATATCATCAAGCTTTACGTAAATTGCTATAATGCTGAAAATATTATTCATTTAATGATAAGATTTTATATTTCTTTGAAAGCATGTTTATTTATTTAAAAAAAAGGATTATATATTTGTAAGTCCTGTAATTTTGCACAATTTGAATTTGGTCCACATGAATTACACGTTTTGATTTTGGTCCCGTAAGTTTGAGATTATTTTGATTTTAGTCCTTTTAAAACTTATAGGATCAAAATCAAAACGTGTAATCCAATTTCTTTTAGAAAAAATTCAAACTTACAGGACCAATATAAAAAAAATCAAGGTAAAAGGACTAAAATCAAAATAATCTCAAACTTACGGGACCAAAATCAAAACGTGTAATTCATGTGGACCAAATTCAAAATAGTGCAAAGTTACGGGACTTACAAATATATAATCCCTAAAAAAATCTGAAATTGAATTTAATATATTTTTTATTTTTCTTAGACATAACAGTGACAGATGAAAACTTTTTTAGAGAAGAAGCGAATTTTATTATATTGAAGTATATCATAATTAAGTTTTGTTCCCGGTATATTAAGAATCCAAGGTTATTGGTGACACGGGTCATCACATATTCTTCATCCCACTAAAGTTTGGTATAATTTTTTTAAAAAGGTTAGATTGCATAACGATGATAAAATTATTTTGAAGAAGTATAATGCTATTAAAATTATTAAATATTATAGATTAAATATGAAATGTTAATTTATAGTTATAAATTATAGGCGCAACTTTAATCATCTGGATAAGTCAGTCCTTGAACCGAAGATTGAGTCGCAAAAAATTAGAAGGGGCAACTATCTATACCCATTTTTTACTAAATTCATCCACCCCATTTCTATTTTTTATAAACTGTATCCATTTTTTAAAATTATAATTTTATTTAATATATAATACCTTGCACAAAAATTCGTAAGAATACTCACTCATCAATCTCATACGCCAAAAGCCAATATTTCCCCACCTTTTTAGTCAAGAAGTGATTAACATTTTCTATAAAAGTGTCTATTAGGAAGGGAGACTAAGAAATAAATCAACAAAACAAATGTAACATGATCTAATGTATCATGTTTTTTTTTTCTAATGTAACTTTTTTTATATCATATTATATTATTATTTTTCTTTGAACAATGAATGAAAAAATTGCTTTTGGACCATTTATAGGAAACTTAAGTTTTCTTCTATATGTTTCGATTGAAAGTCAAATTGATCATTTTTCAGATAATTTTGAAGGAATATTAAAACCAGTATATATTTGGTGAAATGGCTGAGCTTCATGTGAATGCAACAGTGCAGAACTCAAACATCATTTTGTGAGATTTATATAATTTTTTGGATTGGTGTCTGTATTTTTAATTACTTACTGAAACTATAAACTTAAAATATTTTTTTTATCTTTTTTATTAGGACATACCAGTGTTGTGAGAACTTTTTTTTTTTTAAGAATCAGTTTTATTTTATCGAAGTGTTTCAAATCTTGAGATTTGTTCTCGGTTTAATATAAAGTCAGGTTTGCCAGTGACACAGGTCGTCACATGATTAATTTCACTAAAGCTTGGTAAAATTTATTATAATGGTTGGATTGCATAAAAATAATAAAATTATTTTTAAGAAGTATAATGATATTGATATCGGAGCAAGAATGATTCATTAATTGTATACCAGGTTGACTACTCAGTATTGATTAAGTTCTTTTGTTGATTCTTTTATTTGCATTGTCATACTTTCATGACGATACAATATTTTTTGTTACATAAATTTATGCTCCCTTCGTTTCAAAGTAAGTTTTCCACTTTCCCTTTTGGGTTGTCTTATACTAAGTTTCCATTCCATAAATGGAGAAAAACAACACTTCATATATTAATAAATACTTTTTTTAAAACAACTACTCTTTACTTTTCACAACTACCCATTATTATTTACAAAATCAATATGTTGGTCTATTGTATATTAATAAATAAATATTTTCTTAAATAAAACAACAAAAAGAAATGAGAAGCTTACTCTGGGACGAAGGGAGTATTATTTAACATAGATGTTAAGCATTAGAAACAATTCATTATCGAGTTAGAGAGATTTAAGTGGTAATTTTTATTAAGATCTGGGTTACTTAATTTTATTATATTTGTCTTAAATAATCTTTTATATAATTTTGTTTTTGTCATTGTTACTGTTATTAACATAAAATTGAATTTCACAAACTTTAAAAATTACTTTAGTTTATTATCATGTTCATAATTATTTTAAAAACAAACAAGTTGGGTTTTATATTTTTTTTTATTAAATTCGACATCAATATTGAAATTTTCAATGCTTAATCAAATTAAATATGATTATTTTTATAAATATATTTATTATAGGACTATCTACACCAATTGTTTATTAAGTTCATCCTCTTTGTTTTATATTTTCACTATTTCACTTTTATTGGAAAAATTTCAATTTTAGTTCCATAGGAATGTTCCAAAAACGTTTGGTCCCAATATTCAAAAGCGGTCTTCTTTTATGCAAAAATGGCCTCAATCGTTAACCAATTTTGAGACCAGTTTTGCAATTTTGGAACACATTTTGGTACCAAATATGTTAATTATTTAATGATTGGGGCATATTTTGCATTCAAAAGTATTACTTTTGAAACATGAGACTAGATTCGAGAATATTTTTATGGGACTAAAAATGCAATTCTCCCAACATTTATTGTTCCGTACGAGTTTTAGGGTTGATTGTGATGCATTCATAAAAAAACATGAAGACCAATGGTTGAACATTTATCATAAATATATTAGATTGTGTAAAGATAATTTTTTTTTTAATTTACGATGGTATTGATGTTAGAGCACAATTGATTTTCATTGTTTGTGTACAGAGCTTGAATACTTTATTTTGACCGATTATTTATTTTTGTGAATTATGGACCATTTGATGACTTGCTAGATTTTATGATCAATTTTATTTTGATCCTATTATACCCTTCACTTATTCATTCTCTCCACCATCATATGCAAATCAGTGGTTTAAGGTTTTTTCATTGCATGTATTTATTATCTAATTTTTTTATATGTGTAAGTTGACATAGTTTTTAAATATATATTAAAATATTTATATTTGTAGATTGGAGTGTTTGTCCATAAATTATTTGAAGATATTTCTAATATTCATTAGATGTTTTAATATTTTCCAAGATATCCATCAAAATTTTGAAGACGTTGTTAGTGATCTGAATATATCCATCAGAGTTTGAAGATATTCATTAGGAATTCACAGTAGATTAAGATTTTAATGTAGATTCATTTGAAGTCTATAAAGATGTGAAGAATTTTTGTGAATTATCCACTATATAATGTACCAGACTTTTTCATGATTTTTAATGTTATATTCTTTTACATGTCATTTTTTTAAGAATTTTTTATTAGTATGACACCATAAACTGACATATACACGGCAACCCTACTTTTTACCGGTGAAGATAATTTTTTGTTGTTATATATATCGAGAGTCATGTGATTGAATATAATATCATAAATGAGAAAATAATATGAGATTCGCTAAAAAATAATAAAATAAAATGGACGCTATGAACTTCTGATGGGTGTTTCTATCAATACAAAGGATGAGGCCCAAAGATGGTTCTCCACGAGGGAAAAAAAGTATAGAGTTAAAATGATTCATACATGAACTATTAAAGTGTATTAGTTGTTTTGACTAAAAAATATTAGTTGTTTTCACTTAAGGGTATTAGTTGTTTTCACTGGAGAGTATTAGTTGTTTACTAAAATAACTAAGATTCTTCACTAATAACAACTAATACTCTTAACTGAAAAAAACTAATACACTTTAGTGAAACAAGTAATACCCTTTAATGGTTCATATATGAACTAATTTCATTCTATACATACTGATTTATGTATGAGTATGTATAGAGTGAAATCGGTTCATACATGAATCATTGAAGAATATTAGTTGTTTTCACTGAAGAGTATTAGTTTTTTTCATTGAAGAGTATTAGTTGTTCTAACTAAAAAGTCTTAGTTTATTTTCGGTAAACAACTAATACTCTTCAGTGAAAACAACTAATACCCTTTAGTGAAAATAACAAATACTCTTTGATGATAACAACTACTGCTTTTCTAAAACATTTAAATATAACATTGGTTTTACAGTTACTAATTATTTCAAGAACAAATAAGTTTGGTTTTTTTTTTATTCAAAATCATATGTGATAATTTACATTTCTTAATAAAATTAAATATTAAGTTGCTTATAAACAAACTTATTATAGTTATTTTACTGAGTTCGTCAACTTCTAATATTCCCACCTTATTTTATAATATTTAAATACATCCACTATAAAATTCTAAATCTATTCAACATATAATATTTATACAAAAAAAAAAAAAAAAACTCACAGCCCTTAAAATACTCACCCTCCAAATATCATTCAATACAACCATAAAACTTATACACTTCCTCACCTCTCTAATCCACCAGTAAAAAATATGGTTACCATGTTTGTGTAAGAGTATTTATTACGTAGAATGATTAAATTGAGTGTAACAAATACCAACAAAGCAAAGTAATTTGTTGATATGTATTATATATTTTTAATGTCGTTGTGTAGTCTTTTTATTATTTTATTCTAATTTTTTATTAGTTTTTGTTTGAACAATGATGAAACTAACTTTTGGACCATATTAAAGTCAAATTTATCATTTTAGAGATTATGTCAGGAAAATAAAACTCAGTGAATGTTGGTGAAATCATTGAGTTTTTTGTGAAATTCAATAATTATGAAATTATATGTCGGTTATTGAGATTTATATTTATTTGCACGCATACCAATGCCCTGTGTAAATATTTTAAAGAATGATCAAATTTTATTATACTGAAGTATATCATATCTGGAAATTCTCCAATTTTATTATTAATACATGTTTAGTGGTGATACAAATCATCGCATGTTTAGTTTCACTTAAGTTTGGTTTAAGATTTGCAAAAGTGTTGGATTGCGTAAAAATGATTAAATATTTTTAAGAAGTAAAATTGTATTGATGTCGCAACAAGAATGATTTTCATTGTGTATCAAGGTTGTACTTCATAGGAAAAAGTATATTTTTAAAGATCGTAACTTAGAGATGGTGGAAAAATTAACATATTAACTCTGCAAATGGATAAACTAAAAACAATAACTAAGCCGCAAATTGAGGCCAAATTAGCCCGAATCAAACCAAATCGGACCAATTAATCTAATTTGGCATGAAATCTGGGATTATTGGCCTGATTTTGCTTGGATTTTTTGTTGAACTTGGGTTCGATTTTAGTTGATTAGTCCTAATATATTCTAACTTACTTTAATACCTACATCGTCATTGACTCCTCCTGGTGCGAGATTGCCCTTCAAGTTTTCATGCTGACAATTTTCATTGTTCCTTTATTATGATATATCGATAAATAAAAATCAAGATCAATTATTTTCTCATATTGGTGTATTTCTTAAACCCCTGTATTTCACCACAATTAGTTTTATGTTTTAGTTTCAACAATCAAGCGAGGTTGAAGATAATGTTGTATCATAATGATAATATTAAATGTAGTGCGACCACTACTCATACCTAAAAAAATTCTAAACCTACCCCACTTGCTTAAAACACCGCAATAAAGTCACGATTTTAAAAACCAAATCTCCAAGTGATAAAAGAAGGCTCTCTATTTCTGGTTTCTTTGTAGTTGGAACCTCCATAATCACAAAACGTAATTATATTTATCTTTATATATATTTTAGTAAAAATTAAATATATGTTCACAATAAAATTATATTTTAATAGGATAACTAATATTTAAAATTGGCAAAAACTTGCATGAGACCATTTCATGGCATAAGACAATATAAGTTAACAATCACCCCTATCAAAGTGTTAATGTGTCATGCTCAATTTATGCCTAATCTCATCATCTTATTACATGAGACGATCTCACGCAAGATTCACTCTCTAAAATTTTATTACGTAAAGTGATATTGACTAATAAACAACAATCAATTAGAAAATTATTTATCATTATATTGACAATATAGCCATACAAATGACTTCCGCGCAACGCGCGGGTAGGTACAACACTAGTTATTACTAATAGGTTCACATATAGTCCATATATTAGCTTTTAGTTCTATAACTTTACATTATAGCAAAATAGTTCAAAATATGGGCCCCACATATAAAATAATGCAGCCCACATTCCACACATATCTATCTCTCTATCCTCCAGCACACATATTAATTCCCCATTTTCAAATCCTCCCCACGTCCCAAACCCCCCACCCCCCACCCATATCTTCCCCCACACCCCACCAAACCCTCAAACCCCTCTATCTCTCTCTCTCTCTCTCTCTCTCTCTCTCTCTCTCTCTCTCTCTCTCTCTCTCTCTCTGCACTCTCTCTATCTCTCTCTACACTACCTCTCCATACCACCGCGTAGCCCTCCCCGTCTCGCGGCCGCTCCACCGCGACACCCCGGCGAGCGCTCCACCACCCCCGTCCATGGCCTCATCCTCGTTTGACGGTGCGATTTCCCGCCGTTGTTGCCAGATCTTACACCGTTGAAGGTAAATCTGGTGAGAATGGTGATGTCTTCCCAAACACGACGGCTCCTCTCTCTCCCATCAATATTATTTCTCTCTCTCTCTCTCTACACGACGGCCTCTCTCGGCGAGGAATGGTCGAACCCTCCGTCGTCGATCTGTAGATCCAGATGAGCGGCGCCATCTCGATCTGTCCGCCGATAGCGTAGATCCACACGCCACTTCGCTCTACCCAACGGCTCCGTTCATCGCCACCGCGCCCCACCCAGCGGCGCCGCCTACCGCCATCCATGTAACGCCCCGAATCCGAAACACATAAATATCTCAGATTCGAGGTGCCACTTGTGACTAAAATTCGAACTATAAAATTTTTGATATAAAAAGGGATGATAAAATGAGAAATGAGTTTTATGCAGCGGAAGAAGTGAGTGTAATATTTAAATAAGTATCTCAAACATATATATATATATATATATATATATATATATATATATATATATATATATGTGTGTGTGTGAATATAAAGCTTAGTATTTAACAGTAACATTTTATTTAAGTGGGAAAACTCCGTGTCGTCTCTATTACTGTCCTTGCTCCACGAAATCATAATCTGCAAGGGTTGTAAAAAGAGGGGGGCGTGAGATTTGAATTCTCACGTATGGGTAATTTGCAACGTCATGGGATTTGTAAATCCGAAATATGTTAAAGTATACTCATTGAGAAAATATATAATTTATTTAAGCAGTTGATATATAAATATGAATAACATATATCACAGAAGTAACAAGCTCACGTAATAATTAATTGGGCATAACAGGTTTCACATTCACATAATTGATATATCACAAGTTGATTCACATTAAGGGGCAAAGCCCAAAACCATTTTCACGTATCGGCTCAAACTGCCAAAATCACTTTCCACATATTGTAAATCTCTTCCAAACCATTTTCGTACGACCATACTCGACTTGTTCCACTTCCAAAAACCTTACTCCTTCCAACCACTGACAAAATAGAATAACGCAAACCATCAATGGCCTTATTCCCAGTGCGCAACATAGGCGTCTGACCCGGGGACCAGATATGTTTGAATCAACAACCTTGATTCTGGGGGCGTCCTCGACAGCTCCCCGGAGGTTGGATTTAATACCCGTACCACAACTCCGTACTTACTGACATTCCGTCCTTTTATAAAACTGACATTTAAAAACATGGAGGGAAAATTCCTCGATTTGCAATCAAATTGATTCATGCTCATATACGCCCTTAGTCATGCAACAGTGATTGATTTGAATAAAACAACAAGTATTTTGTATCATATATAAGTATATCACATAATTCAAACAGTTATATAATAGGGATACATTTATGTTGGATTAATCGTTTTAGATTTAATTGGTCGAGTTCAGAGTATACCAGCACAACGTATTATAAGCATATCGATCAACAGATCATCACCCACCTGTTTGCTCCGGGTCCCGAGAACAATATACAAACACATGGTCGGATCCCTCGTGCGTATTCCAACTAGCACTGAATCCTAATATGAAATCATTTGATTAAAAGTTGACCCTTGAATTATTGAAAGGACCTAAAAGTTTGTGTTACAAAGACGAGAGTCTCATTGTCTTAAAAACTTATTTAATAGACTTACTCAAAGTCACACACTATTTTGGTAAATACGCCCACTTTCTAAGAGGTGGTGTATTGGTGGGTGTAACTACTAATTTTGTTGTTGTATGACTATTTCAATTCCTATAAAAACAAACTCTTAATATCTTAACCTTTTATAACTAAAAGCTTTTATAATTTAAAAATTATAACTATATAATATTTTTCTCAAAATTAATTAAAGAATAAGAAATTTATTTAAATAATATTAATATAATAAAAGTCCCAAATTAATATTTTACTTTCTAAAATTCCATTTTCTTATTTTAAAAGAACATTGAATATAAATTATATTTTATAAATAAAACTTCATTTATCATTAAATAAACTTTAAAGAATCTTATATAATAATTACTTGGAAAAATATAAGATGTATATTTTTCTTTTTCTCATTTAAAAGAAGTACTTGTTTTAAAAAGGGTTTTTCCATAACAAATAAATTGAATAAAAGTATTTTTCCTATAATACTATTATTATTAATTGAGTTAATTTGTATCATTTTCAAAACAAAAGAGTACTGTTATTTTCTACTAAATTGTTTTTCATTTGTTACAACCGTTTAACCCGAGACAAGGGTGAAGACGAGTTTCCCTTTGTCTACGGATTTAAAACAAAAGTGTTTAATCGATTGAAAGTCATCATCCAACAGAAACTAACAATACTAATTTTAAAATACTGTCCAACTAAAACAACGATACAAAACTGTTATAGGAATGATACTAAACAACTAAAAGAATAATACCAGTCCACTAAGTCCAAGTACCACATCATTTTCAAAACAATAGTACTAAAAATTCATCTACTGCTAAAGAAACAAAATTCCAAAGTCCAAAAAGGGGTTGATACCCAAACAACAGTCAGTGAAGGAAGGAAGTAGGAATTCAACAGGTTCATTTTTCCTACTTCTAAAAGAGTAATACAAAATAACCAAAACAGTAATACTGAACAAACCAACCGATGTTACTACGACACTAAACCATTTCTAAGAAATTAACACTCTCTAACAGTTGGTAAGTAGAAGAAATAGAACGAGGATAATTCCAACAGTATGATCGTCTTTCCTTTTTGCTTCCTTGTTACACGGTTTTAAAATAGCTTCGATTTATTTTCTGGAATTTACGAAAAGAGAGAAACGAAGGTAGAAACCTTACGTTCTCTGGTTCGAGGTGGAAAACGGGCGGCCTAACAGCGTCTCTCGATTTCTCCAAAAACTCCGGCAACAGGGGTTCGACTCGGCATCATCTCGGAAGGGGAAAATAACAAATCGGGTTACGATTTTGAAATCGGAATTAATCGAATTGAAATTAAAAGAGGATTTTATCTTACTGTAAAAAGGAGGAAGGAGCGGCATTCGTCTCCTGGAAATCAAACCCGACGGCGTGAGAAGGAGAGAGGAGGCGGCGGTGATGCGATTGGGGAGGCGCTTCGGCTTCGCTTCGATCGGGATTCAGGGAGAGGAAGAAGAGGCGTCGCTGGAGCGGTTGATCGGAGGCGACGGCGGCGGAGCTTCGACTGGTGCGTTTAGCAGAGAGGCGTCGCGGCGGCGGCGGTTTAGCAGAGGGGCGTCGCTGGCTTCGAACGGAGGAGGAGGTGCGTCGATTTGATTGGAGCAGAGGCGACCGGAGAAGAGAGCGGCGGCGCGGGACGGCGTCAGGACGCCGGAAAAAGGAATAGGGCGGTGTTGTGGAAGAGGGAGAGCGGCGCGGCGGTGCTGGGTTGAGCGACGCGGCGTGCTGCGCGACGGCTGGATCGGAGAAGGGAGAGAGAGAATCCGAAAGAAAAGAGGATTCTGGTTTTGAGAAGAAAATTAACGCGTCTTCTGTATCTGATAAGGAGAGGAAAGGATATTTTATTTTGGAAAATTAATTTCTTTAATTCATTAATTTAAAAGGAAGAAAATGAATATGCGGATGTAATTAATCTTATAATTAATTTAATTCATAAAAGAAAGTAATTCATGTGGTTAGGATTAACACCCTTTAATTCTGATATTTTCGTTCCTGTCTGACACGGTTTAGGGATCATTTGGTCTACGAGTTTAATCCCGATTTAATAATTAATACAATTTTATAATTCGATTAATATTTTAAAGCATTTGAATTATTCTTGTATATTTTTATCAATAAATTATACGGATCGAAATTCTTAATTTAAACTCGGTTATTTAATTTCTCGTAGTCCTTTATTCATTTGAAATATTCGATTCCTTTCTTCGAATTCGGGAATTTGAAATAGTGTATATATATAAATTACACAGTATCACACAAAATAATAAAATTAAAAGAAACAAGATAATAATATAAAATAAGGGTTCTAGGAATATAAAAGGTATAAAACGGGACGGGGTGTTACATCCTCACCCCCTTAACAGGAATTTCGTCCCCAAAATTCAGCTTCTAGGTATTGCTTAGGTATCAAGGGTACTTGATTAGGACTTCATCTTCTCTTTCCCATGATAGCCATTGGAACTTCTTCATAAGTCAGGTCACTGCTTAGACCCAAATCTATGTGACTAATAACATGGTTTGGATCGCTCATGTATTTCCTGAGTGTAGATATGTGGAACACATTACGTACTCGTGACAACTCTGGTGGTAGTGCGAAGCGATAAGTCACATCCACGACTCTGTTCAGGATGGCAAGTGGCCCGATGAATCGCGGCTTTAGTTTACCGTTTTTTTCCAAAACGAATTAGGCCTTTCATTGGTGCAACTCTGAGAATTTTTTTTTTGTCAATGTTGAATTGTAAATCTCTTCTCCGAGTGTCTGCATATGACTTCTGACTGTCCTGGGCCGTCTTGATTCTATCTTTAATCTTCGTGACTATCTCAGTCGATCTTTCGACTAGTTCGGGTCCGAGAATCTTTCAAATCCCGACTTCGTCCCAACAAACTGATGATCTACACCTCTTCCCGTAGAGTGTTTTGTACGGTGTCATTTGTATTATCGCCTGATAACTGTTGTTATAAGCGAACTCTACAAATGGTAGGCGGCTTCCACAACTTCCTTCAAGATCTAAAGCGCAAGCTCTCAGCATATCTCCGAGTGTCTGGATAGTTCTTTCCGATTGTCCGTCAGTCTGTGGGTGGTATGCGGTGCTGAATTTCAATTCAGTCTCCAAGGCTCGTTGCAAACTTCCCCAAAACTTGGAGGTAAAACGGGGATAAAGTATAGTTGGGTGAGCCTGTCCTCTATCGGACACTATATCGAGACTTGTACACCGTGCAGTCTGACTATATCTGCTATGTATAGTTGGGTGAGCCTGTCCAACATATACGCCATTCTAACAGGGATAAAGTCTTCGTAAGTCTATCTACGATAACCCAGATTACATCATGATTCTTCATCGATTTCAGAAATCCGGTGATAAAATCCATAGTGATGTCCTCCCATTTCCACTCTGGCATCTCCAGAGGGTGTAACAACCCTGAAGGTCGTTGATGATCTGTTTTAACCCGTGGCAGGTTAAACATCTTTTGACGAATTGAGCTATCGTCCTCTTCATACTCCTCCACCAAAAGTTCTCTTTCAGTCCCCGGTACATCTTCGTCTCTCCGGGGTGAACGGTGTAATGAGTGTTATGTGTTTCTTTCAGGATTTCATTCCTCATTCCTTCATCCTTAGGCACACAGATTCTGTTACGAACATTAGATCTCCATCGGTACTCAACACAAAGCTCTGAATGGTTCCTTTCTCAGCGCGCTTGCGTATTCCTCTCAAGAATTTATCGTTCTTTTGCGTTTCTAGGATCCTCTCTCGTAAGGTCGGTTGTAGGGTAAACGCGTAAACCATGGAATCTGCACAACACTGTGTGGAAAATTCTAGGTTTAATCGAGAGAGTTTCTCCTATTAGTGGTAACTGTGTGGTCGGAATGACGCTTAGTCTCGTATCTTCCTTTCTACTCAAAGCGTCTGCCACTACGTTTGCCTTTCCAGGGTGATAGTGGATAGTGCAATCGTAATCTTTTACCAATTCGATTCATCTTCTCTGACGCATGTTCAATTCCTTCTGCGTGAAGAAGTATTTTAGGCTCTTATGGTCAGTGTAGATCTCACACTTTCCCCCATACAAGTAGTGTCTCCAAATCTTCAACGCATGAACAACTGCTGTCAGTTCTAAGTCGTGAGTCGGGTAGTTCTGCTCGTGGTCCTTAAATTGTTGGGGTGCATAAGCCACAACTTTCTTATTTTGCATCAGAACACAACCCAAGCCTAACAATGAAGTGTCTGGGTAAATGACGAATCCTTCTGACCCGTCTAGGATGGTTAACACAGGCGACGTGGTTAGTCTTTTCTTTAGCTCTTGGAAGCTTTCCTCACAAGTCGAATCCCGAACAAACTTCTCAGTCTTCTTGGTCAGTTTCATCAGTGCTTTCGCAATGCTGGAAAAGTCTTGTATGAACCTTCGATAGTATCCTGCTAACTCAAGAAAGCTTCAAATTTCATTGACGTTAGTAGGCGCCTTCCAGTTCATGATGGCTTCTACCTTTGCTGGGTCCACTTCAATCCCTTTTGCGGAGATTATATGCTCTAAGAACATAACTCGATAGATCTAAAATTTGCACTTGCTGAAATTAGCATACAACTTCTCTCGTCTCATTGTTTCTAAGACTGTCTTGAGATGTTCTTCGTGTTGCTCTTTGTTCTTAGAGTACACAAGTATGTCGTCGATGAAGACGATGGCGAATTGGTCCAGGTACGGATGAAACACTCTATTCATCAGATCTATGAAAATTACCGGAGCGTTCGTTAATCTGAAAGGCGTCATGCTGAATTCGTAATGTCCATACCGAGTTCGGAAAGTTGTTTTTTGGGATATCCTCGCTCTTGACCTTTAGCTGGTGGTAACCAGACCTCAGATCGATCTTTGAGAATAAGGTAGCATTCTTCAACTGGTCGAACAAGCCTTCTATCCTTGGAAGAGGATATTTGTTCTTGATGGTCAGTTGATTGAGACCTCGGTAGTCTATGCACATACGGAAAGTTTCATATTTCTTCTTCACGAATAACACAGGTGCTCCTCATGGTGATGCACTAGGCCTGATGAACTTCCTTTCAAGTAGGCCTTGCAATTGTTCCTTCAGTTCTTCTAATTCCTTTGACGTTATTCGATAGAGTGCTTTAGATACTGGTGCTGACCCAGGTATCGAGTCGATGGAGAACTCTATCTGACGATCCGGTGGTAACCCGATTAATTCCTCGGGAAGCACATCAAGATATCCATCCATGATTGGCACCTTGATGCACAACTTGTCATCTTCCTCTCCTGCTGAGATGGCTCAGGTTCAGCCTGAGAATGTGGGTCCTGTCCTATAGGATCCACTAGTATTGGGATAGGGTTAGCACGAGGTCGTCCACGTCTACGACACGGTGCTATCTTAGTGGGGGTTCTAAAAATAAAAGAATAATATTGCTAAGTTCATATAGGTATGGGAAAATTACAAAAACAGAATCGAATTACGTAATTAACACAGCGCTAGTACTGAGATATGCGTGAGTATGTAGTTCACCGCAACGCACTGCGGCCGTCAATGGTACAGTGATCACATACGCACCATATAATAGAAACTAGTGACATGTCCAAAACAGTAATTAGATAAAATATAACATTTAATATAGAGCAAGTAGCACACATTGCCAAGTAGCAATTTCACAACATATATATAAAGGTCTCGGGTCCTATGAGGTTAGTCTTCTTACTTCTTATCCCAGAAGTAACTAAGGCTTCCAGATGTAATGTTAACGCATCACATCTTCTCTTTATTACGGATTGCGAGCGACAAAAGGAGTCGGGGTTAAGACTATGTTGCTATGTCCCAAGTAAAACGATCATACATCTGACTACTACTATATGTCAGGAAAGGATGGCACATCTATGTTGTAAGTATTTGTGTCTACATTAAAAGGATAACTGTTTAAAAGGTTTTGATCATTCTGACTGATCGGTACTATCGTACGGAAATCTCCGTCATTGACTTCTACCAGGCATGTCTCCAAGTGGATGCGAGTCCCTTGAACTGGGTCTTCTATTCTCATGCGTTCGAGTAGTCTTACAGCGTTAAGACGAAGAATAACTCAGTAATCCTTCTGACAAAACGAATCATAGCCGTCAAATCTGTCTTCGTCATTGGGTATAGGAGCGCATCTTGCTTTTGAATGCAGTCTCATGAACTAGGTTATAAACACACTGATAGCTTCTAAAGTTTAGCTAAGTGGTTTCTAGTTATCGGGATATAACTATCTTAGGTGGATTCTTATATGGGAAGGAAATTCCTAATCAAAATTTTAGTTATGAAGAAACATAATTTTAACAATTAAAGCACAAAATTTAAACAATTAAAGCACATAATTCAAACAATTAAAGCATAGAATTCAAACAATTAAAGCATATAATTTAAATAATCATATAACACCATTTATGAAATTTATAAACTTACACAAATATATTTATTTCTATCATTTACTAATTATCCACATTTCAATAGTAATATAAACAACATTTATGGTTCTTTCTACACCTCGCAGGTGTTGTTTCGAGTTCTCAATCCTTTGATTAGAGTTTTGTTATGAAAGTCAATTTCTCGCAATGACATAAACTTTTAGGCAATTTTTTTTTTAAAAAAAAAACATACCTTCGAGGAGCTTCTGACGGTAATAGGAGACACATTTCCCCTCAAATAATTTGATTAGTGATCTATATTTAAATGATAAGAAAATTTTAATTAAAGAAAAGAATTTTGGTTTGATGAAAACAATGATTTGGGTTTTGGTCCGAAAGTTTGAACGTAAGCTCTGATACCACCTGTAACGCCCCGAATCCGAAACACATAAATATCTCAGATTCGAGGTGCCACTTGTGACTAAAATCCGAACTATAAATTTTTTGATATAAAAAGGGATGATAAAATGAGAAATGAGTTTTATGCAGCGGAAGAAGTGAGTGTAATATTTAAATAAGTATCTCAAACATATATATATATATATATATATATATATATATATATATATATATATATATGTGTGTGTGTGTGAATATAAAGCTTAGTATTTAACAGTAACATTTTATTTAAGTGGGAAAACTCCGTGTCGTCTCTATTACTGTCCTTGCTCCACGAAATCATAATCTGCAAGGGTTGTAAAAAGAGGGGGCGTGAGATTTGAATTCTCACGTATGGGTAATTTACAACGTCATGGGATTGGTAAATCTGAAATATGTTAAAGTATACTCATTGAGAAAATATATAATTTATTTAAGCAGTTGATATATAAATATGAATAACATATATCACAGAAGTAACAAGCTCACGTAATAATTAATTGGGCATAACAGGTTTCACATTCACATAATTGATATATCACAAGTTGATTCACATTAAGGGGCAAAGCCCAAAACCATTTTCACGTATCGGCTCAAACTGCCAAAATCACTTTCCACATATTGTAAATCTCTTCCAAACCATTTTCGTACGACCATACTCGACTTGTTCCACTTCCAAAAACCTTACTCCTTCCAACCACTGACAAAATAGAATAACGCAAACCATCAATGGCCTTATTCCCAGTGCGCAACGTAGGCGTCTGACCCGGGGACCAGATCTGTTTGAATCAACAACCTTGATTCTGGGGGCATCCTCGACAGCTCCCCGGAGGTTGGATTTAATACCCGTACCACAACTCCGTACTTACTGATATTCCGTCCTTTTATAAAACTGATATTTAAAAACATGGAGGGAAAATTCCTCGATTTGCAATCAAATTGATTCATGCTCATATACGCCCTTAGTCATGCAACAGTGATTGATTTGAATAAAACAACAAGTATTTTGTATCATATATAAGTATATCACATAATTCAAACAGTTATATAATAGGGATACATTTATGTTGGATTAATCGTTTTAGATTTAATTGGTCGAGTTCAGAGTATACCAGCACAACGTATTATAAACAGATCGATCAACAGATCATCACCCACCTGTTTGCTCCGGGTCCCGAGAACAATATACAAACACATGGTCGGATCCCTCGTGCGTATTACAACTAGCACTGAATCCTAATATGAAATCATTTGATTAAAAGTTGACCCTTGAATTATTGAAAGGACCTAAAAGTTTGTGTTACAAAGACGAGAGTCTCATTGTCTTAAAAACTTATTTAATAGACTTACTCAAAGTCACACACTATTTTGGTAAATACGCCCACTTTCTAAGAGGTGGTGTATTGGTGGGTGTAACTACTAATTTTGTTGTTGTATGACTATTTCAATTCCTATAAAAACAAACTCTTAATATCTTAACCTTTTATAACTAAAAGCTTTTATAATTTAAAAAGTATAACTATATAATATTTTTCTCAAAATTAATTAAAGAATAAGAAATTTATTTAAATAATATTAATATAATAAAAGTCCCAAATTAATATTTTACTTTCTAAAATTCCATTTTCTTATTTTAAAAGAACATTGAATATAAATTATATTTTATAAATAAAACTTCCTTTATCATTAAATAAACTTTAAAGAATCTTATATAATAATTACTTGGAAAAATATAAGATGTATATTTTTCTTTTTCTCATTTAAAAGAAGTACTTGTTTTAAAAAGGGTTTTTCCATAACAAATAAATTGAATAAAAGTATTTTTCCTATAATACTATTATTATTAATTGAGTTAATTTGTATCATTTTCAAAACAAAAGAGTACTGTTATTTTCTACTAAATTGTTTTTCATTTGTTACAAACGTTTAACCCGAGACAAGGGAGAAGACGAGTTTCCCCTTGTCTACGGATTTAAAACAAAAGTGTTTAATCGATTGAAAGTCATCATCCAACAGAAACTAACAATACTAATTTTAAAATACTGTCCAACTAAAACAACGATACAAAACTGTTATAGGAATGATACTAAACAACTAAAAGAATAATACCAGTCCACTAAGTCCAAGTACCACATCATTTTCAAAACAATAGTACTAAAAATTCATCTACTGCTAAAGAAACAAAATTCCAAAGTCCAAAAAGGGGTTGATACCCAAACAACAGTCAGTGAAGGAAGGAAGTAGGAATTCAACAGGTTCATTTTTCCTACTTCTAAAAGAGTAATACAAAATAACCAAAACAGTAATACTGAACAAACCAACCGGTGTTACTACGACACTAAACCATTTCTAAGAAATTAACACTCTCTAACAGTTGGTAAGTAGAAGAAATAGAACGAGGATAATTCCAACAGTATGATCGTCTTTCCTTTTCGCTTCCTTGTTACACGGTTTTAAAATAGCTTCGATTTATTTTCTGGAATTTACGAAAAGAGAGAAACGAAGGTAGAAACCTTACGTTCTTTGGTTCGAGGTGGAAAACGGGCGGCCTAACGGCGTCTCTCGATTTCTCCAAAAACTCCGGCAACAGGGGTTCGACTCGGCATTATCTCGGAAGGGGAAAATAACAAATCGGGTTACGATTTTGAAATCGGAATTAATCGAATTGAAATTAAAAGAGGATTTTATCTTACTGTAAAAAAGAGGAAGGAGCGGCGTTCGTCTCTTGGAAATCAAACCCGACGGCGTGAGGAGGAGAGAGGAGGCGGCGGTGATGCGATTGGGGCGGCGCTTCGGTTTCGCTTCGATCGGGATTCAGGGAGAGGAAGAAGAGGCGTCGCTGGAGCGGTTGATCGGAGGCGACGGCGGCGGAGCTT
Source organism: Ballota nigra (assembly GCA_947034835.1). Classification (NCBI taxonomy): domain Eukaryota; kingdom Viridiplantae; phylum Streptophyta; class Magnoliopsida; order Lamiales; family Lamiaceae; genus Ballota; species Ballota nigra. Next base: position 18,361,741 of record OX344730.1, read on the forward strand.
CGACTGGTGCGTTTAGCAGAGAGGCGTCGCGGCGGCGGCGGTTTAGCAGAGGGGCGTCGCTGGCTTCGAACGGAGGAGGAGGCACGTCGATTTGATTGGAGTAGAGGCGACCGGAGAAGGGAGCGGCGGCGCGGGACGGCGTCAGGACGCCGAAAAAAGGAAGAGGGCGGCGCTGTGGAAGAGGAAGAGCGGCGCGGCGGTGCTGGGTTGAGCGACGCGGCGTGCTGCGCGACGGCTGGATCGGAGAAGGGAGAGAGAGAATCCGAAAGAAAATAGGATTCTGGTTTTGAGAAGAAAATTAACGCGTCTTCTGTATCTGATAAGGAGAGGAAAGGATATTTTATTTTGGAAAATTAATTTCTTTAATTCATTAATTTAAAAGGAAGAAAATGAATATGTGGATGTAATTAATCTTATAATTAATTTAATTCATAAAAGAAAGTAATTCATGTGGTTAGGATTAACCCCCTTTAATTCTGATATTTTCGTTCCTGTCTGACACGGTTTAGGGATCATTTGGTCTACGAGTTTAATCCCAATTTAATAATTAATACAATTTTATAATTCGATTAATATTTTAAAGCATTTGAATCATTCTTGTATATTTTTATCAATAAATTATACGGATCGAAATTCTTAATTTAAACTCGGTTATTTAATTTCTCGTAGTCCTTTATTCATTTGAAATATTCGATTCCTTTCTTCGAATTCGGGAATTTGAAATAGTGTATATATTTAAATTACACAGTATCACACAAAATAATAAAATTAAAAGAAACAAGATAATAATATAAAATAAGGGTTCTAGATATATAAAAGGTATAAAACGGGACGGGGTGTTACAATCCATCCCACCGCGATTGGTCCAGATCTGCAAAAAATTTTGCACAAATTCGTCAATCCAAGGTATGATACGAATTTTTCTTGTGTCTTTGATTTGAAATAGAAGATGTTTATACATCTATTTTTTTTGGGGGGGGGGGGGGGGGGGGGTTCTTGCATTTTTTGGTGAATGAAATATTATTTAGGTGATTCTATGTGTGTTTATGGGTGTATTTATGTATGTGCAGGGATGTGTGTGGATTGCGTGTGCACTGTGTGTTTTATGTGTGTGCAGTGTGTGTGTTTTATGTGTGATCAGTGTGTGTGTTTGTGTGTATACAGTGTGTGTGTTTGTGTGCTATGGTGAGGTGGGTGTATGTGTTTCTGTATGCAGTGTGTTATGGTGGTGTGTGCGTGTGTTTATGTGTGGTGGTGTGTGTTTGCGTGTGTTTGTGTGGTGGTGTGTGTTTGCGTGTGTTTTGGGGGTGCTTATTACTGCAAATTTTCAATAAAATTATTATTAAATCTATGAAGTATTACATTTGAATCAATATTATTAGGTTGAGATTAGAGGATATTTGAAGATGAAGATATAATTTTGAAGGTGAAGATTTGAAGATGAAGATTTGAAGATGTAGAGTGTGCATTTTTTTTTTAATTATTTGCACATAAATATAAACTAGTAATTTTTGTTATAAATCTGTAAATTTTATATTTAAATATGTAATTTTAGAAGGTTTGTATATTAGCAATCCATTTTTTTTAAAATTTAGATCTATATAAATTATTTTAAATATTTTTTCAGTGTTTGAATATGGTAAAACGACAAGTGTGCATTTTTTTAATATTTATGCACACGTTTCTGAGTCTAAAAAGGTTACCAGAATTTTGAACAAAATATTAAAATATGTGCATTTTTATTATATTTATGCACATGTTTCTGAATCTAAAATTGAATTAAAAATTACCGGAAATACAGAACAAATTATTAAAATAAAAATTAAAACTAAAAACTGGATGAAAAAATATATCAAAGTATATGTGCATATTAAAACTAATTTTGCACAGAAAATGACTCATGTCACATCAGTGCAGAGTTTGCAGACATCATTTTGGGGAAAAGGTAGGGAGGGTCCCACTTTTTGCACCAACTTGTATTTATGAAATAATTTTGAACTAATTGCTAATAAATGGTACCATTTTGAACCTATATGTAAAGATCCCTTATTTAATTATTAATAAACACAAACATTTTAAGAATAGTCAACTTTTCCTAATTTAAACTTCATACCTTTTTCGACAATCATTCTATATAAAAATGGTCAACAAATCCTAATTATTAATTAGATCAATATTAAAAAGGTATACATTGATTGCATTTTTATTCCAAAAAAGTTAGTATACAGTCAACTCTATAATTGATGCACATAAGTCTATCAATCTTATTATCATTCTAAATTCCATAAATTAAAAGTTTTACTAATATATAAATTTACTAATATAGAAGGATTCTAATATTTTAAAACAATTTAAAAATTCGATATAATTTTTATTATAAAAAAATCAAGAATGATTGTTATTAAACGTCAATTGAGAACTAATATATTGGAAAATAATTAATATTAACATTAATCAACCGATCAATAATTATTTAATTATTAATAAACACAAACATTTTAAGATTGGTCAATTTTACCTAACTTAAACTTCATACCTTTTTCGACGATCATTCTATATAAAAAAAAAATCAACAAATCCTAATTGTTAATTAGATCAATATTAAAAAGGTACACATTGATTTCATTTTTATTCCAAAAAAAATAGTATACAGTCAACTCTATAATTGATACACATAAGTCTATCACTTTTATTATCAATCCAAATTCCATAAATTAAAAATTTACTAATATAGAAGGATTCGAATTTTTTAAAACAATTTAAAAAATTTGATATATTTTTTAGTTAATAAAATTTATGTATACTATAATATTTTAGTTAATAATAATTTATGTATAAATTTATAATTAAATCACATGTTTTAAAAAGAGTCAAATTTTCCTAAAAATATTGAAGAACATAAATTTTTTTCAAATTTTTTTTTCATGTTAATTATCTTTGACTTTTAATAGTATGAAACTTATTCATGTAAATTTAGATCCACAAATTTTGTTAGTTAAAGGTATTAATTTTTTGGATATGTTATTAATTGCTACTTCTTGTCTTATATACATTCTCCTAAATAAGTTTTAGTGATGCTACAGATAGTTGACTACACTTTGTATTTTATGTTCATACTTTATAATATCTTAAGTTTCACCGATTATTATTTAAATACTTTTAAATTCATATTTTATTAAGTATGATTAAATTGATATAAAAATAAAAAATAATCGAGAATGATTGCTATTAAATGTCAATTGAGAACTAATATATTCACAAATAATTAATATTAACATTAATGAACCGTTCAAGAATTATTTAATCTTATAATAATATATTTTCAAACCTCTCCAAGATGATATGTCAACACCACCTTATTTTTAGGCTGATGTGACATGTCTCAAATCTCTCTGTTTTGAAATACCGCGCTCTCATTAAAAGTTGGTTAAACTTTTAATCTCGACCCTTCGTTCTATATCATTAAATCTAAACCATTAATTTATATCTGCATAATTAATGGAAATAGATATTTTTTTCCATTTTCTTATTTAGTTATTTTTGGAATTTATTATAAATCATATTTTTTTCCAAACCTTAATGTAATTAAATATGATCTACTTATTGAATGAATCTAAATTTATCATTTCTAAGTTTGAGTTAGTATATATAGTATAATATAATGTTCGATTATTTTTTCCTAAAATAAAAGCTATATAGTTATATATTCCAAAGAATATTCTTATGTGATATATTCTTATTATGGACAATATATAATACTGCATTTTTTATTATAAATAAGAGCATATTGTATTTCATTTTTTCACATCAAAGTTTCATTTATTCCACTCTTTTTCTGAGATTTCTCCCATCAATTGTTGGTTAGTTATATATTTATTGTTATTAGTATATTTATTTTATAATTAAATCCGTCATTTTAAGTGCTCACAATTTGATTAGATTTAAATATCAATATCAATATGAATGTAATAATGATTGTTGATTTATGCTCTACATCGTTCAGTTTAAATATTATTCATGTGCAAAAATAATATATTTAACTATATATACCATATATTTTTATCTGAATAATTATGATGTTTTAATTGTTGTAATTTAAATCTCGTTTTAGATTTCAAGAGTATGACACCTCAATTTTCTCTGATTTCTAATATCAAGAGTGAGAGCCAAAAATTGACCGTTAAAGTTAGAATTGAAAAAGTTTGACAATGTTTTTTAATGATTTTAATAGAGACAAGTTATACTTGGAACTTATTTTGATCGATGAACAGGTATTGTAACGTTAAAGTTTATTTCAAATTTTGTATTGTTTCTTATATAAATTAATTTCTTACCGTGTACTCCCAATAACTAATAATGTTGATTAATTTATAAATTATTCAATATTGAAATGGAAATTGTTTATTATTAAATTATTAGTCTAAGTAATGTTATTCCATAATTATTATTAATTTATGTGAATTTTAATGTTTTCTTTTAATTATTTAGTTTGTAGGATATACCTATAAGGTTTAGTGAAGGGCACAGGCCACAGCTAAACAAACCCCATAATTTATTGTATATACATCGAAATTTTTTTAGACTAAAATACTCTTATATTAAATGTCTACAAAAAATAAAAATAAATTTTTTTTCAGCACGCGAAATTCGCGTGGGTACAGTCTAGTTATTAATAAATACAAACATTTTAAGAATATTCAATTTTTTCTATTAAACTTAATACCTTTTTCGACAATCATTCTATATAAAAAAAAATCAACAAATCCTTATTGTTAATTAGATCAATATTAAAAAGGTATACATTGATTGCATTTTTATTCCAAAAAAAATTAGTATACAATCAACTCTATATTAAATACACATAAGTCTATCACTCTTATTATCAATCCAAATTCCATAAATTAAAAAATAATTACTAATATATAAATTTACGAATATAGAAGGATTAGAATTTTTTAAAACAATTTAAAAAATTCAATGTAATTTTTAGTTAATGAAATTTATGTATACTTTAATATTTTAGTTAATAAAAATGTACGTATAATTTTATAATTAAATCACATGTTTTAAAAATAGTCAAATTTTCCTAAAATGTATATTTGAAGAACTTAAATCACATATTTTAGTCAAATTTTATAATTTTATAATTGAAGAACTTAAATTATTTTCGAAAATTTAAGATAACAATAAGAATTGTTAATCAGTTGAAATTATCAAATGTATATTTTGATTGTATATATATCATTCGAATCAAATTAATATTAACATACAAATTATTATTTATAGAAATGAAATTAAACATAGAATTTATTATTTATATAATAATAATTAATATACATTGAATTTTAAATAATACATTAACATAGAATTGTAATTAAACATAAAGAATTTTATTTATGGAATTGTAATTAATACATTGAATTGTAAGTAATACAATACAATATGGAAAAATAATATACATTTAGAATATTAGAAAAATACAAATTTAAACATATAATCAATGATTCTTCATCTTCACATTAAAATTGATCTTCCACTTCATCTCCCTTTAAAAATTGATCATCCACTTCATCTTCATTATTGATGTTCAATCTTAAAATAATAATCAAAACAATTCACACAATAATGATTTTTATACGAATAAAATAAAATAAAATTAAACAATAATTAATAAAAAAATAATAAAGAAACAACATAATTAGTAAATAGAGTAATTACATTTGGCATGTATATTGTATCCTGCCAAATCACAAAAAAAAAAGTAATTTTAAGGATGTATATATATTTAGTTGAGTGTTGTAAATGATCATTATGGTTATAGTTGTAAAGTTTAAGGTGTACTAAGAAAAAATAAAATGTAGCTAAAATATATGGTGAGTTAATTTAGTAGTGTGTATACTAAGTAAATTTTGTGGGTGTAAATAGATGTACCCTTAATAATTTTCCTTCAATGATTAGGAAATCATAAATGAGATAAAAAAAAAATATAATTAACGTAACAAAAATCAATTTAATTCATTAGTTGATTGTAAATGTGAAAGGAAAAGCTAAATGAAATGACCAAAATTTCTACAGATTTAGCAAATACAGAATTAGTAATCAGAATTACTCATCAAAAGGTCATTCAAAACATCAGGATACTAATGTAAAGAATATATCATTAATGTGGTACGTAATTTTTGGATGAAGAAAAAATTGTACATATATATACAAAACTATATCCTAATCAATAAACAAATTAAAAACAAAATTCAAAATTTGTTCACGATAAACATTAAATAATAGAAAGATCAATGTCGCGATCATTTCTTAATATACATCAAAATGTATAATTTACTAATATTTTTCCATGACATTTTAATTTTACTTTAAAAATTAAGCCAAAAGTCAAGTGGTATCTGGATTTGTTCTTCGTTCTTCCTAAATTATATAATTCACTTGCTAGGTTAAATGTATATATCTTGCTAAAAGAACTATATTTTGTTGGAAGTAATATGAAATGAGACAATCTAATATAGGACAATAAGACAGTAGACTATGATGGTAAATATAGTTGTGGGATTAATTTAATTTTCTTTTATTAATCATGTTTAAAGATTATAGAAAATGAAGATTACTGAGTTCGATGTTTTTTTTTTTTTGTATAACAACATAATTGTTTTATTCTGTAGAAACGAGGTTGTCATTTTTCATCAATTGGTTGAGCTATGAGTATGTATAAAGTGATCATACATGAATCATTAAAGGGTGTTAGTTGCTTACACTAAAGAGTATTAGTTATTTTCATTAAAGAGTATTAATTATTTTCACTGAAAAATCTTAGTTTGTTATCACTAAACAACTAATATTTTTTAGTAACAACAACTAATACCCTTCAATGGTTCATGTATGAGCCATTTTCACTTTATACTTTGTCTTGAGCTATATATTGATTTTCAACTTTTCATATAGCATGGAATATGATTCATATTTATTTTTAGTAAATTATTGAATCAATTTCTCAAATTAATGACTTTAAAGCAAATATGTATAATCTGAGTTTAGGGAAGTAGGCTCACAAATTTTATGTACAAAGATGGATACATTAAAATAAATCTAATTAACTGTTACAATCGAATACTTTTTTTCTTCTAATTATCATCTTTTCCTTTTATCAATTTTCAGAGTTCTTGATATATAACCCATGGATATACATATAAAAATCATATTATATTAAATTAATTATGTATATTAATCAAACGAGCTCTCAGAGTTCATCATTTAATATTTAGTCGTGAAAGAAGAAAAATATTATGGATCATTTGTATCTATTATTGATCAAACTTTAAAAGTGATAGTATTGTAAAATATATGCTTGCATCTCGTATCTTGAAAATATGAAAAGAAAAGATTATTTAATTATGTTACTTTGAAATTTTCATACCTTACAATGATAATTTTATCTAATTTTAGCCAATGTTGGCCAAATATTATAAAATACGGTCAACAGGACATATCGTAGTTGGGCTTTGTTAGATCCATATTTTATAAAATTTGGCCTAAATTTACCCAAAATAAAAGATAGTATCCCTAATTTGCAAGATTGTAAAGATAGTATTCTAATTTCGTAAGCTCATAAAGATAATTTCCTAAATTTTTAAGCCCAAAAAGACAGTGTCATAATTTTGCAACCGCATATGAGTTAATTTAGTTTGTCAATATATTATAGGTGAAATATCTTAATTGTTATAGATAATTGTATGTAATTCTTATGGAAATTATACTTTTTTATCCTTTAACTTTGGTTGAATTTTGTTTTCATTCTTTTTTACTTTGAGATTTTAAATTTTATCCTATAACTTATAAAAATTGTGTTTTTTTAATCCCGCTACCTGCTACGTACACTAAGTAACTATTGCGGCAAAATATCATGTGACACCAATTTTTAGTAATTTATAAGATGAAACTCAAAATGTCACGCCAGATTTACCGAGAGAGGTATCTGGTATAGCAGATAATAAGATAAAAATATATAAATTTTGTGATATATAGGACAAAATTCAATAGCTCAAAGTTAACAGGACGAAAACCAGTTGTCAGAGTTATGACATATAACTCTTTTGGAAGATATACTTACTCCTATGAGTACATGGTTGTCTGCAAATCAAATAATATTTGAAATTTTAGATCATGATTTTCAACCTATATTTATTAGTATGAAAAACTAATGTTTTGCAACTAAATGTTTATAATGTACCTCTTTCATGTGTGGTTAACTTCTTTTTAAGACGTGTGATTCGTGATACGTGTATTAACTTAGTTTTTCGATTTCAAGTACACAAAAAAGTTGTATATAAAGAAATTTTTTGAAATTTATAATTTTTTTAGTAAAGATAAATATTGTATCTTTATTATTGTTTTGTATAATTTATATAATATTGAAACAAATAATACATAATTACATCATTGAGTATTTACAATTCAATTAAAATCAACATTTCTTCATGTAACGCCCCGAATCCAAAATACCTTATATATCTCAGGTTCGAGGTGTCACTTGTAACTAAAATCCGAACTATAAAATTTTTGATATAAAAATGGATAATAAAATCAGGGATGAGTTTCATGCAGCGGAAGAAATTAGTAGAATAATATTTATAATATATTTCACACACATATATAAAGCTTAATATCAATTGTATCATTTTATTTAAGTGGGGAACTCCATATCGTCTCTATTACTGTCCTTGCTCCACGAACTCATAATCTGCAAGGGTTGTAAAAAGGGGGGCGTGAGAATTTGAATTCTCACGTGTGGGTGATTTGCAACGTCATGGGATTGGTAAATCCGAAGTATATTAAATTATACTTATTAACAAAGTAATTAATTTATTTAAGCAGTTGACATATAAATATGAATAACATATATCACAGAAGTAACAAGTTCACGTAATAATTAATTGGGCATAGCAGGTTTCACATCATATAATTGAAATATCACAAGTTGATTCACATTAAGGAGCAAAGCCCAAAACCATTTTCAAATAACCGCCTAATCTGCCAAAACTATTTTCCACATATTGTAATTCTCTTCCAAATTATCATAAATAATGTCAGCGACCATGAATCTGATCTACTATCACTCATGGCCGTACGTGTCATTCCACAAAAATAGTTACCAGTGACCATGAATCTGACTTATTGTCACTCATGGCCATACGCGTCATTCCGCAAGAATAATTACCAGTGACCATGAATCTGACTTATTGTCACTCATGGCCATACGCGTCATTCCGCAAGAATAATACCAACCTTCCTTTTCTCACAAAAACTATCATTTCAAAACATGGGGAGAAATACACATAATTCATACTCAAAAGATTCATGCTCACAAGTGTCCTTATTACCATGCAGTCATAAACGATTTATATAATTAGATAAACACAACAATCCATATAAGGTATATATAATAATATCATATAGTTCACACACTTATATAATAGGGTGTACATTTATGTTGGATTAGTTGTTTTAGATTGATTTAGTCGAGTTCAGAGTATACCAGCATAACGTATTATAAGCAGATCAATCAACAGATCATCACCCACTTGATTGTTTCGAGTCCCGAGAATGATGTGTAGGCAGAGGGTCGAGTCCTCCGTGCGTGTCCCGAAAAGTACATAATCCTAATAAGGAGTATTCCGATTAAAAGATTGACTTTTGAATTTGAAAAGCTTAAGAGTGTGAAACTCGAGGATTGAGTAGATCGTTGTCTTTAGAAAACTATTGAAAACTAAAGTTTTCAAAGGTTGATTTCAAATTGATAAGTACACCCCTTTTTAAGAGGAGGTGTATTAGGGGGGTGTATTTACTAAAAGCAGTAGTGTAACAGGGGGGTGTATTTACTGAATTCAGTGGTGTTCTTAACAAAGGCCCTTTAAGAAAGAAAATATAAGAATTCATATTTTATAAAAAAAACCTCTTATTAAAACTTATTAAAGACTTTGGCTTTTCTAAGACAAAATATAAAAAATACTTTTCTTTTCTAATATTAATATTACTTCTAAAGTTGATTAGTGACACTTTTAGGAAATAAAAGGATCATATTAATTTTCCCAAAAATACTCTTTTCATTTGTTATTAATTTTAGATATAAACTACTTGTCTTTTCGTTCCTAATTCTCTAACAGTCGCACAGGGGGAAGACGAGTTTCCCTTTGTCTCCAAAAACTCAACTAATATTACTAACAACTAATTTCATCACCATATCATCAGCTAACCAAACCAAACTAATTCATCCATCTAATAATATTATCCAACTAATACAATAATACTAACCAGCTAAATCAACAACACTAAACAACTAATTTAACAATATTAATCAACAAAACCAATACCACCAAACCTAACAACTAACACTATATAACAATTTCAATAATACTAATATCAACAACATCAAAACTCCACCCATCAATCTTATAGTCTCTAAACAGAAAACTCCAAAGTTTACAAAACTCATAACCGTGCCGGTTTTCTATTCTAACTAATACGAGAAATAGAGAAGGGGCTAGTAATTCTTACGAGTCCCAAATTGGGCGGCCTAACGGCGTCGTAAAAGGGTTCGATTATTTGTCGGATAATTTCGGCAGCATAACGGCGTGATTCGGGAATTCGGAAAAGTGAATTGGACAGCCTAACGGCGTCGGTTGGAATTTCCAAAAATTCCGGCAACAACAACCGGTTCAAACGGCGTCAATTTCGATCGGAAATTAAACGAGAAGAAAGGAAATTGTGAGAATCGAAATTCAAAGAATTGAAATTAAGAACCGAGGGATTTAATTTCGAAACTCACTGGAAGAGGAGAGAAGATGAGGCGGCGGCGCTCGGGCTGAGGAGGAGCTGGGTCGCGGTCGCGAAGAACAGGGGAGAGGTTGGTGCGCGTCGGAATGGTGAGGCGAGGCTGGACGGAGCTCCGGCGCGGCTGAGGGAAGAGAGAGGGGAGGCGTCTGGGCTGGGTCCACGGCGGCGGAGCTTCGGCGAGGCGACGGCGGCGAGCGGGAGAGGCGTCGCGGCCTGGGGCCGTGGTCGCGGCCGAGCGGGAGCACGGCGGTGCTCGGCGGCCGAGCCCTGGACGAGCGGCGGCGCTCCGGCGGGTGTTGAGGTGAAGGGGAGGGGGTCGCTGGCTTTGCTTCGATAGAGAGAGAAAGAGTTTTGTTGGGAATGAAATTTGGGAATTGGAAAAAATGAGAGAAGAGACTTGGGACGTGGGTTGTGGGTTCTTTATAAGGAAAATTATATTTTTTTTTATTTAATAATTAATTTTGAAGAAGGAAATAATATGTGGTTAGGAAAAAAATCTCTAATTAATTTAATTCAAAAAGGAAAAGTAATTCATGTGGGTAGGATTAACCCCTTTCAATTCTGATATTTTCGTTCCCACTTGATACGGTTTAGGGATTGTTTGGTTCACGAATTTAATCCCGAATTGAGAATTAATACAGTTTTAAAACTTAATAAATATTTTAAAGTATTTTAATTATTCTCAATAAATTATACGGACCGAAAACATAATTTTAAACTTTGAATATTTAATTTCTCGTAGTCCCTTGTCCGTTTGAAAGTTTCGATTTCTTTCTTCAATAATAATATAAAATAAGGTTTTCTAGAAAAATAAAAGGTATAAAACGGGATGGGGTATTACACTTCATTTGTAAATATATTATAAAATTAAAATATATTTTGCATACAATTTTTTTATTCTCCAAATAACTTTATTTACAATCCTGCGAAAATCGCGGGGACATTATTTATGCAGATGATGAACAGATTTAGTTTTGAAGCTTTGGATCGGACGATGAGGGATATTGTTAGATCTCCTAATTGTTCGACCAGTAACTTGCCGTTCGGTGGTAAAACGGTTGTACATGGAGGGAATTTTAGATAAATTCTTATTGTTATACCCAAAGGGAGTAGGGAGGATATTGGTCATGCAACTATCAATGCATCGTATTTGTGGGATTATTGCAAGGTAGCATCTATAAAATTTCAAAATCGTTCGTTTATTCAAAATTATGTGATACAAATATTCAGTTAATTTTTCTTTTTTTGATTGACATGTGCTTAACTTTGACAAAAAAACATGAGATTGCAACATGGAGATATTGATAGCAGCTCTAATGAGGATGACATTGCCGAGTTCTCAAGATGGACTACGAAAGGAGGTGATATAATGCTTGGAGGTAGCATTGACGACATTGAATTGAAATTTTGAATGATATTTTGGTTTCCAATGTGAGTGATCCACTTGCATCTACAATTCAGAGTATTTATCCATCCATAGTTGATAATTTGCATACACACAAATATTTTGAGGATAGAGCAATACTTGCACCTACAAATTATGATGTAGAGTCTATCAATGAAAAAATTCTTTCAATGCTTCCCGGAGATAGTAAAGTATACTTGAGTTTTGATAGTGTGTGTAAAACATAGTTCGTGATGGGGATCATGGGTGTTGGAGTTATACGTGAAAGTATGCTTTTACCTTGTATAACTCATGTATTAAACACTTATTTATGAGAATAAATCTTTTATCGTATTTGTTTTAGATATGATTAAATGTTGAATATTTATTGCAACCAGTTCATTATAAGTAGTATGTGTTACATTGTAGTTAATGTGGTGATACCCGATCACGGAAGATCACATTAACGGTTTTCTTGTAACTAAACGTACAAATTCACGACCCAGATGGAATTGAGCAATCCGCTGTGAAAGATCGATGTGTAATTCTCAAATTGGTTTGTCTTGACCAATAGATTGCACTAGCACATTTAGTATGTGTTGAAGAGGACCTACAACGAGGATAAATTCTTTTGTTCTTAAATGTGAAGAATTAGACCTCAGTGGTTATTGATTTCTTAATCTCCGTCACTTAAATAGGACCGTGTGTGCTTAATGGTTACTGCTTTGATTCATGTTGGGTGAGAATCATAGTGACTTCGAACTTTGTGTTTTGGGCAGTAATATTAATCATACGACGGTTGCTAAAATTTAATACGGAGAAACGCGTGCGAGTACGGATCATGTGATTTATCCCCTTGGTGGGCTCAGAAGTTTTATCCTACCAAATCTTGCAAGTGAAGAATTAGTTTCTTCAGTATGGATAATAATGTTGAGTTGTCTTTACTCCAAGGTGAAAGATATTAATTAATTTAGAGCTATTCAGAAGCTTAATTAATTAATGGACTAGATAATCTTAAACGTGGGAAATAATAACCTGGAGCCCATATTATCGTAATATGGATTAAGATGGATAGTGCAATATTAAATTATTAGTGGTACTAATTAAAATTAATGGGCTGAATTATATTGGGGCTCAATATTGAAATTCAGAAGTCCATTGGAGGTCCAATCTTAATTCTCCTAAAGGCCCCTCAAGTCGCCCATTAAGTAGCTCAATAATAATAAGGTGATTAAAATAAAATAAAAATTGCTGATTTTTCTTGTGCTTTTCGAAAATTAGAGATATTAGGAGAGAAAAGATTTTATTGATTTTCTTAGAAAGATATTATGGAAGATAAGTATTCTTGGAATACAAGATTATTTCATAAATTCAAGAAGATCCAAATCTTGGATATTCTCCCTAAGATTTTCGAAAATTACCCTTTAATAAGGAGGGTGAGATTTTTGTGGAATATTTTATTATGGAGAAAAGAATATATGAGATACTCAAGATTTCTTAGAGGCTAAGAAAAGTTTTTCTCCACCTCTAAAATATCACAAATTTTTGGCCCACCCCTCTTAAAAATAGGGGATGATTATTTCATCCCCAAGTACATGATTCCATGTGTTGGAAAAATTAAGAGCAAAAATATTTTTCTTTTTCCTTGGTTATTTTAATTGCTTGAAAGCACTTCCCACCGGTGATCAAGCAAGGCGAAAGGGACATACTTGAGAAGGTCTTTTGGTTGGTAGCATGTTCGTGATAGTCCCGTGATAATCAAATGTCATATCTACAAAAGGTACGTAATCACATAATTTCTTAGTTATTCCGCCATAGATTTTATGTGAATTAATTCTACATGCATGATGATAAAATTATTGTTTGAATTATTATTTGAATTAATTAGTATTAATTCATGCTAGTAATAATTGTATTTAAATTCATATTTAAATTTCATCCCGAATAGTTTCCGGGCAACCCTATTTTCCCAACAACTAGTATCAGAGCCACGGTTTTTGGGCTCTAATCTTTAAATTGGAATTTAAACTGTTTAACATTAAAACTGATTAACATTAAAACTGAAATTAGATAGTGTTGGTGACCAAATTTAATCATGAGGATTAGTGGTTGTTCTAATTCGGTTTAGGATCACCAAACAAGAACGTGTGATTGATTATCACCGTAAATGATAAATCGAAGGTTCGGGTTGTAGAATCGTAAATACGAGAGTTGAATCTGTATTTATTTCGAATGTGTGCATGTTTAGGTGTGTTTGTGTGTGTTTTGGGGGTATTTGTGAATTTGAACCTTTTTTTATTGCTGGAGAACAACTTATTTATACTAAACATCAAGTAGGTGGTGTACATGACTCTTGGACTACCAAGCTTGCATGCTTGACATGTGTCCTTTTGACCACATTTGACCTTATCTAAGTTGAAACTTAGTTACAAAGTCTTGTGTTTGATCTTATCACATGTCTAGTTGTTCGTCATCATTTGCTTGGAGGATTCGGTCCTTGATCAACTTCTGTATTAGTTGTTCGCTTTTTGATTATATGGTTCATAAGTTGTTTGCCTGTATGTTTGATGCAGTTGTGCCTCTGGATCTTTAATATTTGTTCGTCAGACCTTGGTTTGATGTGAGGCTGATGGGCGTTGTATATTCCATAATCTGATGAGCACACCACCTTTTAACATTGTTGCTCGTCATCCATGACCCAGCATAAGGTTCATATCCGGCCTCAGATCTTAGAACTTGTTCGCCAAAAACCTATTCGTCAGAAAGTTGTTCGTTAAAGATGTTGTTCGTCATATAATACACTTCCTGGATTGATTTATGCACTCCTTTTTTATTTTCTTTGTTAATCATATCTAATTTGGGGTCGATACTTTATAATCTTCATTAGGGCTTTAACTTGTTGTTCGCCATATATTGATTGTTGTTTGCCTATCAACAATTGCCCCCTATCCTGACTAGATGTTGCTTCAGACGAGCAATTTTGTGGCGAGCAACTGTAGTTAGGATAATGTCTGGGTAAAGATTTGGACGAACAGTCTTGCATTGGCGAGCAACTTTAGGGTCACCGTTTCGTCTTCCCATGACCTGGGGGATATCCGAGGATGACGTGGGTGGCATAATTATGCACCGTCCACGCACGAGCAATCCCGAGGTCATGCGCCTCTATATTTGCACATAGGTCCTCCGATTTTCATCCTTGCTCGAAATTAACCCTATTTTTTATCGAATTGGTTCACATTCTTTGAGGAAATTATGGGTTTTACCCCGTTTTTTCTATGGGTATATAAATGAGTGGGAAATGAAAATTTTCCCACTCTTCTTCATTTGCAACAGTGCATTCCGGCGACTTCCACCATCTCCGGCAACCTTCGACGTTTTTCGGCGTAATTTCTTCAAATTTCGGCATTTAATTGCTCCATAAGGTAGTTATTTTACTTCATTGTTCATTTTTTCCTCTTTTTTCTTTCTTTTTCGGATTTCGCCATCACCACCGTGCAAGTTCCAGCGCCGCCGTATGTAAATCATCACCGGGATCCTTGATTAAACCTCTAAAAACTCTTTAATATTCAATTTACTTGTTTCTAATCCCATGTCCTCACATTCGAGCAACCATAGTTCCGAGGAAACCCTCATCCTCTCTTTCCGATTGTTACATACGAAAACCAGCCTCCGTTCGAAATTTCATCGGCATCGAACCCCAACGTTGATTCAGTTGTTCGATCTATGGAGGATACTGGTGCTCGCGCATCTGGAGGAGAAGTTGTTGTGGTGAGCAGTGATTCAAACGAGGGTTCTTCATCCATCTCTGAATCGGAGGAAGATCCCTAGTTCGACGAGCTTACTCGCGAGTTTTTGGAGGGGATAGACTTTCCGCATCCCAAAATGCTGGAGAATGAGATCCCATCTGGAGTTGCTCGCCCCTTTGAATGGCGAACATATTCAAATGAACATGCGAATAGCTTTTCTCGCCCCAAACGACAAATTATAAAATTGGAGAAGATTGAGTTCCAAGCGAGCAAAATTAAGAGTGTGGTTCTTAAGGAAGATCTTGATTTGATCCGAGAGACATATCAAATCCCTTTCGATATCCATATGTGGGCTCCCAAGAGGAAAGAGAGAGCTGATCGCCCACCTCCAGGATGCAGGGCGATCAACATTGACACGTTGATTGCCGGGTTGAGGTTACCGCTGCCCCCAGTTGTTGGTCGCTTTCTAGAGGCGACCAACCTTGCCATCACCCAGATTACGCTCATTGGGTGGATGAACTTGCTCAACACAATGAGCCTGTTCGCCTTGGAGGGGTATGTTGATCGTATCACTGCCGAGGAGATCAACTACCTTATGACGATTACCAAGTAGGCGAGGAAGGCTATTACTATCTAAAGGCCCGAACTGGACTTAAGATGATAGAAGGGGTGCCGAACAAGATTAGGGACTGGAAGCAACACTTCTTCTTTATTGGGGGTGACTGGCGAGCATTTTCTGGCCCACACGGTGGTGTTGGGCGGATAAACTCCCCCACATCCTACAGAAGAATTAGACATAAGCTTATTTTTATTCGTCTTGAACCGTGTGTTTCTAATTTAACTTTTCTTGTTTGCTCGCAGGTCCTCGATTGCTTAAGTGGAACACAGAAGAAGAATAAGAGATTGGCTCGGAGTTTCTCTTTACCTCCTGTTTGGTCGGCTTACGGAATAGAGAAGATATGACCATTCAGTATTTGAGCGACGAGAGGTGTCAAAGTCCTGCTCGCCTGCTAAACACACCCTCATCATCTTGAAGCCAGAGTTGAGGTGCCTCCAGTTATGAATTTTTACTGACTCTCATGAACTTGTTTGTTCATCTAGGAGAAGTTCAAATAATACTTGCTCTCACAATTCAAAAATTAATTCTCCTCTTTTTTTTATTAGCCGAGCAAGTCACAGTAGCAGTCCCTCCCTGCTTCGGCCTTCTCGAACAAAGAGTGCATGAGATACCTCCGCCGAAGAAAAGGAAGATTAAGGGGGACCCGCCCTCCAAGGTGTTAGCCATGACGAACAAACCGGAGGGAGCAAAAGTTCCTCGGTAAGCTGCCCCTTCTGGTCATGTTCGACCCGCATCATCTCCCGCTTCTTCTCCTCAGAGGGGAAAGCGCTTGAAAAGGGCCGATGGGACCCCTTTGGTGCATGACGCCCCACTGGCAACAAGGGGAAAGAGAAAGTGGGCAAAAGCCATGTTCGCTCTCATCCTGAGGAAGAAGTTGCTCGTCGTACATCGGTCGAGCCTGTAAAGAAGACGAGCAACGCTGGGAAAGATATTGCCCCATCCCGCGGTCCAGAGGACATCACCCTCCCAGGATGGGATGAGCGAAAATTTGCAGAGTAGGCATACTTTATCTCTCAAATGCCGAACAAGTTTCTTTTATCCTTTCTTGAATATTTCTAAGTGTAACATATTTTCTTATTCGCAGATATCGGGCTGACGATCACCCTGGGCGAGCAAACACCGTCCACCAGTATGTCTGTTCCAAAACCCCTGTGAATATAAGGGAGATTTCGGGCGATCATATCCGTAGGGCCACCGAGCTGATCGCCCGGGCATGGACCAGACCCATGGAGAAAACTATCTCCATGCAGGGAGTGGCGGACAACTTTCATCTCTCTATGATGCAGCATGCCAATGCACTCATCACGGCCTAGAAAGCAATGGCCCAGCTGGCCGAGCAGGAGGAGGCTGTTCGCCGATATGCCAGCACTGCTCGGCAGCTAACCGAAGAGAAGGATGGTCTGGTGAACAACTATGAGGCGAAACTTGCTCGCTTAAACAATCAGCTCACTCTCTCTCTCTCTCTTGACTCCGAGAAGAAACATCTTGAGGACATTCAAGGCCTGTCTGCCGAGCTGAAATGTAAAGAGGCTTTGCTCGAAGAAGGAGGGAAGAGGCTAACTGTTGCCGAATAGAAAATCACTGAACTCGAGGCGGAAGTTGCTCGCCTTAAGGAGGTTGATGCCAGTATGTATACCGGTGAGCAACTGGAGGCCGAGCTGCAACGTAGAGAACTATCCCCCTCCGAACAACATCGAACTCCAGTTAGGGGACATGATTGATTACGAGGTCAAGATTGATAAACTTGACCCTAGTATCATTGTTACTCGCCCTCCAGCTCCAGCAGATGAAGGTGAGCAGGCAGCTAACGACGAGCAGGTTGCCAAGGAGCAAGAGCAGAAAGCGGTTGAGGAAATGGCCAGGGACATGATCGTTGATCCCCCCGTCGACCAGCCTCAAGATCTCTCCCACGGCGAGCAACATCAAGAATAGGACTTAGAATCTTCATGCTTTTCTTGTAATAGTTGTTCATCTTTTTGTAGTACCTTCTCTTTTCACACTGTACTATTTTTTAGGCTTAAAGTCTTTTATTTTAATGAATGTCTTCTTTGTTCGCTCAGCTTCTTCTTATATGTTAATTGCCTTTACATTTCTTATTCAATGCTTTTGCAATTATAAAATATAATGTTGGGCTTTTGTTCGATTTGAACTCTGCCTTTTTATTGAATATGGGTTCAGCCTTAGGTTTTGTTCATCTTAAAAAAACGAACAACCTTTAAGTGACCTTGGCCCTTAAAGATTGACTTGTACCTTGAGCTTTGGACTTTTCTCTCAACGAACAACTATATTTACATCGTGAAAAATTACAAGTGTTGTAAGACTATTCATCATTAACATATACAATCAGACGAACAACTTTGAACACCAACTAAAACATGCTCGCTTATAATATTTTTGCCGAGCAACTTTATCTAAAATTAAAAGGATGAACCAGCACCAGACTATACAATGTGCCGAACAACCTTTCATTCTATACTTAACAAAATTTTCAAAAAATTAGGCAAGTTTTTTTTGTTCATTTGACTTTCTTGCCCCCCAGGACATTTGTTCGCCCAACAATTGAACTTGTTCGACCTATTGATAGTACTTCTTTAGATGTACAGCATTCCAGGAGTATTGGACCGGTTTGCCTTCCATATCTTCGATATCGTATACGTCATTAAGGATTTTGTCCATTATACGATACAGGCGCTCCCAAATTGGTCCCAATACACCTGGAGGTTGGGCGAGCAACTTTCTTAGAACCAAATCTCCAACTCTGAATTCCCTGATTTTAACATGGGAATTATAGTAGCGTTTTGCTCGCTGCTTATAGGTAGCATTTTTTAGCTCGGCATTTAATCTTTTTTCTTCGAGCAAATCCATTTCAGTAGCTAGAGCAGAGTTGTTCGCCTGCTCATCAAAGTTGGTCATCCTGATTGTGTTGGTCTTTAATTCAATTGGTATCACAACTTCTGTTCTGAAAGCCATTGCAAAAGGTGTTTCTCCGGTGCTTGACCTGGGAGAAACTCTATACGCTCACAAGACTTCCGGGAGTTCTTCAGACCAACTACTTTTGCTCTCCGCCAATCGTACTTTTAACGTATGCTTGATAATCTTATTAACAACTTCAACTTATCCATTTGATTGGGGATGATAGGGAGTAGACTAGTATTTTTTGATCCCCCACTTCGTACAGAAGTCTCTCAACTATTTCCCATCAAACTGCGGACCATTGTCTGTCACAATGGTTTGTGGAATCCCAAAACGACAGACAATGTTCTTCCATATGAAGTTGATCATCTTTTGTTGCGTAATTTTCATCATGGCCTCTGCTTCTGCCCATTTCGTATAATAATCGACTGCCACGACGGCGAATCGAACATTTCCAACTCCTGCTGGGAAGGGGCCAATAATGTCCATCCCCCATCTTGCAAATGGCCATGGGCTGTAAACTTATACGAGCTCCTGAGCCGGGGTATGAATGTTCGGGGCAAAAATTTAACATTGATGACAAGTTTTTGCTTTCCTGATTGCGTCCTGACGTAAAATCGGCCAATAATAACCTTGTCTGATAGTTTTGTACACCAAAGCTTGCCCCCCAATGTGATTCCCACATACTCCGGCATGTATTTTTTCGAGTATTGCTCGTCCTTGCCCCCTAGGCAAACATTTGAGAAGTGGAATTGATATTCCCCTTTTGTAAAGCTACTCGCCTACCAGAGTATATCTGACGGCTTGCTTTGTTAGCTTGGCAGCTTCAAAAGAGTTGTTTGGTTTTTCTCCACTTTTCAAGTATTTAACTATATTTGTTCTCCAATCTTCTTCTTCACTTGATTGTTCGTCTAGTTGGTTGACATTATAATTTATTGTTGATGGGTCGTTCATCTTTGTGATTATAATGTCTGCCAACTCTGCAGGTCCTTCACTTGTTGCTAGTCGGGCCAATGCATCTGCCTGAGTGTTGCTTGTCCTTGGAATTTGTTCAATGAAGACTTGATACAATAGGGACATTAGGTGAGCAACAATCCGCTGATATTCGATCATGTGATCGTCTTTTGCTTCATATTTGCCTCGGACTTGATTCACGATCAATTGTGAGTTGCTGAATATTTGCAAATGTCTGACACCTACTGCAAGGGATAAGTGGAGACCAGCAATAATAGCTTCATATTCAGCTTCATTATTGGTAGCCATGAAACCAAATCTGATTGCCGAGGTGAAAACTTGTCTGTCAGGGCTTATCAGGACCACTCCTGCCCCTGAGGCTATGTTGGTTGAAGATTCGTCGACATAGAGATGCCGGGGATGATCTAGTCCTCTCATTGGATCTGGTGGGAAAGTTAGTTCGATAATAAAGTCGGCTAAAGCTTGCCCTTTGATCGCTGTTTGAGGAGCATAGATCACCCCAAACTGGCTAATCTCTAGTGGCCATCTTAATAGACAACCAGCTGTGTCTGGGCGATGGAGAATTTATCTGAGTGGAAAAGTTGTTAGCACCTCAACTTGATGGTCGAAGAAGTATGGTCGTAATTTCCTCACACTTATAACAGGCGCATACGCCAGCTTTTCAGTTGGGGAATATTTGATCTCCGCTTCGTGTAAAGCTTGGCTGACGTAGTAGATTGGTTGATGAAATTTGCCGTCCTCCCGTACCAGTACAGAGTTGATCACCACTTCTGACGCTGCCAAATACAAATAGAGCTTTTCACCTGGGATGGGCTTTGATAAAATTTTAACATCTCCCAGGTAGTCTTTACGTTGGTCGAATGCCTTTTGGCAGTTGTTAGTTCACGCAAACTTTCCTTTCTTGATGGCCTCGAAGAATGGACGGCACTTATATCCTGATCGGGATATGAACCGGTTCAATGCTGCTAGGCATCCTGTGAGCCTTTGCACCTCTTTTACTGAGCGTGGTGGTTGCATATCCACGATGGCTTTGACTTTTGTTGGATTGGCCTCAATTCCTCGTTGGCTAACAAGATATCCCAGGAACTTCCCAGAATGAACTCCAAAGCTGTTTTTCTTTGATTCAACTTCATGTTGTAGTGTCGAAGGGTTTTAAACACCTGGGTTAAATATTGGAGATGATCTTCCTTTCGGGGACTTTTGACCACGATATCTTCTACGTAGACTTCTACGGTATCTCCAATTTGTTCATCGAATATCTTGTTCACTAACCTTTGATATGTTGCTCCTGCGTTGATGAGGCCGAATGGCATTCTTTTCCAACACAGCAAGTTTTTTTTTTGTGTAAAAAGTTATGTTTTCTTGATCGTCTGGATGCATTGGGATTTTATGGTATCCGGCAAAGGCATCCATGAATGTTAACATCTCGTGACCCAAAGTGCTGTCCACCAACTGATAAATATGTGGGAGAGGAAAATTGTCCTTTGGGCATCCTGCATTCAGATCTGTAAAACCTATGCATAGCCTCCAGGTTCCGTTTGGCTTTTGCACAAGGACTGGGTTTGCTACCCATTGTGGACAGAGGGCCTGACGGGTTAGATCGTTGTCTAAAAACTTCTTCACATCTTTATTCAAAGCTTGATACTTGTCTGGACCGTACTTCCTTCGTTTTTTATGGACTGGTCTTTTTGATTGGTTGATATTAAGCTTATGGCAAGCATGCTTTGGATCTATTCCCACCATGTCTGCATGAGACCAAGCAAAAACATCTAGGTTCTTATTGAGGAACTCTTTCATTCGGGATCTGTAAGGGGTCAGGGAGCTCAGATCCTATGTACAATTCAAGATTTTCGTTCCCAGGATTAACTTTGAACGCCTCCAGTTCTTCAACTGGAGATGCTCACCGTTTTTGTCCTTTCCAAAGAGGATCAATTATTGGTCCTTCAGGGTCGAAATCATTTTCAATGTTCATGGGCTCTGCTCCCAGGCGGGGTTCTAGATCATCTGTTGGCCCGGACCCATTGTTGTTAGCCAACATCTGGCCCTCCAAGCCACTTGTTGTATGTTGCTCGTCACCATCCCTATGTTGTTCGTCAAGTTGGAGTTCCCCATGGGTGGTGACGAGTTGTTCGTCCAACACTTGCTCATCAGGAGGCTGCTCGTCAGTATCCATATGATCCTCCGCCATGTTCATCATGTTCTCCAACACTGATGGTTCATCAACTGGGTAGCTGGTGGTGGCTTCCATCATGGATACTTGTGCTTGTTTTGGTTGCAGTTGTAGGAGACATTCACGTGCTTTTCTTTGGTCTCCCTTTATTGAGCCAGCTCCACTTGCTGTTGGGAACTTTATGCAATAGTGGTAAGTTGAACATGCAACTTTAAATTCATTTAAAAAAGGTCGACCAAGAAACCCGTTATAGGTCGAATCCTGATCTATGACCAAGAAATCTACCATTCTTGTTATATTTTTCTCGGGTTCCTTGACCGTTACAAGCTGAACGGACAACCTAATCTCCCCTAATGGGACTGTTGCAGTATTTCCGAAGCCTAAGATTCTATGATTTGAATCCCGTATGTAGCCCGAATAATCTCTAAGTTGGTCGAGCGTCTTTTTGAAGAGAATGTTGGTGTAGGCTCCGGTGTCCACCAACAATCTATGTACTCTGGTCCCCATGATCTTTGCACAAATTATGAGCGAATCATTGTCTGGAGTCAAAATCCCGTCCAAGTCCTTCTCTGTGAAGACTAGTTCAAATGTTTGTAGGACGAAGGAATTGATCCCCATTTCTTGTACTTGGTCGATTGCTCGTAATTCGGATTTTCTTTTTCGGTTGGAAATTGGTGGTCGTCCATCAGAACATCCTCCCGCAGGTCCTGAGGGCTCCATCATGTATAAATCCTCTAATGGACGAGCAGCAATGGCGGGAACTGGTCGCCCGGGCTTATTATTCCTTTGAGGTTGACCATCCTCCTCATCCTCTGAGTTGTTCTCCCGGGCTCTCTTTCCAGGTTGCCTTTTGACGAAGTCGGAGAGCTTTCCCTCCTCGTAGAACCGCCAAAGTTGCTTGAGAAAATCTCTGCACTCGCTAGTAAAGTGCCCCACGTTTTGATGGTAGGCACAATACTTATTAGGGTTGAGTTTGCCAGTCTCTTGGCGAATCCTACGGGGAGGGGAGAGCAATTCTTTCTCCTTTACATTTTCATACACAGTATCGATTGATATTGTTAGCACTTGATTCAGCTTTTCTTTCAGCTCCGTCCCCTCGGTAAATGCCTTCATATTTTTAGGGACCCGAATAGCCTGTCCCACCGGGTTTCTTGTTGTTCTCCTTGGGATCAGCCTTGTTCTCTCCCAAGTTTGCTTGTAGGGCTTCGTGCATGGAAATGAATATGCCGGCTTGGTTTCTAGATTCGGTATAGCTTTTCGGGCACTTTAGACGTACCTCCTTCCATAACTCCGATCATTTATTTAACCCGGCCATGACAGCTATAATTTTTGTATCTTTGCTAACTGGCTCCCCTTCTAACAGTACTTTGTCGAACCTCTCCATAAACGCCCGGTCTGATTCATTGTCATTTTGCTTTAAGTTCGACAACCGGTATTTTTGGGATAGATATGATCCAGCTGTTGAGAAGTGGGAGAGGAATTCTCGACTTAATTGAGCAAACGAGTGGATTGATGCCGGTGGCATTGCAGAAAACCACTTGTGTACTCTGTCTCCCAAAGTCAAGGGGAAATTTCGTTACTGGGTGGCATCACTGGCTCCCACTGAAATCATGTAGTCCGAATACTTTGTTAAATGGACTCGGGGATCAGCAATGCCTTCATATTGTATGCTTACCGGAAACTGAATCTTTTTCTAGACCGGGGCCTTCAATATGATAGATGATAAGGGAGAGAATGGCATGCTGGTCGTCTACATCCATCTTTGTTGGTCAAGCTACCCCTGCATGCTCTCCACGGCCTTTCTTAGGCTTGACAAATCATCCAGAGATGCCCCCTGGCTTGGAGGCTGTTCGACGAGCAAAGGCACAGGCCTTTCTGCTTGTCGCAGTCCCTCACTTGGAGCGGGTATTTCCTGAGGTTATATCCTAGGGTTGCTCGCCGCATTCGACCCTAGGTGCCTAAAGGTAGACTGTGATAGCCTTTCGTGCACCGATGGATGAGGTTGCTCAAAAGTTGCTCGCCCATCTCCTGCTCCTTGGCGAGCAGCTTCTTTCTGGAGTTGGGGTTGGCCAAGCCTGTCCTGTGCACTGGAACGAGTCGTTCCGTGACTGGACATTGTTGTTCGTCCTTGCGCGGACTCAGCCTGACCCCCTGTTTGGTCGGCCACCTTGGTTTTACCCTTATCCCACCGGACTTGGGTATTGTTTACCTCATGTTGCTCGCCCCTATTTGACCTGGCTCTTACAACTTCCACTGGTCTAATTTTAGACCTTGCTTGAGAGGGTCTGTTTTGTTCTTGCTGCCTCTGGATGGTTTGGAGAGCAGCAATGGTTTTAGCCAGTTCACTAGGGTTGCTCGCTAGAGCCTCCAATTCTGGTGGAATGTTATGGTTTATGGCCGTAAGTCTTGATCTATTCGCATGTCTAGGCTCACGATCTTGGTGGCCAACTGACGAAGCTCGAGTGGGAGAAGCTCTCCTCGATTGACGTGAAACTTGTGTTTCTTTAGATTGAAGTATCCTGATTTGAATTATCTTCTCAATCTTTGAGTCTTCAAATTTAATATTGAAGAACACCAAGAACACTTTTGTTTGAATCTTCAAGAATTTCTTGAGGATTTCTTCAAATCTTCAAATTATAAATTCGAAGTTCTTGAACTATCACACTTAATCGAAGGTTCGAACCCTCCTTCTAGCACCAATTTATTGGTGATCAAATTTAATCATGAGGATTAGTGGCTGTTCTAATTCAGTTTAGGATCACCAAACAAGAACGTGTGATTGATTATCACCGTAAATAATAAATCAAAGATTCTGGTTGTAGAATTGTAAATACGAGAGTCGAATCCGTATTTATTTCATATGTGTGCACGTTTAGGTGTGTTTGTGTGTGTTTTGGGGGTATTTGTGAATTTGAACCTCTTTTTATTGGTGGAGAACAACTTATTTATACTAAACATCAAGTAGGTGGTGTACATGACTCTTGGACTACCAAGCTTGCATGCTTGACATGTGTCCTTTTGACCACATTTGACCTTATCTAAGCTGAAACTTAGTTACAAGGTCTTGTGTTTGATCTTATCACGTGTCTGTAGTTGTTCGCCATCATTTGCTTGGAGGATTCGGTCCTTGATCAACTTCTGTATTAGTTGTTCGCTTTTTGATTATATGGTTCATAAGTTGTTCGCCCGTATGTTTGATGCAGGTGTGCCTCTGGATCTTTAATATTTGTTCGTCAGGCCTTTCGTATGTGTGCACGTTTAGGTGTGTTTGTGTATGTTTTGGGGGTATTTGTGAATTTGAACCTCTTTTTATTGCTGGAGAACAACTTATTTATACTAAACATCAAGTAGGTGGTGTACATGACTCTTGGACTACCAAGCTTGCATGCTTGACATGTGTCTTTTTGACCATATTTGACCTTATCTAAGCTGAAACTTAGTTACAAAGTCTTGTGTTTGATCTTATCACGTGTCTGTAGTTGTTCGCCATCATTTGCTTGGAGGATTCAGTCCTTGATCAACTTCTGTATTAGTTGTTCATTTTTTTATTATATGGTTCATAAGTTATTCGCCCGTATGTTTGATGCAGGTGTGCCTCTGGATCTTTAATATTTGTTCGTCAGGTCTTGGTTTGATGTGAGGCTGATGGGCGTTGTATATTCCATAATCTTCTGAGCACACCACCTTTTAACATTGTTGTTCGTCATCCATGACCCAGCATAAGGTTCATATCCGGCCTCAGATCTTAGGACTGGTTCGCCAAAAAGCTATTCGTCAGAAAATTGTTCGCCAAAGATACTGCTCGTCATATAATACACTTCCTGGATTGATTTATGCTCTCTTTTGATTTTCTTTGTTAATCGTCTCTAATTTGTGGTCGATGCTTTATAATCTTCATTAGCGCTTTAACTTGTTGTTCGTCATATATTGATTGTTGTTCGCCTATCAACAGATAGTAGAATTGCTAGATCTTTTTTGTACATATCCAATTGTCATGGTTTTTAATGTATATTTTATTCATGTGTGTGAATTATTTGTTTTTAATTCGATTCGTTCGAATTTATTTTTCTCGTGAGAAAATCCACGAGTAGATTAGTTATTTTTATTTTTATTTGATCAATGTAATAGACTAGTCTAGATCTAGGTTTATTTATTTTTTTGTAAATAAATTGTAACCGGATCGAGACGAAGATGGAAACGAAGAGTTAAAGACGACGTACCCGGACGATGCATGCATGCGTGGCGCGTGCATGGGAATAGATCGTGCATGGGGTGAAAAATAAGAATGAACGGAGAAACCCGGAGCATGGCGCGCGCGCGGAGGCGCTGCCGCCCGACGCTCGACGCTCGGCTGTCATGGCCCCGAGAGGCACGCGGCCCACCTCCGTGGGCCGACGCACGCTGGATCTCGGGCTGTGAATTTTTTTTCCGTTGTTATTTTTTTTTTGTGATTCCAAATGTCTTTCCGAACCTCAAACAAAGTTTTTGACAAAGTGTTGAGGTTCGAGTGGGAGCTTATCGAGACGAACGATGAAAGCAACAAGGACGATTTCTCGCATCAAGACGTGAAGAAAATTAAACCGTGACAATTGAATTTGAGTGCTCCAATGTGTTTAATTTTTTTTATGGATATTTTTTCGTGCACTTATTATTTGTTAATATGCGTTTGCATGATTTTAATTGTCCAAGGAAAACCTTACTTTTGAAATTACTAAGTATGTTTCTTTAATCGCAATTTTATTCCGGATAATAAAATTGAATTATTTTGACCTCCATAATTTATTTATTTGTGAAGTCTTTTTGGAATACATTTCCCCTCGGATCAGCCAAAAAGATGGATTTCACATGAATAAATTCCGAAAGGATGATTGTGGATTATTACTAGTGGCGGTATTGACCCTCACCACGAGTGGCTTGCTCTAAGCGAAATAATAATCCTATATTGAATTATGGTTATTACTTTGGCATAAGAAATTGATATTAACTTACTCTCCGCGGAGTCCCTATCAATTTTTATGTGGTCAAAGTGGGAGTCAACTATTAATTTTGAATTAAGGATTTGTAACTTTAAGTTTGTGATCCGCTTGAATGTGTTTAAATGTATAGACCATCCCTCGTGGCTCATTTAAATTGTTTCGAGATGTTGGCCGATGCATGATTATATTGTTTTAAGGTTTCAATATAATTGATGTGATCGAATTATGTGATAATTTCGTATTTTTCAAGATATTGATATGAATGTATGTTTTATTCTCAGTTTATCATGTCGCAACCTTTTAATCCACTGTTTAGTATACCTAAAGATAACAAACTTGTTGGTGAGAACTACAATGAATAGAAACGTAACATGAAAATGGTCCTACCCGTGCAAGAACACTATTGGATATTTAACGTTGCCGTACCCAAGAAACCTAATGATAAGTCAAGTAATGCGGAAAAAGCGGTATTCAATGATTAGAAGCACTCATGAGCACATGAAGCGCATCAACTTGATATTTATGTCTGAAGATTTGAAACACATTCATGAAGGCATTGAAGCCGCTGTTGAAATCATGGATAACCTTGAAGAGATGTTTCACCATCAAAACCCCATTGCTAATCTGTTCACCATTCGTGAGAAGCTCAATAAGGAAATGGTGAAGGGAACACCTATAAGGGATCATGTTCTCAAATTTAGGCGTGAGTTTTGATAAACTTGAGTTTGATGGTGTCGGGCAAAGTGAAGAAAGTTAAATTGATTCCATACACCTAAAGTTATCGAGCAGTTTTGATGGGTTCTTTTGGGAATACGTGTTATCAGAACACAAATTCACTTTGGATACCCTGCTCAAAATTTTGGTATCGGTAGAGTTGCACTTAGGGAGTAAGGATGAGGTTTTAATGATCAAGAGCCTTCTTTCGAAATCTAGGCCAATGGAAGGTAAGATTGAGAGAAAGGAAATTGATCAGAACCAAACCAATCGACTCACTCTTGATGGCAAAGAAAGAGCAATCAAACCGTACGGTATGAAGATATCCAGTAAGAGTAAGTGCTTCAATTGCAGTGAGAAAGGACATTGGAGGTCTGCCGTTCTAAGCCTAAGAAGGCGGTAAAGAAAGGTAAGTCTCATGCTTTAGTCGTTGAAACTTATGTTACGACGTATGCTACCCACGTTTGGGTAGTGGATACCGGGGCAACTGATCATATTTGTTTCACTCTTCAGGGGTTCTAGCTAACCCGACGACTTAGCGAGAATGAGATCCTCATCACTTTGGGCGATGCTACGAGAGTGGCAGCCGAAGCAGTGGGAGTCGTGCACCTGTCTTTTGAAGATAGAGTTTTAATTTTAAGTGATGTTTTATACATTTCGAACTTTAGAAAGAATTTAATTTCGGTTTCTAAGTTATTTTTTTATGGATATTCAGTTACTTTTAATAAAGCTGTTACTATTTCTTTTAAGAATGATTTTATCTGTCATGGAATGTTGATAAATAATCTCTATACGATTAAGTGTGCACACCACTCAAATGATGAATCTAATAATACGTCGATCATTTCGAGTAATAAAAGAAAACGTTCTTCGGAAATGAATGAAACACTTCTATGGCATCTTAGACTAGGTCATATTAATCTAAAGCGGATAGAAAGACTGGTGAAAGACGGATCCTTGGAGATATTCCAAGTCGAGTCGTTTTCAACTTGTGAATCTTATTTAGAGGGTAAAATGACCAAGAGGGCATTTGGAGTCAAGGGGAATAGAGCCACGGAAGTGTTAGAACTCGTTCATACCGATGTGTGTGGTCCAATGTCGATCAAAGCAAGAATGGGGTATGAGTATTTTGTCACTTTCATTGACGATTACTCGAGATATGGGTACATCTACCTTATGAGGCATAAGCCTGAAACTTTTGACAAGTTCAAGGAGTTTAAGGCCGAAGTCGAGAAACATAGGGAAAAGAGTATCAAGTTTCTACGATCAGATCATGGAGGCGAATACCTCAGCGATGAGTTCTTGAACTACCTATCGAACGAAGGGATCGTATCCCAATTAACCGCACCGGGAACCCCTCAACAGAACGGTGTGGCAGAACGAAGGAACTGGACTCTTTTAGAAATGGTCAGATCCCTGATGAGTTATTCAGATTTACCCAAATCGTTTTGGGGTAACGCCTTGGAAACGGCGGCTTACATTCTAAACTTGGTGCCATCCAAATCGGTTCCTAAAACCCCGATAGAATTATGGACCAGGCGCAAGCCCAGTCTGAGACACATACGAATATGGGGGTGTCCGGCATACGTGCTAGATAAGGAAGCTGGTAAATTGGATCCACGTTCAGAGTTAAGGCTATTTATAGGATATCCCGCGGGAACGAAAGGGTGTATGTTCTATAGTCCCAAGGATCAAAAGACCGTGATTAGTACACACTTCAAATTCTTGGAGGAGGACTATATGAAAAATCGGAAGCCTAAAAGTGAAATTACCTTAGAAGAATTGAGAGGGCAAACCCCGATACCAAGTATACAAGATGATATACCACACGTCACACCTTCACAATCGGAACCCCGTCGCAGTGGGAGGTTTGCTAGATAACCCGAGAGATTCATGAGAATAGGAGAATCTTCGGATTTGATTCCCGGTGATGAATCAGACCCATGGACATACGACGAGGCAATCCAAGACAATGACGCAGAGTCATGGCAAACGGCAATGGAAGCCGAGATGGGTTCGATGGATCATAATCAAGTGTGGGAGTTGGTCGAACCACCTAGTGGGGTAGAACCCATTGGATGCAAGTGGGTATACAAGAGGAAAAGAGGACCGGAAGGGGGGTTGAGACCTTCAAAGTAAGGCTAGTGGCAAAAGGGTATGCTAAAAAAGAAGGGATTAATTATGAGGAAACATTTTTCCCTGTAGCTATGCTTAGGTCCATCCGTATTCTCTTGTTGATTGCTGCGCATCTAGATTACGAGATCTGGCAAATGGATGTCAAGACAACTTTCCTTAACGGAAGTCTTGACGGGTTAGATATCTATATGCAACAACCCACAGGTTTTATTGAAAAAGGCAAAGAGAATTTCATATGCAAGCTCAAAAGATCCATTTATGGACTTAAGCAAGCATCGCGTACTTGGAACCAGTATTTTGATCAAGTTATTAAGTCTTATGGGTTTGATCAAAATGAGTTCGAGAGTTGTGTGTATAAAAAGTGTGATGGAACTGCGGTGGTATTCTTAGTATTATATGTAGATGATATTCTACTCATTGGAAACAATGTAAAGGTATTATCAGACGTAAAGGTATGGCTGTCAAAACAATTTGATATGAAGGACTTAGGGAAAGCCGGTCACATCCTTGGGATCAAGATCACTCGCGATCGCAAGAAGAGATGTTGGGCCTATCACAAGCTTCATACATTGACACTGTTTTGAGGCGTTTCAGCATGCAAGATTCCAAGAAAGGTTTTGTACCTTTTAGGCACGGAATCCATCTATCGAAAGAAATGAGCCCTAAGACGCAAGCGGAGATAGATGACATGAAAGGCGTTCTGTACGTTTCGGGCGTAGGAAGTCTTATGTATGCAATGCTGTTTACGAGACCGGATATCTACTTTGTCGTGGGCATGGTGGCGAGATATCAAAGTAATCCCGGGAAAGACCATTGGACTGCCGTAAAGTGCATCTTGAGGTATCTGAAAAGAACTCGTGATAGGATGCTGATTTACCAGTCAGATGGTCTAATTCTCGTGGGATACACAGACTCGGATTTCCAATTAGACCTAGACTCTAGAAAGTCTACCTTGGGTAATGTGTTTTGCATGGGAGGAGGAGTCATTTCATGGAGAAGCGTTAAGCAGAAATGCATCGCCGATTCGACCATGGAAGCCAAATATGTAGCTGCTTGTGAAGCAGCGAAGGAGGCAGTATGGTTCAAGAACTTCTTAGTGGACTTGGACGTTGTTCCAAATTTGCCCGACATGATCATTGTCTATTGTGACAATGCCGGAGCAGTTGCAAATTCAAAGGAACCGAGAGTCCACAAGGCCAGCAAACACATAGAAAGAAAATACCATCTTATACTAGAAATCGTTAAGAGAGGAGATATAGTGGTGGCAAAGATAGCGTCGGAAGACAACCTAGCGGATCCATTCACAAAGAGTTTGCCTCAGAGTACATTCGAGAGACATGTGGATGGAATGGGAGTCAAGACTATTGCCAATCTACTTTAAGTATAAGTGGGAGGAACTATTAGGTTAGTGTAGGTTGACATAAAGATGTCACATAGAGCTACTACACTAGACATACATGATGTATACTAAAAAGCAGACTTTAAGTTTAAGTGGGAGATTGTTTGAGTTATACGTGAAAGTATGCTTTTACTTTGTATAACTCATGTATTAAACACTTATTTATGAGAATAAATTTTTTATCGCATTTGTTTTAGATATGATTAAATGTTGAATATTTATTGCAATCAGTTCATTATAAGTAGTACGTGTTACATTGTAGTTAATGTGGTGATACCCGATCACGGAAGGTCATTTTAACGGTTTTCTTGTAACTAAATGTACAAATTCACGACCCAGGTGGAATTGAACAATTCGCCGTGAAAGGTCGATGTGTAATTCTCAAATTGCCCTGTCTTGACCAAGAGATTGCACTAGCACATTTAGTATGTGTTGAAGAGGACCTACAACGAGGATAAATTCTTCTGTTCTGAAATGTGAAGAATTAGACCCCAGTGGTTATTGATTTGTTAATCTTCGTCACTTAAATAGGACCGTGTGTGCTTAATGGTTCTGCTTTGATTCATGTTGGGTAAGAATCATCGTGACTTCGAACTTTGTGTTTTGGGCAGTAATATTAATTATATGACGGTTGCTAAAATTTAATACGGAGAAATGCTTGCGAGTACGGTTTGTGTGATTTGTCCCCTTGGTGGGCTCAGAAGTTTTATCCTACCAAATCTTGCAAGTGAAGAATTAGTTTCTTCGGTATGGATAATAATGTTGAGTTGTCTTTACTCCAAGGTGAAAGATATTAATTAATTTAGAGCTATTCAGAAGCTTAATTAATTAATGGACTAGATAATCTTAAACGTAGGAAATAATAACCGGGAGTCCATATTATCATAATATGGATTAAGATGGATAGTGCAATATTAATTTATTAGTGGTAATAATTAATATTAATGGGCTGAATTATATTGGGGCTCAATATTGAAATTCAGAAGTCCATTGGAGGTCCAATCTTAATTCTCCTAAAGGCCCCTCAAGTAGCCCATTAAGTAGCCCAATAATAATTAGGTGATTAAAATAAAAGAAAATATATTTGCTGATTTTTCTTGTGTTTTTCGAAAATTAGAGATATTAGGTGAGAAAAGATTTTGTTGATTTTCTTGGAAAGATATCATGGAAGATAAGTATTCTTGGAATACAAGATTATCTCATAAATTCAAGAAGATCCAAATCTTGGATATTCTCCCTATGATTTTCGAAAATTACCCTTTAATAAGGATGGTGAGATTTTTGTGAAATATTTTATTATGGAGAAAAGAATATATGGGATATATTCAAGGTTTCTTAGAGGCTAAGAAAATATTTTCTCCACCTCTAAAATATCACAAATTTTCGGCCCACCCCTCTTATAAATAGGGGATAGTTATTTTATCCCCAAGTATATGATTCCATGTGTTGGAAAAATCAAGAGTGTTGGAAAAATCAAGAGCAAAAATATTTTTTTTTCCTTGGTTATTTTAATTTCTTGAAAGCACTTCCCACTGATGATCAAACAAGGCTAAAGGGACATACTTGAGAAGGTCTTTTGGTTGGTAGCACGTTCGTGATAGTCCTGTGATAATCAAAGGCCATATCTACAAAAGATACGTAATCACATAATTTCCTAGTTATTCCGCCATAGATTTTATGTGAATTAATTCTACATGCATGATGATAAAATTGTTGTTGGAATTATTATTTGAATTTATTAGGATTAATTAATGCTATTAATAATTGTATTTAAATTCGTACTTAAATTTCATCCCGAATAGTTTTCGGGCACCCCTATTTTCCCAACAATGGGGATGTGGTGTCTGTTGAATTCTTGAATTCAGTCAAATGTTTAGGAATGCCAAATCATCGTTTGATGTTGAAAGAAGGTGTGTCAATAGTTATTTTGAGGAATCCTAACCAGAAGTCCGATCTGTGCAATGGAACAACATTGATTGTCACTAAACTTGGAAATCACATAGTTGAGGCTGAAATTATTTCTAAAAAAAAATATTTGCAGTAAAGTCTACATTCCAAGAATGACTTTGACAAACTCAAATCAAACTATGTCTGTGAATTTTACTAGGTGTCAATTTTCGGCATTGCTTTGTTTTGCCAAGACAGTGAATAAGAGTCAAGGTCAGTCGCTTTCCACTGTAGGAATGTATCTTCCCAAACAGGTTTTCACGCATGGGCAGTTATACGTTGCAATCTCTAGAGTAAAAAGCAAGAGAGGACTGAAAATTTCGAGTCTTGCTTCCGATGGTAAACAGTCAAAGTATACAATAAATGTTGTGTATATAAATCTTTAGAAATCTGTAATATTATTCAAATACAGTTTAATATTTATTTTCCATTAGTGGATGAGCGTAAAAATATTATTTAATTTTTTGTTATGTATTTTTTAACATTGTACTTATTGAAGTGGACCAAATTTCAATTCGTAGTGAATAGTATATATATTTTAAAATAAAATTTACAAAATTAGTTTCATGATATATTCATAAAATATTATACAATCATTTTTAAAAGGCTAACTTTTTTTTAAAACATTAATAAAAAAATTTAAAAGTCCGCGAAATTTGCGGGAACTGCACTACTAAAGTTATATTTTAGTATAGATTTAGATTGCAGTTTAAATGGATTGTACGACTCTAATAAAGAAGGTAACAAAAACTGGTCAATGCGAATAACTAAGATTTGCAGGATTAGAAATATATATTTGGTTACATAATTATTAGTAGGTAGTATTTTTTCAATGACTAAATTTATTTTTAACATCTTATTAATCTTGTTTGGCTGAGCTTATATAAGTTTTTTAACACAATTTATAAGTTGTTTTGAAGCTTATAAATTCTATAAAGAAAAGGTTTGGTAAAAAAAAAAAATACTAAAGTACAAGCTCTTAATATAAGTTTTTACAACTTATGACCACTCCTACCCCTACCCTACCCCATGCACTCACTTGCTCTTAGATCCCGTAAGACCGTCTGATTCAATTTTTTATTTTAAAGAATACGGTAGAACTACGAATATTGGGAAACATAATTATTAGGTGTTACCTTCTGATATAGATTGCGTGTGCATGAATGTGATTATGGAAAGTATCATTGAATATTCTGCATTATATACATGCAATTATGCACATAAAATTATTTACCCATTTGCACAGCAATATTAAACAATCCCAACTGATGTAAACAAGAACATGTAAACATTCATTAAACTAAAATTTCCAAAAATAGTAAGCAAGTCATCAGCTCAGGCCTAAACTTACAGTTTAAGCAACTAATGCAAGACTTGGCATCGCACTTTGTTTCTTACAGCCCTCAAGGAAACAACGCCATATCAGTGCATTAGGTGCGATTGTCATTCCCAAAATGAGTAGCTCAGCTTCTTTTATACGCCTACATCTCGTCAATAGATCCACAACAATGAGATAATGATCAATATCTGGTTCAACAGAGTACTTCACTTTCATTTGGTTAAACAAGTCCATCCCCTCTTCCACCAATCCAGCATGCCTACAAGCAGAAAGAACAGCAAGAAAAGCAACCTTATCCGGCTTGATACCCGTTCCCTCCATCTCTCTGAATCTTTTTATTGCTTCATTTGCATAGCCATGCAATCCAAGAGACGAGACAAGAGCTGTCCAAGAAATAATATTCCGTTCTGTCATCTCATCAAAGATCTTAACCGAGCTCTGGATGCTACCACATTTTCCATACATGTCAATCATCGTGTTGCAGACAAATGTGTCACAAATCTTAAAATTAGTCTTCACAATAAGCCCATGAAGAGAACTTCCAAGAGCTAGGTTACACAGTTTGGTACAAACACTGAAGAGGCTAACAAAAGTGTATTTGTCAGGATATACTTGAGATTTACGCATGTGATCAAAAAGCTCAAAAGTCTCTTCATAATCACCATTCCTCGAACAAGCAGCAATCAATATATTCCAAGACACAGTGTCTGGATTCTCCATTTCAGCATACAATTCTTGAGTTTTTTCATACTGCCCTGTTCGGTTATGAATCCATGCAACAATATTGGACGAAACAACAGGAAGTTTGGTGTTACCAGACCCTACAAACATCAGGGCATCAGATACTAGACCATTTCGGGCATAAGAGCTTATAAGAGAACTTGACACGTATCTATTATCATTGTGTCCCATTTTGATTGTCAGCGAGTGAAGCTGTAGCAGTTCTGTTTCCGGAGATGATTTAATAACAATGGAAAATGACACTTCATTTGGGTAATAGCCTGACTGGATCATCTCTTGAAGAAGCCGAACTGAAAAGGAAGAACCCCTGTTTGAGTATCCTAGCATCAATGAGTTCCAAGAGACCAGATTCTTTTGAGTTATGCCATCAAAACAAGTTTGAGCTTCTTGCACTTTATCACATTTTGCATAAAAATTAACCAAAGCACTGCCAGCGTAAACACCCGAGTCAAAACTTTTCTTAATAATCTTTGCATGGATGCACTTCCCATATGATAAAATATGCGTTCTTGAACAAGAGTGAAGCACACTTGTAAGTGTGGTTTCATTGGGTGATAATCCACTCACACACATCTTTAGGAAGAGATGGAGTGCTTTGGTTGGTCTATCACTATTTGCCATTCCGCCAATTATTGTATTCCACGATACAATATCTTTAACAGGAGCGTTTTCAAACATCTTCTCCGCCAAACTTGTTGAAGCAGATTTCACAAGCATATTAATCAGACAATTGTAAACGGAACCTACATTATCAAATCCGTACTTTATCACTAATCCATGGATTTGCTCCCCCAATTCCATATCATCTTCTGCAAGACAAGATAGAACACTCACGAAAGTGGACTCAGATATTCCAACTGGGCTCATTCTCAGCTCAGAAAACATAAAAACACAATCTTCTATACATCCCATTTGTC
This sequence comes from Ballota nigra, assembly GCA_947034835.1. NCBI lineage: Eukaryota > Viridiplantae > Streptophyta > Magnoliopsida > Lamiales > Lamiaceae > Ballota > Ballota nigra. The sequence goes on from OX344730.1 coordinate 18,398,556, forward strand.
CAAGTACAGATATCATGCTATTCCAACTCACTAAGTTCTTTTTAGGCATGAGTTCAAATATTTCCAGAGCTTCAGCTACACATCCATTGCGCCAGTACATTCCCAGCAACGACGTTCCAACATAAGCATCCACATAAAGCAGCCCACTCTTTTCAATCAATGCCTGCAACTGCGTTCCTTCAAAGACATCCAGCCAATGACACGATAGCAATCCACCAAACGTGAACTGTGTTGGCTTGAAACCACGCATTCTCATTTCGTAAAAAAGTCCCAAAGCCTCAGGAAAAAACCCATCTCGACTATAAGAACTTATCATGGTATTATAAGTCCCAACATTTCTGTGAGGCATTCCATCGAACAGCTTGCGAGCAATGAAAACATCGCCCAAGGAAGCGTACTTTGCTATAAGATTGTTATGGACGAAAACTGGTTCTTGTGCCGGAAAGGAGCCCATGGTGATGACGAGTGCGTGGATGGACTTTGCTTCGTCGAGTGAACTGATTTTTGATGGGTCTCGGAGCAGCTGAATGTGGCTGCGGTGTTTGATGTTCTGTCCATCAGAGATTCCTGAAAAACAAAGCTTTTGGATAGAGGGAATGAGTTTATGGGTCACGGATGATTGGAAACCGATCTTGGGAGAGATCGATGGAAACTTTCTCATGCAGTACCAGAAAAATCTTGAAGACAGAAGAAACAGAGAAGTAATCAGTAATATAGCGGAAGTAATCCCGTCCCCTTTATTGAAATTTAATTTAAAATTATAATTAAATCCTTTATTTTTATTTTTTTTAAATTTAAGGACAAAAGATTTTTGGGAGTGAGTTGGTCGAGTGGGAAAAAAAAAATTCTCTTTCGGTTATCTTGTTAATAGTAAAAATAATATTACCGTCTCAAAATATTTTGCGCTTTTTTTTTTCATATTATACCCTTCGCACTTTTAAAATAAAAAAATATCAAATTTCACCTTTACATTATCCATAAATTAACACAAAATATTAAAAAAAAATATCAAAGGATTACATGTACATTTTCATTTGTCGTTAATAGAATTGTATTTATAAATTGTGTTTATCATATCTTTATATAAAATATATTACTTGCACCTTTAAAAATTAACATCGTGAGTAGTATATTTTATATAAAATAATAATAAACACGATATGTAAATATAATTTTATTTGCGACTGATGAATACCAGAGGTGTGAAAGTAAATGGTTGAATGGGGGAGTATTACTTTGACGCCCAAGCTACATACAATTTCAAGCAATTTTTTATTTTATACACATCAATTTACATTTTTTTATTTTGTATGTGCTCTCGTCCGGAATAGGGAGGATCTTACAAAAGCACAATGAGTTGCTGAATCATTTCGGCAGCATTCAATGAAATTCGATTTTAATTGCTTAAAAGTATATGTTCTATTAATTCAGCTACGATAGATAGATTTGACGATAAGAGTTCGAATTTGATAAAAAAAATTAAAATTAATTCAAAACCAGCAAATCCAATTGTACGCTGTACATCCCATATTCAACAAAAGGAGAGCGGGAACTAGAGCTGTTACATGAAACGAGCTGCTCGTGAGCTCGACTCGACTCGTTAGTTTAAACGAGCTCGAGCTCGAAAAATACTTGATTTCTTAACGAGCCCAACCGAGTTCGGCTCGTTAGGCTCGATAGGCTCGTTACACTCGTTAACGAGCCGAGCCGAGCTCGAATTATTACTCGTTAATGTTACCGAGCCGAGCTCGAATAACAGCACTAGCGGGAACCACCCCATGCATGAGAACCTTATGTTCACGGCTTTCAGATCCTCATTTCGTTGGGATGATTATTTGATGTGTCTACTACTAAAATTAATATATACTAGTGTACAATTATAATAACATAGTTTATAACTATTTCACGTGTATTATTGGTATGAAAATAAGAAATTGAATTTGAAACAATCTATGTCATTTTCGGTGTTTCATTATGTGTTGGATATTACGATACATATACGGTAGTATATTATGATACCGATATAAGTTAATGATTTACTACAAAATTGAATAGGATAAGTGGCACGAAGGAATCGAACTGCATTTGATATAGATAATTTGTTGACAATACATGTAAAGTTCATATGCATAAGCACCAATGCACCACATATAGTAATGCATTTGAGGAAAAAAAAAAAAAGACAATGCTGAATTAATAATTGATCACTTAAAAGTAAAAAAAAAAAAAAAAAAAAGGTATCAGCACTCTCTCTGTCACGGTACAGATCAGGAAACTAGTTGTCAATATTCAGATACACTTATCCATCATTAAAAAGTAACAATACTTTAGAAAAAGTCCACACATCTTTTGACTTATATGAGGAAAAACAAACATCAAAAAGCATTAGTACAGACAAATCGGATCATCTAAAATGAAGAAACATGATTGAAATCCCGAACAATGTTAATGATGGTAAGGATCAGGCCCACCGGGACTACTCCGATAAGGCCTATATCGACGATCAGAGCCCGTGGAGCCACTCTGATCGTCCACCTCAAGTAGCATGTTTCTACGAAACATTGCTCGAAAAGATTCCGTCGCTCTCATCTTGTGGAGAAAGGATTGATCGGGGCGAGCTTCGTGTCTCGCTACATTCACTGTTAGTAGTATGAGAATCAACAAGAATTTGAAGCAACTCATTGTATTAATTCGTAATGTGGATGGAGATGCAAAGAAGTAAGGCTAAAGGTATGTATATATAGATGAGATGGGTCAATGTCTTATCAGGATTGGGCTGTCAACTTGATTAGTTAAGCAAACAGAATATTGAGCCTAACCTAGTACCTTAAATTAAAGAATGTGATGAGGTATGAAAAAACACCAATTTTAAAATCATTGAAAAGTGATTGTCTAGTCAGCAGCTTTAGGGCATGTTAGCCGTTTGCGATGTTGAAAGGGTCAAAGGGTGCAAAGGGCCATAAATTGGGTGTTAAACATATTCGCAAGTTGCTTGGAAAGTGAATATTCTGTGGTTTGTTTAATGGTTTACATATTGTTTTTGGACTCTTTTGTGCACTATTGTCTCAAAAATGGATCTTGATCAATGAGATCCCGCTGAGAATTTTAATGAATATGCAAATTAAGGACCCATGGCGTAATCCAACGGCCATGATATCATCATATACCAGAATGAGTGATAAAGATGATTGGATGTTCGAAGATGCAATTAATTGATGTATACTCACTCACTCTTGAAGGGGTATTAACCTAAGATGTGAGGCCAAAAAAGGATGAGTCATGATTCATGAACAATGAAGTTAGATCTCACATCTGTCTGTTTGGAATATCATCTTTCTTCATTGAGTTTGTCAGATTTTCGCCTTCATCCCAGTTTTAAAAGAATAAAATGAGTCCATTTTTTTTTTTTTAAATATAAGTTGTAAAACAAGAGCTCTGTATGGGAACAAAAAACAGGGTCACTCAGGTGCTTTTTCCAATTTTCATGGAAATATAGAGCGCATTTTTTGTTTTCCTTTAATGAATAATTGTAAAAAAATGAACATGTGATTGGGTGTAAAGAAATAGAGTAGGTCTTGGGAACTTGATATTTTTGTTGAAAATAAAAGTGTGATTAGACATTAAAAAAAAAAAAAAAACTGAATTTGTGTTGTTTTAATTGTTCTTTTAATTAAAATAAGTTTTACATTATGTTTAGGTATGTGCCTTAGTTTTTCCTTTATATGTTTAAATTTATGATGCCATTGTTGGTTAACTGGATTAAAAAAAAAAAAAACAAATTCAGCCACGATTTTTAATCAAACAGGAGCCATTGGGTATTAAACACGTTTCTGAAATTAATATCAATAATATAACTTAATAAAGCTATGTGTATATAAGTTTATATTGCCCACTGGACGTACGATTTCAAATATCATCAGTGGGCAATTTTTTAATGTATAAGTAACTTGTTTTCTCAAAAAATATGCATATATATTGTTTGTTTTTATATTATGTAGAGTTTGTGTTATAATAATACTAGCATTTAAACTAAATAATACATAAATATCAAGTATATATTGGAAAATGGTGGTGGTGTGAATGAGAAATTATGTCTCAAATTGTTGTAACCAAAGTGAGTGGAAAAAGCAAAGGTTTTTGTTCCACAATGGAAAATGAGTAAAAAGTGAGTGAGTATATAAAGGGGAATCCATTGAAACTTGTAATTTGTGTTCAAGGTTATGCTCCACTCTCTATGTGCGCGCACAGGGGGTGCAAATCTTGGCCGAATTTAGCCTATGAAACACGAACTTGTGTGCGAGCGCGACATGCAAGCTTAGTGTACTATACAGATAATTTCCAGCGCTTGCTACCTTCTTCGAACTTCAATTTTGCTTCGTTTGATTTGTCAACTTCTCAGTTCATCTTGAGCAAGACAGTGTGTTATATCGTTGCCCGTTAATCATTGTATCCTGGGAAACAAGTTTCATACGATTCACTTGCACAGAAAGTGAAGGGCATAATTTGTTTTAAGAAAATTGTGTCTAACACTAGCCTCGATTCTTCGTTTCTATTATTTTCAACCATTTACGGTGCATATTTCCTAGGCCTATTACACGAGCCGAGCGAGCCGAGCTCGTTCGGCTCGATTGTGTATCGAGCTCGCTCGTTAAGGCTATCGAGCTCGAAATTGGGCTCGGCTTGGCTTGAAATTGAACTATGAAACTCGAGCTCGACTCGTTTAACAAAATTAACTCAGCTCGAAATTTTGTTTACCCACACACAATAGAATTTTTTCAGTAAGCAAATTGTTGAAGATGATATATATAGATGTTGGACAAATGGAATTTGGTCAATGCTGTAGAAATGAAAAAGATGACAGATGAGAAGGAATGTCAAAGAAATATATAATCGTTTGCCCTTTTTTTCAAATATGTGTTCAGTAAAACTTCACAGAAGAGAAAAAATTAACTAAATTAATTGTTTGATACTGACAAAATAGATAGGGGGTCTGTGACACTGCGTGAAAGATGGCCTTGGACGGTGAGCAGCGGGTTGCAGACGATGGCGATTGGGAAATTGGGGTAAGGAAAATTGAGGTTGCACTGCTTGAGGTGGGAGCGGGCCGCACTGCGTGAAGTGGGAGCGGCTGCTTGAAGTGACGCCGAAGGACGGCGGGCGGTGGCGGCTAGAAAATATGGGGCAGCGGCGGGAATGGAAATTGCGGCTACGAATGTAGGATTTGCAATTGAAAGAGAAATTGGGTGTAGGAAAAAGAGATTTATGACCTAATTATTGAATTTACATAAAAACCCCCATACCTCGAGCCTAGCGAGCAGCTCACGAGCCGAGCTCGGCTCGGCTCATTATGCAAACGAGTATTTTTCGAGCTCGAGCTCGGCTCGTTTAACACTACGATTTGAGCCGAGCCGAGCCTTAACAAGCCGAGCCGAGCTCACGAGCAACTCGTTTCGTTTAACAGCACTAATATTTCCTACAGTATATAGTACTTTTTTTATATATATTAGTAGTGTTTATATTTTAATAATACTAATATTTTATATAAATAAACTAAAATTTTCTTTAAAAGAAGATTGTATTTGCTAATTCTAATATATATGCATAAGTTTTATATATTGTTGTAAAATTAAGAGTGTAAACAAGAACACCGATTTGTTTACCTAGTTCGTCATGAATGACTACATCTGGGGGCGTACCAAACCAGGAGTTTTCACTATATTTCTGTGTGTATACAATACTGGATACAGGGATCTATTTATAGGGATGTAAACGAGCCGAGCCGAATACCATCAAGCTCAAGCTCGGCTCGTTTGGGTTTTTATAGGCTCGAGCTCAGCTCGAGCTTTATTAGTTGAGCTCGAGCTCGGCTCGTTTGCAAATTTTTAGGCTCGCGAATAGCTCGAGCTTAGCTCGTGAAATATTCGTTAACCAAGTAAACGAGCTTGGCTCGAAAAAAGCTCGTTTTCAAATTAATCAAGCATAATTCGAGCTTGAGTTCGAATAATTCGGCTCGAAAGGCTCGGTTCAAAAAGCTCGGCTCGAAAGGCTCGGCTCAAAAAGCTAATTAAATTTTTAAAAATATATACAAAAATAACACAACTAAATTATGTCTACTTAAAAACATAATAGTGCATACTCCATAATAATAAATTTGTCCCTAATAACACATAATAATACTAATATCATAATAAATTTGTCTCTACATTACATTCTTATGGATATATTTTTTAAAATATTTATATAAAAAGAAAAAATTAATTAAACGAGCTTGCTCACGAGCCTATTCGCGAGCTCAGTAAACGAGCCTATTCGCGAGCCTATTTACGAGCTCAGTAAACGAGCCTGTTCGCGAGCTCAGTAAACGAGCCTATTTGCGAGCTTTCGAGCCGAATACCATCAGGCTCGAGCTCGGCTCGATAAAATAATCGAGCTCGAAATCGGGCTCGAGTTCGGCTCGTGAAACATAACAAACGAACTCGAACGAATATTTTTTCGAGCCGAGTCCCGAATAGCTTGCGAACGGCTTGGTTTGATTACATCCCTATCTATTTATAATAGAAAAACCCTAATCTAATCCCTAAAGCCTATTAGGTTATTAGGCTCATAAGTAATGTCCACATCAAATCTTACGGATTTGGTATATTAAATCTACTGGATTTACAACACTCCCTCTTGGATATTACGACACAACGTATATGTCTCTTCAGAAAAACTCCACATGCTAGGTAGCGATAAAAATGTTTAGCTAGGAGGAGCGCAATTATTGATCTTCCGGATCCAATCTTCAGGATTATTTCGATGTTGTTACTCTCCCTGAAGACAACAACTTTCTAAGTCTTCACATCCAAATATCATAAACATATTTTTCAAAAGTAGAGGTCGGTAGGGATTTAGTGAACAGATCTGCTAGATCGTAACTGTCACTAGGTCGCACATATTGTATGATAATTACGTCACTCTTCTGGAGTTCGTATGGAAAGAAGAATTTTGGAAAATATATTTCGTAAAGTTCCTCTTAACGTACACGTTGTTCATTTTGTGCAACACAAATTGTGTTGTCTTCATCGATTACAGTAGGGATTGTATTATTTAATAGATCTCCATGAGATTACAATATCATCACAAAGAAAAATATAACTAGTTTGAGTTATCATAGAATGTGTTTAACATCATTCCAATGTCTCCTCCTGGGAGAAGTCGCAAGCAAATTTATCGCAAATGCGATGTCCGGACTTGTGCAGTTTGTGAGATAGGGTATGCACCAAGTATCACTTAAATAAGGAACTTCCGGTCCTAGGATATCCACTGTATCCTCTTTGGGCCTAAATGGGTTCTTATCCACTTCAAGGGATCGAACTACCATAGGTGTACCAAGTGGATGAGATTTATCCATGTAGGATCTCTCAAATAACCTTTTCAAGTAGGTTGACTGGTGTATAAAATTCATTCGTCCTTCAGGGAGATATCATATTCATTTTTCCTTCAGGGAAATGCTCGAATTAGTTTTCCTTACGTGAAATACTTTAATTTTCCTTCAGGGAAATGCTTTTATTTTTTCTTCAGGGAAATTCTCGAATCAGCAGGTCGAGACTATACTTGGTTTTATCCAAGATTTTCATTTTGAATTAAGCTTTCAAGATTGAAGTGACTTCTTCAATCTCTTTGCATGTTCTGATTATATTTAGATCGTCAACATATATGGATATAATGCAAAAACCACTTTGTGATTTCTACGCAAGGGAAAGCTATATTGTTTGTATATTCCTTCGTTGGGAGGAATTCACTAAGTCGATCGTACCATATTTGATCTGACTGTTTCTAGATCATGTAATGACCTTCGCAGTTTTGTACTATACATACTGCGGTTTTCATCATTCCTCTTCTGGGGAATCTTAAATCCATCAAGGATATAAATATTGGTATGTAATAACCATATAAAATATGCGGTGTACAAGGTCCATTAACTGCATTTTATTTTAGCTGTCAGTGATTAGTGGATCTTTGTTTGTTCATACCAGGAGAATATGTTTGATCACAAACAATCATGGGTCTCTGCGAAAATCCTAAAGCTATTAACCTCGCTTATCACCCTTCTTTTGGTTTTCGTGTAAACACTCATTATCCTACAGGAATAGCTTTTCGAGTGTACGTACAATAGAACCAAAACTTATTAGCGAGTTTAGCTCTGCCACACTTTTTCTTCTTCCTTATTGCACCCAAATCAAAGTGCTTCGGGCACTCAACTTTAGGTACTGGATCCAGATTTTAGAAAGAGCAATTATGGACACAGATATGTTGTCGACAACGAATTTATATTGTTTCTCCGGTATTTATTTATTGATCTCATATTAACCAGATCACATCATTTCCCTTATGTATTTGATCTGGTCGTTCCGCAATCCTAGTATTAGATCATTTTGTGCACGTGCTTTGTTACTAGGATTCTTCATCTTCAGGACGGATCTCTTCTGGAGATCTCGAGTCTTCTAGACATATCTCTTCTGGAGATTTCAAGTTTTTGGCTGACCAGTTTTGCTAGCTTTCATTTGAAGTGTGTAGGTTTCTTTTATAGGTCTTTTACGCTTCTGGCGTGTGGGGCATGTATACTCGTTTTTCATTTAGACTACTACACCTTTATGGTCAGTAAACTTATCTGGCAGATTACTTGCTACACATTGCAAGTTACTTATCATTTTGAACTTCAAGTTCAGTTTAACTAGTGCATGAGTCTAAATATTGAGGACCTTTTTCCTTCAGGGAAATTTATTGGTCATTTCTCTTCAAGGAAATATCTCGATCTGTTTTCTTTGGGGAAATTTGTTGGCATTAATTTTTTGTTTCCAATCTCCCTCTAATGCCGAGAATGGACTTTTCATCAATTATGCAGTCAGCCAACATGGCTGATAATGTGTTGTGGTGGTACGCGTACCGCACGATAGAATGTTCGCAGGTGGAAAATGATGTATCATTTTTTGTGCACTAGTTGTAGATGGGAGTACTAATGATATGCAGTGGGTCGGATTTGAATTCGAGTAGCTACATGTAAAATTCATGCCTCTAATATGTAGCTAAGTTAAAAAAATTGCAATAATGGTCTAGCGATTAGCTTGATGCATCAAATTAGAGACTCAGCTAGACCATTATGGTGTGGACGTAAGGGACTTAACGCTTCACTTTAAATTCCTAATGTCATATACTAAACATTGAATGCAGTCAATGTGAGCTCACTGGCATTATCCATTCGGATGGATTTAATTTGATAGTTTGGGAAATGAGAACTAAGCTCAATAATTTTGCAATAGGCTTGGCAAAAGCGTGATTGCAGATGGATAACGAGCATACATAAGTCCACCGTGTGAAGGCATTAATTTTGACCATTAACTACCAAAATGGTCCCCATACTAGAATAATCAGTCCATAAAGATCTCAATGAAACCATTCTAAAAAATGGAAGATTTAATTCCAACTTTAGTACGATTCAGCCGTACTCTAAGTTCATCCTTTGTACATGCCATATTTATTTACGAAAGGGTTTGACGTGTTATAGCAAATGAACTTAGACAAAATCCTACATATCACATTATTATTTTAGATGGACTAACCGTTCATGCTATAATATGTATGAATCTAAATTGAATTTTAAGACCACATCTACAACTCTTCAGGAGGTTGGATTTTGTTACTAAGGTCTTCCACGCTTCAGGCGTGTTGATAGGCGAACAACCGGCCAACAATATTGGGAACAAAATTATTAGTCTAATAAGATTAAGAAATCATCAAAAGCAATAATATGGAAGAGGACGAGCAACAGGGACTGTATGACATAGGAGGCGAGCAACAGGGACTAAGGTCCTAATGAAGGAGGCGAGCAACAGGGACTAAGGTCCTAATGAAGGAGGCGAGCAACAGGGACAAATACCCATATGAAGGCGGCGAGCAACCGGTCATAAAGGCCATTACGAGGTAGCGAACAACAAGAACAAGAAGACTCAAAGTCTCAACAAGAGGCGAGCAGGCGAGCAACTTGGGTTATAAAAGTTTCCAACACCCAATGAAGACATACAGACGAGTAGCTAGTCACCAAGGAGAGCAGCTGAGTGGTTCCAAAGACCAAGTACAACATTGGGAACTCCAAGAGTCACCAACTTTTGAAATAGTCAATGTGTCTTAACACTTGGCACCCATCCATAGGACAATAGTTTAGATGTTGTACAAATGTCATAACACTTGGCAAAATCCTAATGGCTAAGCCATCAAGATGGTGACACCTAGCCTCTTTGTATGCCTATAAATACCCCTTCATTTGCATGAAAGAGTGAGGAATTTTCCAAAAAAATAAGAAAGTAGCATAACTCTTGCAAATTTCATCCTTACATATTACTTGATCAAATTTCATGATTTCTTAGTTTTGTTTGGTGATCTTAATTTGAGAAAACAGCCACTAATCATCTTGATTAGAAAAGGTCATCAACAATTGGCGCTAGAAGGAGGGTTTCGAACCTCCGTTTCATAAAAAATTCGAAGAAAGGTTGAAGATCTTCACCGGAATCTGCAAAATTTGGCCGGAATCCGGGAGGAAGCCATTGGAAATCAAATATACACACTATTCGAAGCAAAATCATCTATACATACATCACTTTGAGAGTTTGAATGCATGTGTGTATGAACTAGGGTTTTCAAACCACCATATTCATACAAACAAAGCTAGTAACTCTTAAGAAAGGTGTCTGTTGGAGACAAAATCACCCCATTCATTTGCTTACCACTTGTACTTTGGTAACCAAAATGGTTCGATCACAAGAAGAACGACATTTGAGCACGTCTCCAAGTCGTAGGTCAAAAACTAGGGTTTCGTCTACTGAAGGACATGCACGTACAGTAAAAGCAACTTCGCAAAGAAACGTCCAAGTTACCATTGATACAATCCCGCCGGAAGTGGAAGCTCTTGCTCAAAATCCCGAAGAGCTAGCAAAAACGATTGCTGTTTTACAAGCATTGCAAAGGCGACAAACGGTCGGGCCATCAGGGACGCAGGCGGTGACCAACAGGGCAGGCGAGCAGCAAAGTGAAGAAAGAAAAGACGTGCGAAATGACGAGGTTGACAGCAAAGAAATCCGTAGGAATAAAGGGAAAGCTCCTTTAAGTGAACGACTTGGAAGTCGAGGAGAATCCACTCCGGGGACAGGTGAGGAGTCGAGCAGCGGGGACACAAGAAGTATAAGCCACTATCACACAAGAAGGGCAAGTTATCACGGAACGCATAGGGAGGATCAACTGAGAGGCGAGGAGCGAGCACCGGGACAAACACACCATGTTGCTCGCCGCTCAGTACACGAAAGGCTGAGAAGATCAGCCTTTGGGCGATTAGGTCCCAATGGAGCCAGTAACATCGCTAGGCACGCCACTCAAGAGAAACGTCCCGTTAGCAAGGGACTGCGTCATGAAGAGGTCATTGAACCCAATCATGACGAACATCCTTCTAGTGGAAAAATGTCTCCAGACGAGTGGCAAGCTTTGAAGAAAGCGGTGGAAGAGATGCAAAAACAGTTGGAGGAAAAGAAAGGCGACGGATCAACGATGTTGCCATCATCACCCTTGTCCCCGGATATCCTTAATGCGCCGGTACAAAAGAAAATGCAATTCCCGGCCATTAATTTGTACGAAGGAAATTCAGACCCGAAAGTACACCTGTCCAAGTATACCGATTACATGATATCGGTAAAGGCGTCTGACGCAACTCAATGTCGGAATTTTCCGTTAACTCTTGGTGACGGTCCTCACAGATGGTTCTCCGCCCTAGCTCCGGGCTCCATCAGTTCGTTCATGCAACTCAGCAAGGAATTCCTCTCGCACTTCTCCACGGTCGGATCTTACCTTACGCAGAGACATAGGTTGGCAGATCTGAGGCAAGGAGACGAGGAGTCTGATAGAGCCTTCCTTGAGAGATTCGACAAAGTCCTACTGGAAGGAGAACCAGTAAGTGAAGACACTAAGATAGTGGCGGTTATGGCAGGGCTTAAGAAGGGGACAGATCTGTGGAAGGAAATGCACCTAGCTTTCCCTAAAACTTATTCTGAATTCAGGCACAAGGCTGGTGTATACATCTCGATGCAAGAAACTCTACAGAGAGAGCTGGGAGATAAAGCTGATACCAAGAAATCGGGAAAGAAGTCAGGAGGGGAATACAAGGCCCCTAAGAATATGAAAGCTTTCAGTGAAGGGTCCGAACTGAAGGAGAAGTTGAACCATGTCCTATCCACATCAATTGAAGCTATATACAACAACGTGAAGGATAGAGATATGCTATCTGAACCCCGTAAGATACGACAAGAACGAGGAAAGATGAACCCCAACAAATACTGTGCATACCATCAGACCATAGGTCACTTCACAAGCGAATGCCGAGATCTCTTGAAACAGTTATGGAGATTTTACGAAGAAGAAAAGTTGTCAGAATTTGTGAAGCGACAGCCGGGAAAGAAACCAAGGGTGGTGATATCCTCCGGCTCAGAAGATGATGAGAGCGATGAACAGCCAAGTAGGAGGGATCAAAAAAGGAAGAAAACGATGGCAGCCCCAGCCGAACCCGTCCGAGAAATCTTAATGCTTGAACCATCCGGACCGGTAGGGGGCTGTTCTGATGGTAGGCCACCGATGTCTAAGAGAAAAAGGAAAGCAGAGCTGAGGGCGGTAGCTCAAGTCAGGGAAGTTGGGGTAAACCAAGCTACTAAAAAGACAAGCGAGTTGGTGTTTTCTGAGAAGGACTTGGACGGGATACTTACACCACACAATGACTCACTAATCATCTGTGCTAATATCATGGGGGCCCGAGTTCACCGTCTGCTTGTGGACACAGGCTCCTACACAAACATCTTGTTCAAAAGCACACTAGATCAGATAGATGATTGTGAGGGGTATATTAGAGAATGTGATCATAAAATAGTAGGATTCGGAGATGCTGTAACCGTTCCTTTAGGATTAGTTACGTTGGCGGTCGAACTTGTATCGACCGAGAATCCCGAAAGGAGACTGACTAGAATGGTAGAATTCTTAGTTGTAAATCAGCAGTCTGCCTACAACGGGTTTCTTGGTCGACCTTTCATAAATGAATTCAAAGCGGCCGTTTCGACGTACTACTACTGTCTTAAATTTCCAACTCCAAAAGGATCGGGTACGATTAAAGGTGATCAAAGAAAAGCCCGAGAATGCCTCCTGCAACTTCAACCCACTGACAACAAAATATCCATGATGGACGAGCAGCCGAGCAGCAGGGACGAAGGTGAATCCTCCATTCTAGATGAAATCATGGAGTCCGTCGACACTGAAGTAATGGAGGTGGACGATCAGTAGGGCTTGGACGAGCAGGAGGGCATGGGCGAACAACAGGGAAGAGAGGCCGTACCCGAACTAAATCAGGTCGAAGACTTGGAGCCAAGACTGGGGGCAGAACCAATGATCAAGGATGAGATCAACTTTGAAGGGCCCATTATCGATCCTCGATGGAAAGACCAAAAAAGGAGAGCAACCCCGGTAGAGGAGTTGGAGGCAATAAGAGTTGACCAGAATCGAGAAGACTTGGAATTATTCATTGGATCTGAGCTCCCTGAGCCATACAGATCCAGAATGGAAGAGTTCCTCAAGTCCAATCTCGATGTATTCGCATGGTCACACGCTGATATAGTAGGCATCAGCCCTGAGCATGCCTGTCATAAGCTAAATATTTGTCCAACTAAGAAACCGGTGAGGCAAAAGAGAAGAAAGTTTGGACCCGATAAATATGAAGCATTGGACATAGAAGTGAAGAAGTTACTTGATAATGATCTTATCAAAGAAGCCTTATGTCCTAGATGGGTAGCAAACCCGGTGTTAGTGAAGAAATCAAATGGTACATGGAGACTATGTATCGACTTCACTGATTTGAATGCCGCTTGCTCTAAAGATAACTTCCCATTGCCTCATATTGACCAGCTGGTGGACAACACGGCAGGACACGAGCTCCTTACCTTCATGGACGCATTTTCCGGGTACCATCAAATACCAATGCACCCAGATGACCAGGAGCACACAGCGTTCTACACCAATAAAAACTTGTTATGTTGGAAAAGGATGTCGTTCAGGTTGATTAACGCAGGAGCCACGTACCAAAGACTCGTTAACAAAATGTTCGATAAGCACATCGGCAAAACAATGGAAGTGTACGTGGACGACATAGTCGTAAAAAGCCCGAGAAAAGAAGATCATTTGGAACACCTCGCACAAACATTTGAGATACTTCGAGCGTATAACATGAAGCTAAACCCAAAGAAAAGTAGCTTCGGGGTACACTCGGGAAAATTTCTTGGGCACCTGGTCAGTCAACGGGGTATTGAGACGAATCCATCAAAAGTCAAAGCAATTATGGATATGCAACCGCCAAGGTCGGTTAAGGAAGTTCAAAGACTAACCGGATGTCTGGCGGCCCTAAACAGATTCATTTCCAGATCTGGAGACAAGTGCCAACCCTTCTTTGATGCCATCAAAAAAGGACAGTTCCAGTGGACGAGTAATTGCCAACAAGCATTTGAGCAATTAAAAGAATATCTGAGTGATACCAAGATTCTATCAAAACCCGTCTCTGGAGAAAAACTGTACCTGTATCTAGCTGCATCAGAGGTGGCCATCAGCTCGGTCCTAGTTCGAGCAGAAGGGAAATTTCACTTGCCAATTTACTACGTGAGTCAGGCCTTGCATGAAGCAGAGATTAAGTATTCGCCCATGGAAAAGTTAGCCTACGCACTGGTGATGAGTGTGAGAAAGCTAAGGCCGTACTTCTTCGATCACCAGGTGGAGGTCTTAACAACTTTTCCATTAAGGCAAATCTTACAAAGGCCTGACACAGCTGGTCGCCTCCTCAAGTGGTCGCTCGAAGTAAGCCAATTTGGAATAACTTATGCACCTCGAACAGCGATCAAGGCACAGGCGTTAGCCGACTTTATTGTCGAATTAACCTTCCCTCAAGATCCGACGAGAGGTCATAATCGCCCATGGCACATGTATGTAGACGGATCATCAAATAATACAGCAGCAGGAGCCGGGATAGTGTTGATCAGTCCAGACGAACAAGTGTTCACCTCAGCCGTAAGGTTTGAATTCATGGCAACAAACAACGAGGCTGAATATGAAGCATTGATAGCCGGGTTACGACTAGCTCTGGCCGTGGGAGTTCGAAAAGTTCAAATTTATGGAGATTCCCAGCTGTCACATCCAAACCATTATCCAGAGCGTACTTCACATTTCTCACACTATCAGCATACGCACATATATACCCAAGATTGGTATTGTCGGTTACGTCTTGCACATAAGTGGTGTAAGAAATGGCACGCTTGTTCTTCTTTTCCAGCTGGTCGACGTGGACCTTCAAACACTCCACTCTTTCCACCAGACCCACCCGCTCGGTCTCCAGGACTTGCACACGATCAGTAGCGACACCCAAATCCAGTCTAAGCTTCTCTGAAGCATTAGACGCTATCATCTCCCGGTCCTCAGCGGCCTTTACCTCCCGCGTCCATGTGAGCTTGGCTCTCTCAAAGTCAGCCTTCATCTTAGCCAACTCTTCATCTTTCTTCTTCAGCTCATCATCCTTTTTCTTCAATTGGGCAAGTTGAGCATCACGATCTGCTTCAACTTGCTCGATCCATCGCCCCAGGCCGCGATTTGTTCGCTCTAACTCGATGGCTTGATCCAAGACTCGTTGAGCTGAGATTGATTGATGGCTTGCATTATAGCTCAATAAACGAGCATTGTCACTAAGGCTCTGACTCTGAATGATTTCCTCACCGGTCTTGGTCCACGAGCGGGGGACATACTCCATGGCTCTGCGGACGTGGGAGTCCTTAATCTCTTGGGGTGCCGGAGGAGACTTCACACAGCTAAACTGGTGAAGCACTTTTGAGCGACCAGGATAGTCGTTTTTCCGGTACCTGTTCGAAGAAAAAAGCCGTCAGAAAACTAAGTCAAAGGAATAAACTATCAAATTGGATAGGAAGATACTCACTCCCTCATTTTTACGGGGTCGTAGCCCAAATACGAGTTGTCAGGGAATGAGCTCCTGCCCTGACCGGCGATCATCGCGCCAATAACTTGTTGCTCGGTCACCTCCTCCACCGGCGAGGAGCGAGCAATAGACTTACCCACCTGAGAAGAACCCTGTCCTCTTGTCCGTTTAGAACGGTCATCTCCCTTGCGAGGGGCAGTTTCCTTGGCAAGTCTTTTCTTGCCCCTCGTGTCTTGGGGAGGTGGCGAGGAGCGAGCAGGAGGGCGGGGAACGGGAGCAGGAGCTTGAGGAACAGGGAGAGGGTCCTGAGGAGCTTCTTCTTCATCCTCGTCTGCTTCAGCTCTAAGTCTGATCAAGGAAGTGCAAGGATCAAACTTCTTCTTCCTTGATGGTTGATTAGCTGCCATTTGTTTAACCCGGCGCACGAGCAGGTGGTAACTTTCGGGAATAGGAGGAACGACAATCGTTACCCTTTGAGCTAAAACAAAACAAAAACATAAAAAGTTAAAACATGCATGATAACGGCGAGCAGCCGGGCTCAGGCGAGCAACAGGGGTGGGGGCGAGCAACGGGTACAAATCAAGCAACAAAGTTAATGATCGTGTGAAGTTACCTTCGGGAATCTCCGCCTGTGCTTCCAAGTGATGAGCACTAGTAGTAAGTTGAGCGTGCTTGCGGCAGTGTGCTTGAGAGAGATGTTCAACACTTCGATCTTTGGCGTCCCGCAGAGAAATCAGCGCAAGGACGTACAAAAACTCTTCGCTCAAATCCGGATGCCCCCACCTCAAGATACGCGGACCTGCAAAAACAAGAAAAAAGATTAAAATTAGTTCACCTAAAAGTTTGATGAACTAAGAATTAAGACCTACGCCGAATTTCTCCGAAATGCGTAGGAGAGTCTATACGTCCCGGTCCTCCCGAAAAATCGGAGGACGCCCGCCAATCGCCGCCGATATAAAGAAATTGCCTATGCCAACCTTTGACTTTATTAGGCACCCCTTCAATTAGCTTAACGCCACTACGGGCTTTGATGTAATACCAACCAAGCCCATCTTCATTAACGGCCGAAGAAATGGTCAGTGCATAGTGTATCTCCGCCGTGCTGATCTTATTCCGATATCCCTCCAGCCCAAAAAGGGTGATAAAGGCCAACAGACTACTCCAACCATTGGGAGTAATCTGGGTGATTGCCAGGTTTATATCCTTCAAGAATCGCCCGATCACTGGATGTAAGGGAAGTGGGAACCCCGTATTGAGTATGTCAAGGTTGATGGCAGTACAGCCTGGAGGTGGGTCGTCAGCTCTCTCTCCTGGTTGAGGGGCATATAAATGAATATCGTACGGAATACGATAGCGAGACCGTATCCGAACTAAATCCTCCTCTAAAACCGCACTGGCTACCTTACTCGCTGTATATGCCGATGGACGAGTTTCCATAATGGGTCGAGCGGGAGTAGGAAAAACCTTATGATACTTATTGGCATAGTCAATCCAATCTTGCCTTCGGACTACAGCTTTAGGAATAAGAGACTCGGGCATTGGCCTTGAAACGGGAAAGTTTATCTCTCGGAGAAATTCCCATGTAACTCCCACTTGCTCGCCCCCTGATCCAGTTGCTCGCTGCTCGCTCCTTGCCTGATGCTCGCTGCTCGCTCCCGTGTCTTCGGGAAGACTCGTTTCTTCTATTTCAGCAGCGACCTCAGCAGAATCTTCACCCAAATCCGAGGTAGTTCCTTCTCGAGTCGAGGAGCGAGCAACAGGGCCTTGGACGTCCTGCTCGCCCGAGCTTTCCACAGCATAAAAAGAGTCAATGGAGCGAGCAACAGAGCTCGCCTCAGAGCCCGTCTCTTTGTCAACGAGCAGAGTCCTAGGGTTTCGCCCAGTTGCTCGCCGGAGCGAGCGGCGAGGAACAGGGACTGACGGTTCGTCCTCCATGGGTCTCTTTCCCGGATTTCTCCCAACAAACTCAACAGATGGCGTATTACTCGAAGAAGGTGACATCATCTTTAGAAATTTTTGAAAACCCTTCGTACAAATCAAGTAAGAAGATTTGACGAAGAAGCAAAAGATCAAGGCAGCAACACAGCGGTGATGCGGCGGCGATACGACGGCGACACGACGACGACACGGCGGCAGAAAGGCGGCAATGCGTAAAACCGGCGAAAATCGCCAAAGGAAAAGAAAATCGAAAGAGAAATGCAAGGAATCAAAGAAAGAAAACAATAAAAACTAAAAATTCACCTTCGATTTGGACGAAATCGTTTGAAGAATCAAAAAGAAAAGCTTAAGAACTCTTCAATGGAGGTTTACTTGCGAGAAATCGAAAAAGAAGAAAAAAGGAAGAAAGAAGCTATTTATAGATATGGATCTGGGGGCAAAATTGAGAAAAGCGAAAAATTGAGGCCCCTAGATGCAATTATAGGGGCACACGCGTGAGCAGACCGTGTCGCTTCGTATTCCGTGCCTCGGGAAGCAAAACGACGCAAGTCCGAGGGTCGCTCCTCGCTGGTCGCCTCCCAGAGTTCCCGCCTAAATATTCGAAAACCTGCTGCTCGCTCCCTATAAAGAAGGAACTCACTTTCCCCGTTGCTCGCTTCCTATTGGATAACACAGCCTATCCTGTAGTTTGACAAAAAGGATAAAATATATCCTTATATGCCAAACTAGGGGGCATTGTTGATAGGCGAACAACCGGCCAACAATATTGGGAATAAAATTATTAGTCTAATAAGATTAAGAAATCATCAAAAGCAATAATATGGAAGAGGACGAGCAACAGGGACTGTATGACATAGGAGGCGAGCAATAGGGACTAAGGTCCTAATGAAGGAGGCGAGCAACAGGGACTAAGGTCCTAATGAAGGAGGCGAGCAACAGGGACAAATACCCATATGAAGGCGGCGAGCAACCGGTCATAAAGGCCATTACGAGGTAGCGAACAACAAGAACAAGAAGACTCAAAGTCTCAACAAGAGGCGAGCAGGCGAGCAACTTGGGTTATAAAAGTTTCCAACACCCAACGAAGACATACAGACGAGTAGCTAGTCACCAAGGAGAGCAGCTGAGTGGTTCCAAAGACCAAGTACAACATTGGGAACTCCAAGAGTCACCAACTTTAGAAATAGTCAATGTGTCTTAACACTTGGCACCCATCCATAGGACAATAGTTTAGATGTTGTACAAATGTCATAACACTTGGCAAAATCCTAATGGCTAAGCCATCAAGATGGTGACACCTAGCCTCTTTGTATGCCTATAAATACCCCTTCATTTGCATGAAAGAGGGAGGAATTTTCCAAAAAAATAAGAAAGTAGCATAACTCTTGCAAATTTCATCCTTACATATTACTTGATCAAATTTCATGATTTCTTAGTTTTGTTTGGTGATCTTAATTTGAGAAAACAGCCACTAATCATCTTGATTAGAAAAGGTCATCAACAAGGCGTGCTTTAGATTCATTGGCATGTGTTATTTTGTCCTTCAGGGAAATAAATTTTAACCGGAAATATTCTATATAAATATGAGATTCAATAACTCTGCTGGAGTTGTTAAAGATATCCGGTAATTGAGTTATTAATCATGAAAAAGCATATAGTCATAACATGCATAAAAATCACAAAATAATGACATTATGTATCTTGACAACTCATAGTCTTTAATGTCATGTCACTAATAATGTTCATGTTTGCTTCAAGAAAACTGGTATGCTGAGATTCACTTTGGGAATACTCGATCTCGGCCATCTCAATATTTATTTGGTATCGGCCATGATTTTCATCTATCCATATTTTCTGCTACCGATTTTATTCAAATTTTGTCAATGAATACAATCCTTCAAGGATTTTTATAAACGGCAATGAATATAATCCTTTAGAGAATTTTATAAAACTACTATCAATATAATCCTTCATGGATTTTTATAAACTACGGTGAATATAATCCTTCATGGATTTTCCATAAACAATTGATATATTATTGAGTCGGAGAATTTAATCAGTGCATCTGCCTTTTGGGCAAAGATGGGGTCAAAATTTCATTACATTTGTCCCAAATGAAACAAGACGAATCTCAAAGCCTAAGTCAGGATACTAATAATGTCCAATTATGTAAATCACTCTTTGTCTCCAAAATCTTCGAGCTCCAAGCTCAAAAAGATCATCGTTGTCTATGATAAAGTCTGCTTCAGACAGACTAACATGGTGAGGGTCACCCTGAGGAGTCATGTCCTTGTTGTCCTTTTGTATCTTTCGATAAGCCTCAATCAAGTGCTTGGGTTTGCGGATTTCTTCCCTTCCACGCTTACGCCCACTCAGGCTCCCTTGAGCTACAACATGTTCTTCGGGCACTGCTTATGAGCCAACCAGTCTAGCATTGTGATTTCTCGTCAGGAGTTGGTTGTGTTTTTCTGCCACTAAAAGTGCAGAAAATTAGCTCTGAGCGAGAGGTGTACTATTGCTGAAGTACAAGGTTATTAGCATGGAATGTTGATAACATTTTCTGTATCAACTCGGCCTCAGTAATTTGCTGCTGGCATAACATTAACTGAGATACAATACGATGCAAGGTAGAATTGTGCTCCGTTTTAGATTTAAATCTTGAAACGGAAATTCGGCCAATTGCATTGTGCCCGAGGGATTATATCATTTTGTTGATAGAGACAATCCTTCCGGGATGTCCATAAAGTGCTAGGGTCTGTCTCAGTAAGGTACTCATATTTCAAGTCCTGATTAAGGTGGTACCTGAGATAAATCAACGTTGTTGCCTTCTAGGCATCAGTGGATTTTGGACCATGGATAATTATCCCCGCTTAATTAGGATGAGGCTAGATGAATCTCAACATCTATGACGCATGTCACATAGTTATTATCATCGAGAGAAAGCTCAGTAAATGCTCTCTTAGTAATACCAAGCATTATCACTACGTTTTGAATGGATATGGTAAGACATACGATTTGAATTTTATTAACAGGGCAGAAAGAGGATTTAATTTACAAGCTCAATCACAAAAGGAGTAAATATTGGGTGTCATCTACTCAAACATAATTTACGGTTCGACAAGTATTGGGTGCCGCCTACCCAGACAATATATGCGGATTATAACTAATAATGTAAATTTAATTCACATAAATAGGTACACAAGTAGGAGCAACTATTCAAGTTCAAATTTTAGTCAAAGTTCATGTTTGCTTCAGGCAAACTTGTATACGAAAATTTTGGGCATTGTTTGAGTTAATTAAATTAGCAGCAAAGATAAGCACACAAGGATTTTCATATAAATCTTAATTTCTACAGCAAATAATTTACAAGCATATGTTGCGGCAAAATAAAGAGCGTAAACAGTGCTAATTGTTGGAAATATAAAAGAAAGAATTAAGCTTTTTACCAGTGCGGAACCCTAAGATAAGGGTTCCTTAAACATCTGTTGATGGATTCGGCTAGTATCGGGCATCCCTGGACACGTCTCAAGTGGGTGGAGCAGTCATACAGGTGTCGAGTCCAAAAGAAAGCTCAACACGAAATGTATTAGTAAATTCCAAGAGACGGTTTATTTAATATTTTGAGAACTAATATAAAAATTAATTCTAAAAAAATATTGTGCTTAATTATATGCAACAATTTATTTAATTTAATTGCATGGTCTAGTTTAATTAAATTAAAGGGCCTAAGATCCTTTTAAATAGTTTTCAAAAAATTGCCCAAGATAAATAAATCAAAGGGACAATATTTATAGGCCCAGGTTATTGGCACTACAATGTGGAGTGAATACACTACATGGATGAATTCACTACACTTAGGATGAATACACTACATTTTATTTCTAAAGTACCCTAATTAACTATGAACAAACTCTTCGAATTCTTGCCTATATTTTGAATACACTTCATCTTCAACATCCTTCGCCGTCTACGCCCATAACCACATCATCGTCGCCCGCCGTCAACGCCCTCCGCCGCCTCCGTCGGCTATCGCTAAAGTTGAAAATCGCAATGACTGTTGTTCAACTCTGGTTATCCGAACATGACCATAATGTTCGGAATTTTTTTCCGAACATGAACACAATTTTCGGAAAAAAAATCGAACAACTTTGTTTGAATTTTTTTTCCAAAAATTGTGTTCATGTTCGGAAAAAAAATTCGAATATTCTGGTCGAGTTCGGAGAACCAGAGATGAACAAATGCAATCGCGATTTTCAGAAAAAAAAATTGTTCGAAACAAGCAAACAACAACAATATTATCATACTCATACAATTTTATACACTCAATGAACAATAATATGCATGAAAAATATCATAACACCAACAAAAATTATACTACTCAATATTTAAAAAAATCTAGTTTCTAAAAAATACCAAAACACTTACATATACATATTCCGGGCTTGGAGGATTGTTCATCCTTACAATGTAGGCCGACAAAACACGTTTCAAGCGTCTAGTGATCGATTGATGGTGGGTCACATTCTTCAAGTATGGAGTTCGCTTGTATTGTTAGAAATTTATCTCCTTGTTCGAACGTTGATAATGAAAATCTGATGGAGTGTATTCACTAAAATTAGTTTTGGAGGAAAGGCTAAAAGGATAATATTGTCATTTCAAGTATTTGTTGTAGAAATTAAATTTTGTGTAGTGTATTTACTTCATTTCGTAGTGCCAATAACCGTAGTCATATTTAAAGATTGAACGGCCCAATTAAAAGTAAAGACGATGCCCAACTTAAATGAATAGAAAAGGGCCCAGGTTAATTAATAATTAATCGGCCTAATGAAAAAGGCCAGGGGATTGCCACCGGCCCAGGGGATTTAAAAAGAAGGCCCAAAAATCCTTTAATCTCTTTCAGAAAAGCAGCCCAGATTAATTAAGTTAGATATAAACGCAGGCCCAATTAATTCACACTATATACAGCAGGCAGCAGCAATGCGGGTTGTTGACTTCTGCAGTCCATGTTACTGTAGCTGTCGATCTGCACCGCCTCTCGGCCGCAAGACCAAAGCAGTGTGGCCGTCTAACGCGATCAATGCCAATCGACCGCCTCTTCGCGTGGAGGTCCGACGATCAAGTGCCCCAGACGCCGACGAGATTTCATAGCGCATCATTAACTACCAACAGTGAACCGCCTCGAATCGGATCCTCTCTCGGAGGATCTACGCTCGCTTTCCAGCCACCGATCGAGATGGCCGTTGCACCGCGAACCGGAGGCGCCGCCTGTGATTTTCACGGTATCCAGATGGGACGCGGCCGCTGCCACCACCTCAGTCCCGTCGCCGCTGGCGCTTGGCCGCGCTACAGCCAACGGGTTTGACGACTGCAAGTCGCCGATGGTGGAATTGGCCTTGTCGAGGAGGGACGGCCTTCTAGGCTCCGTTGCCACCTTGCGTCGCTACTTGATGGTCGAATCTCCAATCGCGCATATAACCATGAGTATGGGTATAGTTGCAGGGATGTAAATATATTCATGGCATAAAAAGGATCGATTAATATAATTACACAATTAATCGGATAATAACAAAACAATTGAAGAAATTCAAATTCATACCGATTAATATAACTCAGTTTGATGGAGACTTGTGCTGATAATGTGATTTGTTTACCCGATTCATCATGAATGAATAAATCTGGGGGCCGAATTTATTTATAATAGAAAAACCCTAATCTAATCCCTAAAGCCTATTAGGTTATTAGGCCCATAAGTAATGTCCACATCAAATCTTCCGCATTTGGTATATTAAATCTACTGGATTTAACATATACACTAATTTGCACTCATAAGTATAAGTTTACAATTTTAAAAAGAAAATCGTCAGTGCCTACTCATGTCACGCTGCATAACATGTCTCCAGATCCAGATACTTCGGGTGTGTTTTGGAAAGATTTATAACCGATTATAGTCACTGCGAATTGTCTACAGAACTAATTTTTAGTGTTTTCAGGTTTATTGATTCTACTTAAATTAATTTGCTATAATTTATAATCTAAAAAGTGAGGAAGATATGTTTTTATCTGAATATAGTATTTTACTAATAATTTACTTTATTCAAATTTTTTATCAAACACTCAACATCTGTTTTATACAAATTTTGCAAACATTCATCATTTTCACCATTAAACAACTTTTTCTCAAAATCACTAAATTAATCCCTTTCTCAAAACATAATTTTTTGCAAACACACATTTTATCTATCGGATTCCTATTTAAGCTTTACATAAAGTTTTACACGCTTTTTAATGAAAATAATAATTAATGTAGAGTTGATGGTTGAAATATAAATAAAAAAGTAAAAGGATGGAGTGAAAATGTAAAAAAAAAAAAAAAATAGTTCTAACGTGCACCAAGTGGTGAAGATAATGCTTGTCTTGTGAGTGGCTGCAGCCTCACAAGTTCAATAATATTTAATGTCTAAAAAAATAATTAGTAATATCCTAAGCAATAATCAACAATAGGTTAGGTAATAATCAGCAATACCTTAGATAATACTCCCTCCGATTCAAAATGTTTGATGTTTTATAATTTGTTGTGAGAATTAAGAAGTAGTGTATAGTGACTATTATACCCCTATAATATATTGATTGAATAGAGATTGATGGAAAGTCAACTAGTTTATTTATGATGTAAAATTATTAAAAGACAAGGAGAAAATATGAGTGATATTTTAGGGGGATTTAAATAGGGGCATAATAGGAAAATAAAGTGCAAAATACCTTAAAACATCAAATATTTTGAAAAACAAAAAAACACCCTAAAACATCAAACATTTTGAATAGGAGTGAGTAATCAACAATACCCTAAACAATAATCAGCAATACTTCAAACAATATCAACAATACCCCACAAATAATCATCAATACCCCAAACAAAAAGCAGTCGTACCTCAAACTATAATCAGCACTACTCCAACTAATAATAAATAATACCCCACACAATAATCAGTAATATCCAAAATAAGAATCAAGAATATCTAAAACAATAATTAACAATAATATGTAATAACCCACACAATAATAAGTAATACCCTCAAAACAATAATTAGTAATATCAAAAATAAAGAAACAAACAAACATGACAAAGTATAGAGCAAAAGCGGTTTATATATGAACCATTGAAGAATATTAGTTGTTTTCACTAAAGTTTATTAATTATCTTCATTAAAATGTATTAGTTGTTTTCACAGACGAGTATTAGTTGTTTATTAAGAATAAACTAAAAAATTTCAGTAAAAATAATTAATATTCTTTAGTAAAAATAATTAATACTATTCAATGATTCATGTATGAACCAATTTCACTCTATATATACCCAACATACATAATTAAAATATTTCCTCCTGGTATTGTAAAAGTAGTAAAACTTAAGCCATATATCAAAATAATTCTAATCACAATCCTAATATTAAACACTTTTATCTCAAAACACTATCACCATTGACAAACATTAATATTACTTATGTATTTTAGAATTTGTGGGAAAAAAAAAAAAATTTACTTCGCAAGATTACTTTAGATTAGTTTTTAATTCCAACTAATAGTTTGGTTCCTATGTTGCACAGGTGCGGGTGCGGGTGCGGGTGCGGGAGTACGGGGGCGATACGATACAGGTACGGGGATACAAATTTTCAAAAAAATTAGGGTGCGATTCGTCAAGGATACGTCTGTTTATTTATATTTTATTATATATATAATACTTAAAAAATAAATATATTTTAAAATTTTATAAATTGAATGTATATAATTCACATTTTCTTTGACCAAAAACTTAAATATATTCAATAATTTAATACAATTAAATAACTAAAAATTAATTTAAGTTCAATTAGCCTAATACATACGTAAAAACCTATGTTGCACGGATTCTTCAAATTTTGGGGGTATGCAGTATCGGATACGCGGGGGATACGGGTGCGGGTGCGATTCGCGTTGGATTCGCATCCGATACGCCACGTGGCGTATCCGAATTTTTTTTAATTTTTTTAAAGTTGGATACGCGTATCCCCCTCCAAGGATACGCGGGGGATACGTGGGGATACGCGAATCAGATAAAATATTGCAAAATTTATTAATTTTTGTAATTTTTTTAAAATTTAATATTAAATTATCAATAATTAAATATATTAGTCAAAAAACAAATCAAATAATACATCATCCAACCAAGTATTTCAATTTCTTAATTCTTATATAAATAAATAATTTGGAGAAATTTCTAAAATATATATGCTTTCTAATTTTTTAGTAATTATTCAATTTTCTAGAGATAATGGTTGATGTTAATGTGAATTGGTCATTGTATAAATATGTAGATTGAAATTTTTATTATGACTTGTGTAAATTAATGATATTTAATATTTAATTGTTGCATATTTAGATAAAATTTATCTATATTTTAAATTTATTATATGTATTATATATAATAAAAATAAATTTAAATAGACGTATCATTGCCGAATCGTATCCTAAACTTTTTGAAAAACTCCGTATCCCCGCACCCCGCACCCGCACCCGTGCAACATAGGTAAAAACAGTGATTTCAATATAAAACAAGTGTCGCATTGTCAATTTAAATTATTATATAATAAATTTCAATTGAAATAACACATTTAATGCTTAATAAGTAGGATTCGAGTATCCGTTAGTGGATTCGCCACGTGGCAGCCGGATTCGCCACGTGGAGAATCCGATTCGCGGATTCAAGAATCGCACCCCTTTTAGGGGGCGGATGCGAATCCGATACTGCATTGTTATATTTTTAGAAGAATCCGTGCATCATAGTTTGGTTCATACGAAGTTCAGGTCCTAAAACCACTCAAATCCCCTGAAATCGTGATTAATAAATTCTTTGGGGGAGGTTTGGAGATGCGTAATAAAAAGAAAAATGAATTGCATCGCCCTGCTTCTAATTAAAGAAAATTCAACCAATAAATAATTTCAAGCAAATGGAAACCCAAAATTCTTGCAAAATCTAATCTTAGTATTTTCTTGAAAATTTGACATTTGAATGGATAGTAGATACACCAATAATTAAGTATCTAATCTATTTTCCGATAGAAAAGAATCTATTTATCTGAAATCTCTTCTCAAAATCTTGGAGCGCTCTGAACAATCATCAACCACTTTTCGTTTCCGATTGCTCGAAAAACTGGAGACTGGAACAGAGTACATCGTCGTAAATTCTCTGAATTCAGCCCTGTAAATATTAGTAATATCCTTCAAAGGCTGCCAGCGCCGCTTATTGATCTTTTTCGACGCACAATTCAGTTTCTGATTATGCGGGCCGGGCTTTTTTGCCGATGAAAACGGCGGGACATTCTCTTTGTTGTCATCGTTCTCTAATAAAGCAATTTTTGCGACCTCCATGGGTGAATACAGAGAAAGAGAGATTCCAATGGAGATGAGTGAGAATGGGGAACACCATTGTTGTGTGCGGGAGATTTATACGCAGCTTGGTATTTGGAGGGAAGTTTCGAAAATTGTTTGAAGATTGGGAAATGTGGAAATTGAAATAGTTTTGATGAATTATTGGTATGGAGATGGAGGGATTTCCAATTTGGGTTGCAATTGAGGGTTTGTGGAAAGTGAAAAATTGAAATTTGGGAGGGAATTTGACTTGCTAGAAATGAAAACCGCGCTGAATTGCAAAATAAGTTTCGAAAATTGTTTGAAGATTGGGAAATGTGGAAATTGAAATAGTTTTGATGAATTATTGGTATGGAGATGGAGGGATTTCCAATTTGGGTTGCAATTGAGGGTTTGTGGAAAGTGAAAAATTGAAATTTGGGAGGGAATTTGACTTGCTAGAAATGAAAACCGCGCTGAATTGCAAAATAATTCGCTGGATATTTTTTTATTAATAAATTAATTGCTGATTGGAGTTCAGATTCTCTATTTATTAGTTGGTGTAATCGGTTATTAAATATGGCGTGATATCATTATGGTAAATTCTTGTTAGAAGATCGCCTCATTAAAATGTTCCCTGGGTGTTCGGTGTTCCAGATCCACTTATATTTAAGGGGAAAAAAACCAAGAACATAATTAATGGTTTATTTAAATTATACAAAGGGATAAAGAAATTATATATAAGTAGATAAGTAGTAGTAGTTTATATAAATAAAAAATAATTTATATGTAAGTTAATCCAGATATTCCAATCAAATTTAATTGGCAAATTTATGTATATATGGTTAATTTGAATTTGAATGGTGTAAATAGGGTGGTATGGAAATTTATTTTAAATATAGGATTGATCGCTACTCATAGTAACGATCAAGTGATAAATTCCACCCCCACCCCCACCCTCACCCCCACCCCCACCCAACCTCCTCTTGATCGCTGCTAATAGTAGCGATCAAGGGAACAATTTTTTTTATTTTTTGCTTTTTCTTTTTGTTTTTTGTTTTATGTTTTTTTTAATATTTGAAATGATAAAAAGACTTTTAAGATAAAGTATGATCGATCTATCTCTATATTGTTATAAGGTGACTTAAAAATTATTTTATCATTTTAAATAGTAATAAAAAACTCGCTCGCTAAAATAAGAGAAAACAGTGGCTATGAAAATAGTTGAGAGACTATTGAGTGAGTGCACCATGCACCAAGTGCACAAGAGAGTTACTCCATTGTTATTACTATTTCATTTCAAAATAAATGTCATTTTAGAATTTTGCATCTATAACTTAACAAATACTCCCTCCGTCTCGCAACGATTTTCATAGCTACCGTTTTCTCGTGTTTTAGCGAGCGAATTTTTTTGTTACTATTTAAAATGATAAAATAATTTTTAAGTCACATTATAATAGTATAGAGATAAATCAATCATACTTTACCTTAAAAGTCTTTTTATCATTTCAAATATTTAAAAAAACATAAAACAAAAAGCAAAAAGAAAAAGCAAAAAAATAAAAATAAAAAATTGTTCCCTTGATTGCTACTATGAGTAGCGATCAAGGGGAGGGTGGGTAGGGGAACGTGGGGTGGGGTGGGGTGGAATTGGTACCTTGATCGCTACTAAGAGTAACGATCAACCCTATATTCAAAATAAATTTTCATACCACCCTATTTACACCATCCAAACTCAAACGAACAATATATACATAAATTTGCCAATTTAATTAGTAGCTACATTTAGATAAAAACTTGTTTTAATTCGAGTTTACGGGAACTCGGTTTCCTCAAATATCATCGTTATGTTTTAGCACTATCATTGTGATGCATATTCGTTATTACTGTTATGCACATACATTATCATTGTCAAAAAAATCAATTATCTTTTAAACAGTAGTAATAATTTATATGCATAACAGTGATAATATATACATAA
This sequence comes from Ballota nigra, assembly GCA_947034835.1. Taxonomy (NCBI): domain Eukaryota; kingdom Viridiplantae; phylum Streptophyta; class Magnoliopsida; order Lamiales; family Lamiaceae; genus Ballota; species Ballota nigra. Next base: position 18,427,892 of record OX344730.1, read on the forward strand.
TATTGATACTTAAAAAGAAAAGAGTTTACGTAAATTTGAATTCACAAGACCTACTTCAAAATTTATATGCATAGTTCTTTATTATAAGTGTCCGCAATAATTGTTCTAATTTGGTTTATAATACAAAATTTCAAATCTTAACATCTAAGTGTCCGTTCAATGGGGATAATGATTATATGGTATGTTGTTTGCCTAAATATGAGCGGGAGTAAATGTGGATTTTATGTGGCTAAAAATAGACAAAAACATCAAATAAATGTTATGAGATCACAAATGCCATGGATGATCTCAGATTCTAATGATTAGCTATCAATGATTGCAGAAAGTAAGAAAGCGATAAATGCAAGAGGGATTGTCAGGGTTTTTGGGCCCTGGACTTAATGATTTTTTGTATGTATATTCACTTTTTTTGGAGCTCTTAATAGCTCAATATATATAGTATACATGGGGGTACAAAAGGGAATTTAGGGCCTGCAGCAACGGTGCTCTGTCCTCCGTATTATGTTGCCTGCAGGATCAAAGTATGAACCAATGAGGTTTTTGCAGCTTGATTGGTATTGGGGTGCGGTTATTCCTTGGCTCATGACACCTAGATGATTCTTGTTCTTATCCGATCGGAGTTTGTGCCTTTATTGCTAGCTCTCCCATGTTTACTGCAGGTCCTACGAAAATGGGTGTATTTACTAGCCACTTGAGTGTATGAAAGATGGGGATGATCAACCGAGGGTGGCCAACCTACTCCTTGGATGGCCTGTCACCCTTAGGTACCTTGGTCTACCCTGAATTCTCGGTCTACCATATTTGATTGTATCTTCCATTGTGATGGGTGTATGAGATCCGGATGATGGTTATACAAAACAGTGGGGGCGTATTTGTTCTCGTGATAAATATGGCCACAACATGGTAATTGGAATTAAAGTAATTGAAGAATCATTCAAATAGGAGGTTAGTGGATAAATAGTCATTTGATAGGTAATTTACTAAATTATAACGCATCTCCAATCTTATTACAATGTATTGATAATATCAAGCACTGCAAATTAAATTATTATTATTACCCTATAATCATTATCTCTAGTTAAGCGGCCTCTAAATTTGAAGACTGGATCAAAGAAAATTAGCAACTTCAATTTATCTTTTAGGTTGAGAGTATTTGATTTTCTCTACTGAATTGAAGAGACTAGAGAAGAGAGCATTGTTTGTGAATTGAAAGTGATTCCATTTCTGCTCTATAGGAATTATATGATTTTTCTAGTCAGATAAGTCAATGAATTTGCTCATGATTTAGTTAGAATATTTGGATGATTCCCAAAGGTCGTGTATTTTACTACTATGCATAACCTTCACAAAAGTTTGTTGGCTTGTATTTCTTAAATTATGAAATTTCCTATGTTCAAAAAAAGAAGAGGAAAAAAAAGTTCTACAACCCCCTTTTATTTAACAAGGGCCACGGCTATTTGCACTAACATTTTTATAAAATACACTACCCTCAACTTTTTTTCAATTACACTAGGAAAATTTTTCCAAAAAAGTGAAAAATTTTGAATTTTTTTTTCGAGCATGGTGTAGTGTATTCATCCTATTTAGAGCATTACCAACGCTAATTTTGAGTTTGCCTACCACTCATCTAATTTGCCTCCAAGTTTTCCCCCAACAATAAAATCACTCACAACCATTTCACTCAAATTTTAACTCAAAAGGAATATTCTCTTAGAATATTCTTAATTTAATCAAATTTATTTTCTATTTTATTTAATATTTGTATATAATTTAATATTTGGTATTTTCTTTAAGACAAAGTATAGAGTGAAACTAGTTTATACGTAAATTTGTGAAGGGTATTCGTTGTTTTCACTGAAGAGTATTAGTTATTTTTACTGAAGAGTATTACTGATTTACACTAAAGTGTCTTAATTGTTCGGTGAAAATGAATTAAGACTCTTCAGTGTAAACCAGTAATACTTTTCAGTAAAAATAACTAAAAATCTTCAGTGAAAACAACTAATACCCTTCAATGATTCATATATAAACCAATTTCACTTTAAACATACTCTTTCTTTAATGTTGTCTTATTATATTTCAATTAATTACAATTTGTGTTTCTATTTAATAATTTAATTTTTATGTCCCATTATATTATAAATAATAAAATAAATAAATACATAAATATTTATATATATTGTCTCATGTCATGAGACGGATTCGTGTAAATTTTTGCTTAATATTGAATTTTATATACTAAAAAACTATTACATAATTTAAATAATTAAAAAAAAAGAAAAAGTGGTTTGTCTCTTGAATAATGTATGTGCAAACTCAACATACACTATTTATAGATGTTGAGTTTGCTTCCAAATATGCAACTGCATTGGGTGGGCTTAATTGAACGGGTGGAGGCAAATATGGCAGTTGGGAATGCCCTTAGTGTATTTTACAGAGAGATAAGTGCAAATAATCTGTACCTATAGCTAGGAACCCAAAGCCGAATCCCTAAAGCCCAAAAAGAGCCCGGTCCCTTGGTCAATTACTGGGGTTTTATCGTTTGATGATCTGACTTGAATTTTCGGTATAAAAAGTGTTGATCGTATATAATCTGAGTTGAGTGGAACCAAACATATACTCAAAAGGTATTTTAGGACATTTTCAATTCAAAACTTCAAAATATAGATATATGCACTTTTATTTAAAAATATATATAATCTTACTCTATTTATTATTTTATTCATTTTCAATATATTACAATTATGAGTATGTATTGAGTGAAATTGGTTCATACATAAATTATTGAAGGGTATCAATTATTTTCACTAAAGAATATTAATTGTTTTCACTGAAGGGTATTAGATGTTTTCACCGAAAAGTTTTAGTTTGTTTTCACTGAACAACTAAGGGGGCGCTTGGTTAGCAATTCTTCAATGGTAATGGAAATGCGATTGAAATTAGTGTAATTATGATGGTTAATGAGGGCAAAATCACTACCTCCTCTCCTAAATAAGATAATCACTACTCCATTTTGATTACCATATTCTCTTCCTACAATCATCCTCCTCAATCGCTCCCCAATTCCTCTACCAACAACCATTTGTTGTTCACTTCTATTCCAAAATTGGGGCATGACACTAGTCATAGAGTCACAAACACGAATAGTAGAACACCTTCATACTACGTATACTGGGCGTCTATCATTTTTCATTAAATAATTATCAAAACAATTGTCTCACAATGACTCGAAAACCGGAATAAATAGAAACTAAGGCCCGTGCAAGGGTCCAATAAAACCACTAAACTGTATGGGCTTATTAATAAAACTTATGAAAACATCATAAAATAAATATTTATTTTTTGGGCTTGAAGACACGATCATAAGCATCCCAATAATTCAGCAACTCTGTAACCATATCATTCTCCCCCGCCAAGAGAAGGTTCACCCTCGAACCCGAAGTATCATCACCCCAATCATCGTTGTCACCCGTATACGGAATCAAATGTTTGACGTTGAAAACGTCAGAAGTGCGAATGTGAGAAGGAAGCTTCAAACGATAAGCATTAGGATATATTTTCTCAAGTACCTCCAAAGGGCCAATCTTCCTAGAAGCGAGTTTGGAGTACTCATGAGCCGGGTAACGGTCACGAGTCAAAACAGCCCATACGAAATCACCAGGGTCAAACTCCACGAGGCAGTGGCCCCCTATCAGCAGTGGTCTTGTAAGCAGTGGAGGCGGCAACTAACTGATCATGTGTAGCCCGGTGTGTACTGTGAAGAGCTTCAATCATATCAACAGCTCTAGCGTCCGCTCGCAACGGGGAAGGTAAAGACATCAAATCTGATGGCCCACGAGGAGTAGTAGCATATATAACCTGAAACGGGGCCAAGCCCGTGCTGCAATTCATAGCAGCATTGTGCGCAAACTCAGCCTGGTTCAAACGGACATCCCAAGAGCGCAGATGCTCCCCCACCAAACAACGTAGCAAATTCCTCAAGGAGCGGTTCACCACTTCAGTTTACCCATCCGTCTGAGGATTATAGGCACTACTGAAATCTAATCGCGTATTACACATACGCCATAAAACTTTTCCAAAAAAAGCTGAGAAAACGAGTGTCACGATTCGAAACAATGGAAGAGGGAAGACCATGCAAACGGTACACCTCATGAAAAAATAAATGTGCGACACGGACGACATCAGCAATTTTCTTGCAAGGTATAAAATGGCCATTTTTTAGAAACGGTCTACGACAACGAAAATAGAATCATTACCCCGTTGTGTACGAGGTAAACCCACAACAAAGTCCATCCTAATGGTCACCCAAGGAGAACTTGGAATAGAAAGAGGACGGTAGAGGCCAGCATTAGTGGCAGTACTTTTCTACACCTGACAAATTCGGCATCTCGAAACATAACGAGAGACATCTTGTTGGATAGTAGGCCAAAAATAAGAACGCTGCACCAACTCGATAGAACGATCACGACCCACATGGCCTGCACCATGCAATTTTGAAATAATTTTCAAGCTCAGGCTCGTGTCAGGAATACAAAGGCGAGTGCCGTTGAAAAGAAATCCATCAATCAACATAAAATCTATCCGCTCACCCGCAGTAATACGAGCTAAAATGGGAGCAAAGAACATGTCAACCGTGTAAGACTCGCTCAACAAATCTAGTCCGGGAACCAAAACGCGTAAATCCGAGACAACCAAAGCACATCTACTCAAAGCATCCACCATTCTGTTCGAGGACCCAGACCAATGCTTCATCACAAATATAAATTGTTGAAGATAAGCGACCCAAGAAGCATGTCGGGCAGAAAGGTTATCCTGAGTGGCCAAATGACGAAGGGCCCCGTGGTCCGAGTATAAAATAAACTCCCGATGAAAAAGATAATATCGCCAGTGACGAACAGCACGAACAATAACATAGAACTCCACATCATATGTACTGTAACGACTCCGAGGGATAAGTGCAAATAATATGTACCTATAGCTAGGAACCCAAAGCCGAATCCCTAAAGCCCAAAAAGAGCCCGGTCCCTTGGTCAATTACTGGGGTTTCATCGTTTGATGATCTGACTTGAATTTTCGGTATAAAAAGTGTTGATCGTATATAATCTGAGTTGAGTGGAACCAAACATATACTCAAAAGGTATTTTAGGACATTTTCAATTCAAAACTTCAAAATATAGATATATGCACTTTTATTTAAAAATATATATAATCTTACTCTATTTATTATTTTATTCATTTTCAATATATTACAATTATGAGTATGTATTGAGTGAAATTGGTTCATACATAAATTATTGAAGGGTATCAATTATTTTCACTAAAGAATATTAATTGTTTTCACTGAAGGGTATTAGATGTTTTCACCGAAAAGTTTTAGTTTGTTTTCACTGAACAACTAAGGGGGCGCTTGGTTAGCAATTCTTCAATGGTAATGGAAATGCGATTGAAATTAGTGTAATTATGATGGTTAATAAGGGCAAAATCACTACCTCCTCTCCTAAATAAGATAATCACTACTCCATTTTGATTACCCTATTCTCTTCCTACAATCATCCTCCTCAATCGCTCCCCAATTCCTCTACCAACAACCATTTGTTGTTCACTTCTATTCCAAAATTGGGGCATGACACCAGTCATAGAGTCACAAACACGAATAGTAGAACACCTTCATACTACGTATACTAGGCGTCTATCATTTTTCATTAAATAATTATCAAAACAATTGTCTCACAATGACTCGAAAACCGGAATAAATAGAAACTAAGGCCCGTGCAAGGGTCCAATAAAACCACTAAACTGTATGGGCTTATTAATAAAACTTATGAAAACATCATAAAACAAATATTTATTGTTTGGGCTTGAAGACACGATCATAAGCATCCCAATAATTCAGCAACTCTGTAACCATATCATTCTCCCCCGCCAAGAGAAGGTTCGCCCTCGAACCCGAAGTATCATCACCCCAATCATCGTTGTCACCCGTATACGGAATCAAATGTTTGACGTTGAAAACGTCAGAAGTGCGAATGTGAGAAGGAAGCTTCAAACGATAAGCATTAGGATATATTTTCTCAAGTACCTCCAAAGGGCCAATCTTCCTAGAAGCGAGTTTGGAGTACTCATGAGCCGGGTAACGGTCACGAGTCAAAACAGCCCATACGAAATCACCAGGGTCAAACTCCACGAGGCAGTGGCCCCCTATCAGCAGTGGTCTTGTAAGCAGTGGAGGCGGCAACTAACTGATCATGTGTAGCCCGGTGTGTACTGTGAAGAGCTTCAATCATATCAACAGCTCTAGCGTCCGCTCGCACCGGGGAAGGTAAAGACATCAAATCTGATGGCCCACGAGGAGTAGTAGCATATATAACCTGAAACGGGGCCAAGCCCATGCTGCAATTCATAGCAGCATTGTGCGCGAACTCAGCCTGGTTCAAACGGACATCCCAAGAGCGCAGATGCTCCCCCACCAAACAACGTAGCAAATTCCTCAAGGAGCGGTTCACCACTTCAGTTTACCCATCCGTCTGAGGATTATAGGCACTACTGAAATCTAATCGCGTATTACACATACGCCATAAAACTTTTCCAAAAAAAGCTGAGAAAATGAGTGTCACGATTCGAAACAATGGAAGAGGGAAGACCATGCAAACGGTACACCTCATGAAAAAATAAATGTGCGACACGGACGACATCAACAATTTTCTTGCAAGGTATAAAATGGCCATTTTTTAGAAATGGTCTACGACAACGAAAATAGAATCATTACCCCGTTGTGTACGAGGTAAACCCACAACAAAGTCCATCATAATGGTCACCCAAGGAGAACTTGGAATAGAAAGAGGACGGTAGAGGCCAGCATTAGTGGCAGTACTTTTCTACACCTGACAAATTCGGCATCTCGAAACATAACGAGAGACATCTTGTTGGATAGTAGGCCAAAAATAAGAACGCTGCACCAACTCGATAGAACGATCACGACCCACATGGCCTGCACCATGCAATTTTGAAATAATTTTCAAGCTCAGGCTCGTGTCAGGAATACAAAGGCGAGTGCCGTTGAAAAGAAATCCATCAATCAACATAAAATCTATCCGCTCACCCGCAGTAATACGAGCTAAAATGGGAGCAAAGAACATGTCAACCGTGTAAGACTCGCTCAACAAATCTAATCCGGGAACCGAAACGCGTAAATCCGAGACAACCAAAGCACATCTACTCAAAGCATCCACCATTCTGTTCGAGGACCCAGACCAATGCTTCATCACAAATATAAATTGTTGAAGATAAGCGACCCAAGAAGCATGTCGGGCAGAAAGGTTATCCTGAGTGGCCAAATGACGAAGGGCCTCGTGGTCCGAGTATAAAATAAACTCCCGATGAAAAAGATAATATCGCCAGTGACGAACAGCACGAACAATAACATAGAACTCCACATCATATGTACTGTAACGACTCCGAGGGATAAGTGCAAATAATATGTACCTATAGCTAGGAACCCAAAGCCGAATCCCTAAAGCCCAAAAAGAGCCCGGTCCCTTGGTCAATTACTGGGGTTTTATCGTTTGATGATCTGACTTGAATTTTCGGTATAAAAAGTGTTGATCGTATATAATCTGAGTTGAGTGGAACCAAACATATACTCAAAAGGTATTTTAGGACATTTTCAATTCAAAACTTCAAAATATAGATATATGCACTTTTATTTAAAAATATATATAATCTTACTCTATTTATTATTTTATTCATTTTCAATATATTACAATTATGAGTATGTATTGAGTGAAATTGGTTCATACATAAATTATTGAAGGGTATCAATTATTTTCACTAAAGAATATTAATTGTTTTCACTGAAGGGTATTAGATGTTTTCACCGAAAAGTTTTAGTTTGTTTTCACTGAACAACTAAGGGGGCGCTTGGTTAGCAATTCTTCAATGGTAATGGAAATGCGATTGAAATTAGTGTAATTATGATGGTTAATGAGGGCAAAATCACTACCTCCTCTCCTAAATAAGATAATCACTACTCCATTTTGATTACCCTATTCTCTTCCTACAATCATCCTCCTCAATCGCTCCCCAATTCCTCTACCAACAACCATTTGTTGTTCACTTCTATTCCAAAATTGGGGCATGACACTAGTCATAGAGTCACAAACACGAATAGTAGAACACCTTCATACTACGTATACTAGGCGTCTATCATTTTTCATTAAATAATTATCAAAACAATTGTCTCACAATGACTCGAAAACCGGAATAAATAGAAACTAAGGCCCGTGCAAGGGTCCAATAAAACCACTAAACTGTATGGGCTTATTAATAAAACTTATGAAAACATCATAAAACAAATATTTATTGTTTGGGCTTGAAGACACGATCATAAGCATCCCAATAATTCAGCAACTCTGTAACCATATCATTCTCCCCCGCCAAGAGAAGGTTCGCCCTCGAACCCGAAGTATCATCACCCCAATCATCGTTGTCACCCGTATACGGAATCAAATGTTTGACGTTGAAAACGTCAGAAGTGCGAATGTGAGAAGGAAGCTTCAAACGATAAGCATTAGGATATATTTTCTCAAGTACCTCCAAAGGGCCAATCTTCCTAGAAGCGAGTTTGGAGTACTCATGAGCCGGATAACGGTCACGAGTCAAAACAGCCCATACGAAATCACCAGGGTCAAACTCCACGAGGCAGTGGCCCCCTATCAGCAGTGGTCTTGTAAGCAGTGGAGGCGGCAACTAACTGATCATGTGTAGCCCGGTGTGTACTGTGAAGAGCTTCAATCATATCAACAGCTCTAGCGTCCGCTCGCACCGGGGAAGGTAAAGACATCAAATCTGATGGCCCACGAGGAGTAGTAGCATATATAACCTGAAACGGGGCCAAGCCCGTGCTGCAATTCATAGCAGCATTGTGCGCGAACTCAGCCTGGTTCAAACGGACATCCCAAGAGCGCAGATGCTCCCCCACCAAACAACGTAGCAAATTCCTCAATGAGCGGTTCACCACTTCAGTTTACCCATCCGTCTGAGGATTATAGGCACTACTGAAATCTAATCGCGTATTACACATACGCCATAAAACTTTTCCAAAAAAAGCTGAGAAAACGAGTGTCACGATTCGAAACTATGGAAGAGGGAAGACCATGCAAACGGTACACCTCATGAAAAAATAAATGTGCGACACGGACGACATCAGCAATTTTCTTGCAAGGTATAAAATGGCCATTTTTTAGAAACGGTCTACGACAACGAAAATAGAATCATTACCCCGTTGTGTACGAGGTAAACCCACAACAAAGTCCATGCTAATGGTCACCCAAGGAGAACTTGGAATAGAAAGAGGACGGTAGAGGCCAGCATTAGTGGCAGTACTTTTCTGCACCTGACAAATTCGGCATCTCGAAACATAACGAGAGACATCTTGTTGGATAGTAGGCCAAAAATAAGAACGCTGCACCAACTCGATAGAACGATCACGACCCACATGGCCTGCACCATGCAATTTTGAAATAATTTTCAAGCTCAGGCTCGTGTCAGGAATACAAAGGCGAGTGCCGTTGAAAAGAAATCCATCAATCAACATAAAATCTATCCGCTCACCCGCAGTAATACGAGCTAAAATGGGAGCAAAGAACATGTCAACCGTGTAAGACTCGCTCAACAAATCTAGTCCGGGAACCGAAACGCGTAAATCCGAGACAACCAAAGCACATCTACTCAAAGCATCCACCATTCTGTTCGAGGACCCAGACCAATGCTTCATCACAAATATAAATTGTTGAAGATAAGCGACCCAAGAAGCATGTCGGGCAGAAAGGTTATCCTGAGTGGCCAAATGACGAAGGGCCTCGTGGTCCGAGTATAAAATAAACTCCCGATGAAAAAGATAATATCGCCAGTGACGAACAGCACGAACAATAACATAGAACTCCACATCATATGTACTGTAACAACACCAATACCAGTCTTCGAAGCATCACAAGAAAGCTCAAAAGGTTGTTCAAAATTAGGTAGTAGCAGAATAGGAGCTGACACAGGGTGTTTCTTGATAAGAAAAAAGGCCGACTCGGCAGTAGGTGTCCACACGAAAGGCTTAGTGCTAATACAATCAATCACAGGTGCCATGATAGAACTGAAATGTGCAATGAAACGACGATAAAAATAGGCCAAGCCATGAAAACTATGAGCCTCAGTAACAATAGTGGGTGATGGCCAATCCCGAATAGCAGCAATCTTAGAATCATCCACACGAATGCTCTCACCCGAAATAATGTATCCTAGAAAGAGGACCGAATCCACCCCAAAAACACATTTTTTCGGCACTGCATAAAATTTCTCAGCTCTCAAAATAGTCAAGATGGAACACAAATGCTCAATATGATCCTCCAAAGTACGGCTATAAACCAAGATGTCATCAAAGTAGACGATAACACAGGAATCAATCAAAGATCTCAAAGTTTGGTTCATAATCCACATAAAAGTGCTAGGTGCACTAGAGAGGCCAAAGGGCATCACTAACCACTCGAAAAGGCCTTCACGTGTCTTGAAGGCTGTCTTCCATTCATCGCCTGGATGAATCCAAATCTGGTGATAACCGCTTTGGAGATCTAACTTATTAAATATGGAGGCGCCACTCAACTGATCAAGTAGACCATCCAACTGAGGTATTGGAAACATGCATCGCACCGTGATTTTATTGATAGCGCGACTATCAACACACATCCTCCAGGAAGATTCTTTCTTGGGAATCAGAAGAGCCGGTACTGCACAAGGACTCAAACTCTGTTGCACTGTCCCACGCGATAACAACTCCTCAACCTGTCGTTGTAAGTCTTCATGTTCCATAGGACTCATACGGTAATGAGGCCTATTCGGGAGGGAGGCACCCGGAACAAGATCGATGTGATGTTGAATGTCACGTAAAGGAGGTAAGCCCGCAGGTAACTCATCAGGAAAAACATCAGAGAAGTCAACCAGTAAAGACCGAATGAGGGGATGAGTAATAGGTACATCAGCAATGTAATACCCCGTCCCGTTTTATACCTTTTATATTCCTAGAACCCTTATTTTATTTTTCTTATCTTTGTTTCTTTTTATTTTATTATTTTGTGTGCTTTTGTGTAATTTAAATATATATACCCTTTTTAGAAATTCCTAAATTCGTCGAAAGAATTAAATCTTTCAAACGAATAAAGGACTACGAGAAATTAAATATTCAAAGATTAAAAATTAGGATTTCGATCCGTTTAATTTATTGAGAATAATTAAAATACTTTAAAATATTAATGGAGTCTCAAAACTGTATTAATTTTCAAATCGGGATTAAACTCGTGAATCAAACGATCCCTAACCGTATCAAGTGGGAACGAAAATATCTAGAATTAAATGGTTTAATCCCACCCACAAGATTATTTCCTTCTTTTAAATTAAATTAATTAATTAGAAAAATTCTCAACCATGTATAATATTTTCCTTCTTTAAAATTTATTAATTAAGAAATTAATTTCCCAAATATCCCTTTCTCTTTCTCATTATCCATTCCCAAGAATTCCTAAATCAATTTCCAAAATCAGTTTTTCCAAATTTCACTCTCGGTTGCTCTCTCTCTCTCTACCAATTTCCTCCGCCTTCATCAAGATCATCGCCACCACCAATCGGCTCCCTCTTCTTCATTTCCGGCGAGCAGCGTCGCCTCCACCACCAGCGACCGCCGCCGCCTCTTCGTGCAGCGCAGCCAGCCGCCGCCCTGCTCCCTTCCCCTCTCTCCGTCGTACGACGCCAGCGTCGCCCACCGCTACGCCGTCGCGCCTCTGTCCTCCTCCACCGTGTTCTCTCTCTCTCTCTTACAGCGAAGCCGCGTCGCCTCCAGCCCCTTCCCCTTCGCGAACGCCGGCCGCCCTCAGCCCTCCGCCGCCGCGAATCGCCTCTTGCCGCTGCCCTCCTTCGCACATCGGAGCCACAAACCAGCGACGCCTCCTCCTTCGTCCTCCCTTCGGCCGCGACGAAGCGCCGCCGTCGCGCCTCTTTCCCAGCCTCCGACCGAAGCCCTCCGACGAAGCCACCGCGACGCCCAGCCGTCGCGCCTCAGCATCGAGCGCCGCCGCTTCGATTCCTGGGCTGCCGTCCAATTCGATTGGAGCACCACCTATAAGCTTCGCCGTAGATGCCGTCGTACCAGCCGAGCACAGTCCGCCTCTGCTCATTTTAAGTGAGTCCCAATTTCATTTCAATATCTCCGATTGAAATTCGTTAATTTGAATTCGATTTCAATATTTTTCCCAATTTTCTTAAACTTCAATTTCTCTATTTGATTCTTCGTTGAAACTCACGAATTCGTTCTTTCGTGTTATTTGACGCCGTTAAACCGGTTGCTGCTGCCGAAATTTTTGGAGACCTCGAACGACGCCGTTAGGCTGTTCGATTCATTTTCCCGAATCCCCGAACGACGCCGTTATGCTGCCCAAATAATCCGACGAATAACCGATTTCTTTTAGGACGCCGTTAGGCCGTTCGTTTACCACCCCGAACCGGACTCGTAAGACTTGCTATCTCCTCTCTAATTCTCGTAATAGTTGAGATAGGAATTGATCACTTTTAGTCCCCCTGTTGAGACTTTGTAAATTTAAGAATATTTGTTTTGTTTTGGATTTGAAACTTGTAGATGGACTGTTGGTATTTTGTTGTTTAGTATTATTGAATTAGTTGTTTGGTGCTATTGGTTAAGTTGGTTGGTGTTATTGTTTTGACAAATTAGTGTTGTTGGCTTAGTTGGTGAATATTAGTGAATTAAGATGTTTAGTATTTTTGGATTAATTGTCTAGTATTCTTAGCTTGGGTATTTAGTATTATTTAGTTGGATAATATTATTAGATGGATGAATTAGTTTGGTTTGGTTAGCTGATGATGTGGTGCCGAAATTAGTTTGTTTTATTGTTAGTTGAGTTTTTGGAGGCAAAGGGAAACTCGTCTTCCCTTTGTGCGACTGTTAGAAATTTTGGAACGAAAAGATAAGTCGTTTAATACCCAATTTAATAAACAAATGAAGAAGGTGGAAAATAGTATAATTCTTTTCTTTTAGAAGTATTACAAATCAATTTTAGAGGTGTTATTAATATTAGAAAAGAAAAGTACTTTTTATAAACTTCTTAGAAAGTCTAAGTTTATTAATAAGTTTTATTAAAGGAAATTTATTTATAAAATATGATTAATTATATTCAAGATTTCTTTTAAAATGAGGAATAAAATTCTTAAGAAAGAAAAACCTTTTCTTTAATTTTATTAATATTTTTCTAAGTAATTCCAAGATGAATTCTTATATTTTCTTCCTTAAAGGGCCTTTATTAAGGACACCCCTAAATTCAGTAAATACACCCCCCTGTTACACCACAGATATCAGTAAATACACCGTCCTGTTACACCACTGCTTTCAGTAAATACACCCCCCTAATACACCTCCTCTTAAAAAGGGGTGTACTTATCAAAAGATTGTTTTTGTAGTAATCGAGATAGTCATACCACAAGTATACTAGTAAATACACTCACCTTTTTAGAAGTAGTGTACTTACCAAAATAGGGTGTGACCCTTAAGCAAGTCCTTTTTGAGTTTATAAGACCACAACTTTCTCGATTCTCGTAACACAAACTCTCAAGTTTTCCTAAACGTTTTCAAAGGTCAAGTTTTAATTAAATATCTTCCTACTAGGATTCGGTACTAGTTGGAACGCGCACGAGGTTTTCGACCCTCTGCCTACACATCATTCTCGGGACTCGAAACAATCAGGTGGGTGATGATCCGTTGATTGATCTGCTATTAATAACGTCGTGCCGGTATTTTCTGAACTCGACTAAATCAAATCAAAAGTATCTAATCCAACATAAATGTAACACCTATCTATATAACTGTTTGGATTATGTGATATAACTATATATGTTATATATTAGCCTGCTGTTTTGTGAATCGATCACCACTGCATGAGTAAACACCTTACGTGAGCATGAATCAGTTCAGTTATCAGTCAAGTATTTTCTCAGTGAAGTTGTTGTATCAGTTTTATGGAAAATCAGTAAGTACGGAGTTATAATTTGGGTATTGATTTCCGGCCTCCGGGGACAGCTATCGTTTGACGCCCTCGGAATCAAGGTCGTTGATTGTTTTTCCGGCCTCCGGGGACAGCTGTCGTTGGACGCCCTCGGAATCAAGGTCGTTGATTATTTTTCCGGTCTCCGGGGACAACTGTCGTTGGACGCCCTCGGAATCAAGGCTGTTGATGGTTGGAGTTGAAAAGAGTAACTATGATGGAAGTGGAATGGTTGTACGTTTATGGTTTAATAGTTGTGATAATATGTGATATGACTTTGGGTTTTGCCTTAATGTGAACCAACTTGTGTTATTTCAATTATACCATGTGAAATATGCTTAAATGCCGATGAATCATTATATGAACTGTTTCCTTCTATGAAATATTGTAATCTTATTATTATGTAAATTGATTAAATAAAATAAACACTTTATTAATGAGTATAACTTAATATATTTCGGATTTACCAATCCCATGATGTTGCAAATCACCCATATGTGAGAATTCAATTCTCACGCCCCTTTTTCCTAACCTCTTGCAGGTTATGATTTCGTGGAGCAAGGACAGTAATAGAGACGACACGGAGTTCCCCACTTAAATAAAACATTACTGTTGATACTATGTTTTATGTACACATATATGTGTGAGAGATACATATTAAAATTATTCTACCCATTTCTTCCGCTGCATGAAACTCCTCTCTCTCAATTCAGTTATATTTCTTTCAAAAATTTTATAGTTCGGACTTTTGATCACAATAACACTTCGAATTCGATATAATTAATATATATTGGGTTCGGGGCGTTACAAGCAAGACAATCAATGTCCAATAACACCACCATAAAAGGAGTAGTTGGTGTCTCTTTTAAGAAATCAGCTAGAGATAGTAGCACCAAAGAATCAGATGGGGTGGTGGTTTAGGAGGTGTCGATGTTGATGGGCGAACAATTGTCAGTAAATGACGAACAAGGATTAAAGCTACAACGAGGATTATGAACCAAATCAAGGAAGATCAACAAAGAAAATCACGATTTGGGTGCATTAATCAATCTGGGGGGTGTATAAAGTGATGAACAACACTCCCGACGAACAACTAATAGGCGAACAGGTATTAAGGCCCGGGACCAAGAATGAGCCAACTGTGAAGTCATCAATGACGAACAACTTTATCAAACTATGATACAATAGATAGCCAAGGAAGAATGTACAAGTGAACAAAGGACAAAGATCCCAAAGCCAAGCTGGACAAAGGCATAAGGCGAACAACTTCCCAAGTACAACCTCAAGAGGCGAACAACTTTCGGTTGGAGAACCAACAAGATCCATCAAGCCGACCTAGGCGAACAACAGTGAGTCCGAGATAAGGACCAAAGAAGACTTTGTAACTAAGGTTCAGCTTAGATAAGATCAAAGGGACACATGTCAAGCATGCAGGCTAGGGAGACCAAGAGTCTTAGACACCTCATGCTTGCTAGTCTCTATAAATAGTTGTTCTCCAGCTTATTCATGTAATTTTTTCGAATTTCAGACTAAAAAATACACACAAATACACCCAAACTTACACATATACGAAATAATTTAAATTGCGATCTTCATTTTACCCGAATTCGTTAACCCAAGACTCGTTTTACCATTTACGGTGGTAATCAATCACACGTTATTGATTGGTGACGTATAAACGGATTAAAACAGCCACTAATCCTCCCGATTAGATTCGTTCACCAACAATCTTGGCGCTAGAAGGAGGGTTCGAACCTTCGGTTTAGTGTGATTACTCAAGAACTTCAAGTTGAAAACTTGAAGATTCAAAGGAAATCTCAAGAAATATTTGAAGATACAAACAAAAGTGTTCTTGGTGTTCTTGGTGTTCTTCAATTTATAAATTAAGAAGTAATTTAAATTGAAATGCCTCAATCTCAAGAGACCCAAGGATCACGTTTGTCAAAAAGAGCATCTCAGACCCGAGCCACGTCGGCCGACCACCAGGACCGTGACCCGAGACATGCGAACAAGTCACAACATACAGTCATAACACATAACCTCCCCCCTGAGATGGAGGCTTTGGCGAACAACCCCAACGAGTTAGCCAAAACCATTGCTGCTCTCCAGGCCCTCCAGAGGCAACAAGAGCAAGTTAGGCCAACACAGGCAAGGCCAAGGGACAAGTCCCTAGAAGTTGTTAGACCCAGGACCACTAGGGGCGAACAGCGAGAGGTTGATAGTGCCCAAGTCAGACGGAACAAGGGAAAGGCCAAGGTGGACGACCAACAAGAAGTACAGGCTGAGTCTGGTCGCGGACGAACAACTGTGTCTAGCCATGGGACAACACGTTCCAGTGCCCAAGACAGGCTTAGCCAACCCCAACGGGAAGCTGCTCGCCGGGGAGCAGAAGACGGGCGAGCAACTTTTGAACAGCCTCGCCCATCAGTCCATGAAAGACTCACCCAGTCAGCCTTCAGGCGCCTAGGGCCAAATGCGGCGAACAACATTAGGAGGCAAGCCCAGGAAGTGCCCACTCCAAGCGAGGGACTGCGACGAGCAGAAAGGTTAATGCCTTTGCTCGCCGAACAGCCTCCAAGTCAGGGGGCACCTCTTGATGAATTATCAAGCCTAAGGAGGGCTGTGGAGAACATGCAAGGGCAACTAGACCAACAGAGGGGGATGGGAACGACCAGCATGCCATCCTCACCTTTGGCAGCTCACATTTTGAAGGCCCCGATCCAGAAAAAGATTCAATTTCCAGCTAGCATTCAATATGAGGGCATCACTGACCCCCGGGTCCACTTAACGAAGTATACGGACTACATGGTCTCCGTGGGGGCCAGCGACGCCACCCAATGCCGGAATTTTCCGTTAACATTAGGCGATCGGGTTCACAAGTGGTTTTCATCAATGCCGCCGGCATCAATCCACTCGTTCGTCCAGCTAAGTCGAGAATTTCTCTCTCACTTTTCAACGGCGGGGTCGTATCTTTCCCAAAAACACCGGCTATCAGATTTAAGGCAAAATGATGATGAAACTGACCGGGCGTTTATGGAAAGATTCGATAAAGTTTTGCTAGAAGGAGAACCGGTGAGCGAAGATACAAAGATCGTCGCTGTGATGGCCGGATTGAAAAAAGGGTCGAAGTTATGGAAGGAGGTACGTCTGAAGTGCCCAAAGACTTATGCCGAGTTCAGAAACCAAGCTGGCATTTTCGTTTCCATGCACGAGGCCCTACAAACAAATTTAGGGGAGAACAAAGCTGATCCTAAGGAGAATAACAAAAAGCCCGTCGGGACAAGCTACAGGGTCCCAAAAAATATGAAAGCATTCACCGAAGGATCGGATTTGAAAGAAAAATTGAACCAAGTATTGACAGTATCAGTTGATACTGTGTACGAGAGCGTAAAGGAGAAAGAGTTGCTTTCCCCACCACGTAAAATCCGTCAGGATACTGGCAAACTCAACCCGAACAAGTATTGTGCCTACCATCAAAGCGTGGGGCATTTTACGAGTGAGTGTAGAGATTTGCTTAAGCAACTCTGGCGATTTTATGAGGAGGGAAAGCTCTCCGATTTCGTTAAGAGGCAACCTGGGAAAAGAGCTCGGGAGAACAACTCAGAAGATGAAGAGGATGGTCAACCTCAGAGAAACAACAAACCCGGACGACCAGTTCCCAGTATGCCGGCTCAACCTTCAGAAGACCTGTTCATGATGGAACCCGCAGGTCCCGCAGGAGGGTGTTTTGATGGACAACCACCTGACTCTAACCGGAAGAGGAAAGCGGAGCTACGAGCGATTGGCCAAGTACAAGAGATGGGAGTTAAGCCGTCTATCATGCAAACGGCGGAATTAACTTTCACCGAAAAAGACCTTGAAGGCATCTTAACTCCACACAATGATTCGCTCGTAATCTGTGCCAAGATTATGGGGACCAGAGTCCACAGACTGTTGGTGGACACCGGAGCCTACACGAACATCTTATTCAAGAAGACCCTCGATAATCTGGGAGATTATTCGGGTTATGTTCGGAATACAACACATAGAATTATAGGCTTCGGAAATGCTGTGACAACACCGTTGGGAATTGTAACATTAGCTGTACAACTTGTAACGGCCAATGAACCCGAAAGAAATATAACAAGAATGGTAGATTTCTTGGTTGTAGACCAGGAGTCGACCTATAACGGGTTTCTTGGCCGACCTTTTCTTAATGAATTTAAAGCTGCGTGTTCCACTTACCACTATTGTTTGAAATTTCCAACAGCCAGTGGAACAGGCACAATTAAGGGAGACCAACGGAGAGCACGAGAATGCGTTCAACAGCTACGAGCAAAATTTGTACAAATATCCATGATGGAAGCAGCAAGTTATCCCATCGACGAACTATCAATACTAAACAATATGATGGACATAGACGACCACATGGATGCGGACGAACAGCACTTGAACGAGCAAGTGTTGGACGAACAACTCGTTACCACCCGGGAGGAGTATCCATCTGACGAACAACAAGGGGGTGATGACGAACAACCTTCAGTAGAAGACTTGGAGGGCCAAGTACAAACGAACAACAATGGGACGGAGCCAACTGATGATCTTGAACCCCGCCTGGGGGCAGAGCCGATGGACATCGAAAATGATTCCAACCCTGAGGAACCCATACTTGATCCCCGTTGGAAGGGACAAAAACGACGAGCAACTCCAGTCGAAGAGCTGGAGGCGTTCAAAGTTAATCCCAACAACGAGGATCTTGAATTATTCATAGGATCTGAGCTCCCAGAGCCTTACAGATCCCGAATGAAAGAGTTCCTCACCAAGAATCTAGATGTCTTCGCTTGGTCTCATGCGGATATGGCGGGGATAGACCCGAAACATGCTTGTCATAAGCTGAACATAAATCAAGCAAAAAAGCCCGTCCATCAAAAACGAAGGAAGTACGGCCCGGACAAATACCAAGCCTTGAATGAAGAAGTTAAAAAGTTGCTAGACAATGATCTCATTCGACAAGCACTCTGTCCACAATGGGTAGCAAACCCAGTACTCGTGAGGAAACCAAACGGGACCTGGAGGCTATGCATAGACTTTACAGATCTGAATGCAGCATGCCCGAAGGACAACTTTCCTCTCCCGCACATCGATCAATTGGTGGACAGCACTGCGGGTCACGAAATGCTAACATTCATGGATGCTTTTGCAGGGTATCATCAAATCCCAATGCATCCTGACGATCAAGAAAGCACAGCTTTTTATACTAACAAAAACTTGCTATGTTGGAAGAGAATGCCGTTCGGCCTCATAAATGCTGGAGCAACATATCAAAGGCTGGTGAACAAGATGTTTGATCAACAAATAGGAGATACGGTTGAAGTCTATGTAGACGATATCGTAGTCAAAAGTCCCAAGAAGGAAGACCATCTTCAACATCTGACTCAAGTGTTCGAAATTCTACGACACTATAACATGAAGTTGAATCCAAAGAAAAGCAGCTTTGGAGTTCACTCGGGAAAATTCTTGGGTCATCTTGTTAGCCAGCGGGGAATTGAGGCCAACCCATCAAAAGTTAAAGCCATCATGGATATGCAACCACCACGTTCGGTGAAAGAAGTGCAAAGACTCACCGGGTGCCTAGCAGCATTGAACCGGTTCATATCCAGGTCGGGGGACAAGTGCCGTCCATTCTTCGAGGCCGTCAAAAAAGGGAAGTTTGCATGGACTAACAACTGCCAAGCGGCTTTCGATCAACTTAAAGACTACCTGGGAGATGTCAAAATCCTATCAAAACCAATCCCAGGAGAAAAGCTCTTTCTATACTTAGCCGCATCAGAAGTTGCCATCAGTTCTGTTTTGGTGCGGGAGGACGGCAAGTTCCATCAACCAATCTATTACGTCAGCCAAGCTTTACACGAAGCAGAGATCAAATATGCCCCAACCGAAAAGCTGGCGTATGCTTTGGTTATGAGCGTGAGAAAGTTACGACCATACTTCTTTGACCATCAAGTCGAAGTTCTAACAACTTTCCCGCTCAGGCAAATTCTCCATCGCCCCGACACTGCAGGCCGTCTTTTAAGATGGTCACTGGAGATTAGCCAATTCGGGGTGACCTATGCTCCTCGAACGGCGATCAAAGGGCAAACATTAGCCGACTTTATAGTCGAACTAACTTTCCCACCAGATCCGACGAGAGGACTTGATCACCCTTGGCATCTCTATGTGGACGGATCATCAACCAACATAGCCTCGGGGGCAGGAGTAGTATTAATAAGTCCAAACAGACAAGTATTCACCTCGGCAATCAGATTTGGTTTCATGGCAACCAACAACGAAGCTGAGTATGAAGCTCTTATCGCTGGTCTCCACCTATCCCTCGCAGTTGGTGTCAGACGCTTGCAAATATTTGGCGATTCACAATTGATCGTGAACCAAGTCCGAGGTGAATACGAAGCAAAAGATGATCACATGATCGAGTATCAACGGATTGTTGCTCACCTGATGTCCATGTTGCAGCAAGTCTTCATACAGCAAATTCCAAGGATGAGCAACACTCAAGCAGACGCGCTTGCCCGACTAGCAACGAGTGAAGGCCCCATAGAGTTGGCAGATATTATAGTTACAAAGATGAAAGATCCATCAACAGTAAGTTATAATGTCAATCAACTCGACGATCAAACCAGTGAAGAAGAAGACTGGAGAACAAGTATAGTCAAATACTTGAAAAATGGGGAAAAACCAAACAACCCTTTTGAAGCTGCCAAGCTAATAAAGCGAGCCGCCAGATATACTTTAGTGGGCGAGCAACTCTACAAAAGGGGAATATCAATCCCACTTCTCAAGTGTTTGCCTAGGGGGCAAGGGCAAGCAGTACTTGAAGAGATACATGCTGGAGTATGTGGAAATCATACTGGGGGGCAAGCTTTGGCATACAAGACAATCAGACAAGGCTATTATTGGCCGACCTTACGTCAAGATGCAATCAAAAAAGCCAAAACTTGCCATCAATGTCAGATTTTTGCCCCAGGCATCCATACCCCGGCTCAGGAACTTGTGTCAGTATACAGCCCATGGCCTTTTGCAAGATGGGGGATGGACATCATTGGTCCTTTCCCGGCTGGAGTTGGAAATGTTCGATTCGCCGTCGTGGCAGTCGATTATTACACAAAATGGGCGGAAGCAGAGGCCATGGTGAATATAACACAGCAGAAGATGATCAACTTTATTTGGAAGAACATTGTCTGTCGTTTCGGAGTTCCACAGGCAATTGTGACAGACAATGGTCCACAGTTTGATGGACAAGAGTTGAGAGAATTCTGTACGAAGTGGGGGATCAAGAAACATTACTCCACACCTTATCATCCCCAGTCGAATGGACAAGTTGAAGCCGTAAATAAAATCATAAAGCATACATTAAAAGTACGACTGGCGGAGAGTAAAAGCAGTTGGTCTACAGAACTTCCGGAAGTCTTATGGGCATACAGAGTTTCTCCCAGGTCGAGCACCGGAGAAACACCCTTTGCAATGGCTTTCGGAACAGAGGCTGTAATACCAATTGAGTTAAAGGCCACTACATTCAGGACGACCAACTTTGATGAACAGGCGAACAACTCTGCTCTAAATGCTGAATTGGATTTGCTCGAAGAAAAAAGATTGAATGCCGAGCTAAAAAATGCCACATACAAGCAGCGAGCAGAACGTTACTATAATTCCCATGTAAAAGTTAGGGAATTCAGAGTTGGAGATTTGGTTCTAAGAAAGTTGCTCGCCCAACCTCCAGGCGTATTGGGACCAACTTGGGAGGGCCCGTATCGTATAACAGAAAAATACGTCAATGGCGTGTACGATATTGAAGACATGGAAGGCAAGCTGGCCCAATACTCCTGGAATGCCGTGCATCTAAAGAAGTACTATCAATAAAGTTGGGCGAACAAATGTCTTGGGGGGCAAGGGATGCGTATGAGTTGAAGGAAGGCTAAGAAGGCAGCTAAAAACTTGCCTAATTTTTTAAAATTTTCTCAAATATAGATTCAAAAGTTGCTCGGCACGTTGTATAGTCTGGTGCTAGTGCTTTTGGTTTTATAGATAGAGTTGCTCGGCAAAATATTATAAGCGAGCAAGTTTTAGTTTGTGTTTAAAGTTGTTCGTCAGATTGTATATGATAGTGATGGACAGTCTTATAACACTTGTAATTATTTTGCAATGTAAATATAATAGTTGTTCATCAAAAGAGGAAAAGTCCAAAAGCTCGAGGTACAAGTCCATTCAAAGGTTGTTCGTTTTACAAATGAACAGAACCTAAGGACCAAAGCCACTTAAAGGTTGTTTGTTTTTTAAAATGAACAGAACCTAAGGCTAAACCCTGATTCCACTAAAGGCAAAGTTCAATTCGAACAAAAGCCCAATACTATATGTTATAATTGTAAAAGCATTGACAGAAATGTAAAGGCAATTGACATATATAAGAAAATGAGCGAACATGAGAAAGACATTTTCCATTAAAGAAAGGCATTAAGCCTAAAAAATAGTACAAGCTGGAAGCAGCCATTACAAGTACTACAAAAAAGGAGCGAGCAACTACTACAAAAGAAGAAAAGAAAAAAGTTAAGTCCTAAAACTACTGCTGTTCGGTGGGGGGAGGATCTTGAGGTTGCTCGGCAGAGGGGTCGACAATCATGTCCCGAGCAAGGTCTTCAGCCGCCTTATCCTCCGCTTCTTTAGCAATTTGCTCGTCCGCGGCAGCCGGTTCATCTCCTTGCTCGCCATCATCAACAATTGGTGGAGGATGAGTGATGGTGATGCTGGGGTCGAGTTTATCCAGTTTAACCCCTAGCACAGCCAAATCCGCCAATTGGATTTTAACGTTGTTCGGCGGAGGATAGTTCTCGAGGAACTCATTCAAATCCTTAGCCATCTCCTCCACCATCTCCTTGTAATCATAGGCATCAGCCGTACGGATGTTGTCCGCGTAGGCACAAATATATCCAAGGTTGGAGATGGGGCCGGTACGAGTTTGAACCTCCTCTTCAAGTTGCTCACGGGTGAAGAGGTTGGCTTCTGCTTCCCGGAGACGAGCATTCTCCGCCTCAAGCTCAGCAATTCTTTGTTCGGCCGAAGTCAATCTCTTCTCTCCCTCACCGAGCAAAATCTCCTTGTCCCCAAGCAGGGCCTCTTTATCCTTCAGCTCTTTGGACATGGCCTGAATCTCTTCAAGGCGCTTGTGCTCAGCATCAATGTAAACATTGATCTGGTTGTTAAGGCGAGCAATCTTGGCCTCGTATTGGCTCACCAGGCCATCCTTTTCTTCAGTAAGCTGCCGAGCAGTATTCGCATATTGGCGAGCAGACTTTTCTTGCTCGGCAACTTGGGTGATTGCCCTCTGAGCAGTAACAAGGCCGTTGGCGACGAGCATCATCGAGAGATGGAGATTGTCCATTTGCCCCTGCTGAAGGATGGCCTTGTCCAGAGGACGCGTCCAGGCCCGGGCGACCAACTCCGTCGCCTTGCGAACATGTTCGCCAGGAATCTCCCTTATGTTTACGGGAGTCTTCGAGCAAGCGTACTGATGTACAACACTTGCTCGGCCGGGATAATCATCGGCACGGTATCTGCAAACAAAAAAGCAATTGATACTTAGAAAAATAAAAAAAATGGATGAAAGTTGTTCGGCAAGAGAGGATAGATACTTACTCGGCAAACTTCCGATCATCCCATCCTAGGAATGTAAGATCTTCTGGGCCACGGAGTGAGCCTACATCTTTGCTCGCTTTTCCCGACTTTTCCGTGGGCTCCCCAGAAGAACGCCTTATAACATCCTCTTCGTGGCGAGCATAGCTTTCGCCCACCTTTTCTTTCCCCTTACCGGGGACATCTCCGGCTAGTGGGGTCCCATCTGCCTTCTTAAGGCGCTTACCACCACGAGGTGGGGAGACGGGAGGAGACCGAATTTGAACTGGGGGGGCAGCCGGTTTTGGAACTTTGGCCCCCTCAGGCTTGTTCGACATGGCGAGCACAGCTTGGGGAGGGTCACCTCTTCTTTTCTTCCCTCTTGGTGGCCCCATTTCAAGGACCCTTTGCTCGAGAAGAGCGTAGCTTGGAGGGACGGCAACTGTTACTTGCTCGGCTAAAAAAAAAAAAAAAAAAGAATAATATATTAGGCGAGCAAGTTAAACAAAACATTGACGAACAAAACATTTGAACCGGAAGTTAGAAATTTTCATACCTGGGGGCACCTCAGCTTGAGCCTCCAGGTGGTGAGGATAGGTCAAGAGGCGAGCAGCTTTTTGACACCTTGATCGGCAAAGATAGTCAATAGTTCTATCTGCTCGGTTACGGAGGCCGACCAGGCACGATGTAAACAGAAACTCGGAGCTCAACTCTTCTTCCGAATTCCACTTGGGTAGACGAGGGCCTGCGAACAAACAAAAAAAGTTAAATTAGAACAACTGTCCAAAGGCGAGCAAGAATTGAACTTACGTTTCAGTTTTCCATAGGCTGCTGGAGAATTTATTCGTCCAGGGCCGCCGTGTGGACCAGAAGATGCTCGCCAATCACCCCCAATCCAGAAGAAGTGCTGTTTCCAATCACGAATCTTGTTCGGCACCTCTTCCACCATTTTCAACCCAGTCCTGGCCTTGAGGTAGTGATAGCCATCTTCTCCTCGGGGGCAACTTGTGATTGTCATCAGGTAGTTGATCTCTTCCGCAGTGATCCGATCAACGTACCCCTCCAAAGCGAACAGGCACATAGAGCCTAAAAGGTTCATCCACCCAATTGGGGTAATTTGAGTGATAGCCAAGTTGGTCGCCTCTAAGAATCGACCAACAACAGGTGGAAGAGGTAACTTCAGCCCAGCAATCAAGGTGTGGATGTTGATCGCCGTGCACCCAGGAGGTGGGCGATCAGCTCTTTCCTTCCTCTGAGGTGCCCACATATGAATATCATATGGGATCTTATAGTCCTTCCGGATAGTATCCAGTTCATCTTCGCGAACAACACTCTTGATCTTGCTCGCCTGGTAATCAGTCTTCACCTTGTCCATTATTTGTCTTTGTGGACGAGGAAAGCTGTTCGCATACCTTTCAGCATATGCTCGCCATTCGAATAGGCGAGCAACCCCAGCCGGGATCTCACTTTCGCGCATCCTTGGGGATGGAAAATTGATACCCTCCAAAAACTCACGAGTAAGTTCGTTGGATTCTGGAACTTCAGTTTCGGCAGAAGAAGAGTTTTCGTCCAGATTGTTGTTCGCCACAACTATTAGCCCTCTTCCAGATGGGCCCGCACTGGTGTCCTCCACAGAACGAACAACAGAATCCACGTGAGCGTTCGACGCTGAAGAAACCTCAACTGGCTCTAGATCGCGAGCAACAATGGGAAAAATGGGATCTAGGGTCTCCTCAGTTTTATTACTCGAATGTGAAGACATAGGAGGGAGAGGGAAAATCTGGGTAGTGACGGATATGACGGATATTGTTGCAGACGGCGGCGCTTTCCCGGAGAAGACGGTGGCGCTCGGATCCACACGGCGGCGATTGAATTTTCGAGAGAAAAAGTAGAGAAAAAGATAAAAAGAAGAAGGTAACTACCTGGGAATGAAGATTTGAAGCCAAATACTGAAGGACGGACGCCGAAAAAACTTGAAATCGCCGGAGGAAGATGGAAATCGCCGGAGCACTGTAGCAAGAGGGAGAAAAGTGGGAAAATTTTCAGTTTTCCCACTATTTATACCCCAAGCAAAAACGGGGTCCCAGGCGTAATTTCCCGAAAACTCAGAGGTCAAATTAAGAGAAAACGGGGTAATTTCCAAACAAGTTCAAAAGTTGAAGGGCCTATAAGCAATTATAGGGGCGCGTGGCCTCGGAGTTGCTCGCGCGTGAACGGCGCGCAATCATTGCGCTGGCGTCATCTTCGTAATCTTCCCAGACCTTGGGAAGACGAAACGGCAGACCATATGTTGCTCGCCCAGACCAATGATGTTCGTCCCAATCCTCATTATTTTGATATCCTAACTATAGTTGTTCGCTACAAAGTTGCTCGTTTGGTGTAACGTATAGTTAGGATAAGGGGCAATTGTTGATGGGCGAACAATTGTCAGTAAATGACGAACAAGGATTAAAGCTACAACGAGGATTATGAACCAAATCAAGGAAAATCAACAAAGAAAATCACGATTTGGGTGCATTAATCAATCTGGGGGGTGTATAAAGTGATGAACAACACTCCCGACGAACAACTAATAGGCGAACAGGTATTAAGGCCCGGGACCAAGAATGAGCCAACTGTGAAGTCATCAATGACGAACAACTTTATCAAACTATGATACAATAGATAGCCAAGGAAGAATGTACAAGTGAACAAAGGACAAAGATCCCAAAGCCAAGCTGGACAAAGGCATAAGGCGAACAACTTCCCAAGTACAACCTCAAGAGGCGAACAACTTTCGGTTGGAGAACCAACAAGATCCATCAAGCCGACCTAGGCGAACAACAGTGAGTCCGAGATAAGGACCAAAGAAGACTTTGTAACTAAGGTTCAGCTTAGATAAGATCAAAGGGACACATGTCAAGCATGCAGGCTAGGGAGACCAAGAGTCTTAGACACCTCATGCTTGCTAGTCTCTATAAATAGTTGTTCTCCAGCTTATTCATGTAATTTTTTCGAATTTCAGACTAAAAAATACACACAAATACACCCAAACTTACACATATACGAAATAATTTAAATTGCGATCTTCATTTTACCCGAATTCGTTAACCCAAGACTCGTTTTACCATTTACGGTGGTAATCAATCACACGTTATTGATTGGTGACGTATAAACGGATTAAAACAGCCACTAATCCTCCCGATTAGATTCGTTCACCAACAGTCGAATGTAACACAATTTTGGTGCCCTAAAAAATAAAAGTGTAAGTGTTGTGACGACCATCATGAACCACAAAACGATCAAACTGCCATGGACGACCTAATAGCAAATAACAGGCATCCATGGGAACAACATCACACCAAATTCTGTCCTTGTATTTCGACCCAACAGAAAAATTCACACAAACACGACGATCCATAGTAACAGAATTCCCACGTTGAATCCAGGCCAAAGTGTAAGGGTAAGAGTGAGGTTCAGTAGATAAATTTAATTTGCGCACAGCGTCATCAGAAATCACTTTTTCGCAAGACCCAAAATCAACAATAAAATGACAAATTTTACCTCCAATGGTGCAAGTGGATTCGAATATGTAATGGCATTGGGCGTCCTCCACAGAACCAGATTTCGGGGCAAGGAACGAACTATGAATGACCAGCATATTTCCAACATCCCCATCAACATGTTCAATGAGATACTCGGATAGTGGCTCTTCATCGAATACCGGAGGGTCGTCATACACTGTCGTCTCCCAATCGTCCATCAGTAAGGAGTGTTGTCTAGCACGAGGGCAATTTGCATGCCGGTGACCCGCTTCATCGCATTCGAAGCAGCACACGGCCAAAGGGGCTGAGGTGCCCATTGATTGAGATGGTGTCGGCGTGGGACTGGATCAGGCTTCGTCGTGCCTGTGATGCTGGTGGAAGCACCGCCGTGCACGGGCGGCCGAGAGGATAAAGCCGCCGGATGCAGTGTAAATGGCGGTGGGCCTGGAGGCACTGCTGTGACACGCGTGGCGGAGGAAGAAGACCCGGGTGTTGTGGATCCAAACAGGGAGCGATGCAAATTCTGTATTTCTAGCAATTGGGCTCGTTGGTGGGCCTCTGAAATTGAAAGTGGGCCCAATATTGAAACAATATCCTGAAGTGAACGGTTCAGACCCCCAACATAGCGCACAACTATTTGGGTCGGTGTATCTCTCAAATCAATGCGTGAATGTATTGATAAAATTATGTAGTATATGTATCAACTGAACGTGATCCTTGCTGCAAATCCTGGAATCGTTGATACAACACACTCTCGAAATTATGAGGGAGAAATTCACGCTCCAAATGCTTCCGAAATTTATTCCACGACTCAATTTTAGATTTACCCTGACGCCAGCGAGTATTTTTCATCTGCGACCACCACGACGATGCTCGGTTGCAAAATCGAGTAGCCACCAATTCAACACATTTATCATCGGGGATAGATTTGAAATCTAAAATATCCTCCACGGTGTTGATCAAATCGAGAAATTTGCACGGGTCGAGACCCCCCGTGAACTCAGGAATTTCAAGCTTGAATCCAGATTCCCAACGACGATCATCGTCTTTCCTATAACAGGGCGCTGGCACCAAAGGGGCAAAGGGATTATCGACGGAAAGTGTCTCGTCCTCATCGTGATCTGTGTCATCCGTGGGCTCAGGCGCGGGTATAGGATGCTGTCGCACACCGTGAGCACACTCGAGATCAGGGAGAGGGTCGTGTCTGCCAGCCGGTAATGCGTTGGCAACCGTGAGACGAAGTTGATTCAATCCTTCTGCCAGCGTGGTGATCTGCTGGCCCAGGGCGGCGATCTCGGTATCCCGCCTTGCATCGGCTTGGGCTACGGCTGGATCAACGGGGGCTGGACATTTCGGAGGCATCGTATCCGGTCTCGTGATACCAACTGACGTAGCGGAAGGTTAAACACGAATAGTAGAACACCTTGATACTACATACACTAGGCATCTATCAATTTTCATTAAACATCTATCTCACAATGACTCGAAAACCGGAATAAATAGAAACTAAGGCCCGTGCAAGGGTCCAATAAAATCACTAAACTGTATGGGCTTATTAATAAAACTTATGAAAACATCATAAAACAGATATTTATTTTTTTGACTTGAAGACACGATCATAAGCATCCCAATAAATCAGCGACTCCGTAACCACATCACAATTGTAACAACTCTTCCCTCAATATATCATTTAATTATGAAGGTATAGATGGAAAATAACTTTCATTCTCATTACCATTGAAGAATTGCTAACCAAGCGCCTCCTAAGACTCTTCAGTGTAAATAAATAATATTTTTCAGTAAAAACAACTAATATTTTTTTAATGAAAACAACTAATACTCTTCAGTGATTAATATATGAACCAGTTTCAATCTATACTTTGTCTACCATCATTAAAAAATTACATTTATATTTGAATTTATTAATCAAATTAATTTATATAATTAGATATCAGTAATTATTTTACTAAATTAGTTACTTAAATAATAATAAAAAAACATGTTACATTTATAATCACATTAGTTCTCATTTTAATTAGTAATACAAGTCAAAGAAAAAAATTAAATTATACAAAAAAAAAAAACATATTATAATCCTATACAACAAACGAAAATAGAATAATAGATACGTAGTATAAAAATTTCGTACATTGCTGAAAACAAAAATTTCCAACTTTAAATTAAATTATGTGTAAAATTTAGTCCTATATGAAATTTTACTTCAAAATAAAGTATAATCGCAGATGGTCTTAATAATTAATATTGCATGGTTAGATGAATGGGAAAGGCAGTGCAATTATTTATCAGAAGTAGTTGGACTCTTTATGCTTCCATTACTTTCATGAATCACGCCGGATACGACTCTTAAATTTTCATGTCCAATGCACAACGTCCCTTTCATTATCTTTCTTGATTGCTTTACAGTGAGATTTTTTTTCCTTTTCCTTCTAAATTGTAAGCAAATTATTTTTGTATTTGTTTGAAAAATGAATTATATATGAGACGAGCTAGTCTTATCCTATTTGTAAGTCCAAGGATAGAAGGTTCGCCTAGTAAATTAGCTAGTCAATTTTTTATGTTGGGATTTAAGATCATGATTTGGAATTTTCAATACACATTCCCACTTTAATACTACCTATTGAACTCCAAGTTGACGTTTTTTTTCCCTCAATACTAATGCAAACACCTTTATGTAGATTTATACGGATAAGAAGTCTATGCACAACCCAAACCCTAGCTCCAAACTAATCCTCGTCCATGAATTTTTAATTTTTTTATCGACAAATACTTTTGTGAAACCGTTTTGCAAAATGTGAGACAAAACATTTCAATCAATGTATAAGAAAAGAAATGAGTTGAATAAGTTTGAGTCTTGTGTAAATCAAGTATTGAAAAAATTGTAAGATGATTTCACATAAAATAAAAAAAAAAATTATATTTTAAACTTTTATTATGATTCGTACTGTGAAAAATTATTTAAAATATTTAGCCGATATTAAACATACCATAATTACATATTAATTTTTTATAAGAATATTAAAATACAAAATAACCTTTTAAAAAATTATTTTTAATGAAGCCAAGTCAAACCATGCAACAAACCCCCCACCCCCACCCTACACATATATATATATCACACTCCCATATGCACAAGGTGCACGATGCACTCACTTAATAGTTGAGGTTGTTTACACTGAAAGTGTAAGTTGATTACATTAAAAAATATGGTTAGATTATACTGAAAAGTTTACACCGGAAAATCGATTTTTCAGTGTAGTCTAACCACATTCTTTAGTACAATCATATCATACTTTTCAGTATAAACAATTTCAACTGTTGAATAGGTGCAATGCGTGCACAAAAGAATTACTCTCTCTATATATATAGTTTGAACAATCTAGTATTTAGAGAAATGAGGAATCTTATACACTTGAGTGTACGTGTGCTTGAATTACCAATTGATAATTTAAAATATTAAAGGTAATATAATTTCATTAAAAATGTGATACTCCTACAATTTAAAAAATATTTGATATCATCAGTAATTTTTAATAAATGTATTATTTTGTATCCTAAATTATGCATTTCAAAAAATGTTATGAGCAACCGAATGCATAAAATTTTTATCTTAAAAAATTATATTTTCACTGGAGCGTATATCTTAATTCCAAAACAAACATCGAGCTCATGATGCATGTGTTAATTATGATACATATTGTGAAGAGTCATCATATGTGAAGTATCTAGTGTGATGTGCTTGAATTAATAGAAAGCTGTGTTGTTAATGTGTTAGTCGTGTGAGTTAATCAATTTGGGGTACCAGAGGAGTTGGATCAAATGAGACTGATCAGAGGAGTCTGGCAGGTGAGGCTGACCAGGAGTCTACCAGAGGAGTCTGGTGGAAGTGACCAGAGTCAGAGGAGGTCAAGTCATCTGATCCAAAGTTCGTTACTCGCAAATTACACCAAATTGAAGTTAACGCAGTGACGGTTCTAACTGAATCAACTGGAGTGGCTATTGAAGTTGTTAGTCAGCTGAATAACTACCTAACGTATGAGAATTAATTCGTTACAAATCGAATCAGGGTTCAATTCAATCTCTGTAACTATATAAAGGGTATTTCTCAACTGAGAGAAGGGTGGTTCATCAATAGTGAGAGTGAGAAATAGTGAATCGAGTGCAAAACACAGAGAGAGAGTGCGAGCTAGAGTGAATTGTAAATTCTCTTCTTAGTGAAATGATCAATCTTCTCCGATCCCGTGGATGTAGGAGTATTTTCTCCGAACCACGTAAATCTGGTGTTCTTCATTTTTCAGTTGATTTCAATTTCGTTCTTAAGCAAATAGACATATTTCGATTCCCGGTTACAAGTTTTCTTGTGAATCAAAACCGATTAACACATATCGATATCGCGAGTGACAAGAGAATAGATCCATTGATTAATATGCTCTCCAGGTGAAAACTATTTCTAATTTGCATAGTTAAAAATCATTGATAAAAAAGTTAGCAACAAATAGTTATACGAAACAAAACCTCATTTGCTATATCATGTGATAACTAGATTTACGGCGGCAAACTAATCATATTTTAAATAGAAGAGTAAGATCAAATGTTTTTTTTTTTTTTTTTTTTTTATCGGTCAAAGAAAATTCATTAAAATGAATTTTTGGGTATAAGATATACCCTGTATACAATATTAAAAAGTGTTCAAAATTTCTCTAAGAATCTAAGAAGTGTCTAGGATTTGAGAGCCAATCACTATAAGAAAGATTACAAAAGTTGCTATATTTTAGTAAAATGGATTCAATGTTTTCACTTTTCAAGTTACTACAAGTGATAATATAACTAGTATCAAAACAGGATTCGTGTACTTTTAATTAGAAAAGTAGAAACACGAACAAGTTTCATTTGATACCCATGTCCAAATCAAAAAAAAAAAAAATGGAAGGCAAAATTAAACTCAAATTGTGGTAATGATTAGCAAACGTGCATTTTATTTCTAATTCTATATGATCATTTTTTTTCGTAAACATAATTTGCTAGCAAAATACCATACGGAATTGACCTGAGTTGCACTCTAATTAATTATGTAAAACACATTAGCGACCGATTTTCGGTCGCAAAACATGATTAGCGATTTCTGACCGAAAAAAATCGATCGTTAAAAAGCGGATAACTAATATTAGCGATCGCTTTTTGAAATCGGTCGCTAATCTGCGACCGTCGAATTCAATCCTTTTTATTTCTAATTCGTTTATATATATGTATTTACTAACTTTTTTTATTAATTTTATAAATTTAATATTTTAGACAATTCTAAATTTTAATTCATTCATTTTTATTCATTTAATTGTATATAATTTCAAATTGACTCCCGTTTCTTTTAAAATTCATCAAATTCAATCATTTTTGTTTCTAATTCGTTTATATAAATGTATTTACTAACTTTTTTATTAATTTATAAATTTAATATTTTAGACTATTCTAAATTTTAATTCATTCATTTTTATACATTTAATTGTATATAATTCCAAATTGACTCTCGTTTCTTTTAAAATTCATCAAATTCAATCTTTTTTGTTTCTAATTCGTTTATATATATGTATTTACTAATTTTTTTTATTAATTTTATAAATTTAATATTTTAGACTATTCTAAATTATTAATTCATTCGTTTTTATTCATTTAATTGTATATAATTCCAAATTGACTCCCATTTTTTTTTAAATTCATCAAATTAATTTCTTTTTGTTTCTAATTCTTTTTTATATATATATTTACTAACTTTTTTTATTAATTTTATAAATTTAATATTTTAGACTATTCTAAATTATTAATTTATTCGTTTTTATTTATTTAATTGTATATAATTACAAATTGACTCCCGTTTCTTTTAAAATTTATCAAATTCAATATTTTTTGTTTCTAATTCGTTTATATATATATATGTATTTACTAACTTTTTTATTAATTTCATAAAATTAATATTTTTATATATATTTATTAAAATTCATCAAATTCAATCTTTTTTTTGTTCATCAACAATAGTAAATAAATTCTTAAAAAAAAAATTGTTCAAAAAATATAAATAAATTGTTCAAAAAACATAAATAATTAAATTGTTAAAAAAACATAAATAAATTGTTCAAAAAATATAAATAAATTGTTCAAATTGACTCTCTCTTCTCTCTCTCTTCATGATCTTCTTCTTCTGAATGATGGTTCACTATTCCAGTGATCCACCAAACCATCTCATATCGATCGCCCGTCTGGTGCTCGATCCAACTCTTCACGATCCCCATGCTCTCACCGCTTCTTCAGGTCGTAGATAATGTTTTTGTACCGTTCTTGCGCTTTCACACAGAACAATTGGTACATAACACTATCGTGGGCAGGGTCCCAAACGCACCGCCTCTGCATATAAATTAAAAATAGAATATTAACAAATAAATTAAAAAATTCAAAATTAAAATCATAATAAATAAATAAAATGTATACCTTGAACCCATCAAAGTACTTCATCCTCTTTTGCTCGGACACTTGGCTCCACGAGTGGGCACCATACTCAAACGTGGTCATCTTAATGACCTGTGAGACAACTAAGCTAGTCTCACGGACTGGAAGCATCTTGTTAAAAAATCAAGTTAATAATATTAATATATATATATCAATACTTATATATAGAGGAAACAATCTTTGCCTAGGTGGCACCTTTACTTTTCCTCTCTTTTCTTATTTCTCCATCCTCCTTTGTTCATGCTTTTAATTTTGATCCTAACCTTTAATCTATTTTTCTTTTGATCTCATCCCTTGGTTTTGTAACGTTTTTTTCAATAAATTCCTATAAATTGGTCATGTATTTCCCATTTTCTTCTTATTCATTATTTTTTTGTCCATTGTTGAATTGGTACCATGTTATTATTCATTTGTTATTCGTATATTTTGGTAAAAAGATGAATTTTCGAGTCCTTCCACTCAATGTTCACAACTTAGAAGATTCATCTATCCGATCAAGACCGTTAAGAGCTCTAATCGATCTTCGCAAATATTATTAAGTTAATGTCTGTTTCTCTTTGATAGAATTGTTGTTTTTTGACGAAACAACGATGTCATCGGACTCGGTTGGGAACGACGGCGGAAGTAACTGCACGATTTATGTTGTTTGATGTTTGATGTAATTTTCAGAATGTATATTTCTTCATTGATATAAATGTATATTGGTAATGTTCGGTTACTAATATGGTATGGAGTATATAAAAATTATCACGCTTTATATCCTTTAAATCGTTTTAGTAATATTCTATTATATTCAACAAATCATATTCTATTATTGAAAATATATATACACGGTTTAAAAAAAAATACCTATAACAGTATATATATGTTTTTAGTAATATATATATATATATATATATATATATATATATATATATATACGTTTCTAAAAAAAAATAGAAGAGTATTGATATATACGGTTTTAAAAAATAAGTATTTAAAAAAAATATGTAGAAGAATATTGATATATACGGTTTTAAAAAATAAGTATTGATATATAAGTTTAAAAAAATAAGTATTGATATATACGGTTTTAAAAAATAATTATTGATATATACAGTTTTAAAAAATAAGTATTGATATATATATATACGGTTTTAAAAAATAAGTATTGATATATATCCAATTCAATTACCCGTACATCTATATTAATTTACTTTATTAAAATTATACCCACAAGCATGTCTCATTAAATTTAATTTGACATTACAATAATATTTCATTAAATTTAATTTGACATTCTATAAACACATTTGTATTATATGCATGTGCATGTTTATATGCATATTTGTGTATATAAATTACATTTTTTTGGTAAGTTGGATAGAATTGAAAATGAATGGTCTACTATTGAAATTATAATATAGGAGTGTTTATAACATGTATATTTCTAAGTATAATAATTTATTCAATTTCATACATTATTATTTTTTATTTCTTAACTGACAAAAATATTATATATATAATACTATTTTTTCTAAGAAATAAACACGTTTTACATTAAGATTGAATATTACCTATAAGAGTGTATATATAATTTTAGTAATATTAGATATATATACGGTTTTGAAATTAAGGAGAGTACCATTTTCAAACCACGAAATTAAGGAGAGTACCATATTTCGTAGCTGAAATTTCGAAATATTAGAGGATTATTAATTTTTTTGCTCTAATCCACGAAATAATTATGCAAAATTATTTAATTCACGAAATATGTAATTTAGTGGGATATAACCTTTTTCAGTAATTTTTGTGCATAATTAATTTCCCACTTTATGGAATGGAGTTGATTTGATCAAATTATGTCCACTAAGTGAATAGTAATTTTTTTTTGCTGTAATCCATGAAATAATTATGTCTAATTATTTAATCCACAAAATATGTAACGTGGTCGGATTCAACCGTTTTGAGTAATTTTGGTGCATAATTAATTTCTGACTTTATGGAATGAAGTTGAGGTATAATTATGTCCACTAAGTGAATTTATATACCCGTACATATATATTGTTAAATTGAATTATTAAAATCAATTAAAATTATTGTAATGTCATCATTAAATTAATGAAACATCTATATTAATTTACTTTATTAAAATTAATGTCATAATGTTTCAATTAAATTCAATTACCCGTACATCTATATTAATTTACTTTATTAAAATTATACCCACAAGCATGTTTCATTAAATTTAATTTGACATTACAATAATGTTTCTTTAAATTTAATTTGACATTCTATAAACACATTTGTATTATATGCATGTGCATGTTTATATGCATATTTGTGTATATAAATTATATTTTTTTGGTAAGTTGGATATAATTGAAAATTAATGGTCTACTATTGAAATTATAGTATAGGAGTGTTTATAGCATGTATATTTATAAGTATAATAATTTATTCAATTTCATACATTATTTTTTTATATTTCTTAACTGACAAAAATATTATATATAATACTATTTTTTCTAAGAAATAAACACGTTTTACATTAAGATTGGATATTATAATTTTTATTGTAGATATTAGTAGGAGTTACAGGCAAAGTCATTGGTGTGGATTAAAATTGGACTTTATAAAATTCTTAATTTAAACTAATTTCTGTTAGCATATCCATTGTTGAGGTTATCCAGATTCTCAGTTCATGTTTTTAAAAAAAATTGAATTACCATATTCATTTTAATTCCTCCAACAATATGAAAAAAAATGTAAAATAAACGGTGGACAATTAAATACAATGCATGGCGCATCTATGAAAATTTCAAAACTGATTTCGCATACTCTATTTAATTTTCCACACCGGTTTGAAAGCTTGAAAAAACAATTCAGTTTCAATTTGTGTATTTGGAGATGATGAAGTATTTTTTATTTTTTTAATGAAAGGGATATAATAGTCAAGATATGGGGTGTATTTTGTAAATCTCATTATTTCTTTTATTTTAATGGGGTATATTTAGTGATTAGGGTTTGTATAGTAAATTAGGGGATTTTTTTATCCGCGGCCTATATATATATATCTCCTTTTATAAGCTGACATAGATGATTGATAATCTAATTACTTCCCAGGTTCACAAATTATGTGAAAACAATATTTTAATTGCACGTTCAATATATTGTGCATATTTTTATTAATGATTTAATTAATAAATGAAAATTTTAACAAACATTTCTCTTTCTAATGGTGTATATATGTCGATTATATATATATATATATATATATATATATATATATATATATATAATATAAATGTTACCTGTACACAAAGTTACAATGATTAATTTAATTAATTTTCCTTTTTATTTAAGCACACTAAAAATATTACAATATGCATTGTATTACATATATATCATCAGAAGATGTAGTCGAGTCTGTTGGTGTTTCTCAACCTACATATAACATATCTACACAGAGTGACGCACCACTATTACAAGGTAATCTTGAACAATTTTTTTTTATGAAATATAACAGATTTAATTATGTGTATGTTTCAATGAATTTATTTACATATAAGGGAAAGTCACCAATGGATACGACAACACCTGATATTTATAGTCATTCGTCTATAATACAAAGATCTAAAAGAAAGTTTCAATTTACTGGTGAATGCAGTAAATCCAATTATACAGAAGGTGTTTAATATATAAAATATTATTACTTTCATTATTTTTGACCGATTTTTTGTCTTATTCATAAGTTTAATATTCATATTATTCAGGTACAATTGGCGGAGTTCCTGTTTCACCGACTACAACTACAAATCAAAAATTCATACAGAATGAAGGTATTAAATATTACTGTCAAATTTCATATTAACATATATTTGAAAAAAAAAAATTAAGTTTTATTTATCTCTAAATTTCTAGGATATGTAGATTTTGGTGATGCTACTTATGTTTGCATGCATTGTAATGCTTACATGTGGTATGAAGAAAGAACTTCAAAGACAAGGAGGGATAATCCACCAAAACTTCCTTCGTGTTGTGGTCATGGAAAGGTCCGACTGCCTTTGTTAAAATCACCTCCAGATACATTGATTAATCTTTTATCTTTAAAGGATGTTAAGAGCAAACAATTTATTGAAAATATAAGAGCATACAATATGATGTTCAGTTTCACGTCAATGGGTGGAAAAGTGGACTCTTCAGTAAACAGGGGTAGAGGACCTTATGTTTTCAAGATGCATGGTGCAAATTATCATCAAATTGGTAGTTTATTGTCGGTTGCTGGACAACCGCCAAAGTTCTCTCAGTTGTACATCTATGACACAGAAAATGAGATTACCAATAGAATAAAGGCTCTCAGGTCAATATTATTCAACAGTAATTAAATTCTTTTAAATAAATTAATATTACATAATTATATATAATAATAATTCAAGAATTATAATAATTTACTAATATTGTACTGTATCTTTTATGTATGTAATTGAAAATAGTGCTCGGGATAGAAAAACGGCAACGAGGTTGGATAATGTTATTGTTGGTGAGTTGGGGAGGATGATTGATCGGGTTAATCCATTTGCTATCCAATTTCGAAATGCAAGGGACAGAATAATGTCTGGACGTGATCCTTCGTTGAGGTTGAACTTGATTCAGTTGCGAAGTACTGATGGAAGGACACATAATCTTACAACAGTAACTGAGGTTGCAGCTCTTATTCCAGGTGATATAGAGGCACTAGTAGACCGAAGAGATGTTCTATTAAAGATGTGATGGAAAATTACTGGGAATAAGTGAGCTCCATCCATCGTATCTACCTCTACAATATCCTTTGTTATTTCCTTATGGAGAAGATGGTTATAGAATCGATGTTAGCCATAATGACTCAGAATCTACAAATAGAAAGAGGATTAGATTGACAATGCGTGAGTTCTTTGCATTCAGAATTCACGAGAGGTTAAACGAATCTAATACTTTATTTATGTTCAGGAGACTTTTTCAACAGTTTTTAGTAGATTCGTATACTATGATAGAGGCAGAGAGATTGTCGTACCTAAAGTTTAATCAGGTGAAGTTGAGGTCTGGTAGAGTATGTGACATTTCATCTGCAGTTCAGACAGGCCATACAGATCCATCCACCGCTGGAAAGAGAATAATTTCATCTTCGTTCACGGGTGGTCCAAAATATATGATACAAAATTTCTAGGATGCTATGGCAATCTGCAAGTATTATTCCTATCCAGACTTATTCATCACTATTACGTGCAACCCCAAATGGCCAGAAATATCAAGATTTTTATCTACTAGAGGTCTCGACGCATCAGATAGACCGGATATTTTGTGCCGTATTTTTAAAATAAAACTTGATAAGATTGTAGCTGATTTCAAGGATCTCTAGATATTTGGACAAATAGATGCAAGTAAGTATTCCCCTACTATATTATAAATCAAATATAGTTCATCTAATTTTATATTTAATTTGTGAATCTAAACGAATATAAAATTGTAAAAAATATTGATACTAACTACATATTTATAAAATATTATTTTGTACATTTTTCTACACTGTAGAGTTTTGAAGAGAGGTTTGCCACATGCCCACATCCTCCTTTTCTTGAATCGTCATAACAAGATCCCAAATCCAGATGATGTCGATCGGCTAATATCTGCTGAGATACCTGATAAAGATGAGGACCCCCTGTTGCATAACTTGGTTACATAATATATGATGCACGGTCCATGTGGATTTGCTAGACTGAAGTCACCATGCATGGTCGGTAAGTATTGTTCAAAGAAATTTCCCAAGAAGTATATTACTAATACTTCTGTTGATCAGGATGGCTATCCACTCTATAGAAGGCGTAACAATGGAAGAACAGTAACTAAGAGTCAAGTTGAGCTAGACAATGGTTTTGTTGTACCATACAGTCCCATATTGTTGAAGAGATATGAGGGCCATATCAATGTTGAGTGGTGCAATAGACATAAGTATATCAAGTATCTGTTCAAATATATTAATAAGGGATCAGATAGAGTTACTGTTTCGGTGGGTGGTGAAGAACGTTCCACATATGAAAAGGATGAGATGAGAATTTTATCACATGCAGATACATATCTCCCTGTGAAGCGGTGTGGAGGACTCTTCAGTTTGATATACAACATAGATTTCCACCAGTTGTAAGGCTAAATTACCATCTCCCAGATGAGCAGGGTGTTGTCTTTGATGATGAGGAATATATTGATGATGTACTTCAAAGGCCAAATACATACAGGTCAAAGTTTACAGCGTGGATGGAGCGCAACAGAAAAGATCCTGATGCAAGGACTCTTAACTTACATGGAGTTCCCTTGTAAGTATGTCTGGGATAATAAAAAATACACATGGGAGAGAAGACACAATACTAGGTTTGCTTTTGGAAGACTATATAATGTGCTTCCATGTGCTGGAGAAAAATTCTACCTAGGAATGCTACTTCCACATAGTCCGGGTGCTCAGTCTTATGAAGAAATGCTGACAATTGATAGTGTTCTACATAACACTTTTAAGGATGCTTGCTATTCCCTAGGATTATTGGATGACGATATAGAATACATTGATGGAATAGTATAGTCAAGCTTCTGGGCATCATCACATTATGTCAGAAATCTCTTTTCAATTCTATTGTTTTCGTCATTTATGAGTTGCCCTGAAAATATTTTTGAGAGAACATTTGATTGTTTGTTGGACGATATACAAACACAAAAGCGAAGAATGTTGAATTTACCTGCTACAGTTACTTATCTCTTTTACTTTAATATATATGTAATTAAAAAAAATCTGAATTCTTATATTTTTTAATTGGCTATTTAACATTGACAAGGGAGGAGTTGAGGAATTATGTTTTGCTTGAAATAGAGGAATTACTGCAATTAAATGGCAGCACTTTGTCTAGATATCCTACGATGCCTCTGCCGGATCACAATATAATATCAACCTCTGGTAATAAGTTGATACGTGAAGAGATGAATTATGATCGAGATTTGTTGAAAGGTGAATATCAAAGGTTGGGTACAATGCTTATAGGAGAGCAGAATATTGTGTTTAGAGAAATACTTGATGCTGTTTTGAACAACATCGGTAGTATTTATTTTTTGTATGGGTATGGGGGTACTGGAAAAACATTTATTTGGAAAACACTATCTGCAGCTATAAGATCAGAGGGTCATATTGCTTTGAATGTCGCGTCCAGTGGCATTGCAGCACTCCTTCTCCCAGGTGGTCGTACGGCTCATTCCATATTTGCTATTCCAATAAATATTGATGAGTCATCTACCTGTAATATAATTCCTGGAACAGAGTTAGCTGAACTCTTAATTAAAACAAAGTTAATTATATGGGATGAAACACCTATAACTAATAGATTTTGTTTTGATGCATTAGATCGTACTTTGCGTGATATTGTACGAAATCCAGACGGTTCTGAAAACGATTCTCCTTTTGGTGGGAAAACTGTTGTATTTGGTGGGGACTTCAGACAAATACTTCCAGTTATACCTAAAGGAAGTAGAGAAGATGTTGTTCATTTAGCAATTAATTCATCATTTTTATGAGAGCATTGCAAGGTGATTATGTATTATATTTGTTAATTATAGTTTATAATTAAATTAATATCAATTCCTAACTTCTTTCAATTATTATTTTAATCAAGGTACTCACTCTTACTCGGAATATGCGCTTGAATGGTGGGAATAATAATACAGATACAGATACCCATATTGCTGAATTCTCTGATTGAATTCTAAAAATAGGTGATGGAAAGGTTGGTGAAACCAATGATGGATTTATTGAAATTGAAATTCCAACGGAAAATTTAATTTATGATGAACCTGATCCTTTAATGGCACTGATCAAAAGTATCTATCCATCTGTTGAGAGTAATTTGCAAACACATGGATACTTTGAAGAGCGAGCGATACTTGCACCCACACATAGAGATGTTGATTGCATAAATGAAAAAATTCTATCTATGATTCCAGGAGATACTAGAGTGTATTTGAGTTATGATAGTGTTTTCAAGTCAGAGTTACGCTCCGGTGGGGATGGAGAACTTATTTCGGTAGAATTTCTAAACA
Organism: Ballota nigra; assembly: GCA_947034835.1. Classification (NCBI taxonomy): domain Eukaryota; kingdom Viridiplantae; phylum Streptophyta; class Magnoliopsida; order Lamiales; family Lamiaceae; genus Ballota; species Ballota nigra. The sequence continues at coordinate 18,469,749 of OX344730.1, forward strand.
CTTTGAGGTATTCTGGAATGCCATCTCATTGATTGATACTTAAAGAAGATGTTCCAATAGTTCTTCTCAGAAATATTGATCAGAAGTCAGGTTTGTGTAATGACACTAGGTTGGTTGTGGCGAGGCTTGGTAATCATATAATTGAGGCTGAAATTATTTCTGGAAGAAATATTGGAAAGAAGGTTTTGATTCCTAGGATGACATTGAGTAATTCAGATGTAACTATGCCTGTTAATTTTACTAGGCGATAGTTTCTGATGAGGATGAAGCTGCACTTGCGTATCTAAGCAAACGCGATCCGCTCACACTCGACAAGCCCAAGTCGCGGGCCTTGATTTAAATCCAGTCCTATAAATTTAATTATTCAAGTTAGTTTTTTTAATTTGCATCCCAATATGTTTACGGGCCTTATTCAGTTTTCTTTGACTTTGAGGATATTATTTATGCGCTGAAACCCTACGTTGAAGGGGGATTGAAAGTATTGAAATTTTTAGGGTTTTCCCGTTTCCTATCTTGCCGGTATTCTTCTTTGAATCAACGTCCTGATAGAAGGTCGTGCTCGTTCTTATTACGCCCGCTGCATCAGTTGGTATCCAGTTGCCAGGCCTCGCTCCTACTATGCCGCCTCGCCGTACCCTTGATGCCCGTATGAACGACTTGACACAGCAGATGGCTCGTGTTGTCGAGTTGCTTGAGGCACAAGCAACAACGACCCACACCGCCCCTGCTTCTCCTCCGCGCGGTCCTCGCGCCTACCTGCACCCGGAGTTCGTTGATGACGACACGGGCTCTTTTGATGATGAGGCCACGAATGAAAATCCGTTCGCCCAAGTGGGCCGTCCGCCTCGTCCTGCCGTTGACCATCGATCGTGGGAGTCCAGTTTCAAACTGGAATTGCCAGAATTTGCTGGTGGTCTGGAGGCTGAGGAATTTATTGATTGGTTGATCACTGTGGAGGAAATCTTGGACTTTAAGAGTGTCCCTGATGATCGCAGGGTTTCCCTCGTTGCCACCCGCCTCCGAGGTCGGGCAGCTTCGTGGTGGCGTCACGCCAAATCTTCTCGTGCCAAACTGGGGAAGTCCCCTATTGTTTCGTGGGACAAATTCAAGAAGCACATGCGTTTGGAATTTCTACCCTACAATTATACTCGTACGATGTATCAGAAATTGCAGAACCTTCGTCAGGGGCAGCGATCCGTGGATGCTTACACGGAGGAGTTTTATCAACTTTTGGCTCGTCTTGACTTATCGGAATCCACTGACCACTTGATATCGCGTTATGTGGGTGGTCTTCGCCTACAATTCCAGGACGTGTTGAACATGTTATCCCCCGCTTCCATCTCGGAAGCTCACCAGCGCGCTATCTCTCTCGAGAAACAATTAAATCGTCGCCCCATGGGTTCGTTCACGCCCAGATTCCCTGCTACCCCATCGGGCCCCACTTCATCGGATGTCCGCCCCTCGGCACCTCGCGCTCCGACACTACCTGCTCCCGCACGTCCTACTGGGGCTTCTTCAAGTGCCCCTCCCCGTCCCGTCCAGTGCTTCTCTTGTGGTGAATTCGGGCACCGTATAGCGTCTTGTCCCAAACATTCGGGCGCCAGGGGTTTACTCTTGGACGATGCTACTAATGACGCCTACGATGGTCCTCCAGTATTTGATGACTATGCGGACCCGCAACCCCTAGAGGAGGTCTTGATTGGTGATACTGGACCGACTTTGATCATTCGCCGGGCTTGTCTCGCCCCACGGGATTTTGAGGTCGCCGTACAGCGCCATAATTTATTCGAGTCTTCGTGCACAATTAACGGAAAGGTATGTCGTTTTATCGTTGATTCTGGTGCGTGTGAAAATGTTATTGATGCAGATGTTGTTCGTAAACTTGGCCTTACCCCTGGGTTGCATCCCCGTCCTTATAGTTTGTCATGGCTCCAAAAAGGAAATTCTGTTACTATTGATCAACATGTTTTGGTGAATTTTTCGATTGGTGCTAAGTATATGGACTCTGTCTGGTGTGATATTGTGCCCATGGATGCTTGTCACCTTTTGTTGGGCAGACCATGGCAATTTGATCGTAGCGTTATCTATGATGGTCGTCGTAACACCTACACCTTTACGTATAAGGAGATGAAGATCACATTATTGCCGTCCGTTCCTTCGCTGCCTTCATCGGGCGACTCTAGTAAGGTGCTGTTTATGTCCTATAAACCCTTCCTGCATGAGATGGCACTTGCCCCATTTACTCTTCTGTTGGTTGCACATGATATCTCTTCCCCTGCGACGTTACCTCCTTGTGTGGCCTCGCTTGTGCAAAAGTTCTCTGATGTGTTTCCGGATGAGTTGCCATCGACTTTGCCGCCCCTTCGTGACATTCAACATCACATCGATTTGATCCCGGGTGCCTCTCTACCCAATAGACCCCATTATCGGATGAGCCCAGCCGAACATGAGGAGCTACGACGTCAGGTGGAAGATTTACTCCGTAAGGGTCACATTCGGGAGAGTTTGAGCCCGTGCGCGGTGCCTGCGTTGCTTATACCCAAGAAGAGTGGTGAGTGGAGGATGTGTGTTGATAGTCGAGCTATCAACAAGATCACTGTCCGGTATCGTTTTCCTATTCCACGACTGGACGATCTCCTTGATCAGTTGAGTGGTGCTGTGGTTTTCAGTAAACTTGATTTGAAAAGTGGATATCACCAAATTCGTATTCGCCCGGGCGACGAATGGAAAAAAGCTTTCAAGACTCGCGAGGGCCTTTTCGAGTGGTTGGTTATGCCCTTCGGGTTATCGAATGCGCCAAGTACTTTCATGAGGGTGATGAACCAGGCGCTTCGTCCTTTGATCGGCTCTTGTGTTGTCGTGTACTTCGATGACATCCTAATCTACAGCAAGTCCGAAGATGAACATTATCAACATTTGCATGCGGTATTGTTAATTTTGCGGGCAGAATGTTTCTTTGCGGCTTCGGCTAAATGCGCCTTCTTTGTGGATTCGGTTTTGTTCCTTGGGTATCGCATTTCGGCCGGGGGTATTTCGGTAGACGATCAAAAGGTGGCAGCCATACGTGATTGGCCAACGCCGACTTCTATTACGGCCGCTCGAAGTTTCCATGGTCTCGCATCATTCTATCGCCGCTTCATCCCGCACTTCAGTGCAATCATGTCGCCAATTACGGATTGTATGCATGATACATCATTCTCTTGGACTCCTGCTGCGGAAGCCGCCTTCCGTAAGATCAAACACTTGTTAACCCATGCACTGCTCTTAGTATTGCCGGACTTCTCCTCTCCGTTTGAACTTCATTGTGACGCTTCGAAATTGGGAATTGGCGCTGTTTTGAGTCAAGGGGGCCGCCCTGTGGCTTACTTCAGCGAGAAGGTGACGGGGCCTCGTTCTTGGTATAGCACTTATGATATCGAATTTTACGCCGTGGTGCAAGCGGTTCGCCATTGGCGCCATTATCTCTTTCAACGAGAATTCATTCTCTACACTGACCATGAAGCCCTTAAACATATCGCTAATCAGGATTCTCTTTCGGCGCGCCATGCTAAGTGGTCTTCATTCCTTCAACAGTTCACATTTGTCATTCGCCATCAGTCGGGGGTTTTGAACCGTGTAGCTGATGCATTGAGTCGTCGGGTTGTTCTCCTATCGGACATGCGAATTGAGGTTCCGGGCTTTGATTCGTTTCGCGAGCTGTACCCGACGGACGCTTTCTTTGGACCTATTTTGGCGTCGTTGGTAGATGGCGTGCATGGTGACTTTTCTTTATCTGAGGGTTTTCTTTTCAAAGGCCTTTGTATTTGCATCCCATCATGCAGCCTGCGCATGAAGTTGATTCTGGAAGTACATGGCACAGGCCATGTGGGCCGCAACCGAACGACTGGGCTCTTGCTCCGGCGTTTCTTTTGGCCTTCTCTTCGAAAGGACGTCGCGCGGTTTGTTGCTCGTTGTCGGGTATGTCAGCTATCCAAGGGCTCGACCTCTAACGCCGGATCATATCGCCCTCTTCCGGTCCCTTCGCGGCCATGGACGGCTATTAGTATGAACTTCGTCCTCGGGTTGCCTCGTACTCAACGAGGTAATGATTCGATTTTTGTTGTGGTTGATCGCTTCTAAAAAATGGTCCATTTTATTTCGTGTAAGAGAACTGCCGATGCCGTGTATGTCGCCCTACTGTTTTTTCGTGAAATTTTTCGTTTACATGGCCTCCCTTCTTCTATTGTCTCGGATCGGGATAAACGTTTTTGAGCCATTTCTGGCTCACTCTTTGGCGCATGGCCAACACAGAGCTCAATTTCAGCAGTGCTTATCACCCACAAACCGATGGCCAAACTGAGGTTGTTAATCGTTCGTTGGGGAATATGTTGCGCTGTCTTGTTGGTGATAATTTGAAGTCTTGGGATACTAAGCTACCTAGCGCGGAATTTGCTCATAACATTGCTCTCAATCGCAGCACCGGTTTCTGCCCGTTCTATGTCGTTTACGGGGTCCTTTCCCGCGCTCCCGTGGATCTGCTTACATTGCCCACGTCCACAAGTCCTAATACTACCTCCACCGAGCTGATTTCGGACCTTCGGCGCATTCATGCAGACACTCAGCAATGCATTGAGCACGCTAATGCTCGCTATAAACGTAACGCTGACGCTCATCACCGGGATGTGCAGTTTGACGTAGGGGATTTTGTATGGGCGATTTTGACTAAGGACCGTTTTCCGGCTCATGAATATAACAAGTTAGCATCACGCAAGGTTGGACCTGTTGAGATTGTGGAGAAGATTAATCCTAATGCGTATCGCCTTCGCCTACCGGCTCACATGCGCACGTCGGATGTCTTTAATGTGAAGCACCTTGTCCCTTATCTTGGCGAGAATCACGATGAGGATGAAGCTGCTTCCGATTCGAGGGCGAATCGTTTCAAAGACGACGGGAATGATGAGGATGAAGCTGCACTTGCGTATCTAAGCAAGCGCGATCCGCTCGCACTCGACAAGCCCAAGTCGCGGGCCTTGATTTAAATTCAGTCCTTTAAATTTAATTATTCAAGTTAGTTTTTTTAATTTGCAGCCCAATATGTTTACGGGCCTTATTCAGTTTTCTTTGACTTTGAGGATATTATTTATGCGCTGAAACCCTACGTTGAAGGGGGATTGAAAGTATTGAAATTTTTAGGGTTTTCCCGTTTCCTATCTTGTCGGTATTCTTCTTTGAATCAACGTCCTGATAGAAGGTCGTGCTCGTTCTTATTACGCCCGCTGCATCAGTTTCCAATATCATTGTGTTTTGCAATGACCATAAACAAAAGTTAAGGGCAGTCTCTCTCAAGTGTAGGACTATATCTTCCAAAACCAGTTTTCACACACGGCCAATTGTACGTGGCATTATCTCGGGTTAAGAGAAGGGATGAGTTGAAGATATTGGCTATAGAATCTGAAGGAAAATCATCCAAGTATACAACAAATGTGGTTTATAGAGAGATTTTAGAAACTTGTGATACATTTTACAAATAAATAAATTTTACATAATAAAATAATAATTACAACTTGTATTCTACCTTACATTACATTTTTTTAGCTTTCCTTACTGTGTTGATTACGAAATTATATATTACTAAACTAATAGTTATACATAAAAAAAATTCATACTATATTTTCAGTTGCTATAATTTTGGTCATAAATAAATAACATCAATTAAAAAAAAATTAAAACTAATAATATAGATTAAAAAATAAAGTATATCAGTGAGAATGTATGATGTTATATGTTTTACCCATAATACAAAATACTTCAAAATTACTTTATCACATTCACCTAAACACAATGCCCTTTACTTTAGTTGTAAAAAATATTTGTTGTTTTTATAAATAATAATATAAAATTAAATTCATTAGTAAATAATAATATTATTAAATAAATGTAATATTAATGTTTAATATTATGTAATAAAATATGTTCATACCAAAATTATACAAACAAATTTAAAAAGTAAAAAATATTTAAATAAAGAGTATTTAAGCCCGCGAAACGTCGCGGGTCTATAACTAGTATATATATAATTAAAAGTATACATAATTCATTAAAAAAATACTTACTGGTTATCGATTATGATGACACTAAGACGATTATCTTGAACTGGGTTCATCTGTAATAATTATAAATTCAACTAATTAAACATCAACGTAACTATATTATAACTATCCTATACAAACATATGAAATATTATTGTCCGAAAATTATAATATATAAATATAATCATTTCCCACAAACATTTGTATGCTTAAATTAAATGATGAATGATGTACGTGACAATATTACTATCAAATCAATAAATTTTAGTGAACTTCCTAATTGTGTAGTGCACTTCTTGATATAATTTTTGTCTAGCGCATAAATTAATATTTTTATATTTAAATAAATAAACACAAAATAAATTATTCCACTTTTTAAAAGAATAATTAATTCATTGTATATTTAATTAAATAAAAGGTAAATGACATGTACATTAAATTGTTAAAATTTAAAATATGAAATCAGAAAAACATCCTATGTTCATATTTGTAACTAAAATCTACACATAATTTCACATACGCATAAAATCTACACACATACACATAATTTACTTATTCATTCACTATATATAATTATAAAAAAATTTGAAAATTTATAATCTACACACTATAAAAGATGATGTTATATATAATTTACTTATTCACACGCATATAATAATTTACTTATTCCCATACACATATAACGATTTACTTATTCACAAAATATATATAACTTTACAAAAAATGATATATAATCTACTTATTCAAAAAATATAACTTTAAAAAAAATTAAACGATTAAAATAATATGAAAACTCACGGCAGCGGCGGCACGGCATGACTGCGGAAAAGGTGGCGGAGGTGACGGGTGTAGGAGGATGAGTTTTACGAGTATGTGTACGGAGGGACGATATTTATAATTTTTTTAAAAGGATTAGGCGGTCGCTATTTACCGATACTTGACCAGTTTTTGGTTTGCGACCGCCACGTGGCGGTCGCTAATTCGCCCGCATTAATGACCTTCAACCGTTACAATTCTCGGGTCAAACGTTACAAGTCTGCGACCGCCAGGCAGCGGTCGCTGAGTTTAAATTTGAAATCAGCGACTGCCTATGCGGTCGCTGATCAGGCGGTAAAAAGTCTTGGTTATTTTTTACCGGCTTTTGAGTTTTAGCGACCGTTTAGGTGGTCGAAGGCGGTCGCTAATCTTCGATTTAGCGACCGACTTTTTAGGCGGTCGCAAAATTTTTTAATCTGAGACTGGTGGTCTATTTCGGTCGCTAATCGGTCGTTAATTTATTGTTTAGAGACCGACTTCGCGGCGGTCGCTAAAACGCGAGATTTTTGTAGTGAAAAATAAAAAAAATTATATATATATATATTGTGTGGGCTCGAGATATTAATTTGTCCAATATATTCACTTTAAAATTATATGGAATATGAGTGTATTGAGAAAAAAAAAAACTAAAAAATGTAAATCAAATAATATTGAAATTTTCAACAAAGTGTCTCGTCTCAATTCTCAATGAACGATTGAAAGATGTTTTTAAAGAAGAACTATTATTGAGATTTTGTGATATGATAAAGGATTATATTTCTCTATCAAAGGAGAGAAAGAGATAGGGATGTGTATTGTGTTAGCATGTTTTGTGCGCGTGGAAAGAGAGTCATAAATTGCATGCGAACAAACAATCTTGGTACGTTTCAGAATGATTTCACATCACGCCCGGATCTTCAATATTCAATTTCATTTAACTCACATTTCTCATTTTCTTTAAAATAATATTTTTCATGATTCTATTAAGTCGTCTGTCAGAATATTAATAAAAAAATAGTCTTTCTACCCTACTTCTGTATTGCATTCACACCAAACGACAAATGTCCAAGTCTGTAGTATCTTGTAATCACCCTAAAAATTGCTTTTCATTTTTTAATTTTTTTTAAAATTCATATATTTCCTTCTACCATGCTTTCATGGATTAAAAATTTACGCAGTGGGTCACCTCACAAGGCACAACTCACGAGTACTAAATTTTATCAGTAGTAGACTTTCAAATTGAGAATGATGAATAAAATGAAATGTTTAACGATAATTAATGCTGTTATTTTACGGCAAATTTATGTATATATGGTGAATAGTGCGTGTGATTGATAATATAGAGTGGTTTGAAAGTTGTTTACGAAAATAGAGGGAATCGCCTCTGGGAGGGGCGAGTTTCCCTTTTTTTTTTTTTTTTTTCTTAGGTCGCCTTTGGGAGGGGCGAGTTTAATTTTTTTTTAATTTTTTTTTTAAATCGCCTCTGGGAGGGGCGAGTTTAAGCCTTTTTTTTATTTTTTTTTATTTTATCACGCCGTTGGGAGAGGCGTGTTTATATTTTTTTTTCGTTTCTTAGTTATAATTGTTCCATGATAAAATGGGTTAAAATAGGTGTGTATTTGAGTTGATTTTAGTAATTATTGTTCAATGATTATGTGATGATTATTCAATGATATATTATAACTAAACCCAAATTGCTATTGAGATGTAAAACCCTAATTGTTAGTGGAGATAAATATAATTGTGTATTGAAATTGGTTTATATTTATACTATCTTTAAAAAAAAAATTATAAACTATTTCATAAAAATTGAAAATTATTTCAAACACTAAATAATATTTTTAAGTAATAAATGTAAAATGTAAAAAAAAATGACATTTATAATAATAGTACCAATACAATTAGCGATGGCCCAATCGACCACCCGTTCCACATTGCGGCGGACGTCTTTCACGATAATTACGACGAGGTTGTTGTTCATGTTGGCTTGGTCCGGGCTCCTCTCCGTATGTGTCCGCATATGGTATAGGCGTTGAACTGTAAACTGGGCGTTGTGCGAATTGAGGTCGATGTTGATAATAGGTACTCATATTAATACCCGTATTTAATATGTCAGTAAATGAACCAGGCCATGATGTAAGAAGATCTGTCACAGATTTAGTTAATTTAGATCAATAATATATATATATTAAAATATATATTATTTATAAGTTGATATTATATACCTGGTTCATTATAAGGTGTCTGAAAACTGGGTTGAGGTATCTCCTGTTGCAACGTCGATGTAGAAGCAGGCTGGGGTACCCCCTCAACGCTTGCCCAACCAACTATCAAGTTAACAATAACATATCATAAGTAAATAAACATAATCTTTAAAAAATATTATTAAGGGTTATGTGTAACTTTCATACCATTTCCAGCAGGATGTGCGTAAGCTCCAAATCCAAATGAGGGCAACTCATAACTTGTGTGAGGCGTAGGCTGAGGTGGCCACTCATTTGATTGCCGAGCATCTATCAAATTAATAGAAATATACATAAACAAGTAAATATAATTTCTTGAATATTTTTAATTTATTATTGTAACTTTGATAATATTGAATTACACACCGTATGCAGTTGGTGTGTTGCCCAAAATTCGAGACGCTCCATACTGTTGGCCCATCGATGTAGAAGCATCTGTAACATGTTATAAAAATATTTAATAATTAAATAAATATAAACCAAAGGAATATCATATTTACAAGTGTAATTCCGTAAATTGCATACCATTTCCAGCAGTATGTTGTGTGCGGGGCGCTGATTGAGGAACTCGGTATTGAGTACCTTGTCGGGGAAAAGGGGAATCTGATGGAACTGCCGAGGAATGTCTTCTTCGACTCGCAGACGTTGAAGGACCTTCATCGCCGTCACGCTCTACAGACCTCCTTCTTGTTTGTCCTCTACTTGTTTCCCCGACTTCTACGTTTTCAACTGAGGCTCGTGGATGTTCAAGATAAGTAGGAGATTCAATAATAGGCTCCACTTGAGTGATGAAATTCTCAGCTGTTTCTAAAAATTCCACCATTGATGGAAAAGTGTATCATTTTTTATTAAATATATCATTTTTTATTAAAGTTTATTAAAAATTCCACCATTGATGGAAAAGTATATCATTTTTTATTAAAGTGATGAAATTCTCAGCTGTTTCTAAAAATTCCACCATTGATGGAAAATTCCACCAGTTATGCATCACCAAAACATTCAAAAAATTAAAAAAGTGTATCATTTTTTATTAAATAAAATTCTACATATATTTGATTAAATAAATTGAATCCCAATTAAATAAATAACACACTATGAGCTTATTAATGGAATTTTAAATCAAAATAAACCAAAAGAACAACACTACTACCAATTTTAAATCAAAATAACAACACTATGACATTATTAATGTTATTTTAAATCGAAATAGCAACACTACTACCAATTTTAAATCAAAATAAATCAAAAGTAACATGCTAAAACATGTAATTTCTCTAACATATATATATATATATATCGACATTATATATATACTATATATACACTATTTCAAAAAATTGCATGCAAAATAATTCTAAATATATACAAAAAAATTTGAAATATTTACCACTTAATTGTAGTGTCTGTACTCCTCAGGTAGATAGCAAAATATCAATTCCTCAAGTACGTGAGACTGCAAGTTTGTATTTTGGAGGGCAAATTTTTTTTTTTCTTATGGACTAGCCTTCATTTGAAGAAGAAGAAGAGAGGAAGGAAGGAAGGAGAACGAAGAAGAAATATAATGAGGAGATGAGTGAGGTAGGAAGGAGTAAGAAGTATCAGTTGGGAGGAAGGAGTTATATATTAGTGGGGAGGAAGGAATCCCACGCCATGGAGGGATTCTTACGCCAAACGAAACGGACAAACAGAAAACGACAAAGTGGAACAGCATGGCACTCGCCTCTGGGAGGCGCGAGTTTAGTATGCCAGACAGAAAACGACGGAACTCGCCTACCAGAGGCGCGAGTTTAGTAACGACAAACTGTGGGTGGGAAACAGCTGCATGGAACTCGCCTCTGGTAGGCGCGAGTTTAGTATGCACGGCATCTTCACCTTGATCGCGCTTGGGGAGCGCGATCTACTTCCTTGATCGCCTCCCCCGAGCGCGATCAACCCTATTTTTGATATCACCTTCGCACTTAGCCTATTTTTACTATATTTCTTTTGATTTGGCCTATTTTAAAAAATTTGCCGTTATTTTACACCATTTTTCTTAAATTTTGCATGTCAAAATAGTTCTATTCAAAATTAAACTTAGACTAGCTAGCACTAATATATATTACACGCACGCAAACACAACCCATGATATATTCACAACATGACATTTTACTCTCATAAATGCAGATATACATTTAATTTATAAATAAAATAAAATAAAAGGGTGCAAGAATAAATTTAAAAGGAATATATATATATATTTTTTCTATGTGTGTATATATATATTCTTTTTTTTTTTCAGCAAAACTATTATATAAAATTAGCTACTCAATATGAAGAGGATAATTAAAGTTTATTACAAATTACTAAAACATCGTATAAATTCAAAAACAAGAAATTTATTTTTCCTCATTTCTTCCGATTATAATTAAGCAGACTTACAACTTATTAAAAGATGCATGGGTAAGACTTACCAACCCCACTAATTAATTCACCTACATAATCAGCCATTTTCACTTTTCAGCTATAATTAATTAAAGTAAAGAAAAGAAACTTATAACTAATCTACTTTTTTGGTACACAACTAATTAAATACATTCGTAGACAGTACATCCCCTTTAAATTACCTACGTCTTTAGTCCACTACAAAAAAATGTCGATTTAAAGAGGGAATTTTAGCCCTCGATTTTAATGAGGGTTTTCACGAGGGAATATCTTTAACGAGTGTATTAACGACAAAATAGTTTTGCTCGTCTTTGAAGAGGGATCTGACAAGGGAAAAAATGTCTCACAAAACGTCACGAGGGTTCAGACGAGGGCCCAAACCCTATGCAAGGTCACGAGGAAAAAATCCCTCGGTTGTGTCTGACACATGCAAAGGCACGAGGGAAACCTGTCGGTCGACAATGTCACGAGGGAAATTTCCCTCGTCTGACATCGGATCCAATTTCACGAGGGTTATAATCCCTCGTCCAATTTGAAATGCATGCAGACTTTGCAGGCTTTTACCTGCAGACGTGGGCCAACGAATCTAATTTGTCGAGGGATTTTCCCTCATCAAAACCCTCGCCCAAGCCAACATTTATAATCTACCTCCATCTGTCTTGCACTCGAAATTGTTGCAGCTGCGGGGTGAAGAAGAAGCACCACCACAAGGTTACCACCATAGCCGCATCAAGTAGGAAATCCAGCAAATCTACCACTTCATACTCAGATTTTTGCTCTACGCATTCGCGAGAAGATTTCTACGGTAAAAAAAAAATCGTTTTAATCGATTAATTATTTATTTATTTGTATATACATGCATGTATGCGTTTTGCTAGTATAAAAATGAGGTTAAAGTTGTTTAATTATTTAGTATTAGTTGTTTAATGTATAGTATAATAGCTAATTATTTAATTTTTTTAATTAACATGTGATACTTTTTTTAATAGTTATATATTTAATTTATTTAGTATTAGTTGTTAATTATGCATGCATAAATATAGGCATATATTTAATTTGTTGGTAATTATAAATTACTATATTTTTGCAATTAATATAAATAATTAATTAGTAGAATTTAATTTGATATGTATATATATATATATATATATATATATTTAATTGTTAATTTAGTTGCTAATTAATTTCTTAATGTGCGTATATATTTATATGTATGTAATATTATTCATGATGTATTCATGGATGAAGTTGAAGGAGGGGTTATTGATATTGTTTGTTGTAGAATATGTGCGTTCCGACTTGATTAATTATAATTAAGTCGGAAATGGATGCACGTAGGAATTTTGATTAACTGGGGAATACAAAAAAACAAAACGAAACTCTGCCAAATTTTTTAGAAAATATTAATTAATTATAATGTAATAATAACTTAATAGGAGAATACAAATGATTAATTGTAGGGTTTAATTCATTAATATGAAACAGATTGATATGGACTACTCAAGCCGTTTACGTTGGATGTATGGTCCAAGATCGATTAATGGCATGCTAGCTCCTGAATTTATTAGTGGACTCAATTCATTCGTAGACTTCGCCACTAGTAACCCAAATTGGATGAATCGAGGAAAGATTAGGTGTCCCTGTAACAAATTTAGATGCAGGAACAAAACGTTTCAGTACCCCGATGATGTGAAAGCTCATTTGTATAGAAATGGTTTTATGCCAAATTATTACAATTGGGTTTTTCATGGTGAGGGAAATTGGGGTCAAATTCCGCATCAATACAATGATCAGGCATCGTCTTCTTACGGACCGGTTGATGAGACCGCAAGATCTAGCTCGTACCACGATATGATCACGGACTTAACTTCCGGGCCCCACTTTGGAAATGTAGATGACGAGCCGCCTGTTGAGGAACCCCCTAATCAGTATGCTGCACAGTTTTATGATATGCTTCGTGCAGCGGATCGGGATTTGTATCCTGGCTGCGAATCACACTCACAACTGTCATTCAATGCCCGTATGCTGAACATTAAAACTGAAAACAGACTATCTGAAAGGGGTTATAATCAAATCGTTGACCTGATTCGTGAGATATGTCCTCCGGATAATTTGGTGCCCAGAAAGTTTTCCGATAGCAAACAGTTGATGGGTGAGATGGGGCTTCCTGTGGAGAGGATCGACTGTTGTGCAGGGAATTGTATATTATATTGGGGTGCGGACAGCGATCTTGAATATTGTAAGTTTTGCGGTCGGCCACGGTTCAAACCCGCTAGACGCGATGTGAATGGTCGACTGAAAAAGAAGAGCCCTTTCAAGGAGATGTTCTATTTTCCCATCATCCCTAGACTGCAAAGATTGTATCAGTCCAATGCAACTGCGAAGGACATGACATGGCATGCAAGTTGCTCTAATAATGATCAGTCTGGTGTTATGCGTCACCCTGCAGACTCGCGGGCTTGGAAACACTTGGACCAGTCGTATCCTGAATTTGCATCAGAAATTCGGAACGTGAGGTTGGGCTTGAGCACCGACGGTTTTCAGCCGTTTGGGCAGTCGGGGAAATAATACTCCTCATGGCCCGTGATACTGACGCCGTACAATCTACCGCCATGGATGTGCATTAAGGATCAATTCATGTTTCTTACGGTTCTGGTGTCTGGTCCAAAAAATCCAAAGGATAAATTGGATGTATTTTTACAACCATTGATCCGTGATTTGATAATTTTATGGGAATATGGAGTGGTAACGAACGATATTGCTACAAAGCATAATTTTTTGATGCGGGCTGCACTAATCTGGACCATAAGTGACTTTCCAGCCTACTCGATGTTGTCTGGATGGAGCACATCTGGAAGGCTTGCTTGTCCATATTGTGCAGAATACACGGATGCTTTCACTTTGAGGCTCAGTCGAAAGCAGTCGTAGTTTGACAACCATCTTAAGTTCTTACCCAGATATCATCTGTATCGAAGGAACAAGACTGCATTCAGAAAGAACAAAACAGTTGATGATGATCCGCCGCCCATCCGTACAGGTGTTTCGATCCTTGAGGAAATTAATTGGATTGAATTTATGAAAGTTACGGAAGAGGGTGCTGATGCTCACAACAAAGTTCTAGATGGGGGTTAGAAGAAGAGCATTTTCTGGGATTTGTCGTACTGGAGTACGCTGTTGATCTGACACAATTTGGATGTGATGCACATCGAAAAAAATGTGTTTGATAATCTCTTCTACACGGTGATGAATGTGGAAGGAAAAACGAAGGACACAAATAAATCTAGGGATGAACTCAATGAATATTGTCGTCGACCCTCGTTGTAGAGATGTCCAGATACAGGAAAGTACCCCAAAGCTGCTTATTCACTTGATAAGAGACAGAGAGATATTGTTTGCAAGTGGGTAGATGAATTGAAATTCCCTGATGATTATGTGTCCAACCTGTCTCGTTGCGTAGACTGGAGCAAATTGAAGATGTTTGGGATGAAGAGTCATGATTGTCACGTGTTTATGCAGAGACTGCTTCTAATTGTTTTCCGTGAATTACTACCGGCCAACATTTGGAAAGCTATCACTGAAATTAGTTTGTTTTTCAAGGAGTTAACATCTAGGACCATTACAGTGGAAAATATGACTAGGTTGGACCATGATATCCCAGACATCTTGTGCAAGTTGGAACGAATATTTCCACCCAGCTTCTTTAATTCAGTGGAGCATCTACCTGTCCATCTTGCATATGAGGCAAATATCGCTGGTCCAGTACAATACAGATGGATGTACCCATTTGAGAGGTAATCTATTATTTTACCTGTTTATTTTTAATATAATCTCGTTCGAGAATTACAGTAGCTCATCCGTGGACCTTGAATTAGGTATCTTCACAATTTAAAGTTAAGTGTGGGTAACAAGGCGCATGTGGAAGCTTCAATTGCAAATGCTTATTTAACAAAAGAAGCATCAATGTTTTGTTCCCATTATTTTGAGGACCATGTGCTGACGAGGCGACACAATGTACCTCGCAATTTCAGCGGTCGTGAAGTACCCGAAGCAATTGAAGGTAATCTTTCGATATTTGTGCCTTCTGGTACACATCTTGGAAAGAAGGGTAAAAGATGGATTGTAGACTTAAAGAAGCAAGTTGCCCACACATACGTGTTACTAAATTACAATGAGGTGCAACCGTATATTGCGTAAGTTAACCTACATCTTAGTGGAAACTTAAGTTGTTTTTTATCTTCTAATTTGTGCCTCAATCATATGTAGTGTGTTTTTCGAGCAACTACTGCTTGTTCAACCGAATCTATCAGGTGCTGAAAAAGACGATGTGCTTCAAATTGAATTTGCATCGTGGTTTGAACAACTTGTAAGTGATATATATGTATAAGTAACTTGTTATTATTAATTTTTATATATAATGGAATATATCGTAAAATTTTAACATATAGGTGGAGAGAAATCGTATTCAGGATCAGTTTATACGTGCTCTCGTGGGCGGTCCTAGCAGTACTGTCACCACGTACCCTGGGTATTACGTGAATGGTTTCAAATTTCACACACGAGATTATGGTGCCTCTAAAGCAACCATGAACAGTGGAGTTTGCATTAAATGAACAAACTATTATTCCAATGAAAATGATTTCTATGGGATACTCGAGGAAGTAGTGGTTTTGGAATACCCTGGACTTACTGAAAAAAAAGTTGTTCTGTTCAAATGTCAGTGGTTTGATCCTACTGTACCGAGGGGAACAAGAATACATCCTCAGTATAAACTCGTGGACATTAATCCAAGAGGACGGTAAGGTCGTTATGATCCATTCGTGCTTGCAAGTCAAGTTACTCAGGTTTACTATTGTAAGTATCTCGGTGCATATGTCCAACCGAGTCGAGAGTGGTGGGCAGTTTGCACCACCAAGGCGCGATCCTTAGTGGAAGTCGATAGAAAGAGTGAACCAGAGCTTCCCCCATTTCAAGAGGACGATATAATATCTCAGATGAATGTGCAAATAGATGATGATCCTGTCGTTTTGGCTGATTTTGACGCTGCACTAATTGAGGTAGAGAATGAAGAAGAGGAAGAAGGTGAAGAAGATGTTGAAAATGATGAAGAAGATGATGAAAATGATGAAGAAGATGATGAAGAAGAAGAAGAAGATGAAGAAGATTGATGAATTGATGAATTTATATTGTTATATATTGTGTACGCTTGATGTATTGATGTGTTTGCTTGTTTTAATTAATTAATAGATTCTGTATTTGTTGTGTTTGTTTGATGTATTAATGTGTTTGCTTGTTTTAATTGTTATCTACATACATATTTGAATTATACATTGTTACTTAATGTATTAATTGCTATGTATATAGATGGCTGGAGGTAGAAGTATCTGTAACTTGTTCGGTGGCCGGCGATCGTCCTCTCGTACACCAGAGTCGGACCAAGAGAGAGAACCGGTACAAGTCTTTTTAGTTGTCCCAACCAAAATATCTTGTACACATGTTATAACTGTACGTAATTGTTAAATACAAATGGAAACATCGGAAACAAATACAGGTCGACGCAGCTTTTGGGGATCCTCCTCCCAAACCGGAAGAGTATCGGTTCCTAATTTGCAGAATCAGAATGAAGAACCAGATATGGTTGAGGATGACCCTGTCATTCCGGAAACTGCGGAAGAGCTCACCAATCATGCACCTCGTCCGAACCGGCTACGCATCTATACATATCACAATGTGTATGTTAAATATAACTTTGTCTTTTTTATATAATTTTATTAAAATATATATATATATATATATATATATATCAATGTGTGAAACAAAGTTTCTACAGATTGATGCCCTCGAATGCTGTTTCGAGGTTGATTCGGAACATCATGTCCCGTCGAATGGAGATGGGCGGTTTCACTTATAAGCTGGTGTCAGAAGGAAGGAGGAAATAGTGGTGGGAGACATTCCAGGTAATTTTTAATTTTGTTAAGTATGTAGTAGTATATGTATGTCTACATTTTTACTTAATTAAAATAAACGTGATTGTATATATTTTCTTCAGAGGGAGACCTGCTGGGATCCGACGACGAAAAATACGGTGGTAATTAAAAAGCTGTTCATCCAGAGGTCTAGAGAACGATTCACGGATCTCCTCAGTCTTTGGAAGAGGATCCATCGATGTGAAGGAAAAAACCCACCGTGGGAGCCGACATTCTGGACTGCACTACTCGAGTACTGGCAATTGCCTGAAGTCATTGCCAAAAGCAACCAGTGTAGGACAAATCGCTTATCTTCGGTCGGAGGAAGAGGCCCCTCAAAACACAAAGGAGGGGCAAAAGGAGCTGCACAATGGACTGAGGAATACGTAAGTAATTAATCCTGCACTACAACATAGGGAGATTTTAATTACTTTATTATACATAACCCGAATTTTTTGGAATACAGGAGAAGAAATATAACCGGCTCCCAACTGAATAGGAAATTGTGCAACATTTCCACAACTGTGGGGAAGGGGAGTACACGTATGGGGAAATTGCTGAAATAATTGTAAGTGTTTTACATTAACATTAACAATATAAATAACACGTTTATATACTTTTTCATTTACACAATTTTGTATGTCTAGGGCTCCGTGAAGGAACGAGTCTCGCAATTACCGCCTTCAGCGGATGAAGATGAGCGCTTGAACCGATTGAGTCAAGCGTATACTGAGACAGTGAGGCCAGAACACAGAAAAGTTAGGGGTCTCGGTCAAATGAAGACGATGCGCATACAATCTAGTCCAGGCGGGACATCATCTGGCACACACGTTGGCGGCTATGACCAAAGAGATGTTGATCGCTTGTTGGCTGAAGAGCGCACGAGATATGAAATAATGCTGGCGGAGCAACATAGACAGTATAACGAAAACTTGCGTCAGGAAGTGCACAACCAGATGATGGCGTGGATGCAAGGACATCAGGGAAACCTACCTAGTGGGTTTTCCCAACCAGCTACTTCATATCCTCCTTACCCAGCTCATCCTCCCGCCCCTGGTTACGCCCCTTGTCCTCCCACCGGTCCTTTTAGTGGTGTTCCTCCCGTTCCTCCTAGTGGTTTTCCCGCCGCCCCTTATCCTCAGGCATCTCCTGCTCATCCTCCAGCTTCTGGTCCTTCCCCGTCTCGTCGTAATTCCATATTTCCAACTGGATTTGTAGACCTACTTGAAAGAGGTGCATATTCTGGTTACCCTCCGAGGGGTAATTATTCTGGAAATGAAAGAGGTGGTGATGATGATGATGATGATGATGATGATGATGAGAGATAGATGTCATGAATATTTGATCGTGTTTTTGAACTATATATGTTGGTTTAAGATTTTACTATTTATTTAGATTTAATTGTCTGGATATTTGAGCATGTGTGGATATTTTAATTGTTATGTCTGGATATAATTGGAACTATATATGTTGGTTTGTTATTATTATTATTATTATTGATTTTAGTGAAAAATAATTTCAAAAATATTTATTTTAAAATTTTATTGATTTAAAAAAAAAAAAGCAAACTTTATATGTGTATATGTGTACGCATAATAGTAAATAGTGAAAATAAATATATGTGTATTAGTGTATTAGTGTACACATAATAGTAAATAGTGAAAATGAATTTAAAAAATACTTTTTTTATTTTATTGATTTTTAAATAAAATAACGATCAATATATGTGTATATGTGTACACACATTAGTAAATAGTAAAAATAAATTAAAAAAGTATTTATTTTTAAAAACAAAAACAATCAATATATGTGTAATAGTGAAAAATAATTAAAAGATACTTATTTTAAAGTTATATTGATTTATAATAATATATACAAGTGATAGTTTAATTTTATATGTAATAATAATTTACATATAAAGTATAACAAACAATTAATATTAAATAGTATTATGTTTAAAATATACAACAGAAAATATATTAAACATATATATTACACCCTAAAACATAACAAGTTAATAGTCTTGCCCAAGCGGCACGACGAAACACGCAAGGCCTCCGCATACATGGAGGTCGTGTGCTTGAAACCCGAGGGGGACGAATTTCGCCCAATTTGAGCTTGGAGTGAGGTGGGTGGGTGCTAGCTTAGCGGATCCGCGGGGGAGGGGTTGTGCTTGAGGTCGTGGGTTCGAAACCTATGAAATACGTTTTTATTTCGGAACAGACTGGGCGAGGGATTACACGAGGGAATTTCCCTTGCCACGTCAGCCGAGGGAAAATTCCCTCGCCCAATGACCGTCAGTCACGTCAGATACGAAGAGGGAAATTTTTCCCTCGTGCACAGTTTACGAGGGAAATGAAGAGGGATTTTTCCCTCGTGCTTATTTCCCTAGGGAATAATCCCTCGCCCTTTACAAGGGCTTAGCCGAGGGATTTTTGACGAGGGAAATTTTTCCTCGCCTGGTCCCACACAAAATCCCTCTTTAAAACCCTCTCCATTTTTCGAGGGATTTTTTTCCCTCGTGTACAGAATGGCGAGGAGCATTTTGGAGAGGGAATAAATCTCTCTTCAATACCCCCTCTACCTTCGATTCCCTCTTTAAAACCCTCTTTAAATCAATTTATTTTTTTGGTGGTCCCTTTTTAACATTTTGTTAAAACGGACGTACACTTATAAGTTTAACATTTCTCTTTTTAAAAAAAATGTTTTTCAATAAAAAAATTACATTTTAAACACTTTCTCTCTGACAAATCTACTTTTCTTTACACTTTTCATCAAAAACATTATAATAAAATATTACTCTCTCCGTCCATTAAAATTGTGTTAAAATATTAGGACACAATTTAAAAAAAAATGAATAAAGTAAAGGTATTGTGTGATCTATTTTAAATAATGCAGAGGGTAGATATAAAGTGATTGTTGCTATTTATTGATCAGACACATTTTTTGTGGACGTCCAAACAAAAGGACATATGCACGATCTTAGTGGACGGAGGTACATACTACGTAGTATATATTCCTTAGAGCATCCCAATCAATGGATAGATATTTGATGTGGCATGATTTCTACCGAATTATTCTACCCTATCCTGTTGTGCACTGCACAGCTGTGCAGTGGGGTATTGTACCCCCAGTACAACACACTAAAGCATGGGGTACAACACCCCACTACACAGCTGTCTGTGCAGTGCACAGTGCACACTGCACAGCTGTGCAGTGCATAACCATTTCTACCCATGGTGTATTGTTGGAGAGTTGGGTAGAAAGTAGGAGAGAGAAAAATGGGGTAGAAAGAATTGGTGTACACCAAATATGACAAGTGGGCCCAAATTCTATTTTTTTTTATTGCATATGCGGTGCACAGTCCAAACAAACATATATGCAGTTTTTTTTTCTTTCTTTCTACCGTGTTATGCCTACACTTTTTTTTTACCTTTTTTTTTTTATTATTTTGCATGGAACCATGTTGTGTATATATTTTGTGTGAAGCAGTGTATATTTAGCTTTTTAAGAAAATATAATTTAATTATTTCCTTTTATTTTAATATTGTACATTCATGTTTAATATAAATTCATAATATTTATTTTATTTGAATAAATTAATATAATTAAGAACAAAATAAAGTAAGAAATATTAAATGGATTAAATGTGGATAGTGGGGCCCTGAATAGTAACATCTGTATCTGGAATGATTGGAGGATAGAGATATAAATTGAAGGTGTAGAATTAATTTTTAATGTGACAAAAATTTATATTTGGAATGGGGTAGACGGATAGAGATGCTCCTAAAGCATGTGTATTGCCTAGGTATTAAATTTAAAGGGGTTTAGAATGCACCAACTAGAATATGTAATTTTCTTCAAACATTTCAATATTTTATTTTAGGTCACAATTCTAATGGGTGTTGAGGTTTTCTTTATTATTATTAAACAAAATGAATTTTATAACTTAAGAAATGCAGGTAAAGAAAAGATATGAGAAACTAGGGAATGATTAAATTGTCTTGAGAAAACAATATGTCAAATCATTGAATTTACTACGAACAAGACAAGTCATTCCAGCAATCCAGCTTGTAAAAGTTAATGCTACTTATTTTAATGGGTATTTAGTTTTGAAATTAATAAATTGTATACATGTTTTATAAAGATAAAGTATAGAGTGAAACTAAACATACATGAATTACTGAAGGGTATTAATTATTTTCACTGAAAAATATTAGTTGTATTTACTGAAGAGTATTATTGATTTACACTAAAGAGTCTTAGTTGTTCAGTGAAAATAAACTAAGACTCTTCAGTGTAAATCAGTAATACTCTTCAGTGAAAACAACTAATACTCTTCAATGAAAACAATTAATACACTTCAGTGATTCATATATAAACCAATTTCACTCTATACATACTCTTTTATAAATAAATTACAACGTGCATTTAGTTATCTCGCCTTTTAAGCTAAATGATTTTTCAATCAATTCAATATTTAAAAAATAAAACTATCAATCAAAGATCTTAAAGAAATAAATTATCAATTTAGAATTCACATATTTTTAAATCATGTATGTTTGATTTCTTATAATTCATAGTTATCCTAAAATAGTTTTATATATCACAATACTAAAAAAAAAAGTATAATAATTTCCTGCGAGTGAAAAAAAGAAAGAAAAAAAATGTAAGAATATAAGAAAAATGTATACGAATAAATAAGCATATAAAATATAAGAATATATAAAAAAAAATATCTTAATATTTACAAATTTTAAATTGATAATTTTTATCTTTCTAGCTTCATTCATATTTATAATTTTTAATTCTACAGGTAGGGGTGGGAATGGGTTGGACTACCTGGTAGGGGCCTACGACTCGACCTACCAAAGTCCAGCTCAACTTGACTTATTTAATAAATGAGCTAAACTCAAACTTTTTTAAAGATCCATTTATTTAAGGCAAAAACTTGTATGAGACCGTCTCATAATATGAGACCGATCAAATTAAAAAAAGTGACAGGGTTATAATTAAATGTGATAGTATTTTTAAAGAAAAGTGATAAGTCACTTTTAACAAATATATTATCACTTTTTGTTTAAACTTTATCACTTTTTAAAAGTGACAACTTTTTAATTAATAAGTGACACGTTTTAAATTAAAAGTGGATCAAATATTATTGGTCTCATACTATGAGACGGTCTCACACAAGACTTACTCTTTATTTAAATAGGTTAGACCTGAGCTTTTATTTAAGTCTTTTAAACCCAACATATCGGTCTATTTAACTAAATTAATAAGTATATAGTATATATTATATAATATATTATGCACAATAGTACAATATATGTGTGTATATATATATATATATATATAAATATATATATTTGAATATGATGATAATCCTTTGAGTAAATTATTTTTATTCTCCATTTTAAGATTTAAGAATTAATTGTTATAATTTAATGATAATATAATTGTGGGATATAATTTCTGAAAAAAGTTTATGACAGGCAACAAGCTAGGCTTGAGACGAAAAATAAAATAAGCAGACTCAAGCCATCCAAAGAGAAGTCTAGCTCGGCTAAACCTATTTTCACCCCTAACTAAAGGTCCTGAAATAACATGAAAAGCTTTTAAATTTTAAATTAATAATTTTAATAATTTGCCAGAGCAGAATTAAAATTATTCCTAATTTTGATAGTTATTAACGCCCACAAAAACTTGTCACTTTTTTTAATGTACTATTCCTTTGGACCCATTAAAAGGACAATTCTCTACAGCTACAAGTTTAGTTTAATGGTAAGCACATTTCTCCATTTGATAAATGATGAAGTTTAAATTTGAGTGCTTCACTTTAATTAGTTCAACGGTTCAGAATCGTTGATTTTGCGTAATCAGGTGTTTCCGGTTCAATTTTTTTTAAATCGGAATCGAACCACTAAATATTATTAGGTGGTTTTGGTTCCAACTGTTTCGGTTCTAATCCCAATTGTTCCTGATTCTAAACCGGCGGTTCATGGTTCCAAACCGCTTTTCTTTTTTTTAATGAATAGGATGTTATTTTTTTTAAATTCAAGAATTAAAGCTAAATGAAAATTGAATTTAAAGAAATAAAATTTTAATGTATTCAACTTTTAACATACAAATTTAATAAAATACAATACAAATAAGAAATTACTAAGGTTTACAAATTTTAAAATATGGAATAAAAAGTTTATAAATTACAACTCAAAAATTACATGAAAACAACTTAAAAAATTAAAAATTACAAGTTACAAACAACTTACAATTTACATTAATATTTTAAAAATTAAAAATAATAAAAAAGTGTCAAAGTATTTATTGAAATTATCGCATGTATTAAAATTATATATATATATATATATATATATATATATATATATACACACATTGGCGGATCCTAAAATTTGCCAATTTAATTATTACTATATGTACTACACTCTTTGTCCCCAATATCTATTCTCCATTCTTTGGACACGTATTTTAGTAAGAATGTAATAAAGTAAGGATATTGTGGAACATAATAAAGAATAAAATAATTATTTGCAAGTGTGGTAATAAAATAATATAATTTAAAAAATGGGAATAAATTTAGGAAACTGACGAAAAAATAATAAATTTGTAGATTTAGAGAAAGTAATATTTCGTTTGTACTTTTGGACTATATAAAATATAATTTTTTTTCGTTTGTAATTCTTAATACTATTTCTTGGTCCCGGTTAAAGCTTCTCACAACTTTTTGGCACACAAATTAAGGAGTATAGTAAAATAATAGGTATAGTAGTAATGTGATAAAGAAAAAAAAATTATAATATACTAATTAAGTAAGTGAAAAAATGTGTAAATAAGTGTATGGATAAATAATAATGAGTAGATTACAAAAAATGGAATGAAAAACTTGTATTGGGACGGTCAAAATTGAAAAAATGGGAAGCTTTGTGCATACCCATTATAGAATTTCTAGATCCGTCACTATATATAAATAAATAAGTAAGTATGTATGTATGTATGTATGTATGTATGTATATATATATAGAATCAACAGTTTCGAACTGACGGTTATGATTCTCGATGTAATGAAATTGAAACGGAACCTTATAATACACGATTTTGATTTCGTTGCCGATTTAATGACAGTTCCAAAACTGTCGGTTCTAGTTCCTGTTAGAACCGATAGTTCCGATTTATTTAGAGAACTCTACCCTACTCTCGTCTCTAAAATATTTTTTAATATCCCAAGGTCGTTTTTTTTTATCAACTTGAAGTTGGATTTGTTTTTTCAAATTATGTTTTCTTTTAAAAAGTCATTTCAATACAAATCATTTAATATATATATATATATATATATATATTATTAATACTATTCAACACTCTTAACATCTAGATCAATTACATAATTGAGTGGTAAAAAGAAGTAGTATATTATTTATTTCAAATAGAAGATCTCGCATTCTCAACAAGTTACCATCTGAAGGTTAGGCACTTAGGCCGCAGGACGACTAGTAAGTCAATTAATTCTCAAAGGTCAAACTGTTAACTTAAAAATTAGTTGACAAAATATTTCGTGATCTTTAAAAAAAATCTTTTTTCGCCTCCACGACTTGGAATTAAGGAACCGGCCCCGTTCATGATGTTGTAAATAATTGCGTAAAATAAAAGACAGAATTTGTTCACCCAGTTCGTCGGGAACGACTACGTCTGGGGGCGAGCCAAGCCAGGAGTTTTCACTAATGATCTTGTGTATAAGTAATTACAAACATGAATACAATAGTTTATTTATAAGAATAAAACTCTAGTCTAAGATATGAAGCCCATTTGGTTATTGGTCCATTAATAATGTCCACATCAAATCTTCTAGATTTACAACACTCCCCCTTGGACATTACGACATAACATAAATGTCTTGTCATAAAAACTCCACTTGCTAGGTATCGGTCAAATAATAAGTTAGGGAGGAATGTTATTGATCTTCTAGATCTAAATCTTCTAGATTTATTTCGGGGTTACCGCTCCCCCTGAAGACAACAACACTTTAAGTCTTTGCATCCCAATACCACGAACATACTTTTCAAAAGTAGACGTAGGTAAGGATTTAGTAAACATATCTGCTAGATTGTTACTAGATTGCACCTTTTGAATGGTAATCACGTCACTCATCTGGAGTTCGTATGGGTAGAAAAACTTAGGTGAAATATGTTTCGTCAAGTTTCCCTTGACATACCCATTACTCATTTGTGCGATGCAAGCAACATTGTCTTCAAATATAACGGTGGGAGAAGTATCGCCTTTAGCGATACCATACGAGTCACCAATGTGTTTTACCAAGGACCTTAATCAAACACATTCTCGTGCGGCTTCAAATAAAACTATTATCCTTGAGTGGTTTGAAGATGTGGTAACCATGGTTTGTTTAACCGATCTCCATGAGATCGCAGTACCACCACAGAGAAAAATGTAACCAGTCTGGGATATGGCGTTGTGGGGATCAGACAAATAGCCAGCATCTGCATAGCATACTAAGGTTTTATCTTGGTTCTTACGATAAAACAGTCCAAGGTCTTGAGAACCTTGGAGGTACCGTAGAACATGCTTAACACCATTCCAATGTCTCCTTGTAGGAGAAGCGCTATATCTCGCAAATAAATTGACAGCAAATGCAATGTCCGGCCGTGTACAATTTGCGAGATAGAGCAATGCTCCAACAACGCTAAGATAAGGAACTTCTGGCCCCAGAATTTCTTCTGAATCTTATCTTGATCTAAATGGGTCCTTATCCACTTCAAAGGATCGAACAACCATAGGGGTGCTAAGTGGATGAGATTTATCCATGTGAAATCTCTCCAATACCTTCTTTATGTAGGTTGACTGATGAATAAGGATTCCTTCTGGGAGATGCTCGATCTGCAAGCCGAGGCAGTACTTGGTTTTACCCAAGACTTTCATTTCGAATTCGGCTTTCAAGATTGAACTGGCTTCTTCAATCTCTTTGCATGTTCTGATTATGTTCAGGTCATCAACATAGACAGATATGATGCAAAAACCATCTTGCGATTTCTTCGTGAATACACATGGGAAAGCTTTATCGAATGTGTATCCCTTCTTCTGAAGGAATTCACTAAGTCAGTTATACCACATGAGGCCCGATTGCTTCAGGCCATACACCGACTTTTGCAATTTTATGTTATACATACTGCGGTTTTCACCATCCCTCATCTAAGGAATGTCATATCCATCGAGAATTTTCATATAAATGTCGGCATCTAGTGATCCGTATAAGTACGCGGTTACTACATCCATTAATCTCATTTGGAGATTCAGTTTAACTGCCAAAGATATCAAGTAGCGGAACGTTATTGAGTCCATGACGGGAGAATAGGTTTGATCGAAATTAATCCCGAGTCTCTGCGAAAACCCTTGAGCTACAAGCCTCGCTTTATACCTCTCCACAGTATTGTTCTCATTTCGTTTTCATACAAATACCCATTAATATCCTACGGGGATAGCGCACGTGGGTGTACGAACGATAGAGCCAAATTCTTCTCTTTTGTTAAGCGATGCGAGCTCTGCATCAATTGCCTCTTTCCATTTAACCCAATCGGAGTGCTTCCGACACTCAGCGATTATTTTGGGTTCTGGATCTAGATCATTTATAATGGAAAGAGCGATTGACGCTGCAAATGTATCGTCGACGACAGTAATATTTCTATTATATGTTTCTCCCGTATCTATGAAGTTCACAGAGACTTCGACGTTTACGTCAACCAGACCTTCCTCATTTCCCATCGTATCTGGGTCTGGTCGTTCCACGGTCCTAGTGCATGGAATATTTTGTGCACGTGCTTCACCACTAGGACGCTCGTCTCCTAGAGACTTTGAGTTATCTAGACGAATCTCTTCTAGTGATTTTCCATTCGACTGACCAATTTTGCTAGCCTTTCGTTTAGGTGTATTACTATCTCTTGAGGGTCCCTTACGCTTTTGGCCTGTGGGGGCATGAGTACTTGTTTTGCTTGGGACCTCAACCCTTTGGGGAGCATTTACTGCTGGCCAAAAAGCGTAAGGGACCCTCAAGAGATAGGGGACCGAATGCTCCACTTTAATTCCCAGGGCCATACAGTAATCTGTAAAGGCCTTTGAGCTGAACTCAGCAGCATTATCCATGTGAATCGACTTGATTGGATAATCCAGGAATTGAGCTCTAAGCTCTATAGTTTTCGCAATGAGCTTCGCAAAAACTTGATTGCGGGTAGACAGCAAACAGGCATATATCCACCTAGTGGAGGCATCAATAATGACCATGAAATAACGAAATGGTCCTGATGCTAGGTGAATCGGTCCGCAAATGTCTCCTTGAATTCACTAAAGGTAAACCGGAGACTCTAGTCCAACCTTAGTGCGCGACGGACGTACTATTAACTTACCCTTAGAACATGCATCACAAATATATTCATCAACAGGAGGGATTCTATTATTCAAAATATTATGACCAGTTGAATTAGATATAATCCTACGTATCATTGTTTGTCCCGAATGACCTAACCGCTGATGCCATAATTTAAAGGAATTCGGGTCATGGAATTTCATACTCATCGCTAGATGGGAACTAGACGGTCGGATGTAGGAATAGTACAATCCGGAGGAGAAGGAAGGAATTTTTTCTATAACTTGTTTACGGTTACCTAATAGTCATCAAAAGGTATTCATTATTGTTCTCAGTTTCAGTTTCAATGTGATATCCTTTTATCCTAATGTCTCTAAAACTGAGTAGGGTACGCTTAGATTGTGGAAAAAATAAAGCATTATCGATTATGAGTTCGGTACCCATGGGGAGGACAATGGAAGCTCTTCCGGAACCCACTATCAAAGTACTATCATTGGCTATTGTAGTTATACTCCCCTTACGTTCTATCAAGTTATGAAAATATTTCCTATCTTTTAGGATTGTATGTTTGGTGGCGCTATCTACCAAACATAAATCACTATGTGCGTCCATCATGCAAGAGAAAATTGTCCAAACCTAATAGATGTTTTGTTTACAAGCCATAAATGAGAACAACAATATCCAAATAAAAGTAATGGATAACTATTAAAGGTAAACATATCAAAGCTAAAATAATAAATTCATTCATAAAATAAAATATCTGAAAGAAAGGATCCAAAAACATAAAATTGTTTTATTCAGAAAATAAAGTACTAGAATTAATCAAATACGTAAATCACTCGCTTTCTCCTAAATTTTGAGCTACGGGCTCAAGAGATCATCGTTGTCTTGGTCAAATTCTGCTTCAGGCAGGTTGTCATCTTGAGGTTCATAAATGGGAGCATCCCCCTTGTCGTCCTTTTGCATCTTTAGGTAAGCCTCAACCAAGTGTTTGGGAGTACGACGCGTGCGTGATCAATGGCCTTTGCATCTGCATCTGTAGCAGGACTGCTCAATCATGCTTTGAGAGCTAGGTTTTCGTGGAGCGGAAATCCAGGTTCTGTGACCACCAGATGAACAACGACCTCGGCTATTTGTCCAGGATTTCTTACTCACTCTCCCCCTTCCACGGTTGCGTCCAAACTTGTGTTTGGCCCTATACTGCTGTTGGAGTACTGGGTTGCTAGCGTGGAATTTTGATACAGAATTCTGGATCAAGTTGGTTACAATACGTTGCAATGCAGAGTTGTACTCTGTTATCGACTTAAGGTCTTGGTAACGGATGTTCAACCACTCGTATTGTGCCAAAGGGAGGAGGATGTCATTTTGTTGTTGGAAACGTTCCTTCAGGGACTTCCACAACATTTCGGGGTCCCTTTGAGTGAGGTATTTCTTGTTTCAGACCCTCACTCATGTGGTTCCTAAGGAAAATCAACGCTTTCGCCTTCTGAGCGTAAGTGGATTGTGAACCTTCTATAATGGTTTCGCTCAACCTATTCGAGGTTAGATGGAATTCGACATCTAGCATCCATGTCGGGTAGTTGCTACCATCGAGAGCGAGCTCATCGAATTCTTTCATAGTGATGTCAGACATAATTCACTACAATTAATAAAGCGACATGGTAAGGGGTGTGACATAATTTATTGACAACGGGGAAACAAGGATTCATTTGATTTATTCTAGAGCACATAGATACAAGTATTGGGCGCCGTCTACCCAAGACATAAATTTACGGTCCGACAAATACCGGGCGCCGCCTACCCGGACATATAATGCGGACTATAAAGAAATAAACTATGTGCGAAAAATAACGCACGTAAGATAATTAAATCATATATACATGCATAAACAATTTGAGAACGATAATCACTTGAAAATAATTTCTAGGGAAATTTGCGACATAATAGACATGCATATTCATAAAGCTAAATATTTCATGTATATTAGTGAAATTTAACGAAATATTTTAAGGATTTTAAAATAAATTAATACGAATTTTGTGATATCAAAAATGAAATCGCAATAGGATTAAGGGATCACAAAATTCTGGGGGAAGACACGCGTGGGTCGCGCACGGCGGACGGCATCGGGCCGTGCCGGGTCATGCACGGTGGACGGGAGGCGGCGCGCGGTGGGCGGCAGTGGCTGCACGCGACGGACGATAGCGGCTACGGGCGTGCTGCAGTGCGGCATCGGGCGTGCGGTGGTGCGGGAGGCAGCGGCGTTGGCGCGGGCGCGCGACGATAACGTGGGCGCGCGGGGGAGCACCGACTGGTCACGGCGGCTGCCGGCCTTCGGCGGTGGACGAGCGACGGTCGGACGTCTACGGGACGGCGACCGTTGCTCGTCGATTCAATTCACAAAAATAATTTAATTCGTATACAAACGTAATACAATTAATTGCAATAATATTCAATCGAATTCATAACAAGAGTACACATCAAAACATGTAATTTATATGAAATTTAATTTAGGGTGTACCGTATAATCTCGGGTAGAGACTCGTGCTGATAACGTGTTGTAAATAATTGTGTAAAATAAAAGACAAAATTTGTTCACCCAGTTCGTCGGGAACGACTACGTCTGGGGGCGAACCAAGCCAGAAGTTTTCACTAATGCTCTTGTGTATAAGTAATTACAATCATGAATACAATAGTCTATTTATAAGAATAAAACCCTAGTCTAAGATATGAAGCTCATTGGGTTATTGGTCCAATAATAATGTCCACATCAAATCTTTTAGATTTGGAATAATAAATCTTCTAGATTTACAACAAATGACATTTTAGGGGCCCTAGGCAAAATATTAGAAATGGACCCCTTGCATTGAATTATATTTATATAGATTTTTTTTAATCAGGAAATGAAGATTTTATTGAAAATGTATTACACAAAATACAAAGAAAACTATAAACACCTCCTCAAAATTACACCAATAGACCAGATGAAAATAATAAAGAAGACTAGTTATTCTTAGAAAACTACTAAAATCGATTTCCCATCATTTTTTGGGAACGGAAGAGACTGAACAATAATTAAGGGTATGCTTGGTTTGTTGGGGGGAATGGATTGGGCATGGGTTTGATTCTTTTGTGGAATATCTTTCATTCCTCCCAAATTGGTGAGGAATGAGGATTCTCACAAAGTGAGGAATCAAACCTCTAATTTTGATTCTATTCCCTTACATCAAACACCCAATTTTCATTTTAATTCCATTCCGTCCTTCTAAAACTTTTAATCAAATACCAACTATCATTCATTTCCCATTCCTTATCTTTAAAACAACGTTGAGAGCGGCCAGATGAAAAATTCACGCGTATTTCAAAGATTTGGCGGAAGATATGCACTATTTATGTATCTTATTTTTTATTTTTTTGCAGCAATATATATATATATATATATATATATATATATATAAAGGATTCCGCACCGAATTGATTGGTAGAGATATACTCTTTCAAAAAAAAATTGGTAGAGATGTACGCACACGAATTGATATATATATATATATATATATATTATATAAGGATTTTTAAAAAAATATGGGCCCCCTTCCAACTTGGGCCCTGGGCCGTCGCACTTAGTGCCGGGCCTGAAGGAACCAATTTTGAAGAATAAAAAAATAATTTGTTGAAAATATAGTAGTAAAAAATATCAACACCAGAGACACTATTCAATTGAAGATTTACCAATTTCGTGTAATAAAGGTTTCAATTTATAATAATAATGTTATTTATACTAAAAAAGATTGAACCGTGACCCTAAATTTTCTAAAATAATTAGATTGTCGTAATTGCAGACCGAATTCCAATCATCAAATTCCATAACTTCTAACTATTTAAACTAATAATTTAGAGATATACAGACTTGGAGACACTTCTTTCTAAAATTTCTATATATGAAAAAAAAAAAAAAAACCCCTCTATCTAGGTGATAAGATGTTTGGACTGCTTTGACACCGGGTAGCACGTACAAAATCACGAATTCTATAATTATTTGGGACCCAATAGGCTCTGGACTCTTTTGGTATGAATTTAATCATTCATGGCTCTCTCAGTTAGGTAAAGGATAGACACCTAATTCCGGTCCAATTAAATTATTAATGTTTTCTCAATACATGATTAATGTTAGAAGCGGATTTGATCTTTATTTATAGTATTTTGTTTATATCCGTATACTGTGTATTTTTAATGTTATATGGGTCAACAAGGATACCTATATGATTAATGCTTGCATTATTAATTATATTTCTAGAATTAGGGTCGTCTAAAAGTTTAATTAGAAGACGTACGAATCAAAATACCTAGCTCCTATTAAACAGTGAGTTGTCGTTGAGCTCACCCCTTACCTCCTGTAAATAATAACACACCACCCCACCTATTTATAGGAGGTAATAAACATGGTCCTAAAAAAAGTAGGAGGTAATGGTTAGTATTTTTTCCTTTAATTAAACTTCGGGGCCGTCTCTTCCGTCGCCGGCGGCAATGTATTGGCTTCGTCTGAAATTACTTTATGTGGGAGGTAATTTTTTTACTGGTTTGTTTTTTTTGAAATTTTGGGGATTGTGTATGTGCGAGATGAGTGGAGAAATTATGGGTATTGGTTATCTTGTTGGGTTTGGAGGAATGAGAGTTTAATTGTACATCTCGTATGAGTTAATTTCATATTTCACGTGTGATGCTATTTTTTTGCCTGTTTACTTGGGTCATTTAATGTGTTGATTTGAATTATTTTAATGATTGGTATTTGAGTCTTTTTAGGTTCAGTTTTGTAGATTTTACTAATGCAGGTTTTTAGTGGAAGTAATGAGTAACTTGTGGTCTCATATTGTACCTTAAATTAATCCCCCTAATAATTATGATCTATCATGTCATTATACTTAAATTTGTCATTGAATTTTTTTTTTTTATCATTAAAAAAATTTAGTTAGAGAAATTATAAGACATGATCAGTGTCATTAAATATAAAATACAAATAAATTAAAGCATTAATTGGGAAGGGATTCAAACTCAAAAGAAGTAAACAAGATTATTTAATATGATCTCATTATTACTAAATAAATTTTATGCTTATTTTAATTTAAGAAAATCACATATTTTTTAATTATTAAAAAGAAATATACTCTCTTGTCCACCAAAACTTTATCTAATTATTTGGACACATATTTTAAAGAAAAATGGATAAAGTACGTATAATTGAATATTGTAAGGTCCACTATAAATAAAGTAAAGGATAATTGGTAAACAAAGGTAGTACAAATTTGACGGGACTCACGGGCCAACCCATTTAGCCCACGAACTAAATTTTCCAACCCTACATTTTTGGATTAAATGGGCAACCCGTTCAACATCTCTACCCATCAGACCACACCCCATTCATAAAATGCACAAATTTAGGTCTACATGTACCCGCTCTGCCAAATTGGCAACCATCAATGAGATGAGCTAGCTAGTAAGTCACCGATGTCGAAACATCAAAATTAAGCTCTTACCACCTCCTCGATCGACAAGTTGAGCTTATCAGGCACGCCGATCAAGAGTTGAGCATACAACCTAACAAGTTGACAATTTGTTGGATTGTGAAGTTTGATGAACACGATCACGATTCAATTGGGCTTTCAATAGGGGAGAAATATTTAGATGTGAAGAATGTTTTTTTCCATTAATTTTAGAAGTAGTTTAAGACAAATACTCTAAGAAAAGAGCTGAAGACTGATCTGATTCCAAAATCGATGCCCTTAAATATGGGATCAGACCAAACTCATCAATAAAGAGTCCATAATTTTTCTTAACTCATCTCTTATTTCAGCTCACCCCTTTAACACACATATGTATATAAATTATTGACGGATCATAGATCAAACCAATTTATCCTTACAACCACCTAACCAAGTCACTTGCTCAAAAAAACGATTGTCGTCAAAGAAAATAAATGTTTTTTTTTTTTAACTAACGTGGTTAAAAAATAAACTCCTAAGTTTAAGAATTAAAAAGTATAGAAATTTTATTTAAAAATCATGTTGAACTTATAAAAAAGGCATATAAATAATAAATACAAATTTCATATTTTTCTATAAAAAAACATACAAAAATTCAAGAATGATAGTCATTTATATAAGAAGCATTAAATTAAAATATATAATAAAAAAATAATGTCCAATTCGTTGGTATATAAATAATTAAGAACGTGTATCTTTATTTTGGATTAGTAAACGTGCAATTTTTATTTAATTTAAAAAAAAAACTTGCATAATAAAATACATCAAGAGCGTATTTGTTTAATTTTAAAATATGAAAGGATTTATTTGTACCAAAGGTTATACTATGAACGAGAGATAATAGTTGACGACGATGAATGTACCTTATACCATTTTTTAAAAACTACGTGATGTTTAAATATATTAATTTTATCATAAAATAATAAGTTCAGTATTACCAAATAGTGTGATGCTCTCATAAGTGCGGAAAATGCTTTACATAAATCGTTATAAACAATGAAACAAGGCAACAGTACAACGTATAAAACCTGTGTTGTATATGTATTTATAGTATTTTCTAATAATTGCATAATTACTTATAATTATAGTTACATGAGAAAATAAAAGTAAAATTATAGTCATCTAATTATTGATAATTAGTACTTCACATGTCCTTGAAAAATAATTTTGTTGTTTTATGCACGAGTTTTAAAAAAAGTAGATATATATTGTGTGTAAAAAAGAAAAAGATAGTAAGTTCATGGTGTAAAATATTGTCATTTTAAAAAAATTGATCATTTTTCAGGGGTAGATGAATATATAAACTTGAATTTTTTTTTTAAGGAAAAGAGAGTATTGTTTAGGTTAGCATATGCATCTTATATTTTATTGGTGTAAATGATGTTATAAAAATATCTAATAATAATAATAATAAATAATTATTTAAGATCCCGGCCCCACTATTTTTTATTCCAAGACAATTTATTCCTGATTTGATGTGCATACTGCATATAACATAATTATGATTTAAATGCAATTAGATATATCCCAATAATAAAGGTTTTCCTAGTAATATACTATAATTTCTATAGAAATTAAGTAGAGTGGTTGGAGTCAGGATGACAACTTGGAAAGAAGTTGGCCACTTTGATGAAAGAGCATGGCATCTAGTCGACAATTAAAATAGGAGAAATTGCTGAGACACAGACAAATGGGAGAAAGAGATATTTGTAGGATATATAGGATCTCCATCAAACTTGGATATGAGTGGGTGATGACAGAGAAATGGACCCTCTAGGAAACAAAATGAACTGATTAAGTAAAGTATGGAAAATAGTATATCCAAATCTTTTAATATTTTATGGTAAATTAAGATAATTGTCTCTCTAGATTTTTCAAATTTGAAGATGAGTTATATGGTTTAGATAAATTAAAATTATTCAATCAAATTAATCTGTTCAAATTAGGAAATAATCCCTTGATTGGATCATGATTGCATAAAAATGGTGTGAATATACTCTTGGATTTCTTAATTTTCGATGAATCTAGTTTTTATATTGACGCAGTGAACAAGCCCAAAAAACATGAGCAAACAAACAATATATATGGTGCTTGAATGAGATTAAAAATTAGTATAATTATAATGGTTTATGACAATTATACCATTATATTCCCTCCTAAATAAGGTAATCAATATTCTATTTTAATTGCTTATTATTCCTTCTACAATCATCCTACTCCATCATTTCCCTATTCCTCTACCAACAACCACTTGTTGTCCACTTCTATTCCAAAATTAGGTTGCAATCATCATTGGAACAATTCATCTCCCAACATATCAATTTTATTATAAGAATATAGAAGAAAAGTAAATTTTCATTCTCATTACCATTATCATTACCATTGATGTATTGCTAAGCGCTCCAGAGTTCCGCGAGTGAATGGTGTTAAGCGTGACTAAATTGAAAGAATGAAATTTCCTACACATTCGTTTATTGTTGATATTTGATTAATTGATTATTGTTATATTATTATTTGTTTATTTGATATTGTTTAAATTGATATAATTCACAATATTGAAATTAAGTAAGTCGATATAAGTACATAAGAGTAAGTCTCTTGTGCATTTGGTGTATGGTGCACTCACTCAACAGTTGATATTGTATACACTGAAAAGTTAGTCCCAATCACACTGAAAAGTTAGTCTCAGTTACACTGAAAAGTTTACACTGAAAATCATTTTCAGTGTAACTGAGACTAACTTTTCAGTGTGATTGAGACTAACTTTTCAGTGTATACAGTATCAACTGTTGAGTGAGTGCACCGTGTACTTGGTGCATATGAGACTTTGCTATTACATAATGATAGAAAAAATGATTTTTGTGACATCATTTTGTCATCATCACCGACGGTTTTATGTCATTAAAAAAAATTAGCTAGAAAATAATAATAACACATGATGCAATATAATTTTTATCAATAAAAATCGATTTTATTGTAATACAAGTCAATACACAATAATCCTATGGTTAGAGTAAATTACAATTACTCGAGATTTGTCCAATACCCACAAACAAATCTACAATCAAAATACGGAGATTCGTAAGAATATTTGGACAAATGTTAAGGAGATAATTGTAATTGGACAAACTCTCATATGCACCAAGTGCACGGTGCACTCACTCAACAGTTGATATTATTTACACTGAAAAGTTGGTTCCAATTTCAGCGTAAACAATATCAACTATTGAGTGAGTGCACCATACACCAAGTGTACAAGAGATTTACTCTTGTAATTGAGCAAATCTTGTATGATACCGTCTCATTGCATGAGACAATAAAAATTGATATAACTAGGGCATTGACTTATTAACACTTTGATAGGGATATGCGTTAATTTGTATTGTCTCATGTCAGTTTCATGCAAATTTTTGCCATTGTAATTTACTTTATATGAGTACTAGAGTGTACCCACGCGAATTTCGCGTACTGAAAAAATATATTATATTTATTTTCTGTAGATATTTAATATAAGAGTATTTTTGTTTAAAAAATTTCGAGGTATATACAATAAATTATAGGCTTTGTTTAGCTGTGGTCCGTGCCCTTCACTAAACCCTATATGTATATCCTATAAACTAAATAATTAAAAAAAAAAAATCAAAATTCACATAAATTAATAACAATTATGGAATAACATTACTTAGACTAATAATTTAATAATAATCAATTTTCATTTCAATATTGAATAATTTATAAATTAATCAACATTATTAGTTATTGAGAGTATACGGTAAGAAATTAATTTATATAAGAAACAATACAAAATTTGAAATAAACTTTAACGTTACAAATACTTGTTCATCGATCAAAATGAGTTCCAAGTAGAACTTGTCTCTATTAAAATCATTAAAAAATATTGTCCAACTTTTTCAATTCTAACTTTAACGGTCAATTTTTTGCTCTCACTCTTGATATTAGAAATCAGAGAAAATTGAGGTGTCATACTCTTGAAATCTAAAATGAGATTTAAATTACAACAATTAAACCATCATAATTATTCAGATAAAAATATATGGTATAGTTAAATATATTATTTTTGCACATGAAGAATATTTAAACTGAACGATGTAAGGCATAAATCAACAATCATTATTACATTCATATTGATATTTAAATCTAATCAAATTGTGAGCACTTAAAATGATGAATTTAATTATAAAATAAATATACTAATAACAATAGATATATAACTAACCAACAATTGACGAGAGAAATCTCAGCAAAAGAGTGGAACAAATGAAACTTTGATGTGAAAAAATGAAATACAATATACTCTTATTTATAATAAAAAAAATGCATGCAATATTATATCTTGTCCATAATAAGAATATATCACATAAGAATATTCTTTGGAATATATAACTATATACCTTTTATTTTAGGAAAAAAAATAATCGAACATTATATTATACTATATATACTAACTCAAACTTAGAAATGATAAATTTAGATTCATTCAATAAGTAGATTATATTTAATTACATTAAGGTTTGGAAAAAAATATGATTTATAATAAATTCTAAAAATAACTAAATAAGAAAATGGAAAAAATATCTATTTGCATTAATTATGCAGATATAAATTAATGGTTTAGATGTAATGATATAGAACGAAGGGTCGAGATTAAAAGTTTAACCAACTTTTAATGAGAGCTCAGTATTTCAAAATGGAGATATTTAAGGCATGTCACATCAGCCTAAGAATAAGGTGGTGTAGACACATTTGAAAATATATTATTATAAGATTTCATATTTATTTGATAATTTGGACAAATTTCGAGAAAAAAAATTAGTACTAGACTTTATATATCCATAGTGAGTGTTGGTGTTGATATATGTGCATGGGTCATAAGCGTTTGTGACATTATCACTAACAATTTTTAACATTCCATTTTATAGTTCATACTCCAAATACATGATACGTATATAACAAAATATAATTAATATTTTTTACATATCAGATAGTACACGTGTTAAAGATGGAGGAGAGAATCGAACGGTTACTGGCCACCGCACCGGAAAGTAAGCTGCAAACCAATATTTTCCTGGGAAAATATCATTAATTCACAACAATGTAAATATTTAATAAATAAATAAATAAACAAATACATGTATGTATTATATAAAAGTATAAAATAATTAAATAGTGAAAGGGACAGAAGGTAGGAATTTTAGTCGCTTTGTGTAAAGACGATGCATTATTAAATTATTCAATTGGCTGCCCCAAAAAGCAGCAGAAGCAATAGAAAGATAGATGTGTGGGTAGATCTACTACTACTACTAGTACTGTTCCATTCATTCGTTTATCTTCCCTCCCCCTCCCTTATCTTACCATTTACCATTACATTCTTCTCTTTCACTTATTAATTCTTTCCTAACCAAATCTCCAACTTTTCAGAACCTACAATCAATCAACAAATCTTCCCATTTCTTTTTCTTTCTGGGGATCTTCATCTGTCAGAGTTTCTGCACTTTCCACAGCCTATATTTCTGCAAAGCAAAACCCCCAGATTTAGGTTTTTAATCACTAACCCCAAAAATTATAAAGAAAAATTAAGAAAAAAGAAAATCTGAAGATCCCCTCCCCACCCCATGAGCCAGGCCCAATCGAAGCCATGAAAGGTACAACCCCGGGAAGCGATATAGTACAAGTCGAAGGGGGCCACATTATCCGGCCCACTAGCCGGAAAGACCGCCACAGCAAAGTGTACACCTCCAAGGGACCCAGGGACCGCCGCGTCCGCCTCGCGGCCCACACCGCCATCCAGTTCTATGACGTCCAGGACCGACTCGGCTACGACCGGCCCAGCAAAGCCGTCGATTGGCTCATGAATAAGGCCCGAACTGCCATCGATAACCTCTCCTCCCTCGCTCCGCCCACCGGTTCAAACCCTAGCCCCGATGGCACCAATTCCTCATTTGTCGGAGCGCCCGAAGATCATCACCAACCCGATCCCCTCTTCGTCAAACCCTTCTTTCCGCCGGCGACCTTTCCCGGATTTTCCGGCGACGGTTCCGTTTCCCGGGCGTCATTCCACGGCGAGGATCTCGGGCTCTCTCTCCACAGTTTCCAGGAAGGGTTTCAGAGAATTGACGGGTGGAGCAACGGTGCGGGTATGGACAGTCGGGTCGGGTTCGATATGGGTTCGGACGGACGTCATCAAGGGATGCCGTTTTCTCACCGGGAATTCCTTCAGTCCAATTTAACGGTGAATCCATGGAACCATCAGAGGCCGTTAGCTGCTTATACAGATGACCGTAACGCCAAATCTAATTCGGATTTCGAAAACCCGTTTGAGATGGGATTTCGAGTTCCCACTAGAATTTATGGAGAGGAAGAGCCCATCAATCATCGCTGAATGAAGAAGAAGTATGCAATAATTAGGTACTTAATTGTTACTCTTAATCTTTTTCTTTGCTTAATTTTCTAAGCTATACATGAATTAATTGCATTTTCAACTCGTATTTATAAGCTTCATTTTAGATTTTTGCGCATTGTGTGTACGTACCTATTCAGATGATGTTTGGAGAATAGAGCCGATCGATCGCGTGAAAGAGAGGAAGACATCTTCTTGCCAAGAATTTATATCATCATCCTGATTGGGAATTTTATTTTTGAATATTAATTAAGTTATGTTGATTTATTTTTCTGCTAGACTCAGTTTGCAATTTCAGACAACAATTTTTGTGACATTTCTTGATTGGGAGCCCATTTTGGTCAAGCATATTTGAAATATTTTATAAGATCTAACATTATATAAATTGTTCTAAAAATTTATAAGATGTAATTTTTAAATTGCTTATAAGTTGCTAAAATCTTTGATTAATACAACTTATAAAATATTTGAAAATTTATAATAAATATTTTTTAAATTTTACTTTTAATATAAAATAATTTTTATTTTATTTTTTATGTTGAAGTAGAGGTGGGTAAACACGGGGGAGGGGTGGAAAGTTGGGGTTGGAGCGGGTTAGAAAAATAAGTTGAGGAATCTCAATTAATTTTTTAGAGTTTATAAGCTGTTAGAAGCTTATTTTATGATCTTGTAAGACATTAAACATTTTATTTTGTCAAAAACATTGATAGTGCTTATAAGCTTTTAAACAACTTATAAATTGTTTAATAGAGTTTTTAAACTCTTAAACAACTTATAAGTTGTTTTTATAGAGTTTATAAGCTCAGTCAAACACCCTCTCAACTCCCCTTGTTTGGAATACTCTTTTATCCCTTCTATTCAAAATAAGTGTTATTTTGAAATTGTTCTAAAAATTAAGGATTTTCTAATATTGTCAAAAGTAGCCTCAGTTAATAATAACTATCAATTAAATATTATTAAACATAATTTAAAAAACAATTACACGTCTTTAGTTGTGTTATTATGGAAAAATTATCTTATCCCTAGGGGATATATAGAATAATAAGGTGAATTTTTTTTAGAAAGACACTTATGGTGAAAATAGTTTAAAAAACATAATGATACTTATTTTAAATAGGAGATGGTATTTAAGGTTGAAAAAAAATTCACCCTAAGTTAGAGTTGTTTAATTTACTAATTAAGCTAATTTAAGTCTGATCATGATCATGGCTATACTTATGGATTCTTGATTGCATATCACCTCGTTTAAAAATTTAAGCTGATGAGAGTCAACTTTACTATTAATTTATTAGTAGGTTTCTTGTGAAACTTATTCACATATATGAAATTGATATTTTTAAATGCAATCACCGATACACTATATACATGTATTTACTAATGCCGCCGCATCATTATACTATGAAATGTTGTGGTTTCAGTGAATATATA
This sequence comes from Ballota nigra, assembly GCA_947034835.1. Classification (NCBI taxonomy): domain Eukaryota; kingdom Viridiplantae; phylum Streptophyta; class Magnoliopsida; order Lamiales; family Lamiaceae; genus Ballota; species Ballota nigra. The sequence continues at coordinate 18,511,009 of OX344730.1, forward strand.
CATGTAATTCATGGTAATATATAATTATAAATACATGCAATTGTATAAATTTTAGAGTACTATAAAACTGGTTCATTCTAAATTTTGTGTTACTTTATTATCTCCACTTTCACCACAAGAAAATATAAAATTGTCTATGAAAATTGTTAACATGGCTACAACAAAAAAAATTATAGTGGGGATTGCCTACGAAATTTTCTACATATTTTCTAATTATATAAGCATATTTATTCCTTACCTATAAAGAATTTACTTATGGAATTTTCGTAGACAAATTGTTTGTGGGTAAATTTTTATAGATAAATTGTTTGTAGGTAATTAATTACCTTGAAATTTCATTTCATAAATAAATTTTCCGTAGGTTGAAAATGAACATGATAATTTTGTAGGCAATTTTAACATGAAAATTATTTGTTGAAAAATTGTATGGACAGTTCTTTTTCTCGTAGCGTGTTTGATCTTTTGATAACTTTGAAATATTTGAGTATGCACCTCTAGTTGTTGAATACAGAAGGTGTTAAGTGTGTCTCAACTACCTACGTACAGTTAATTATTCTTTCACATATTGGAATGTGAAGATTTCTCATTTTTAAAAAATTAATTGTCAGATCTACATTATTGCAAATAATGGCATACGTACAAACTTCTTTTTATTAATTAAGTCGCCAATGCAACTAACCGCGAGTCAATTATATATATGGTGCGCTCCAAATTACCAAATCTGGCACATAAAGTTCATGTTATGCTCATAAATGATCAGAGAAACATTTGATTGTGCCAACAAATTAGTTGTATGTTTTTTAATGAAAAAATAGTCACATTTCAAACGTTAATTATTTTAGCTGTATTTTCATCCGTCTTCAATATTTTTGAACTATATGTTAAGAAAATTAAATAAATATATAAATTTTAAGAGTACATCTTTTTATAAGTTTTAAATGAGGAGAGAGGAATTAAAGTTAATAATTCAACCAATGAATAAAGGGAGTATTAGAAAAAATAAATAAATAAATTTAACATCTTTTTACACTACAAAAAAAACACTGTTTTGCGACGGAATCGCAAACAGTGTTTTGCGACGGGATCTGCGACGGACACGTATCCGTACCTAAAACAGCCGTAGCAATTTTTTGCGACGGATTCAGCCATCCGTCGCAAATTAACGACGGACAAATCCGTCGCAAAATCAGCGGGTCAGATCCGGCCGGGTCACACAGAATTTGCGACGGACAGTAGTCCGTCGCAAACTTTTCGGGTCAGACCCGATCGGGTCAACAACATTTGCGACGGCTAAATTCCGTCGCAAATGTTTTTATATATTTTTTATACTTTTTTGTGTTATAATTTGCGACGGGCTGTTTTCCGTCGCAAAATTAAATATTTGCGACGGAATATGGCCGTCGCAAATTACCGAGCCTATACAAAAAAAAAAGTGGCTCGCGTGGTTCGAGCCCGGGCACCCGAGGCGGCCGGGGCGGGCGCGGACCACTGGGCCAACCGGCCCATTCCTTGTTATATGCAGTCCACCTTCTATATTAGTCTTATTAGGCCTGTAACAATTAATCCATTTTTTGCGTCCAAGGGGAATCGAACACGGGACCTTTTGTGCAAGAGGAGAGGGCGCGCGCCACTAGGGCACAAGCTACTTTCGTTTATTTTTTTTTCCAATTAATTGTATATGTATTCAAATTAAGTCATTTTTTTTATAATTCACCAAATTAATTTATTTTCGTATCTAAGTTGTTTATTAAAATATTTTGTCCAACTATTTTTTTTATTTTGTAAAATTATTTATTTCGACTCCCGCTTAAATTTATAATTCGTTCATTTGTACGCAATTAATTGTATATGTATCCAAATTGACTCATTTTTTTTTCTACAATTCACCAAATTAATTCATTTTCGTTTCTAACTTGTTTTTATAAATATTGGGGCCATTTAATTTTTATTATTTCTGTAAAACTATTTATTTCGACTCCCGCTTAAATTTATAATTCGTTCATTTGTACGCAATTAATTGTATATGTATCCAAATTGACTCATTTTTTTTCTACAATTCACCAAATTAATTCATTTTCGTTTCTAACTTGTTTTTATAAATATTGGGGCAATTTAATTTTTATTATTTCTGTAAAACTATTTATTTCGACTCCCGCTTAAATTTATAATTCGTTCATTTGTACGCAATTAATTGTATATGTATCCAAATTGACTCATTTTTTTTCTACAATTCACCAAATTAATTCATTTTCGTTTCTAACTTGTTTTTATAAATATTGGGGCCATTTAATTTTTATTATTTCTGTAAAACTATTTATTTCGACTCCCGCTTAAATTTATAATTCGTTCATTTGTACGCAATTAATTGTATATGTATCCAAATTGACTCATTTTTTCTACAATTCACCAAATTAATTCATTTTCGTTTCTAACTTGTTTTTATAAATATTGGGGCCATTTAATTTTTATTATTTCTGTAAAATTATTTATTTCGACTCCCGCTTAAATTTATAATTCGTTCATTTGTACGCAATTAATTGTATATGTATCCAAATTGACTCATTTTTTTTTCTACAATTCACCAAATTAATTCATTTTCGTTTCTAACTTGTTTTTATAAATATTGGGGCCATTTAATTTTTATTATTTCTGTAAAATTATTTATTTCGACTCCCGCTTAAATTTATAATTCGTTCATTTGTACGCAATTAATTGTATATGTATCCAAATTGACTCATTTTTTTCTACAATTCACCAAATTAATTCATTTTCGTTTCTAACTTGTTTTTATAAATATTGGGGCCATTTAATTTTTATTATTTCTGTAAAATTATTTATTTCGACTCCTGCTTAAATTTATAATTCGTTCATTTGCTTAAAAAAAAATTTCATAATTCACCAAATTAATTCATTTTCGTTTTTCACTTGTTTTTATAAATGTTGTGTCCATTATAAAAGTAAATTCAAACTAATAAATTCACAAAATTATAAATTAAAGTAACAATTCAAAAATTAAATTAAAGTAACAATTCAAACTAAAAAAAAATTGTACTTCATAGTTATTAAAAATCAAATTTTTTTAACAATCGGAATTAAATCCGTCTTCCTCTTCATCCTCGCCCAAGTTAACAATCGACGACATCGATGGCTGGGTCGGCGGGATCGGCGGCATCGGTGGCGCAGGCATTTGCGCTCGTGGCATTGAATCAGAGGCGAATATCTGCCACCACGCCTGCATGGCGGCTGTATACTCCTGCAGCTCGGCCCTATACCGCTCCACCTCAGCTGTATACCGGTCGTGCGCCTCTCGCTGCTGCCTCTCATACTCTTCCTTCTCTCGCTGCTGCCTCTGCATGTTCTTCATCTGCTCCACCACCGTGGCAAGCTGCCTCTCGACCTCACTGGGATGAGAGTCGATGGAAGACTGAGAGGAGGATGAGCCTGAGCCACGAGGTCGGAAAAAGTTCTTTCCGAAGCTGCCCAATCCAGCGAACCGCCCCTTTTTAGCCTTGACGTTCTTGAAGTACAATTCATTTTGAACGTCAACAGAAGGCTGTGTGGGGGGCATCGACCCCGACCCCGACCCCTCTGCCGTTTCCTCAGGCTGAGGCTGAGAGGCAAGATCCTCGAGCATCTTTCTCTGCAAATTAATTATACAAAAAATTAAATAAATTGAACACAAAATATAAAAAATACTTTTAATATTAAAAATTTAAATAATACTATTAATATTGAAATAATACTTACGTGGATCTCGGTGGTACGGCCGTAGGTAGACCTCCCAGTCTCCTCGACGAATGGGTGGACGAGCTGCAATCTCTCAAAATGAGAGGGCTCGCGTCCTTGCTCCGCCGCCTAATTAGAAAAAAAGATAGTAAAAATTAATAACACTCATAAAAATTAGGAAAAAAATAATATAAATTCAAAAACTACAAAATTGAAGACGAAACTTACAAATCTCAACCCGTGCTCATAAATGGACCGAGAACCGGCCCGATGTCTTGCCATCCCTTCTCCATCAGGGTCACTACGCCGATTCGCCTTGTTTTTCGCCGACTTCTCTTGGAATGCAGGGGAATCCCAGTAGCGGAGGAATTGGTCCCAAATCGACCGTCTTTCACTGTCAAGCCCCAAGTCGGTGGCCTCTCCCTTCTTGTACCACTTCTCCCTCATTCTGTAAAGGAGGTCTCTGTACCTTTCCTTTCCATATTTATCGAAATTCCTCCACATCTGGTCATCGTGCTCCGGTGCCCAGACACATTCTTTCTGCAATTACAATTTAAATGTAAATATATGTTTATATATTTGATATTAATAAACGGTGAATTAATAAATTAAATTAATACCTTAAACTCCTCGAAGTATGTCTTTTTTCTTGCATCGGACACTAACCTCCAACTGTAAGCGGTGGGCTCGAATCCACCGCGAAAGATGGAGTCGGAAACCTGATTAGCAACCTCATGAACCGGAATCCAACTGTAAAATTAAAATTTCAAAGTTAGTAAAATAATTAAGTTTTAATTAATAAAAAAATTGAGTATAAAATATTAAAACTTACATATGACCACATGGCTTAACAGGCATCCGTCCTTCAACAACCGGATGCTGGCGGGAGGAGGATGAGCCCTCAGCAGTCTGCTGTGAGGAGGAGGAGGAGCCCGCACCAGGCTGTGAAGAGGTCTCTGATAGAGACCTCGGCCTGAAAATAGGTGGAACCACGGGTCTTAGTGAGGGCCGTCGTCTCCTCCCTCCTCGTCCTCCTCGACTCGCCTCCTCATCCCTCGGAGGCTGCTGACTGTCGTTGCCACTGCCTTGTCCGCTCATCTATAACAAATTTCACGAATTATTCATTCAACTAAATTAAAATCAATCAACTAATAATATTATTTTATAAATTATATATTAAACTAAAATCAAACAACTAATATTATTTAAAATCAAACAACTAATATTATTTAAAATCAAACAACTAATATTATTTAAAATCAATTAACAACCTACTCAACTAAATTCATTCAACTAAATTAAAATCAATCATCAACTAATATTATTTTGTAAAATTATTAAACTTAAATCAAGCAACTAAAATAATTTTGTAATATTATTTAAACATGCTTAACAATTAAAAATTAACAAATTACTAAAACAATTCAACTAAAATCAAACAACTCAGCTAAAATCAATTCTAAACTTAACAAATTCAACTATTTCTAAACATGCTTTAAAATTAAATTAAAATTCGATCAACTAATTAAATTATAATTCAACTAATTCAACTAAAATCAATTCATTTCTAATATAATTCAAACAATTCAACTAATTCAATTCTAAACTTAACAAAAATTAAACATACTTTAAATTAAAATTCGATCAACTAATTAAATTATAATTCAACTAATTCAACTAAAATCAATTTATTTTTAATATAATTCAAACAATTCAACTAATTCAATTCTAAACTTAAAAAAAAATTAAACATGCTTTAAATTAAAATTCGATCAACTAAAATCAATTCATTACTAATATAATTCAAATAATTCAACTAAAATCAATTCTCTAAACATGCTTTAAAATTAAATTTTAAACGGTAAAAATGAAGAAAACTTACGGTTTATTTGTAGAAGATGACGAAACGAGAACTCGGTGGGGACGGATTGGCTCTACAGCGACGGCGCCCGACTTCTCCTTCCTTTTCCTCTCTTTTTCTTCTTCTTCTTCTTCTTCTTCTTCTTCTTCTTCTTCTTCTTCTTCTTCTTCTTCTTCTTCTTCTTCTTCTTCTTCTTCTTCTTCTTCTTCTTCTTCTTCTTTTCTCTCTTTCTCCGTCTGCAACGCGGCGGACCTGTATAAATAAGTGGAAAAAAAATTGCGACGGACGCCTGTCCGTCGCAAATTTTGCCCGTCAAACGCAAAACGACGCCGTTTCTTACTGATTTGCGACGGCTTTTCCGTCGCAAATCAGTCAACGCACCGTTTCCCGATTAAGACGCGTAAAACGGCTCGAATTTGCGACGGACATTCCGTCGCAAATCAGTCAATGGGCCGTTTCCCGAGAGGTCGCGAATATAAATGTAAGCATTGCGACGGCTTTCGTCCGTCGCAATTACAAAGTTTAAAATTGCGACGGCTTCTTCCGTCGCAAATCAGTCAAACGGGTCGCTTCCCGAACGGTCACCTTTAAACGGGTATGTTTTGCGACGGAATTGACCGTCGCAAACTCAAAATTGAAATTTGCGACGACCTTTCCGTCGCAAATGTAGCCGGTACAAGACGAAGTCGGTGGGCCCTAAATTTTGCGACGGCTTATCCGTCGCAAATTACTATCTTTTGCGACGGACTTCCTAAGCCGTCGCAAATTGTCATTTTTTGCGACGGCTTACAAAAATCCGTCGCAAATTCAGGAATTTTTTGTAGTGTTACAAATTTAAATTTTTAGATAAGTTTCTAAAAAAACTTGTATAAGAGGCGGGAAACTTGTTTACCATATTACAAATGGTTTTATAAAGTTTCAGTCCAAATAACTTGTAAAGGAAAATGCAACCTCAATATTAATGAAGTTTTAATGAGACCGTCTCTCTAATTTTGCCAGATTACTTTTTAAAATTATTAATTTTTCATGTGAATATCATGCATCTCTATCTTCGTAAAAAGAAGTTAGTAATAAAACGAATAATTAAGTCTTCTAAAACATAGTATTATATAAGTTAATTAGCTGCTAGTGTTAATTTGTATTTTAACATAGCTAGAAATTAAGACATTTATTGTTATTATTCAAAATGAATTATGTGATAAATTGCTTTCATATACATTAATTATTGAATCTTTTGTGCTATCCATGATATCCAGGTATGAAACATCGATTATGCAGTTGGGTATATTAATTGATATCCATAATCCATTTCCGAAAGAGTAATACATAATGAATATTGGACCTAATATATATTGATGTACATTACTCACTCCCTCATCATCAAATATAATGATGAAAATACTAATTAATTATTGTTTAATTCGATACGGAGTCTTTTGATAATTAGCTTTTTTTTAATAGTAATTAACTTATGTTTGAATCGTTTGATTGTTGGACAATTTTCAGTACATCAAACTTTTTATTCGTTAGCAATTACAGTAGTACCACAAAGGATGAAAGCAGCTTTTCTACGACAAATCACATCAATTTTCCATTGTAAATAGTGTTCATTTTACTCGTTAAAAGGTAATTAATTTTTTTTTTTTATAAATTATCAAGTTATATATGTTGTATAAACAATGATGACATTGCTAAAATAAAAATTTATATGCCGAGAAAAAAAATGATTGATAATAAATCCAGACGTCACCTCTAGATACTATGAATCTCAAAACACGCGGTCTCCTCTTTCATTTCACATAATAATAATATATAGATAGATAGTTATTCTTATTTTTTAAGCTAGTTTCTATCTGACTTTCTTTTCTATTATTCGGTAAAAGAAATTGGTTGTGCCTACAGCAGGTCCACAGCACAGGCATATATGCTCATCATGAAAATGACCGGATGAGTACCGCAGTTCTTTTTATTACTGTACACCTTCATCTCATTTTTCACCTCCATGTATATTACTAAAATATCATCCTTATAATCAAATGAATAGAAATTTGGCAAATTATAGAATAGAAGATTGGCAAAGTATAGAGTGAACAAGTTTGGAGGGTATTGTTGTTTCACTAAAAGATATTTGTTGATTTTAGTTGTTTCACTAAAGAATGTTTGCTGGAGGTTACTAGTTGTTTCATAAAAGATAGTATTAGTGAAGGATATTAATTGTTCTCATTAAAGAATATTAATTATTCTTACTAAAGGATATTAATTAAAAATTAATTTCACGCGAAATTTGTTAATTCACAATATACATACTCAAAATTGGGATTTTCTTTGCTTTTTTCCCTCAACCAAAAATGTTTATTTTTGTGATTTTCAGAATTTGTATGGATCCTTTTAAAAGTTTTGGGTTGTAATTTTCTCATTTGGTACAACTTCCAACCCAAAAAGCCCATGCCCTAAAATAAAAAGGCCTTGATTATGTCAATGGCCCAGGTTAAATACAGTCCTATATTTTTTTAAATACACTCCACTAAAAAATATGTTCGGAAATTTTTTCCGAAAAATGTAACAATTTTCGATTTTTTTTTCCAAAAACTCATATGTTTAGTTTTTTTTCTTTTGTATTTTCGAATTTTTTTTCCGAAAATTATCAAATTTTTCGAAATTTTTTCGGAACACTTTTTGGTGGGGTTGTATTAACAAAATATAGGACTGTATATAACCTTGGCCTATCTCAATTCATAGTTAAATATTGATGTCAATCACCAGTTCAATTTTTCTATGCCATCTTCTTTTTTTAATGTTCCAAGTCATTTTCTAAATTTTTAACACATGTACCTAAAATTATGGTGATATTTTTTTTTAAAATTTCATATGTCGTGCATTCACAATATATATAGAACGTGGAGTGAAATACAAACAATAACACAAATGATAGCATGCGTTCCATCACAACCTCTATGCAGCGATCCAAGGTTTTTAACACAAATTCAACAGGGGCTCTTGATTAGATTTTTTCAAAGAAAATGAGAATGAGACTAAAAAATTAGTGTAATTATAAAGGTTTATGAGAGTAAAATTATTACCTCCACTTTTAAATAAGGTAATCACTATTTTATTTTGTTTACATTATTTTCTCTACAATCATTTTGTTCATTTTTATTCCAAAAATTGAAGCCTAATCAATACAATCATAATGAAACAATGCTTTTCTAACATATTATTTTAATTACAGAACATAAATGAAAAATAAATTATTATTATCACTCAATGGAAGAATGTGAATCAACTTACCCCCAAATGTTTCTTTCTTTCTAACTAATTAATTAATGAATTTTGATCACTCTTACCAAGTAATACCTTTTTTCATTAATCATCAATACATTATATTGGTAAAACAAAAAATATCTATGTGACAATCCCTATGTATTCTCATTCATCAAGTCTTGGCTCCTCATTGAATTTAGATGTACATTTCATCTTAGCCTTTGATTTTTTTACGTTTAATCATGTCCATTTATTGTTGGTCCATTTTTTCTATAAATTGGGACATGCCCTCTTCCTTTTTTTTTTCCTTTTCTTTTTCTTTGTTTTCTCTTATTCTCTGCATCGTGTTTTCGTAATGCATAATCGCTCCAATTTTATTTAGAGTGGTTTCGTGGTGTCTTGCCTCGGCGTGCCGTTTGTTGTCGCTTATATCCTTGGTTCTGATTCGTCGATGGTGTCGTTTTTTATCGTGTATTCATCGTGTGAGTGTGTTGCGTTTGTTTTGCTTCGATATGGAATGTGCTTCTTCTCATGACTCTCCCCTTTTTTTTTTATGCAGGTTGTGATTGCGATCGCTTTGGGCGCGATGATTCTTTTTGGATTTGTTCTCCGTTTGTAATATTGCTTAGTTAGGGATATTTGTCTACCATGTTCGTGTAGTTTTTTTCTTCTTTTGTCAAAATATTGTAATACCGCATCCATTGTGTGCGGATTTTTTTTGTTAGTACATGAATTAGATTATACGTTGAAAGTATGTGGACGTGTGTAGGCGTTGAAATATCGACTATGTAATGATAATTGCATATTAATAAATTATTATGTTCTTTTTCAAGTAGTGATGGAAAATTAGCATTTCTTTCTATTTCATATATGAAATTACTGTACGTATTCCTGGACACGTATTACAAAACTACATAATTAACGACAATTAATGTATTAGATTTGAGTAAGTCTCTTATGCATTTGGTGTATGATACACTCACTCAACAGTTGATAATGTATACACTGAAAAGTTAGTCTCAATCACTCTGAAAAGTTAGTCTCAATTACACTGAAAAGTTTACATTGAAACTAACTTTTCAGAGTGATTGAGACTAACTTTTCAGTGTATACATTATCAACTGTTGAGTGAGTGCACCGTGCACTTGGTGCATATGAGACTTTGCCATTAGATTTAGAGGGGTGTATTCAATTGAAATTCTATTGGATTTTTGGGACTTTAAAAAGTCCGTGGATTTAGAAAATCTATAGACTCCATGCAGAGTTTGACTGACTTTTTTTATTGATTTACTTGGATTTTCATTGACTTTTCAGGATTGTGGAATAAACTTTTTTTATTGATTTACATGGATTTCCATAGACTTAAACGTTGGAACCATTGATGCAAATGTATATGAAACACACTTGCATATAAAAAAAATTATCCAAATTGTTTAGAAAAAGAAAACGTTAGTTAAAAAAATATATTACTCCCTCTGATTCAAAATGTTTGATGTTTTAGTGTGTTTTTTTTGTTTCAAAATATTTGATGTTTTAGGGTATTTTGCACCTTATTTTCCTATTATGCCCCTATTTAAATCCCTCTAAAATATCACGCATAATTTTTCCTTACCTTTTAATAATGTTACACCATAAATAAACTATTTGACCTTCCATAAATCTCTTTTTCAATCAATATACCATAAGGGTATAATAGTCACTATATACCACTTCTTAATTCTCACAACAAATCCTAAAACATCAAACATTTTGAATCGGAGGGAGTATTATACCTCGCCCTTATTAGAAGTCTTTGGTTGTTAGAAAAGATTTTGGAGAGTAAAATTTATTTATATTTTTTTGAAGAGTAGACTTGGCAGCGGGGCGGAGAGAATCCCCAAAGCAAACGGGAACGGAGAATTTTTTTTCCCGTAGGCGAGGACCGGGATAGTATTCCCAACCCCGGGGGATCCCCGTCTCATTCCCTGTGGGGAGCCATATTATTTTTTATATAATTACTATATATATATATATATATATATATATATATAATTTTAAAGTAAATTACAAATAAATATTTCATAGTTTCCTGCTCAATTAACTATTTATTAAAAATTACAACTATATTTTATTTAATATTATGTTATTAGTTCCAAATTAAATAATTTTCACTCTAGTATGTATGTTAATTAAAAATATTAGAACTAGATGTTATTTAAATTGTTTAAATTAATTTTTTTAACACCAACTTAAAGTAATTGTTGTGTATAATTAAAAATTTTAATAGAAATATTATTTTATATTTTTCTATATTTTAAAAATGAGATAAATAAATAATTAGGCGGGGAACGGGGATCCCCAGCAAGGCGGGGATGGGGGGAAATTTTTTCCATTTATTCCGTGGGGACGGGGATGGGGAATGACCCCCCGTCCTTGCCCCGTTGACATCTCAATAGAAGAGAATCAAAGAAAGTCCATAAACTGTTGAATACCTAAAAATTTTTTAAGATTTTTTAAAATCCGTAGAAATCTCTGGTTATTAGAAGAGACTTTGGAGAGTGAAATATATATATATATATATATATATATATATTGGAAGAGAATCAAAGAAAATCCAAGGAATATTAAAATTCATATACTGTTGAATACCTAAAGATTTTTTAAGACTTTTTAAAATCCGTATTGAATACCTTAGAATTTTTAAAGACTTTTGAAAATCCAAATTGAATACCCCAAACTTTAAAAGTTTAAAAAAATCATACAGACTCTATAACCAATATACCCTTAGAGTAGTTTTATGCTCTATTACCCCTACCAAACCAAAATTTGGTAATTACAATGTAGGAGTATTGCCCATTGACCTCTGCTAATTGATAGTTATTCATTAAAAAATTCCATTGACATGCGACTATTACGTGGTGTTATTATTAAATTACAAAATTGGTAAAACTTTCTGTTTATATGTTCATTAATCCTTCTAAATTTTATTGTTTGATACTGTCATTTTTTTAAATTTTGGTTAACGACATAACATCTCAGTAATGTATTTGAAATAAATTCTTTGATTGAAGTTTTTTTATTTTGATGTAATAATTAAAGCCATATTCTTAATTAGTTGTGAAAATTTATCCCTAAATTATTGGTTGTGAAATTTGTGCCATAAAAGATCATCTTATAAATGCAGTAAAAGTATTGAATGTCATATTTGAAATATCTTTTAATTTATGGCCATTATTAGTTAGTCAAATATTATAGATCTAAAAATATAAATTATTCTGCATCTTAATTGTATTTAGAAATATCAATATTATACTTTAATATATAAAATATATATAGTAGATTTTCGAACCTCACATATATTATTGTGTAGTTTTTTTGGACTTTATCACATACTATTAATATTTTTTTAATTATATGATTTTTTTACTACACAAATTTATCACAAACTTATTTTACAAATTTTGTTGTAATTTATTACGTCAACTATGCCTAAATTAGTTGCAATTGTGTTTAACATTTCCCTGATCTAATTGTTATATATGCCATAAATTTGTGTCATTAATGTATAATAACTTGTCAATGACATTTATACTAAAACATAGAAAGTTGGTTGCAAATTTTATGCCACAAAATCTGCCTCTATTTAATGCAGTAAATCAATAGGATGTTATTGTTAAGATATATATGACAATTTTTCAATAACAAGAATGTATGGTATGGTAGCCAAAAAAAATTCACTAACCGTAGTACATTCATTCACATTTTTTTTTTTATTTACTAAAGTCAAATTCAAAATGTTTGACAAGTAAAATGAATATTATAATAGTCACTTAAAGATAATGCCATAATATTAAAAGAAAATTATAATTATTTTAAAGCACTATATAACAGTATTAATTTAGTTGAACGTTTCTAAATCTAGATATCGGATTTGATATAATACCCACCGGTGGGCATAAACTTATATGTCCACCGCGAATGTGATAATAACACGTAAGCAAATATAAGTAATCAATTAAAATAATAGTGGGATCCCTATTTAAATTTGCTTGCGTGTCATTATCACATTCGCGGTGGACATATAAGTTATGCCCACCGGTGGGCATTATATCAAATCCGATCTAGATATACTATATACACACTCAATGCGTGTATTTTATTTTGCCTGATTATGTGTGTATCATTAACAAATAACTTATACATTAATTAATACTAATTTGATATTTAATTTATTAATGACAATCAAATTTAATAAGTTCTATCTAAAAAAATTAACTACACCAGGTAAACAAATTAATCAATATTAATTCACTTTCTGTGTAGGATTGATGTTATTATTACTATACATTAGTAAAACTTTCTGTTTATAGAGTTATTAATTTTTTTCAGATTTATTTTGGAAACATTTTTTTTTTCCTGAGTGTTATTTGTGTATATGAGCACTTTAGTTGGTAGTGACATTGGTGCCATTTGTGTATATACGTGATTAGTGTTCTTTGTTGTCTATAAAATTATGTTGTTTTTATGTTTGTCAACTTAGCAATTTGTCCAAAAAAAATTTGGGTAGGAATGCTTTACCATGTTTGATCTCCAATTATCATGAATTAGTCTTTTAAGGTAGACTTTAAATTTCGAGCATGCTATTAGTATATGAATTTGTATTAACGACTCCTCGAATTAAGTGCTGATTTTTTGGCCAACGTCTACATGCATGTTGCGTCTATTTAGGGATGTTAAACGGGTTGCGGGCTGGCGGTCTGGCGGACCAATCCGTTTAGTCCTGAACCGCACAGGGTTAGGTTCGAGCAAGTAGTAGACCGTTTAAAAACTGGGTTTATTTGGCCCAAACCGGTTAGCCCAGGAGCTAAACGGACTGGCCCACCGGTTTACCGGGCTAGCCCGCTTGGCTCGGAAAATCTTTTTTTTAATTAATTAATTAATTTACCTTACATACGAATTGAGAATTGAGAACTATTTTTAAAATTATTTCATAGCTAATTTGTTTTACATAGTTAATAAATATATAACTTATATTTTTGTATATGTTTTAGATGACAATAATGATGTTGATGTCACATTGTCCAAGGAAGATTGAATGTCAAATATTGAAGAGCGATATTTATATTAAATTCTTAATTAATTGTTAATGTTTAAACTTTATGAACAATGTTTAAATATAATTTTCATAATTTTTTTTAACAATGTTAGAATTTTAAGTTTAAACGGTATCGTATCACAATTACAAGTCTATATTCTATACTAATTTTTTTTTTCAGGAGCCCGTTAATGGTCCGTTTAACCCACAAACTGCTAGGGTTAGGTTTCGAGTGTTAGTGGACCGATAAAAATAAACCGATAAGGCCCGAGACGAATTAGGCCCGGAGCCCTATAGAGCTGACCCTAATGGGTTAGGGTCAGCCCATTTAATATCCCGACGTCTATTAATCATTTTGAATCTTACATAATCTTATATTCGTATAGGTGACAATTATGAAGATTGAATTTCGTGTGTTATCATACTCGGACTCAATATTTTATGGTATCGTTCTTAAAACGATTTTTAATTGAATATTAATAATTGTCCTGATTGTGAAACTTTACCATATTAACGATGGATGTTTTTCTTTTCTTAAATATATTGATCATAAGAGAAAAATTATTATTTTAGGACACTATCTTATGAGTGGTTATAAAATTAGGGAACTATCTTTACGGGCTTGCAGAATTGAGACAGTATCCTTACGAACTTCAAAAATTAGGACGGTATCTTTACAAAATTGCAAAACTAGGACACTTTATTTTAATTTTGGCCAGGGCCAACTGGGCATATTATAATGGGACTTTGTTTGACCCACATTTTATAAAATTTGGCCTAAATTTGCCCAAAATAAAAGACAATGTCCCTATTTTACAAAATATAAAGATAGTATTCTAATCTTATAAGCCTTAAAGATAGTTCCCTATATTTGTAAACCCGAAAAGACAGTGTCCTAATTTTACAGACACCCATAAGATAATGTCCTAAAAAAAATTCTTGCGGATATGAATTAATTTAGTGATAAGGTACGACTTGTTGTATAGATACCAATTCGTAATTCAGACAACATTGGTGATAGATTAGAAACATAATTAACTTCAATGTGTTACTCCCTTTGTCTCATACTTGTACCCTTATATAGACAAATATTTAAATTAGTCCGAAATTAATCCTATAGGATATTCCAAAAAAAAAAAATGTGCGCCGAGTTTTTAAAGCGGTAGACTAAAATTCTTAAAATATGTTGTGATAAAAATTCCGAAATTTGTCCTAAATTTTTTATAATATAATAACTTCTCTCATTATATTTTTTTAAATAATTCTAAAAAATATATATAGGGTAATAATGCAACTTATGTATTCTTCTGGTACTTACTGTATCTATTTATGGGACCAACTTTAAAAAAACTACGTGACCTAAAATATCTAAAGAAGGATCATTGTTGCAAACCGTCTGTTCTCATAAGATCAAAACAAAAAAATATACTTGGGTTAAGATTCATATATCCGTCTCTATCTTTATACTTGGAGATTTATATTTTTTTATTTGCGTGATATTGTTTACCTCGAGTGCTTTCTGTACTTTATCTGTGATTTTTTTATATGAGATCAGTATGTGCAAATAATAGTCGAGTTATAATGGAATTATATGTACAAATATGTAATAATTTTGGTCCTGTTTTTTTTTTTTTATGTGTGTATTTTTTTTTCTATATGTGTTGTCATCCATTAATTTTACTGATTGAGGCTATAATTTTTTTGTGACCGTAATTGCAACATATGCATTCTTTTGGGACTTCACTACAACTTTTTATGGGAACAAATTTGGGAAAAACCATGGGACCTAAGATATCTAAAGAATGACCATTGTTGCGAACCACCTATTCTCATGGGACCAAAATTTAAGATTCCCGTGATAAGATTCATATATCCGTCTCTATCTTTATATTTGGAGGTTTGTATTTTTTTATTTGCGTGATGTTGTCTAACTTGAGTGTCGTCTATACTATGGTAGTGATTTTTTTGGTATGGCGTCAGTTTGTGCGGATAATAGTCGAGTTATAATGGAAATATGTGTACAAATATGTAATAATTTTGCTCCATATTTCTTTTTTGGCCGTTATTTTTCTTCTATTTTTTCTTGCAAATTAGTAGACATTGGACTGAAGATAGAATTTTTTGGACCAAAATTGCAACTTATGCATTCTTTTGGGACTTACCTACAATTATTTATGGGACCAAATTTGAAAAAAACTACAGGATGTGAAATATAAAAAAAAGCACCATTGTTGCAAATCGGTTGTTCTCATAGGACCAAAAATTTAAATTTCCCGGTCTTTTGCTTATATCTGTCTCTATTTTTATATTTGTATATTTATATTTTTTATTCACGTGATGTGGTTTAAGTTGAGTGTTGTCTATACTTTGTTGATGATTTTTTGATATGATGTCAGTGTGTAAGAATAGTATTCGAGTTACAATATAAGTATATGTACAAAGAGGATAATAGTTTTGGTCCACATTCATTTTTTGCCCTTAATTATATATATATTAGATAACATAATCATGGTATCAAACCTTTTGCAAATTTTTTGCAGTTTTTTGGTGTGTTTTTTTTCTTTTGCAATTTTGTTCCATCCATTAATTTTATGGTCCTTTAACTTTTGTTTCATCCATTGGTTTTGATAGTATTCACATATTAAAAAGTTTATTTAAAGACAGAAAGAATTGACCCTATTTTTTTATTTCTAAATCTTGCTTTTCTAAAAAAAAAAAATATTGGTTATAAGGGAAATTTTGTTATTTTAGGATACTATATTATGATTGTTTGTAAAAATAGGACACTGTCTTTGCGGGCTTGCAAAATTTAGAAAATATATTTACGAACTTGCAAAAAAATAATTGTTTCTTGATTATATGAGTTAATTTAGCTATAAATTATAAGATATGATTTATTGTATACAATTCAATTCGTATTTCAAATAATATTCACGATAGATTAGAAATATGATTAGCCTCATCTTGGTATTACGTGTTTTTGTTGATAGGCGAGTAGAAATATCATCTGGGCGAACGAGATTATGTAAAGTACTTACGCTCAAGACAAGATTAAGTTAACTAAGTCAGACTAAGCTGGAATAGCCAGGCGAACTATTCCAGCTCGGCGAGCTACAATACCCAGGCGAGCACCTTTAACACAAGGACCATATGGACTCAAATGACACCCTGACGAGCATATCCAGCCCATAGGCGAACAGATCTAACCGGAGTTTCGAGATATCAAGCTAACAAGAAGAATGACCAACAAAATCAAGTTAATGACTCCTCAAGGATAAGTCCAAAAAGACGAACAACTCTTAAATACGAGCAAATCCAGCATTAGAGAATAAGAATTCGTTTAGATAAGGTCAAATAGTCAATTCTCCATGTGTCATACATGCACACTTGGGAGATCAAAGGTTTTGTATACCTCCTACTAAGAAAACTTGTATAAATACATCGTTTTTCAGTTAATAAAATAAACACAAATTCATATACACATCAAAACTTTGACTACGCAACCCAAAGCACCTCAATTCTCAAGCATACAAATTAAATATGTAATCAATACACGTGTTTATTCCTTTTCGATCTAGATTTTTGTATTCACTAATTACGTTAGTGATCAATCACACGTAATTGTTTGGTGATCAAATTAATAACTAAAAACAACCACTAATCCTTGTGATTAGAATCGATCATCAACAATTTTAACATTAAAATATTAGTATTGCGAGTATGTTTTGAAATTAAATTATTTCATATATGAACCACTTTATAATTATTTTTAGATACACTTTACTTTAACCAATTAATGTTCTTTAAATTAAAATTAATACTCTTCATTACCATCATTTAAATTGGCTATAACGGAAAAAATATTATTTAGGACACTATTTTTATGAATATTTGTTCAATTAGGATACTATTTTTACGAGCTTGCAAGATTGAGATAGTATCTTTACGAACTTGCAATATTAGGACAATATCTTTACAAACTTGCAAACTAGGACACTCTTTTTTATTTTGTCAAATTTAGGCTAAATTTTATAAAATATGGGTCAAATAAAGTCTGATTACAATATGCCAAAAAAACGTCAATACATTTGTCAAAAATAAGTAATTAATAACTAGATAACCAAATTAATAAAAACATATTTATATTATGTTCTTAAAAATAAATCTAACATTTTTTGTCGAAATCCGCGATTTTTCGCGGGGATAATACTAGTTTGTTATATTTGTGACATTATCCTAGTATTGCAAATTCTCGGTTTTGAGATTTTTAGAAAGGCGTGCTTCATCTGTTCCATTATAAAT
The DNA here is from genome assembly GCA_947034835.1 of Ballota nigra. Lineage (NCBI taxonomy): Eukaryota > Viridiplantae > Streptophyta > Magnoliopsida > Lamiales > Lamiaceae > Ballota > Ballota nigra. The sequence goes on from OX344730.1 coordinate 18,529,233, forward strand.
TTCCTACTTTTCTTTTTCAATGTTCTACCATTGAATTTTATATTTCATAAAAACTAAATCCTATAATAATAAAAAAAAATTTAAACAACTATTCCCTCCATTTCAAAATAAATATTTTTTTATGTTTCTTCACACATATTAATACATCTAATATTTATCATAATTAACTTATACAATTTTTTTTTTTTTTTTTAAAGATTGATTTCATTGTACAAAACAACCTATACGCTACGTTGTATGCATTAAAAAAAAGTTTCAAAGACTAAAAGGACATTTGAAATGAAGGGAATACAATTTATTTGTTTCCAACTCCTCATTACTTTATACTCCCTCCAATTCGATTTAGATTACCCCATTTTCCATAAAATGAAGGTTTTTTTTTTCCCCTTACCCAAAATAGCGAAAAACAAACACTACCCTTTTTAACTTTAACCTTTAAAAACACCATTTATTTTCACTAATGTCATTACTTTATCAATTTTATACTCACAAATACTAATAAACAACTCTTTTATTAAAATCTGTATCATTTCCTTTGGATCAATCCAAATCGAATCGAAGGGAGTACTAAAGTCAACATATAAATTACCATATATTAATAAATAATACAAATACTTAAACAAGTAAAAAAAAAAAAAACTTATACGGGACGGAGGGATTACATTTTAATACAATAATTTAAGGTTTTTCTTATCCCTTATTCAAAACAAACTGCAGGTACTCATAGGAATCAAGAGATTGTATTGGTTTTTCTTTTCCCTTCTTCAATACAAACTGGGATTGTATTGGTTCATCTTTTCCCTTCTTCAATACAAACCGGTATTCATAGGAATCGAGAGATTGTATTGTTAATTATTGACAATGCTAGTAATGCTTTCAGATTCTTTTATAGATGCTCTTTCTAAACATTAAAAGAAAAACACACACATAAATGCTAGTACTTGCTACAAGTAATGGATAGATTGATACTATAAACGAAATGGTATAACACTCAAGTGGTTATAGCTGCACTACCTGAATACTACATCAAACAAAAAAAAACAAAGTGAGCTAGAATTTAAACCCGTCACTCAATCCTTCAATCCAAAACACGCATGGATTTGTGGTAGTGAATTCAGAATTCAACCTCAAATCCTTCATCAATCCAGATGCAATTTCAATATACTTCATCAAAGCATAGAACACTAATCAATAGTTAGTTTGAATCTCGTAGTTTCCCATGCTATCTCAAATATATTACTACTTCACAAACAAAGGAGATCACGGACTTAAGACATATTTAACACAATAAATGTTTGCTTTCTATTCGTGAACATATCATATATGTGTTATTTATGAATTGGTTATAGCTTAGAATCTAAGTACTGCAGTGTGATTTAGATTCTCAACTCTCCCCTTGGGAGACCAGAAAAATGTTGCCTAATCCAAAAGAAAAATGCAAGCATCACTTTGTGAAAACAATCTTAATCATAAGACATAAAATTTGGCCTTAAAATGCTACTCCCCTGTTTACTTAAGTTGACATTGTTGATACACTACAGCTTCATTATGCACTGAACATGAAAGAAAAGCAGCTTTGTACTAAGAGAAAGAGCAATTCATAATCAAGAATCATGTATAAATGATCAAATATTGAACATGTTACTCTAAATGCGTACCAACATGATCAGAAATTTCATCACAATTCATATTAAACCTGAGAAACACGACCAAACTACATGTAGAAATATATAGATGATATTTCAAAGATCAAAACCGATAATAATCGGTGATTGTCTCCATTACACCTTCTAAACAAAAGCATTTTGCTCTTGCCAATTCCTAGTTGCATACAATACAAAAAATGTGAGTTCAATTCGATCAGAATACTAGTACCGTTGCAAACAACAAGAGCCGATTCCAATGGTAAATTGTGGAACTACTGGTCAGATCTGCGGTGCCTGAATCTGTGATGGATGACCCACTAAAGTTTCCATTGCTTGAACTTGAGCTACAACCATATATACACAATGGTAAAGATTCCAAAATCATCATTTAAGAAGCTACAATTCAAGTTAACTGACGCTTATTCACATTATTACACAACCAAGCAAACGATCCCATGGATATATGATTCACAAGTGTATCACATACATATAAACAAACTGAAAAAATCACTTTTTTTTTTTTTCTGTATTTGGGACACAATAAGAGCAAAAATTTCAGTACAAGATCTCACCCGGATGGAAATTTGCATTTGCTGTAGCCTGGAATTAAATAAAACAAGAGCAAATTAGAACAATTTGCACTAAAAGACGAAATGGTCGAGAACAAAAATAAATAAAAAATAGTGAAGGGTGACTCACTAGGGTTAAGAGAAGTGAGAGCAGCGGTGTTGCTAAAATTACAGGTTTCATCAGAGAGGCCGTGCTTGATGCAGTAATCGTTGAAGGCGTACGACGCCGTTTTCTGAAGGTCCGCCCCGTCGTAGCAGGGCCCGCCATTCTGGATGGGCCCGCAATCGGCTCCGCCCGGCCCGCATGTCCAGTCCAGCGCCGACTGTAGAGCGGCGTCCTCAGCGTTGTTCTTGGCCACGCACCACAACTCCCTCGCCGCCGCTCCGCCGCCGCCATCGGCTACCGCCACGGCGGAGATCAGCGAAAAGAAGAGGAAAAGGAGATCTCCGGTGAAGAATCTAGAAGCCATTGTCAAGGGGAAGTAGGATGAAAATGGCGGTAGGCGTTAGTTAGAATTAAAAGGAGTTTCGAGTATTTACAATAATTAGCGGTTTCGTCTTTGGGCAGAAAATGCGACCGTTGAGGGAAAGCTGAAAGAAGACAAGAAGACAGAGCAGAGCAAGGAGAGAAGTGGCGTGACAGTTGCGCAGTTGTATAAGTTTCAACTTTTTTCTTAACAAAAAAAAAAAAAAAAAAAGATTTTAACTTTACTAATAAACGAATTTCACTTATTTACAGTGCAGTGATGTGCTTCGTAAAATAATTTGGGTTAAATAACACTTATTTACAGATGTCACATCGTGTTCAATATGTGATACTTCTTCAAAATATTCAGGTGCATTATATTTTTAAAAAAGATAAAAGAAAAACAGGAAATTTGGAAAAATGCTACACTCAAATTTTCGTTTTAAAAAATGACACCAAATATTTTCTTTTTACAAAAATGTCACAAAAAAATTCGCACAAGGGTCGCGCAGGGGGTCGCACAAGAATCGCACGGGGTATTTTTATAAAAAAATTGTTGAATGATATTTTTAAAAACGAAAACTTGAGTGTAAAATATTTCCCAAGAAAAACCGTGCTGCTAAGATCTTAAGATTTATTTGAGTAAAGTGTGCATTTTTTAGCTGCACGTCTCAATTTAAGTAAAAATTTATGTTTATCTATGGTAATGATAACGTAAATAAAAGATGCAGAATTTTAATTTCTACTTTAGATTCCAAATAGATTTCTACGAAAATAAGATTGAAGTTGGAAAGAAAGATACTTCCATTATACTAATCCATATAAACATAGACCTGACCAAAGAAGACCATTTCATTTTCAATCATCACATAAATAAGCCCAAATAATCGCCAAGACACAATATAAGGTCAGAACTAAAAAGAGAAGACATATAAAATACAAAGAAACCAGGCCTCCAAGAGACCTGATCAACACAAGTCTTTCAATAAGGAGAAAAACACCCCGAACCTCGTGGAAAACTAAATATCATGAGTTTATAAGTGTTGGGAAAAAAAATAGGGGTGCCCGGAATCTATTCGGGATGAATTTTAAATACGAATTTAAATACAATTATTACTAGCATGAATTAATCCTAATTAATTCAAATAATAATTCCAACAACTAATTATCATCATGCATGTTAAATTAATTTCACATATTTAACTAGGCGGAATTAAACAAGTAAATATGCGATTAACGTACCTCTCGTAGTATTGGCCTTTGGATATACGGGACACTTGTAATCTCGTTCTATCAACCCAAAGCCTTCTCAAGTATTTCCCTTTTCACCTCACTTGATCGCCGGTGGGAGACGCTTTCAAGCAATTTAATAAACTAAGGAAAAAGAAAAATATCTATGCTTCTTGATTTTTCCAACATATGGAATTATGTTCTTGGGGATGAAAATATCACCCCCTATATATAGAGGTAATGACCGAAATTTTATGTGTTATTGGGCCTTGGAGAAAATCTTTTCTTAGACTCTAAGAAATCTTGAATATATCTCATATATTCTTTTCTCCACAATAAAATATTCCACAAAAATCTCATCCTCCATATTTGCTTGCAATTTTCGAAAATTACTAGGTGTAGATTCCAAGATTTGGATTTTCTTGAATATATGAGATAATCTTGTATTCCAAGAATACTTATCCTCCATAATATCTTTCCAAGAAAATCAACAAAATCTAATCTTCCCTAACAAGGCATATTTTCGAAAAACAAAGAAAAATCAGCATGTTTATTTTCTTTTTATTTTAATCACCTTATCATTATTGGGCTACTTAATGGGCTACTTGAGGGGCCTTAAGGAGAATTAAGATTGGACCTCCTAATGGACTTCTGAATTTCAATATTGAGCCCCAATATAATTCAGTCCATTAATATTAATTATTACCACTAATAAATTAATATTGCACTATCCATCTTAATCCATATTACGATAATATGGGCTCCCGGTTATTATTTCCCGCGTTTAAGATTATCAAGTCCATTAATTAATTAAGCTTCTGAATAGCTCTAAATTAATTAACATCTTTCACCTTGGAGTAAAGACAGCTCAACATTATTATTCGTACCGAAGAAACTAATTCTTCACTTGCAAGATTTGGTACAATAAAACTTCTGAGCCCACCAAGGGAACTAATCACACGAGCCGTACTCGCACGCGTTTCTCCGTATTAAATCTTAGCAACCGTCGTATGATTATATTACTGCCCAAGACACAAAGTTCGAAGTCGCAATGATTCTCACCCAACATGAATCAAAGCAGTAACTATTAAGCACACACGGTCCTATTTAAGTGACGGCGATTAAGAAATCAACAACCACTGAGGTCTAATTCTTCACCTTTCAGAACAGAAGAATTTATCCTCGCTGTAGGACCTCTTCAACACATACTAAATGTGCTAGTGCAATCTCTTAGTCAAGACAGACCAATCTGAGCCTTACACATCGACCTTTCACGGCGGATTGTTCAATTCCACCTAGGTCGTGAATATGTACGTTTAGTTACAAGTAAACTGTTAATGTTGTCTTCCGTGATCGGGTATCACCACATTAACTACTATGTAACACGTATTATTTATTGAACGGTTTGCAATAGAAATTCAACATTCAATCATAACTTAAAGCAAAATGTGATAAAAGAATTATTCTCATAAAACGAGTGTTTGATACACGAGTTATACAAAGTAAAAGCATACTTTCACGTATAACTCCAACAATCTCCCACTTATACTTAAAGTCTGCTTTTAGTATACATCACACATGTCTTAGTGTAGTAGCTCTACGTGACATCTCATGTCAACCTACACTAACCTAATAATTCCTCCCACTTATACTTAAAGCAGATTGGCAATCGTCTTGACTCCCATTCCATCCACATGTCTCTCGAATGTACTCTGAGGCAGACCCTTTGTGAATGGATCCGCTAGGTTGTCACCCGACGCTATCTTTGCCACCTCTATATCTCCTCTCTTAACGATTTCTCGTATCAGATGGTATTTTATTTCTATGTGTTTGCTGGCCTTGTAGGCTCTCGGTTCCTTTGAATTTGCAACTGCTCTGGCATTGTCACAAAAGACAGTTATTTTGTCGGGCAAATTCGGAACAACGTCCAAGTCCACTAAGAAGTTCTTGAGCCAAACTGCCTCTTTCGCTGCTTCACAAGCAGCTACATACTCGGCTTCCATGGTCGAATCGGCGATGCATTTCTGCTTAACGCTTCTCCATGAAATGGCTCCTCCTCCCATGCAGAACACACTACCCGAGGTTGACTTTCTTGAGTCTATGTCTGATTGGAAATCCGAGTCCGTGTATCCTACGGGAACTAGACTATCTGACTGGTAAATCAGCATCCGCTCCCGAGTTCTTTTCAGATACCTCAAGATGCACTTTACGGCAGTTCAATGGTCTTTCCCGGGATTACTTTGATATCTTGCCACCATGCCCACGGCAAAGTAGATATCCGGTCTCGTACACAGCATTGCATACATAAGGCTTCCTACGGCCGAAGCGTACGGAACACCTTTCATGTCATCTATCTCCGCTTGCGTCTTAGGGCTCATTTCTTTCGATAGATGGATTCCGTGCCTAAAAGGTACAAAACCTTTCTTGGAATCTTGCATGCTGAAACGCTTCAAAACAGTGTCAATGTATGAAGCTTGCGATAAGCCCAACATCCTCTTCTTGCGATCGCGAGTGATTTTGATCCCAAGGATGTGACTGGCTTCCCCTAAGTCCTTCATATCAAATTGTTTTGACAGCCATACCTTTACGTCTGACAATACCTTTACATTGTTTCCAATGAGCAGAATATCGTCTACGTATAATACTAAGAATACCACCGCAGTTCCGTCACGCTTCTTATACACACAACTTTCGAACTCATTTTGATCAAACCCATAAGACTTAATCACTTGATCAAAACACTGGTTCCAAGTACGCGATGCTTGCTTAAGTCCGTAAATGGATCTCTTGAGCTTGCATACGAGATTCTCTTGGCCTTTTTCAATGAAACCTTTGGGCTGTTGCATATAGATATCTATGCCGTCAAGACTTCCGTTAAGGAAAGCCGTCTTGACATCCATTTGCCAGATCTCGTAATCTAGGTGCGCAGCGATCGATTAGAGAATACGGATGGACTTAAGCATAGCTACAGGCAAAAAGGTTTCCTCATAATCGATCCCTTCTTTCTGAGTATACCCTTTGGCCACAAGCCTTGCTTTGAAGGTTTCAACCCTTCCGTCCGGTCCTCTTTTCCTCTTGTACACCCACTTGCATCCAATGGGTTCTACCCCACTGGGTGGCTCGACCAACTCCCACACTTGATTATGATCCATCGAACCCATCTCGGCTTCCATTGCCGTTTGCCATGACTCCGCGTCTTTGTCTTGGATTGCCTCATCGTACGTCCATGGGTCTGATTCAACGCCGGGAACCAAATTCGAAGATTCTCCTATCCCCATGAATCTCTCGGGTTGCCTAGGAACCCTCCCACTACGACGGGGTTCCGGTTGTGAAGATGTGACATGTGGTACATCATCTTGTATACTTGGTATCGAGGTTTGACCTCTCAATTCTTCTAAGGTAATTTCACTTTTAGGTTTCCGATTGTTCATATAGTCTTCCTCCAAGAATTTAAAGTGTGTACGAATCACGGTCTTTTGATCCTTGGGACTATAGAACATACACCCTTTCGTTCCCGCAGGGTATCCTATAAACAGCCTTAATTCCGAACGTGGATCCAACTTACCGGCTTCCTTGTCTAGCACGTATGTCGGACAACCCCAAATCCGCAAATGTCTTAGACTGGGCTTGCGCCCGGTCCACAATTCCATTGGGGTTTTAGGAACCGATTTGGATGGCACCAAGTTTAGAATATAAGCCGCCGTTTCCAAGGCATTACCCCAAAACGACTTGGGTAAATCCGAATAACTCATCATGGATCTGACCATCTCTAAAAGAGTCCGGTTCCTTCGTTCCGCCACACCATTCTGTTGAGGGGTTCCCGGTGCGGTCAACTGGGATACAATCCCTTCGTCCGATAGGTAGTTCAAGAATTCATCGCTGAGGTATTCGCCTCCACGATCTAATCGTAGAAACTTGATACTCTTTTCCCTATATTTCTCGGCTTCGGCCTTAAACTCTTTAAACTTTTCAAAAGTTTCAGACTTATGCCGCATAAGGTAAATGTATCCATATCTTGAGTAATCGTCAATGAAGGTAACGAAATACTCATACCCCATTCTCGCTTTGATCGTCATTGGACCACACACATCGGTATGAACGAGTTCTAACACTTCCGTGGCTCTATTCCCCTTGGCTCCAAATGCCATCTTGGTCATCTTACCCTCTAAACAGGATTCACAAGTTGGAAACGGCTCGACTTGGAGTGATTCCAAGGATCCGTCTTTCACCAATCTCTCTATCCGCTTTAGATTAATATGACCTAGTCTAAGATGCCATAGAAGTGTTTCGTTCATCTCCGAAGAACGCTTTCTTTTATTGCTCGAAATGATCGACGTGTTATTAGATTCATTATTTGAGTGGTGTGCACACTTAATCGTATAGAGATTGTTTACCAACGTTCCATGACAGATAACATCATTCTTAAAAGAAACAGTAACAACTTTATTAAAAGTAACTGAATATCCATCAAAAAACAACTTAGAAACCGAAATTAAATTCTTCCTAAAGTTTGGAACGTATAAAACATCTCTTAAAATTAAAACTCTATCTTCAAAAGATAGGTGCACGACTCCCACTGTTTCGGCTGCCACTCTCGTAGCATCGCCCAAAGTGATGGTGATCTCATTCTTGCTAAGTCGCCGGGTTAGCTGGAACCCCTGAAGAGTGAAACAAATATGATCAGTTGCCCCGGTATCCACTACCCAAACGTGGGCAGCATACGCCGCAACATATGTTTCAACGACTAAAGCATGAGACTTACCTTTCTTTACCACCTTCTTAGGCTTAGAACAGGTAGACCTCCAATGTCCTCTTTCCCCGCAATTGAAGCACTTACTCTTACCGGGTATCTTCACGCCGTACGGCTTGAAAGCTCTTTTCTTGCCTCCCAAAGTGAGTCTACTGGTTTGGTTCCGATCAATCACCTCCTTCTCAATCTCACCTTCCATTGGCCTAGATTTCGAGAAAAGGTTCTTGATCACCAAAGCCTCGTCCCTACTCCCCAAGTATGACTCTACCGTTATCAGGGCTTTGAGCAGGGTATCCAAAGTGAACTTGTGTTCAGATAACACGTATTCCCAAAAGAACCCATCAAAACTACTCGATAGCTTTAGGAGTATGGAATCGATTTGACTTTCTTCACTTTGTCCGGCACCAAGAAACTCGAGTTTCTCAAACTCACGCCTAAAATTGAGAACATGATCCCTTACGGGTGTTCCCTTCACCATTTCCTTCATGAGCTTCTCACGAATGGTGAACAGATTCGCCATGGGGTTCTGATATTGAAACATCTCTTCAAGGCTATTCATGATATCAACAGCCGCTTCAATGCCTTCATGAATGCGCTTCAAATCCTCAGACATAAATGTCAAGATGATGTGCTTCATGTGCTCATTGGAATGCTTCCAATCATCGAATATCGCCTTTTCCCCATTACTTGACTTATCATTAGGTTTCTTGGGTACGTCAACGCTAAATATCCAATAGTGTTCTTGCGCAGGAAGGACCATGTTTATATTACGTTTCCAATCAACATAGTTCTCACCAACAAGTTTATTATCTTTAAGTATACTATACAGTGGATTAAAAGGTTGCGACATGATGAACTGAGAATAAAATATACATTCATATTAATATCTAGAAAAATACGAAATTATCACATAAATTTGATCACATCAATTATATTGAAACCTTAAAACAATATAATCATGCATCAGCCAACATCTCGAAACAATTTAAATGCGCCACGAGGGGTGGTCTATACATTTAAACACATTCAAGCGGATTACAAACTTAAAGTTACAAATCCTTAATTCAAAATTAATAGTTGGCTCCCACTTTGACCACATAGAAACTGACAGGGACTCCGAGGGGAGTAAGTTAATAACAATTCCCTATGCCTAAGTAATAACCATAATTAAATACAGGATCATTATTTCGCTTTGAGCAAGCCACTCGTGGTGAGGGTCAATACCGCCACTAGTAATAATCCACAATCATCCTTTCGGAATTTATTCATGTGAAATCCGTTCTTTTGGCCGATCCGAGGGGGAAATGTATTCCAAAAGAACTTCACAAATAAATAAATTATGGAGGTCAAAATAATCCAATTTTAATATCCGGAATAAAATTGCGATTATAAAAACATACTTAGTAATTTTCGAAAGTAAGGTTTTTCTTGGATAATTAAATTCATGCAAACACATATTAACAAATAATAATAAGTGCACGAAATAAAACATCCATCAAAATAAAAATTAAACACATTGGAGCACTTGAATCCAATTGTCACGGTTTAATTTCTTCACGTCTTGATGCAAAAATCGTCCTTGTTGCTTTCCGACGTTCGTCTCGACGTGCTCCCACTCGAACAGCAACACTTCATCAAAAACAGCATAGTTTGGGGTTCGGGACGACGTTTAAAATCACACGAAAAAAAACACGAACCGAAAAAAATTCCACGGCCTGAGATACAGCGCGCGTCGGCCCACGAAGTGGGCCCGCGCGCTTCCCGGCCCGAGAAGCGCTGGAAAAACGCCCGAGGCGCGCCGAAGCGCAGCCCCGAGGCGCACCCGAGGCGCTGCACAGAAGCGCGCCGAGGCGCTGCCCGGGGCGCCCCGAGGCGCTGCAGTTCCCTGCCGAGGTGCGCGCGCGCCGTGCGCGCGGTGCCGTGCGCCCGTTGCGCACGGCGTGCGCCGTGCACCCCCGTGCGCCGTTTTTTCGCCGTTCGTCCTCGTTTTCATCACCCCTTGCATGATTTTACCTCCATACACGCTCCACGCTTGTATGCGTCGTCCGGGTACGCCGTTTTTAATTCTTCGTTCTTCGTCACGATCCGGTTACAATTTATTTTTACAAAAAAAAAAATACTTGATCTAGACTAGTCTATTACAATGATCGAATCAAAATAAAAACAACTAATCTACTCGTAGATTTTCTCACGAGAAAAACGAATTCGAACGAATCGAATTAAAAAACCAAATTAATTCACACGCATGAAATTAACAACATTAAAAACCATGACAATTGGATACCTGCAAAAAAGATCTAACAATTCTACTATCCAATTTCAATTTAATGTTCAATAATTTAAATTCCAATTTAAAATTCAGAGCCCGAAACCGTGGCTCTGATACCAGTTGTTGGGAAAAAAAATAGGGGTGCCCGGAATCTATTCGGGATGAATTTTAAATACGAATTTAAATACAATTATTACTAGCATGAATTAATCCTAATTAATTCAAATAATAATTCCAACAACTAATTATCATCATGCATGTTAAATTAATTTCACATATTTAACTAGGCGGAATTAAACAAGTAAATATGCGATTAACGTACCTCTCGTAGTATTGGCCTTTGGATATACGGGACACTTGTAATCTCGTTCTATCAACCCAAAGCCTTCTCAAGTATTTCCCTTTTCACCTCACTTGATCGCCGGTGGGAGACGCTTTCAAGCAATTTAATAAACTAAGGAAAAAGAAAAATATCTATGCTTCTTGATTTTTCCAACACATGGAATTATGTTCTTGGGGATGAAAATATCACCCCCTATATATAGAGGTAATGACCGAAATTTTATGTGTTATTGGGCCTTGGAGAAAATCTTTTCTTAGACTCTAAGAAATCTTGAATATATCTCATATATTCTTTTCTCCACAATAAAATATTCCACAAAAATCTCATCCTCCATATTTGCTTGCAATTTTCGAAAATTACTAGGTGTAGATTCCAAGATTTGGATTTTCTTGAATATATGAGATAATCTTGTATTCCAAGAATACTTATCCTCCATAATATCTTTCCAAGAAAATCAACAAAATCTAATCTTCCCTAACAAGGCATATTTTCGAAAAACAAAGAAAAATCAGCATGTTTATTTTCTTTTTATTTTAATCACCTTATCATTATTGGGCTACTTAATGGGCTACTTGAGGGGCCTTAAGGAGAATTAAGATTGGACCTCCTAATGGACTTCTGAATTTCAATATTGAGCCCCAATATAATTCAGCCCAGTAATATTAATTATTACCACTAATAAATTAATATTGCACTATCCATCTTAATCCATATTACGATAATATGGGCTCCCGGTTATTATTTCCCGCGTTTAAGATTATCAAGTCCATTAATTAATTAAGCTTCTGAATAGCTCTAAATTAATTAACATCTTTCACCTTGGAGTAAAGACAGCTCAACATTATTATTCGTACCGAAGAAACTAATTCTTCACTTGCAAGATTTGGTACAATAAAACTTCTGAGCCCACCAAGGGAACTAATCACACGAGCCGTACTCGCACGCGTTTCTCCGTATTAAATCTTAGCAACCGTCGTATGATTAATATTACTGCCCAAGACACAAAGTTCGAAGTCGCAATGATTCTCACCCAACATGAATCAAAGCAGTAACTATTAAGCACACACGGTCCTATTTAAGTGACGGAGATTAAGAAATCAACAACCACTGAGGTCTAATTCTTCACCTTTCAGAACAGAAGAATTTATCCTCGCTGTAGGACCTCTTCAACACATACTAAATGTGCTAGTGCAATCTCTTAGTCAAGACAGACCAATCTGAGCCTTACACATCGACCTTTCACGGCGGATTGTTCAATTCCACCTAGGTCGTGAATATGTACGTTTAGTTACAAGTAAACTGTTAATGTTGTCTTCCGTGATCGGGTATCACCACATTAACTACTATGTAACACGTATTATTTATTGAACGGTTTGCAATAGAAATTCAACATTCAATCATAACTTAAAGCAAAATGTGATAAAAGAATTATTCTCATAAAACGAGTGTTTGATACACGAGTTATACAAAGTAAAAGCATACTTTCACGTATAACTCCAACAATAAGTTCAAGTTTCCAATGAACAATAATGCCTATAAATGATCTACCAGGTCTCTAAAAGACTTGAACCAAAGACTACAAGTCTGCATAAAAACATCTTTCATACTTAGCCAAATATTTCATCTCGACTAAATGAGAGCAATACAAACTATTTTCCTATCATTATCAGTGACCTGATCAGCTCTACAGAAGACCTAATCAGCACCACAAGCGCCCTGAATCAAAACACCAGGTCTATGAAAGACCACTCCAAGACTTGACCTTCCCACAAAAATCAGGACCTAATCTCTCACAACGTATAAATCAACGCTCTTAGTCAAAGCTCTCACGAGCTCATCCAATGTCACTATTCATAGCTCTGTCAAATATTACAGTTGACAATGACATATTGTTAGCGCAACACAGTAAAATTTACTATTTTACCCTCAAGGATAACAGGTATAAATACCTTAATTTGTCTCCAAATGTAACTCTAATTCATTCACCCTACTCTCTCCCCCTCTCTCTCCCTCTCTCTCCTCACTTTTAATTCTGAAAACCTTACTCCTTCCTCAAGAAATCAAACACTGATTTGAGCATCGGAGGTCCAACGTCGGGCACCCCCCAACAGATTTTTTGCAGGTTTCCGGAGAGGGCTTCGACGAGGTCTCTAGCAGGAGTTGCACATTTTCTCCAGAAATCAACCAAGAAGATCACTTTTGGGTATATTTCTACCCCAATATGTATCCTTCATCGATAAGATCTACGAGGTATTTACACTATTTGTAAAATATCTCATCAACTAATATTTGAAAATTTTGGCGAAATGCCACTTTTAAGCTTGCATTTTGAAAAATATCACTCAATATGTTTTTTAATATCATGCACGACCCTTGTGCGACATTTTTAGAGCCATTTTTCCCAAAAAAAAATTATATTGAGTGATAAATACAAGCTTAAAAGTACAATTTTGCCAAATTTTCCATTATATTATATTTCAACTATATTCCGGAAGTATGTTAGGAAAGAATGTTAATTATACTAGGTAATTTATAAACTAAGAGGATGTTTAGTGGGAGATTTTGGGAATTGGGAGGTGGGGAATGAAAATCAAAATTATAGTGTATATTTTTAATGATTTTATTATGACCTTGATTTTTAGAAAATAAAGAAATCTCTCACAATTCACATTATAGCAATACTAATACCTACTTCCTCCATTCCATAGTAAGTTTTTCATTTTTTTTAAATCGGGTGTTTCATAATAAGTTTCTCATACCATTTTTGGAAACGCACCTACTTTTCTTTTATTTTTTTATTCCTACATTTCACTTTTTCACTTCTATTTAATCACATCATTTGTACAACACTCAATTTTATATTAATATTTCTTAATCTCCGTGAAAAAAGATTCATAAGAAGCTTATTCTGGGCCACAGGAAGAACAATTTAACCGAAAAACAAAATTACATCAATAATGTATAGATTAACAAAAAGAGCGAGGAAAATGAGTCTAAATCCATTTCCACGAGCTCATTTTAATGCCATTAACCAAATCATTCCTCCTTCCAAATTTTTCAACACACATTGTCGTATCAAATTCTCCCTCCAATCCATTTTATTTATTGATCAAATATATTACACACAAATTATCAAAGCTATTAAATAACAATAAGTATGTGTTATAAGACTATTTTACTCTTTTATTCACTTAAATGATCATTAATGCATATTATCATTAAAAAATAAGTAAAAGAGCAAAATTAAAATATGATAATTAATTTTAAAAAAAATTAGTGTAAAATGTTAAGTACTTTAGGTAAAAAAAAACCTTCTCGGAAAAGACAAATAAAATGAATACGAGGGTAATAAATGTGCTATTTACACTGAAGAATCGGCTCATTGGCCAAGAACATAACAAATTTTTTGGTATTGTTTTTAAAAAAATTATTAATCTGCCTTTTAAGTTTAAGGATGTAGATTCTAGAGTGTTTGTACTAACTAATTTTGCTTTTTCATGTTTAGTTGTTAGAAGTTAAAAAACAATTGGTAGATAGTTAGATCGTGTTTTCGTTGTTTCTTACATTATTATTTCACAGTGTTAGTTAGGTCAAAAAATTTATATTATCTCAATTCTTAAAATGCTATCATTTTTTTTCAAAATAAATAGTAAATGCTCGTTTAAGAGGCAAAATAATGCATGATCACGTAATGTCATTTATTTCTAATTTTGTTTTATTTTACCGAGTAGTGACAATTTGAGCGGCAAGCGATTAGATTAGAATAGACAGAGACGAAGATGCAACAAAGAGTTTTTGGCCACCTAGCGGTCATGCTATGAGGCCACACAATTAGGCTTTTATGCGGTAAGCAGCCTGAGATCTTGTGAACTTTGGCGAGCGAGTGAAGGTGACATGAGATGTCGGCCAACAGCCAATTTCTGTGCACCCAACAATAACTTGTTTGGAGAATCGGGTCAAAAGAAGAAGCAATTCCCTCTAGATATGGGGATGTGATAAAAGCAACTAATATTAAAGAAGATCTTCATAAATCAACTTTAGTGCCATGTGATGCCTCTTGAGTGGTCCACATGGCATGACAACCATGTAAGCAACATGGTCATACTCAATTGATATGTTGCATGGGTAGTGACCCTAGGAGGGAAAGCCCCTAGTTTGTATCTATAAATATAGTCTTGGGCCATTGATGACAAATTCATTGATGAGGAGAAAAATATTTCCCATATCAATTAATCCTCAACATTTATATTTTACTTGTTGGTAGATTAAGTACCGATTAAGAGTAGTCAAGAGATCATTAACCATCACACACCTTCTCTCTCTTAACTCCCTAATCCATCACAAATTCCATCTCCATGCCCCATCCTCCCACGAACCTATATCGCACATGCTATCACCTTGTTGAATGCTAAGTCAAAATGGTCTGTTAAATTATGTTTCAACGTAACATTTTTTACCCATTATGTTTCAACGTAACATTCTCTACCCAACCATCTTCCCAAAAATCTGTGTCATTTTCTCTCCCAACCACGCTCCGCAATGCCCCATTCACCCCAAACCCTCCATCTCCCCAATAAATTTTACAAATATCCTTCCATCATCCCGATACAAAGGAATTTACATTCCTTCTCCCTCCTCTCTCCACCTCTCTCTCCCAATAAAAAATGGGTGTTTACCATATTTTAATTTGATAACTCTAACTCATAACGGGGGTGTTTACTTATGGTTGGGTCCATCCGGATGGGGGAAGGACTTTCCCCAATCCCATCCACTTTTTGGATTTGCACATCTCATTCTCCATTCAAATACACATTCACCCCTAGTATACACATACATCCCTAAGACCATCACATCACAATTTTTTCTTACACCAATTCATCCTTTCTTCTACTTTTCTTACACCAACTCATTCTCTCTCCTACTTTTTTTACATCTAATCATTTTATCTCTTACTTTTCTTACATCTAATTATTATTCCACTAACTAACAATAATAAAATAATACATCATCATCACTCAAAAATATTAATTTGACATAAAGCTCCATCCACCCTTATCACATCCAATACAAAGTAAACATAAATTTACTATTCATAGGATTTGTCTCATCCACTTTTTTTCCATCCGGATGTGCTCCATCCACCTACATAAACACTGTCAACATGTTTACTTCAACATGATATCTCCCCACCCATTTATTTAGAACTGCCAAATAAAAAAACAAAAAAAAAAAACCGTCATCCTCAAAACCCAAACCTCCAAAAAAAAAAAAAATCTAAGCAAATCTCCTTCCAACTTACCCAAAGTATGTTACTATTTTGCTTACTACCACCCCACAAAAAATTCCTTTGAATGTGAATAAACTCATTTAAGGTTTTTAGTAGGAATGTGGTAGAAAGATAGATAATAGATTGACATTGCTGAAAGAATTGCTTGGGCTAAAGTAATTCGACTTTCAAATGACATATGTTTATCGTTCCACTTACTCAAACAATGTCGGACTCTATTAATCCAAGAAGTCTATGGCTTCAACATGAAATTTTTCGAAGTAATTTTGTTTTATTTCGTTGAGCACTATAATTCCATCAAGAATGTATACTATATATCTATTACTTTATCAATATTTATAAATATAATTATACGTTTATTTGATAACATATTACAATTTTTATGTTTTAGAAAATTAAGATATGATTTTAATTATTTTAAATTTTTTCTCAAATTTTATTATTAATATTGCATATATTATTTACCTACCGCTCAATTACATAAAATATAACAAAATATAGATTGTATATTAAATATGAATATATTACCACATTATTTTTTGTCTAAAACAAACAACGAAAATGATCATATGCCCACTGGTGGGCATGATATAATATACCCACCGCAAATGTGATAGTGACACATAAGCTGTGGGTCCACTATAATTTAAATTGATAGTTTTTATCTGCTTATGTGTCATTATCACATTCGCGGTGGGTATATTATACTGTATCCACCGGTGGGCATGAGATTATTTCTGAAACGAACAAACATGCTTAATGGAAATATAGAAAATGATATAATACTGACAAATATCTTATTATATTATATTTCCAAACCTCTCCAAAATGATGTGTCAGCACCACCTTATTTTTAAACTGATGTGGCACCTCTCAAATCATTTTATTTCAAAATCCTGAATTCTCCTTAAAAGTTATTTTAGGCATATTTTAAATCATTTAAGACTTAATCTACACCATATATTTTACACTTTTAATCTCAACCATACATTTCATATTGTATTTTCCATAAATATCAAATCTCTCTTTAGTTTTTCATCCTGATTCTCAATCCTAATCCTCATTTCTAAAGTATATTCATATTCATATCTTTACATCCGTATTTCTTTAGAATCCACCATAATAAAAAAAAAATCTTTCAATAAGAAGATTCTCCCACAGCACGCCTACGATCTTGATCCAATTATTATTGTTTTCTGAATAAGGTGTGCTTTATTGGTGAAATCTGATTAAAATTTTATGTTTCTTCGTTTTGTATTGCAGGTAACCTAAAGGTGATGTAGATACCTTTTTTTTTCATGGTTGAACGATTTCTCTTCTTAAAAAAAAATTGGAAGTTATTTTTGCAAATTATTGACATATGTGAAATTTTTTGTATGAGGGAATTGAATTATTTTGGAAAAGATATTGTCACCAAAATAGTGTATGATACCAACAATTTTTTGCCAACAAATACAATATCTTGCTTCAATTATTTTTGGATGCGGCCAAAATAGACTATTAAATTGTAAAATTACAAATATTTTTTCTAGATTAGGATTTCGATTTTTCTTTTATATTATTTTTAAAATAAAAATATTAAAAGAGTACTATAATTTATAAATAAGTAAAAAGTTGTTATATCTTATATAATTAATGTATATATTTTTCTTAAAATATGTGGAATAAGTTTTTTATGGATACAAAATTATAGTGTTGACAAAAAAAAAAAAGGATATTAAGTTTCTTTACTAACAATTTAAGTATTATAATTTATAACTTCAAAAAGTATCTTACTCTAAAATATAATAAATCTGAATATATTTTAATCAATGAGAAAACAAAATATTTACGTAAAATATGAAATATTATCTTAAATATTATATTAATGCAAGTAGATCTTTTTTTACGGTTGAACAATTTCTCTTCTAAGGTATTTTCGGAAGTTATTTTATAAAATATTGATAGATGTTAAATTCGTAAGAGAGAATTGAAATATTTAAGAAAAGATATTGTCTCCGAAATAGTATATGATACCAAAAAAATCTTGCCACCAAATATAATATATTGCCTTCAATAATAGATTATAATACAAAAGTTTATTTTTGAATAAAATTATGCCGCCAAAATAGACTATTAAACTGTAAAGTAAATATATTCTTTCATAAACTAGGATTTCGATTTTTCTTTTATATTATTTTAACATACAAATATTAATATAGTATCGTAAATGATAAATAAGTAAAAGGTTGTTATATATTATATAAATAATATATATATATATATATATATTTTATAATATGTGGAATAAGTTTTTTATGAATAAAAAATTATAGTGTTGGTCAAAAAGAAAAAAGAACATTAAGTTTCTTTACTAACAACTTAAGTATAACTTTAGAAAGTATTTTACTCTAAAATACAATAAAACTGAATATATTTTAATCAATGGAAACATAGTATTTACGTATAATATGAAATATTATTTTAAACATTAAATTAATGCAAGATTTTAAACATTAAATTAATGCAAGCATATCTTTTTTCACAGTTGAACGATTTCTTTCCATTGATATTTTTGGAATTTATTTTTGCTAAATACTGATACATGTGAAATTTGTAGCAAGGAATTGAAATATTTTTAAAAGATATTGTCACCGAAATAGCATATGGTTCCTAAAAAATATTGCCACCAAATATAATATCTTACCATCAATAATAGATTGTAGCACTTTTTTTTTTTGGATAAAATTCTACCTGCAAAAAAGAATTTGAAACTGTAAAATATAGATATTATTTTGTAGAAAAGGATTTTGATTTTTTTTTTACCAATTTTAATTTTTTTAACTCTTTTTTTTTTAGAAAAATATCTGTAAATGTGAAATGTCCAGGAGGAAAATTGGATTTAAAAAAAAAATTAAGATTGGTGCCTAAAGATCAATTCTTATTGTTGAATTGTGTATTATAAATACCAACATATTAATCTATTGTTCACATACAAACATCTACACAATATTTCATTTTAATTTTGACATCTTTTTTGTAATGTTACCTTTAGATCTAAAATGTGTGATTCTATCTTTAGGTTTAAATTTTTGCGTTCAATAGTTATTGCATATTCATACCATGGGGGAAAACTGGGGATGCAAGTTTACAATAACTGTAATTTTAAATAATATTGTGTTATGCTAATTTGAGATTGAATGTGTGAATTAGTTAATATTTTTCAAAATTTTTATTTATTCATGTTTAATACTTTTTATTATTTGTTAAATTGTAATTACAATTTTAAAATTATATCGAAATTACAAGGTATTTTAAAAAAAATTAATTTTATAATTTCAAATAATAATAACAAAAAAATTTCAGTCCGCGAAATTCGCGGATTACGTACTAGTTTAAATAAGTAAAGCCCAACTGAAAAGCGATACAACTATGAATTATGGAAATGGTATATTAATTAATTATATTCATATTTAATTGACTAATTTAATTAATTAGTTTAATTTATTAATAAATATGCCTCCCATCTTGCAATTATTTTTACATCCCAAAAAAGATAATAATTCACAAAAGTCAATATAGCATAAAATTACTATTATTTTATTCAACCTCACATTCACTACTCGTTTTTTTTTAATATGTCATTTACTACTATGAAAGATATTAAAGGATGGAGGTAGTATTTAATACATAAAATAATCGGATCAATAAATCTGTTGTAAATCTAGAAGATTTAATTACTTGCAAATACACAAGAGTATGAGATCACTGTAGTATGAACGAGTATAGGGACCAAGTAGTATCGAACCCAAGGAAAAGCGTGTATGCAAATAAAATCACTGGAAATGTATGTCTCGTAGCTAATATGATTGCTATGTTTGGTTGAAACTAATCCTAAACTATATTATACTAATTATCAAATGAGAAGAAATAAAAACTATTCTAACTTCGATACGAAGTGCAAATATGAGATGGTGATGCTCGGATAGGAATTCCTACTTGTACTAACGGAGTTGGTACGATAACTAAACCAATCGTGATGTGCAAGTTATAATCCTAAGTGTACTAAAACTAAGCAATCAACTTCCCTAATCTAGCACAAGAATTGAAAGAATAAAATCTCAAGAATTAATTATAAACCCCTTCAAAAACCCTCTCCTTAAGCCTATTCGTTATTAAAGAGTGATGCAGTCGTCTTCTCTTTAACAATTTTCGTAGTTAATTCCAAGACTATTCTAGGGTTTATTAGAAATATTCAACAATTAAGAGAACTAAAACTATACATCACGAATTATCCTAATTACGTACCAACGTCCTACTTCTACGAGTTCATCCTATCCTAAGCATGCAAGGGTTCTAGCCTAACATGGTGTTTTCGAGAATAAAAGCAATAACGATATCAATAATCATAAACATAATTGAAAGTACTAAAGAAATCAAGAACATAAACTAAAGATGAAATCAATAAATTCAAGTCTCAAAATAATATCTTTATGAATCTAAAAAAAAAACTAGGTTTAATAGTCTCAAATACTCAAGAAATCAAAATCCTTTCAAAGAAATAATTAAACTAAGAATTTGTATGCTAAAAACCTCGATTACACAAACCTTGCCAAAACTCTCCAAACTCCTTCCCAAGCTCTTCCTCTTCAAAAACTATGTCTAAATATGTGATGATGTCTAAAAATAAGCTTGGAAGGGTATATATAGGGCATGGGCCGAATTTGGGCTGAAAATCCGCCGAAACTGCTCGACCACGTGCTCGAGCGTTCAAATCTTCCAGGACCCGCAGGACGCTCGACCTAGGCTCACTCGAGCGCTCCATTCTTCCAGCGGGTTCAGGGTGCTCGATCTCTTCACACTCAAGCGCCTAGCACTCGAGCTAGGTCTACTCGAGCAATTCTGAATTCTAGGGCAGTTGGGGCGCTCGAGCCCGAGTGCTTGAGCACTTGGTGCTCAAGTGCCCCTAATCGAGTGCTTCCTCCTTTGAGCTAAGTTATACTTTTCCTCGCACAAACTAATACTTTTCGTATTTCTTCAATATCTTCTCATTCGGGAGTCCGTTTGAGTCGATTCAAAGTTCTATAGACTCCATTTTTTGCCCTCTTTCCTAATATAAATACCAAAAAGGCAGATTGATGAGTTTATGAAAATGATACTCAAATAACTCCAAATACTCATCAAATACGCTCAAAACATGGACGAATCGGGCTACAAAATATCACAATTTCACACCTAATCAATCTCCTTTTGTTTCTGCTCACGAGCGAGCTGAGATCGGAGCAGTTCTAGCTCGACATCCTTGGCATTGAGCTCCTCCAAAACCTTTTGGTGAGGGTCAAGAGCATGTTGCTCGGCCGCTTGGTGGGCCTTTACTTTGGCTTGGAGGTTGGCGACGGCTAGGTTCACCTTAAACTGGGCATCGTCCCTCTCCTGGGCAATGCGGCGGACAATGCTAGTGTGTTGATACGCATCCCTTTCCAGGTCTTCCACCTGGTCGACTAGTTTTTGAATGGCCACAAGTGTGTTGCTAGCCTCGATAATGGCGAGGCGACCATTATCCCTCAGAGCCTGCTCATTTACAATCTCCTCCAAGGGCTTGGTCCAGGATCGAGCTATTGATTCAGCAGCTCACCGGACGTGAGAGCTCGGTATCTCCTTGAAGGAGGTCGGCACCTTAGAGCATGAGTACTGGTGCATGATATTCGAGCGGTCGGGGTAGTGGGAAGGTTGGTACCTACGAAGAGTAGAGAAAAGACATGTTAGGCATGTTTAAAAAAAACTACTAATTGAGAAGATACTTACTCGGCATAATGGCCAACATCCCAACCCAAGAAGGTCACATCTTTTGGAGACTATGACCTCCTTTCTTAAGTCGAGACAATCACCTGTTGTTTGGTGAGGATCTCAACTGAGGAAGCTCGACCTGCTTCCTGCTCAGACGAGCGGGCTACGTTGACCCCGCCACCTTAAGGCCCTTTACTCTTCTTAGGAGCTCGATCAAACTCGGTGATGGGAGTGTCATTGTCACGGTAGAGACTTTTCTTCTTTTGGGCATCAGCCGCCGGCAGATTGCTTATTGGGGCGGGCTACTTTGATGAGCCCGACGCACCCGTTTGGCGGGGATCATCCTTCGTCTTGGCCACCAGCGAGACCATCTTGGAGATCGGGTCACCTTTCTTCCTTCTCTTCTTGGTCGGCATATCCCACACGTGCTGGTCGAGCTCGCGGTAAGCAGACGGAATGGTAGCGGTGATGAGTTGGTCTGCAAAGGTCAAACAAGTAGTGTTAGAGGAATTTTTATAAAGAGCTAAGGTTAGAGTAGTTCGCCATTTGGAAGAAGATATACCTTCAGGGACCTCGACCTGCACCTCAAGATGATGTGGGTAAGTGGTGGGACGAGCTACTCTACGTGTAGACTCCGAGCAAAGGTGGCTCACAATCCGATCAACTCAATTTTGGAGGGAGATTTGACTCACGATGAATAGGAATAGATCGTCAGCTTTGTCCTTGTCGCTCCTCCACTTGAGAGTCTTGGGACCTGAAACAAAGAAGAAAAGATTAAAATTAGTTCTACCCCTTCATAAACATTGAAGAAGTAAAACTCACGCTTGAGGGCCTCAAACTCCATCGGTGTATTAATCCTTTCCTCGCCACTATAAGGGCGAGCTGATGCTCGCCAATCACCACCGATGAAGAACCAGTCGTGTTTCCAGTCCTTCACCTTCCCAGGAACATCCTCAATCACCTTAAGGTCAGGATGAGCATTGAGGTAATATCAGCCCGCCCCATCTCCTGTCCAGGCCATAGGCGCCATAAGGTAGTTTACCTCGTCCACTGTAAGCTTGTTGGGGTATCTCTCCAAAGCGCACAACAGCATTAGGGACATCAAATTCATCCACCCCACCGGTGTTAGCTGGTTGATCGCCAAGTTCGTTGCTCCAAGAAGTGACTGATTAACGGATGGAGAGGAAGTGTAACTCCAGCCTTTAGAATCTCAAGGTTAATCGATGTGAGCCCGTGAGGTGGTCGATCTACTCGATTATTATCCAGCGGAGCATACATATGAACATTATAGGGGATTTTGTAGTCCCTTCTGATCTTGGATAGCTCGTCCTCGGTGATTGACGAGACAATGTAGCTCGCCATAAAGTTTATTGCTTTGAGCTTTTGCTTCCCGCAAGCTGGAATCTGGAAGCGATTGGAGTATTCCCTCTCGTAAGCATCCCAGTCGACCTGGCGAGCTACTGCGACTGGGATCTGGTGCTCAATCGGATTTAGCCTTGGATAGCCAATACTTGTTAAGTACTCCCAGGTCAGTTCGTCGATGGGGGCGACCTGCTGCACCTCGGCCTCGCCTTTCTCCTCGGAGTGCAGGCCCGAACTAGTCTCCTTTGCGATCTCACGAGCCGGATTCACGTCGATGACCTTCTCTTTTGATTGGCAAGCTCCCGACTCCACAGATCGGACAACAAAGATGAAATTAAGACAAAGATGAAGAAGAATACAAGAGAATTATTACCTTAGAAACTCGGATTGGAAAGAACAGTTGCCGGAGATGATGAATAGTTGCCGGAGATAAATCGCCGGAAAATTTGAAGAGAGGCAAGAGGGTTTTTGTGCTTGAAGTGTCGAAGAAAAAGAAAGAATGATATATTATTCCCTTTTATAGTGTGAAAAAATGGGGTACAAAGCGAAAAGGAAAGATGAGTTCAAGGACCTAAGTGCAATATTTGGTCGCATGCTGCCCTTCTTCGAAAATCTAGAAGGCACGTCACGGACAATCATGCCGCCCACTTCACGCCTTGGGACGTTCCAGGCGCCTCAGAATTCCAATCATTGCCCATCCATTTCAGTCAGTCCGAGTTGAGGCAGTTCGTTCAAGATAATGCAGTCCGTCCCGGGTAATGCAGCTCGCTTAAGAGGCCAAGAATATAGTCCACCCTTTAGCAGTTCGCCTCTTACCTCACAACATAAAGGCAGGCTAGGGGGGGCAATTGTTGATATACAAGCTACATCCTACATAACGCGAACAGGTTTAAGCAAATTAACCCCACGAGAAGTGAGATTAAACAAGACAAGTCAAGTCTGGCCAACCTGGAATGGCAAACAAACTACTCCAGCTAGGCGAGCTACTTCGCCAAGTCGAACTACATCAAAGTAAAGACCACCCGAATCCGAATAAGACCCTGGCGAGCTACTTTAACCAAAGAACCAAGGCAGAAAGTAAATCGACCAACAAAGTCAAGCTAAGAACTCCTCCAGGACAAGTCCAAAAAAGACGAACAACTCTCTAATACGAGCTAATCCAGTTTAGGGGATAGAAATTTGTTGGAGTTATACGTGAAAGTATGCTTTTACTTTGTATAACTCGTGTATCAAACACTTATTTTATGAGAATAATTCTTTTATCGCATATGCTTTAGATATGATTGAATGTTGAATATTTATTGCAAACAGTTCATAATAGTACTAGTTACATTGTAGTTAATGTGGTGATACCCGATCACGGAAGATAACATTAACAGTTTCCTTGTAACTAAACGTACATTTTCACGACCTAGGTGGAATTGAACAATCCGCCGTGAAATATCGATGTGTAAATCTCAGATTGGTCTGTCTTAACTAAGAGATTGCACTTGCACATTTAGTATGTGTTGAAGAGGACCTACAGCGAGGATAAATTCTTCTGTTCTGAAGTGTGAAGAATTAGACCTCAGTGGTTGTTGATTTATTAATCTCCGTCACTTAAATAGGACCGTATGTGCTTAATGGTTACTGCTTTGATTCATGTTGGGTGAGAATCATTGTGACTTCGAACTTTGTGTCTTGGGCAGTAATATTAATCATACGACGGTTGCTAAGATTTAATACGGAGAAACGCGTGCGAGTACGGCTCGTGTGATTAGTCCCCTTGGTGGGCTCAAAAGTTTTATCGTACCAAATCTTGCAAGTGAAGAATTAGTTTCTTCGGTACGGATAATAATGTTGAGCTGTCTTTACTCCAAGGTGAAATATATTAATTAATTTAGAGCTATTCAGAAGCTTAATTAATTAATGAACTTGATAATCTTAAATGCGGGAAATAATAACCGGGAGCCCATATTATCGTAATATGGATTAAGATGGATAGGACAATATTAATTTATTAGTGGTAATAATTAATATTAATGGATTGAATTATATTGGGGCTCAATATTGAAATTCAGAAGTCCATTAGGAGGTTCAATCTTAATTCTCCTTAAAGGCCCCTCAAGTAGCCCATTAAGTAGTCCAATAATGATAAGGTGATTAAAATAAAAAGAAAATAATAATGCTGATTTTTCCTCTTATTTTCGAAAATTAGGAATATTAGGAGAGAAAAGATTTTGTTGATTTTCTTGGAAAGATATTATGAAAGATAAGTATTCTTGGAATACAAGATTATCTCATATATTCAAGAAGATCCAAATCTTGGATTCTTTTCTAATAATTTTCGAAAATTGCAAGTTATAAGGAGGGTGAGATTTTTGTGGAATATTTTATTTTGGAGAAAAGAATATATGAGATATATTCAAGATTTCTTAGAGTCTAAGAAAAGATTTTCTCCAAGGCCCAAATAATCCTAATTTTCGGCCACCTCTACTTATAAATAGGGGATAATTATTTCATCCCCAAGTAAATAATTCCATGCGTTGGAAAAATCAAAAGCATGGATATTTTTCTTTTTCCTTAGTTATTTAAATTACTTGAAAGCATCTCCCACCGGTGATCAAGTAAGGCGAATGGGAAATACTTGAGAAGGCTTTTGGGTTGATAAAGCGTGATCGTGATTGTCCCGTTTATTCAAAGGCCAATTCTACAAGAGGTACGTAAATCACATAAATTCTTGTTTATTCCGTCTAGATTTTATGTGAATTAATTCAACATGCATTATGTTAAATTTGTTGTTGGAATTATTATTTGAATTAATTAGGATTAATTTATGCTAGTAATAATTGTATTTAAATTCGTATTTAAATTTCATCCCGAATAGATTCCGGGCACCCTATTTTTTTTCCCTACAACTGGTATCAGAGCCACGGTTTTGGGCTCTGATCTTTAAATTGGAATTTAAATTGTTAAACATTAAATTGAAATTGGATAGTAGAATTGCTAGATTTTTTTGCAGGTATCCAATTTTCATGGTTTTAATGTTGTTAATTTTTCATGCGTGTGAATTAATTGTTTTTAATTCGATTCGTTCGAATTCATTTTTCTCGTGAGAAAATCCACGAGTAGATTAATTATTTTTATTTTGATTTGATCATTGTAATAGACTAGTCTAGATCTAGTATTTATTTTTTGAAATAAATTGTAACCGGATTGAGACGAAAAATGAAGAATTAAAGACGGCGTACCCGGACGACGCATGTATGCATGGCGCATGCATGGACGTAAAATCATGCATGGGGTGAAAAATAAGAACGAACGGTGAAATCCGGTGCACGGGGTGCGCGAGGCGCACGACGGGTGGTACGCGCGCACGCACGGGGCTGCTGCCCGGCGCCCGACGCTCAGCCGCCGTGGGCCGAGAGTGGCGCGGCCCACTCCGTGGGCCGACGTGCGCCGTATCTCGGGCAGAGGAATTTTTTTTAATTAATTTCAGTTCTGTGTTTTTTTGTGTGATTTTAAACGTCGTCTTGAACCCCAAACGATGTTGTTTTTGATGAAATTTTGTTGTTTGAGTGGGAGCGTGTCGAGACGAACGATTAAAAGCAACAAAGACGATTTTTCGCATCAAGACGTGGAGAAATTAAACCGTGACAATTAGATTTGAGTGCTCCAATGTGTTTAATTTTATTTTGATGGATGTTTTATTTCATGCACTTATTATTATGTGTTAATATGTGTTTGCATGAATTTTATTGTCCAAGAAAAACCTTACTTTCGAAAATTACTAAGTATGTTTATTTAATCGCAATGTTATTCCGGATATTAAAATTGGATTAATTTGGCCTCCATAATTTATTTATTTGTGAAGTCTTTTTGGAATACATTTTCCCATCGGATCGGCCAAAAAGACGAATTTCACATGAATAAATTCTGAAAGGATGATTGTGGATTATTACTAGTGGCGGTATTGACCCTCACCACGGGTGGCTTGCTCAAAGTGAAATAATAATCCTGTATTTAATTATGGTTATTACTTAGGCATAAGAAATTGATATTAACTTACTCCCATCGGAGTCCCTGTCAATTTTTATGTGGTCAAAATGGGAGTCAACTATTAATTTTGAATTAAGGATTTGTAACTTTTAAGTTTGTGATCCGCTTGAATGTGTTTAAATGTATAGACCACCCCTCGTGGCACATTTAAATTGTTTCGAGATGTTGGCTGATGCATGATTATATTGTTTTAAGGTTTCAATATAATTGATGTGATCGAATTATGTGATAATTTCGTATTTTTCTAGATATTGATATGAATGTATATTTTATTCTCAGTTCATCATGTCGCAACCTTTTAATCCACTGTTTAGTATACTTAAAGATAACAAACTTGTTGGTGAGAACTATGTTGATTGGAAACGTAACATGAATATGGTCCTACCTGCGCAAGAACACTATTGGATATTTAGCGTTGACGTACCCAAGAAACCTAATGATAAGTCAAGTAATGGGTAAAGGACGGTATTCGATGATTAGAAGCATTCCAATGAGAACATGAAGCGCATCATCTTGACATTTATGTCTGAAGATTTGAAACGCATTCATGAAGGCATTGAAGTGGCTGTTGATATCATGAATAGCCTTGAAGAGATGTTTCAACATCAGAACCCCATGGCGAATCTATTCACCATTCGTGAGAAGCTCACGAAGGAAATGGTGAAGGGAACACCTGTAAGGGATCATGTTCTCAAATTTAGGCGTGAGTTTGAAAAACTCGAGTTTCTTGGTATCGGACAAAGTGAAGAAAGTCAAATCGATTCCATACTCCTAAAGCTATAGAGCAGTTTTGATGGGTTCTTTTGGGAATACGTGTTATCGGAACACAAGTTCACTTTAGATACCCTGCTCAAAGCTCTGATAACGGTAGAGTCATACTTAGGGAGTAAGGATGAGGCTTTGGTGATCAAGAGCTTTTTCTCGAAATCTAGGCTAATGAAAGGTAAGATTGAGACGAAGGAGATTGATCGGAACCAAACCAGTAGACTCACTCTTGGTGGCAAAGAAAGAGCATTCAAGCCGTACGGTGTGAAGATATCCGGTAAGAGAAAGTGCTTCAATTGCGGGGAGAAAGGACATTGGAGGTCTACCTGTTCTAAGCCTAAGAAGGCAGTAAAGAAAGGTAAGTCTCATGCTTTAGTTGTTGAAACTTATGTTGCGGTGTATGCTGCCCACGTTTGGGTAGTGGATACCGGGGCAACTGATCATATTTGTTTCACTCTTCAGGGGTTCCAGCTAACCCGACGACATAGCAAGAATGAGATCCTCGTCACTTTGGGCGATGCTATGAGAGTGGCAGCCGAAGCAGTGGGAGTCGTGCACCTATCTTTTGAAGATAGATTTTTAATTTTAAGAGATGTTTTATACGTTCCGAACTTTAGGAAGAATTTAATTTTGGTTTCTAAGTTATTTTTTATGGATATTCAGTTACTTTTAATAAAGTTGTTACTGTTTCTTTTAAGAATGATACTATCTGTCATGGAACGTTGGAAAACAATCTCTATACGATTAAGTGTGCACACCACTCAAATAATGAATCTAATAACACGTCGATCATTTCGAGTAATAAAAGAAAGCATTCTTCGGAGATGAACGAAACACTTCTATGGCATCTTAGACTAGGTCATATTAATCTAAAACGGATAGAGAGATTGGTGAAAGACGTATCTTTGAAATCATTCCAAGTCGAGCCGTTTCCAACTTGTGAATCCTGTTTAGAGGGTAAATGACCAAGAGGGCATTTGGAGCCAAGGGGAATAGAGCCACAGAAGTGTTAGAACTCGTTCATACCGATATGTGTGGTCCAATGACGATCAAAGCGAGAATGGGGTATGAGTATTTTGTCACTTTCATTGACGATTACTCGAGATATGGGTACATTTACCTTATGAGACATAAGTCTGAAACTTTTGATAAGTTCAAGGAGTTTAAGGCCGAAGCCGAGAAATATAGGGAAAAGAGTATCAAGTTTCTACGATCAGATCGTGGAGGCGAATACCTCAGCGATGAATTCTTGAACTACTTATCAGACGAAGGGATCGTATCCCAGTTAACCGCACCGGAAACCCCTCAACAGAACGGTGTGGCGGAACGAAGAAACCAGACTCTTTTAGAGATGGTCAGATCCATGATGAGTTATTCAGATTTACCCAAGTCGTTTTGGGTTAGTGCCTTGGAAACGGTGGCTTATATTCTAAACTTGGTGCCATCCAAATCGGTTCCTAAAACCCCAATGGAATTGTGGACCGGGCGCAAGCCCAGTCTAAGATATTTGCGGATTTGGGGTTGTTCGGCATATGTGCTAGACAAGGAGGCCGGTAAGTTGGATCCACGTTCGGAATTAAGGCTGTTTATAGGATACCCTGCGGGAACGAAAGGGTGTATGTTCTATAGTCCCAAGGATCAAAAGATTGTGATAAGTACACACTTTAAATTCTTTGAGGAAGACTATATGAACAATCGGAAGCCTAAAAGTGAAATTACCTTAGAAGAATTGAGAGGTCAAACCTCGATACCAAGTATACAAGATGATGTACCACACGTCACATCTTCATAACCAGAACCCCGTCGCAGAGGGAGGATTGCTAGGCAACTCGAGAGATTCATGGGAATAGGAGAATCTTCGGATTTAATTCTCGGTGATGAATCAGACCCATGGACATACGACGAGGCAATCCAAGACAAAGACGCGGAGTCATGGCAAACAACAATGGAAACCGAGATGGGTTCAATGGATCATAATCAAGTGTGGGAGTTGGTCGAACCACCCAATGGGGTAGAACCCATTGGATGCAAGTGGGTGTACAAGAGGAAAAGAGGATTGGACGGAAGGGTAGAGACCTTCAAAGCAAGGCTTGTGGCCAAAGGGTATACTCAGAAAGAATGGATCGATTATGAGGAAACCTTTTCGCCTGTAGCTATGCTTAAGTCCATCCGTATTCTCTTGTCGATCACAGCGCACCTAGATTACGAGATTTGGCAAATGGATGTCAAGACAGCTTTCCTTAACGGAAGTCTTGACGGGATAGATATTTATATGCAACAGCCCAGAGGTTTTATTGAAAAAGGCCAAGAGCACCTCGTATGCAAGCTTAAGAGATCCATTTATGGACTTAAGCAAGCATCGCGTACTTGGAACCAGTGTTTTGATCAAGTGATTAAGTCTTATGGGTTTGATCAAAACGAGTTCGAAAGTTGTGTGTATAAGAAGCGTGACGGAACTACGGTGGTATTCTTAGTATTATACATATACGATATTCTGCTCATTGGAAACAATGTAAAGGTATTGTCAGACGTAAAGGTATGACTGTCAAAACAATTTGATATGAAGAACTTAGGGGAAACCGGTCACATCCTTGGGATCAAGATCACTCGCGATCGCAAGAAGAGGATGTTGGGCTTATCGCAAGCTTCATACATTGACACTGTTTTGAAGCATTTCAGCATGCAAGATTCCAAGAAAGGTTTTGTACCTTTTAGGCACGGAATCCATCTATCTAAATAAATGAGCTCTAAGACACAAGCGAAGATAGATGACATGAAAGGTGTTCCGCACGCTTCGGCCGTAGGAAGCCTTATGTATGCAATGTTGTGTACGAGACCAGATGTCTGCTTTGCCGTGGGCATGGTGGCAAGATATCAAAGTAATCCCGGGAAAGACCATTGGACTGCCGTAAAGTGCATCTTGAGGTATCTGAAAAGAACTCGTGAGCGGATGCTGATTTACCAGTCAGATAGTCTTGTGCCCGTGGGATACACAGACTCGGATTTCCAATCAGACATAGACTCAGGAAAGTTGACCTCGGGTAGTGTGTTTTGCATAGGAGGAGGAGTCATTTCATGGAGAAGCGTTAAGCAGAAATGCATCGCCGATTCGACCATGGAAGTCGAGTATGTAGCTGCTTGTGAAGCAGCGAAAGAGGCAGTTTGGCTCAAGAACTTCTTAGTGGACTTGGACTTTGTTCCGAATTTGCCCGACACGATAACTGTCTTTTGTGACAATGCCGGAGCAGTTGCAAATTCAAAGGAACCGAGAGCCCACAAGGCCAGCAAACACATAGAAAGAAAATACCATCTTATACGAGAAATCGTTAAGAGATGAGATATAGAGGTGGCAAAGATAGCGTCGGGTGACAACCTAGCGGATCCATTCACAAAGGGTCTGCCTCAGAGTACATTCGAGAGACATGTGAATGGAATGGGAGTCAAGACTATTGCCAATCTGCTTTAAGTATAAGTGGGAGGAATTATTAGGTTAGTGTAGGTTGACATAAGATGTCACGTAGAGCTACTACACTAAGACATGCGTGATGTATACTAAAAAACAGACTTTAAGTATAAGTGGGAGATTATTGGAGTTATACGTGAAAGTATATTTTTACTTTGTATAACTCGTGTATCAAACACTTGTTTTATGAGAATAATTCTTTTATCGCATATGCTTTAGATATGATTGAATGTTGAATATTTATTGCAAACAGTTAATAATAGTACTAGTTACATTGTAGTTAATGTGGTGATACCCGATCATGGAAGACAACGTTAACAATTTCCTTGTAACTAAACGTACATTTTCACGACCTAGGTGGAATTGAACAATCCGCCGTGAAAGGTCGATGTGTAAGTCTCAGATTGGTCTGTCTTGACTAAGAGATTGCACTAGCACATTTAGTATGTGTTGAAGAGGACCTACATCGAGGATAAATTCTTCTGTTCTGAAGTGTGAAGAATTAGACCTCAGTGGTTGTTGATTTCTTAATCTCCATCACTTAAATATGACCGTGTGTGCTTAATGGTTACTGCTTTGATTCATGTTGGGTGAGAATCATTGTGACTTCGAACTTTGTATCTTGGGCAGTAATATTAATCATACGATGGTTGCTAAGATTTAATACGGAGAAACGCGTGCGAGTACGGCTCGTGTGATTAGTCCCCTTGGTGGGCTCAGAAGTTTTATCGTACCAAATCTTGCAAGTGAAGAATTAGTTTCTTCGGTACGGATAATAATGTTGAGTTGTTTTTACTCCAAGGTGAAATATATTAATTTAGAGCTATTCAGAAGCTTAATTAATTAATGGACTTGATAATCTTAAACGCGGGAAATAATAACCGAGAGCCCATATTATCGTAATATGGATTAAGATGGATAGTGCAATATTAATGTATTAGTGGTTATAATTAATATTAATGGATTGAATTATATTGGGGCTCAATATTGAAATTCAGAAGTCCATTAGGAGGTCCAATCTTAATTCTCCTCAAAGGCCCCTCAAGTAGCCCATTAAGTAGTCCAATAATGATAAGGTGATTAAAATAAAAAGAAAATAATAATGCTGATTTTTCCTCTTATTTTTGAAAATTAGGAATATTAGGAGAGAAAAGATTTTGTTGATTTTCTTGGAAAGATATTATGGAAGATAAGTATTCTTGGAATACAAGATTATCTCATATATTCAAGAAGATCAAAATCTTGGATTCTTTTCTAATAATTTTCGAAAATTGCAAGTTATAAGGAGGGTGAGATTTTTGTGGAATATTTTATTTTGGAGAAAAGAATATATGAGATATATTCAAGATTTCTTAGAGTCTAAGAAAAGATCTTCTCCAAGGCCCAAATAATCCTAATTTTCGGCCACCTCTACTTATAAATAGGGGATGATTATTTCATCCCCAAGTACATAATTCCATGTGTTGGAAAAATCAAGAGCATGGATATTTTTCTTTTTCCTTAGTTATTTAAATTACTTGAAAGCATCTCCCACCGGTGATCAAGTAAGGCGAAAGGGAAATACTTGAGAAGGCTTTTGGGTTGATAAAGCGTGATCGTGATTGTCCCGTTTATTCAAAGGTCAATTCTACAAGAGGTACGTAAATCACATAAATTCTTGTTTATTCCTTCTAGATTTTATGTGAATTAATTCAACATGGATGATGTTAAATTTGTTGTTGGAATTATTATTTAAATTAATTATGATTAATTCATGCTAGTAATAATTGTATTTAAATTCATATTTAAATTTCATCCCGAATAGATTCCGGGCACCCTATTTTTTTTCCCAACAAAATTAGCTTAGATAAAGTCAAATAGTCAACTCTCAATGTGTTAAGCATGCACACATGGGAGAGCAAAGGACATTCCACCTCCTACTTGGAAGACATGTATAAAAACCTTGAATTTTCAACAATAAAACTAAGTACAAATTCATAAATACAACCACACTTTGTCTACACACATTCAAATACCTAACTTTACACATACATACGAAAGAAATACGAAATCCATACTCATATTTACATTTTCTTACCCTCGATTCTTCGTATTCACTATTTACGGTAGTGATCAATCACACGTAATTATTTGGTGATCAAATTAGCAATTAAAAATAGCCACTAATCCAAGCGATTAGAAATGATCATCAACACACATGTACTTCGTGATGAACCCAATCCATGTCATATCTACCCTTGGAGGATGCAAGTGTCGGTCATGGTCAAAGTCCATCACTCTACACATGTCGTGCGTATTGACCTCAAGTCAGAGGAGTTTCACACTGCTCCCACTAATCGAAACACCCGTAGACACATTATTTGGAATCATATCAAACGGTTTCTTGGATGGGCATACCAATACCCTCTAAGGTATTTGTGCATCCATTATGAGATACCTAGTATCTCTTAGTAAGTGAGATCTTATTACACTCTCCTATAGAGTATAATGCATATCGCACACTAATCTCTATTGCATCATCAATATCTCATTCTTAAAGATCCTTGATCGGGGATATTTGAGAATCGTACTTAAGTCATCTGAATTCTCACTCAATGACAATATCGATTCAAGGGAACACAAATATTCAGATAAGTGTAAAGCCATACATTTAATATTAAACCAATCAATAATATTAAACCATAAATTGAATATAATCTTAGTAATATGTCCTTACAAAAGATTGTCTTTAGGACACTAACACTGACATGATTTTGTCTGGTAGATAGCGCCACCACACACACAATCTTAAGAGATTGGAAGTATTTTTATAACTTGATAGAAAGAAAAGGGAGTGTAACTACGATAGCCAATGGTAATATTATGATAGTGGGCTCCAGAAGAACCTCTGCCATCCTCCCTATAGCTACCGAACTCATAATTGACAATACTTTGTTGTATCCACAGTCAAAGCGTACCCTTCTCAGTTTTAAAGACATAAGAACTAATGGCTATCACATTGAAACAAAACTTAGAACAATAACGAATACCTTTTGATGACTGTCTCTCGAGGTAGCCGTAAACAAGTTATTGAAAAACTTCCCTCATTCTTTTCCGGATTGTAATATACCTACATCTGGCCGTCTAATATCCACATAGCCATGAGTGTGAAATTTCATAACCCAAACTCATTTAAATTATGGCATCAGCGATTATGTCATCCTATACAAACAATTATACGTAGGATTCTATCTAATTCTATTAGTCATAATATATCGCATAATAGAATCCCTCCTGTTGATAAATTTATCTGTGAAGCAAGTTCAAAGGGTAAGTTAATAGTGCAGCCGTCGCGCACTAAGATGGGACTTGAATCTCCAAATTTTCTTGAATGGATTCATGGAGATATTTGTGGACCGATTCACCCAACATCAGGACTATTTCGATATTTCATGGTCTTAATTGATGCCTCCACTCGGTGAACTTATGCATGTTTGCTGTCCACCTGCAATCAAGTCTTTGCCAAGCTTATTGCGAAAACTATTGAGCTTCGAGCTCAGTTCCCAGATTATCTAATAAAATCAATTCGTATGGATAATGCTGCCGAGTTTACCTCAAAAGCCTTTAGGGTATGTTTGTTTTGGGATTCATCCGGATGAACTTTGGACTTTATGATCCACGCACCACACGAGTTTGGGATTTAAAATTAGGTTTTCAAATCTCAAACTCAATCTCTACCTATAAACCTATTATTACTTTTCACCAAATTAAATACAATCACATCATCACTTTTTTATCATCTACCCAATCTCTCTCCTACTTTTCTCTTACACAATATAATAAAATAATACAACATCTATCACTAATAAACATTGATTTGACATAAAGCAAAATCTCACCCTCCTAAAATCCCAAAACAAACACATACTTATATTATTCATCAAGATTTTCACATCCTAAGATTTCAAAGCCATGACTTCTCCCACACACCTATATCCAAAAATAAACATACCCTTACTGATTACTATATGGCACTGGGAATTAAAGTGGAGCATGTCGGTCCTTACGTCCACACCCAAAATGGTCTAGCTGTGGCGCTAATAAAACGTATCAAATTAATCACTAGACCATTAATGATGAACTCAAACTTACCCACCTCATGTTGGGGGCATGCAGTCCTACATGCATCACATCTGATACAAATCCATCCAACTGCATATAATGATCATTCCCCCTACAACTAGTGTGTGGGAAATAATCTAATATTTTCCATCTGCGTATATTTGGATGTGCGGTGTATGTTCCAATAATATTACCGAAGCGTACCCCTATGGGCCCACAAAGGAAACTAGGTATATACGTTGGATCTGACTCTCCATCCATCTTGAGATACCTAGAACCTTTGTCCAGGAATCAATTAATGGCCCAGTTCGCTGACTGTACATTTGATGAAGATCACTTCCCGGCATTAGAGGGAGATCCGAATTCAAAATTGAATGAATGTCGGGAACTTATGTGGAACGTAAGTGATCTTTAGTATCTAGATCCACGCGCTAGTCAGCCTGAATGAGAAGTTCAGAAGATCATTAACTTGCAACATTTAGCAAACAATCTGCCAGATGCGTTTACTGACCATAGAGGTGTGACTAAATCGCATATACCTGCAGTAAATGCACCCCAAAAAGGTTGAGGTCCCAATAAAAACAAGTATACATGCCCCCACACACCAGAAGCATAAATGACCTATAAAAGATGCGAGCACGCCTAGAATGAAAGCTAGCAAACTGGTCAGTCGAACCTGAAATCTCCAGAAGAGATTCGTCCTGAAGACGAGTGTCCTAGTAATGAAGCACGCGCCCAAAATATTCAACGGACTAGGACTACGGAATGACCAGACCTAAATACACTGGGAAATGAAAGAGGTCTAGTTGATATAAATGTTGAAGTCTCTATGAATTTCATAGATACAAGAGAAACTTATAATAGAAATAATACTGTCGTCAACGATACATTTGCAGCGACAATTGCTCTTTCCGTTATAAATAACGATCTGGATCCATAACTCAAATCAATAGCTGGGTGCCGGAAGCGTTCAGATTGGATGAAATGGAAAGAGACAATTGAACCAGAGCTCGCCTCGCTAAATAAAAGAACAATATTTGGCTATATCGTTCGTACACCCGCGCGCGCTATCCCTGTAGGATATAAATTAGTTTTTGTTCGAAAACAAAATGATAACAATACTGTGGAGAGATACAAAGCGAGGCTAGTAGCTCAAGGGTTTTCGCAGAGAGCCGGTATTGATTTCGATCAAACCTATTCTCCTGTAATGGACGAAATACGTTCCACTACTTGATATCTTTAGCAGTTTGATTAGTGTGATTTTTGATTGAAATTCGTGCACTTAAATTGCTAAATTTAATTGGATTTTTGCATTTATTTACATTAACTTGAGTTTTTGTGCTTAATTATCGAGAAAGGTATTTGTGATTATTTTGCAGGAATTTGGAGAATTTTAGAAATAATCACGAACTTATTTTTATAGAAGTCGAAAAAGAAAAGAAAGTGGGCTAAATTCAAGATCTATTTTAGCCCATTGATTCTGCCCACATTCAAGAGTTTTGCGGCCCAAGTGATTAATTCAATTGCAAAACCATTTGGACGGCCCATTGTAAAAGAATTGAGAAAAGACCCATTTATAATTTAAAAGAAGCAGCCCATTTGTGCCAAATAGCAGCAGCCAATGTCCTATTAAATCAAATGGAAAGTTAATTGATGCATTTGCAAGCATCTCACGTGAGAAATGGCAGAAAGAAAGAAAAGCAAGCTGCTAATTTCAGCCGGCCCCACTGATACTCTTGGAAAGTCAAAGTTTGCCTTTTAGTTTTGGAAACCCATCCATCTTCATCGTCCAGTCTCAAAGAGAGAGAAAAAGCTTAAGTGAAGAAAATAGCAAACGGGAAGTTCTTGCTGGAATTGATGCCGGAATTCGTGCCGCTGCTGCTGCAAGTTGCAAAGATACAGAGCACGTCACCATTAACGCCGGAAAGGGTATCTTGATGCCGGAATCAAGCTCAGAAATTACAGCACCATTGACGAAGCTCAATTCGCCAAAATTGATAGAAATTGCATAGGGAAGAAGATAGAGGCTGAGCACATCTCTACACCGGAAAATCGTGCAACATGGCCGGGAATAGAGCACAGCCCGTCGCCTGGAAACCGAGCTACTCAACGCTCAAACCGAGCACACCATGTCGTAGCCTTCGTCTCGGTTTGGGAGTATTCGTCTCGGCCAAGCCCATTTCATGCAATCCGAGAATTCAATGCCGAAGCTATTCTCTCGGTTTAGAGGTATTCATCCCCGGACGGGATCTCCTGTAACACAATGGTGTAACATCTCCTGTTACACCGTTAGATTTTTGACACGTGTCATAAATTGATTGAAATTAACTTGATTGAAATTAACTTATCTAAATTAACTATGGTTAGAGAAATTCCTATATAATCTCCATCATATCTTATATCAAATCTTACAAATAATTACTTCAAATTAATTGAAATTTAAAAAATGTTTTATTCTTTATTTAAAATTTTAACCCATATTTAAAAAATTTAAAATCAATTATTAAGATATGAATATAAGAGCATTTTATGTATCTGATTTTTTTTAAATATATTGAAAATAAACAAAAAATAATTTTAACAAATTTAAAATTTGAATGTAAAGTTTAAATTAACTAAAAATTTGTATACGTACCCCCAACCCATAATTTATTTTCAAATATTGTCAATTTATTTTAAAGTCTTTTATATCATAATTAATTATTAATTTATTTTCAGATATACTTAAAATAAAAATACATTATACTAATAAAGAAATTAAAATTGTATATAGTGCTTATACAATTGAATTTTTTTTAATATCTAAATTATTATTACTTTTCAAAATCTTAAATAAAAGTGTCAAACACATTTTTTAAAAAGACAAAGTATAAAGTGAAAATGATTTATACATGAACAACGAATGGTATGAGCAAAACAAACTAAGACTTTTTAGTGAAAACAACTAATACTCTTTAGTGAAAACAACTAATACACTTTAATGGTTCATGTATTGACCAATTTCACTCTATATATACTCTTTTAAAAAATATATATATTTATTTCAAATTAAAGTATTGCTCAAGTATATTTAATAAAGAAAATTCAACTTACATCAAATTAAATATTTTTTTCACATATGTTTAATAAATTAAAAATCATTAGCAAACCAAATCAACATTTTTTTTTGAAAAAAATTAACAACTAAGTTAAATATTGGTAAAGGAAGTATACTTTTTAAATCAAAACTCTTATTGTTTTCAAATCTCAAACAAGAGGGTTAATAATTAAAGTGTATTAGTTGTTTTCACTAAAAAGTAATGTTTGGTTAGAAGGTTTGGAGGGGTGTGGAATGGAATCAAAGTTATAGTGTGTCTTTGGAATTACATTATTATGACTTTAATTCCTTAAAAGTGAGGAACCTTCGTGGTCCATGTATAAATCATTTTCACTCTATACTTTGTCTTTTTAAAAAATGTGTTTGACACTTTTATTTAAGATTTGAGTAGATTTTATATGAAAACGCTTCATAATAAGCTTAACATGAAATAATAATTTAGATTTTAAAAAAATCAATTGTATAAGCAATATATACAATTTTAATTTATTTATTAGTATAATGTATTTTTACTCTACACCGGAAAATCGTGCAACATGGCCGGGAATAGAGCACAGCCCGTCGCCTGGAAACCGAGCTACTCAACGCTCAAACCGAGTCCAATACATCCAAATCGAGCACACCATGTCGTAGCCTTCGTCTCGGTTTGGGAGTATTCGTCTCGGCCAAGCCCATTTCATGCAATCCGAGAATTCAATGCCGAAGCTATTCTCTCGGTTTAGAGGTATTCATCTCGCCCGAGCCCAGAGCTACAAACCGAGATGGATCAACGACCGAGTCAGAGGCGAGTCCGAACTGAGTCAACTCGGTAGATGGGTAAAAAAAGTGCGAAAATTCATATTTTATGGGATTTAAATGCAATTTCGTCTCAAGCCCTCATCCACACTTTAAATATCATTTTTCATGAGATTTAAAGAGAGACAACAACAATACACTCATAGCTAAGAACACTAATTCCCCTAGATTTTTTTCTTCTTTTCTTTTTATTTTTCTTTTGATTTTCCTTTAAATTCTCTAGCTTAAATTAGATTAGATTAAGCTTTCAATTGAGTGTTACTTTCAATTTAAGCAAGGACTCTCAAGTTTTGTAGCTAAATCAATTCCTAAGAGGCGACTTCTTTCCTTAATTTCATTTGCCTTTGGTTTAATTTCTTGTTTATGGATTACTGTTCTTTATTTTATATGAGTTTATTTGATATTGTGCTTAGCTAATTGCCTTGTGTTTGGGTGTTTGAATTTACATGGGTAATTGAGTATTTGATTTGATTTGTGATATCTATTCTAGTTGAAGGTCAATCTATTAGGATTATGGACTTTGGTTGTTCGATTTCATGATTGCTCTTGTAATTCGTATTTAGATTGTGTGTTTATCGCAACGAGAGTTGGGTCGATGCATGATCTTGTATGGGTGTGAGTGATTTATGCGATTTGAGTGGATATTGAGGTATCGCAACGAGAGTTGAGTATTTTTATTAGAACCCCATATTCCTACACTTGTTGCTTAATTGAGAAATTGGTGATAAGTGAGAAGATTAACGATCCAATGTTTTCATTTGAAGTGTTTACCTAGGCTTATCTAGTACGGTGAATACGTGATGTTTAGTGATTGCTTCTATAGTTGATCGGAAACTTGAATAATTATTACTTATCAATCGTGTACTTGATTCTCATGTGATGATGAACACCC
Organism: Ballota nigra; assembly: GCA_947034835.1. NCBI lineage: Eukaryota > Viridiplantae > Streptophyta > Magnoliopsida > Lamiales > Lamiaceae > Ballota > Ballota nigra. Next base: position 18,570,072 of record OX344730.1, read on the forward strand.
GAACACGTCTCGTTTTCTTATTTGAAAAATCTCTAAAATTGTTTATTGCTTTCATTTTGTTAATTGCTTTGATTTGTTTAGTTGCTTTCATTTGTGTTTTAATTTCGAGAAAATCCCGTTCCTAAAACCTTGATCCGCACTAACGGGCCGACGCATAGCATTAAGGCTATACTAGCCACTAGTCCCGTGGTTCGATATTTAACTTGGTCAATTGCCTTACTATAACAATGATCTCGTACACTTGCGAGTTGTTGAATTTGTGCTTTAACAAATTTGGCAATCACTATTAAACTAAATCTCCAGATGAGATTGATGGACGTTGTAACCGCGTATTTATACGGATCACTAGATGCCGACATCTATATGAAAATTCCTGATGGATTTAAGATTCCCCATATTAGGAATGATGAAAATCGCAGTATAACATAAAACTGCAGAATTTATTGTACGGCCTAAAACAACCAGGTCTAATATGGTACAACCAACTTAATGAATTCCTCCAGAAGAAGGGATACACAAACAATATAGCTTTCCTTTGCGTATTTATAAAGAAATCGCAAAGTGGTTTTTGCATCATATATGTATATGTTGACGATCTAAACATAATCGGAACATGTAAAAAGATTGAAGAAGTCAGTTCAATCTTGAAAGCTAAATTCGAAATAAAATTTTTTGGCAAAACCAAGTATTGCCTCGGCCTGCAGATCGAGCATCTCCCTGAAGGAATTCTTATACTCCAGTCAACCTATGTGAAAAAGGTAATGGAGAGATTTCAAGATCTTGGATTGCTTTACCCTAGAAACCAAGATAGAACCTTGGTAGGTTATGCGGATGCTGGCTATTGACAAGATCCCCACAATGCCATATCTCAGACTGGTTACGTTTTTATCTGTGGTGGTACTACAATCTCATGGAGATCGGGTAAACAAACTATGGTTACCACATCTTTAAACCACTCAGAGATAATAACTTTGTTTGAAGCCTCACGAGAATGTGTTTGATTGAGATTATTGGTAAAACACATTAGTGACTCGTGTAGTGTTGCTAAAAATGATACATCCCCTACTGTTATATTTGAAGACAACGCAACCTATATCACACAAATGAATAATGAGTATGTTAAGGGAAACCTGACAAAACATATTTCACTGAAATTTTTCTACCTATACAAACTCCAGAAGAGTGACATAATTACCATACAACAAGTGCGATCTAGTGACAATCTAGCAGATCTGTTCACTAAGTCTCTACCTACCTCTACTTTTGAAAAATATATTTATGGTATTGGGATGCGAAGGCTGAAGATTGGATCTGGAAGATCAATAGTTGCACTCCTCCTCAGTTAAACAATTTTCTTGCTACCTAGCATGTGGAGTTTTCTGACGAGACATATACGTTGCGTCGTAATATCCAAGGGATAGTGTTGTAAATCTAGAAAATTTGATGTGTACATTACTTATAGGTCAAGTAACGTAATAGGTGATTAGTGTGATAATTGCTCGAAATTCATGCATTTTATTGGCATATTTTATTGAATTTTGTGTGATTATTTACATTGATTTGATATTTTGTGCTTAATTATCGAGAAAGGTAGTGTTTTGTTAGTTTCGCTGGAATTGAAGTGATTTTTGGTCAAAAATGGTGAAGAATTGAAGAAAGATTGAAGAGTGGAGTTAAAGGGTTAAAAAAGGAGTCAAAACAGAGCTCATTCGGCCAAGAAAAGAGGCCACTCGGCCGAGTAAAGAGGTTTTGGCCGAGTGGAAATCTCTGGAAGATTCACTCGGCCAAAATGAAGTTCCACTCGGCCGAGTAAAGAGATTTTGGCCGAGTGAGGCAAAAATAGGAAGAACTCGGGCAAAAGAAGAAGCACTCGGCCGAGTGAAATGGTTTTGCCCGAGTGAAATGCTGGCAAACTCAAGAAGCGGGATTTTTGGATAATTCGGGGATTTAATTGCAATTTCGTCCTAATACCCTCACTCCCCGCTATAAATACCTCCAATCATCAGAATAGAAGGAGAATCATCATACGACAGTTACCAACACAATAGAGTTCTCATCCCCTAGATTAGTTTTTTTTTTTTCATTTTTCTTTTCATTTCCTTTCAATTTCTTCATAGATTAGATTAGGTTTATCTTTCAATTAGTGATTGTTTACATTCAAGCAAGGATTGAAGAACATTGCATAGATTAATTTCTATTCCATCATGAGAGGTGATATCTTTCCATTACTATTTCCATTTCAATTGCAGTTTATTTTAATTTCTATTAGATTAATTGATTGTTTATCTTTCTTAGCCATGCATATCTCTTCTAGAACCATGAGCTAAGTCTTCTATGCTTTGGATGATTTAGATAATGTGATTATTGAAGTTTTGGTTTGATTTATGCCTTGATTATGATGAATTGAATGATTAGATTCCTAAATTGTGGATTACTTGAGTTTTGATGATTTATTTCTAGTAGATTATGCATTATATTTGGATTCGCGATATACGAGAGTTGAGCTAGTTCAAATGTGTGTTTAATCGAGCGAAATGTGTTATCAAGTGCTATAGTTAGACGTCTAAGACATCGAGAGATGCTAGATAGTCTAGAACACTCCAAATCGGGCATCGAAACCTTCGAAACAAGAGTTTGTTGATTAGATGAGATTAATTTGATCTAGTCTAATCATGATATGAAACATAAGAAGGACATAAATTAAGCTAGCTTTGATAATTGTATAATCGACGTCATCCGAAGCATATCTCCCCTTGCACTTCATCTAACAAAGTTAGATAGATTTTCATTTCTCGCTTGATTTGATTTTCTTGTTTAGTAGTGTAATCAACCCGAGCTTGTACTTTTCATTTCATAGCATGCAAACGTGAATCAACTTAGCTAACCACTTGTTTCCCTAGGGTTCGATTATTTTATTACTTGGTCAATTGCCTAACTATAACAACGATCTCGTACACTTGCGAGTAGTTCGATTTTGTGCTTTAACGAAATTGACAATCAATAGGCTTTTAGGATTTTCTATTATTATAAATATATTCATGCACTTAGTATTGTATACACACAACAAAATATAGTGAAAAACTCCTGGTTTGGTACACCCCCAGACGTAGTCAATATTGACAAATTGGGTAAACAAATCGTTGTTCCTGCTTTGCGCTCTTTATTTTACAACAAAATCAAATATAAAAATATTTATAATGAATTATACAATACAATATTCTGAATTTTAGTTTAGAAATTGCCTAATATCAAGGGAATTATAAGATGAATCGACTAACTAATTAACATTATTTTTATAAATACATAATTAGTTTGATCTAGAGTTGTTTCTAAAATGAAAAAAATATAAAATGGTTTAAAAAAGGAACACTAATTACAAATTGGTGTTGTGAAAAAAAAAAATTATGCTACTATACAATTTTTTTAGGGGCACTTGCAGTAAGGTTAACTTTCAAACTCTAAATTGCTTACAAGTGTAGTACCTTTTTACAATTTCAATGAGATTAACTTTTCAGACACTATTCATTGATTAGACATCTATCTTTTAAATTTATTTTCAATATTTTAATTTGACATATTTTTTGTCCATTTTTTTAAAATTACAACTTTTTCCCTACATTTATTTATTTTGTAATTATTCTAGCAAATTTATAGTACAAAAGATAATAACATAGTACAAATTTGAACAATGTATAAATTTTAATTTAACAAATGAATTATCTGTAGTACAAGAGTGTGGGCATTAGTGCAAATGAATTGTTTGTACTATGGACTAAACATTAATACCACATAATATACATTTTATTAATAAACAATTATCTTCTCCTCCTTCTATTCTCTTGTTCTCCTCCTTCTCCTGTTCTTGTTTGCATAGTCCTCCACTTCCAACATAATTTCCCTATTATAAAATAAACATATAATCCTTACAGGGTTCAAATAATTTACAAAAGAATCCAATTTACATATAATAAACAACATATGACAACACTTTTGTTCTAATTTTCATATAGTATCAGATTAGTTTTTTCAGGGTTTTTTATTAAATCTTCCAAAATATAATTCTCATATCTTCCAAAATATAGTTCAGCTCTTAAAGTGATTCCCTATCTTTTTTGTATAATCTATTTTCTCCTCTACCAACAACATATTTTCCCTATCACAAAAAAATAAAAATAAATATAAAATCATTAACATATCATAGAATTTTCCCTACAGAAAACCAAATGACAAGTTTCATTAGACACAAATCTGGGTAGAAATCACAAGTTTCTGTAAACTAGTCGCACTCATCAGCAGAAATCTAACCATTTCGACAACATAGGGCTCATTAACATAGCAATATGTCATCATGGTTTTAAGGCTGGGAAAGGTAGCCTCCCGTGAATCCCAGAACTTGTCTATATCAAACTCATATGCCTCAATCCACAAAATAATTTCCAAACATAATTTCTCTAACACAAAATAAACATATAATCCTTCAAACTCCAAATAATTAGTAAAGAACCCAAATAAAATAGACATTAAAAATTGTACTAATTTCCCCTCTCCTTTCCTGTACTAATTTTCCCTCCGGCTTTCAAAATCTCACACCCACCCTTTCTGCAACAAATAGCCCCCATACTTAAAACCTCACCCTAAAAAAATCCACACCCACCCTCTCCTGTAACAAAATAACCATCATCTTCAAAAAAACCCAAAAAAAAAAAACACAACATAATCAAAAGAAAATTCTAATCCGCGGTGTTTTTTATGCGTACCTTACTAGCCCGTCACTGGAAAATACTCGATCCTCTAGATGCCGAATAGATCGGCGGCAAGTGGGGCGCAGGGGGGCGCGTGAAAAATTCCTTGAGAGAGTTCCATAGCTTGGCGATATGTGGGAGCTTGGAGGCGGAATACGATGTGCCAGAGCTTAGAGGTGGAGGGAAATCGCTGGTCCGATCGCCCGATCTTGTGGTGGCCGGAATATTTTGACGGGAGGCTTCTGCCGATTTCATTGAGAGAGAGAAAGAGAGAACTTTGAATTTTGAAATCTCATATCTATTGTAATGTGAGAGATGGGAGATAAAAGGGATGTATATATTATTAAAAAAAATTAAAATATATAAATATATTACTCCCTCCGATTCAAAATGTTTGATGTTTTAGGATTTGTTGTGAGAATTAAGAAGTGGTATATAGTAACTATTATACCCTTATGATATATTGATTGAAAAAGAGGTTTATGGAAAGTCAAGTAGTTTATTTATGGTGTAACATTATTATTATTAAAAGGTAAGAAAAAATTATGAGTGATATTTTAGGGGGATTTAAATAGGGGCATAATAGGAAAATAAGGTGCAAAATACCCTAAAACATCAAATATTTTGAAACAAAAAAAACACCCTAAAACATCAAACATTTTGAATCGGAGGGAGTATTAAATTAAAAAAGTTAACTTCTATGCAATTTAAAAAAGGTGGTTAACCCCATTGTAATTTTGATCCAAAATACTACACCCTATTGCAATTATCTTTTTTTTAAAAATTAATTTAAGAATTTTTTTTTTTTAACAAAATGCCCATTTCTAAAATTTAAGTTGTGTATAATAATATCCAAAGTCCAAAGTCAAACTCTTCCTTTACCCATTAAATTCAAACGAGAGTAAAATGACGAAAATGGTCCTAAAGGTCAAAAAAGAGAAAACACACGCTCACAGTCACTTGAGGAAAGGGGAAATTGCAATGGGCAAGTGAATTCAGAGTTCCTTCACCAAACTGGAAAACCCTATTGCACAAAGAGAAGAGGGAAGAAGAGGAGAGAGAAGGAGGAGGAGAAGCGAGAGAGACTTTTCAGCCATGTCCAATTCCTCACCCTCTTTACAACCTCTGGAGCAACAACAGACCCGTGAATCCGACGCCGGACTTGAAGATTCCTCTTCCCCGATCCAAGAAACCGCAAATCAACCCGACCCACCACCGAAATCCCACCCAGAAACAGTCCCGCAGAATCTCGATTCAGAGTACAATAGCCCAGAAGAAGAGGAAGAAGGCGAAGAAACTGAGGAAGGGCAACAGCGAGAAACCCCCGCAATTTCATCTGGTAAGTCTCTCCATATTGACCCCCCAATCACCGACCCCCACTCCGATGCCGCTCTTACGTCGCCCTCCGGGGACACCAGTACCCGCCGAGGAGCGGGTAAGCGGAAGGTGGGTAAGGGCAAGACCCACGTCAAGAAACGCCAGGCGATTGAGGAAAAAATTAAAAATTTAATGAAATATTTGAATCCCATTCCCTTTATACCCACCAGGATTCTTGATTTCACCAAGCATGAAGAGCTTTTGAAGAAGCTTGGTTTGTGGGACTTTGTTCACATAGATTTTGATAGGGAGTTTAGGGTTGACTTGATTGCCCAGTTAGTTGCTACTTATAGCCCTAAATTACGGGCTAGCTATGTGAATGATTATCGTTTTAGGGTCAATAGAGCGGACTTAGCTCGTGCGTTTAAGTTGCCTTTGAAGAAAGAGAGGGGAAATGTGAGTGGGATGGAAGTGGACTTGACTTCCGAGGCTTTATCGGAAGATTCGATAGGGTTCATGGTTGATTTTCTGTCGGAGTGGGTGCTCTTGCACGAGGATACGTGGATGATGCCAAATGAAGTGGCTGATTGGTTGAAGTTGATAAAGGATGGACACCCTGAAAAGGTGGATTGGGCCGGGTTGCTTTGGTTCATGGTGGAGAAGGAGCTGAAGCAAGGGGGGCAATTGACGGATTGTTACTATGCACCACATCTGCAGCACTTGATAAAGTTTCAGCGGGAGGGGATAATCTCCAAGGAATTGCCCCCTTCTGAGGAACTGGGGGTGGATGCAGAAGCTAAGCAAGAAGTGGATGCAGAAGCTAAGCAAGAAGTGGATGCAGAAGCTAAGCAAGAAGTGGATGCAGAAGCTAAGCAAGAAGTGGATGGAGAAGCTAAGCAAGAAGTGGACGGAGAAGCTAAGCAAGAAGTGGATGGAGAAGCTAACCAAGAAGAGGACAGCATTAATGTGGAGAAGGGCGTTAATTTGGAGGATGCCAATGATGTTGGTTCGATTGCTACTCGTAGAGAGGAGGATTTGATCGTAGGGGGGCCAAGCACTGAACTGACACTTGGACAGGATGGTGAGAAAGAAGATGGAATGAAAGATGTTGAAATGATGGATGTTGAGAAATCTAAGGATAGTGATGAAGAGGGTGGAGAAGAGGAGCTAGATGGTGGGGATGAGCAAGGGCAGTGGCTTTTGAATGGGAAAAACGATCTTGGGGAGCATATCATGCAGCGTTGTGGTGTAGTCAACACCGAGGAATTCAGCAGATTTGACTTCAGGAAAGATGAAGAGGAAGAGGAAGAGATGGATGGGGAGGAAGAGATTGATGGGGAGGAAGATGGGGAGGAAGCAGTGAATGGATTTCATTTATACACTAATGATGGTGCTCTTGAAGGGGATGGGTTCACTGGGAATTTACTTGAAGGAGTGGAAGGAAACCACCATATGGGCTTTAGTTCACAGGATCAGCTTCATGACCCATCTCCCATGGATGTTAGGGGCGATATGCAGCACATGTCTTCTGCTCCCTCGTTCTTCAACAATTCTGGTAAGCGTGTGCTCGAACATGACAATGGTATCGCGCATCATTCCATTGATGACAGCAACAAGAGATTGAGGATCAACGAATCCTGGGACAATAAGCCGCTAGATATTGGAATGTGCATGGATCAAATTGCACAAATCGCTGAAAGAGCTAAGGTGTTATGGACTGAGAAAGAAAATACCGTGGTACAGTCAAATATGAACCAACAGATTTTGCTTAATGAGGTGCAGAAAAGGGATTCTGTGATAGAACATTTGCATAAGGCCAGAGTGGAAGAGGCGGAGAAAAAGGATAGGGTAATTTTCCGCCTTGAACGTGAATTATATTTAATGGGGGGTGTTCTGGATGGCTATAGGAAGGCCTTGAAGGACGTCCAAAAGTCGTTTGCAGAATACAGGGAACGAGCTAATCTTGCTGAAGAATCAACTTACAAGGATACTGGAGAAGGGGGTCTTATGTTGACTGCTCCAGAACTAGAGAAGCTTCGCAAGAAACGGGAGGACGAATACAAGATGAAATGCTCAATTCTTGAACAGAATATTAAGGAAATACAAGAGGATCTTGAGGATAAGTTCAGTGTCTATGCTGAGAAGGTGAATCAGTTGGATAAGAAGTTGGAAGGTCTTGAGGCTGATGGTAAAGAGCTTGTTTCGTTGTATGCAAAAAGAAAATTCCCACCAGCTGAAGAAGAAGCGGCTGAAGTTTCTGAATCTCTACCAATCCTAGAACCCGAAGAAAACGTGGCTGAAGTTTCCAAACCTCTACCGAACCCAGAACCCAAAGAAAGCGTGGCTGAAGTTTCCAAACCTCAACCAAATCCAGAATCTGAAGAAAAGGCGGCTGAAGTTTCCATGCCTCTACCAAATCCAGAAATTGAAGAAAAAGTGCTTGAAGGTCTCGAGTCGCAACAAGTCCCAGAACCAGAAGCAAATGCACCTGGAGCTTCAGAGCCTCTACAAGATCCTGAGACCGATGAAAAAGCGCCTGAAGTTGCAGAGCCTCTACTAAATGAGTAATTATTTCTCTAGAACCTTTACTTTAATCTGGTAAAATTTAGGTGTGTTCAGTGATGCTGATGTAAATTTACCATTTTGTCCATTTTATGATGCATACTCGATTCAGGATGTGCTCCTGCTGCTTAAACTTTTGATATGCTGATGATTTTACTAGTTAGTTTCTAATGATCTTGATCCATGAGTAAGAAATTGTTGGTGGAGCACTATGACTTAGTTCATAGATGGGATTATATGATTTTGACATGTGTGATGTTGCTGTAGTTCTTGATCATCTCGTGTTTACTTGGGATTTCTTCTCGTGTTTTTTGACCTCTGTTTTGCTGGTTTCCTCTGTTTGACTTGAACTATTGAATCCTTCATGTTTTTTCACCTTGCATTTAGAATGTTTTTGTTACAAATAATGTAATATAACCACATGTTACTCCTACCTGAAAATGAAGGAAGTAATTAAACACGGCCTCTCAAGCTCATCACTGGTTCATTCATTACCTATAAAACGAGTCTCTAATGGATCGTTAATTCGTTATGCTGTTTTTTTCCCCCCAAAAATTGATTACCATTATAAATTCTTGAAAATGTCAACTGTTGAGATATAGGTTATTTCTTGTATTTATTTTAGCTATCAGGTATGATAACTGGGTAGATAGGATTCTCTCAAGGCTGATGGTGGTTGAAGAACCTATGTAGTGATTCTAAAAAGAAATTAATTTCTAGTCTTTCCCAGTAAAAACGTAGATCAGTTTATGAAAATGTAGTTTCTTGGGATTCTGTGTTCTGGATTTGTTTTGTTGATGAACTTGGTCTGTCGTTTGCTTTTTGAATCTTTTTTTTTTTTTGGGTAGGTTTTTCTGAAGTTCTATAATTTGAATTAGAGGTCGAATGATTTTAAGTCATCCTGTATAAGGTGATTAGTGTTTGTTTATGTATAGGCAAATCTCTTTAGGTTGTGTTTGGATGGAGGGATTTGAGTTATGGATTTTAAATCCACAACCTAAATTCACTCCACTTGTTTGGGTAAGATTTTTAAATGGATGAGTGTTAAATACTTAGCTTTAATCCCAGTTTAAATTGGAGAATTTTCAAATACTTAGCAAAACCATGTCATTTGAAATCATAAATTTTTAAATCCATTCATTTCAAATTTCTTGGATTTCAAATGATTTTTTTTTTAATAGACATTCAAACACAACTTAGTGTACTTGATATTTGGAATTTGTGCAGCGTCAACTTCAACATAGTCACCTAATTTGTTTTTTTTTTTTTTATCGATAAATGTTAGTTATTAGAAGTTAGTAGTTAGTACACCAAGCCCCCATACTCCAAGTATTCTCCAAGCCACCTTATAACTCCCTCCAATTCGTTCCCAAAGGGAATCGAACCTGGGTCACTCACTAAAGTGAGGAACCCAGTGGCCAGGTGGGCTAAGCCACCTGGTTACATAGTCACCTAAATAACTTCCGCGTGGATTTTTTTTATTTTTTTTTATTTTGGACGTCCCAACTCTTTTTTCAAATTCTTAAAAAGGAAATCATTTATACTCACAAAAGTCAATAAAACACTTTTTATTATTTTATTATTTAATTTTATACTCACGCACTCCACTTTTTCTTAAATATTGTGCAAAGTCAACTATGAAATAAAACCGGGGACGGAGGTAGTATAATTTTTCTAAAACATGTCCAAAATGTATTTTGTTGCATCATCTAGATTATGTTTATGCCATTAAGTACAAAGTGCTTTGACTTAAAGCTGTCTTCATTAAAGTATAAAGCACTCATGCAAATAGAGTAGGTTTTTTTTGCATCCGCTGCGCAATGTAATTTAAATGTATTTTTAATTTATATTCATTGTTTTTATTGAAAAATACAAATAAAAAAGCTGATATTGTATAAAAATGTGCTCGATTTGCAAGGTGTACAAATGCATATAAAACTGTTTCTTGTAAACAATACACGTACTAAAAAAATGTTATTGAAATTGTGCTAAACAGATAAAATAAAATCTTGCACTTCTGAGAGCTTATGGCGCAAACAAATCAAGAATTGAAATATATCATTAATTAACTAAAGATAGAATATTGAATAATAAACAATATTCGAATAAATAAGAGACAAGATGAATGTATTTACAAATGGGATTCTTTCTTCTAATCTTGAAATAAAAAATCTTAATAATTGAGATACAGAGAAAAACTAAAAGACAGGACAAGGGCCATTGTTCTGACAATCAACCTGACAATCTCTTCTTTAGTACATTACATACACATTCATGCATACATCCCAACACAAACTCATGATCAATTGACCACCAAATGATTTTCTACAAGAAACTGACAAAGTTTTTAAAGAATAAATATGATGACAAAAAAGGAAATAAAGAATAAAAAAGATACCACACACTCATCCCTAAGCTTGAGAAATTAATAGAGAAAAGAGAATTTTCCTAAGCCCAAAAAAAGAAGGGCTTCTTATTTTGTGAACATGATTACTGGTTGAATTGGCCACCTTATAATCTGCTTCACATCAATGAATCTGCAAGCCTGCTTTTATTGGGAAGTAGCACTGTTCCTGCACAATGAAAAAAAAAAATTGAGTATACTTTTAAAATGTTATTGATACTATTTAATAGCAGCAAAGGAATAATAAATTTGAAGTTTGGTAAAACTGAGTTTTCAAAACTGAAATTTGTGAAAAGACGAAAAAAAAAATGGGCATGACATTTGGATATTTTCTATATTGCATTGCTAGATAGTGCTCAATAGTGCATTAGTGTGTTGTACCCCCTGTTTCAGTGTATTATATTGTGCTACATATTATGTGGTGCAACACCCTGAAACATTTGCTTTAAAAACATGTTAAAAGAGAATGTAGAGTATAATAAGTACCTTAATTAGAATAATAGTGAGATTAATTAGTTGACAGCTAATTGCTCTTTCTCAGTATCAGCAACTCTTGATGGTGATTTTGGGACCGTACCATTCTCCATCTTCTTCGAATTCTGTTGGTAGTATATTTGCCTCAGCCTCTCAATTTCCCTCTTCAATGCTTCTTGATGAGCTAAAATTCAGATAAATATTGATCACAATTTAGAAAGGGAGATTACTATCATATAATTAAGGCCCATTACTTGGGCTTTAATTTCATTATTTATCACAGCAAATAAATATTCCATCCGCACATGATAAGGCATGAATTTTGGTAGTTTATTTTCCACGTTTCAATGTACTAATTAATATCTTTAATTAACATCTAATTACTGTCAGAAAAATAAACAAATGTAACATTTGAGTAAAATATACTAAAGTCCAAGATTAATATTTTTTCCAACTATGTATGATCAATCAACAAATGGGAGGGCAAAGGGTGGGTGCTGTCACATTTATTATTGGCATCTGTTAATGTATGGACCATGATTGGTATCAGAAATTCAAATATATTTATTAAATTTTGGGTCTTAGAAACTTGTAATATAAGTTTGTATTAAGATCTGAGTGAGGAATCTTTAATATTATTAATATATTTGAGTTTTTTTTTTTTTTTTTTTATGTGTATATATTTTTGTTTTTCTTCATATTTTCGTGCATGTGGAGATATCTACCTCATAGGTGCTACTTGAAAAGAGTATGTATCATTCATTTATGCGCAATAAAACATAGCCATGTGAATATCTGCCAAATAAATATTGGACACTGAGTTAAATTAAAATCTACAACTAATTGAAACTACTTTTTACTAGTTGAAAAGTTATGAAATAGAGACATAATCATATGGAAAGGAATTTGGATTTGCATTTTTGCAGTAAGAGTTGTGACCAATCAGAATTAATGCCCATATAATCATGCACTTAAAAAATCTCTCTAATTAATGCCAAATTGGAAACATATAAATTTATAAAAAGAAAATTGAAAACTAAATAAAAGTAAATACTTACCATCTTTGAAAAGTTTATCTTGAGCTAAAGCTGCTATTCTTTGCTTGAGAACACTGTTATCAACATTTAGTACAAGGCGCTGGTGGTCCAGAAAAGCTACCCTTGGAGATAACACTGAAACTTCGGCCTTCACAATTCAACAAAATTAATTACTTTAAATTTTAAAATTGAAGAGAGTACAAAACACCAATGCACGTGGTGCAAACAATTTGCATTTACATACTTGAAGTGAAGTAACGCTGCGTTCTAGCTCAGATATGTACTGCAATTTCCTCACTCGTGACCTTTGTGCAGATTGCCGGTTTGCCAAAATTCTATATAATCGAAAATCAGTTTAATTACAATTATATATGTCACATATACATACTTATTCATGCAAAAAAAAAAAAAAATACTAGAAATGAATGAGTACCTCTTGATCCTTTTTGGGTCAACAATCTTGTCGCTAGGATCTTCTGGTGTGGTTGCATGTAGAGAATTGAATCCCTCAGATTTGCATGAGCTCTCATCCTCTTCGGGCTCGCTCTTGGGCTGGACCTGCATCTGGTGTAGATGATCGGACGGCCCGTCGTCGTTGATGCTGTTGTGATCGGAGGGCGAGGAGGGGTTGGAGCACGACATGGTGGGCCCCCCCACGACGACGTCGTCGTTGAACATGGACATGAGCTGGTCGTCGTCGAACCTCTCGAAGTCGTGGCCGGCATTGTGGTGGCCGGCGGAGGATCTCCGGCACTCCTCTACCATGGGGGCCTCAAGGAAGGCGATGGAGTCGCTCATCGACCGCCTGTGGGACCCCCGACGGGTCGACGAGAAGTCGAGGAACTCGTCGACCCAGGAGGAGCCGGGGTTGATCGGCGCCTCCATTTTGTGGTGGGAGAAATCGGGCCAATTTGAGGCAGTCATGCTAGGCACTTTTGGAGGTAATTGAGCCATGTTGGTGTTGGTGTTGGTGTTGTGGTAGTAAAGTGTAGGTAACCCCACTATAATGTGATGTATATAAATTGAACCAAACTCTACAATATGTAACCAAAAGGGCCTTATATATACACACACTCACATGCAAATTGTAGACAAATATAAATAAATAATTCGGGAAAAGAAGATAGCCACAAGAACATCATCATCACATCCTTCATTTAAAATACAAAAGATAAAAATGCCTCACATGGATATATGTACTGCATTGTGACCGTGATAAAAGATGATGTGAATATTCACTATTGAAGATTAAATTGAATGTAGTCACAATAAATTGAAAGATTATAGGAGAAAGAAATTATATATTCCCTTCGTCCCAATATAAACTTCTCATTTTACCATTTTGATATGTTCTGCAGTAAACTTCTTTTTTTTTTTTTACAACCTATTTTTTACTTTTGCATTAATACATTACATTTTTTTGCCTATCATTTTACTTGTACAATAATTATTATTTTATTTTGATCTACATATCCAAAAATTATGAAAATTTAAGAGTGGGGGAAGGGAGTATTTTATTTTAAAATGAATGGGATAAAAGTTGGATAATTGAATAAAAAGAAAAGAAAAAAGGGAGTTTTATGAGTACTGTATATGATGGTGGGGTCACATGGGGGGAAGATTAGGACAGCTATCAACAGCTGGTAGGGGGGAGAGGTTGAGTCCCAACGGTATCTCTGGAAAGAAGTCAGTAGTTTATTTATTAGTGAGTGGGAATCAGAAACCACGTGCCCTTGTGGCCTTCTACTCTCATTATTTATGCATTTCAAACAACATTCCTCTCTGTTCATCTCCACCTTCATCAACCCCATTACAGCCGTTGGATCGTTCCTCTCTCACAGATCACCCTCAAATCTAAACCTTATTCGGGTTCATCAAAGAGAGACTGATTGAATGAATGAATGAATATATATATACTCTGAAATTATTTTTGCTTATATAAATTGTAGTAAATTGATACTGAAATTATTTTATGTCCTATATGTAGAAGATTGCATGTGCAGCTGAAAATATTCGTAGTAATCATTATAAAACGAATACTATAATTTATTTTACGAAATATATTGTGTTATATGTTTTTAAACTCTAAAATCAAACGTATTTTCATTCTCTTGCCATTTTGCGTTAGTCATATATATATATATGTATATATATATTCCACTAGAGTAATTAATTGTTTCAAAGTAATATTCAGAATTGTAAAATGAAATTATAAAGCTAACTCTAGTTTTTGGACAACCAAAACACATATGGAATTTGTGACAAGACAAAGTATAGAGTGAAACTGGTTTATACATAAATCATTGAAGGGTATTAGTTGATTTTATTGAAAAATATTAGTTGTATTTACTGAAGAGTATTACTGATTTACACTAAAGAGTCTTAGTTGTTCAATAAAAATGAACTAAGATTTTTTAGTGTAAACCAGTAATATTTTTCAATAAAAACAACTAATACTCTTAAGTAAAAACAACTAATACCCTTTCATGATTCCTATATAATCCAATTTCACTCCATACATACTCTTTGTGACAAACCTTGATCTTGTTCAGTTGTTTTAATAACCAATTAACCAGCCAAGAATACCTAGGATGTGTTTTCTAAAAAATGATAGGATAATTAACTAGAATCACTTTAAAAGAGAAAAGAAAAAAGAAGTCAAGTTTCTAACAAAAAAAAAGTATATGCACTGTTCATCAGTGTTTCAAAATATTCCCTAATCAGTAATTTACTTAGTTTAGAAAAGGGTACGGCTAAACAGACCCCGGATATACTATACACACCCAGTACTATATATATCTCATTCATAATATAATTTATTTTTAAATTACTATAGATACCCCAATTTTAAACAATTATACCCTCATTACGAAAAAAAAAAAAAACTAAATAATTAAAATAATACACATTCTTCTAGTCATTGAAAAAAAAACGTGATTTTATTTTTGAATGTGGAAGAATAAATTGTGTCAAAATTCACATTTTATTCTTACACGGTTTCTCCGCATCGCAATTTGAGTTCGTGGATTATCAACCCAAAAATGTCGATCAATTCGTTGTTCATGGAATCATGAATTATCAGTTCAGGCAATTCATTCCACCTAAGGTTTCATGGTTTCTGATGAAAAAATCATTTATATCAAGATTTGTTACTGTCCAACCAACGAGACAACATTGATCTATTTCATCTCTTCATTTTTCTTTATAAGCCCTTCACCGATCAAAAGAGAATCATGTAGGAAAAATTCAACATATTGGGCTTACACGTGTCAAATTAAATGTGTATGGTTGTCTTAAAGTGGCCCAATTAAGTGATCCACTAAAGTTTAAGTTATGGGCTAATATGAGTACTAAATAATCATGGGCTTTATATGTGTAGAAACCATTGAGTGATTTTCTATTTGTTGAGGGACCAAATAGAAAATACAGGAAACTTATTTTATAAGTTAGGGTTATGGTCCCCAAACATTAGTACGTTCATTCCACAATCTGTATTCTCTCTACGGAAAAGTAACAGCGGGTGAAACTGATAGTTTGGGAAATCAAACCAGTCTAAGGGATAAACTAATCATGGATTCAGGTACGCTTCCGCTTTATGATTAATATTCTTCTTGTTTCGGTTAATCATCGTAGATACTATTTGGATCTAAAGTTTATTATGATCAACAATTGGTATCAGAGCCAATCTACGCATGATTTTCTGAAAGTTTGGAAGAAATAACTCTTAATTTTCTGAAATTAAGGGATTCATTAATATGTTCCATCCAAATAATTTTCAATTCCCAAAATAACAAAACAGCAATGCCGTTTCGTGAGTTTTTGCAGAACAAGAACATGAATTATTGATTATGGAATACATGGGCTATAATGCTATTAGTTTATTAATGTGCATCAGTGATTTTGGGATCTGTGAATTTGTGTTTTGTGATATCTGCAATGATTATTAATTTTATTAAAAAAAAAAAATTGGTTAAGGTCCTGTGTTATTGTGCTAATAACACAAATTGGATATATGTTAAAAATTATAATTCATCTTTGTTGGGCATCTCATGTTCCTATTTAATTTTACTAATATTTAAAATGGTTTAATTGAATCACGAAGTCGCCAAAGTGACCTCTCTTGAGAAGATTTTTCCATTGAAAATATTGGGATAGTTGTGTAAGTGTAAATTCATGCGGATATTAATCGGCCCAAAGGAAGATTAATATTTGGCTCGAAATACACGAACACCTGTAATGATAAATACGTGACAATTAAAAGTTTTCATGTGACTAATTAGTCGGCCCAAAGGAAGGCTATTAGTTGACATGAATTTATTGTCCGTATTTGATCAATACACAGAGGTTACCACTTACGAGTTAATATTACTGTCCAAAGACTTGATATTAATGTTGTGTTCGGTATCTCGAGATGTTGCCATAATATTTGAATTTATTAATTGTTTATGTGGTTGGTGTAAGCATGACGGTCATTTTTATTCTCTGTTTTCAGCTATATCTGCCACTTCTTTGTCTGCCATTCTTAGCAATATACCCATGCTTAGTGGTTCAAACTTTAAGGATTGGAAGGATAATCTTCTAATCACTTTGGGCTGTCTTGATCTTGACTACGCACTAAGGGTAGAGCAACCCGCTTCTCTGACGGATGAAAGTTCCCCTGATGAAAGGAAGAACTTTGAGAAGTGGGAGCGCTCAAATCGCGTTAGTCTAATGATCATGAAGCGCAGTACTCCGGAAGCTTTTCGAGGCACTGCATCTGCGGAAATCACTAAGGCCAGTGAGTACCTTACCCAAATTGAGCAACGTTTTATGAAAAACGATAAGGTCGAGACAAGTACGCTTTTGGCAAACTTGATCTCAATGAAGTACAAGGGTAAGGGAAATATAAGGGAGTACATCATGCAGATGACTCACGTTGCTTCAAAATTAAGTGCACTAAAACTCGAGATGTCTGAGGACTTACTCGTGCATTTGGTGCTTATATCTCTTCCTGCACAATTAAGCCAATTTAAGGTCAGTTATAACTGTCAAAAGGAGAAATGGACTCTTAATGAGCTCATCTCATATTGTGTGCAAGAAGAAGAAAGATTGAAGCTAGAAAGAACTGAGATTGCTCAGCTGGCCATTAATTCTAAAGATAAGGGAAAGGGCATTAAAAGGAAGGCTGTTGAGAAAGCTGCTAAAGATAAGGGTCCAACACAGAAGAAACAACATAATGATACTGAGGATGAAAATTGTTTCTTCTGTTAGAAACCTGGACACAAAAAGAAAGATTGTACCAAATATCATGCTTGGCGTGAAAAGAAAGGTACAAATCTTACTTTGGTCTGTTCTGAGGTTAATTTAACTTCAGTACCTAAAGACACTTGGTGGTTAGATTCTGGTGCTACCACTCACATAAGTGTTTCAATGCAGGGTTGCCTGAGCTGCCGAAAGCCAAGTGATGGTGAAAGATACATCTATGTGGGAAATGGCAAGTCAGTGGAAGTGGAGGCAATTGGGTATTTTAGATTATTATTACAGACTGGATATTTTTTGGATTTGAAAGAAATTTTTATCGTCCCGTCTTTTCGACGGAATTTGGTTTCTATTTCTGTTTTGGACAAATATGGTTTTACCTGTTCATTTGGAGATTGTCAGTTTAAACTTTCAAATAATTCCAGTATTTTGGGCACTGGTTCATTAAGTGCATATGATAATCTATATTTGCTTGATATTGTTTCCTCGTATAATGAATCCTTACATGTTGAATCTAGAGGTACTAAGCGAAAATTAAATAAAGAAAATTCGGCTACTTTATGGCACAAACATTTAGGTCATATCTCAAAAACCAGAATTGAGAGGCTTGTGTCAGAAGGCATTTTAGATACACTTGATTTTTCAGACCTTAATGTATGTGTTGAGTGTATTAAAGGAAAACAGACCAAACAAAAGAGATTAGGTGCCCAAAGAGCCAATGATGTCTTAGAATTAATATATACAGATATTTGTGGGCCATTCCCTACGGCTTCTTGGAACGGTCAACAATATTTTGTATCATTCATAGACGATTATTCACGTTATGGGTATCTATATCTCATTCATGAGAAATCTGAGGCACTGGACATGTTCAAAATATTTACGGCTGAGGTTGAAAATCAACTCAACAAAAGGATTAAGTGCGTTAGATCTGACCGTGGGGGTGAATACTACGGTAGATATGACGGCTCAGGAGAACAACGTCCAGGACCTTTTGCTATCTTCCTAAAGGAATGTGGAATAGTCCCACAGTACACCATGCCGGGATCACCCAACATGAATGGTGTAGCTGAAAGACGAAATAGGACTTTAAAGGATATGGTGAGGAGTATGATTAGTCATTCTTCCCTGCTAAATTCACTTTGGGGAGAAGCACTAAAGACTGCAGTTTACATTCTCAACAGGGTACCAACTAAAGCAGCTGCTAAAACTCCTTATGAAATTTGGACTGGGCGAAAACCCAGTCTAAATCACTTTCATATTTGGGGATGTCCAACTGAGGCTAGGCCTAACAAGCCAAATGAAAAGAAATTGGACTCCAAAACAGTTAGCAGCTACTTTATTGGTTATTCAGAAAAGTCCAGGGGTTTTAAGTTTTACGATCCCACTAGAAGGTCAATTTTTGAGACGGGAAATGCAGTGTTTTTTGAGGATGTTGAGTTTGGGGGAAGAAATAAGGTTAGAGACATTACTTTTGAGGAGGAGTCGATTTCGACACCTAATACTGCTTACGACAATGTTCAAGTATTCATACCTGTCATTGGAGAAGAAGCAGATTTGGAACCTCAACAGGATATCGTTGAAGATCTTTCTAATCAGGTTGATCCACAGGATATCGTTGAAGATCTTCCTAATCAGGTTGATCCAATAATTCAAGAACAACCTCAACAACCTCAACAACCTGTAGAATTGAGGAGATCCACTAGAGAGAAGAGAAAAGCTGTTTCAGATGATTATATTGTTTTTCTCCAAGAAAATGAGGACACTAATGAATTAATGGAAGATGATCCTGTCAATGTTCATCAGGCCATGAAGGGTCCAAATTCTCAAAAGTGGATTGATGCCATGAACGAAGAGTATAAGTCAATGCAAGACAATCAAGTTTGGGATCTTGTTCCTTTACCAGAAGGCTCGAAACCCATTGGTTGTAAATGGATTTTTAAAACCAAAAGGGATTCAAATGGTAATGTGGAAAGATATAAGGCACGTCTTGTGGCTAAAGGCTTTACTCAACGGGAAGGCATTGATTTTAAAGAGACTTTCTCTCCGGTTTCCACGAAAGACTCTTTTAGAATCATAATGGCACTAGTTGCGCATTATGACCTTGAGTTACATCAGATGGATGTAAAGACAGCGTTTCTCAATGGTGACATTGTTGAGACAATATATATGGTGCAACCAGAAAACTTTGTGTCTGGAGACCCAAAGAATATGGTTTGCAAATTAAAGAAATCCATCTATGGTCTCAAGCAAGCTTCTCGTCAGTGGTACTACAAATTTCGTGAAGTAGTTGTCTCATTCGGTTTTGAGACAAACGCTGTTGATGATTGTGTGTATCACAAATTCAGTGGGAGTAAGTTCATTTTCTTGGTGCCATATGTCGATGACATACTACTTGCCACCAATGATTTGAGTTTGTTGCATGATACCAAGACCTTTCTATCAAAGAGATTTGAAATGAAAGATCTTGGGGAAGCCTCTTTTGTTTTTGGGATCCAAATATATCGAGATCGCTCTCGAGGTATTCTTGGATTATCACAAAGGGGATATATAGAAAAAGTGCTACAAAGATTTGGCATGCATAACTGCAAACCAGGTGACACCCCTGTGGCTAAGGGAGACAAGTTTAGTCTCAATCAGTGCCCTAAAACTGATCTTGAAATTCAAGAGATGCAAAATATTCCCTATGCTTCGGCTGTTGGGAGTTTGATGTATGCTCAGGTCTGCACCAGACCTGATTTGGGTTTTATCGTGGGTATGTTGGGCAGATATTTAAGTAACCCTGGTATGGATCATTGGAAAGCAGCCAAACGGGTCATGAGGTACCTACAAAGAACTAAGGATTACATGCTTACATATAGAAAATCAGATCAGTTGGAGATCATTGGGTATTCTGATTCTGATTTTGCTGGATGCCAAGATAGTAGAAGATCCACTTCGGGCTACATTTTTCTGTTGGCTGGAGGAGCTATTTCATGGAGAAGCGCTAAGCAGACACTTGTGACGTCTTCTACCATGGAAGCAGAATTTGTAGCATGTTATGAGGCGTCCAATCATGGAATATGGTTGCGAAATTTTGTCACTGGGCTGCAAATTGTAGGAAATATCGAAAGACCACTTAAGGTATATTGTGACAATAACTCGACAGTGTTATATTCCAATAACAACAGGAGTTCTACTAAATCAAAACACATTGACATAAAATTCCTAGTTGTGAAGGAAAAAGTACAGAGTGGTCAGATTTCTATAGAGCATATTGGAACAGACTCAATGATTGCGGATCCGCTAACTAAAGGTTTACCACCCAAGGTCTTTCATGAGCATACGACTCATATGGGTGTTATGTCATTTCAGCATACTTTGGTTTAGTGGGAGTCTATAATATTTTGTTGCTTTATATTATGTTACAGACACAATTTTGTGTGTTTTTTGGATAATTCTCTAGAGAAATAAAGTTTTGGTTTGTTTACACTCTGTTTTGTTTGGTTTGGATTTTCGGTTGATCTCACTTAGGACAAGGAAGTACCAGTTGAGAATAGGCATGTTAGATCACATTACATGTAATTTTCATGCTACACGTCATGATTGATTTGTTATTGATTGTAATGATATTTGTGATTATTGATGGGTTTAGTCACGCTTAATGTGACGAATGCCTCCTTATTCCTGTATCAATACAGTTAGTGACAAGATTGTTTAAGGGATACTCATACGAATGACAACAAGTTTTGAGCTCATTTTGGTAATACACATTTGTCTGGAGTCACGTGTTTGCCCTAGTGGGAGATTGTAGGAAAAATTCAACATATTGGGCTTACACGTGTCAAATTAAATGTGTATGGTTGTCTTAAAGTGGCCCAATTAAGTGATCCACTAAAGTTTAAGTTATGGGCTAATATGAGTACTAAATAATCATGGGCTTTATATGTGTAGAAACCATTGAGTGATTTTCTATTTGTTGAGGGACCAAATAGAAAATACAGGAAACTTATTTTATAAGTTAGGGTTATGGTCCCCAAACATTAGTACGTTCATTCCACAATCTGTATTCTCTCTACGGAAAAGTAACAGCGGGTGAAACTGATAGTTTGGGAAATCAAACCAGTCTAAGGGATAAACTAATCATGGATTCAGGTACGCTTCCGCTTTATGATTAATATTCTTCTTGTTTCGGTTAATCATCGTAGATACTATTTGGATCTAAAGTTTATTATGATCAACAAATCAATGTCATAGTGTTGAATTTGCATAATGGTGTTCTGTTGCAGAATGAATTTGCAATGGTTCTTTTTTCTTTTTTTCTTTTTAAATTTTCAAATTCTGTGTGCATATTTTTTGGTGTTCCATTGCAGGATGAAGCCCTAATTCAATTACTTCTCACATTGATTGCCACCCCCTTTCTACTATCGTGGAAAATGTCAAATCTTTCAAGAGAAATTCAATTAGGAAGAAGAAAAAACCTAAGCCATAATTTAAATAGGTAATTATATAGGGGAAATATAGACATTATAAGGGTATTTTTGTCTAATTTTTTTTTTGAATATGTATAATAAATTTGGGGGGTTTGTTTAGCCGCGACCTTTAGAAAATTACATCCTCCATCTCAGGTGAATTTGCTCCCTGAAATTGTATGTGGATTAAGAAAAAGGTAAAATAGTGATATATAAGTAAACATGTGTAAATTTGTGTGAATGACGAATGTGCACGTAAATTAATATTTCATTTTTAGGTAGTGTGCAAATAAGGAAAATGTGCAAATTCATTTGGGACGAAAGGAGTAACATAAATGAATTTATTGCATCTCTATGTAAGGTCACATTTTTAGATGAGTGAAAACAATTCTACCCATAATAAAATATGCACTCGATGTGCTCCCTCTCAAGGATAGAGTCGAAAATTTTATCCACGAGTAAAGGAGAGTGCTTGGACTTTAATATAAATGAATTGATTTCACATATTCCTACAAGTTAGAACTTATTTTAAGATGAGAATTAAAATCTTACAACTTCTATTATAAACTGTGTTGTACACTTTTATTAAGTGAAATTGAACAAAAGAGATATAATTTAAGTAGATGGGAGCAGATGAAATACAAGATTACCCAATTATATAATAAGAAGATGAAATCTAAAATTCGCAAACATTAGTGCGTGTTGAAACATATACGAGTTTGGCTGTAAAATAGAATCGAGATGAATCATGTCATGTGTTTGTAATCCTCAAGGACAGTACTCTCTGTACATAGCCATGGCTGGACTGATAAAGTCACGTTTGCCGTGTCATATACATGGCAAATGGCAATACCATGTGTAGGGAACCTTCTTAAAATCCTTAATTTATTTTTTGTAAATTATTAATTTTATAATTAGCTTCATGTTTTTAATTAGTTTGTGTATATATTAATGCATGATTTACGTACGCATAGTATTGATGTGTACCTGAGTCTCTTATTCATTATTCATAAAATTCCAAAAATAAATAAAATTAATTCAATATGATATGATGGATTTCAAATTCAATCGATTTCCAATTGAATTCACTAGCTACTATTAGTTATAAATTCATTTCTTAGTTCTTCAACCCACACACACAAACACAAATTAAGAACTACGTACAGTCATACACTCACCACAATGCTCGACAATTTGACAGTTTTAATTAATCAAAACTGAGTTAAAAAGAAGTGGACAATAATTTACATGATAAATCCGGTACTAAAAAACCGTCGTAACCTGCCATTTTCTCCAATGCATATTGATATTAGTTTGTCTGTACTATAGTTGATATATATAACTAGGAATTAACACGAAAATTATGGTAAGTATTTCATGAAATAGTGTGTCGTGTTTTAAAATAAGAAAGTAGAATACGCGTATTGTCAATGATTGGGGGTTGGAATATATATAATAAGAAGAAATTGTTTGTAATTGGGATGTGGGGGTATTTTTGGAGGGATGAGCTGTGGAAAGTGAGGGGTAGTAGAAAAGGATCATGTCTAGCCATGTGAAATGTTTGCACGCCCAAAGTCCCTTCCTCCCTCTTTACTTTGTCTCCAAACTATACCCACATGTAGGGGCATGTGTCCTCTCTCTTTCTCTCTCTCTCCCTCTCCCTCCCCCTCCCCCTCTCTCAAACACACCATATATATGTGTATGTTTATATCTATATTCACATATCTTAAATTATGTATATATACGAATCTTATTATTTTACTTGTAATCAATGAGACTCACAACTATTAGATTTCAAAGATAAAACTAATAAGTAAATCCCTCCATATATCACGTATGCTTTGTCACCCATCTAATTTTTTATCAACTTTTTCCATGTTCTAAAATATTTACACTTTATCTCTGTTGAAAAATAAATTGTAATGTAAGCCCCTTCGAAGTGATCAAGCCACGTTAATTAAAAATACCGATCACTTTCGACATTAATAAAAAACAAAAACAATTAGTATAGTCCAGTCTGCTCACACCTAGCAGTATACATATTAATTGCATATATCGTCTCTTTGTCCACTAAAACAATGCTCAAAGAATTGGCCACAAGTTTTTATAAAATAAAGTAAAATAAGGATATTTTGGGTACATTTATGAATAAAATAATTGTTTGTAAATGTAACAATAAAGTAATTATTTCTATAAAAGAATAAGTATATTTTTTGTGAACGACTAAATAAGACAAGTGAACATATTTTTAATAAATGGGAAAGTATATAATATACACCAGCAAAAAATTTATGTCTTTTTTCTATTTGCACTTCCCCTAATCGAAATATATGCGAATTTATTAAAGTTGTTTTGTGGCAAGGCACTAATCATGATTAGTACTTAAGGTTTTTTGCTGCCACTTGATTATAATATAATTATATATGGATCATGGGTGAGAGATGAAGCATTCTGCGTCCTCCTATTGTGGCATTATTTTAATATGATATCATACTTCATAGGACTATTTGACATCTAAGTTACGTGCATTCGTCATTCAAGTGTTAATTCAGTCGCATTTCAGGCCTATCCACTTCATATCATATTCTCAAGGAAAATACAGGGTAAAAATAATTTATATATAAACCATTCAAAGTATATTATTTATTTTTATTAAAAGATATTAGTTGTTTTCACTAAATAATATTAGTTTTGAAAGGTATTAATTGAAGAATACAAATAATATTAATTGTTTAACTAAATGATATTAGTTAATTACACTAAATGATATTAGTTGATTATATTAAAACGTATTGCGAAGTGATTCATGTATGAACCAATTTCACTCTATATGAGTACATATAGAGTGAAACTTATTCATATATAAACCACTGTGCAGTACATTTTAGTGAAAATAACTCATACTCTTTAGTTAAACAATTCATACGCTTTGTAGCCTTCAACTAGGGTTGGAAATAGGCCGAGTCAAGCTAGGCTTTTCATTGGACGGTCTAAGCCTGTTATTTAATCTTTGAGGCTAAGTTTGACCTGTTAACTATCATATGCTTTTTTCAGAGCCTTGGTCCGACCTTTTTAATAAATAGGTCTGACCTGAAGCCTTTTAGGGGTTTTTTTTAATCATGTTTACAAAATTATATTCAATAGTTATATTATTATTAAATCATACTCCCTCCATCCCAAACGAATTTGCACACTACCTAAAATGGAAACATCAATTTGTGTGCACACTCACATAAATATACACATATTTACCCAAATGACACCACTTTATCACTTTTCTTAATATGTGTGTCACCCAAGGGGTGCAAATTTCTTTGGAACGGAGGGAGTAATAACTAACTCTTTAAATCTTAAAATGAAGAATAAGAGCAATTTACCAAAAGATTATCAAATAATAACATAATAACTAATTTAAATAATATATTAATTTATATTTAGCAATATTCTTCCCTATATATATATATATATATAAATATAGTATGTTGGGCTTAAAAGGCTTACAAAAAAGCTCAAGTCTGACCTATTTAAATAAATAGACTTTTAAAAAAGTCTGAGTCTGACTCGTTTATTAAACGAGCCGAGCCGAGTTAGGCTTTAGGAAGGCTGAGCCGTAGGCCCCTGTCGGGTAGTCTGACCTATAACCATTCCAACCTTCAACTCGTAATCTTTAATGAAAATAACTTGTACCTTTCAAAACTAATATCCTTGTGAAAACAACTAATATCTTTTAGTAGAATGACTCGTACTTTTCAAAGTGATACTATATACTTTGCCTTTTTTTTTTTAATTTACATCTCCAACGCAGCACCGCTTAGAATGATGCAAAACAAGTATACTTTTCAAAATTATATCTTCATGTAACAAGCTGTGAGAAAAAGAAAAATGACTAATATTTAACAAAAGAAAAAATTGTGTAATTAACCTATCAACAATTAATCACCTTTCATTCATTTGATTTCAATTTCTGGGTACAACTATCATAGAAAAAGATGGACAACTGCAACTGGTTGAAGCAATAAGATTCTTTAGCTTCCAATAGGTAGATAGCAAAACAAAGAAGTCATAAAGTCCACATGTGATCCATTTTAATACTATGTTTTACTTTATTGGTAATAATACAGTATTACACAGCATCAAATATTGAAACAAAATATGAAATTGAAAGATGATAAAAATTAATTTTTTAAAATTTTAATTTATTGCATCTATGAATAAATTGAGTCGTACATAAAACAAGAATCACTCTTTGTAAATCAAATAATACAAAAAATTAATATTTTTAAATAACTATTAATAATTTTTAAAAATTACACACCAGCAGCATAGTGTGCCTAGTGTACACAAGTTTTTGTCTTAAAAACGAAGGATACACAACAAACTTGCCTCAGCAACAGAAATAAGGTAATCAGACAAGGAAAAGAAAGCATGAACCCAACCGAATTCCCACAAAGATACGTATTCTATATAAACAGGTATCCGTTTTGCATGTATAATTACTGTTTTTACAGACAGAATCATCGTAACATAATAATTCATTCTCCAAATCCTTATTTCCTATAACAATGAGGAGTACTCCAGCTGTAATACGAAATTATTCCTTAACTATTATGCTCATGTGCATCCTGTATGTTTCTTCAAATGCAAGTATGGAGAAAACGAAAAGTGGAACAGGACAGATGGTAAAGAGGTTCAACAATTGGATGAAAAGACATGGACGGAAATACGAAAACAGCAGCGAATGGAACATGCGGTTTGGAATATACGAGTCCAATTTCCAGCTTATCCAGTTCATCAATTCTCAGAATCTCACATACAAACTCACTGACAATCAGTTTTCAGACATGACAAACCAAGAGTTCCAGTCAATCTACTTAGGTTACAAAAGCCACCAGCATTCACATAAACAATATAGAAACACGTATAATAGATCTGTGCTGCCCTCTAGCATAGATTGGAGAAAGGAAGGTGCAGTGACTTCAGTCAAGAAACAAGGCGATTGTGGTAAAAAAAAAAAAAAAAATCTCTGCTTTCTAGTTAATGTGGCCTTAATATTTTGCCAATAATAAGTTACACACACCTCACACAGCTTTTTCTTAAGAAACATAGATTAAGAACTGAAATGCGTAACTGATTTGAGTGTTTGCCTCTGATAATAGGCAGTTGCTGGGCATTCTCTGCAGTAGCAGCAGTAGAAGGCATCACCAAAATCAGAACTGGAGAGTTAACAGCGTTATCTGTACAGGAACTTGTGGACTGTGATAGAGGTAACCACGGTTGTTCTGGAGGTTACATGGAGAAAGCATATGATTTTATTATAAAGAATGGTGGCATAACTACAGAAAAAGATTATCCTTATCAAGGGAAAAATGACAATTGTGACAAATCCAAAGCAAAACATAAAGCAGCGATGATAAGCGGCTATGAAGAAATACCTCCACGAAATGAGATGGCAATACAAGCTGCAGTAGCTAATCAACCAGTATCGGTAGGCATTGATGCTAAAGGATACGGGTTTCAACTCTACTCTAGTGGGGTCTTCACTGGCTATTGTGGAACAAGGCTTAACCATGGGGTTACAATTGTGGGCTACGGTGAAGAAAGAGGTGTTGAATATTGGCTCGTGAAAAACTCATGGGGAAGTGGTTGGGGTGAAGATGGATATATCAAAATGAAGCGGGGTTCTTCCGATAAACTTGGTATATGTGGCATTGCCTTGCAGGCCAGCTACCCTACCAAAGATTCTTGAAGTATCCTTATAGGGGTATTTGTTGTCAAATGGCTTTGGATGTTAAATAGATATATAATATCAGAATAAACTTCATGATTAGAAATAGGAAAATCAGTAGCATTCTAAGACTTATATGCAAAAAAATTGAAAAGCAATATTGATTTGTTTCTCATGTTAACCAGAATTTCTTGATACTCTTCTCTCAGTGTGTGCAACAGTGCAAGACTTGTGGATGTCCAATATGTTGATAATGGTATCTAGCTATAACGAATGGATGGATGCTATGTTTAGATAATATCAATTGCAAACAAAATCTCTTGCAAAAGTGCAAAACAACAAACAAGTTATAGATGCAAACCTTAACATGAGTTTCCATTTACAAAAACACAATGGTACAAGTATCTATCTACTCATCTACGCTTATGAACATAATATCTGAGCTTTAAAATGCGCAGCAGGACTGATGTTTCACTAGAAATTAACTGGCCTTGTACATGTTACAGTGTATGCTACTTCTACCTAATATCACATCAACTCCTCGACTTCCCAGGGAACTATGATCTTCGGTTGCTGCTGACATGATTGATAGAATTTGGAACACTTTTTCAATATTCTTTGATTTAAAAAAGGAATTTAAACTAAATACAAATTACTTACGCACTTAACTCCCAGTAACGCAATATTTAAGTGACACCAACTCTTGAAGGTAATAGAAGTCTATGGCATCCCATTGGCTTCTGGACTGCTAGTCTGCTAGATACACTCTGTAGTTTGGCAGAAAATGTTTTATCTATTGCTACCAAAAATATGCTATACTGATTCTAAAAAAAATGACACTTCAGATATATTGTGGTCACAATCTAAATAGTTTCTGCCTCAGCAAGATTTCTCAAACATAAAAATGTGCATTTCAGGAGTCAAAACACCAAGCTTTAGAGCTTCAACATCATGTCAATTCTCTGGAAACAGTAGGATCATGTATAGTCAGTCAATGGGAAAGGGAGAAGATAGAAAGAGAGATAGCAAAAACACAAGGTGACAAATTTTTTGCATGAAAGAATCGTCAAAGGGGAAAATACAATATATTTTACCATGCTGAGGAAGTATAACAATAACAAACTTGTCATCGGGAATTTCTTCTTCTAGTCTTACGGCAGCGAGATAGACGGAGAGTTATAAAAATAACGACAAGAGCCACCTGGAGAAAGACCAAAGCCTTCAAACCTGGAATAGCAACTCAAATAGTTATTCATAAGAAGGGTGAAGCAACCGTCTGACAAAGTAATCTCATACGCAACGAAGTACCTATAAGTTTATATGTTGAGTCTTCCATCTCAGTCCCAAGTTTAGTTTTTCTTGAATTAATAGAATCCCGGTTATGTGCTGTTGAGTCATATTTTATTCCCTGATATACAATATTCCCACCCATGACACAAGTGTTGGGACAGATGGCAGTTCCATCATATTCATCACTTCCATCACAGCAATCTGTAAGAATGTGACCAGAAACCAGAAATAGATCATATATGCCGAATAATGTGTTTGTAGGATTCTATGCAAGCCAAATTGTATCTTAGAGACCTAATTAGATTGCACTAAGAATTATAAGCTTCAATAGGTTGTTATGCAATTATTTCAGCAATCTGCATGCACTACCTTGACTTGAAGTGGAAGCTTCCTGTTCAAAAACGAACTAATCGAGCGCGATAGAGCAAAGACCAAACAAGATGGGGATGGAAGGAGGCTGAACAGCTCACAACAGGGGCAATGTATAATTGGCTAAAGGTAGTTAAACTAAGCAAGTGAAAAATACTTACTTTACAGATGCATAGATCATCCGGAAAGCATAAAAAATATCAAGGGTCAAATTCACATCTATAAAGTGGTAAGGCATAATGCATAGATGGATCCATGGAAACACTAAATACACAATTGTGATATGATTTCTAATAAACATGTTGTGCCTTTTATGAAGATGGCTCGGTTAAGAAGGGTAAGGTCACAGTAAGAGCATCATGATTTCATCAAGATAAATTCTCTAAAATATGCAAGTCAACAATATATATGCTAAAAATGCAAAGAGAATGAACTCATGAAGATTAAACTCACCACAAATCTGATCATTCACGTGAGATGAAAACAAAAATGTTGGTGTACTTCCAGTATTTCTGCAGTAGAATCTTCCAGATGGACATGCCGAAGTTCCTTCATAACCAAGCAATACAAAATTAAACTGGAAATACCTTCAAAATGTATTAAAATAACATGATATAGACCTCCAGCTTTTGCATTCTCAGTGGAAATTAAAGTAATTTAAGCAACTGATCGAGTAATACCAGCATTTGAATTCCCTACTTTAAATATAAAATGAACTCAGGTCATCAGATCCTTGGAACTGAAATTCTACATATGTAATCAGTTAAACTCATAAAAAACAATACATCTTAACTGAGCCTCTAAATTAAAACCTATTCCTCACATTTAACCAATGCGGTTTCCATTTCTCTACATATTTCAGCCAAAAGACTTGCAACCAAGAAATTTCTATCGCAACACCATTTTGTGCTAAGCCCTAGTTCCCGCACATTAAAACAAACTAACTTAATTCATAAAATGCAAAAATCAAATCATAGCACCGGTTTAAGGGAAAAAAAATAAAGTAAATTACCAGGCTCATCAGTACCATCAGCGCAATCGCAGAAATCGTCGTTGAGACGGTCTCTGGTGAAGGATTTCGACCCATCTTTGCATTTGATCAGCTCCGCGTCATAGTAGTTGATATCTGCAATTTCAACTCATAATTCACAATCCAATATGCATCTAGTGTGTGTAAGAGAGAGAATAGGAAATTGACCTAGAGGGTGGACTCCATTTGGAGGCCAAGAAGGAGAAGAATATGAGGAGTGGAAGTGGAGAGACACACAGAAACAAGTGATGAGAGCAAGAGTCGTCGTCATTCCATCTGCAGCTCAGCTGGGCTGGGTTGCCTTTTCCCGCATCACCCATCAGACGCCTTTTTATTTTTTTTAATTATTCACTTATTTTATTTTCTCGCTTTTAAATACGAAATTATCGATACATACACATGACATGAACTATAGAATTAGGGAAAAAAAAAAAAAAAGGAAATCAAGCGTTGCGTTCGTTAACTTTATAACCACACTTATTTGTCCACTATATTAATCACTCAAAACTAATCAAATAATTTTGGTTCAATTTGGTATTTGTATTTGAAATTTTATAATTAGAATATGTCAAAGTATAGATTGAAATTGGTTCATACATGAATCATTAAAGAATATTAGTTATTCCCATTAAAGCGTATTAGTTGTTTTCATTTAAAAGTTGTTGGTGAACGAATCTAATCGTAAGGATTAGTGGCTGTTTTAATCCGTTTTTACGTCACCAATCAATAACGTGTGATTGATTACCACCGTAAATGGTAAATCGGGGTTTGGATTTATCGAATTTGTAAATTCGGTAGTCGAAATTGGACTTATTTCGTGTATGTGTGAGTTTGAGTGTGTTTGTGTGTATTTTTGTCTGAAATTCGAAAATTACATAAATAAGCTGGAGAACAACTATTTATAGAGGCTAGCAAGCATGAGGTGCTTTTGACTCTTGGTCTCCCTAGCTTGCATGCCTGACATGTGTCCTTTGACCTTAGTTTGACCTTATCTAAGCTGAATCTTAGTTACAAAGTCTTCTTTTGGGCCTTATCTCGGACTCATTGTTGTTCGCCTAGGTCGGCTTGACTGATCTTGATGACCTTTCAACTGAAAGTTGTTCGCCTCTTGAAGTTGTACTTTGGAAGTTGTTCGCCTTATGGCTTTAGGATCTTTGTCCTTTGTTCACTTGTACACACTTCTTTGGCTGTTTGTTATATCATTGTTTGACCAAGTTGTTCGTCATTGATGACTTCACAGTTGGCTCATTCTTGGTCTCGGGCATAAATTCCTGTTCCCCCATTAGTTGTTCGTCGGGGAGTTGTTCGTCACTTTATACACCTCTAAAATTGGTAGATGCACCCCAACTTGATTTTCTTTGTTGATTACCCTTGATTTGAGGTTGGTTCATAATCCTTGATGTTGCTTTAATCCTTGTTCGCCATTTATTGACATATGTTCGCCTATCAACAATTGCCCCCTATCCTGGCTATATGTTGCCCCAGACGAGCAACTTTGTGGCAAGCAACTATAGTTAGGATATCAAAATGATGAGGGTTGGGGCGAACATCATTGGCTTGGGCGAGCAACATATGGTCTGTCGTTTCGTCTTCCCAAGGTCTGGGAGTTGTACGAAGATGACGTGGGCGGCATGGCTGTGCGCCGCCCACGCGCGAGCAATCCCGAGGCCACGCGCCCCTATAATTACATATAGGTCCCTAAATTTTTGAATTTGTATGGAAATTACCCCGTTTTCTCTCAATTTGGCCCCAGGGCTTTTGGGAAATTTCGTCTGGGACCCCGCTTTTGCTTGGGGTATAAATAGTGGGAAAACTGAAATTTTTCCCACTTTTCCCCCTCTTGCAACAGTGCTCCGGCGAATCCTTCCTTCCTCCGGCGATTTCGAGCTTTCCGGCGTCCGTTCCACCGTATTTGGCCTCAAAATTCAACTCCCAGGTAGTTACTCTTCTTCTCCTATCTTCTTCTTTACTTTTTCTCTCGAAAACGCCATCGCCGCCGTGTGGGTTCGAGCTCCACCGTCTCCTCCGGGATAGCGCCGCCGTCTGCAACTCTTTCTACCACCGTTTGGATTTTTCTTCCTCTTCTATGTCTTCGCAATCGAGCAATAAAACTGAGGAGACCCTAGATCCCCTTTTTCCCGTTGCGGTCCCCAACGATCAACCTCCCCTCGAGATTTCTTCGGCGTCGGATCTTCACGTGGATTCAGTTGTTCGCTCTGTGGAGGACACCGGTGCGGGCCCATCTGGGAGAGAATTAGTAGTTGCGGCGAACAACAATCTGGACGTTAGCTCTTCGTCTTCTGCCGAATCTAGAGATCCAGACCTTAACGAACTCACTCGCGAGTTCTTGGAGAGCATTAACTTCCCATCCCCAAGGATGCGGGAAAATGAGATCCCAGCAGGGGTTGCTCGGCTATTTGAATGGCGAGCATATGCTGAAAGGTATGCGAACAGCTTTCCCCGTCCCCAAAGGGAAATAATGGATAAGGCGAAGACTGAGTACCAGGCGAGCAAGATAAAAAGCGTTGTTCGCGAAGATGAACTGGACTCTATCCGGAAGGACTACAAAATCCCATACGATATTCATCTATGGGCCCCCCGGAGAAAGGAAAGAGCTGATCGCCCACCCCCAGAATGTACGGCGATCAACCTTCACACCTTAATTGCCGGATTAAAGCTGCCTCTTCCACCCGTTGTTGGTCGATTCCTGGAGGCGACCAACTTGGCCATCACCCAAATTACTCCAATTGGGTGGATGAACCTTCTGGGCTCCATGTGTTTGTTCGCCCTGGAGGGTTATGTTGATCGGATCACTGCGGAAGAGATCAATTATTTGATGACAATTACAAGCTGCCCCTTGGGAGAAGAAGGCTATTACTATCTCAAGGCCAGGACTGGGTTGAAAATGGTAGAAGAAGTGCCGAACAAGATTCGCGACTGGAAGCAACACTTCTTCTGGATTGGGGGTGATTGGCGAGCATCTTCTGGTCCACACGGCGGCCCTGGACGAATAAATTCTCCAGCAGCCTATGGAAAACTGAAACGTAAGTTTGTTTCTTGCTCGCCTTTGGGCTAAGTAGTTCTAATTTAACTTTTCTTGTTTGTTCGCAGGCCCTCGTCTACCCAAGTGGAATTCGAAAGAGGAGGAGTTGAGCTCCGAGTTCTTGTTTACTTCGTGCTTGGTCGGCCTCCGCAATAAAGCAGATAGAACTATAGACTATCTCTGCCGATCAAGGTGTCAAAAAGCTGCTCGCCTTTTGACTTACCCGCACCACCTGGAGGCTCAAGCTGAGGTGCCCCCAGGTATGAAAATTTCTAACTCCTTGCTCAAGTCTTGTTCGTCGTTAACTTGTTTAACTTGCTCGTCTAATTCTAACTTTTTTTTTTTTTAGCCGAACAAGTTACAGTTGCGATCCCTCCTTCATACACCCTCCTAGAGCAAAGGGTTCTCGAAATGGCGCCGACTCGAGGGAAGAAAAGGAGAGGGGACCCTCCACAAAAGATGCTCGCGATGACGAACAAGCCCGAGGGGGCTAAGGTTCCAAGGCAGGTTGCTCCCCCCATTCAAATCCGTTCTCCTCCTACCTCTCCCCCCCATGGGGGGAAACGTTTAAAGAAAGCCGACGGGACTTCCTTGTCCCATGACGTCCCTGGCAAGGGGAAGGAGAAAGTGGGTTCGAGCCATGCTCGCCCAGAAGGGGACGTTGTTCGCCGTTCATCTGTCGAGCTCACGGAGAGGTCCGGCAAGGCGAGCAAAGATATAGGTTCCCCTAGAGGCCCCGAGGACACCACATACTTAGGCCGAGATGAGCGAAAATTTTCTGAGTAAGTTTTTACTTTCTTGGCGAACAAGTTTTTTATTTGCCAAATCTTTCAAGTATTGACCTTCTTTTTGCTCGCAGATACCGGCCCAACGATTATCCAGGGCGAGCAGATCTGATTCACCAGTTTGCCTGCTCTAGGACGCCGACGAGCTTCCGTGATATTACGGACGACCATGTTCGCCGAGCAACTGAAATTGTTGCTCGTGCCTGGTCGCGGCCGTTGAACAAAGCGGTCCTCGCCCAGGGCCCCATTGATAATTTTCACCTATCAATGGTCCAAGCTGC
This sequence comes from Ballota nigra, assembly GCA_947034835.1. Taxonomy (NCBI): domain Eukaryota; kingdom Viridiplantae; phylum Streptophyta; class Magnoliopsida; order Lamiales; family Lamiaceae; genus Ballota; species Ballota nigra. Next base: position 18,604,820 of record OX344730.1, read on the forward strand.
AAACTCCCTTGTCTCAGCTCAAAGGGGAATGGCTCAAGTAGCCGAGCTAGAGGAGACTGCTCGTCATCATGCCGCCTCTATTCGCCAGCTCACTGAGGAAAAAGATAAAATGGCGAACAACTTTAATGGCCAGATTGCTCGCCTAAAGGATCAATTGAAGTTGGCTAATGACTTGGAGAAGAAGCGCATTGAGGACTATCAGCTTGTCTCCGGCGAGCTTAAGGATACGAAGGCCGAGCTGCTCTCTTCTAAGACTGCGCTGGATGAAGAGAGGAAGAGGAAAGAAGGAGCAGAAGAAGAAGTTGCTCGGCTAAAGAAGCAAATGTCTGAGATGCTTTCAAGGGAAGAAGCCGAGCAAGAATTTCAAGCTCGGAGTGGGCCCATCTCAAACTTGGGTTATATATGCGCCTATGCGGACAGCATTCGCGCGGCGGATGCTTATGACTTCAAGGATTTAGTTGAAGAGATGAGCAAAGATCTGAATGAATTTCTGGAGAACTATCCTCCGCCGAACAACATCGAGATTCAGCTGGCGGATTTGGCAGTACTAGGGGTCAAACTTGACAAACTCGACCCTAGTATTTCCATCACTCATCCTCCTCTTCCAGTTGATGAAGGCGAAGAAGAGGAAGGGGTGGCCGCGGCTAACGAGCAGAATGCAAAAGAGGCCGAGGATAAAGCTGCTGAAGATCTCGCCCGTGAAATGATTGTTGAACCCCCTGTTGAGCAGGCTCAAGATTCTCCACCCGCCGAGCAACAATAGGCCGTAGACTTAATTTTTATTTTTTTTGTAATAGTTGTTCGCTCCTTTTTGTAGTACTTGTAATGGCTGCTTCCAGCTTGTACTATTTTTGAGGCTTAATGTCTTTGATTAATGGAACGTCTTTCTCATGTTCGCTCATTTTCTTATATATGTTAATTGCCTTTACATTTCTGTCAATGCCTTTACAATTATAACATATAGTATTGGGCTTTTGTTCGAATTGAACTTGCCTTTAGTGGAATCAGGGTTCAGCCTTAGGTTCTGTTCATTTTAAAAAACGAACAACCTTTAAGTGGCTTTGGTCCTTAGGTTCTGTTCATTTGTAAAACGAACAACCTTTGAATGGACTTGTACCTCGAGCTTTTGGACTTTTTCTTTTTTGACGAACAACTATTATATTTACATTGCAAAATAATTACAAGTGTTGTAAGACTGTCCATCACTATCATATACAATCTGACGAACAGCTTTAAACACAAACTAAAACTTGCTCGCTTATAATATTTTTTGCCGAGCAACTCTATCTATAAAACCAAAAGCACTAGCACCAGACTATACAATGTGCCGAGCAACTTTTGAATCTACACTTAAGAAAATTTTTAAAAAATTAGGCAAGTTTTTAGCCCTTTATAGCCTTCCTTCAGCTCATACGCATCCCTTGCCCCCCAAGACAATTGTTCGCCCATTTATTGATAGTACTTCTTGAGATGTACGGCATTCCAGGAGTATGAGGCCGGCTTGCCTTCCATATCTTCGAGATCGTATACGCCATTTACGAATTTTTCCGTTATACGATATGGGCCCTCCCAAGCTGGTCCCAGTACTCCTGAAGATTGGGCGAGCAGTTTTCTTAGAACCAAATCTCCAACTCTGAATTCCTGGACTTTTACACGGGAATTATAATAACGTTCTGCTCGCTGCTTGTATGTGGCATTTTTTAACTCCGCATTTAATCTTTTTTCTTCGAGCAAATCCATTTCAGCACTCAGAGCAGAATTATTTGCTTGTTCATCAAAGTTGGTCGTCCTAATCGTACTGGTCCTTAACTCAATAGGTATTACTGCTTCTGTTCCGAAAGCCATAGCAAAGGGTGTTTCTCCGGTGCTAGACCTGGGAGAAACTCTGTATGCCCACAAGACTTCCGGGAGTTCGATAGACCAACCACTTTTGCTCTCCGCCAGTCTTACTTTTAATGTATGCTTGATTATCTTGTTCACAGCTTCAACTTGTCCGTTTGACTGGGGATGATAAGGTGTGGAGTAATGTTTTTTGATCCCCCACTTCGCACAGAATTCTCTCAACTCTTGTCCATCAAACTGTGGACCATTGTCTGTCACAATTGCCTGTGGAACTCCGAAACGACAGACAATGTTCTTCCAAATAAAGTTGATCATCTTCTGCTGCGTGATGTTCACCATGGCCTCTGCTTCTGCCCATTTAGTGTAATAATCGACTGCCACAACGGCAAATCGAACATTTCCTACTCCAGCCGGGAAAGGACCAATGATGTCCATCCCCCATTTTGCAAAAGGCCATGGGCTGTATACTGACACGAGTTCCTGGGCCGGGGTATGAATATTCGGGGCAAAAATCTGGCATTGGTGGCAAGTCTTTGCTTTTTTGATTGCATCTTGGCGTAAAGTTGGCCAGTAATAGCCTTGTCTGATTGTCTTGTATGCCAGAGCTTGCCCCCCAGTATGGTTTCCACATACTCCCGCGTGTATTTCTTCGAGTACCGCTTGCCCTTGCCCCCTAGGCAAACACTTGAGAAGTGGGATTGATATTCCCCTTTTGAAGAGTTGCTCGCCCACTAGAGTATATCTAGCGGCTCGCTTTACTAGCTTGGCGGCTTCAAAAGGATTGTTTGGTTTTTCCCCACTTTTCAAGTATTTGACTATACTTGTTCTCCAGTCTTCTTCACTGGTTCGATCGTCGAGTTGGTTGACATCATAGCTTACTGTTGATGGATCTTTCATCTTTGTAACTATAATATCTGCCAACTCTACGGGGCCTTCACTTGTTGCTAGTCGAGCAAGCGCATCTGCTTGAGTGTTGCTCGTCCTTGGAATTTGCTGTATGAAGACTTGTTGCAACATGGACATTAGGTGAGCAACAATCCGTTGATACTCGATCATATGATCATCTTTTGCTTCGTATTCACCTCGGACTTGGTTCACGATCAATTGTGAATCGCCAAATATTTGCAAGCGTCTGACACCAACTGCGAGAGATAGGTGGAGACCAGCAATAAGAGCTTCATACTCAGCTTCGTTGTTGGTTGCCATGAAACCAAATCTGATTGCCGAGGTGAATACTTGTCTATCTGGGCTGATTAAAACTACTCCTGCCCCCGAGACTATATTGGTTGATGATCCGTCCACATAGAGATGCCAAGGATGATCAAGTCCTCTCGTCGGATCTGGAGGGAAAGTTAGTTCGACTATAAAGTCGGCTAATGCTTGCCCTTTGATCGCTGTTCGAGGAGCATAGGTCACCCCGAATTGGCTAATCTCCAGTGACCATCTTAAGAGACGACCTGCAGTGTCGGGGCGATGGAGAATTTGCCTGAGCGGGAAAGTTGTTAGAACTTCGACTTGATGGTCAAAGAAGTATGGTCGTAACTTTCTCACGCTCATAACCAAAGCATATGCCAGCTTTTCGGTTGGAGCATATTTGATCTCTGCTTCATGCAAAGCCTGGCTGACGTAATATATAGGTTGGTGGAATTTGCCGTCTTCGCGCAACAAGACAGAGCTGATGGCAACTTCTGATGTGGCTAAGTATAAAAAGAGCTTTTCTCCTGGGATTGGTTTTGATAGGATTTTGACATCTCCCAGGTAGTCTTTAAGTTGATCGAAGGCCGCTTGGCAGTTGTTAGTCCATGCAAACTTTCCTTTTTTGACGGCCTCGAAGAATGGACGACACTTGTCCCCCGACCTGGATATGAACCGGTTCAATGCTGCTAAGCACCCGGTGAGTCTTTGCACTTCTTTCACCGAACGTGGTGGTTGCATATCCAAGATGGCTTTAACTTTTGAAGGGTTGGCCTCAATTCCCCGCTGGCTAACAAGATGACCCAAGAATTTTCCTGAGTGAACTCCAAAGCTGCTTTTCTTTGGATTCAACTTCATGTTATAGTGTCGGAGAATTTCGAACACTTGAGTCAGATGTTGAAGATGGTCTTCCTTCTTGGGACTTTTGACTACGATATCATCTACATAGACTTCAACCGTATCTCCAATTTGTTGATCAAACATCTTGTTCACCAGTCTTTGATATGTTGCTCCAGCATTTATGAGGCCAAACGGCATTCTCTTCCAGCACAGCAAGTTTTTGTTAGTATAAAAAGCTGTGCTTTCTTGATCGTCAGGATGCATTGGGATTTGATGATACCCTGCAAAAGCATCCATGAATGTTAGCATTTCGTGACCCGCAGTGCTGTCCACCAATTGATCGATGTGCGGGAGAGGAAAGTTGTCCTTCGGGCATGCTGCATTCAGATCTGTAAAGTCTATGCATAGCCTCCAGGTTCCGTTCGATTTTCTCACCAGCACAGGGTTTGCTACCCATTGTGGACAAAGTGCTTGACGGATCAGATCGTTGTCTAACAGCTTTTTAACTTCTTCATTCAACGCTTGATATTTGTCTGGGCCGTACTTCCTTCGTTTTTGATGGACGGGCTTTCTTGCTTGATTTATGTTCAGCTTATGACAAGCATGTTTCGGGTCTATCCCCACCATATCTGCGTGAGACCAAGCGAAAACATCTAGATTCTCGGTGAGGAACTCTTTCATTCGGGATCTGTAAGGCTCTGGGAGCTCAGATCCTATGAATAATTCAAGATCTTCGTTGTCGGGATTAACTTTGAACGCCTCCAGTTCTTCGACTGGAGTTGCTCGTCGTTTTTGTCCCTTCCAACGGGGATCAAGTATGGGTTCCTCAGGGTTGAAATCATTTTTGATATCCATGGGCTCTGCCCCCAGGCGGGGTTCTAGATCATCAGTTGGCTCCGTCCCATTATTGTTCGTTTGTACTTGGCCCTCCAAGTCCCCCACTGAGGGTTGTTCGTCATCACCCCTTTGTTGTTCGTCAGATGGGGGTTCCTCGCGGGTGGTAACGAGTGGCTCATCCAACACTTGCTCGTCCAAGTGTTGTTCGTCCGTATCCATGTGGTCGTCCATGTCCATTATATTGTTCAGTATTGATGGTTCGTTGACGGGATAACTTGTTGCTTCCATCATGGATATTTGTACAAATTTTGCTCGTAGCTGTTGAATGCATTCTTGTGCTCTCCGTTGGTCTCCTTTAATTGTGCCTGTTCCACTAGCTGTTGGAAATTTCAAACAATAATGGTAAGTGGAACACGCAGCTTTGAATTCATTGAGAAAAGGTCGGCCAAGAAACCCGTTATAGGTCGACTCCTGGTCTACAACCAAGAAATCTACCATTCTTGTTATATTTCTTTCGGGTTCATTAGCCGTTACAAGTTGTACTGCTAATGTTACAATTCCCAACGGTGTTGTCACAGCATTCCCAAAGCCTATGATTCTATGTGTTGTATTCCGAACATAACCCGAATAATCTCCCAGATTATCGAGGGTCTTCTTGAATAAGATGTTGGTGTAGGCTCCGGTGTCCACCAACAGTCTGTGGACTCTGGTCCCCATAATCTTGGCGCAGATTATGAGTGAATCATTGTGCGGAGTTAAGACGCCTTCAAGGTCTTTTTCGGTGAAAGTTAATTCTGCCGTTTGCATGATAGACGGCTTAACTCCCATTTCTTGTACTTGGCCAATCGCTCGTAGCTCCGCTTTCCTCTTCCGGTTAGAGTCGGGTGGTTGTCCATCAAAACACCCTCCCGCGGGACCTGCGGGTTCCATCATGAACAGATCTTCTAAAGGTTGAGCTGGCATACTGGGAACTGGTCGCCCGGGTTTGTTGTTTCTCTGAGGTTGATCATCCTCTTCATCTTCTGAGTTGTTCTCCCGAGCTCTTTTCCCAGGTTGCCTTTTAACGAAATCGGAGAGCTTTCCCTCCTCATAAAATCGCCAGAGTTGCTTAAGCAAATCTCTACACTCACTTGTAAAATGCCCCACACTTTGATAGTAGGCACAATACTTGTTTGGGTTGAGTTTGCCAGTATCCTGGCGGATTTTACGTGGTGGGGAAAGCAACTCTTTCTCCTTTACGCTCTCAAATACAGTATCAACTGATACTGTCAACACTTGGTTCAATTTTTCCTTCAAATCCGATCCTTCGGTGAATGCTTTCATATTTTTTGGGACCCTGTAGCTTGTCCCAACGGGCTTTTTGTTATTCTCCTTAGGATCAGCTTTGTTCTCCCCTAAATTTGTTTGTAGGGCCTCGTGCATGGAAACGAAAATGCCAGCTTGGTTTCTGAACTCGGCATAAGTCTTTGGGCACTTCAGACGTACCTCCTTCCATAACTTCGACCTTTTTTTCAATCCGGCCATCACAGCGACGATCTTTGTATCTTCGCTCACCGGTTCTCCTTCTAGCAAAACCTTATCGAATCTTTCCATAAACGCCCGGTCAGTTTCATCATCATTTTGCCTCAAATCTGATAGCCGGTGTTTTTGGGAAAGATACGACCCCGCCGTTGAAAAGTGAGAAAGAAATTCTCGACTTAGCTGGACGAACGAGTGGATTGATGCCGGCGGCATTGATGAAAACCACTTGTGAACCCGATCGCCCAATGTTAACGGAAAATTCCGGCATTGGGTGGCATCGCTGGCCCCCACGGAGACCATGTAATTCGTATACTTCGTTAAGTGGACCCGGGGGTCGGCGATGCCTTCATATTGAATGCTAGCCGGAAATTGAATCTTTTTATGTATCGGGGCCTTCAAAATATGAGCTGCCAAAGGTGAGGATGGCATGCTGGTCGTTCCCATCCCCCTCTGTTGGTCTAGTTGCCCCTGCATGTTCTCCACAGCCCTCCTTAGGCTTGATAATTCATCAAGAGGTGCCCCCTGACTTGGAGGCTGTTCGGCGAGCAAAGGCATTAACCTTTCTGCTCGTCGCAGTCCCTCGTTTGGAGTGGGCACTTCCTGGGCTTGCCTCCTAATGTTGTTCGCCGCATTTGGCCCTAGGCGCCTAAAGGCTGACTGGGAGAGTCTTTCATGGACTGATGGGCGAGGCTGTTCAAAAGTTGCTCGCCCATCTTCTGCTCCCCGGCGAGCAGCTTCCCGCTGGGGTTGGCTAAGCCTGTCTTGGGCACTGGAACGTGTTGTTCCATGGCTAGACATAGTTGTTCGTCCGCGACCAGACTCAGCCTGTACTTCTCCTTGGTCGACCACCTTGGCCTTTCCCTTATTTCGTCTGACTTGGGCACTATCAACCTCTCGCTGTTCGCCCCTGGTAGTCCTGGGCCTAACAACCTCTAGGGACTTGTCCCTTGGCCTTGCTTGTGTTGGCCTGACCTGCTCTTGCTGTCTCTGGAGAGCCTGGAGAGCAGCTATGGTTTTGGCCAACTCGTTGGGGTTGTTCGCCAAAGCCTCCATCTCAGGGGGGAGGTTATGTGTTATGGCTGTATGTTGCGACCTGTTCGCATGTCTCGGGTCACGGTCCTGATGGTCGGCCGACGTGGCCCGGGTTTGAGATGGTCTTTTCGACAAACGTGATCCTTGGGTCTCTTTTGATTGAGGCATTTGAATTAGATTGTTCTTTAATACTTATATTGAAGAACACCAAGAACACCAAGAACACTTTTGTTTAAATCTTCAAGTATTTCTTGAGGTTTTCTTTGAATCTTCAAGTTTTCAGCTTGAAGTTCTTGAGTAATCACACTGAACCGAAGGTTCGAACCCTCCTTCTAGCGCCAAATTGTTGGTGAACGAATCTAATCATAAGGATTAGTGGCTGTTTTAATCCGTTTTTACGTCACCAATCAATAACGTGTGATTGATTACCACCGTAAATGGTAAATCGGGGTTTGGATTTATCGAATTTGTAAATTCGGTAGTCGAAATTGGACTTATTTCGTGTATGTGTGAGTTTGAGTGTGTTTGTGTGTATTTTTGTCTGAAATTCGAAAATTACATAAATAAGCTGGAGAACAACTATTTATAGAGGCTAGCAAGCATGAGGTGTTTTTGACTCTTGGTCTCCCTAGCTTGCATGCCTGACATGTGTCCTTTGACCTTAGTTTGACCTTATCTAAGCTGAATCTTAGTTACAAAGTCTTCTTTTGGGCCTTATCTCGGACTCATTGTTGTTCGCCTAGGTCGGCTTGACTGATCTTGATGACCTTTCAACTGAAAGTTGTTCGCCTCTTGAAGTTGTACTTTGGAAGTTGTTCGCCTTATGGCTTTAGGATCTTTGTCCTTTGTTCACTTGTACACACTTCTTTGGCTGTTTGTTATATCATTGTTTGACCAAGTTGTTCGTCATTGATGACTTCACAGTTGGCTCATTCTTGGTCTCGGGCATAAATTCCTGTTCCCCCATTAGTTGTTCGTCGGGGAGTTGTTCGTCACTTTATACACCTCTAAAATTGGTAGATGCACCCCAACTTGATTTTCTTTGTTGATTACCCTTGATTTGAGGTTGGTTCATAATCCTTGATGTTGCTTTAATCCTTGTTCGCCATTTATTGACATATGTTCGCCTATCAACAAAAGTATTACTTATTTTACACTGAAGAGTCTTAGTTGTTTAGTGAAAACAAACTAAGAGGGGTGTATTGGTTATAGAGTCTGTAGGATTTTTTTGGACTTTTAAAGTTTGGGGGTATTCAATTTGGGTTTTCAAAAGTCTTTAAAAATCCAGAGGAATTCAATACGGATTTTAAAAAGTCTTAAAAAATCTTTAGGTATTCAACAGTCTATGGATTTTAAGACTCTATGAATTTTCTTTGATTCTGTTCCAAAATATAATTAGATTTCACTCTCTAAAATCTATACTTATCTAATAACAAAATTTTATGCCAAAATAGGAAACTATAATTTATGTTATCAATTATCTTTCCAAATTTGTTAGGAAAAAACCGAAAGACACTTTATTGTTTAGCTTAATGACAATTTATTGGCATTAGTTTGTGAAAATATGAAAAGTCTTGAGGTAAAATCTGAAACCTATTTGTAAGCTAACTCCTGACTTTTCATTTCCTGTGTTTAGTATATAAGTCTCAAGTCCTATTTTCGTTCAATTCATAATTTTCTTGGGGATGAACTAATTAATGTGAATAATAGTTGATATCTTAATTTATGTATTGTGTCTCTTGCAATCTAAATCCTTCTTTTCTCAAAGTGCATATATATATTCAACAATTCTTCAAGGTGAATTGAGACAGATTCTGCCGGATCTTTACAAAGCAACATATAAGGACATTGGTATCAAGTGGTAACAACACATATGAAGAATGTGATTAGATTAATAAGGTGTTTTCAATGAGTCAAAAGGTATACTTATATTTGTACAGTGTAAATAATTAACAATTTAATTATTTGTGTATTATTATTATTAAAAAATAGCCAAACAGCCTTGAAATATACAACACATGTATAGTAAATAATGTATGTTATATACTTATGTAATAGCAAGTATACAGAGTACAAACAGTATTAACTCATAAACCATTATACACGTAATTATTATATAATCATACTTTCTCAACTTTTTTTTTTAAAATAGTCATCTATCCAATATGTAAATCATTGGTAAAACAATCAATAATGTTATAATTCAATTCTCCGATATACACAGTTATCCATTTTTCAAAATTGCATAAGCAAGCTTTACCTTTAAAAGTTGAAATTACTAATTATTGACATTTAGACGAAGAATCTATTTCTAATTGTGTATGTATTCATGCACAATCTAGAAAACATTATGAAGGTCTTGAATAGATGATTTTTTTTTTTTTTTGTAAATAAAACTAAAATTAAACTTTTTTTCATCTACTCATAAAAAATAAAAAGAACAAACAAATTCAAGAATCCTAAGATATGGGATGATATCGGGAAAAATTTCATTTGAGATTAAATTCAAAGAAATGAAAACTTCTTCTCCTGTTTGATGTGCCGCTGGTTTTGGAAGCTAGGGGTTTTTTTTATTTTTTTATCGGTAGCTAGGAGTTATTTTGTGTGTTGGAAATATTGTTGCCTGATAAGAATTTTAGTTTCATATGTTATATAAATATGGATCACAAAATTATTGTCTCCGCGGGGTTATATCTAAATATTTATATGGGCTAAAGTATTGATTTATATCTAAAACTCTATATTGAGCTAAAAACATTGGTTGGATTATTATTAATATATTTGTTATTGTTAATAAATAGGCCTTCGTTGAATAGCTTTTGTATTTGATATTGTTTTTCATTTTATGAATGTATATAAAAATAACTTTAAAATAAAGCATGTTTTCAACAAAGTTAACATTTTTGAGTATTAATTTATTTGTCTAATATAATAAAATTCATGTACTTAATGGACATGGTATCAAGTGATATTATAAATGAGATAGAGCCATCAGTATATCTATATTTAGAGTAAAACTTACTAAAGTGGAACTTTACCCCAAAATATGATATCGACTCATACATAACACTCTCATAAAATTAACACTTGATATTATAATTCTTAAATGCATGTATATTATAAGATAATTAATTATAATAATAAAATTAAGTTTTTTATATACTCGATATCCTATTTAATTCGGGGAATTAACCCACCATCCACTAATAAAATTAAGTTTTATTTTTAATAAATATTATAAACCGTGCATCGCACGAGTAAAAATACTAGTTTCTTCTAATAACAAGAGATTTCTACGGATTTTAAAAAGTCTTAAAAATTCTTTAGGTATTCAACAGTCTATAGACTTTCTTTGATTCTCTTCCATTGGGATGTCAACGGGGCGGGGACGGGGGTCATTCCCCGTCCCCGCGAAATAAATGAGGAAAATTTTCCCCCCATCCCCGCCTCGCCGGGGATCCCCGTCTCGCGGGGATTCTCCGTTCCCCGCGTAATTAATTTTTTATCTCATTTTTAAAATATAAAAAAATATTTAAATTAAAAAAATATAATCATACACAACAATTACTTTAAGTTGATGTTAAAAAAAGCTAGTTTAAACAATTTAAAGAACCTCTAATTTTAATATTTTTAATTAACATATATACTAAAGTGAAAATTATATAATTTGGAACTAATAACATAACATTAAATAAAATATAGATATAATTTTTAATAAATAGTTAATTGAGTAGGAAATTATGAAATATTTATTTGTAATTTACTTTTAAATTTATATTATATATATATATATATATATATATATATATATATATATATATATTAATTATATAAAAAATAATGCGGCTCCCCGCGGGAACGAGACGGGATCCCCCGAGGCTGAAAATACTATCCCGGTCCCCGCCTACGGGGCAAAAAAATTCTCCGTCCCCGTTTGCTTTGGGGATTTCCCGCCCCGTTCGGGGCGGATCCCCTCGAGGATCGGGATTCCCCGCCCCGCTGCCAAGTTTACTTTTCAAAAGATATAAATAAATTTTACTCTAAAAAAATCTTTTCTAACAACCAGAGACTTCTAATGAGGGCGAGATATAACGGTGATGGAAATGAAGATGAGAATAATAATGTATTTTTATTTTTTTTCTATACAATTAGGATAACTTTTTTTATATACAAGTGTGTTTCATATACATTTGCATCAATGGTTCCAGCGCCGGAGTCTATGGAAATCCATGTAAATCAATAAAAAAAAGTGTATTCCACAATCCTATAAAGCTATGAAAATCCAAGTAAATCAATAAAAAAATTCAGTCAAACTCTACATGAAGTCTGTAGATTTTTTAAATCCACAGACTTTATAAAGTCCAAAAAAATCCAATAGAATCTCAATTTAATACACCACTCTAAATTTTTCAGTGAAAATAACTAATATCCTTTAGTGAAAACACCTAATACTCTTTAGTGAAAACAACTAATATTTTTTAGTGGTTCATGTATGAACCAATTTCACTCCATACATACTCTTGGAATTTGAGTATAATTTTTTTTATTCGTTCAGTTATCAAATACGAATACAAAACTATAATATTCGATTCGATATTCGTAAATATTCGATTAAATATATATATATATATATAATTATATAATAATAGTAATATTAAATATAATTATTTATGACTTTATCCAATAGGTGGACTTTTAGTAGTCCATGGACCGCTGAGTCACCATGATTTACTACCTCCACCATTCCTGTCGGGCCAGGAGGTGGGGGCCCTGGGGGCGAGAGTTTCGCCTTTTTTTTTTTCCTACAAGGACTTTCAGGAGTTCATAATTTAATATTTTAATTAAAAAGTATTTAGTACTCCAATGGTCCAATTTTACTAGGTCTATTTTCATTTTTTTGGATGTCCAATTATACTAAGTTTATTTCCTAAAAAAGGGAATATTTTTACTCTCTCAACTTACAATACACTTTACTTTTACACACAATATACTCACTTTTTTAAAAACACGTGCAAAATCAAATAGATCTAGTAATATTGGACGGAGGGAGTATAATTTAGTTATTAAAAATAAAAACTCCAATAAATTAAAAAAAAAACTGCAGGTCTAAGCTCTTCATTTGTTTGTTAAAATATTTTTTTTTCATGAATTTAATAATTAACCTTTTTTTTTATTTACATATTTGATTATGTTATGCAAATTTTTAAGTTTATATTTGTGAATTCAAATAATGAAATCAATTTTAAAATGAATATTAGAATATTGAGTGGTTCTAGGGTGCAAGTGAATATTATGCACTTGAATTTTGCACCCAATTTCCAATCAATTTTGACCAAAATTTTAAATTCGCGGGTCAAGCCTGATCTGACAAAAATTCGCGAGTCTATCTCGGGTCAATGAAAATAGGGTCGAAACACTCAGCGACCACCTGAATGAAACCCGGCAGGAGGTGCGGGGATGCAAAGGAGGGCGGTTCTAGAGAGGCGACGAGTTTTGGGGGTTTTTTGTTCCCCGTTAAGGCCATGGAAATTGATTACTGAAAACATGGAGACACGAAGGAGATGAATTTGAATATTTACAATTACTGTTGTTTCCCCTAATTATTTAATCTAATTTTTCAACATTAATAGACATTACTATGGAGGAAATACTAGACCTTGTCACAATGGAGCAGCGACTAATAAATCTAATAAATCTAAGGGGTTTTCTAGATTTAGAGTTTGCATGGATTTTGGCTTCAACAATAATATAATTTGATGTATTGATGATTATAATTTGGAGTATTATTGAGTAATTTTTGAAGTATTGATGATTATAATTTAGGATATTGTTAATCATTTTTTAGGTATTATTGATTATAATTTGGGGTATTGATGATTAAGTCTCGGGATATTGGTGAATAATTTTTTGGGGATATAACTTGGGGTATTGGTGATTATAATTTGGGTATCACCATTGGGGTATTGGTGATTACAACTTGGGGTATTGGTCGTTAAGTATTGTGGTACTACTGAATAATTCTGGAGGATATCATTATTCAATGTATTGTTGAGTATAACTTGGGGTATTGTTAATTATAACTTGGGGTACTGATAATTATAACTTGGGGTATTGGTGATTAAGTTTTTGGGTACTACAGAATAATACTTTGAAATATCGTTGTTCAATGTATTGTTAAGTAATTCTTGGGATATTGGTGATTAAATCCCGAGGTATTAGTAAATATTTTTTTGGACATATAACTTGGGATATTGGTGATATAACTTGGGGTATTGGTGATTATAACTTGGGGTATTGGTGCGAAGCTCGCGCGACCCATTTGCGACCTGGTTTGTTACCAGACCCGCGAATTTCGGTCGGGTTGGGCCTGACCCGCGAGTTTTTACTTTTTGGTCAAAATTAATTTTAAATTGGGATCAAATTTCAAGTGTGCACTTGGATTCACCCTAGAATTTGTCTAGAATATTATATGTTTGGAACATGCTTGAAAAAAAATCAATTTGAATATTCGACTTGAGTATTCGTCAATTTTTTAATAATTCGATATGAGTTTCAAAACAAATATAAATCACATTTATTATTCGAAAAAATATTCGATTCGAATTTGATATTCTAAATAATTTCACAAATATACGAATTCAAAATAGTGGTATTCGACTCGATTCATTTACAACCATAATCACTCAACGGAAATAATCGCATGCCCATCGGTGGACATATATTAATATACGCACCGCGAATGTGTTAATGACACATAAGCAGAGGACTTACTATTATTTTAATTGATTGTTTATATTTATTTATGTGTCATTAACATATTTGTGGTGGGTATATTAATGTGTGTCCACCGGTGGACATGTGATCCATTCCAAATCACTTAGATCATTTAACTTTTTAATTATGCATCACATCAAACGAAATGCATAATCGTACAGATAAGATTTCTAAATAAAGATATGGGACGTGCCCGAGGCCGAGCACGATCGAATAGACTACAATCAGATGAGTCAATGACGAAGTATATCCTCTGGGTGGAGGCCCAAGTGACAAGGATAGACATATAAAATTCAGGGCCCGGCTATATACCCCTCCATTATTAAGAAATACACCTCTTAAATAGAAAAAAATGTATGAATATCCTATACTACCCTTATCATTTTAATTTTATGAGATACACCTCCAAAAACTCAAATCTGGTATTGACACCTGCTACCGTATGCATCCGCCAATGCCTCCACTCTATCTCCATTTCTTTTATCAACAATACAAATCAAACAATATTAAGAGATAGGAAAGAAAAAGAAAAGAAAATAAGTAGAAACAATAAAAAAATTGAGAAATAATAATTTTGACACTACTTTTAGAACTTTTCTTTAACTTCTTACGCAACGGGTGGGAGCTAAGGCTAAAAAAAAAGTTGTGTTGAAGATTGTGAAGAAGTCATCCGCTCAATTTACTACTTCCAAAGACGCTACAACTGATTTCTTGCCATTAGAGGGTGGTTCGGCGAGGAATACTCCAAAGTCTGAAGATAAAGAGAACAAATTCATTGATCTGTATATTGGGAGAATTCCACATGGATTTTATGAGAATGAGATGTAAGGGTTTTTTAAGCAGTTTGGCACAATTAAGAGGCTCATAATTGCAAGGAACAGGAAGACCGGGAAACCAAAATATTTTGGATTCATCGAATTTGAGACGAACCTTTCTTATTTCTCAAAAAAATGGGAGGCACGATGCTGAGGGAAGAGAAGACGCTGGAGGCGTGAACAAGGCAAGAGGCGGCGCTACACTAACAGGAGCAGTGGTGCGACGTTTGACTTGAAGCGAAAATACTAACTTTCTACTAGTAGTTTCCCCGCAAACGTACGGGTTCACTGTAGTATAAGCAAGTATAGCGACCAAGTATTATCGAACCCAAGAGAAGGAGTGTATGCGAACATATCCCTGAAGATCTACGCGTCGTAATTAATATGAGTGTATGTTTTTTGGGTTTTTTTTAGAAGAAAATAAAATATAATCTAAACTAAATTACTCTATGAATGCGAAAAGGAGAAATTAAACTACGAACGTAAAAGTGTGTTTTCAAATATGAGATGATGATGCTCAGGATAAGAATTCCTACGTATACTAACGGAGCAGGTACATAATCAAGATAACCGTGACGTGCAAGAAATAACCTAAGTAAAAGATTGTAAGATGAAAGCTCAAAATTAAAACCCTAATACTTTATCCTAGCAATCGACTTCACTAATCCACTAACAAGTTAATAGATCGTGCTTAATTAGCGAGACCCTAATTTAAACTAAGGTGATGCGGTCGTCTTCCTTGGATAAATCGGTAGATTAATTAACCCTTTCTAAACTCTCTCATTAAGTCTACTAATTGTTAAAGAGTGATAAGATCGTCCTCTCTCAAACACTTTTCGAACGAAATTTAAAGGTAAAGTTAAGATTTATTTTAAGAATTCATTAATTAAGAGAATTAAAACTAAACGTCACGAATTACCCTAATTAAGTACCCACATCCCACTTCTACGAGTTCATCCTACCCCAAGCATGCAAGGGTTTTAGCTAGACATGATTTTTACGGAAACGAAAATAATTGAAGAAGTAACGAACATGAACATAATGATGTTAACTAAGAAATTATCAAACATTAACTAGGGTTTAAAGAAATAAATACTAAGAACTGAAATTAAATTAATAAAATGAAGTCTCAATGTATTAAAAAACAATGAACTAAAGGAAAGAAACTAAAAATCAAAACCAAACTATGAATTCGTAAGTAAACCTCAATTACAAATGAAAATTAAGCTTGCTCGTCTCTTCTCCTCTTTCTCTCGGCAAAAAACTAACTCTAAAAGTGATGTGGTATCCAGTGGTTCTCAAAATCGTGTTCGGAAGGGGTATAAATAGGCAATGGGTCGAATCGGGAGTTAATGGGCCAAAACCACGCATGCTCGAGCACTGCTCGTGTACTAAGTGCACGAGCACAATCTCATCGTGCGCTTAAAACTTCCAGAGAGCCAAAAGTGCTCGAGTCCTCGAGCTCGTGCACTAGGTGCACGACTGGACCTTGCTCGAGCGCAATGCACAAGTACTCGTGCACTAAGTGCACGACCTGGTGTTGCTCGAGCACAATGCTCGACCACTCGTGCACTAGGTGCACGAGTTCTTCTCGATTGTGTACTCCAATGATACTTTTGCTCCCTCGAACTAATACTTTTCGTATTTCTTCGATATCTTCTCATCCGGGCATCCGTTTGAGTCGATTCAAAGTCCTACGAACTCTGGTTTTCGCCCTCTATCCATCTATAAGCATCAAAGAGACAAATTCATTAGTTTGTGAAAATGATACTCAAATGACTCTAAATACTCATATAAATCAATCAAAACACGGGCATTTCGAGCTATAAATTCCGACAATTTCACGCCTAATCAACCTCCCCAAACTTACCATGTTGCTTGTCTTCAAGCAACGAAATAATAAGTCAAGTGAAATTGTTAGGAATGAATCAAGAATCAAATCATGAAAGTAATCGAGCTCAAGTTTCAAAGATCGTTCACATGTATACGAACTCACTCCCCTCATCATACTCATGCAATAACAACAAGAACCACCAAAATCAAACATGAATGTGCACTCAACGATGTGTTTCACTCCCTCACAAGTGTATATCAATAATAAGGGACTCACTCAATCAATCAATCAATCACACATATCAGCAGCCATAGGCTTGTAAGCACTCTCAACTCCGACCATACTCTAGAAATCAATGCCGAATCAAAAATGACTTTTCTCAAGGTTGTAATGTAGGCTCTTTGGACAGGTGGGATAACAATATGGGCAAGTGACTCAAGTGAATGGAGAATAGAAAATCAAACCTTGGTACTTCGAGATTAGGAACAAAATACTTCAAACATTTTCAATCAACACACTTTCAATTCCAATTCTCTCAACCTTCAATTTTTTTTTCTAACTCATTTCACTTTTTTTTTCAATCACTTCACTTTTTTTTTTCTTTTCTCTTTTTCGTACAAACACATGAGCTCATTTTTTTTCTTTTGCTCATTCTCAATTTTTTTTCTTTCACATAACTCATATTCTTCATTACACCTTCTTCTCATAATCACTCAAGCAATCACAATTCTCCTTTTTCAACTCAAATCAATCCCTTCACATTCACACTTTTCCTATTCTCCACTCAAATTGGGACAAAAAGGCTTAGGAACTTGCAATAGTGTTTAAATGTGCTAGCAAATGAAATAGGCTTAAGACTCAAACTGGCTAACAAGGGACAAATATCAATGGTAAGGAAAAATTTTGGCTAAGTGACTCAATCAAAACAAAGATGGCTTAAGATCACATTCGGCATATCAAACTAGACACAATCAAGAAGCAAGAGCACACACAAGTTCTAGCATCCTCTAAGGTGACGACTCACTTACAAACGAAGAGATCAATTCATGTATCTTAATCTCAAAATGCTCAAAACTCACGGCTTTCACATCCATGCTAGTCATAGTTAATTCTCACTCTCATCACACAAGTACTCAAAAGGATAAATTTGCAAGCATACTAGTTCTCTCTCAAACCAACTCTAACTCAAACACTCACATAATAGAATTCCTAACTCAACCTTACAACTCAGCTCTACTCATCAAATCATACTCAAGAATAACAATTAGCAAGTAGCAAGGGTTAACAGGCACAAAATAAATCAGATATCTCAATGAGTTCAACATAAATCACAACCCGAGAGTTTGAATAACACTTCCATCACAGTCCCATAATCAGCCACATCACTCAAACAAGACAGTTCACACTCCAAAAGCAAAAATAAGAAAAGAAAAGGAAAGAAAAGATAAGAAAAATGGAGCAAAAACTGGGGAAATCCCCATGATCCTCAAGCATCCGGAGGCGGTGGCGGGCGGTAGCTCGGGTGATCCGATCCTAAGTGAGAGACGAATAGTGCCTCCATCCATCTTCTCAAATCCGAAACTTCCGATTGGACCTCTTGAAACTCCCCTCGCATGCTCGTAGCGTCTGTGTACCACTGATTTTACATTGTGCGAAGATTCGTAACCTCGGTTCACAAATCTTGAATACCAGTCCTCATTCCATCCCATTGAATCTGGGTTGGGTACCACGGCTCGGGAGTGGACACTTCAGGTGCCTCAACCTCCATCTCTTGAGGTTCTTGACCTCCTCCACCAACATCGGCCTCTTCTTCCTCAGGTGTGTTCCCTCCTTCTTCATATTCGTCTTCCTCCTCTTCATCTAGGTCCCGAACTCCACTGGATCCGGCTCCACTCGTTCCTGTTGTACCTCTATGCCTCTTCTTTGGCCTCTGATCCCATAATCCGCAGCTCTCCAATCTGGCCTTGAATTTTTCCATTACCTTTTTGTGGTGCGAACAATCCATCTGTATATTCTCCTTCTTCAAACCTTTCAAGGTTACCAACTTCTCATTGGGCATCGGGAACAGCTCGTCACCTCGGAGTCTCATGCAGTATTTCCCACTCCAGTGCTCACACATCCACGTGTTATACATGTGCTCAAAATCGATATCTCTTCCATTACAAGGAACTGCCATCGGTCTGATGTCCAGGCTCTCCAAGAGCGCACAAATGAGGCCTCCACCTCGTATCCTAGAAGTCTTCGTCCCACACTTGTATGGGGCCTCAATCTGCATCTCGAGAAAATCCTTTCCAAAGTCGTGCTCCCTTCGATGAAGTAGGCACCACAATCCATATAACTCTTTAGAAGTCACAGTGTCCGTTTCAGACCGAGCATAGATGGTATTCCCTAAGATTCTTTCAAGGTATCGGATCACAGGATTCCTAATGGACGAAGCTCGAGACGTCCTCGCAGAGTACTTTCCAGCTAACCCTCCGGTGATTAGCTGCCAGAATTCATCAGCTTTGTACCTTCCCGATCTGGTGTTCTTTTCATTTGGTTGGGTAAGTGCAGGGCTGTATTCACCATCCCTATCTCATAGGCGTGCCACTCATTCCTTATCATGAACCGGAAAGTGCCATCCCTTGCATCTTCACCGAGGCTAAGAATTGCTCCACTAAGTCTTGGTGCATCTTCATGGAGACCAAAATTTCGTAAAATTCCTGCATATTGTTCTTCTCGAAAACTCTCTTGATCTCGTCTTCGATTCCCAACTGCCTTATGAACTCAACGCAAGGTCGCCCCGTCTTCTCCACTTTCCCAACAACCAAATTCCACCGGTAGGCGTGAGCAAACCATCTCTCTCCATACGTAAAATTATCCCAACGAGAGGGCATCAATCCCTTCCTCGTCAATTCTGCAGTCAAAGCCAGCAACTCATCCCCCTCAACGAACCGATCCTCGTACTTCTTTGGAGGAGCCATTACCTAATGCATCACAACAATTCACCAAACTCAACTCATGAATATCTAAGAAAATCTCAATCAAGTCAAACACCCTTTTCAAGCTCAAATTTCATCAATGGTGTTCAAGGTTTCACACACGGGTGATATCGTGATAACAAATCAATTTACTGTTCATATACTCTTTCACCATTCACAAGAATGTCAAAACATAAGTCTATCATGAAGTAACATCACACATACATGCACCTTACATGCTCAAGACTCAATTCCCATCTATTCATAACTCAATGCAATCTCAATCCACAAGAACTTCACTCAACAAGCAATACCCATATCATTTTCTCAAATTCCTACTTTCTCACTCTAGACATTCACTCATTCTACTCATTCAATTTCGAAATTGAAAGCAAAACGAGCAAACCCATAACATATAAGCATTATTCATCAACAAGGAATCAAGAATCAACAAGTTATGTAAAAATCCCCAAATTTTCGACCTAAGTCATGAACCCTAATTCTCATGCTCAATCCATGCCAAATCTAAGTTTAAACTACGAATTGAATGAAAAGACAGAGATTACATACCTTGTTTGAGGATTAAAGAAAATTCGTGGAGAAATTGAACAATACGTGAGCAAATTGGTGCAAAGTGTGAATTTTTGCAGCCAAAATCGCACCTAGTGTGTGTGGTGTATGAAAAGTGTGTGAAGTGTATTTATAGTGTGGAAAAATCGAACTAGGGCTCTAAAATCTGAGAGTGCGATTGCTCGAGCACTACTCGAGCACTAGTGCATGAGTAACTTCAGCTCGAGCGCCCCCGAGTTCCAGAACATAAAAAGCGCATGAGTACTCGAGCTCGTGCACTCGGTGCACGACTTGCATCCGCTCGAGCACTATGCACGAGTACTCGTGTAAGAGGTGCACGACCTGGCTAAGCTCGAGCACAGTGCACGACCACTCGAGCAAGGCTACTCGAGCACTTCCACTTCCCAAGCTCGAATTTCAACCTTCTCTAACCAAATTGCAAGAATTTACTAACCTGGAAAACTCCTCGATTTAAGACTGATCGCTCATTCGATCGAGGAGTTGGGGTCTCTTCCAAATGTGCAATTCACCAAGCCAATTCAAGTCGAACCTATGCACTCACACTTAATTCGATCCAACTACCCTCATGCATTGATATTCTCAAAAAATTTGACCAATTTTTCATTAGAATTTCGTGTGCAAACTCGAAGTACGAATATACACACCCCAAACATTATTCTTGCTACGCAATAATAAAGTTTGAAAAAGAATGAGTACGAACGAATTATGCACTAAATTCTCATGAACTGAAATCACTATCAATGTAAAGTATTGAACCGAAAAAAACACATCACCCCCCCCAAACTTCGACTTCGCAAAGAGGTCTATGTTTGGGGTTAGGGTTACCTCAAACTCCAACAATCGAATGCTCTACTACTCAATGGCTCATCATCGTCATGAATTACTTTTCCTTAAGCTCACTTACTCGAATTAAGCACCACAAAACAAGCCTACACATAAAAAAAAATCTCTACAAACGAGGTTAACACTTACGATTCACAAAACGACAAAATAAACAAAACACATAAAAGCAAGTAAAAATGGGTTGCCTCTCATTTAGCGCTAGTTTTAAGGTCCTAATGCCGGACCGAGCTCGAAGGAGCTCATGGGACTTGAGAATCTAAAATACCTCCCTTATTCTCATAAGAGAAGTTGAAGAATTTCTTTACTCGATGCCCGTTCACCATGAATCTATGTCCATCCTCCTTCTCGACTTCAAGGAATCCACTCTTATGCACTTCCCTCACAATATACGGCCCGTTCCACTTGGACTTGAGCTTTCCACCAAACAACTTCATCCTCGAATTGAATATGAGGACTTGATCACCCACTTTGAACTATTTTTTTCTCAATCGAGCATCATGCCACTTCTTGGTCTTCTCCTTGAAAATTCGGGCATTCTCATAGGCACTATCTCGAAACTCCTCCAACTCATGCAATTGGAGTAATCTCTTCTCACCAACCAAGGCACTATCAAAATGCAGCTTCTTGATCGCCCAATATGCCTTGTGCTCCAACTCCACGGGCAAGTGACATGTCTTTCCAAAAACTAATTGGTAAGTAGACATACCAAGAGGAGTTTTGAAGGCTGTCCTATACGCCCAAAGTGCATCGTCAAGCTTCATTGCCCAATTCTTCCTACTAATGCTCACCGTCTTTTCAAGGATCTTCTTGATTTAACGATTCGATACCTCTGCAAGACCGTTAGATTGAGGATGATAAGCAGTAGAGACTCGATGACTTACCTTATATTTTGACAACAACTTCTCCATCCACTTGTTCACAAAGTGACTTCCCCCATCACTAATCAAAGCTCTTGGGACTCCATATCTCGCAAAAATGTTCTTCCTCAAGAACTCAATCACCACTCGGGAGTCATTCACTCTAGTAGGGACAACTTCAATCCATTTTGAGATGTAATCGACGCACACGAGAATGTACAAGAATCCATTGCTAGGAGGAAATGGACCCATGAAATCAATCCCCCATACGTCAAATACCTCGACTTCCATGAACACGTGCAGCGGCATCTCGTCCCTCTTAGTAATAGAGCCAAATTGTTGGCACTTATCACATCTCTTAACCCATTCCATGCAATCTTTCAAGAGAGTTGGCCAATAAAAATCAGATTGAAGCACCTTCCTTCCGGTCTTCTCTCCACCCAAATGTCCTCCACATGGCAAGGCGTGACAATGACTTCCGATATCACTTCACTCCTCCTCTGGCACAAACCTACTCAACACATGATCAATCCCTCTTTTGAACAAGTATGGATCGTCCCAAATAAATTCCCGAACTTTCTTCAAAAATGTCTTCCGGTGCACCGAGTCCATCTCCTCCGATAACTCTCCACTTGCTAAATAATTAGCATAATCTGCAAACCACGACGCTTTCTCTTCAACTCTATATACCGAAATATATCCTAAACCAAACAGCTTCTCATCCGGAAATTCATCGTTCACCTCTCAATCTTCCACTGTGTTTTCCTTTGTAAGCTCCAACCTCGAAAGGTGATCGGCTATCACGTTCTCACATCCCTTCTTATCTCGAATCTCAATATCGAATTCCTGAAGTAACAAGATCCAACGAATGAGACGAGGCTTTGCATCCTTCTTACTCATCAGGTACCAAATCGTTGTGTGGTCCGTATATACTATTATTTTCGTCCCTACTAGGTAGGGTTAAAATTTATCAAAAGTATACACGACCGCTAACAGTTCCTTTTCGGTCGTCGTGTAATTCACTTGAGTAGAATTCAACATCTTCGAGGCATAGTATATAGCGTGAAAACGCTTCTCACGAATCTGCCCCAAAGCAACCCCCATCGCAAAGTCACTAGTATCATACATAAGCACAAACGGGCTAGGCCAATCCGGGGTCACAAGTATCGGGGCATTCACCAACGCTTCTTTCAACCTGTTAAAAGCCACTAAACACTCATTAGTAAACTCAAAAGTGACTTCTTTTTCAAGAAGTCGCGAAAGGGGTTTAGCAATTTGTGAAAAGTCTTTTATGAAACGTCTATAGAATCCCGCATGTCCTAGAAATGACCGAATCCCCTTCTCGGTCGAAGGTGGTGGAAGTTTCTCAATAGCAATCACTTTCGCCTTGTCAAACTGGATACCTTTCGAGGACACATGATGTCCAAGAATAATACCCTCTCTCACCATGAAGTGACACTTCTCCCAATTAAGCACCAAGTTCGTCTCTTCACACCTGCTCAACACAACTTCAAGATTGATTAGACATTTATCAAACGAATCCCCGTAGACGGAGAAGTCGTCCATGAAAACCTCCATAATCTTTTCAATTAAACCATGAAAAATAGTCATCATACACCTTTGAAAGGTGGCGGGTGCGTTACACAACCCAAACGGCATCCTCATAAAAGTAAAAGTCCCATAATAGCAGGTGAAAGTGGTCTTCTCTTGATCCTCAGGGACTATCATGATTTGATTATACCCCGAATACCCATCTAAGAAACAATAATACTCAAAACCACCAAATCTATCAATCATCTGATCAAGGAACGGTAAAGGAAAGTGATCCTTACACGTTGCCTTGTTCAACTTCCTATAATCAACACACACACGCCATCTCGTCACTAATATAGTGGCTACCAATTCATTAGACTCAGTCTTAATCACCGTGGTACCCCCCTTCTTAGCAACTACGTGTAACGAGCTCACCCATGGACTATCAGAAATCGCAAAGATCATGTAGCTATCTAAGAACTTCAAAACCTCATTATGTATCACCTCTTGAATTACCGGATTAACTCTACGTTGGTTTTGTATTACAACTTTTCTACCCTCTTCTAATCTAATCCTATGAATGCAAATGGAAGGACTAATTCCCTTAATATCTGCGATCGACCATCCTATAGCAGATTTGTGCTCACGAAGCACTATTAAAAGTCTCTCAAGCTGATCTGATAAAAGGGCAGATACAATTACTGGATACTTATCGGTCTCATCCAAGTAGGCGTACTTGGGGTGATCGGGGAGTGGTTTCTACTTCTTTTTCGCCTCCAATGGTGGCGCCTTGTCGAACATCTTCTCGAATGTCGACTCCTCGACTTTCAAGTCGTCCTCATCCTCCACTTTCTTCATCTCCAAGAACTTGACATCTTCATTGTCTTTCAAGCTGTCAAAATAATCAAGATCGTAAGAATCATAAGATACATCGTCAAGAATAGGATAATTAAACTGATGAATATAGAAAGAGCAAGGGTCTAGAAGTGTGTCTTCAACACAAGTGTCCATAATGTCAATGAAGTGGCAGCTCTCATCTCCCATGGGGCATTTAATAGCTTCGTAAATAGCTATCTTCACTTCTTGATCATCAACTTTGACTGTAATCTTCCCATTCACTACATCAAGTACCATCCCGGCTGTAGCTAGAAACGGCCTCCCTAAAATCAGCGACACATGCTCATCCTCCTCCATATCGAGTACCACGAAGTCGGCGGGAAAAACGTGATTCTCCACCGTCACTAGAACATCCTCCACCGCTCCTTGAGGTCTAGTGATAGACCTATCAGCAAGGAGCGCCATCATTGTGGGTTGAAGCTCACCCCCTTCCAACTTTTTGAACAACGAAAGAGGCATCAAATTAATGCTCGTCCCGAGATCACACAAAGCTCATTTCTTGATCCCGTTCCCGATATCGCATAGAATGGTGAAGCTCCCGGGATCCTTCAACTTGGGAGGAAGTGCCTTGTGCACCATAGCACTCACCTCGTGGTTCAAGTGCACTAGCTCGGGTCCATCCACTCTCCGTCTCTTCGCTATCAAGTCCTTCAGGAACTTGGCGTAGTTAGGCATTTGTTCCAAAGCATCATAGAAAGGAATGTTAATATGTAACTTTTTAAAAACATCAAGGAATTTTGTAAACTGTTCATCTAATTTCTTTTTCATGAAGCGTTGTGGATACGGGACGGGTATCACCGATTTGGGTACCCCACATTCATCACGCTCGGTCTCTTTCACATTCTTCCTTGCTTCCTTTGCCTTCTTCCACTTTGGAACTCTCTCAATCTCTTCAATGCCTTCCTCAAGATCTTTTCCCTGCTGGGTCTCATCCATATATTTACTCTTCTGAGTACATTCACCCTCAACCCCTTTCTCAACTCCCATCTCCTCAATCTCATCTCTAACTGCCTCAGACTCTTTTTCTTCTATCTCAACTTCTCCTTGGGGCGTCTCAGAATCAGCAGGCATCTCAGGACCATCATATTTGGTCCCACTTCTCAACTCAATAGCCTTGCAATGCTCCTTTGGGTTTTCCTCGGGCATTGAGGGATACTTGCCTGACTCTCTCATCTGAGACTTTGCAATTTGACTAATTTGATACTCAATAGAAGTGAACATGTGGTTGTTCTCTTGTTGAGCTCTATTTAAATCAATGTCCCTTCTTTGGAGTTCTTGATCACGCTGATCACCTTTCTTATGCAATTCCTTCACATCGTACTCCAATGAGGACAATCTCTTGCTTCCTTCCTCCACCTTCTGAAGGATAGCTCTCAACATCTCCTCAGTTGAGGAACCGCCTTCTCCACCTGGGGGTTTCGAACCTGGGTCCACACCTGGAGGAACTGTAATTCCGGCCTTCGGATTCGCATATGAAAAATTCTCGTTCTTCCTCCATGTGTTCTGAGGAGGCTGCTGCTCTCCTTGATACCCTTGGGTATTCCTCCATTGATTTTGAGGAGGCTGTGGACCTGGAGGTACAAATGGTTGGCCATAAGAAGGCCTTCCAAATTGATTCCCACCTTGTGGATAGTTAGGCCTTCCCATATAGTTGGCCTCTTCTTGCTGACTCGTGGATGGGTCCACTTTCTCGCTCACTGCTACATTTCCTCCAACCAGATTCTGCCCCATCTCGAGGTTACTTATCTTTTCCATCATCGCCATCAACAGCTTCCTCATTCCCTCATTCTCCTCCAACTTACAAGCTCTCTGAAATTCTGGGTCCTCGTTCCATGCCCCGACATTCGTGACAATATTGTCCACAATTTCTCTACACCACGCTATACCTTGGTCCAGAAATGCTCTACTAGCACATGCATCAAGATGGGCTTGACCAGCCTTGCTGGCTCCACTGTAGAAGAACACCATGATATCCCACTCATTGTACCCGTGTTGCAGGCACTCAATTAACATGTTAGAGTATCTCTCCCATGCCCGACGTAAGTCCTCTCCTGGCTTCTGGCGAAAAGAAGAGATCTCTATCCTTACTCTAATGGTTCTAGATGGAGGGTAGAATCACTCGAGGAACAGACGCTCGAGCTCGGCCCATGTGGTTACACCTCTCTGTGGGAGCGTGTTATCATACCACTCCTTTGCTATTCCCATTAAAGAGAATGGGAACAGCCCGAGCCTCTTGGCATCTTCAGACATGCCGTTATAATTGAACGTGGATGCTATCATAAGAAAGCTCCTCAGATGAGTATGAGAATTCTCCTTCCCAACCTCCCCCTTGAATTGATTCTCGGTAAACAGCTTTAGAATTCCAGGGGAGATTGAGAAGTTGTTTTCCTCAACAGGGGGCAACGCCACTCCATCATAGTACCGTTGCGGTTGTGCCGCAAACCTTCCTCGAATAGTCATGTTCTGATCGGCGTTCTGAGGAACGTGCTGAGGATTAGCAGGTGGTACGGGTACTTGTTGGGCTGGTGGTGGGTGATAGACTGGTGGTGGGTTGTAAATAGGAGGTGGAGGGTACGGGTATGGTAGATACGGATATGGTGGGTATGGGTAAGGATAAGGTAAGTTGTTTTGTGGGTATACATGGTTGTTCTGAGGATGTTGGACAAGGTTATGAGCTGGATTGTTTACGTTTTGTGTGCCCGGGTTTTGGCTCTGGCTTTCCCCTAACGGGACTTGATTCTGACTACCATTCCCTCCAGTACCCTCAACCCGGTCCACTGTCTGATTAAACTCATTAGCAGCATCATCCAACTCATTACTGATGTCCATGTTATCGTTCTCTCCTCCGATAGAGTTCATCCTTCTTAAAAAGGCTCAGTTTCTTCTTGCTATTGTCTCAGGATCTAGCTGTAATCTTTCTTCGCTCGTATCACCTTGCGAGCGTGTTTTCATAAACCTGAAACACTAACAAAAGAATAAAAATGCAACTGCCAAACACGTAAGAATAACAGAAAAATAAAGCACTCACTACTAATTACTAAGTTATCAACAAGTACTATTCAAAAGACATACAACGCCATCCCCGGCAATGGCGCCATTGACTTGAAGTGAAAATACTAACTTTCTACTAGTAGTTTCCCCGCAAGCGTACGGGTTCACTGTAGTATAAGCAAGTATTGCGACCAAGTATTATCGAACCCAAGGGAAGGAGTGTATGCGAACAGATCCCTGAAGATCTACGCATCGTAATTAATATGAGTGTATGTTTTTTGGGTTTTTTTTAGATGAAAATAAAATATAATCTAAACTAAATTACTCTATGAATGCGAAAAGGAGAAATTAAACTACGAACGTAAAAGTGTGTTTTCAAATATGAGATGATGATGCTCAGGATAGGAATTCCTACGTATACTAACGGAGCAGGTACATAATCAAGATAATTGTGACGTGCAAGAAATAGCCTAAGTAAAAGATTGTAAGATGAAAGCTCAAGAATTAAAACCCTAATACTTTATCCTAGCAATCGACTTCACTAATCCACTAACAAGTTAATAGATCGTGCTTAATTAGCGAGACCATAATTTAAACTAAGGTGATGCGGTCGTCCTCCTTAGATAAACTGTTAGATTAATTAACCCTTTCTAAACCCTCTCATTAAGTCTACTAATTGTTAAAGAGTGATAAGATCGTCCTCTCTCAAATCTTTTCGAACGAAATTCAAAGGTAAAGTTAAGATTTATTTTAAGAATTCATTAATTAAGAGAATTAAAACTAAACGTCACGAATTACCCTAATTACGTACCCACATCCTACTTCTACGAGTTCATCCTACCCCAAGCATGCAAGAGTTTTAGCTAGACATGGTTTTTACGGAAACAAAAATAATTGAAGAAGTAACGAACATGAACATAATGATGTTAACTAAGAAATTATCAAACATTAACTAGGGTTTAAAGAAATAAATGCTAAGAACTGAAATTAAATTAATAAAACGAAGTCTCAACGTATTCAAAAACAACGAACTAAAGGAAAGAAACTAAAAATCAAAACCGAACTATGAATTCGTAAGTAAACCTCAATTACAAATGAAAATTAAGCTTGCTCGTCTCTTCTCCTCTTTCTCTCGCCAAAAAACTAACTCTAAAAGTGATGTGGTATCCAGTGGTTCTCAAAATCGTGTTCGGAAGGGGTATAAATAGGCAATGGGTCGAATCGGGAGTTAATGGGCCAAAACCACACATGCTCGAGCACTGCTCGTGTACTAAGTGCACGAGCACAATCCCATCGTGCACTTAAAACTTCCAGAGAGCCAAAAGTGCTCGAGTCCTCGAGCTCGTGCACTAGGTGCACGACTGGACCTTGCTCGAGTGCAATGCACGAGTACTCGTGCACTAAGTGCACGACCTGGTGTTGCTCGACCACTCGTGCACTAGGTGCACGAGTTCTTCTCGCTTGTGTACTCAAATGATACTTTTGCTCCCTCGAACTAATACTTTTCGTATTTCTTCGATATCTTCTCATCCGGGCATCCGTTTGAGTCGATTCAAAGTCCTACGAACTCTTTTTTTCGCCCTCTATCCATCTATAAGCATCAAAGAGACAAATTCACTAGTTTATGAAAATGATACTCAAATGACTCTAAATACTCATATAAATCAATCAAAACACGGGCATTTCGAGCTATAAATTCCGACAATTTCACGCCTAATCAACGTTGGTGGAGTGTATCTGCACATCGGAGTAAAATAGAAAGAGGTGGAAAATAATTGAAGAATGAATGTTTATTAGGGTTTTGTTTTGAAGGGTATAATGGGTAGTTTATGATTATTATATGTGTATCTATTATAAATGGAGAGGTATATAGCCGGACCCTAAAATCCAACATAAAAATTTGTATGATATATACTCTCTCCGTTTCAAAGTAAATGTCTTTTTAGGATTTTCACACATATTAAGACATCTAATATTATCCTAATTACCCCTATCCAGATATTATCTTTTTTTGAAAAAAATTAATTTCATTGGTTCAAAACTAACTATGGGCTTCTTTATATACTTTGAAAAGTGTTTCAAAGGCTAAATAGACATTTATTTTGCAAAAGATGCAAAATACTAAAAGGACATTTATTTTGAAATGGAGGGAGTATATATTTTTTGACATAAAATGTGTGTGAGGTATCACGAAAGCAATAATGTCAATTTAAAAATGATAAAAGTATCAATTTAGAAAAAAAAAATTCTATCGATTTAAGACCTGAAATATAGAAAATTATCAATTCGCAACTTGAAATATAACATATCAATTTAAGAATAAAAATTATAAAGACCATGATATCTTATAGTTTATGTTACACCCGGTAATAATGGGTGTCACATGGCTCGTCGAGGATCAGCCACGATGGCGGAAGGGTTTGACATAAACGAAGCCAAACCCATCATTAGCGATGGGCGGGTACCGGGCACAAGCCGAGGCCAGCAAGAGCCGGCCAGAGCCGACTTGGTATAGTGCTCTGGCCGGTAGGAACAGCCTGCAGGTTACGACTTGCGGAAAGGAGGAGCGAAAGAGCTCCTCTCCCTGCTACCCGAGAAAGGCGCACATCGCAAGACAACCCTAGGCAGGCCGCTCCCTGGCCCGTCCTTGGCCGTCAGAAAAGGTCAACCACTAGACCCGTGTTGTTCCATCGGACGTGCAGATGTGACAGGGGAAAAGTAGGGCCAGGAAGAGGGGTCATATTGTTTGGAGTCAACAGAGACACGTGACGCGTACCCATGGGTCCTTATGCGAGGCCATAGCCAATCATTACTGAACATCTAGGATCTAGCGGGACCTGCGAGGTGACAGACCCAGTGGGTATCCTAGTCTTGATGCCCATTTGTAACAAACAACACATTAATGAGAAAAGACTCCACTTGAGAGCATTAAACACTACTCGGTTAGGATTCCTTCTCGGTTAGGATCTTTCAGTAATTTCTACCCGGAAATTGCTATCAATGGTTTATATTCTTATTTATTTATATACATTATTTTTTTAGTATTACCTTTTTTCTTATTTTTTTTAATCAAGCACATGACATTAATATTATTTTTTTAACTTTGAATTATAAAAATATAATTGAAAATAATTAGCAATTATAAGATTTCAAATATGATTTTAAAATGAGTGGATCCTAAATTAACAGTTTTTATTTTTCAATTCCCGAGTTGTTAGTTTTCTATCTTTCAAACCCTCAATTGACAGAAAAAAAAATCTTTTATGAGCTAAATGATATAACTCCAATATAGTTCTATATATTTTTTTAACACTTTGTTGTAAAAATATCATGCATCATGCATGAGCTGGTCTTATACAAGACTTAATAAAAAAAATAGTCATACTTACGAACTTGTTGGTTAAAAAGATATGAATCAGGTCATAGACAGTATTATTAAGCTATGTTTGCCGGTGACATTGTCACCGGTGGCATAGCTACTGTCCAAAAAAAATATTAATAAAATATTAGAATGACACCAAATTCATGTGACATTGGGCGGCTGACATCCCCAATGTCACCACATTTCTTTATTCAGTATAGATGTGACTTTAAGCGAAAATACTAGCTTTTACTAGTAGCTTCCCTGCAAGAGTACGGGTTCACTGTAGTATGGGCAAGCATAGGGACCAAGTATTATCGAACCCAAGGGAAGGTATGTATGCGAATAGATCCCTGAAGATCTACGCGTCGTAGTTAATATGAGTGTATGTTTGGGGATTGAAAATTATTAAATCTAAACTATTCTACTCTACTAATGCAAAAGAAAGAAATAAGTTAATTATCTAAGGGTTTTGTCTCAAATATAAAAGGGTGATGCTCGGGATAGGAATTCCTACGTATACTAACGGAGTTGGTACGATAATTAAAATAACCGTGACACACAAGAAATAACCTAAGTATAAGAATGCAAGGTGAAAGCTCAAGATTCTAAACCCTAATACTTTACCCTAACACTCGACTTCACTAATCCACTAACAAGTTAATAGATTGTGCTTAATTAATGAGACCCTAATTTAACTAAGGTGATGCGGTCGTCCTCCTTCGCTAAACCGGTAGATGAATTAACCTCTCCTAAACCCTCTCGTTAAGACTACTAATTGTTATTGAGTGATGCGGTCGTCCTCTCTCTAACACTTTCGTACGAAATTCAAAGGTAGAGTTAAGATTAATTATAAGAATTCATAAATTAAAAGAATTAAAACTAACGTCACGAATTACCCTAATTACATACCCACAACCTACTTCTACGAGTTCATCCTATCCTAAGCATGCAAGGGTTCTAGCCTAACATGGTGGTTTGAATAAAAAAGCAATCACAAGAACAATAAACATATGCATAATTGAATTAACGAAAGAAATCAAGAACATAAACGAAAGTACAAATTAAAGTCTCCAAAGAAATCTATATAAATCTGAAAAACTAGGTTTAATCGTCTCAAAGAGTAAAGAAAGAAAGAATTAATCTAATACGTTCAAAAGAAATACTAAAACTAAGAATTCGTAAATTAAAACCTCGATTACAACGTATAAAATTCTTCAAAACTCCTTCCCAAGCTTTCTCCTTGCTCAAAGTATGTAAAAATATGTGTTGGTATGTGGTGATATGTGAAAATATGCTTGGAATGGGTATATATAGGCTTTGGGACGAATTTGGGCGATTTTGAGCCAAAAACACGCAAAAACGCTCGAGTGCAGGTTCAGCTCGAGCGCTAGAGCTTGGTGGTCGAGCGGGTCAAGAGGTCGAGCGAGGCGCTCGACCGCTGGCTGTACACATGTTCGTAAAACCTTCATAACTTCTCAACCGGGAGTCCGTTTTGGCCGATTCAAAGTCCTACGAACTCCTCTTTTCGCCCTCTATCCATCTATGAAAACAAAAGAGACAAATTAATAAGTTTATAAAAATGATACTCATTTGACTCCAAACACTCATCGAAAGCACTCAAAACATGGGCAAATCGGGCACAAAAACATAACAATTTCACGCCTAATCAACCCCCCCAAACTTACCATGTTGCTTGTCCTCAAGCAACGAAATAATAAGTCAAGTGAAATTGTTAGGAATGAGTCAAAAAATCAAATCATGCAAGCAACTGAACTCGAGCTTCAAAGATCAATCACACGTATACTCACTCACTTCCCCTCATCATACTCATGCAACAATAACAAGAAACACCAAGATCAAGCATGGATGTGCACTCAACGATGTGTTTCACTCCCTCACAAGTGTATATCAATAATCAAGGGACTCACTCAAACAATCAATCACTCATATTGGCAGCCATAGGCTTGTAAGCGCTCTTAACTCCGATCATACTCTAGAAATCAATGCCGAATAAAAAAGGACTTTTCTCAAGGTTGTAATGTAGGCTCTTTGGACAGGTGGGAATCAATATGGTAAAGTGACTCAAGTGAATGGAGAATAGAAAATCAAACTTTGGCACTTCGAGATTAGGAACAGACTACTTCAAACATATTCAATCAACACTCTTTCAATTCCACTTTTCTCAACACTTCAATTTTTTTTTCTAACTCTTTTCACTTTTTTTTTCAATCACTTCACTTCTTTTTTTTTCTTTTATCGCACAAACACATGAGCTCATTTTTTCTTTTGCTCATTCTCAATTTTTTCTTTCCCACAACTCAAATCTCATTCACACCCTTATTTTATCACCACTCAACTATCATAATTCCTTTTCTCAACTCAACTCAATCCCTTCAACATTCACACTTTCCTATTCTCCACTCAAATCAGGACAAAAAGCTTAGGAACTGGAATAGTGTTTAAATGTGCTAGCAAATAAAATAGGCTTAAGGCTCAACGGGGCTAACAAGGGACAAATATCAATGGTAAGGAAATTTTTTGGCTAAGTGACTCATTCAAAACAAAGATGGCCTAAGATCCTATTCGGCTTATCAAACTAGACACAATCAAGAAGCAAGAGCACACACAAGTTCTAGCATCCTCTAAGGTGACGATCCTCTCACAAACGAAGAGATCAAGTAATGCATAAAAATCTCATAAGGCTCAACTCTCACGGCTTTCACATCCATGCTAGTCCTAGTGAATTCTCACTCTCATCACACAAGTACTCAAAAGAAAAATTCACAAGCATACTAGTTCTCTCTCAAATCAACTCTCACTCAACCACTCACACAAAAGAGTCCCTAACTCAAATCCACAAATCACCATACTCATCAAATCATACTCAAAGATAGCAATCAACAAGCATAAGATGATTGATAGGCATGAAATATGAAATAGCGACTCAGATCAAAATCACCCCAAGGAGCATCTCAAGACACCAAATAACCAAACACACTCAAAGATAAGGGGTGCTCCGGTGCAATGTAACAAGAAACATAAAAAACTCCACCCCCCCAAACTTCAACCTTGCGAAGAGGTCTAAGTTTGGGGTTGTGGGTTACCTCAACCAAACAATTCAGTTTCTCTCAAACGTTGCACACTCCCTTGCTTGAGTTCCTTCAATCTCCACTTATTTGGCACTCCTTTGAGACAAGCCTACAAAATGAAACTCTCCAATACGAGGTTAAACATACGACTCAACAACACCCTAATAACATAATAGGACACTAAAAACAAATAAAAATGGGTTGCCTCCCATTCAGCGCTATTTTTAAGGTCCTGATGCCGGACCGAGCTCAAAAGAGCTTATGGGACATCATACTCAAATTTACCTCCCTTACTCTCATAAGAGTGGTGGTTGCATTCTTTTCCTTGATGCCCCTCCATCATGAGCTCCTTTGCTTCCTTCTCATCCCCAAGTGTTATGGGTCTCAACTCCTTCTCACCTTTATCTGGAGGAGTCTCACTAAGCAATTTCTTGCGCTTGGACTTTTTCTTCTTAACTCCTCATTTTCCCTCCAACTGGACCACGTCCACTCTTTTCACCTCTTCATCATTCAACTTTTTCACTTTATCCCTATCAACATAATCAAGAACATAATCCTCATGGGTTAAATTATCAAGTGAAGGATTATAAAATTCATGAATATGAGAAGGATTAGGAATAGGAGGTGTGTCTTCAACACGAGGATCAATTGCATCCACGCAATACAAACTCTCATCCTCCTTCGGGTGCTTCATGGCTTCATATAGGGAAATCTTCACTTCTTGATCATCAACCTTCAACGTAATCTTCCCATTTGCCACGTCTAGCACCATCCCCGCCGTAGCTAAGAACGGTCTTCCCAAGATCAATGGAACGTGCTCATCTTCCTCCATCTCTAGGACTACAAAGTCGGCTGGAAAAATGTGATCTCCAACTCTCACGAGGACGTCTTCAACCACACCTTGAGGTCGAGTAATAGACCGATCGGCGAGTTGAAGCGTCATCATTGTCGGCTGAAGTTCTCCGCCATCTAACTTCTTGAAAAGTGACAACGACATCAAATTAATGCTCGCTCCGAGGTCACACAATGCTCCCTTCTTGATCCCGTTCCCGATATCACAAAGAATGGTGAAGCTCCCAGGATCCTTTAGCTTTGGAGGAAGCGCTGTTCAATTGCACCAACTTCGGCTCATCCACTCGCCGTCTTTTCGCGATCAAGTCCGTCAGAAACTTTGCGTAGTTGGGCATCTGTTCCAAGGCATCATAAAAAGGAATATTAATATGTAGCTTTTTAAAAACATCAAGGAATTTAGTAAACTTTTCATCAAGCTTCTTTTTCATGAAGCGTTGTGGATATGGAACGGGTATCACAGATTTGGATACCCCCCATTCATCTTTCTCGGTCTCTTTCACTTTCTCCCTTGCTTCCTTTGCCTTCTTCCACTTAGGAACTCTCTCACCCTTCTCAATGTCTTCCTCTTCAAGCTCTTTGCTCTGATGAGACTCATCCACATCTTTATGCTTCTCAATCCCTTCACTTTCAATCCCCTTCTCAACTCCTACTTCCCCACTCTCATCTCCATATTGGGGCATCTCAGAATCAGCAGGCATCTGGGGACCTTCATAGTTGGTTTCACTTCTAAGCTGGATCGCCTTGCAATGCTCTTTCGGGTTCCCCTCCGGCATGGAAGGATATTTTCCCGGCTCTCTATTCATCGACTTTGCAATCTGGCTCATCTGGAACTCTATAGAAGTGAACCACCTATTGTTCTCTAGTTGAGTTCTAGTCCACTCAACGTTCATCTTCTGGAGCTCTTGATCACGTTGATCACCCTTTTTATGCAACTCTTTCATATCGTACTCCAAGGATGACAACCTCTTACTTCCTTCCTCCACCTTCTGAAGGATAGCTCTCGACATCTCCTCGGTTGATGCACCGCCTTCTCCACCAGGAGGTTTAGACCCCGGATCAACACCTGCAGGAACTGTAATACCCGCCTTCGGATTAGCATAGGAAAAATTCTCATTCTTCCTCCATGTGTTTTGAGGAGGCTGTTGGCCTCCTTGAAATCCTTGTGTGTTCCTCCATTGATTTTGAGGCGGCTGTGGCCCTGGAGGTGCAAATGGCTGACCATAAGAAGGTCTTCCAAACTGATTTCCACCTTGATAGCCATTCTGATTGTAATACGGACCTCCCATGTAATTGGCTACCTCTTGCTGTCCACTTGGCTGGTCTACTCTATCATTCTCTGCTGCATGCTCTCCAACCAAATTCTTCCCCAACTCGAGGTTGTTGATCTTCTCCATCATGGACATTAATAGCCTTCTCGTTCCTTCACCCTCTTCAACCTGATGAACTCTCTGAAAATCTAGATCTCCATTCCAAGCCCCGGCATTCGTGACTATGTTGTCTACGATCTCTCGACACCTCTCTATGCCTTGATTCAGGAATGCTCCGCCCGCACAGGCGTCTAAATGGTCTTGCCCCGCCTTGTTTGCACCACTGTAGAAGAATGCCATAATATCTCCCTCATTGTACCCATGCTGCGGGCACTCAATCAACATGTTTGAGTATTTTTCCCATGCTTGACGTAGGTCCTCTCCTGACTTCTGGCAGAAAGAAGATATCTCAATTCTTGCTTTAATCGTTCTCGATGGAGGGTAGAATCGCTCGAGGAACAGACGCTCGAGCTCGGCCCAAGTGGTAATACCTCCCCGTGGGAGCGTGTTGTCATACCACTCCTTGGCTATTCCCGTCAATGAGAATGGGAACAACCTAAGCCTCTTGGCATCTTCAGACATGCCATTATAATTGAATGTGGAGGCTATCATGAGAAAACTCCTCAGGTGAGTGTGAGGATTCTCCTTCCCGATCACCCCCTTGAACTGATTCTCGGTCAGCAGCTTAAGAATTCCCGGGGAAATCGAGAAGTTGTTCGCCTCAACAGGAGGCAACACCACTCCATCATAGTACCGTTGTGGCTGTGCTGCAAACCTCCCTCGAATGGCCATATGTTGATCTACGTTCTGAGGAACGTGTTGAGGATTAGCAGCAAGTACGGGTACTTGTTGGGGTGGTGGTTGGTAAACAGGGTGTTGATTGTAAACTGGAGGTGGATGATATAGGTATGGTGGATAAGGGTATGGTGGGTATGGGTAATGTTGGTATACTGGGTTGTTGAAATGGTTATTTGGGTTTTGTGGGTAAGCAGGGTTGTTCAGAG
The DNA here is from genome assembly GCA_947034835.1 of Ballota nigra. Lineage (NCBI taxonomy): Eukaryota > Viridiplantae > Streptophyta > Magnoliopsida > Lamiales > Lamiaceae > Ballota > Ballota nigra. Next base: position 18,641,797 of record OX344730.1, read on the forward strand.
GATTTTGGACAAAATTCTGAGCTGGATTAATAACGTTTTGTGCACCCGGGTTTTGGCTCTGACTATCCCCTAACGGATCTTGGTTCTTACTGGTGTTGCCATCAGTGCCGTCAACCCGGTTCAACCCCTGATTGAACTCATTCTCGGCATCATCTAACTCATTAGTGATATCCATCGGTTCTTTCCCTCCGGCAGCGTTCATCCTTCTTAAGAAGGCTCGGTTCCTTCTAGCTATCGTCTCAGGGTCCAACGGTATTCTCTCTTCGCTCGTATTGCCTTGTGATTAGTGTGATTTTTGCTAGAAATTCGTGTACTATTTTTGTTAAATTTAATTGAATTTCTTGCATTTATTATATTAATGTGACCATTTGTGCTTAATTGTCGAGAAAGGTGGTTTATGCTTATTTTGCAGAAAATTAAGGTTTTTTAGAAGTAAAATACACCTCGAATAAATTGTGAAGTCAAAGAGCAAGAAACTGAGTGAAGAATCGAAATGGGCTCGCAATATTTTCTGGCCAAGCTTATTTTTTGTGGCCCAAGAGAGCAAAGTCGGCGGCCCAATTGAAAGAAGAAGGCCCATTTGTTATTTAATTGTGGGAATACAAGTAGTATTGTGGGACTTGTTGAGAGAAACCCACGTGAATAGAAGAGCTGCTATTTTTTTAAAGTTAGCGGACCCCACCGTTTCCAAAAGAAGAAAGCTGCCAAGAGAGGATAGATGAGAGAGAGAGAGAGTAGCCCATTTGGAAGGATGGTCCCGTGAAACTAAGTAATTCAAAAGAGCTCCCCCACGCAATTCCAATCGAAGAGAAAGAATAAACCCACCTCACGCCGGAATCCGCACCACTGAGCGCCGCCATCACCTGAAGAAAACCATGCCCATCACCGGAATCTTGCACACATCCTGCCGCCGGAAAAAGCCCTGCAACCACCAATATCTGAAGCTCGCGCCGGAAAAGCTACGGCCGGAAATCGATGCTCGCCGGAGTTCGAAGCTTTGAACGCAGCAATGGGTCCCACACGCAAGAGTTCAAGAAAATGTTTCAGCAACTTTTGAAAATGCGTTTTCCATTCCTAACTTGACCAAGCAACTCGATCGAGTCACCCGACTCGTGCGAGTCATGATCGGTTTTAACAGAGTCTTGGGAAGAAATTTTGACGAACTCGACCAAGAGGCCAGCTCGAGTTGGTCAACTCGGTCGAGTTGACAGAGTTGACCGGGTCAACTCAGCGAAAATTTTGAAAAATCCGAAAATTCACCATTTTTCAGGGATTTAATTGCAAATTCGTCTCAAGCCCTATTTCCACACTATATATACTTCATTTCTCAGATTATTGAAGGAGAGAGCCAACACAAGCCTAGAACCCTAATCCCCTAGATAGTTTTCTTTTCTTTTTTTCTTTTGCATTTTTTTCTTTTAATTTCTAGAATAGATTAGATTAATATTTCATTAGTAGTGTTTACATTTCTAGCAAGGATTGAAGCTATTGAAGATTTGTATTTCCATTTCATCACAAGAGGTGATATCTTTCTTTTAATTCAAGTCATGAGTAATTTCATTTTTATTTGTTATTTTAGCTTGTTAGCCATGGATGTCTCTTCTAGAACTATGGGCTAATTTTCTTTGCTTTGAGTGTTGAATCAATATATGAAATTAGTGTGTTGATGGATTTATAGCTTTGATTATGCTTATTTCTTGATGTGAATATTTCTATTGATGGGCTTTGTATGTCTCAATTAATTAGTTGATTTTATTAGATTATGTATTTAATTTTGTGTGTTGCAACGAGAGTTGGATATGCATAATTGGTATTTAGGTGAAAGCTTTGACTAATTAATTTGAGTTAAATAGTAATCGGTTGCCCGAGAGGGGGTCGGTTGCTAGATCCCCCATCAGTAGACATTAGGTATCTTAATTTGATAATTCGGGTACTTAGTGAAGGGGGAATTCTAGAGATGCATCGCGTGTTTTTAGATATTCACGATCTTAGGAGCTTATGGGGCATAATTAGGAGTTGCTAGTTAGTCCACGTTGTTCACCTAGGCCTCAAAAGGGATTGGTCTACACACTTTCGTGATCGCTCTTAGCAAACATCTAGAAAAAGGCAATGATAGGTTGTGAATTTGTCACACACACTAATGAATTACATTGTGAAGACACTCGAAGCATTTCTCTCTCTTGCACTTTCTTAATTGAAAGTTAGTTTAATTGTTTAATCGCTTTCTAGATTTAATTTTCGCTTAGTTTAATTTCCGAATGTCAACTTGCTCGTCACTATAGTACCATGCCGACGCACAACTTTAGGGCTCCACTGCACTCCTAAATCATTTGGGTTCGATAACTACTTGGTCCAAGTCTACTTTCACTACTACGACGATCCCGTACTCTTGCGGGGGAGTAGGAAAATATTTTTTCGAAAACTCCGACCAAGTCACCTTGTGAGCGTGTTTTCATAAACCTGACACACTAGCAGAAGGATCAAAACGCATCTGCCGAATAAATAAAAATAAAAAATAAAACAGAAAAGAAAGCACTCACTACTAACTACTAAGCTATCGACAAGTCCTATTCAAAAAGCATACAACGCCATCCCCGGCAACGACGCCATTGACTTGAATCGAATATACCAGCTTTTACTAGTAGTTTCCCCGCAAGAGTACGGGTTCACTGTAGTATGGGCGAGCATAGGGACCAAGTAGTATCGAACCCAAGGAAAAGTGTGTATGCGAATAGATCCCTGAAGATCTACGCGTCGTAGTTAATATGAGTGAAATGTTTTTTTTTTGGGGTTTTTTGGAAAGATTAATTAAAACTAAATTAAACTAATTAAACTAAAGAATGAAAGAAACGAATAAACGAAGGTGTGTTTTCAAATAAGAGATGGTGATGCGTAGGATAGGAATCCCTACGTATACTAACGGAGCAGGTACATAATCAAAATAACTGTGACGCGCCAGAAATAACATAAGTAAAAGAATGCAAGGTGAAAGCTCAAGATTCTAAACCCTAATACTTTACCCTAACACTCGACTTCACTAATCCACTAACAAGTTAATAGATTGTGCTTAATTAATGAGACCCTGATTTAACTAAGGTGATGCGGTCGTCCTCCTTCGCTAAACCAGTAGATGAATTAACCTTTCCTAAACCCTCCAGTTAAGTCTACTCGTTGTTAAAGAGTGATACGGTCGTCCTCTCTCTAACACCTTTCGAATGAAATTCAAAGGTAGAGTTAAGATTAATTTTAAGAATTCATTAACCAAGAGAATTAAAACCTAACGTCACAAGTTACCCTAATTACATACCCATAACCTACTTCTACGAGTTCATCCTATCCTAAGCATGCAAGGGTTCTAGCCTAACATGGTGGTTTGAATAATAAAAGCAATCACTAGAACAATAAACATATGCATAATTGAATTAACGAAAGAAATCAAGAACATAAACGAAAGAACAAATTAAAGTCTCCAAAGAAATCTATATAAATCTGAAAAACTAGGTTTAATCTTCTCAAAGAGTAAAGAAAGAAAGAATTAATCTAATGCGTTCAAAAGAAATACTAAAACTAAGAATTCGTAAATTAAAACCTCGATTACAACGTATAAAATTCTTCAAAACTCCTTCCCAAGCTTTCTCCTTGCTCAAAGTATGTAAAAATATGTGTTGGTATGTGGTAATATGTGAAAATATGCTTGGAATGGGTATATATAGGCTTTGGGACGAATTTGGGCGATTTTGGGCCAAAAACACGCAAAAACGCTCGAGTGCAGGTTCAGCTCGAGCGCTAGCGCTCGAGCCTGGTGGTCGAGCGGGTCAAGAGGTCGAGCGAGGCGCTCGACCGCTGGCTGTACACATGTTCGTAAAACCTTCATAACTTCTCAACCGGGAGTCCATTTTGGCCGATTCAAAGTCCTAGGAACTCCTCTTTTCGCCCTCTATCCATCTATGAAAACCAAAGAGACAAATTAATAATTTTATAAAAATGATACTCATTTGACTCCAAACACTCATCGAAAATACTCAAAACATGGGCAAATCGGGCACCAAAACATAACAATTTCACGCCTAATCAAGATGTCACCCCATTTCTTTATTCAATATACCGCCACTTGTTATTTCATAATTGATTTTTATATTTTTTTTAGAAATAATTACAAATAGGTACATTTATAGGTGTTTTATTAAGCTTTAGTTCAAAACTTTTCTAAAATCACAAATAGGTTTAAAACCTAGTACACTCTATACTCCCACCTACTTGACCCTACTAACCCAGCGCCCAAAAAACAATACCCCCACCCACCCATTTATTTTCTCTCTCTTTCTGACTCCCTCTCTTTCTCTCGGACTCTCTATCCCCCAGCCCCCTCTCTCAAGGCGACGGCGACAACAACCGCTTCCATCCAGCGATTTTCCACCGCCTCCAATGCGGCGGCGCGCACTGTCACCGCCTCAAAATCAAGCGACGCCGCGCATCGCGTTCAGCACATAGGTGGCGCCGCCCACCGTCCAGATCGGGACAGATCTAACGCCGCACACCACCACCACCTAGCCACTACTGATCCATCACCACCACTCTCTCTCAGCAGCCACCGTTGATGGGTGGACCGCCTTCATCCAATAATTTTTTGCCGCCACGTCGTGTCCCAGATATGCGCCTCCGTCGTGGATCTATTAGATCCAATAAATAGTGTGTTGGGCGGTTCTATGTCTGAGATCTAGTGGTTGTGATACTAGATCTAGGGTTTCCGCCATCTATTTGTTGCTCGCCGGAGCACATGGTTTCCGCCACCGTACATGTTGTTGCTCGGTTGTTCAATTCGTGAAATAGGGCGTCGATACGGACCTCGAGATGCCTCCGGTCGAATTCTTCTCAGGTAGGTATTTTTCTTGTCCTCCAAAATAAATGGGTATGTTTGTGGGGTGTAATTGTATGTAAGAAGAATATGTATGAGAATATGAAAATTATGTATAGTAATGGAAAAAATAGAGTTTTAATGGAAATAATTATGTTGAATCCTTATACTGGTTCTAGTGGGGTTTTGCTTCTGTGTTTGGTCATTGATGCTAATTTTTATGGTACTAAGGAGTTCAATAAAAGAAATAGTACGTTTTGAAGTTGTTGGAGTCCTGGAAAGATTATCCCTGAGGGAGTTGGCATTTCCCAGTGGAGAAAATTCACCTTCTGGAAAGATTATCCCTGAGGGAGTTTCATTTGTCTCTCATCTAGCTAATTTATATTCATTCCCCCTAGAATAAAACGAGTTTTGTGATGGGTGGGTTGGTTAGTCTATGGCTGTGGTGGTATGTGTGTGTGTGAGTGCATAATTTGTGTATATTTTGTTAGTGATTTGACTATGTATTTTTTTAGGTTGGACCTGGAAAAGATAGAAAAAGAGGAAGAAGATTTGAAGATGTAGGAAGAAGAAGATTTGAAGATACAGAATGTGTGCAATTTTTTTAATTTTTTGCATTTAAGCAAAAACATGTAATTTTAGTTATAATTTTGTTAATTTCAAATTTAAATATGTAATTGTAGAAGTTTTAAATATTAACAATTCAATGTAGATTGAAATTCTAATTTTTAAATTCTGTGCAAAATATTATTAAAAATGCACTCAATAAAAATCTAACAAACATGAATAATTATGACCGTGCAAAGAATTATTGGAAATGCACACTTAATAAAAAATTGAAATTTTCAGTAGTTAATCCCTGTGAAAAAAAAAATTTAAAATTGCACCATCGAAAGAAAACCCGAGTTAAATATATTAAACAAAATTTTGGACAAAAAATTTGAATATTGAAATTTTAAAATCATTAAAAAAAGAATAAAAAGTACCAATTTTGAAAAACAAAATGGTAGATAGGACTTAAAAGGAGGGGTGTGGGGTTTAATAGGTTTGTAGGATAGGTTTTGAACTAGATTGTATTTTTTGTACAAAATAGAATTAAAAGCCAATAAATGCCTACCATTTGAACCTATTTGTAAATCACCCTTTTTTTTTTAAATATAATTAAATTTGTAAATATTGAATATAATGTGTATAGATTTTTTTTTTATCAATATTCGTAAAATAAATATACCTGCAAATAAAGTTTGATATTGAAATATTTTGAAATCAAACAAATTATCTAGTTTGCATTTTTTGTATTTGTAATTTAATATTTCATTCATCTATTTGTAGATTTTTTTTTTCAATTTCATATTTTAATTTTTTTTAATTTTAATTGTTATTGAATTAGTAATTTATTTTAAGTGTATGATAATTTTTTCTTATATATTTACGAATTTAAGGTGTTAAATAATTTTTATATACTTTTGTACACATTAAAATATAATAAAAATTAATTATACATAATATATATTTAAAAAAGAATCATTTTCGGCTGGGTTGGTGTCATTGATAAAATATAAAAAATTGAAAATTAGGGTGGATTGAAAATTGTATATGTGGAGGAGAGAGAAATGAATATTATATTATAAATTTGGGTTGGGGAGTGTCATTAATAAGACTATCTTTATCCATCAACCCAACCCAATCCACTAATAAACAATTCATTTCTCTCTCCTCCACATATACAATATCCAACCCAATCCAATCTTCTCATTTTTCATACTTTATCAACAACCCAACCCAATCCAAAATAATTTCTCTTTTTCTATTATTTAATAATTATATTCATCCATAATAAATTTTTATTATATTAATAAGATGATATATTAAATTATTTAATATTTAAAATTCGTTATTTTAATAAATTTAGTTACTATGCACTTAAAATAAATTGTAATTGTTCAGAAATAGGATTTTGGTTTGAAAAAAATTGAGAATTTTCTCCATGTTGAGAGGTTGGATAATCTTTTGTGCTCATAAAAGATTCAAAATTTGAATAATTTTGGGTGTTTGGATTATTTGGAGAGTTAGAAAAATAATTTGGGAACATAGGATCCATGATAAAATGATTAGAAATTTGGAAAGATGATAAAATGAGAAGAGAAATGAGAGAATATGAATTGTGATGCAAACTATATCAATATTGGTGTCTATTTATAGAGGAAAAAAAATCCCGAATTTTGGTATATATATATATATATATTTTTTTAATATATATAATATCAAGATAATGAAAATCCAAATATTATCTATAAAAATATTACCACCCAATTAGAAGATGCCATGTGTCTTTTTTAGGCATTGAGAACTGTGCCCATATTGGGTTCCATGGCGGAACCGTTCGGCCAGCTTGATGTCCATTTTGATTTAATTTTTTTTTTTTTTTTTGTCCTTTGTGCAAACAGATTGGGCAACCCAACCGATAAATATAGTCTAAGGATGGTCTTACCTTAAGGCCTCCTTTGGTGTATAAGATTGCACCACGATTGCCTAATCATCAGGGTTAACAGCTATTTGGTATGACTTTTTTAGGCTCGAGATAAATCCAAAGCCCTTGGCTAAATTCTATTTTCGCCAAATTTTTTATCAGATTTTTCATCTTATCACAATAGTGTTTTTTCATTTTTTGAGGGACGGGTAAAATATCAAGAATACCCCTATTGTATATAAACTCGCTCACATCTAATTTCTCTCATTCTTTCACTTTCCCGTACGTCGAGGACAACAATTTGGGATTTCTATACACAAGATCAATTTTTTATTGAAACTGTCATTCTTCACTATAATCCATACAGGTATTTGCTATAATCCCAAATTTCTGGAATGGACATGAGAACAACGATTTGGGCATCTTGAACCCAAGAAGGGAGAGAGATAGCAAAGGCCGCGCCGGAAAAGTCGAAGCTCGACGCCTGAAACTGAAAAAAACTCCATTGCATCGGGGAATTGAAGCTCTGAAACACGACATAAAATTTATTGAAGCTTCTGTTAGGGTGAATTTCAGCGGAGCACTTTTTCAACAAAGGTCTAGTTTTTTTTTTTTTTCGCTAAAACTTTATAATTGCAAAAACGAGATGTTGCGTTGAGAATAGATCAAACCAAGGAAAGTTTGGAGATGGAGTCTGGAACCATCCGAAGGTTTCTTGAAAGTGGTGAGGAACAAGGGTTGGGACTTGGGAGCATAAGGTTAAAAATTAATATTTTTCATGAGGACAATCATGTCATTTGCCTTTAGAATAAAGTTTATTTCCGTTCTTTTGAAATCGATACCGGAAGAATCGAAATGGTATACCAAACAACTTCGCTCGTTTAAACTGAGACTGTATGACGGGTCGATTTCTAATTGCGTGTATCTGGCTGATAATTAGTGGATACCACCAAACGGGGTCTAATAATAGTATTTGTTTATCCATATAATAATATATTAAATAATAATATTATGTGAATAAAGATATAATATTGCATGTTTATATTGTGCAACTATTTAATGTAATAATATTAATCTAAATAAATGAACTATCATTTATAATAAGTAAGTATTATGTATCTCCATATTGTAATGAGATTTTTTTAATTTTATATTTACTCCCTCCGATTCAAATGTTTGATGTTTTAGGGTGTTTTTTTTGTTTCAAAATATTTGATGTTTTAGGGTATTTTGCATCTTATTTTCCTATTATGCCCCTATTTAAATCCCCCTAAAATATCACTCATAATTTTTCCTTACCTTTTAATAATGTTACACCATAAATAAACTATTTGACCTTCCATAAATCTCTTTTCAATCAATATATCATAAGGGTATAATAGTCACTATATACTACTTCTTAATTCTCACAACAAATCCTAAAACATCAAACATTTTGAATCGGAGGGAGTAGTAAATATTGCACATTGCAATATCACATATATGTGTTCATGTTTATTAGATGCATTTTTATATGCGCGCAAGTGCAGAACATACACTTAAAATTTGAGTTTAATTTCAAATCAATTTTAATTTTTTAAAACTCAATTTATTTAATGAGCTTTAAATAATTAAAATTAATTTGAAATTAAACTCAAAATTTAAAAATATAATATATACACTTGGTTGCATATAAAAAATTGTGTTCTCGTGTTGCAAAGGAAATTAATAATTCAAGTTGAAAATATATTTCAAGAAAGAAACAAAGGGGTTTCCACGATTTCAGGGGCGAAACCTGTTTGACCCTAAAACAAATACTCCATTATTAAACTTTTGATTAATCATCTACTAATTGACTTTTAGTCGATCAAACTTTTAATGTCTGTTTTCTAAATAAATTGCACCAATCATACACAAGTTTTTATCTTGCAGTTATATAAACCCAAAACCCATGCGAGGCCTTAATCACAAAATACAAGTTATATTTGAATTCTACTTTAGATTTCATATTTTTTTTATGGCAAAGTATACAGTAGAACTAGTTTATACATAAATCCGTAAAGGGTATTAGTTGTTTTTTATTGAACAATATTAGTTGTTTTTACTGAACAATATTACTGATTTACACTGAAGAGTTTTAGTTGTTCGGTGAAAATGAACTAAGACTCTTCAGTGTAAATCAGTAATACTCTTCAGTAAAAATAACTAATACTCTTTAATGAAAACAACTAATATCCTTCACTGATTCATATATAAACTAATTTCACTTTATACGTACTCTTTTTTTGATATTATATATATATATATATATATATATATATATATATAAAAGTGTTTAAATTAAATATTTTAAATATTAATTCAATCAAAATATAGTATTTTTTAATTCAATCAAAATATCAATTTGTAATTAAAAACCATAATAAATTATTCCAACAACTCATGCAAATTTAAAAAGCTGATTTATATAGTAAAAATAAGTGAATAGAGGGTATGAATATAAATATAGGATATATAAATATTATCCAAAAATATCATAAAGTTGTAGAATTTTAAAATAAAGGATTGAGAGAGGTGGGGAGATTCACAATATATATATATATATATATATATATATATATATATATATGCGTGCTTTATAGATAAATGTGGAGTTTCTCGGAGATATAAAAAATAGGAGTAAGTGGGAGTGGACTAATTCAAGGTTTTTAATTTAATTTAAGTAATTTTAGAATTTTTGGAATATAAGTTAATAGAATTAATAAAATAGGAAGTTAATGTAGAAGTTAATAGAATAGGAAGTTAAGGAGAGAAGTCGGTGATAGCAGGATTTTGAAATAATTCATGATGGGACATGCCACGTAGGAGAGAGGAGATTCACAAATAAAGGAGGTAATGATATTGCGTACACATATAGTCAAATGTTGGTAGCTCAATTGGTTGAGACCACCACCTAAGACCCAGAGGTCTTGGGTTCGAGACATGGAGAGGGAATTTATTTCCCTCTTGTGGTGGGGTAGTGTTCCCCTCTTGTGGTGGCTGCGGTTCCGGCTGCAGTGCGGTTGTGGTTCGGAGTTGCGGGTTCAGGTGGTCCCCCTCTTGTGGTGATAGTGGTTCCGATCTACAACGAGATGAAAAGATGTTGCCATGTACCCGGTGGTCGAAAGAGCTATTGTAATTGATTATATTAAGAAACTATTGTAATTGATTACCTTTAAAAAAAAATATTGCGTACACATATATAGATTAATTTTTCATCAAATAATAATAGACTTCATTAGGAATAAAATCATCATATTTTCATCATCTTTTCGCAAATTGCAATATAATCTCAATTTTTTTTTATATTGGTAAATAAAACTTTACTTTAACAATCTTTTGCAAATCGAGCTCACGAGCATAAATCTCCTAACACAAAATGATGCGATATCCTACCTAGAAGAATTAAACGACAATGTTCCGTCTTTAAATATTATAACGTTGTCCCGAGTTTAATCATTAAAAAGATGTTGGTTATCGGTAAGGATATTTTCTGCTCGTGAGCTTGAATTGCAAAAGATTGTTAGTGAAATTTCAATTATCAAAATTCAAAAGTTGAGATTAGATTGCAATTTGCGGAAAAATTGTGATTTTATATGCAATTAACCCATAATAATATAATATAATTATTTAATAAATGCATTAAAATAATATATATATATATATATATATATATATATATGTGTGTGTGTGTGTGTATATATATATTGAATCAACTATTTATTTTTAATAATTTTACTTTACTCAATCTATTTATACAACTGTATATGAGACTAATTAGAGTAGGTCTCCCATAAAACGTGTTTATAATATGAAACTGATATCATTACATGCAATCACTGACACCATTAGATGCATTAATGGATATCATAAAATTTTATATATGATTAGAGTTTATAATTCTAATAGTATAAGTAAATATATGTGATGGTATTAGTAAATACATGTAATAGATAAATTTCATACTATGACATTTGTTCACAAAAGATGTTGTGGACTAATTATATTATATCGAACCTTTTGCAAACTCGACACTTAATCTCACATGTAATTATATCTTCTCAATTAACGTCATATCATAAAAAAAATGCATTGGTAGTATCTTCCCAATTAACGATGCATCATTAAACTCTCAAAATTTTGATAAATAAACAATTTAAAATCTCTATTAATATATATGAGTATTCTATGACAATATATAGAGTGAAACTTATATATAAAACTTGATCCATTTACCCGCATTGAATTTTGCGGTTAATTGAGTTTGCTAGATTTAGTATTCGGGGGCAAGTTCAATACCTATTCTGGTTGTTTACTTTAATCTATTTACTCTTTTTTTTTAATTTCTTTTTTCTTTTACTTCTATATTTTTTTACCATATTTTTTTTCATTTTATTTTCTTTTGCCATTTTTTAATTATGTATAGAATAAAATTAGTTTATACATGAACCATTTTGCAATATTTTTTAGTATAATAATTAATACCTTTAGTGTAACCAACTAATACTCTTCATATCCTTCAACTAATACCCTTCGGTGAAAATAACCAATCATTACAAGAAAAATATTTTTTAGTGACAGTAATCATGTCATTGTTGCTTCCCTAGTTAAATCTTAAATGACAGGAAATGATCTTTAGTGATAGGATCCTGTCATTATATATTGTTTCCTGTCATTAAAGACTTTTAACTAGGGAAGCAATAATGAGAGGACATGCTAAGATTGTTGTCACTAAAGATCAATTTTCTTGTAGTGAATACTTTTTAGTGAAAATAACTAATACCCTTAAAATAGTTCATATTTTATTTCTGGACCCAAATATTTTTTAAATTTATAATACTATTAAAAGTGACTTAGCCCCAAAATTATTTCTGGACCATTTCGCCCTTGCCTTTTTTTCCCTTGTCATTTTCCCCCTGCACCTTTATTCCCTAACATTTCTAATTCCTTGCGTTTCTGTCAAATAGGTCGATAGGAGCGATACCCAACGGGTCTCAAGCGACAAACGGCGTCGAAGCTCTGGCGATGGGTCCTTGCGTTTCCGTCAAATAGGTCGATAGGAGCGATCCCCAATGGATCTCAAGCGACAAACGGCGTCGGAGCTCTGGCGACGTATCTCAGGCGACGGCCGCGTTTCCGTCCTTACGTTTCAGAGAATCAAATTGGGCAGCCAGCTTAATCATATCCAACTCCTCACCCGTGATCCCTTCCGGAAGCCTAACAGTGTATTGATCGGCCTCCGGAGGTTCTAGAACCTTCCGAACAGGTCTGACTTCGGCGGAGCATCAGTTGAATCAGCACCCAGGGAAGCTGATTCAGGCGCCAACTCAGCTGGCTATGCAGGCTGTTGGCCCGAAGACTGATTTTGGGCCCGGGCTTCCGCCAGGCGGTGCTGGTAGTAAGCATGGTAATGATCGGAGGCGCGTAAGAAATTGAATTTAGGGTTCCCTTCATTGTTCGCAATAATCCTTTTCTCAAATTCGGGCCCATTCTTAGCCACAAACTGAGAAGTTTTGTCTACAATGTTTCTGATATCAGGGGGTGGGTATATAATTCCTATAGTTCTTGTATGGGTTGCTACAGATGCTGGAGCCGATTTATCATTGGACTCATCAATCTTTTTCTCATCATCGGAATTAGAGTCCACCACTAGTGCGAGCGGTAACGGACCCAGATTCCCATCCGTGGGCGGTGCAAGGAGCGGCAATATCGGCAACGAACCCAACATTTTTCAATCTGTAAATTATGCTACTCAATTTACTGGGAAATTAAATAAAACAGGCACAGAAAGAAAGGAAAGAGACTAACCTCCAAGTTCGATCGGTAATTGCTTCTTTCATTCTAGGTAATCTCATGTCTATTGATGCTTTGAATTTCCTTCATTCTAGGTTTCCGTATTTTGATTTACAAATCCTTGCTTCTCGACTTTTTTTATTATTATCGTTGTTATTAAAGTTCTAATTGTTTCGATCTCTTGTTATTTCGCACGCTGAGAAGTGGAAAATCTTGAATACAGATGCATTCCCAGAATGCCTAATTTGTGCTTTACTGTAATATGTTTCCATTTCAAACCATATGGCCTGTTGTTCAATATTTAGTTTGCAGTTCAATCGATTAACACTTTCTATGTCAACTAGGTGCAAGTGTTTGATCCATTCAGCATTCTTGGATTAGAACCTAGGGCATTAGAGTCTGAAATAAAGAAAGCATATAGGAAACTTTCCATTCAGTACCATCCTGATAAGAATCCTGACCCATGTATATTTCGTTGCTTCTGCTGTGCTATTTTGTATTGACATCTAGATACTTGTTTACGATTCTGCTTTATCTCTTTTAATGGTAATTTTAAATTTACAGCTGCTCATTAGTACTTTATCGAGTTCATATCCAAAGCTTACCAGGCGCTGACAGATCCAATTTCTCGGGAGAATTTTGAAAAATATGGTCACCCTCATGGTAGGCAGGTAATACAAAATAAAAAAATCGAAAGAACAATTGGAGCTATAACTAAAATCTAACCCAATTATATTTTTGATGCAGGGTTTTTAAATGGGAATTGAACTTCCTCAGTTTCTTCTTAATATTGATGGTTCATCTGGTGGATTATTGTTATTGTGGATAGTTGGAATTTGTATATTGTTGCCACTGGTGTCGGCTGTCGTGTATCTGTCTAAATCTTCCAAGTATACTGGAAATCATGTCAAGAATGACACTTTAGCTGCCTATTTCCACTTGATGAAACCTTTCTTGGCTCCTAGGTACATATTTTGTCTTTCACATCTGTATATTGATTGCTTAAATAACACTATGAATGTGATTATGAAATTAGAGCGATCATCTTGAATTGAGCTTTTTGCGACTGAAAGACATTTGAAAATTATTAAGCTTGTTTGAAGTATGCACACCTACTAAACGACTGTCCTTAGCAGATAAAAATTTCAGATTTTAAATGTTATCAGTATCTTTGTTGAATATGATTATTGTCATGCTCTAACTTTGACCTAAGATGGATCTCTATCTCTGCTGCTATTATTACTGAGAAATGCTTTGTTAGAAATACATTAACTTACTCGAGTGAAACTAATTATTGTCTTTTTAATAGTTAAGTTTGCTTTGTTGCCTCATAAACTAGCTATATTTTGATTGAGGTCTTAGTCTGGTTACTGAAAATCATTAACTGGCATCAGTATCTTTGTTGAATATGATTATCGTCATTCTCTAACTTTGACCTAAGATGAAGTGAGATAGCTCTACTGATATCATTACTGAAAATAATTTATGGGAAATGCATTAACTTTCACTCTAATGAAACTAATTATTGTCCTTTTAATATTCATGTTTGCCTTGTTCCCTCATAAATTAGCTATATTTTGATTGAAATCTTAGCCCGTACGATGATTGTAATCTGCAGCAAAGTCATGGAAGTGTTCATCAAGGCTGAACTGCGACGGAACTCAGGCGATGGATCTGTGGCGACGATCCTTTCATTCTAGGTTTTTTCGATCTATAATTGCTTCTTTCATTCTAGGTAAACTCATGTCTATTGATGCTTTGAATTTCCTTCATTCTAGGTTTCCGTATTTTGATTTGCAAATCCTTGCTTCTCGATTTTTTTTATTATTATCGTTGTTATTAAAGTTATAATTGTTTCGATCTCCTGTTATTTCGCACGCTGAGAAGTGGAAAATCTTGAATGCAGCTGCATTGCTACTCGGTGAAGTCCTTGAACCATGGTTTTCTAGGACACTTGATATTGTATGCTCCTTGTGGTCGAGCCAGGGGGATCCACGAGGGAAAATTAATAGCAGACTATCGAATATTACGCAATTAAGAGTGTAGATAAGTTTCAGAGGAGTAAAGTTCATCAGGAAGTAAGCATGTTCTGGTTCAATTTTGAGTTATGGTCCGATTTATGCGATTTGAGGCAATTACGGGGTTTGATAGGTGGATTGTCATGTATTTTAGTTATTTTGATTAATTCTGAAACTGGTCGACGTTAGATTTATATATTTCAGTAATTCCAGTAAGCTGATTCCCAGAATACCTAATTTGTGCTTGATATATCTCTACCTTTATGACTTAATTACATAAAAAAAAGCTTATTAGCTGAATTTATATTTCCCCTTCGCTCCATCCAACGACCGCACCATGCTAGGACCTTCATGATGAATGTATCTCATAGGAGTAAAGTTCATCAGGAAGTAAGCATGTTCTGATTCATTTTTGAGTTATGGTCCGATTTATGCGATTTGGGGTAATTATGGGTTTGATAAGTAGATTGTCATGTATTTTAGTTATACTCCTCTTGATTTCTGTTTAGTTGATTAATTCTGAAACTGGTTGACGTTAGATTTATATTTTTCAGTAATTCCAGCAAGCTGATTCCCAGAATGCCTAACTTGTGCTTGATATATATACACCTTTATGACTTGATTTCATAAAAAAAAAAAAGCAGACTATCGAATATTACGCACTTAAGATTGTAAATAAGTCTCAGAGGAGTAAAGTTCATCAGGAAGTAAGCATGTTCTGATTCAGTTTTGAGTTATGGCCGGAATTAAGCGATTTGGGGTAATTCTGGGGTTTGATAAGTAGATTGTCGTGGTATGCATATTATATATATCATAATCCTTGTAATTTAACCCAATTTGACAATCCCGTTGTTTTTGCTTGAGTTTGTTGTTATTTTGTATTATTGCTGATTAAAGTTTTTGATTAATTATTTTTTTTGCAGGTGGTTGGTATTCCTGATACTTTAAATGGAGACCTTAGAAACCAGTTTGTTGAGGCAAATGTGGGTTTTTGACACAATATGCAAGGTAATAATAAGTTATCATAAGTGAAATGTAGTTCCTTCAATTAATATGGCATGTCATTCCTTTGCATTTAGACTTCTTGTCTGTTTTCGTGATGGATTAGTTCCTCTAACAGTTTATCATGTAGTATTTAAAGTGGTTATCTATGCTCTTCATCCAAATAAATGCTCCAGATAAACAATAATGTTTTCTTTTCCTAAGATGGTCAAATGATCATTGGACTTCCTTACTTATTTCAGGTCAAATCCCAGCTGATTAGTAACATTGCTACTGATGCGCTTTCGGCAGAGAAAGTAAGTTATCCTTTAGGTATATCTTTTTTTTTTGTTAATATTCTCTTAATGAATAAGGTGATTATTTGGATATTAAGTTGATACAAGCAATGATAACAATGAACTTCCATAATATTATCAAGGAGATCTGGTCCAGCAATACTGCTGACTCAAAACGATGATTCAAAAGATAATCAGTAATCTGAAAAAGCAATGTACTCAAAGACTCCAATACCTCAAGGCAATGTGCCTTGATGGACAGGCACAACAGTGGCCAATTATTAAAGACACATCAATAAATAATCACCCAACAAGAATTAATTAGCACCAAGTCTAGCTCCATCCGGCTTATGCCTGCAGTTGTAAACTCATACGTTATAAAAAATGAACCGAAAAAGTTTATGTAAATACCTGAAGTGTGCTTAGTGGCTTCCCACGATTTCCATTCATATTTAAAAACACATGACCAACTCTCGGTACATTTGCAGTGTTATTATTTCATCCGACTAATGGGGAGGAAGACATCTCACGTTGCATTGGAATGCACTCTCCAATCTCATCCCAACATGGTGTGTTATATTCCTTTTCCTCATTTTAATTAGAAATGATTCACGAGAGACGTCGAGCTTCAAAATATTTTCTTTTTTCGTTGTCTGTTAGGTGGTTTGATCATTCTTGTAGGTAATTCTTGCTGAAGATGTGGCTGATTCTAAGCTTACACTTTTTGACATCACAAAACAAATATGTGATGTTGTTCCTGAAGTTTCCTAACCACTTTTATTTATTATTCCCTTATGCATTTTGTTTCACTATTTTTGGAAAAGCTTATTAATATGACAATATCTACCTAGCCACAGGTAACTTGAAATAAAGATGTTGTTATCTAGCCTGGTTTTGGAAGTTTTGGCAGTTCTGGAACACACTTCTTTTTCCAGAACCTCATACTATTTCTACTTTATAAATACATGATAGACTTATTGGATGAGGCCGATGGCTGTTTGTAGTGGTTTATGGCCAACATCTGTTTCCTGTAACAGCTCCTCTCCAGTCGGTTTCGAATAGACATTCCAATATATATCAAAGCTAAATGGATGATATGCCCAGATTTCGTAGTGGGACTGGAACTTACCTGCCTAATCCTGTAAATACACTTCTATTTTATTTTCTGCTTTGGCTATATTTTTTCTCCTTTTCGTGTCTCTTCTTGTAATACTATTTCACTTTTATATTATTGTTGATAATGAAATATGAACATTTTGTTCGTGCTTTCATGTGAGTCAAGCGTGGAGGTTAATGGTTTGGGAATCATTCTAGGTTAGCATACATGTCTGTCAACATTTGTGTATGAGCTCTCTTTGTTGAAAGTTGATTTGAAGTTAAACATCAGCAGCATAAAATATAGATAGGAATTAAGTTACCTTAGAGGGGTTTTCTTCTGGTTTATAATTTTCTCGACTGAAATTTAACTGTGCTTTTTGGAATAAAAGTTGGACAATCTTGATTGGAGTGAAAGTTGGACAATCTTGAAGTTTTTCTTACTTTGTAGTGAAGTTATAAGTTTGTATCTATTTCTATATCATTGTTTATAAGTAGTAAAGTTATAAGTTTGTAATTATTTCTATATCATGGTTTATAAGGAGTTCTTAGTAGTATTACAAATTATACCATACGTACTCAGCTAAATTGTCCAAGACTGATAAACAAACCGTATTATCATATTACCTGATTATTAACTTTGATTTCTATTTTAAAATCTATTTGTATGGTAACAATTTATAAGGAGTAAATCCGCAAACAAATCGTACTAACATTATTTAATTTACAGAGCATTTATGAAATAAGTGCATTAACATGTATGACCCTACAAACTAAGTTGCATGTGGAGCTCTGGCATATTATTAATAACTCTTTTTTTTTTACTTCGGCAATTAGTTTTCCCATTATTTTTCTCTTGAAATATGTAAGTATGACTTGATTTCCATAAACTATTAATTAAATCTTACATCAAATTATAATTTACATTTATTTTATTTACTTAGCTTTATTGTGACTTTTCAAGATTGCCGGTAGCTGTAATGGTTACATGTTGTATCATTATGAAGACATATTTATAAGGAGTTCTGCTTTTCTTTGTCTATATGTAACATGATAAAGTCACCATATAACCATAAGAACACCCTTTTCCACAAATATTCTAAATGCTGTTCCCTCTTCCCCACTTTCTCTTTCACACTTGGGAATGATATTTTTTAAGGAAAAATAGGGCATGTGAGAGTGAGGTTGAATAAAATAATAAAAAATTTATGCTTTATTGACTTTTGGGAGGAAACATAATGTTTTGATAATTCATGATGTTGCAGAAAAAATTCTGGTGAAAAATGAATTTTTTGATGCTGAGGTCTAACAGTCAGGAGACTCAAGCAGAGGTAAATATTGTCTCCAGTACTGCTGCTACTTTAGAGGGGCTGATTGCTGAAGATACATTTCCAGAAGGTACATCTTCTGAGACACGCAAATCAGAGAGAGATGAAATTGGAGATGAGAATGACATCACAACAATTTCAAGTGCATCGGAATTCGAATTCCGTTGTATGACTTAAAAGGGTAAGAATTTTGTGTTTATTTTTTACTTAATTTTAGGTTTACATGTATTCATTTCAGACCTTTTTGCCCTTACTCTTTTATTTCCTGACATTTTCCCCTTCTCCTTTAATCCCTAATCCTAATTCCTTTTCCAAATTTTGGTCTTTCTCCTCCTCAGCCCCACGACATTGGCGGCGGACAACGCGTCCACGACCCCTATCGCCCCCACAGAAGCAAATTCTGTCGTTGGATGCGGTTACCCGATTCGTAACCGGACCGATTCTCGCTGATCCGGCTACCATCTAATCTCAGGGAATTCTTTGAGATAGATGTTGTGTATTGCTCCGAGAAACTTGCTGAAAGAATTGCAAATTGTTTGGTGAAGTCGTTGCATTGAAGTCAGTGCTGCAATAGAGACCGAGCTATGTCGCCGCTAACGAGGTACCTTTCTTTGCTTTGTATGTGTGATTTCATTTTCTCTTTTGTTTTCCATTGTGTTTGGTTTTTGTTTTCTGTGAAGTATTGGGTGAAAGTATGAAACTTTTTGTTACTTTTTATTGCTCTTGCATTATTGGTATTAGTAATTCAGCTTTCTTATTGAAATTTCTGGGGTCAATTTTGATTGTTATACGAATATTCAATTTAATTATATGGTCATATAATCTTGATTTGGTTTTGGAAATGAAGCAGCTCTAGATTTTGATATGTGGGGGCATCTAGGACAATACTCAAATTGACATAATTATCGGCACTGGGGTTTGTTCTCTATGGTGGAAGGTGATTTAACTTTCCGTCCTTTGATGATTGATCAATGCTAGAATGGGTCTTGTTTGTTAACTTCGTAAGGCTTTTAACTTTTAATATTTCCCACTGAAATGATGTTGTTATTGCCCTTATTTATATTGAAGCCCACATTTTCTTCTATTTAATTGCTTAATTTTTTGTAAATTATGTCCAGGGACGGGAGTGTTTTGCCCGTGCACCAACTGGTTATGGCAAAACCTTTGCATTTGTCTGCCCAATCCTTATGAAACTTGTGGTATGTCGAACCAAATACATACTTTTAATTTAATTATTTTCTCGTCTTTTGCTAAATGACAATTCATGGCCAGCATGTTTCGAAAGATGGCATTCGGTCTGTGATCCTTTGTCCTACACAAAGAATAAACGACAAACAAAAAATATTGTGTACAAAGAAATTCTGATGTAAATGAGAAGTTTTAAAATACATTTTATTTAAGTGTCGTACTTAGCGTATTAATTATCTCAAAATTTCTTATTTAATATATATCGTATCCTAATATGACATTTTTTAAAAAATAAAATCTCTAACTAAAATTTTTCAACCACATTTTATCAGCTTTATGAAAATAGTGGAATTTGGACCAGTAAGACAATGAAAAAAAATAAGGTATTCTACCCCGTGAAAAAGAATAAAAAAGGACTTAGGATACGAAAATTACAATACAAAAACCATACCAAAATTTTTGAAAAATACAAAAAAAAAAAAAAAAAAAAAACTCCATCCAGAAAACCTCATCTTGACCTCTGGTTTCATCCTTTTTCAATAAAAAGTGTTCCCTCGACAATAACTTTAATTTTCTTTATTGTTATTTGTTAGAAACATCATCTAAATTTTTAAATAGCGCTCACCCGACAACGATTCAAGTTTCTTGTTTGATGGTTAGATACATCAACTAAGAGAGCGCTCACCCGACAATGATTCAAGTTTCTTGTTTGATGGTTAGATACATCAACTAAGAGATCCAATATCAATGATCAAATTATTTTTCAAATAAATTTTATCCGACGTGCAACACACGTGGTTCAGCCTAGTTTACTTAAGAGTATGTATAGAGAGAAATTGGTTCATACATGAATCATTGAAGGGTATTGATTGTTATCACTAAAGCGTATTAGGTGTTTTCACTGAAGGGTATTAGTTGTTTTACTGAAGAGTCTTAGTTTATTTTCACTGAACAACTAAGACTCTTTAGTGTAAATTAGTAATAATCTTCGATGGAAACAACTAATAATGTTTAGAGAAATCAACTAATACCTTTCAATGATTCATGTTTGAACCATTTTCACATTATACTTTGTCTCTACTTAAATATTATACATCTAATATCATATGATTAATATACTATTTTATAACATATAAGCCATACCCTTAATTATAATAACCAGAGTGCATTTTAGTAATATTAGTCATACCTTTTTGTAATATAGGTCATACACTTTAGTTATCACGACTAATACTCTTTTATAATGCAGGTCATATCCTTCAATTATCACAACTAATACCCTTTTGTAATGTAAGTCATACTCTTCAGTTATCACGACTAATACCTTTTAGGGTGTGTTTACTTAGTGGGTCTAGGTTAACTGGGGTTATGATATCAAGGGGGTAAAAATAACTTGACTTGAGTTAACCGATGTTTACTTCATATAATAAAATTTAAGACTAAATACAAATTAATGAGGAAAATAAGAAGATTACTATAATTAATAATTCTCACTCCACTACTTTCTAGAACCATCTCCCCACTTTCTTTTTCCCTTTCATGGAGTTCCAGACTTTCTATCATATGGGTTTTGTTAGTGTTAGTGTCCTAGAGACAATCCTTTGTGAGGACATGATACTAAGGTAATATTCAGTTTATGGTTTAATATTATTGTTTGATTTAATATTAAATGTATGGTTTTACACTTATCTGAATATTATGCTTGATTGTTTGCATTATTCATATCTGTGTTCCCCTGAATCGATACTGTCATTGAGTGAGTGAGAACTCAGATGACCGAAGTACGATTTTCAAATAGCCCCGATCAAGGATCATCAAGAATGGGATATTGATGATGCAATGGAGATTGGTGTGCGATCTGCATTATACTCTATGGTGAGAGTGTAGTAAGATCTCACTTACTACGAGATACTAGGTATCTCATAATGAATGCACAAATACCTTAGAGGGTATTGGTATACCCATCCGAGAAACTATTTGATGTAATTTCACATAATGTGTCTACGGGTGTCTTGGTTAGTGGGAGCGATGTGATACTCCTCTGAATTGAGGTCAATACGCACAACATGTGTGGAGTGGTGAACTTTGACCATGACCGACGCTTGCACCCTTCCACGGGTAGATATGACATAGATTGGGTTCATCACGAAATACATGAGCGTGGTAGTTGAGCCAAAAATAGGATTCATTCCTCAATGTGGATTTAGAGAGAATACTCGTCTTCTCATCATAATTGAATCTAAGACATCGGCCGATGCAAGTCGACTTGGACTTTGTGGCCAAGTGCGACACGAGCGATCAATTAGCAATTTGAGATAATATGATTAAGTTATTTGAATAGACACTTCATCATGTTCAAGACTTAATCGAGTATTCGAGAATTAAAGGAAGATATCACAATAGCCTACAATATTACAGGTAGTTGCAGATTTCCTCGCAACGTACCTCGTATATTGAGAATGTCTGATTTATTGTCTAGGGTTCAATTAAGACCGTTAGTTTGACTAATCGCTCGATATACGAGGGCCAATGGGTCACACAACAAGCAATGGCAGTTCGCCGATTATAGTTGGTTGA
This sequence comes from Ballota nigra, assembly GCA_947034835.1. Classification (NCBI taxonomy): domain Eukaryota; kingdom Viridiplantae; phylum Streptophyta; class Magnoliopsida; order Lamiales; family Lamiaceae; genus Ballota; species Ballota nigra. Next base: position 18,664,416 of record OX344730.1, read on the forward strand.
TTAAGTATTATATTGGATATAATATTTAATTTATGGAGAATATAATAATAATTATATTTAGAATTAATTATTATTATTATTTAATTAAATTAGATTTAATTAAATATGAAATCCCAATAATAATATTTGGAATATTATTATACAAGAATAATAGATATGGTAAAGATATTATTCGTAGGAACGTATCTAGGGAAATATAATCCGTAGAGATTATATTATGGGCTAGGCCCGATATCTTGCTTAGGAATTAAGCCAAGTTAATCCCTATAAATACGTGTCATGAGAATTCAGAAAATACAACACAAGAAATATAATTTCTCCATAAAATCTCTTGTTCGAGTTTTCCTAGCAAGTTCGTCTCGAGATTCAACGCTGGCACCCCTGTGCAGATCGATGAATAGCTGTTGCGTGGATACCATAGTGGAGGACTCCGCGTACGAAGCTCTGTAAGAATCTCGTTTAATATTCTTGCAAATTATTATGTGATTAATCGTTCGTTGTTGGTGAACTTTAATATTCCGCTGCGCATGTTTATGTGTTTACGTGCCTCTAAATTCCAACAGGTTCTCCACCATATCCAAAAGTGATAGGGGCGGAGCTTAGTGGAGGGTTGTGATGGGTTGTAGCCCTGAAACTCGTGACCTCTGAATTAGAGATAAAAATATTAACCACTGAGATACAACTACTTATGTTAAAAAAAATTGACTTATAATTTTTGTACTGTATTATATTAAACTTTCAGCCTACCCTGAAATTTTTTTCTGGCCCCGCCCTTGAAAAGTGATACAAATTTATGCTTGAAATTCAGTTTCTTTTATTTTTTTACTTTACGCATGAGCTCTCTCACATTCATTATCATATAACCTCCAATTTTCTACACAACTGCGTCACATTTTGTTGCCAGTGAAAAATTGAAGACTGCAATTGTATAAAAAATCGACCATAGAGATTAAATTGACAAGAAATTGAAGACACTCCCTCTTCTCTCTTCCAATTGGGTTTCAATTTTAGTCTTCTCAGATCCCGACAAACCCACTTCCAATTTAATCTTCTTCAATTTGGTTCTCTGTAATACCGTGAGAAGAATTCATAGAAATGATCGAAGAAGAGAGAATAATTGGGGATGAAGAAGAGCATAGAAATCTGAAATTGCATTTACAAAACTTCAATATTTGAATTTCATCGTGGATCATACTCTGATCTCCGGATTCCGGTAACCATCACTCCCCCGGTTGATGCATTTTTAGAATATTTTTTCCTTTTCCGTAGGATATTATCTGAAATTATGAATAAAGAATAAATTTGGTTTTTTTTTTTTTTGCTTAACAGGAGTGAACAGTGAATAAACCCACCAATTATGGTGGGTTTATTATAACCATCAAAATGCCTAGGTACCTGTGTTATCCCGGGTCGGCCTGTTTACCCGACAATTTTAACATGAAATGTAAACAATTGATAAATCTCGATTTTTGTGTCAAACTGACCTTAACTTAGTATAAATGAGAAAGTAAACACAACCTAATAACATTGTATAACGTAGATTATAACATCTAGTTATCATGATTAATATACTTTTATAATGTAGGTCATACCATTTCATATCACTACTAATATTCTTCTGAAATGTATAGGTCATACGCTTCAATTATAACAATTAATACTACTTCCGTCCCAATTTTATTTACCCATTTGACTTTTGTTGACTTTTTTGTGAGACTTAATTTGTAGTATTTAAATTGATAAAATGGTTTTTTTATGATTGCATATTATTCAATTGAAGTGCATGAAACAAAATAAAGATATTTTTCTATGTAATTATTAGTGGAACTAGGTGTAATTTAGAAGTGTTTGAAGGGGGTACATAATGAAATGGGTAAAAAAAATTGGGACGGAGGGAGTACTTTATTTTAAATCAGTGATGTAAATGGCGGCCGCCGAGGCCGCCTAGGCGCTTGTCAACACCTACCGTCGACGATTAATGCAAAGCGATCGTATTTGGCGGAAACCGCATTTGGCGGTGCCTAGGCGGCCTCGACGATAGGCGACGCCTAGGTTTTTTTTTTGTTTTTTTTAAAATTTTTAATAACTTTAAAATTTTATATAATTAAAAAAAAGGAAAATTAAAAGGAAAATAACAAGTTGCACATATGTGGATTGTGAATGCGGTAGTTTATTAATTTGGACATTTTGTTGGAGATGTGTTTAATATTACTTAATTACTTTAATTATTAAGTTGGATAATAAACAAATTAATTTGAAAATATGGAACTTTATTACATTGATAAACATTAAACAAAACATATTTAATAATAAAAAAAGAAAAAAAAACTTCGGCGGCCGTCTAGGCGGCCCTCGGCGCTTGGCGGCTATATACCGCCTGCCGAGCGTCAAACGTCATCTGCACCCTTGATTTTAATACCCTCCATAAAAGAAATACAGACGTAATTTGTAGGAGAATTAATTAACAAAGGATTTAAAAAAGCACTAAAAATAGAGGAAAAAAGAAGTGGAAACAAAAAGGAAGAAAAATCAATATATGGGCTCAACATGAATTGAAAGTAATTAGTCACCATACCCTTCAATAATTAGCCGATAATTATTAAGTAAACCCGCCTCAACCAATTAAACACTTTTCACACCGTAGTGTGTGCAAACCATTTATTATATGGATCCAATTTCATAAATAAACCAATTTTACTCTATACATACTCGTATTCTATTGTTTGAATTTCTACAAGTTACAAATTTTAAAATAAATGTATTTAATTTATTTGTTTAAATTACTAACAAATTAAAAAAAAAAAGTTAATATAAGATACCTTAGATATAGTTGGATAAAATATAGTTAAATATTATAGGTATTTATAATTTTTTAAGAATTATACTATGGCTTAGTTGGTAAAACATCTTAAATGTTACTTATAAGGTGCAAGGTTCAAGTCCTATATGGTGAATACACTACTTATCGTAAGGGACACATAAACAATTTCAACTCTCTATCAGTATAATAGGAGATTTATATTTGAGTGATAATTAGTACTCCCTCTATCCCTAAGTAAACTTCTCACTTTCCTTTTCGAGCCGTCCCCCACTAAACTTCTCATTCCATAAATGGCGAAAATAACTCTTTATTACATATAAACTTTAACCTTCAAATTCACACAATATTACCAAAAGTATCACTCTTTCAATTTACTTTTCAACATTATTCATTACTTGATCTCAAAAGTCAATATATGACTCACCATATATTAGTAAACAAATACACTTTTTTTAAACTATTCAACAAAAAAAAAAAAAAAATGCAAAGAAAGCTCGGGGAAGGGAGTAAATACTACTCCCTCCGTCCCCCAAAAGTATGGTCGTTTGTATTTATCAGGTCTTAGGAAAACGTAGATAAAATAGATAAAGTAAGGATATTTTGATGTATTGCATGATCTATTTATGAGTTAAGATGTTGTTTGTGAAAGTAAAACCGATTACATGTGAAAATATTAAGTGACGATTAAACGGTGAAGAAAACAAAACTATTAAAAAAACAAAAAGCCATACTTTTGGAGGACGGAAGTAGTATCAGTTATTGTAAGGTACTCAATCTATTAAAATAATGGATTAGCTCACTATAGCATATAATGGTGGTATAAAATACTTTTGTTAAAATAATAATTATATTCTATTGATATTGAAAATAAATCTTAATGGACTATTAAATTGTTTAAATTGCTATCCTTAATTTATCCGTCTCCCACCATATACATGTGTACAGGTAAGTAAAAATAGTACCTAATTCTGTCGGGCCAGGGGTGGAGGCCCTGTGGGCGAAGGTTTCGCCTTTTGCTACAAGGTAAGTAAAAATAGTGCATACAAATATTAGAGACATGGATTAGAGCAAATAATAGTTATTGTAAGTCAATCTAAATTTTAGAGCAGTAGTAGATTTGGGTGCATACAAATATTAGAGAATTAGATTAGGGTAAATAGCTTTTGTAAATGAATCTAAATATTAGAGCAATAAATTAGCCCACCCTATTTATAGTTGGCATCAAAGACCCTTTTAAAATAATAATTTATATTTGACGATATTGGGTATTTTTTTTTTTTTTTTCAGTTTCGAATATATAATTTCAATAATTTGGTATTAATTTTAAATCAAATACAAATTATATTATCATTCAAAAAATATTTGAATTCAAATCCGATAGTTAAATATTTTTACAAATACGAATTTAAAATAGTAGTATTGACTTCAATTCAATTTGTTTACAATTCTACGTGAGACTCGGAACCAAGAAGGGATATGACATGATTTTCACCTATCATCCACCAGTCACCACTCACCACTTTATACTTGGATGATATTTGAAATAATAAATAATACTACTAATGGAGAATTAAATAGTTAATTTGCTACATTTATTTATTTTTTCCATCCCGTAAAATATAAAATGCGTTCACTACACTTCACTCATAATTACAACGTGTTCCACTTGACTTGATTTTTTTTCAAATTTAATATGACAACGTGCTCAAAAAAGGCAACGACAATGCAGATTGGATAAATTATAGGGTGTAGTTATCTACATGAGTGACACTGCTGACACCCCTATAAAACAATATACACTCCTCATAAATTTTGAAACTAAAATATACATATACAAAACGATAATTTTACCCTTTGCTTCTCATCTTTGTTTGTTTTTCTTTCAATTTTCGAAACAGAAGCTAGTTTCCAGGCCGGCAGATTCACAAGAACCGTTAAGGCATGAAAGTCTCTCTCTCTCTCTCTTTTTCCTTTTTTTTTTTGATAAACGTTTTTAGCAATTAAGGGTGTGATAATGACTCAACCCTTAAATTATATTTTTTAAAATATTCAAAAATGACATGCGCAACTAAAACATAAACTTGGATTTTTTGTTATACTTGTTCCTGCAAACAATTTATTTATTTATTTTGTATATAAACTAAAAATTCTTCCGTACGAGGCAAAATTAAGAATACTGACAATTTTCTATATAAATAATGCAATATGAGAGTTGAGAGACGTGTTTAAATAAATACGCACCCAAAATCAATAAACAATTCTAATCATAATCAAATTTATATAAAACATTGTAAAAAGTCTTTTAACTTATGAGTATGTATAGAGTAAAATTAGTTCATACATAAATCATTGAAAAATATTAGTTGTATTCACCAAAAGAGTATTAATTGTTTTCATTAAAAAATATTAGTTGTTTTCATTGAGGAGACTTAGTTTATTTCCAATAAACAACTAATACTCTTCAATAAAAACTACTAATACATTTTAATGAAAATTAACAACTAGAACTCTTTAGTGAAAACGATTAATATATTTCAATGGTTTATGTATGAATTATTTCCACTCTATACTTTGTCTTAACTTAATATATTAGGCTTGAAAATAAGTTTTTACAATTTGCAAATTTGGCTGGAAAAATTAAAAATTAATCAATTTCAAGAAATGTAGACTTGAGGGGGAAATAAGAACTTTTTAGTTCACAGATTATCATGTTTTAATATATCAAAAGAGCTTATAATATTAAGTTCTGACAGAGAATATGTTATATAGTATATACTATATATTTTTTTAAAAAAATTGATAGTTATGTTTTTCTTTTTTTTTTTTTGCGCGCGAAATATGATCCCATAAAAGACTTGCTTGATGTTTATATATATGCACACCATTTAGTTTAAAATCTCACACATGTTTCGTCAATTCAAACCTGTTGGAAATTGGTTAAACAAAAGGGTTTATACCTTAACTTTGACTAATTTTTTAGGAATGAAAACGTTAATTTTTTGGAAAACAAAATTAACGAAGTTGTTCTACTCACGGAGTAGAAAAACGTGGTATATTTAATATCTTAAAACCGATTTCCGGTGAGTGAAAAATTAATTTGGGAAGTTGGATAATTATTCATGTGTGTTAAATAGCTTCATGGGAATGGAAAGCTTGAGTTCCATCCCACATTGGAAACTTACAAGAAGTGTTCTTTGGATATAAGAAGGAAAATGTTCATGTTCTTCAACTTGGTACATGGGGACCCTAACCATGGACCACACACGCGCGCATGCGCCCCACCCGAGCCCGGGTCCGTGGTTCTTGACAATTGGGCTTTGGGGCCTACCTATATTTTTAGAGTACCAAAAATATGAAAAGACCCAATACCTTTTGGGGCCGAAGCGGTTTGGGTGGCTCATCGGATTTGGGTCGGCCCACGAACATGATTAATACACTCGAGTAATGATTAATACACTCCAGATTTCGAATTTGATTTTAAAATTAAAATATTCGATGAAATATTCTGTTCTTATTTCCCAAGAAAGAGATAACATCTCTATCCACTGATTTCGTGGTCAGCCCACGATTTTCTCAACCAATCGTCCTCATCTGCAGTGCAGATTTCCGCCTATATATACCCTTTCATATCCAGACTTTCGTACTCACCTTTTAGCCTACGAATCTTAGAGTTTAGAAATCCTTTCGCATATACTTATTTCGTTCAGTTCAAAATTTTGATTTCGTTCGTCGAGAGTTTATACACGGTGATGCTGCTGGTGTAAACTGTTAAACCGTTTTACCTTTGGAGACTCATACGCACGATACCGTAAGCACTATACGGGGCGTATTCAGTCTTGCGGGAAAAGGATTTTCCTTGACTCGGTTTTTCATACGAATTCATTTCGTATTTACTTTGTTCGTACAGTGTTCGAGACACACCCTCTCATAAACAACAATCGCAAGACTGAATATTTTCTGTTTCGAATCATTGCCATATCGAACCACGATTTCGACAACAATTTGGATATGAATTCACCAGCGCAAGCTACTCCTACCAAAGATGCAGGTAATACATCTAACTCCCCTGCTATACCTACGGGTAAGTCTGACCCCCCTTCTGCTTTTCAATTTGGAGACTTTGGAAGCACTCTTAATGAGTGGTTCAAAGCCAATCCCTTCGTGGGAAACGCTAATCCCTTCGTGGGAAACGCTAATCCCTTCGTGGGAAACTCTAGCACTAATCCCTTTGTGGGAAACTCAAGTGCTAATCCTTTCGGAGGAAACTTCGGCGGCAATCCTTTCGTAGGAAATGTCGGGGCCAATCCCTTCTTGGCAACCAACTAGGCCTCCCTCCCGGGGACTGTTAGGCCGGTTGTGGTGAAAGGAGAGAAACCCGAAAAATTTTCGGGTAATGACTTCAAGAGGTGGCAAAAGAAGATGCACTTCTACTTGGCCACCATCTCCTTGGTGAAATATGTCAAGGAGGATTGCCCGAGCATACCCGTAGAAGATGCTGATCGGGAAACAAGGATCGCCTACGATGCTTGGATCCATGATGATTATCTGTGTAGGAATTACATCCCGAATGGGCTGTCTGATGCCCTCAATGATGTATATGATGAATACCCGACTTCCAAGGCCTTGTGGGAGTCTTTGGAGAAGAAGTACAAAGCCGAAGACACGGGAACTAGCAAGTTCGTCGTCTTCACTTTGTACGAGTTCAAAATGGAGGACAACAAATCTGTTGTCGAACAAGTTCAAAAGCTGCAAGTGATCTTTCACAACATTGCAGTACAAGGGATGGAACTGCCTGAAGCCTTTCAGGTTGCCACTGTGATTGACAAAATGCCTCCATCTTGGAAGGAGTTTAAGTCCTACCTCAAGCACAAGCGAAAGCAAGTGACCATGGAGGATCTTGTTACCCGACTCCGGATCGAGGAAGATAACAAGAAAAGGGAGAAGAAGGGCTCGTCTGCTTCTACCGAGGCAAAGGTGAACCTGATGGAGAAAAGTGAACCATCGAAGAAGAGGAAGTGTCAGGACGACAAAGGCAAAGACAAGGTTGTTGTTGCTGCTCCTGCCCCGAAGAAATTCAGTGGGAAGTGCTACAACTGTGGCAAACCCAATCATCGGGCCGCTGATTGTCGTCAGCCCAAGAAGGAAGATACGGGAAAGAAGAACTCCATGAATGTTGCAGAACGAGAGCTCACAGAGATGGATATGTCTGTTGTAGTGACCGAGGTCAACATGGTGGACAACAAGAAAGAATGGTTCATGGATACTGGTGCCACTTGCAACCTTTGCTCGGAGAAATCTGCCTTCTCCACATATTCTCCTGCTGCGGGAAGAAAACTCTACATGGGAAACCAAGCCTTGTCTGAAGCGGCTGGTGTAGGAACGGTGGTGATCAAGCTGACATCGGGAAATAAGCTCAAGCTAAAGGATATGCTGCATATCCTGGACATCCGAAAGAATCTCATTTCTGGCTCCTTGTTAGTTAGTAATCAGTTTAAGCTAGTGTTTGAGTCCAATGGAGTTGTACTTAGCAAATTTGGCATCTTTCTAGGGAAAGGTTACCTCGAGAAGGGTCTTTTTAAGATGTCAGTTATAACTGTAAGTCGTAATGGCAAAAACACTACCATCAATGAAAATGCTTCAATTTCCGTTTATATCGCTGAGTGTTCCGATTTATGACATTTTAGATTAGGACATGTTAATCTAAATTCTATAAAACGATTGGTAAATTTAGATTTACTCAAAATTGATAATGTGGATACATCCAAAAAATGTGAAACATGTGTTGAAGCAAAAATGGCTAAGTTACCATTTAAATCTGTTGAAAGGAACACAACTCCTCTATAATTAATTCACACGGATGTATGTGATTTAAAATTCGTGCAAACTAGAGGTGTAAAAAAGTATTTTATTACTTTTATTGATGATTGCACAAGATTCTGCTATATTTACTTACTGCGAAGTAAAGATGAAACTATTGAAGCTTTTAAAAATTATAAAAGTGAAGTAGAGAATCAATTGAATACTAGAATTAAAGCAATTCGTAGTGATAGAGGTGGAGAATATGTGGCTCTGTTTGAACAATTATGTGCTGAATCAGGCATCATACATCAAACGACAGCTCCCTACTCACCTCAATCGAATGGTATTGCGGAGAGGAAAAACCGAACTTTGAAAGAGATGATGAACGCAATGTTAATCAGCTCGAGTTTTCCTCAGAACATGTGGGGGGAAGCTATTCTGTCACCTAACCACATTCTGAACAAAATTATACTTAAGACTCAAGATAAGACACCTTATGAGTTGTGGAAAAATCGCAAACCATCCTACAAATACCTCAAAGTGTGGGGGTGTTTGGCTAAGGTTGAAGTGTCACTTCCTAAATAATTGAAAATCGGACCTAAGACGGTCGATGAGATCTTTATAGGATACGCCTTCAATAGTAGTATCTATCAGTTCTTAATTTACAACTCAGAAATACCCGATATGACAGTAGGTACTACAATAGAATCAAGGAATGTTGTTTTCTTTGAAAATGTGTTCCCGTGTAGGGACAAAGAAGAAGTGAGTTCAAATAAGCGAACTCATGAGGAATCAAGTGAAGCTGCAGGTCCTTCTACTCAGAAGAGTGAAGAACCCAGACGCAGTAAACGAGCTAGAATTGATAAGACCTATGGTCCAGACTTCATCACGTATGTGTTAGAAGAAGAACCTAGGACTATCAAAGAAGATCTTTCCAGACCAGATGCACCTCTCTGGAAAGAAGCAATAAACAGTGAATATGATTCGATTCTGCAAAATCATACATGGGAGTTGGTTGACCTCCCTAAAGGTTGTAAGACCTTAGGATGCAAATGGATCCTTAAAAGAAAGTACAAAGCAGATAGATCAATTGACAAGTATAAAGCCCGTTTGGTTGCAAAGGGTTTTAAACAAAGAGTAGGGTATGATTTCTTTAACACTTATTCTCCGGTCACAAGGATTATATCCATTCGTGTACTTATCGAGATTGCTGCTTTGCATAATCTCGAAATACACCAGATGGATATTGGATGTAAAGACTGCTTTCCTTAACGGAGAAATAGATGCTGAAATATACATGGATCAACCAGAGGGTTATATTGTACCCGAGAACGAGAAAAAGGTTTGTAAACTCGTTCACTCGTTGTATGGACTTAAACAAGCTCCTATACAATGGCATTTGAAATTTGACAATATTATGTTGTTAAATGGATTCCGAATTAACGAATGTGACAAGTGTGTGTATGTGAAAGATACATCAAATGGATTTGTTGTCGTATGCTTATATGTTGATGACATGCTAATCATGGGTAACAATTCAAATGTGATCGTTAATACAAAAAACATGTTAAAGAAAATTTTTGACATGAAAGACATGGGTCTAGCAGACGTGATTCTAGGAATCAAAATAGAAAGAACTTCAAATGAAATTTCTTTAACACAATCTCATTATGTTGAGAAAGTCTTGAAGAATTTTAAAGCATTTGATGATCCACCTGCTAAAACTCCACTAGAACAGAATGTTCATATGAAGAAGAACAGAGGTGAACCTGTGAATCGGTTGGAATATGCAAGGATCATTGGAAGCATGATGTACATTAGAAATTGCACACGTCCTGATCTTGCGTGTTCTGTGAACAAACTGAGCAGGTACACGAGCAATCCAGGTCACGAACATTGGAAAGCTCTGAAAAGGGTCTTGAGATACTTGAAGTATACTCTTGATTTTGGGCTACACTACACATGACATCCAGCTGTACTTGAAGGGTACAGTGACGCTAATTGGATATCCGATAGTAAAGACTCGTTCTCAACTAGTGGATATGTATTCACTATTGGAGGAGCAGTTGTATCGTGGAAATCCACAAAGCAGACGTGTATTGCCCGTTCCACAATGGAATCTGAGTTCATCGCTTTGGATCAAGCTGGTGAAGAAGCTGAATGACTTCATAACTTTTTAGAAGACATTCCTTGTTGGAACAAACCGGTACCATCTGTAATGGTACATTATGACTAACAAGCTGCTATTGGTAGAGCTTTGAGCAGTATGTACAACGGAAAGTCGAGAAATATCCGTCGTCGACATAACTCCGTTAGATATTTGATCTCAACTGGTATTATAACAATTGATTATGTAAGATCAATTGATAACATAGTGGATCCGCTCACGAAGAGCTTGAACCGGGATCAAATGAATAAGCTGATAGAGGGAATGAGTCTAAAATCCACAAATAAAATTGAAACAGTGGTAACCCAACCATGATGACCGGAGATCCCAAGAACTTGGTTCAAAAGGGAAAACTAAGCTGTGAATGTTAGTTGTACAACACTTGAAAATCATGACCATTCCTGACAGCACTGTGTCAAGTGTTAGTAGACCCGTGAGTTGTGGTAAAGGACAAGTTGTTGACTTTTAATGATTCCTATAAATCCATGTGGGACTGAGTATGACGGGATACTCGAAAGGAGATCACCTATATAAATGAGAAGCGAGGGCCGCTTCGACCAAACATTTATGAATACAAAAGGCGTCCAGGGCCAAAATGGACAAAAACGTGAGAATAAATCGGAATCAAGACCGACTTGTGTCTGCACAATCTGTAAGGTATACACTAAGGAGGATTAGTTCAAGGCATCGTGTCTACTAAGCCACCGTTAAACCCGATGGTGCCGGGCTACGGAAAGTTCAAAGCCATTGGCTACTTATCCGGAAGCAATGAGGTCTCAAACGAGCTGAACGAACAAGCCTGACTCTGTATAGGTGCAATTCTCACTCATGTGGGGGATTGTTGGAAATTGGTTAAACAAAAGGGTTTACACCTTGACTTTGACTAATTTTTTTAGGAATGAAAACGTTAATTTTTTGGGAAAACAAAATTAACGAGGTTGTTCTACTCACGGAGTAGATAAACGTGGTATATTTAATATCTCAAAACCTATTTTCGGTGAGTAAGAAATTAATTTGGAAAGTTGGATAATTATTCATGTGTGTTAAATAACTTCATGGGAATGGAAAGCTTGAGTTTCATCCCACATTGGAAACTTACAAGAAGTGTTCCTTGGATATAAGAAGGAAAATGTTCATGTTCTTCAACTTGGTACATGGGGACCCTAACCATGGACCACACACGCGCGCGCGCCCCGTCCCGCCCCGCCCGAGCCCGGATCCGTGGGTCGTGGTTCTTGGCGATTGGGCTTTGGGTGGGCTTTTGGGCCTACTTATATTTTTAGGGTACCAAAAATATGAAAAGACCCAATAACTTTTGGGCCGAACCGGTTTGGGTGGCCCATCGGATTTGGGTCGGCCCACGAACATGATTAATACACTCGAGTAATGATTAATACACTCCAGATTTCGAATTTGATTTTAAAATTGAAATATTCAAAGGAATATTCTGTTCTTGCTTCCCAAGAAAGAGATAACGTCTCTATCCACTGATTTCGTGGTCAACCCACGATTTTCTTAACCAATCGTCCTCATCTGCAGTGCAGATTTCCGCCTATATATACCCCTTCATATCCAGACTTTCGTACTCACCTTTCAGCCTACGAATCTTAGAGTTTAGAAAGCCTTTCGCATATAATTATTTCGTTCAGTTTGAAATTTCGATTTCGTTCGTCGAGAGTTTATACACGGTGGTACTGCCGGTGTAAACTGTTAAACCGTTTTACCTTTGGAGACTCATACGCACATTACCGTAAGCACTATACGGGGCATATTCAGTCTTGCGGGAAAATAATTTTCTGGACTCGGTTTTTCATACGAATTTGTTTCGTATTTACTTTGTTCGTGCAGTGTTCGAGACACACCCTCTCATGAACAACTAATACTCTTCAATAAAAACTACTAATACCTTTTAATGAAAATTAACAACTAGAACTCTTTAGTGAAAACGATTAATATATTTCAATGGTTTATGTATGAATTATTTCCACTCTATACTTTGTCTTAACTTAATATATTAGGCTTGAAAATAAGTTTTTACAATTTGCAAATTTGGCTGGAAAAATTAAAAATTAATCAATTTCAAGAAATGTAGACTTGAGGGGGAAATAAGAACTTTTTAGTTCACAGATTATCATGTTTTAATATATCAAAAGAACTTATAATATTAAGCTGTGACAGAGAATATGTTATATAGTATATACTATATATTTAAAATAAAAAAATTGATAATTATGGTTTTTTTTTTTTTTGCTTGCGAAATATGATCCCATAAAAGACTTGCTTGATGTTTATATATATGCACACCATTTAGTTTAAAATCTCACACATGTTTCGTCAATTCAAACCGACGACAGGAAACAATGGAAATTGTGAATTTCAGAACCCGAGTTTTAACGAGGCACCTCCAAGATCGTAACCGGATCCCAATCACTGCTCCAATTTCAAGGTCGCCATGTGAATTTTCGTTCGACGTGAATTCGATGCGAAAATTGATGGATGGGCACAATTTGGAGGATAGGGATTGGCTTTTCAACTTAATGATACAGAGCGAGCTATTCAATCCCAAATTGAGGGGTGGAAAAGTGTTTGTGGTGCCCGATTATAACCAATCGATGGAGCAGCAGAGGGAAATCACCATGAAAAGAATTAAGTACTTGTATGATCATGGGGTATTTAAGGGTTGGCTCACAGGTAAAGGGTTTGAAGCTGAGATGAGGAAGCTGGCTTTGTTGGAGGTTATTGAGATTTTCGATTACTCTCTTGCTACCAAGATCGGCATCCACTTCCTTTTGTGGTATTTTTTCCTAATAATGATTTAACTTTTGTTTGATATAGACTACTACAAAACATGTCCTCTTTTTTACAAATATTATAATGTATTGATCATTATAAACTGATAAAATTATTTTTTCTAGAAATGGTATGCATCCATTTCAATAGAGAGGAATATTCAGCGTTTTCTTATGGAGATTGACTTGGTTATAGTCTTATAGACCAACTAAATAACTTGTCTGGAGATGTTAGTTGCATATTTTTCATGAGTTTATTTTTTTCAGGGGTAGTGCCATCCAGTTTTTTGGCACAAAACGGCATCATGACAAGTGGATACACGCCTCTGAAAATTACTCGATAAACGGCTGCTTTTCAATGACAGAGTTGGGGCATGGAAGTAATGTATGTACTTTATACACTTGTTATCTAACCGCATAGTCGATTAAGTGTGCAATTTTTTTCAAAACCTTATGCTTTCAGGTTCCAGGCATTGAAACAGTAGCCACTTATGATTCAAACTGTGGAGAGTTTGTCATCAACACTCCATGTGAATCCGCTCAAAAGTACTGGATTGGTGGTGCAGCTAATGTATAACTCTTCACTACAAGAAAAAAGATGGTTTACAACGCTGGAAATACAACAGTTTTTGAGAAAATCGTTGTCTAAAGTACGAAACGTGTTGTTTAAACTACAACCACCGTTGTCTTTCAGATAAGATTTTTGTTGATATACAACGGTTATGGACAACCGTAGTAGTTCCGCATTGTAAATCATTCTTTAAACTTTCGTTGCTGTAACTCATTCTTCATATACATATGTTGTTTTAACAAGACCGCCCTTGAATGGTTTATAGGATGCTACACACGCAGTAGTCTTCTCACAGCTCAACATTGAAGGAAGGAATGAAGGTGTCCATGCTTTTATCACCCAGATCAGAGATGCAGATGGAAAGATCTGTCCCAATATCAGGATTGCTGATTGTGGCCATAAGATTGGTTTAAATGGCGTTGACAATGGTCGAATATGGTAAGCAAAGTCTGCTACAGAAGAGAATTAATGTAAATGAATTAGTCTTACAAATCTCTACAGACGAGATGAATTTTCTTGGTGATTTTATTGATAAGTCCAATTCTCCGAGTTATTTTAGTCTGCGGTTTATATTTCAGGTTCGACAACGTTCGCATACCAAGGGAAAATTTACTGAACTCATTTGCTGATGTTTCTCCTGATGGAAAATATCTGAGTGCAATCAAGAACCCAGATCAGGTTTGTGTTATGATGTATAATTGTTTCAGCTGATTAACGCTCAAATGGTAATATATATATATATATATATATATATTTAGTTGAAATGGATAGTCTCTTGAATACATGGTAGCAATTTCTATAGTCTAATTGAATAACTAATTTGCAGAGGTTTGGTGCGTTATTGGCTTCCTTGACATCTGGACGTGTCACAATAGCAGTCAGTGCCATTTACTCAGCTAAGGTGATAAGAATACTTAGTTTTGGGAGAAAGAAAATCCTTTCTGTTTTCACTTATACATTTCTTGATCAGTAATTTGACGTCACCAGATTAGTTTGGGTATTGCCATAAGATATTCATTGACGAGGAGAGCATTTTCGGTTGCAACAAATGGTCCTGAAGTTCTGTTGCTAGATTATCCTAGTCATCAGTCCCGCCTTTTGCCTCTTCTCGCTAAAACGTTAGTCTTTTAAAAGTCTTCTTCAAATTGAATATATCATAAGACCCTGCTTGTTTATGGTGGTACGACTACGAATAGATATGCTATGAGCTTTGCTGGGAACTACTTGAAGCTGTTATATGTTGGGAGGACTCCGCAAACAAAGAAAACGCTTCACGTTGTTTCTAATGCTTTCAAGGCTACTCTAACATGGCACAACATGCGAACTCTTCAGGTGCCCCTTATAGGCTTTTGTATATTTTAGTCATACTTTTTCAAACACGAGCATTACAAAATCATGCAAAAGTATCACGTTTCTTACTAGTTTTTTTAATTCGTAAACTTCCAAACTTACACAACTGATGAAGTCAATTTTTTTAGACTTGTCGTGAGGCGTGTGGAGGGCAAGGATTGAGGACAGAAAATCGTATTGGGCAACTGAAGGCTGACTTTGATGTGCAGTCTACTTTTGAGGGTGATAACAACGTTCTTATGCAATCGGTATGTATTATTAATCTTCCTTCCGAGATGAATAGTTTGTTCACTACAGCCTTTTATAATCTTACCATCTATAAGTCAAAATGCAGGTTAGCAAGGCGTTGTTAGCAGAGTATGTGTTTGCCAAAAAGAGAAATAAACCGTTCAAGGAATTGGGACTCGATCACATGAATAAACCTTGCCCTCTTATTCCTTCACAGCTTACAGTTTCTACAATTAGGAACTCTCAGTTTCAGGTATATATAGATAATGTTTCTCCCTATTTAATCTCTCATGTAAAGTCTTCATTTTG
This sequence comes from Ballota nigra, assembly GCA_947034835.1. Taxonomy (NCBI): domain Eukaryota; kingdom Viridiplantae; phylum Streptophyta; class Magnoliopsida; order Lamiales; family Lamiaceae; genus Ballota; species Ballota nigra. The sequence goes on from OX344730.1 coordinate 18,680,450, forward strand.
AGCTCTTCAAGTATTTTACAGAAGGATATCTTGTGCCTGAGAGAAAGGGATCTATTGAACCGCTTTGCTGCTGAAATCTCCAGATACCAAGCTCAGGGAGAAAGCAAAGAGACTGCTTTTGTGACGGTAATTTAAAGATGAATTAGCTAGCAAATATGTATAAACCTAACTCTGCATTTTTTGTTTTACAGAGTTATCAGCTTGCTGAAGATTTAGGCAGAGCCTTCGCTGACCGTGTAATTTTGCAAATTTTTATGGAAGCTGAGAATAGCGTAACGGATGCCTCCTTGAAGGTACATATATAATTAAACACATATATGGCCTCCAAAGTCCAAATTACATATAAAAACGTAATTATATTATATATAATGCAGAATGTATTGAGTGTTGTGAGGTCCATGTATGTTGTGACGACATTGGACGAAGATGTAGCATTTTTGCGATATGGTTACTTAACGAAAGAGAATGCGGCGACTGTGAGGAAGGAAGTTAGAAATTTGTGTAGTGAAATCCGAGGCCATGCACTTGCCCTGGTTACTTCATTCGGTATTCCAGATGCTTTTCTAAGTCCTGTTGCTTTTGATTGGATTGCAGCAAACTCTTGGTCTACGCCTCGACATTAGCTGGGCCTGGACTTGGGCCTTTCTACAAGATTATACACTTGTTGGGCCCTTTGCCACCTCTTCTTGCTAGGGTCTTATACATATACTAGCAACAAATTACACAATTCATAGACGTGAAGCAAATAATAATTCTAGAAAGGGAGAAAATATTAAGTTGATGTAAAACATATGATGTTGCACAAATATAATAGAATATTTAATTTTCGTGTGAAAACCGTAGATCGTTAATAAAGAAAATGAGAAATGTTTGACGTTGGGCTAATTTGAAAAATGAAAAGAATAAAGAAAATCACAAATCACAAATCACAATGAGGGAAGATTAAATGTTGTGGATAAGGTAAAGGTCCACACGCAACCCAACACATCATTTTTATATTTATTTTTCATTCATAGGTTTAAGGGCTAATTTTTTAAAATATTGTAATTTATAAAATTATGGTAGTTTTGAAAACTATTTTCAAATTAAGTGCAAACACCACTGGAAGTGGAGACTAGTGAAAAAACTGACATCTTTTGCAGTCTCCGCTTCCTGTGGAGACTGCCCGAATTTTTTTTAACGGAATCTGTCACTTAAAATTAATTATGCAGGTGGTGCAAATTATTTATCATAATTATAAAATAATGATGTTTTCAATAATAAAATGATTGGTTTTAATAATGAGATTATTAAATAATAATTTAATAATTTGTAATATATTGCATTTGGTTATAATAATATTTTATGGATACATTTTGAAAATATAATTTTTTTAAATAATTTTTTTAATTTCAAGTCTAATCGATTTTCATGCATGTAAAAATTTAAAATTGCATGCACAAAATAAACTACAAACTAAAAATATAGATTAGTTAATTATTTTATACAATCACTATTTATGGCCTATCGTGCCACACTGTGGCGGATGTCTACTTCTAATACTTCGACGAGACATATTAATTTGAGTGTGACATATTAAGATGAAATAATCATATATTCCCTCCGTCCCAGATGAACTTGCACAATTTCCTTTTTAGTCTGTTTCAAAGGAATTTGCACACCATTTAAAAGAAAATATTAATTTGCGTGCACACTCACAAAAATATATAAATATTTATCCGTATGTTACTACTTTATTCAAAAAGTGACTTTTTAAGAAAAAAGTGTGTCCCCGGAGGTGTGCAAGTTCTTTCGGGGCGGATGTAGTATAATATAGCAAGATGAATCTTGATATGCCAAATTCAAAGTAATATGCCTCGTCAAAATATTAGAAGTAGACATCAGGCACAGTGTGACACATGAGGTTATAAATAGTGATTGTATAAAATAACGAACTAATCTATTAATTTTAGTTGGTAGTTTATTTTGTGCATGTAATTTATATTTTTAAATGTATGAAAATCGATTAAACTTGAAATTATAAAATATTTAAAAAAATTATATATTCAAAATGTATCCATAAAATATCTGTATAACCAAATGCAATATATTTAGATATTATTAAATTATTATCTCATTATTAAAATCAATTATTTTATTATTGAAAGCATCATTATTTTATAATTATGATAAATAATTTTGTATCACCTGCATAATTAATTTTGAGTGATAGATTTCGTTAAAAAAAAATCGACTGCAAAAGATGTCAGTTTTTTCACTAGTCTCCATTTCCAGTGGAGACTAGTTTGCAGTCTCCACTTCCAGTGGTGTTTGAACTTAATTTGAAAATAGTTTTCAAAACCACCATAATTTCATAAACTGTTTTAAAAATTACAATAATTAAAAAAATTAGCCTCCAACACAAAGTAAACACATATTTACAATTCACAGGATTTGTCACATCCATTTTTTTCTCTCCATCCGGATGTTCTCTGTCCACCTCCATCCCTAAGTAAACACTACCTCAGGGTTTAAAAGATGCAACATTATTAATTTGAGATTTGAAAGATAAAATCACTAATTTAAGATTCTCATATTTTAAGACATATTTGAAATTTTATAAATCATAATTAGTTGACTAAGTCTCTTGTGCACTTGGTGCATGATGCACTCACTCAACAGTTGAGGTTGTTTACATTATAAAGTGTGGGCTGATTACACTGAAAAATGTGGGTTGATTACACTGAAAAGTTTTCAGTGTAATCGATTTCCAGTGTAAATTTTTCAGTGTAATCAACACACATTTTTCGGTGTAATCAACCACACTTTTCAGCGTAAACAACCTCAACTATTGACTGAGTGCACAATGCATCAGGTGCATATAGACCTTGACATTATCAAATTATATTTTAATAAATACGACCTCCGTCCCCAAAAAATAGTCTTGTTCATTTACACGTGGTTTAATGCGATATGTCAGATGTATTACAAGATTTTATGATGTCTGTTTTTTAATAAAATGATCGTTTGTGGAAAGTATATAAAACAAACTTTCCATTAATGATCATTTTATTAAAAAAAATAAGCTTCAGAAAATCTTGTAATACTCTCCGACATCTCGCCTTAAACCACGTAGAAAAAACAAGATTATTTTTCAGGGACGGATGTAGTATATAATAAAAAAAGAGTATGTATATAGTGAAATTGGTTCATACATAAATTATTGAAGGATATTCGTTGTTTTTACTAAAAAGTATTAGTTGTTTTTCACTAAAAAATATTAGTTGTTTTCAATGAAGGGTACTAATTGTTTTCATTGAAAAATATTAGTTGTTTAGTGAAACCCTAAATCCTAAATTATAAACTCTTCAATAAAAACAACTAATACCCGATAAACCATTTTCATTCTATACTTTGTCAAAAAAAAAAGAAGTTGTTAAGTAAATAAGGATGTAAACAACAAGATGTCAAATATGATATTAATATTTGTGGGTCTAAAATTAGTGATTTGTATTTTTTAGATTCTGGTATGATAGTTTTTAATATTTTAAGTCTTTGATCAATAGAAAATCATTTAGGGGATGTGGATGATTTTGAAATTCGAATTTTAAAATTTAGTGGATTTTAAAATTTAGTGTCTGTTTGTATAAAAATTAATGATATTATTTTATTATAAAGAGAATATTACGTGTGTAACGTAAAGAATATGTGTGTAACAATTCATATTAATTTAGAGTAGATGGATCCTGTTGACCTATATTATGCATAAAGAAATATTACACAAAAGGGTTAGCAGTTTAATGGTATATCCTGATTGAAGTCATAAGTTTGAACTATCGGGAAAAAAGAAATTTTATTACTTAATTGAGTACAAAATGTTACTATTTCCCTTACAAGTTATAACAACATTTTCTTTACACACACCAAGCAAAGACAAATACAGCATAAATCACAGTTCCTCTCATTGAAATGTAACTAAGGGATGTGCTATGTTATGCACTTTTTCAAGTCTTCCGTTCTTTACTCATTTTCCCATGAGCTTTCTGATTAGGCGTGAAATTGTGATGTTTTGTAGCCCGATTCGTTCCTATTTTGAGTGTATTTGATGAATATTTAGAGTTATTTGAGTATCATTTTCATAAACTTATTATTTTGTCTCTTTGATGCTCATATTAGGAAAGAGGGCAAAAAAGGGAGTTCGTAGGACTTTGAATCGACTCAAACGGACTCCCGGATGAGAATATATTGAAGAAATATGAAAAATATTAGTTCGTGCATAGGAAAGTATCACTTAGCTCAAAAGGAGGAAGCACTCGAGCACCATAGATTGAGCGCCCCAAGTTCCCTGGAAGTCAGAACCGCTCGAGTGGCCTAGCTCGAGCGCTAAGCGCTCGAGTGTGAAGAGATCGAGCACCCTGAGCCCGCTGGAAGAATGGAGCGCTCGAGTGAGTCTAGGTCGAGCGCTAGACTCTCGAGTACATGGAGGTTGAGCGCCCTGCGGGCGCTGGAAGAGTGAAGAGCTTGAGTGGAGGCTGCTCGAGCGGTTTCGGCAGATTTTCAGCCCAAATTCAGTCCATGCCCTATATATACCTTTCCAAGCATAGCTATTCACATCATCACATATTTAGACATAGTTTTCGAAGAGGAAGAGCTTGGGAAGGTGATTTTGAATCTTTGGCAAGGTTTTGAAGATTGTAATCGAGGTTTTTTAGCATATGAATTCATTAGATTAATAATTTCTTTGAACGGTTTGGATTTTCGTTTTGATTTCTTGAACTCATGATCTCTTAGACCTACTTTTCCAGATTTTTATAGATTTAATTTTGAGACTTGATTCAATTGTTTTAATAATTAGTTTATGTTCGTGAATTCTTTCGTCAACTTGATTATGCTTATGATTATCGATCTTATTATTGCTTTAATATTTGAAACAACTATGCTAGACTAGTGACTTGAAGCGATTGTACTAACTTCTACTAGTCGTTCTCCAACCATACTCTTCCCCAACTCGAGGTTGTTGATCTTTTCCATCATGGCCATCAGCAGCCTTCTCGTTCCTTCTCCCTCTTCAACCTGATGCACTCTCTGAAAATCTGCATCCACACCCCAAGCACCGGCATTCGTGACAATGTTGTCCACGATCTCCCTACACCTCTCTATGCCTTGGTTCAGGAATGCTCCGCCCGCACAAGCGTCTAAATGGTCTTGCCCCGCCTTGTTGGCACCACTGTAGAAGAATGCCATAATATCCCCCTCATTGTACCCGTGCTGCGGGCACTCTATCAGCATGTTTGAGTATCTCTCCCACGCTTGGCGTAGGTCCTCTCCTTGCTTCTGGCGGAAGGAAGAGATCTCAATCCTAGCCTTGATCGTCCTAGATGGAGGGTAGAATCGCTCGAGGAACAGACGCTCGAGCTCGGCTTAAGTGGTAATACCTCCCCGCGGGAGCGTATTATCGTACCACTCCTTGGCTATTCCCGTTAATGAGAATGGGAACAGCCTAAGCCTCTTGGCATCTTCAGACATGCCATTGTAATTGAATGTTGAGGCTATCATGAGAAAGCTCCTCAGATGTGTGTGAGGATTCTCCTTCCCGATCACCCCCTTGAATTGATTCTCGGTGAGCAGCTTTAAAATTCCCGGGGATATCGAGAAGTTGTTCGCCTCAACAGGTGGTAAAGCCACTCCATCATAGTACCGCTGTGGCTGCGCTGCAAACCTCCCTCGAATAGCAATATTGTGATCTACGTTCATAGGAACGTGTTGAGGATTAGCAGCAGGTACTGGTACTTGTTGGGGTGGTGGTGGATAAACAGGTGGTTGATTATAGACTGAGGGTGGAGGATACGGGTATGGTGGGTAAGGATAAGGTGGGTATGGGTAATGTTGGTATACTGGGTTGTTGAAAGGGTTATTTGGGTAAGCAGGGTTTTGGTTCTGGCTTTGGGGTTGTGTTTGTGCAGAGTTGATTGAGTTTTGCGGGTTTGGGAGTTGGTTCTGCGGTTCCCCTATGGGTATTTGCTGGTTACTGCTCTCAACTCCAACCGCCTGCTCCACTAAAACAGTATACTCTGCAGCTATTTTGTCTAAGTCCCCATCTCCATCCAGATTCATGTTGTCTTTGTCTCCAGCAGTAGTCATTCTTCTCAAGAAAGCTCGGTTCCTTCTGGCTATCGTCTCAGGGTCTGACAGGATTCTTTCTTCGCCCGTATTGCCCTGTGAGCGTGTTTTCATAAACCTGAAACACTAGCAAAAGGATCAAAACGCAACTGCTGAACAAATAAAAATAAATAGAAAATAAGTCACTCACTACTAACTACTAAGCTATCTACAAGTCCTATTCAAAAAACATATAACGCCATCCCCGGCAACGGCGCCATTGACTTGAAGCGACTACACTAGCTTCTACTAGTAGCTACCCCGCAAGAGAACGGGTTCACTGTAGTATGGGCAAGTATAGGGACCAAGTATTATCGAACCCAAGAGATGGTGTATATGCGAATAGATCCCTGAAGATCTACGCGTCGTAGTTAATATGAGTGTAATGTTTTTGGGTTTTTGAAAGATTAATTAAAAGACTGAAATAAACTAAGTAAACTAAAATACTAAAGCAATTAAATTAACTAAGGTTTGTGTTCTAATGAGAGATGGTGATGCTTAGGATAGAAATCCCTACGTATACTGACGGAGCAGGTACATAATCAAAGTAATCGTGACAAACAAGAATTAACCTAAGTATAAGAATGCAAGGTGAAAGCTCAAGATTCTAAACCCTAATATTTTACCCTAACACTCGACTTCACTAATCCACTAACAAGTTAATAGATAGCGCTCAATTAATGAGACCCTAATTTAACTAAGGTGATGCGGTCGTCCTCCTTCGCTAAACCGGTAAATGAATTAACCTTTCCTAAACCTTCTCGTTAAGACTACTAGTTGTTATTGAGTGATGCGGTCGTCCTCTCTCTAACACTTTCGTACTAAATTTAAAGGTAAAGTTCAGATTAATTATAAGAATTCATTAATTAAGAGAATTAAAACTAACGTCACAAACTACCCTAATTATGTACCCACATCCTACTTCTACGAGTTCATCCTAACCTAAGCATGCAAGGGTTTTAGCCGGACATGGTTGTAACAAACATAAAAGCAAACGAAGAAACAACGAACATAAACATAACGAATTGAACGAAGAAAATAAGAAACATGAACTAGGGTTTAAAAAGAAAATAAATACGAAGAACTGAAATTTGAATTGATAAAAACGAAATTTAAACGTGTTCAAAGTAACGAACTAATGAAAAGAAACTAAGAATTGAAAAGAAAATAGAATTCGTATGAAAAACCTCAACAACGTAAAAGTAGCTTGCTCGTCTCCTTCCTCTCCAAAAACTAAGTCTAAAATTATTTCTAAAAGTCGGGATTCTTCAAAACGTGTTTGGAAGAGGTATATATAGGCACCGGGTCGAAACGGGAGTTAATGGGCCGAAAATACGCATCCGGAGGCGAAAATACGTGTTTGCTCGAGCAAAACGCTCGAGCGGTTCCGCTCGAGTGATTCGCTCGAGCGCTGAAACTGTTCTGTAAGTTTTTGGTCGCTAGAGCAAAACGCTCGAGCGCTGGCGCTCGAGCAAAACGCTCGAGCGCTGGCTGCTGTGCACTCGTTCGTAAAATCTTCATATCTCCTCAACCGGGAGTCCGTTTTGGCCGATTCAAAGTCCTACGAACTCCTCTTTTCGCCCTCTATCCATCTATGAAAACCAAAGAGACAAATTAATAATTTTATAAAAATGATACTCATTTGACTCCAAGCACTAATCGAAAACACTCAAAACATGAGTAAATTGGGCACCAAAACATAACAATTTCACGCCTAATCAACTAGAACCCTTGCATGCTTAGGATATGATGAACTCGTAGAATTAGGACGTTGGTACGTAATTAGGATAATTCGTGATGTATAGTTTTAGTTCTTTTAATTATTGAATAATTATAATAAACCCTAGAATAATCATAGAATTAAGTACGAAAATTGTTAGAGAGAAGACGACCACATCACTCTTTAATAACGAATAGGCTTAAGGAGAGGTTTTCTGAAGGGGTTTATAATCTACCGGTTTATCTAGGGAGGACGGCCGCATCACCTTAGTTAAATTAGGATCTCAATAATTAAGCACAATCCATATAATTTAATCAGTGGATTAGTGAAGTAGGCTGATAGAACTAAGTATGTGGATTAATTCTCGAGCTTTTATTCTTTCATTTCTTGTGCAAGATTAGAGAAGTTGATTGCCTAGATTTAGTACACTTAGGATTATAACTTGAACATCACAATTATTTTAGTTATCGTACCAATTTCTTGAGTATACGTAGTGATTCCTACCCCGAGCATCACCATCATATTTGCACTTCATATCGGAGTTAGAATAGTTTTTATTTCTTTTCGTTTGATAATTAGTAGAATATAGTTTAGGATTAGTTTAAACCAAACATAGCATTCATATTAGCTACGACACATACATTTTCAGGGATTTATTCTCATACAAACTTTCCCTTGGGTTCGATACTACTTGGTCCCTATACTCGCTCATACTATAGTGATCGCATACTCTTGTGGGGTAACTACTAGTCAAACTAGTATTATGCGTTCAAGTCACTTTCAACCAATTGCAAATTTGTAATTCAACCATTTAATGTTTATTTTCAATTTTTATACATTACCTTGTTGGCTTGTTTTCAATTGTTACACACAAATTTTATTTATGTTTGTATTACATATAAAAATATTTAGATTTTGAAATCTCAAATTCAATTTCACATTCTAAATCAACACATTCTCGTAGGCCCTAAATTGACAGTTTACTATCTTCACGCCCTAAATTGATAGTTTACTATCTTTCATGCCCTAAATTGTCATCATTTCTTATACTCCCTCCGTCTCACATTAGTCTTTGCACCTGATGTGATACACTTTTTAGGAAAATTTGTAAAAAATTGACCATTTTAGAGTTTTATCTTAATATAAACTGTATTGTGGGAGTTTTATAATTTGGTGATATTTTTCATTTTAGAGATGTAAAGAGTATTGTGGAACGAACGAAAAAGAAAAATGTGAAGTTTATTGTGGGACATGCAGAAGGATTATTATTTATTCATCATGCCTAAATTTAATGACAAAAATTTGTATGAGACAATCTCATAAATGAGGCGAGTTTTTTATTATTAGGAAATTAATATAAATGAATTAAATATATATGAGGTGTTTCCATCAGAAGTTCAAACTTTTGGATTAAATTTAACTTTTTCATGTTTCAAAACAAAAACCTTTTGTTCAAATCCTATTGAAAGCAACTTCAGCCATTTAAAGTAAGAATTCTATATCAAATTAACCCCACTATAAATAACTCCATCCTCCATGGTGATGTTGACAATTCATTTCAAAATTGAGAATGAGTGTTAGAGAATTTATATAAATGAATTAATTGCATTTTTTTTTAAGTCCAAATTTTTGAATGTGGTGAAATTCATTTTATATGATATGCGAATTATGATTTATCCAAATCATGTTTTAAAATAATGTAAAGTCTATATTTTAAAGTAAAATAGTTTTTCATACTTAGGTCATTTCACACATGATTCCCTCGATTATTCTTTTTTATTGGTAGCATCTACTAGAACAAGAAGTCAAAATATTAGTTGTAATTGTAATCGTAGTTAGTTCCCTCATTTTTTTATTGGTAGCATCTACTAGAGCAACATGTCAAATATTAGTTGTAATTGTAATCGAGTCTAACTACGTGGATAATAGATTAGCTCCTCCATACTAACATTTGATACCAAACACATGTCTATATTTTTAATTAGTAGCATACACTAAAATAACAAATCAAATATTAAGGTTGAAAATATCGGTATCGATGGATATATCGAAACCTTAAATTTGTGGAAATATCGATGGATATATCGATATCGAATATCTATTCGATATCGGTAAATTTAAAAAACTATAAAAATTTAATAACAAACTTTTAATACAAAAAATTTACAATAGAATTTGACCATATTATACATTTGTGATATTTAACAAAATTATGGATATTTTTTCAATATTTCTCTATACTTTTTCGATATTTTTCGATATTTATCGATATTTGACCGATATTATGCTCAATTTGCACAAAAATATAGTCAAGATTAATTTTATATACTAATATTTATCGGATACTATGGAAATATCGTTACCCCCCAATATCGATATCGGTGACCACGAAAAATGGATATATCGGGAATACATCGTGGAAATTTCCGAATATTTTTATCCTTGTAAGTTAACTATAAACGACTCTGTAAGATCTCTTTTAAAAAAAAAAAACTATTAGGATAGTAGGATAGCTCACCCTAAATAACTTAATTACTAAACTTAATTTTCTTCTTTTTCTTCCTTCAAAAGTAACAATGAAATTCATTACTACGAGTTAAGAGTATAACAGTCGAAAATCGCTAGTCAGATCAATTTTGAACGCTTAACACCTAGGCAGTCTAGGCGGAACTTGTCAGAGGGGACTAATTGATATGAGTTTTTTTTTTCGGCTCTATATCTTCTAATATGGTCAAAAAGTATGGTTTAAATGTTTTCAGTATTTATAACTGCATAAATCAATGACTCAAACAACAAACAATTAATATATATATATATATACATATATATTACAAATTAATAAAAATTAAACGACCAATACACGATATATTGACAAAATAATTCCATATTTGAATAACCCAATTAGACAATTAAATACATGGTTTACATTAAATTAAGTAGAATTCCCTAAACGACGTCGTTTCATGATGGAAATAAAAAATAAAATTATGGACATTTGACATGATTGTGGAATACACTTTTTTTATCGATCTATATGAATTTCCATAGACTCCGGCGCTGGAACCATTAATGTAAATGCATATAGAGCACAATTGTATGTAAAAAAAAAATCCAAATTGCTTAGAAAAAATACAAAAAAATACATCAGTTAATAAAAAAAATTATTATTCATCATTTTTATTCTTAGCTTCATTTCCATCATCGTTATATCTCGGCATCCCTAGAAATTTCTGGATGTTATAAGAGATTTTAGAGAGTGAAATCTATTTATATTTTTAGAAGAGTAGATTTGGCAGCGGGCAGGGAACCCGAAAGGGGTGGGGAATCTCGAAGCAAATGGGTCGGAATTTTTTTCTGCCCCGTAGGCGGGGACGGGGATAGTATTCCCCGCCTCGTTCCCCGCGAGGACCCGCATATTTTTTATATAATTAATATATATATATATATATATAATATTTTAATATAAAAGTAAATTACAAGTAAATATTTCATAATTTCCTACTCAATTAATTATTTATTCAAAATTACATCTATATTTTATTTAATATTATGTTATTAGTTCCAAATTATATAATTTTTCACTTTAGTATATATGTTAACTAAAAATATTAGAATTAGAGGTTCTTCAATTTATTTAAATTATTTTTTTAACATTTATTGTTGTGTATGATTAAATTTTTTAATTTAGATATTATTTTATTTTTTAAAATGAGATAAATATAATAATTAGACGGGGAACGGGGAATCCCTGCGGGGACAGGGATCCTTGACGGGGTGGGGATGGGGGAAATTTTTTTCCCATTTATTTCGCGGGGACGGGGATGATGAACAGCCTCCCGTCCCTGTTGACATCCATATTGAAGAGAATCAAAAAAAATTCATAAACTGTTGAATACCTACTGATTTTTTAAGACTTTTTAAAATCCGTAGAAATGTCTGATTATTCGGAGAGATTTTGGAGAGTGAAATCTATTTATATTTTGGAAGATAATTAAAGAAAACCCATAGAATATTAAAATTCATAGACTGTTGAATACTTAGAAATTTTTAAGACTTTTTAAAATCCATATTGAATACCTTAGAATTTTTAAAAACTTTTGAACATCCAGATTGAATACTTCCAAACTTTAAAAGTCTAAAAAAATTCAACAGACTCCATAACCAATACACCCCCTTTAATATCCCTCTCCCTTTTTCATTGATAGCATCTACTAGAATAACAGGTCAATTGGGAAGATGATCAAACATGAGAGGGTCCTTTAAAGTTGACATTTTCGAGGCTTTATCATCTTAGTATTGATAAGGGATGTCAGATTGGGGATTTGGGGCCACGGGAGGATGGGAAATGGAAATGCTGTTGGAGGTGGAGAAAGACCTTATTTGATTGGGAATTTGATTCATTTTATAATCTTTTAACTTTACTTAACAGATTTCCCTTAAGGCATGGAGTGGTTGATTCATGGATATGGTGAGGGGCGTCAAGCAACTTATATAACACTAAGGATGTATACTCGACGCTCACAGACCAATAGAGTAGCCCCAATGTTGATGAAGAGAAACAACTTGCTTTTAGACTCATTTGGAAGACCTTTGCACCCTTAGAAGTGATGGCCCATGCTTGAAGGGTACTCTAGGACATGTTGCCAACAAGAGAAAATTTGCTTCTGATGAATATCTGAAATTCAAATGTTGAGTTGAGTTTGCGGTTCAAATATAGAGAATGAGAGACATGTTTTGTTTGAATGCACAATATCTTATGAGGTATGGATGTCATGCTTTAAATGGTTGGGTATTACTACTATTTTGCATTCTCGAATTCTATCGAACCTCATTGCTCATAGTCGAACTATGAGAGGCAAACTTGGAAAAAAAGTGGTTGTGACATTATGGGTTTGTGTTGTGGGGAGGATTTGAAAGGGGAGGGATATTCACTGGAGTGGCGTTTTCTGTTGGCAGAATTGTGGAGGATATTAAAACTAGACTTTAAAATTGGTTTTATGTAAATACGTTAGGATGTTTTAATTTCTCTTCTAGCGATTGGCGTATAAAACTGGGATTTATGTTAAGGTGCTAGCTGTTGTACTCTTGTATTTTCTAGGTACTTCTTGTACCCATATATTAATTGAAATTTTGTTTATCGATAAAAAAAAAAAACAGATCAAATATTAGTTGTAATTGCAATTGAAAGTCCATTTATCTAAGATTATTTTAAACAACTATTCCAATATATTATAAGGTTGCACTTGGTTTAAAATTGTCTCAATGGCAATGAGAATGAAGATAAATATAGGGTATTGGTTAAAGAGAACAAAAGATGATTCACAACACCATTTTTTCTCCTAACTAAGGTAATTACTATCCCATTTGATTATCTTCCAATTTTCTTATAATCATCATCATCAATCATTCCTCCATGTCACAATCAACAATCTCTTGTTTTGTTCATATTTTCTAAAATTAGAGCACAACGCTAATGATGTAATTACCATGGAGAAAAAAATTCATCCAACATAGTTGAGAGGGGAGAGGAAAAATAAATTTTCATTTTCATTCTCATTGAAATATTCAAAACGAGCTTATAAGATATTATTTTTAAGTAGTTTATAAATTGGTAAAGTGTTTGACTAATAAAACTTATAAGATCTTTTATAATTTATAATAAATATTTTTAAATTTTGATTTAATACAATAATATAATATAATTTTTTTATGTTAATGTAGCGGTGAGTGATGGTGCGAGAGTGGTGGCAGGGCTATGAGATGGGTGGGTGGGTGGGTGGGTGGGTGGAGGTGGAGGTAGAGGTGGAGGTGGTAAAGAAAATAAATTGAGATATATCAATTTTTTTACAACTTATAAGTTGTAAAAAAAACTTATTTTAAGATCTTATAAACTATTAAACATTTTGAAGGTGCTTATAAACTTCTAAAACAACTTTAGGAGCTTGTAAAGTTAAACGGTTTCGAGTCTAACTATATGCAGGGGTGGCACCTGGGCGGCACAGGCTGCATAGCCGCATAGGTGGTGCCGCCGCGCTGGGCCTCCCACCGGCGAGGGCTCCCGATTTTTTCTTTTTGTGTAATTTTTATTTTTATATAAAGTGTAAATATATATAAAATGTTGAAATAAAATACATAATTTTTGTTGGCTTGATTGGTTTGCCCCTTGCTTTCTGAGGCCTCCAGAGGTTGTATATCGCGAGATTGAGCTCTCTTTCCTTAAAAAACCATCTTTTAATTAAGCTTTGATTTTTTTAACTTCACTGACTCGACCAGACCACCTTCCTCCGATCCAAATTCTTAATTTTATCAAATTTTATTACTATTATTTTTAATTATATTTTAATTGTTTATTATGCATTTCATTTTATTTATTTAACTTATAATAATATCTTCATATCATTTTAATTATTAAAAGAATACAACAAAAGATTTTTTTTAAACTTCACTCAATTGAACCACCTCCCTCCAATCTCAGTTCTTCACTCTCAATTTTTTTCATTATCTTCTAACTAAAAAAAAATTATTTTCATATTAATAATTATATATATATATATATATATATATAATTCCTCCTTGCATGAATCTTATTTTCTTTTTTCTGTTGAACAAAATATTTAATAGATAATAGTAGTTTATTAAAAAAGTGAATAAAATTTATTGTGAGTGTTTTTTATTTAAAAGAAGGTGAATAAGTTTAATTAACGAAGGAAATATATTTTATTATATGAATACAAGAGACCTAATTTTTATATTTTGGCAGAGGACCCTTCATAACATATGACCGACTCTGAATATATATGCATAATAAATTAGCTCCTCCCTAGTCCGTACTCCCTACTAGCATTTGATACCAAACACATGTATATCCCTAATATAATACGATAACGATAACCTTTCCCTTTTCCCGAATACAGTAAAACCTCTGAAAAGTAATAATGCAGGGATTGAAAAATTTAGGGGTAGTTATTATATACTAGTTTAAATACAAAATAGGGTACAAAAAATTTCATGTAACCTTTTGCTATATTTGGTGGTTCTCACATGCCTTTCCAAAACCCCAAATTCATATAAAACCTTCACCTATTAAAATTCATTAAAAATTCGAATAAAAACAAAAATCTGCAACTGATTTGACATTTAATTGTGTAGGTGAGAGTCTATTTTCATAGACCTTTAACTTAGTGTTTTTTCCCGAGACAAATTCAAGAATTGTATTACAATTCAAATATTCAGATTATACTTCACAACAAGTTTACTCCCCCAAAAAAATTGCATTTTTCGCTGGCGAATTTTGACCGATTTTCCGCAACCGCAAACCGGCATTTCATCCCTGAATTTTCGAAACCGCATACTAACAGTTAGTAAAGGTGAGTCTCAAATATTTTGTTCTTCTACCTAAGGATTTTTTTGGGTAATTTTGATTTTTGTTTGTAGAAATTATTTTGAGATGTAGCTTTTCTGTAAAGACATCGTACATTGTGTTACACTGTAGATTTTTGTTAAGATTTGTAGATTATTGTTAGGTTATTTAAATTATTTCTTGTGTTCAAACTTTGAAGATTGTATAATACTTAGGGTTAGGCAAAAAATGTACATTCTTCGTTGGATTTTAAATGTGTTAAGTATAGAGAAATACACAAGATAAATATGAACAACATTTTTTTGATCTTCACAGAAAAAATGGTGAGAAGCCGAAGGTCAGGAACCAACAGTGTTTGTGAGGATGATGGAAGTAGGCGAAGGACAAGGTGTTGGAGTTATACGTGAAAGTATGCTTTTACTTTGTATAACTCGTGTATCAAACACTCGTTTTATGAGAATAATTCTTTTATCACATTTGCTTTAGATATGATTGAATGTTGAATATCTATTGCAAACCGTTCAATATATAGTACATGTTACATTGTAGTTAATGTGGTGATACCCGATCACGGAAGACAACATTAACAGTTTACTTGTAACTAAACGTACATTTTCACGACCTAGGTGGAATTGAACAATCCGCCGTGAAAGGTCGATGTGTAAGGCTCAGATTGGTCTGTCTTGACTAAGAGATTGCACTAGCACATTTAGTATGTGTTGAAGAGGTCCTACAGCGAGGATAAATTCTTCTGTTCTGAAAGGTGAAGAATTAGACCTCAGTGGTTGTTGATTTCTTAATCTCCGCCACTTAAATAGGACCGTGTGTGCTTAATGGTTACTGCTTTGATTCATGTTGGGTGAGAATCATTGCGACTTCGAACTTTGTGTCTTGGGCAGTAATATTAATCATACGACGGTTGCTAAGATTTAATACGGAGAAACGCGTGCGAGTACGGCTCGTGTGATTAGTCCCCTTGGTGGGCACAGAAGTTTTATTGTACCAAATCTTGCAAGTGAAGAATTAGTTTCTTCGGTACGAATAATAATGTTGAGCTGTCTTTACTCCAAGGTGAAATATATTAATTAATTTAGAGCTATTCAGAAGCTCAATTAATTAATGGACTTGATAATCTTAAACGCGGGAAATAATAACCGGGAGCCCATATTATCGTAATATGGATTAAGATGGTTAGTGCAATATTAATTTATTAGTGGTAATAATTAATATTAATGGGCTGAATTATATTGGGGCTCAATATTGAAATTCAGAAGTCCATTAGGAGGTCCAATCTTAATTCTCCTTAAGGCCCCTCAAGTAGCCCATTAAGTAGCCCAATAATGATAAGGTGATTAAAATAAAAAGATAATATCTTGTTGATTTTTCTATGATTTTCGAAAATTAAAGCTTGATAGGAGAGAAAAGATTTTGTTGATTTTCTTGGAAAGATATTATGGAGGAAAAGTATTCTTGGAATACAAGATTATCTCATATATTCAAGAAGATCCAAATCTTGGATTCTTTTCTTCATGAATTTTCGAAAATTGCTCTTTAATTAGGTGAGTGAGATTTTTGTGGAATATTTTATTGTGGAGAAAAGAATATATGAGATATATTCAAGATTTCTTAGAGTCTAAGAAAAGATTTTCTTCAAGCCCAATAAACATCAAAAATTCGGCCACTTACACCTATAAATATGGGGTGATTATTTCATCCCCAAGTACATAATTCCATGTGTTGGAAAAATCAAGAAGCATAGATATTTTTCTTTTTCCTTAGTTTATTAAATTACTTGAAAGCATCTCCCACCGGTGATCAAGTGAGGTGAAAAGGGAAATACTTGAGAAGGCTTTGGGTTGATAGAGCGAGATTATAATTGTCCCGTATATCCAAAGGCCAATTCTACGAGAGGTACGTTAATCGCATATTTACTTGTTTATTCCGCATAGTTAATATGTGAAATTAATTCAACATGCATGATGAAAATTAGTTGTTGGAATTATTATTTGAATTAATTAGGATTAATTCATGCTAGTAATAATTGTATTTAAATTCGTATTTAAATTTCATCCCAAATAGATTCCGGGCACCCCTATAATTCCCAACAACTGGTATCAGAGCCACGGTTTCGGGCTCTGAATATTAAATTGGAATTTAAATTGTTAAACATTAAATTGAAATTGGATAGTAGAATTGTTAGATCTTTTTTGCAGGTATCCAATTGTCATGGTTTTAATGTTGTTAATTTCATGCGTGTGAATTAATTGTTTTTTAATTCGATTCGTTCGAATTCGTTTTTCTCGTGAGAAAATCCATGAGTAGATTATTTGTTTTTATTTTGATTCGATCATTGTAATAGACTAGTCTAGATCTAGTATTTATTTTTTTTTGTAAAAATAAATTGTAACCGGATCGTGACGAAGAACGAAGAATTAAAAACAGCGTACCCGGACGACGCATACAAGCGTGGCGTGTGTATGGACGTAAAATCATGCAAGGGGTGAAGAAAACGAGGACGAACGGCGAAAAAACGGCGCACGCCGTGCGCAACGGGAGCATGGCGTCGTGCGCACGCGTGCGCGCGCCTCGGACGCGGGCTGCAGTGCCTTGGGGCGCTCCGGGCGGCGCCTCGACGCGCCTCCGTGCAGCGTCTCGGGTGCGCCTCGGCGCGCTTCGGGCAGTGTTTTGGCGCCGTATCTCGGGCCGTGGAATTTTTTCGGTTCGTGTTTTTTTCCGTGTAATTTTAAACGTCGTCCCGAACCCCAAACGATGTTGTTTTGATGAAGTGTTGTTGTTCGAGTGGGAGCACGTCGAGACGAACGTCGAAAAGCAACAAGGACGATTTTTCGCATCAAGACGTGAAGAAATTAAACCGTGACAATTGGATTTGAGTGCTCCAATGTGTTTAATTTTGTTTTGATGGATGTTTTATTTCGTGCAATTATTATTATTTGTTAATATGTGTTTGCATGAATTTAATTGTACAAGAAAAACCTTACTTTCGAAAATTACTAAGTATGTTTTTATAATCACAATTTTATTCCGGATATTAAAATTGGATTAATTTGACCTCCATAATTTATTTATTTGTGAAGTTCTTTTGGAATACATTTCCCCCTCGGATCGGCCAAAAGAACGGATTTCACATGAATAAATTCCGAAATGATGATTGTAGATTATTACTAGTGGCGGTATTGACCCTCACCACGAGTGGCTTGCTCAAAGCGAAATAATAATCCTGTATTTAATTATGGTTATTACTTAGGCATAGGAAATTGATATTAACTTACTCCCCTCGGAGTCCCTGTCAGTTTCTATGTGGTCAAAGTGGGAGCCAACTATTAATTTTGAATTAAGGATTTGTGACTTTTAAGTTTGTAATCCGCTTGAATGTGTTTAAATGTATAGACCACCCCTCGTGGCGCATTTAAATTATTTCGAGATGTTGGCTGATGCATGATTATATTGTTTTAAGGTTTCAATATAATTGATGTGATCGAATTATGTGATAATTTCATATTTTTCTAGATATTGATATGAATGTATGTTTTATTCTCATTTCATCATGTCGCAACCTTTTAATCCACTGTTTAATATACTTAAAGTTAATAAACTTTTTGGAGTGATTTATATCGATTGGAATTTTTTTTAAAAATTTGTCCTTACTGCACGAAAACACAATTGGGTTATTTATGTTAATATACCCGGCAAGCCTAATGATAAGTCAAGCAATGGGAAGAGGCAGTTTATGATTGGAAGCGTGATAATGAACACATGAAGTGCATCATCTTGACATCTCTGTCTGAGGATTTGAGGCGCGTTCATGGAGACATTGTATCCGCTGTTGAAATCATGGAACACCTTGAAGAGATGTCTTCACATCAAACCCACGACTAATCAGTTCACCAGACATGACTCGGTCAAGTTGAAAATGGTGGAGGGAACGCCCGTGAGGGAGCACGTTCTCAAGATAATGGCATACCTTAACAAGTTGGAAGTACTTGGTGCGGATTTTGATTGATTTCATATACCATTCTCTACCGAGAAGCTTTGAGCAGTTTCATCTGAACTGTCAGATGAATGAACGGACAAATCGTTTGCCCGAGCTCTTGCAAGCTTTAGTTTCGATGGAGGTGAAAATGGAGCACCAGTCTAGTGCTATGGTGGCTAATGGTCCGTCTACCTCTTTTGGTCCCAAGGGAGGGAAAAAGAGGAAGAGAACCAAAGGCCGGATCCAAGCAAATCCAATTGTTGCGAAAGGCAAATGCAAAGGCTAGCATCGAAGGGGAAGTGTTTTAGTTGCGGTGAGAGAGGACAATGGAGGTCTGCATGTTCCAAGCCTAAGAGGCTGGGAAAGTTAGGTAATTCACACACCTTAGTCGTCGAAACTTGTGAAGTGGCGTATGCTGTCTATTCGTGGATAGTGGATACGAGAGCTACTGATCACATTTTTTTTCATGGGTTCAAGCTAACCCGACGACTTAACGGAAGTGAGATCCCCATCACATCGGGCAATGCTACGAGAGTGGCAGCTGAAGCAGTGGGAGAAGTGCGCCTATCTTTTGAAGATAGAGTTATGGTCTTGAGAGACGTTCTTCATGTTCCTAGTTTAGAAAGAACTCAACCTTCAGTTTCTAAGCTGTTTGAATAGATACTCAGTTTCTTTTAATAAGGATGTTATTATTTCTTGAAACGATGAGTTTATCTGTTCCGGAACTTCAATGGATGATCTTTATACCATTTTTTGGGCACACCACTCACAAAATTGAATCTAATAACACATCGATTATTTCGAGCAATAAAAGAAAGCGTTCTTCGGAGATAAACGAAACACTTCTATGGCATCTTAGACTAGGTCATATTAATCTAAAGCGGATAAAAAGATTGGTGAAAGACGGATCCTTGGAATCATTCCAAGTCGAACCGTTTCCAACTTGTGAATCCTGTTTAGAGGGAAAAATGACCAAGAGGGCATTTGGAGCCAAGGGGAATAGAACCACGGAAGTGTTAGAACTCGTTCATACCGATATGCGTAGTTCAATGACGATCAAGCAAGAAGGGGTATGAGTAAATTGTCCTTTTCAATGATTGCTCAAGATATGGATACATCTACCTTATGATGCATAAGGAAAGAAGTATCAAGTTTCTACGATTTGATCGTAGAGGCGAATACCTTAGCGATGAATTCTTGAACTAGCTATCAGACGAAGGGATTGTATCCCTGTTGACCGCACCGGGAACCCCTCAATAGAACGGTGTGGCGGAACGAAGGAGCCAGACTCTTTTAGAAATAGTTAGATCCATGATGAGTTATTCGGATTTACCCAAGTCGTTTTGGGGTAACGCCTTGGAAACAACGACTTACATTCTAAACTTGGTGCCATCCAAATCGGTTCCTAAAACCCCAATGGAATTGTGGACCGGGCGCAAGCCCAGTCTAAGACACTTGCGGATTTGGGGTTGTCCGGCATACGTGCTAGACAAGGAAGCCGGTAAATTGGATCCACATTCAGAATTGAGGTTGTTTATAGGATATCCCATGGGAACAAAAGGGTGTATGTTCTATAGTCTCAAGGATTAAAAGACCGTGATTAGTTCGCACTTTAAATTCTTGGAGGAAGACTATATGAACAAAAGAAAGCCCAGAAGTGAGATTACCTTAGACGAGTTAAGATGGCAAACTCCTATACCAAGTATACAAGATGATATACCACACGTCACACCTTCACAACCGGAACCCCGTCGTAGTGGGAGGATTGCAAGGCAACCCGAGAGATTCATGGGAATCGGAGAATCTTCGGATTTGATTCCCGGCGATGAATCAGACCCATGAACGTACGACGAGGCAATCCAAGACAAAGATGCGGAGGCGTGGCAAACCGCAATGGAAATCGAGGTGGGTTCGATGGATTATAGTCAAGTGTGGGAGTTGGTTGATCCACCTAGTGGGGTAGAGCCCATTGGATGCAAGTGGATGTACAAGAGGAAAAGAGGACCGGACGGAAGGGTAGAGACCTTCAAAGCAAAGCTTGTGGCCTGTGGCCTGTAGCTATGCTTAAGTCCATCCGTATTCTCTTGTCGATCGCTGCGCACTTAGATTACGAGATCTGGAAAATGGATGTCAAGACAACTTTCCTTAACGGAAGTCTTGATGGGATCTATATGCAACAACCCAAAGGTTTCGTTGGAAAAGGCCAAGAGCACCTCGTATGCAAGCTTAAGAGATCCATTTATGGACTTAAGCAAGCGTCGCGTACTTGGAACCAGTGTTTTGATCAAGTTATTAAGTCTTACGGGTAGGTGATCAAAACAAGTTCGAAAGTTGTGGGTGTAAAAGGTGTGACGGAACTGCGGTGATATTCTTAGTATTATACGTTGACGATATTCTGCTCATTGGAAACAATGTAAAGGTATTGTCAGACGTAAGGGTATGGCTGTCAAATCAGTTTGATATGAAGGACTTAGGGAAAGCCGGTCACATCCTTGGGATCAAGTTCACTCGAGATCACAAGAGGAGGATGTTGGGTTTATCGCAAGTTTCATACAAAGCCACTGTTTTGAAGCATTTCAGCATGCAAGATTCCAAGAAAGGTTTTGTACCTTTTAGGCACGGAATCCATCTATCTAAAGAAATATGCCCTAAGACCAAGTGGAGATAGATGACATGAAAGACGTTCCGTACGTTTCGGACGTAGGAAGTCTTATGTATGCAATGTTGTGTACGAGACCGAATATCTGCTTTGCCATGGGCATGATGGCAAGATATCGAAGTAACCCCGGGAAAGCACATTAGATTGCAATTAAATGCGTTCTTTAGTTTCTGAAAAGAACTTGGTATGGAATGCTGATTTAATGATCAGAAAATCTAATTCCCATGGGATACACGGACTCAAATTTCCAATCAGACATAGACTCCAAAATACCTACCTCGGGTAGTGTGTTTTGCATGGGAGAAGGAGCCATGACATGGAGAAGCGATTTGCAGAAATGCATCGCAGATTTGACCATGGAAGCCGAATAAGTAGTTGCTTGTGAAGTAGCGAAAGAAGCAGGTTTGGCTCAAGTACTTCTTAGTGGACTCGGACGTTGTTCCGAATTTGCCCATCATAATCACTGTCCATTGTGATAATGTCGGAGCAGTTGCAAATTCAGGGGAACCAAGAGCCCACAAGGCCAGCAAACACATTGAAAGAAAACACCATCTTATACGAGAAATCGTTAAGAGAGGAGATAAAGAGGTGGCAAAGATATGCGTCGGGGACAACCTAGTAAATCCATTCACAAAGGGTCTGCCTCTGAATACATTCGAGAGACATGTGGATGGAATGGGAGTCAATCTGCTTTAAGTATAAGTGGGAGGAATTATTAGGTTAGTGTAGGTTGACATAAGATGTCACGTAGAGCTACTACACTAAGACATGCGTGATGTATACTAAAAGCAGACTTTAAGTATAAGTGGGAGATTGTTGGGGTTATACGTGAAAGTATGCTTTTACTTTGTATAACTCGTGTATCAAACACTCGTTTTATGAGAATAATTCTTTTATCACATTAGCTTTAGATATGATTGAATGTTGAATTTCTATTACAAACCGTTCAATATATAGTACATGTTACATTGTAGTTAATGTGGTGATACCCGATCACGGAAGACAACATTAACAGTTTACTTGTAACTAAACGTACATTTTCACGACCTAGGTGGAATTGAACAATCCGCCGTGAAAGGTCGATGTGTAAGGCTTAGATTGGTCTGTCTTGACTAAGAGATTGCACTAGCACATTTAGTATGTGTTGAAGAGGTCCTACAGCGAGGATAAATTCTTCTGTTCTGAAAGGTGAAGAATTAGACCTCAGTGGTTGTTGATTTCGTAATCTCCGTCACTTAAATAGGACCGTGTGTGCTTAATGGTTACTGCTTTGATTCATGTTGGGTGAGAATCATTGCGACTTCGAACTTTGTGTCTTGGGCAGTAATATTAATCATACGACGGTTGCTAAGATTTAATACGGAGAAACGCGTGCGAGTACGGCTCGTGTGATTAGTCCCCTTGGTGGGCACAGAAGTTTTATTGTACCAAATCTTGCAAGTGAAGAATTAGTTTCTTCGGTACGAATAATAATGTTGAGCTGTCTTTACTCCAAGGTGAAATATATTAATTAATTTAGAGCTATTCAGAAGCTCAATTAATTAATGGACTTGATAATCTTAAACGCGGGAAATAATAACCGGGAGCCCATATTATCGTAATATGGATTAAGATGGATAGTGCAATATTAATTTATTAGTGGTAATAATTAATATTAATGGGCTGAATTATATTGGGGCTCAATATTGAAATTCATAAGTCCATTAGGAGGTCCAATCTTAATTCTCCTTAAAGCCCCTCAAGTAGCCCAATAATGATAAGGTGATTAAAATAAAAAGATAATATCTTGTTGATTTTTCTATGATTTTTGAAAATTAAAGCTTGATAGGAGAGAAAAGATTTTGTTGATTTTCTTGGAAAGATATTATGGAGGATAAGTATTCTTGGAATACAAGATTATCTCATATATTCAAGAAGATCCAAATCTTGGATTCTTTTCTTCATGAATTTTCGAAAATTGCTCTTTAATTAGGTGAGTGAGATTTTTGTGGAATATTTTATTGTGGAGAAAAGAATATATGAGATATATTCAAGATTTCTTAGAGTCTAAGAAAAGATTTTCTTCAAGCCCAATAAACATAAAAAATTCAGCCACTTACACCTATAAATATGGGGTGATTATTTCATCCTCAAGTACATAATTCCATGTGTTGGAAAAATCAAGAAGCATAGATATTTTTCTTTTTCCTTAGTTTATTAAATTACTTGAAAGCATCTCCCACCGGTGATCAAGTGAGGTGAAAAGGGAAATACTTGAGAAGGCTTTGGGTTGATAGAGCGAGATTATAATTGTCCCGTATATCCAAAGGCCAATTCTACGAGAGGTACGTTAATCGCATATTTACTTGTTTATTCCGCCTAGTTAATATGTGAAATTAATTTAACATGCATGATGAAAATTAGTTGTTGGAATTATTATTTGAATTAATTAGGATTAATTCATGCTAGTAATAATTGTATTTAAATTCGTATTTAAATTTCATCCCGAATAGATTCCGGGCACCCCTATAAATCCCAACACAAGGTCAAGGAGAAGTATTGATCCTAAAAAATTGAGACTGTGCATGAGAGGTATTTTTTATGTGATTTTTGTTTTGAACTTTGTATATCCTAAGAGCTTAAATATGTGTTGATTTATTTTGAATCTTGAAAGGGCCACCAAGTTCAAAAATAAGATTCAAGGACCGTCGTGCAAAATACAAAAGTGAGAATTCTTAGTTAGAATTATACTTCCTGCATTGTTGTATAATAGTCTAATTTAAAAGACTGATGTTTTATTCTCTAATTTGAAATAAGAGGGCTTGATTTGAAATATGTATACGCATCCTCTAAATCTGGTAAATTATTTATGTTTCTCCTAATTGTTTTTAGGTATACACCCTATAACATATTTGTTTGTGTAAAATAATACAGGAGATAATTATGTGGATGCTGGTAGGACTAGAATTAAGCACAAAAAGGGCAAAAAGAGGTCGAAAATAGAATTAGACACTGATGGTATGTGTAATTGTTGAAACATAAGTCTAAGTAACTGTTCAAATTTTATTTGAACTAATTCTCAACTACTAATGCAGAAAGTGAGGATGCTGGGTATAAGATGTTAAAAGTTCAAGGGTTGAAAATAAGAGATTTTGATTCTAGTAAGTTATATATGTGTAAAGAAATAACTGTTTATTTAGATAAAATAAATTCTTTTGATTTGTTCAAATCTGTATGATTATTGTTCAGAAGATGGGAAGGAGAAAAATGAAAAGAAAAGGTCTAAAGTAAAAGAAAAAAGAAGGAGGAGTGTCACAGAAACAGAAAGTGAAGGTATGATATTTAAGTGTATAATGGAAATATGATTATTAATTTTTATGTAGTTGAATTAACAATTGGTTAATGTTTTATATACTACTATAGATAGTGAGATTCTAGAATTTGATAATCCAAGGCGAAAGAAGAAAGGGAAGAGCAAAGTGTCTGAAACATGTGTGTTATTTTTATATAATTAGTGTTATAATTTTCTGGGAAAACATCACCCAACCATTCTGTTTAAGATATTAGTTTTTGTCCAGAACCTGATGTAGAAACCAATAAACGGAGGTCGAAAGGTAAAGATAAGATGGTAGATGATGAAGAACGATTACCAAATCATAATGTAGTACGTGCAATGAACCGTTTTGGTAAGATTTTTATATATTTGGAATTTATTTTTATGTACTTGAATCATGAATTTTAAGTTCACAAAATAATGAATGCATCTGGACTTGACTTGGAATCATGAATGTTAGTGTGAATAAATAATTTTTGGATATTAAAGTTTATATTTATCAAATCAATTTTGTTTTATGTAGTTGGGCTGGATGAGGAGAAAACTGACACGTATTACCGGAGTAATCTGCGAACGGCAATTAAGAAGCTGAACACATTAGAACTTGGTGAACGACATATTAAAGCAATGATGATGACACCATTCTGGAAATTTTTCGAAGCTGTATACAGAAGAGACCATGAGAGGTTGTTAAGTAGATGCAGAAAATTCGAAGAAGACATCATCAAGATTGTCCGTCAATTTGACTTTGATTCGTTGTCCTTCATCATTGGAGGCACTAAGGTTCCATTAGTCGCTAGTGATGCACAACTTATTTTTGGAATAAGTGGCGGGGGAGGTTATAAATTTGAGAGGGCAAGATTATGAAACACCAAACTGGGTGAAATGATGTTTTAGAGCTGAGCTTGCAAGCAAGGGGTCGCATTTCGTGTTTTACAAGAAACATATTCTAGAGAAAATCAGAGAGACTTTGAGATGCACCGATGATTAGAGTTACATGGATGTTGCTAGACTTGTCCAATGCTATCTGCTGGCCATACTATTTGCGTCTAACCAGAATTGCTCAATTGCTCCTCGATTGACTGAATGCTTGGAGAATTTCGATAAGATGTGTCGTTATAATTGGAATGCATACATCGTTGAATTTTTGAAGCTACAAATAAAGAGCAGTTCATCATTAAGGTTTGGAGGATGCGCGATGCTCATACCGGTAAATATTTACATGTAACAAACTAATTTTTCTTGTTTGGTTATGTATATAATTCTGTTTTTGATGATTAATTTAATGTTGATGATTTTTTTCTGCAGTATTGGTTTTGTGAGCATACTCAGTTGGTTGAGAAGAAGGACGAAGGATTATTTCGATAATTCTTGAAATGGGACCTCCGAGATTTGCACCGTTATCTAGTGCGTGTGAGGCTTTTAAAGTTGGGAAATGTATGACATGATCTCTGGACTGATTTGCGTTATTCAGGTATTTGTTAATTTCTAAAATATGAAACTAACATAAGTATAAATTTGCAGGTAAACAAACATCTACTGAGACCAACGTGTTTAGAGAGGGAGAAAATAATTACATTGCAAAAGTTGCGAGAGAAGGATATCATACCAGATTCTGATATCAGTGGAGAATTTGATGATTTCATCTCCACTGATGATGAGTTTGTGGAGCAATCGGATAAAGAGCCTGTTGTGGACAACCATGGGTCAATGAGTGAAGGTGCAGTGTCGACCCCTGCTACAAATGATATTCCTGACTCCACTTTAAAGAGTGACAAGGATTCAACACCAAATATTCTGGAAGCCAGTATCCCGTCAACTCAATGTAGTAAACATGTTCCAAAATCTTCAGAAGGGTGTGATTTATATAAAGAGGTTATGCCATCATTCAGTCTTAACATGACACAGATTGAGAGTCACCAGGATATAGCGGACAAATATATAAAGAGTGTTGTAGGTCAATTGAGTTTTATTTTTTAGAATGATGAAGATGGTGAAGATCCGAGTGATTCTGATGTTGTTCCTGAGGCAAAGTTGGGAAATGAGATAAAGGATGGGGGGCAATGCAGTACAAAAGAGATGAATGAGGTAGTTTTAACACCTCGGGAAGAAAGTGCATAAGAGAATGTAGATGATGATTGCTCAGTTGACGATGTAGTTCCTAATCAAGAAGGAGCTACTGCTACTAGAGAGTGGAGTCCAACTTTGGGTTTGTTAGAGACACAGCAGCAGAGCGAAGGCACTGAAGATGCAAATGGGGACACGTTGGAGGGACCAACGTAATGATGAATTGTGATGGAGATGATGGTGGTAGCAAAGTCAATGCTAAGCAAGAGGGTGAGGACATTCATTGTCCTAATTGTGTTGGGACTAAGGAAGCTGAGAAGATAAACAAGGATTTTGAAGCCCAGAGAAATGAGTTGGTTTCTGAAATTAAGAAAATGGACGAGTATATTGTTCAACTTGAATCTAAAAAACAGGAGCTGCTTGCAAAAATTGAGGAGTATACTATGCCATTTGCAACTCAAAATTTTTCAAATCCTGAGAATTTAGCTATGTTGGATGCTATTGAGGAGATGTATATGTCTAGTGAAGGTAAGAGTAAAAATAAGGACATAGATGTCCCCTTTGATGCAATTGTGGTGTACGAGGGGGCTGAGCAGACTCAACATCACAGTGCAGATAATAGGGAGGAAGAAATGATTGATGCGGAAAAGTACGAGGAAAATGTTACTTT
This sequence comes from Ballota nigra, assembly GCA_947034835.1. NCBI lineage: Eukaryota > Viridiplantae > Streptophyta > Magnoliopsida > Lamiales > Lamiaceae > Ballota > Ballota nigra. The sequence continues at coordinate 18,708,368 of OX344730.1, forward strand.
AATAACACCATTAACCAAAACTGGTAAAGCTGTCCGGTATCCAGAACCAAGTTCTCTAGCAAAACGAGTGAAAGGTAGAACTGCGAATTATGAAAGAAAGGCTGTCGTCGTTACACCACAACCGAACACAAAGGAGCTCGTACAGTTGATTGAATATGTGGATAGTGACGATAGTTTGGGGGAGAAAGGTGATCTTGAATGTAAAAAAATGTAAAATATGTTCAAGTGGGATCAAAACTCAATTGCAGTCAAGGCTATGACTATACGGAATATGGGTCGGATCGAGGAACTATTGAAAACATACGGCAAAAAATTAGGCTGCTTAGCTATCTTTGTCCATATGTGCTGCACAAAATGAATCTGATTATACTAATTTTCAACTAACCTGCAAAACAATTCTTATATTAAGCGTTGTTCTATGATTCCAGAAACACAAAATGTATTAACAGATTGCATAGATGTTGCATGGAAGGAGCATACCTTAATTTTAATGACGATTCTAGAGATTTTAGTCTTGACATTTGCTAGCCTTTGCTTTCTTCTTTGGGTGCTCACCGTATGATGGCAACCTTTGTTTCTTTGGCCGACCGGGAGAACGTTTTAAAATCGGTGGAAGTATCTTCTCGTTGTTGACCAAATCAGGTTGTATCTCGAATCTCAATGTATCAGGGATGGGATTAATGTCGGACTTGTATATGTCGCGATATGAGTATGTGAAATAATAAGATTCAACAAAAGAGAATTGGTCCACAATATGTCTAACGATGACAACAACAACCTGTGAGCATGGAAAACCCGATAGTAGCCATTGGCAATATGTACATGACTTATTTTGCAGATTAACAACAGCTGATGTGTCAGATTCAACGAGAAAATCTCCGCCGGGGTATTCAAATATGCTCCAGGACTTTCCTTCTTCAACAAGAGAATCCCACAGTTCTTGCTTGGTTGGAACTAGCTCTCCGTGGAACTGTTCACATTTCTGCCTATGTTCCACAAACCATCGAGCAAGATGATATCGAATATGTTCTATCATAAGCGTAATCGACTTTGACCTTGCTTCTGTTAACCAGGAATTGAGGGACTCCGTTGCATTCGAGGTCAATTTCCCGTATCTAGTGATATTGGGAGAATATGCTACTGCCCACCTCTCCAGAGGTAAATTAGATATAAATTCCTTTACGATTCTGTCTCCCACGCGTCTAAACTCTTCCATTTTCTCATTGAACAACCTCTCGTTCGGAGCATATGCGCATGCTTTAAACAAATCTCCCAAATTACCACGTTGATTATTGGACCAGCCGGATGAAAATCGACCCCTGAGATTCAACAACAGGTGGTACAAGTAGTAAAAACGATTGGGCTTTTCAAAAACTGAGTTGAATGCATTCATAAGCCCCAAATTCCTGTCTGAAATGTAACAAATCTCTTTTTCATGCTTGACCACGTCCTTGAGCTTACATAAAAACCAGGACCAATTTTCACTGTTTTCAATGGATACAACAATAAAGACCACAGGGAAAAGACCTAAAGTATATCATTAAGCTAGTTGAAAATTGATTGATAATTCAACTTTGTTAAGGACAACATGTTCAACTCCCCCATTATCATGTTAAGGTAAAAACTAAACTATGTATCATCATGTTCAACTCCACAATTATTGTTGTCATAATAGCAAACTAATGTCCCAAATCAATTATCCTCAATATAACTATCCAATTATCCTCCATAAAAAATGGGCTATCCAATTAACTAATGCTATACTAAGAGTTGAACAAATAACTTCATCACAACAAGAATCATCAATAAAAATAAGTAAAACTCCAATCTTGTTCAAAGAGCAGTTGTGTATACCATTGTTGGCATCTTTTGCAATGACAGCAAGCAAAACACCTTGAACACGCCCCTTCATGAAAGTGCCATCGAAGAAAAGCATCGGACGACAACTTTGGAAACCATCTAGAGAGGCTTTGAAAGAGACAAACAACTGTTCAAAACGATGGGAGGTGTACGGGGTTGGTACGTTCAATAGTTAAAAAATACCATTTAAGATCGTCGTTTGAATCTTCATATCTTCCAAATATTTTAGATTTTGCCGATTCAACCGTACGCCATGCTTTGTAATAAGGTATGCGTAGACCATACTCAGATTGTAAAAAGAGCCTCACATCCTTACCTCCAAGGTTGGGATCATTTTTTTATGTTGTCAAGCATTAAAGTGGACATCATTCTAGGACCAAGCTTAGATTTTTCACCAGAAAGCCTACCTACACACCTGTGACTAAATATGTCTTTCTATATAACAAACTCACTGGTACTTTCACGAAGACTGACCTTAATATGTCAATTGCAACCTTCGTTTTCATCCTCATGACAAACAACTACGTATTTAGAATCATTTCGCTTAAATTTGAACTTGAAACGCATTTTAGCTGCATACTTAATAATGACATCTTTAAAGCCAACAGACCCACCAGGAAAAACTATACCCACTCACCCATTCAAAATTTCAGACCAGTGATCGGATAAATATGACTTCTTATCTAACTTAGGATAGAAATCATAGGAGGATAGACTATGAATATCACCAAACTCTTCAAAATCGCAATCTATATTACTAGACCCACTACTTATATGATTGATCGAAGGAGAATGAGTTACACATACTTCGGCATCGACTAACTTCAAAGATGACAGATTACAAAGCATTAATACATTCCTAAAATCATCATCCGAACCCATGACACACTTAGTGTAACTACCCACAGAGCATGAAAACTTAAATTGAATAGATTTAAGTTCAACCCACTTACTTTGAACAAGAGACTTAAAATCATTGAAAGATTTTCCCATGTTTATACCAATCAATCTGCACTCCTCATTGAATCTTGTGGCAAATATGATATCCTCGCTCATTTTTTTACTCCCCTGTAGGAAAGAGGAAGTTTTGATCGGTGAGGGGGAATAAAATCTGAAATCCCATTAGAAAATAGTATATAAAGCAAAAATTTGAAAGTCAAATGGAGTTTAGGTATGGTTAGCTGCAAGGATGAGACTTCTTACAGGGAAGAAACCGGCGGTCTGTGTGTTACAGGAGGGAGGGAGGGAGGGAGGGAGGGAGGGAGGGAGGGAGAGAGAGAGAGAGAGAGAGAGAGAGAGAGAGAGAGAGAGAGACTTACCTTTTTAGGAGAGAGATGAAAATTAGGTATTTAGAGGAGAGAGAGTGCTGAGAGTAAAAAAATACAAATTACTAGTCAAATGTATGTATTTGTGCTACGGGGAAAGTCATGTTTTAAAGTGCATTTAAGGCCCTCAAAATGTACTATCTTGTGTATTTCTAAAAAAAATATAATTTTAAACATTTATAAATAGTATTATGAATAAAAAATTATTTTATAAAAGCGAGTCATTAAATTAATACTCAATATGCATTATATTCATTAAACTACTAATATAACAAATATATTCATCATGCGTCATATCCATCGATGTATGTGTGAAGTTGATATTCATTGCATTTGATTAATATACAATATACATCATATCCATCCGCCAAAGAAAATCTATATAAATAGTAAAGCATTCTTAAAAATTATACAAGATAATGACTTCTCATTTTAAAGGTGTTCCAAAATCAGCAATGACAAATCAAAATTCGTAAAACTTGTGAGTATAAAAAGTATGATTTCTCACGCACTAAAAAAGATTTGATATCGTAACTTGATGAAAAGTATCATTTGAAAGGTAGTCAAACTATAAATACTAATTCACTCAATAATAAATACTTATTTATTAAATTGTCCTAATTAGTTTTGTAATTAGAAGAAATTATTAATTTATGATATTGATGGGATCACTAATTTATATAGGAGTTTTCTAAAAAATTATTATCTTATTATTTTATCGAAATTGATAAAAAAAATTAACTTGTTCAAGTTGGGACCGAAAAATATTATTTTAGAGAGTTTATTATTTTTTATAATATTTATTTATGGAGGGAATGGATCCTCATAAACTATAAATTTAAATATAACAAATAATATGTGCCATAAATTATAAATATATAAAATTCGGGAGCTCTTCTGCCTGCCCATACTCCTCGAAATGGCAATTCACCCCAACTTGATGGGGAGACCATATCCTATCCGGATAGAGAGGCTGCATATCTTTTTTCTTTTAGGGGATGCATATCACCCTACTCATGCTCAAATCATTTATTCGATTAAATTATAGTATATATATGTATATTAAAAATTAAATATCTCTCATTTATATTGTAATATTCCAATGTTTGAATTTTCAACGAATTATCATGGAATGATGGTGCTTATATTTGAATTGAAAACACCAATAATTATATGTGTTTCCTGGACCAGCTTCGAATCAATATACTATTTATTTAATATGATATTTGAGTGTACGAAAATCTTAAATTCAAAGTTTTATTCGATATAAAAAAATAAGTTTCAAGAAATAAATATATAAATAAGTACACATTAGTAACTTCTAAAAATCTATTATAAATACGAACATTATTTCTCTTGTGATCTGCAGTTTGTTCATGATAATAATATATTCCCATTATACATTTACTAATACAGTACATCATCATTATGCATATCAATTATTATAATTTTTTATAAAAAAAAAAATTTAGTTAATAATAGTGCTAATGCATGATAATGATATTTGAAAAAAAATCGAACTTACATTTTTTTTTCTCAAAAATTATAAAATAGAGTATAAGATAGATAAGATCAAAGATAACAGTCCATGTTTAAAAAAATTACGAAGATAAATTTTAAAAATAAAATAATCGTCTATCCACGTTTTCCCACGTAAGAAAATTGTACATATAAATTCAGCAGCCGCATTACGAGAAACTTGCAAAAACATCAAATTCCGTTCCCCATCATCAATAATCGCCATCGCCACCGGAGACTATGGAAAAAGTGAATTTCAGAACCCAAGTTCTAACCAGGCACCTCCAAGATCATAACCGGATTCCGATCACCGCCGCGATTTCAAGTTCGCCATGTCTGAGTTACACGCCGCCGGAGGTTTCCGAGCAGCCCTTTTCGTTCGACGTGAGTTCGATGCGAAAATTGATGGATGGGCACAATTTGGAGGATAGGGATTGGCTTTTCAACTTAATGATACAGAGCGAGCTTTTCAACCCCAAATTGAGGGGTGGAAAAGTGTTTGTGGTGCCCGATTATAACCAATCGATGGAGCAGCAGAGGGAAATCACCATGAAAAGAATTAAGTACTTGTATGATCATGGGGTATTTAAGGGTTGGCTCACAGGAAAAGGGTTTGAAGCTGAGATGAGGAAGCTGGCTTTGTTGGAGGTTATTGAGATTTTCGATCACTCTCTTGCTATCAAGATTGGCGTCCACTTTTTTTTGTGGTATCCTTTCTGCTCTTTTTTGGGTTTCCCTGATGTTCTATTGATTTTACTTCGTTGTTTGTGAGAATTGGTTTTTTATTGCGTCTAGTTTTGATTTAGGCAGACTACTTGAAAAAATGTTACCAAATTTAGTTGCTTATCCTTTGGGTGTGCGTAATATATTGATCAGAAACTGATATAATTTGGATAATTTTCCAAAGTTTTCTGTAAGATTTCTCATGAAACGTAGTAGTGCCTTCATTTCAATAGAGGTTTTCAGCCTTTGAATCTCATGCTTATGAAGATTAGCTTGGTTACAGATCTACTTATTAACTTGTTTTATTATCTGGAGATGTTTAGTTGGGATGATTTTGCATATTTTTTCTGATTTCTCTTGTTGATGATTCAGGGGTGGTGCTATCCTGTTTTTTGGCACAAAAAGGCATCATGACAAGTGGCTGAGTGCCACTGAGAATTACTTGATAACGTGCTGCTTTTCTATGACAGAGTTGGGTCATGGAAGTAATGTACGTACTAATTATAGACTAGTTGTGTAGTTGCATAGATTGTACAGTTTTTCGAAAACCTTATTGAGCAGTTGGATTCTATGTTTTCAGGTTCGAGGCATTGAAACAATAACCACTTATGATTCGACCTCTGGAGAGTTTGTTATCAACACTCCAAGTGAATCCGCTCAAAAGTACTGGATTGGTGGTGCAGCTAATGTATAACTTCTTCCTCAAACTTTTCATCTACTAATTACTCACCTATGCTCTCTTTAATTGTTCTTAAGACTTCTGACTCAGTATTGACAATATCTAACAAAACCACCATGTCACCCTTGAATGATTTTTAGGATGCAACACACACTGTAGTCTTCTCACAGCTAAACATTGAGGGAAAGAATGAAGGTGTCCATGCTTTTATCACCCAGATCAGAGATGCAGATGGAAAGATTTGTCCCAATATCAGGATTACTGATTGCGGTCATAAGATTGGTTTAAATGGTGTTGACAATGGTCGAATATGGTAAAGAAGCCCCTTCCTGATTTTATTTAAAGTTTACCTTTCCTATTGACTGAGTTATTTTGGAACCAAAGCTTACTGAAACTCGGCATTTCAGGTTTGACAACGTTCGTATACCCAGGGAAAATCTATTGAACTCAGTTGCTGATGTTTCTCCAGATGGAAAATATCTGAGTTCAATCAAGGACCCAGATCAGGTTTGGGTCTCTTTATACTGATCTTTACTGAAAACCGAATTTGTGTTCTGTGAGAACACAGAGAATGGGTTTGTTTTATGTTAATTGTTTCAGTCTAATGCAAATGGTAATATTTACTTCTGTTAATTGTTCTTGCCTGATGGACAATGATGAATTCCTTCATTCTCATCACTGGATTCCAATAACAAGCATTGGAGATATAAGTAATACTTGAATAACATGTAAAATAAAATGTTCTATCTGTACTTGTGAGATGATCTTCCTTTCTTTTGTTAGTAAGCCAATACATGGTAGCAGTTTTTAAAGTTGAATTGACATGAATCATTAAATTTCAGAGGTTTGGCGCGTTCATGGCTCCATTGACGTCTGGGCGTGTCACCATAGCACTCAGTGCCATTTACTCAGCTAAGGTGATTAGAATAGATAGCATATGTTCTTGACTGTTATTTTTTATCTTCATTCTCCTTTCTTGAAAATCTTTTCTGTTCTCTTTCTTTTTTATTCAGTGTGTTAATGTCTTAGAAATTCCTCAACAGATTGGTTTGGGTATTGCAATAAGATATTCATTGACGAGGAGAGCATTCTCGGTTACAGCAGATGGTCCCGAAGTTCTTTTGCTAGATTACCCTAGTCATCAGCGGCGACTTCTGCCTCTTATTGCAAAAACGTGAGTATTCCATTTACTGACTGCTCGATGGAATTTTTGTGGTTGTTTATATGTTTTTCTAAAATTGCTACACGTAAAACATCAAGAATGGGGTTGTTTACTTTGTTCCTCTGATTCTCATTCTCCCTCTTTCAAAAGAATTGCATAACTTGATAATTAGTGTTCTTGTCATTCGTTCAAAGTTTCTGTGATTTGTAAAAAGGTATGTTGTTGGTTGTTTTTAAGCAAGTGTTGTTTTTTTGTCGGTTATAGATAAATTCAATTTCATTAGTGATGCATCTTAGGCTATAATATTTCATATTTTAGATCTATTAACCTCTTCAAAGCTGATAATGGCAATCCTAAGAAGCTGCTTGTTTTTGGTGGTATAGGTATGCTATGAGCTTTGCTGGGAACTACTTGAAGCTGCTATATGTTGGGAGGACTCCTAAGTTAATCAAAACACTTCACATTGTTTCAAGTGGGTTCAAGGCTATTATGACATGGCACAACATGCGAACTCTTCAGGTGGGGCCGTTACAAATATATACAATTTTTTGTTTTATTGGTAAAATTCTTCTCTTACACCTTTGGAAAATTTAATTTAGGAATGTCGTGAGGCATGTGGAGGACAAGGATTGAAGACAGAAAATCGTATTGGTCAGCTGAAGGCTGAATATGATGTGCAATCAACGTTTGAGGGTGATAATAATGTTCTTATGCAACAGGTATAATTGACCGGTTTGCCCTTCGGGATGATTATTGTTCCCAAGAACCCTTTTACATTCTTACCATTTAAGATAAATCTTTTCTGCAAAAAGATTGGATCTTGACGAACTTAATCAAAATGCAGGTTAGCAAGGCACTGTTAGCAGAGTATGTGGCAGCTAAAAAGAGGAACAAACCATTCACAGAATTGGGACTCGAACACATGAATAAATCTTGCCCTACTATTCCTTCACAGCTCACAGTTTCCACACTTCGGAGCTCTCAGTTTCAGGTCTAGATCGTGCTTCTTGTTATATACTCTCTCAAAAATTTTATTGTAAGGCCTTTTGGAGTTTCAACCATTCATTTGTTACAGTATGATATCTTCTGCCTGAGAGAAAGAGATCTATTGAATCGCTTTGCTGCTGAAATCTCTAGATTACAAGCTCGGGGAGAAAGCAAAGAGGGTGCATTTATTGCGGTAAAGATAAATTAGCAAATAGTAGTTTCATCTCTAAATAGAATACCTCCGTGTCTAACTCCTATAATCTTCTCTCACAGGGTTATCAGCTTGCTGAAGATTTAGGCAGGGCCTTTGCTGACCGTGCAATATTTCAGACTTTTGTAGAAGCTGAGAACAGTGTAACAGATGCCTCCTTGAAGGTACAAACACACACACACACACACACACGAATATTTTTTTTTTTTTTGCTTTATGGGTTCACTTTGGATTTTCAATTGTTATGCTATATAGATATAGCCATAGGACATTATGGTTTTGGGACACTGTGTTCTGCTGCATAGCTAGTTCGTTATATCCTTATCGTATTATAGTTCGTAGATGTCATTGATCGCTCTGATTAAGTTACCATGTCCTGTGTAAGGGATAACTATAAAGACTAGCCTGAGGTTAAACCTACTTACGAAAAACCATGCTCCCTTTCGAAATTGCAAATACATTCGACATTTGGCCAATCCTGAAGAATAGTTTTTGTAATTTCCCTTTACATAATATATGTACATAAAGACAAATTTAAGGTTTTGATCCATAGTAACTGTCCTGCAGAGTATGTTGAGTCTTGTGAGGTCGATGTACGTTGTGGCCACGTTGGATGAAGATGCTGCGTTTCTCCGGTATGGTTACTTAACAAGAGAGAATGCGGCGACTGTGAGGAAGGAAGCTGCGAATCTGTGCAGTGAAATCCGACCGCATGCACTTGCGTTGGTTTCTTCATTTGGTATTCCTGATGCTTTTCTGAGTCCCATTGCTTTTGATTGGATCGCAGCTAATTCTTGGTCTGCTTCTCAAGATTAGACATTGATATGCCGTTCTAAGAATAAGCGTGATTGATGCCTGTTTGAATCAAGTGAAGATGGTTGTCGCATTTGAGAGCATCCTGTTGTAACCTTGTTTATTAGCTTAAACTATTATAAGTAAATGAACAGACATTGTATTTGTTGTGTATGGCTTGAAACAGGCTCGAGGGGATGGTGTACACCAGATTCTTCTTTGTTCTTATTAAATATTTCTATATTTCTTTTTGATTAAATTTCTCAGAACATAGCAGTAGTATCAAATTTACACCTTATGCATAAATTTATTTATTTATCTGCGTTTTGCTCTTGGTTAATAGTACATGAGCCGAAACTATGAGGAGGCAGCATATCCATTTTTTCCCCATAAAAAAAACCAAAAAAAAATCCCTTCAAAACTAAACAAGTTTAACAAAAGAAAATTAAATTAACGAATAAAATAGTTGGAGAAATAATGGGTTTAGTGTTAGGGTTCGTTGCTATCTATATAAATAGACGTTTTTCCTTGTATTCGGTATTAGAAAAATATATTGAAAAAACACTGGCTTGGCATCGCCCCTAGACGTAGTCATAAGATGAACTGGGTGAACAAATTTTGTGTTCATTTCGTGATTGCATGTGCATTTTTCCTAACAATAACAATAATCAAAAGCCTATCTACATCGTCGCACCATAAAATGGTCACACATATAGAAGTTTTTTTTGGTTTGCCTAAAGCAAAGACTACTAACTATATATAAATCATAATTAATTTTTAGCGCCAAAAAAAAAAAAAAAAAAAAAAAAAATTCAAGTACAGACCTTACATCCAATTTCATTCAGAAAATAAATGATCAAGCATTACAAGTAGGTGAATGTAGTTAGGAGTGAGCATACGAAAGTTCCTCCGTTGGCAGCACGCGCATACCCTCCACCGTGGAACAAACATGTTGCAAGTGGTTAGCCCGACATTTGTTGTTCTTGGACTGTTAGAATCCTGTAAAAAATCTTGAATGTGCCTCAAAATGTTTAGTTTCCGAAGAATTAAGCCCCATTCAGTTAGGAAAATAATGCCATCTGAAACTTACTTTTATGTAATCAAGTGAAGAGCACAAGATGATTAAGCATCTTTTGATTGGTCGTCATTAAAAACACGAGTGAGGCCTCCCCGCCGCTCCAGATGTGCCATTCTCCTCAAAATTTTCAGCTAGTTCATTCATCGCCTTTACACATAAGAAAACAAATGATGTAGCATAATACTATGGCCTGATGGGTCCAAGTTTCGGGCTAGCCCATAGCTAACAGTTATTAACTTGTAGAGTTGTGGTGGACTGGTCTCGGAAAATAACAGGCCAGTTCAAAATTGGAAGGCAAGCATGAAAGCTATGCGTCAGTTCAAAAAGGCTGACCTATAATAATTCCTGCTTGCGAAGTTCCTCTTTTCTGGCTTCTGATTTGGAACTTCGTTGCACCTCCAAAACTATAGCGCCTCCTGCAATCTAATGAGAAGAGAAAGAAAGAATCAAGAAACTTGAAAGAGGAAATAATTAAGGCAAACAATACCATGAATAGATTGATGACGACAGTTATATCTTAAGTGAACATATACTTAAAACTTGTAAAATTCTGGTTATCCCACTTAAAGAATCTTCCAAAGTACCGTAAATATGAAGATCTCGCCTAGCAGGTCTGCAGCAGCCTGAACAGCTTTTTTTTTCATTTAGATGACGGATTGCAACATCTGTTGTATGACCATATAAACGTCTTTGCAAAGTTGTTGTGAATCGATGATTAGCCTGTGAGTTTATCAAGTCATAAGCATAAGCTATACATATATACTGAGGAAATACGTACTTCAACCACATAACTTGGAAATAACCATTATCATAACAGATCGAACCCACCAATAACGATGAATAAACATTCTGAAGAAAGTATTGATTATAAGAAATCAGCTTATCTTACGGCATTTGTATGCTCTACAGTGTTTTAATGGTAGGAGACAACAGGCTTAAGAAACTAAAGTTTATCAACTTCTAACAGTACTCACATTCAAGCATCGAAGAACTTATATTAACTTTCATTGCATACGTATTCAAATATATGACAGTTTTGTTACCATGTACAAACAAAGGGGTCCTCGAGTTCGTGTAATATATAATTGTTGAAAAAAGTTGGCATGAGACAACACAAATTAACACCCACCCCTACCAAAGTGTTAATAAGTCAATGCCCTAATTATACTCATTCTCATTGTCTCATGTCATGAGATGGTCTCATACAAGACCTACTCATAATTGTTTCCAGATCTCAACGGGCATTATAACAGAGCTCACCCCTAAATTCAGAATGTTGGTGCTATTCTCAGTCCTAGAAAGATAACTCATACAAACTACTTTTATTGAAGATCCCATTAACAATAATGAAGAATGTTTACATAAGTTCCTGTCAAAATAATGAAAAATGGGATGACTGGAGAACAATCTGCATATGATTCATTAACATACCTGAAAGCATTATTTAAACCATTTGTCCAGAAAAAAAAATGGCGTGGATTTATCGAATGACCAGCTTCATTGAAGACAATTTGATCAATACTAAATTGATTGAGGTACAATTTGCAAAAGTATGCTTTTTAGGATTTAGACATCCTTACTATTGGCAAAAAGATGCAACATTTCATCAAAGAAGATATGATCAAACATGCAACCTAATTGATTCTTGTTGATTATTTTATACCCTGTTTCGAATTTTGGGCTTAATCAATTTTGGCACTTGAAGAATAAAAAAAGAAAATACTAACGATCAGTTCCTTTTTGTTAATAGATTGTAATTATGAATGTTGTGCAATTAAACATCTCGAATTCATCAAAGTGGTCGGCAAGAGAAAACAAAATCAAGACGCTGGACACATCCATGGCATCGTTACTTACTTCAAATGAAATTTTGGATTCGTAAAGAATAATTAACCCACAGCTTTGTATACGCAAGGTCTTCAATGTTTTGTATCACAGACTGGACTGGTGGATTATTCATTATTCTATACCAAGATTGCGTAGACATGGGTACGGCAAGACGGGTACTTCGAAATTTTCTTAGATATATCCCCATATTTTCATTTTTTGTGGTCCCTTGCCCAACGGTTCCAAACCGTCGATTCCGGTTCTGAACCGCCGGTTCCCGATTCCAATTTAGTGGAACTTAAACCGAACCGCTAAATATGGATGACCGGTTCCGATTCTATCGGTTTTGGTTCCGATTTCAATTCTGACTGTTCCGATTCCAAAGCGATGGTTCATGGTTCCGAACTTTTTTTTTTTTTTAATAAATAACATCTAGTTTTTTTCTTAATTCAAGTAAAAAAAATAAAAATTGAATTTAAACAAGTAAAGTTTTATTGTATTCAACTTTCCACATAAAAAACAAAATTATAATTACAATATAAATAAATAATAACTAAGGTTTATAAATTTAAAAAATATGTAATACAAAATTTACAAATTACAATTTAAATTTTTTACATGAAAATAACTTAATATTTAGTACTTACAACCTACATTACAATTAAAAAAAATAATAATGAATTTTTTTTATAAAATATTAATATTATAATAGGTATTACAATTATATATATTTATATATATTAGCTCGCTGGTTCGAACCGTGAAACCGTCGGTTTTGAACCGGCGCTTATGGTTCTCGATTTAGTAGAACCGAAACTGAACCTTGTAATACACGGTTTCGGTTCCGATTTAGTGACGATTCCACTATTGCCGGTTATGGTTCCGGTTAGAACCGACAAACCGTCGGTTAGAACCATTGATTCCGGTTCATTTGGGCAAGCCCTAGTCACCATGTGGAAAGATCGATATTTTCATAATATTTGTAAAAAAATTAATAAATATTGGTATTGCAATATCAATTTCGATTATACTTTTGTACAAATTGAGCACAACGTCGAAAAAATATTAAAAAATATATCGAGAAAATATCCATAAATTCGATAAATATCACAAATGTAAAATTTAATCAAATTGTATTGTGAAATTTGTGTATTAAAAGTTTATTGTTAAATTTTCATAATTTTTTAATTTTACCACTATCTCGATATTTCTTACAAATTTAAAGTCTCGATATTTCCACCGATACCGATATTTTTAACCTTAGATACAACAGGGTAGACTATAATGTTTTTAATTATTTTATAGTAATCCTGTAAATATAAATATTTCCCCACAATATTAACACTCAAAATAAATATAAAGTGAAAATAAGAGGAACATCACATAGTTGGTCAATGTACAAAAATTCTGCATAAGACGGTTAAAGTTTGTTGTATTGTTAAAGATAGGCCGGCCAATCCTGAAGAATAGTTTTGTTGTATTGTTTATTCCCTTACATAATATATGTACATAAAGAGAGAGATGATTTAAGGTGTAGATCCATAAAATTGTCACTCACATATAATAAATAATAATGCAGAGTATGTTGAGTCTCATTTGATTGGATGGCTGCGAATGCGAAGTCTTGGTCTACGTCTCAAAATCATACATGGACCATTTCGTTCTACGATTGCTGCTTCAGCTTGTTTGAATCAAATAAAGATACTTCCCGCATTTGTACATATCCTGTTGTAACCTTGTTTATTAGATTAAGCTATATAACCAAATAAACACACATTTTATTTCTTGTCTATGGCTATATGAGGGAATGGTTTGATTAATTTCCTTCTACTTCTGTATTCTTATTAACTATTTCTATTTATTTTTATGTATCTAATTTTTAGGCCAAGTTTCTCATAGTACTGGAATAGTGCAGGGGATCAAAAAATTCATATAATTACACCTCGTTTATTTGTTTGCGGTTTTGCTCCCGGTAAATAGAAATATAGTACATGCGCCAAAAATATAAAAGTTTATGTCTTATGCACTGATTTATGAACAATCTCAAATTAATATGCAAGAAAGGGGCAGCATATCCATTTTTTTCCCAAAAGTTTTTTTCTTTAATCTTTTTACAGAAGTTCCTACACGACTATACAAGTCTAACAAAGAAAATCAAATTAATGAATAACACACAGTAGGAGAAATAATCCGGTATGTCACACAAAAATAAGCACTCTCAAAGAGTAACTCTCGTGTACATTTGATGTATGGTGCACTCACTCAACAGTTGGTCTCAATTACACTGAAAAGTTGGACTCAATTACAATGAAAATAATTTTTATTGTAAATTTTTCAGTGTAAATGGGACTAACTTTTCAGTGTAACTGGGACCAACTTTTCAGTATGAACAATATCAACTGTTGAGTGAGTGCACCGTGTACTTGATGCATATGAAATTTTGTCCTCTTAAATCAATCGTTTTGCATATGACAAAAGTCAAAAGCCAACGGGTAATACTTTTAAGCTAAGGTTGTACTTGGTAGGGGAAATAAATTTTAGTAGGGGGTATAAATTTAGTATAGAAAAGTCATATAAAATTGCTTGGTAGGACATATAAAAAAGGTCCTACTAATTTATGCAAAATTCTTATACTTACTTGGTAGGAAGTAATAAAAAAGGTAAAAATTAGGTCCGGCAGCCTCCGGCGACTTTCCGGCGGAGGTCCGGCGACTTTCCGGCGCCGGCGGTCCGGCGACTTTCCGACGAAATTCCGGCCAAATTCCGGCGGTCCGGCGGCGGCAGTCGGGCGGTGGTCCGGCGGCGGCGGTTCGTGTGACAAACCAATAATAAAATAGTACGACCTTTCGGACCGAATTAATTTTGTAAAGGTGAATAGTGCTTTGGAGGTATTACGCCTTACTATTTTACAGGGTCGGACATATAAGAAACGGGTCGATATTATTTTAGTATGCCCTACCAAGTGGAATATTAATTATACAACACCCCATAATATGGGTTTTTATGGCCTACCAAGTGCAGCCTAAATATTACTCCATCCGTCCATGAAATGTATACTCCCACTAAATTGACACATATTTTAAATTTTATTTAGATAAAGTAAGAGTATTGTAAAATTTGTTTATAAATAAAATAATTATGTGTGAATATAAAATTAATATCATGTGGATAATTAAGTGATGATTGAAGAGTGATAATAAAATGATGATATTTATACATTTTTTGTTGGACCGAGGAAATAATACTATTTACATAAAAATGAAGAAAAGTAAAAAAAATACTATGTTATAGTGGTTAAAAATCACCATCCTCGCGGTCACACAGATATTTTGTCGTTTGTCCAAAACAAAACTTACTAACTACTAACCATATCATAATTAATTTTAGCGTAAAAAAAAAATAATAAGCACAGAACTTATATCCAAGGGCTATGCTCACCCCATTCTGAAAATAATGGATCAAGCTTTACAACTTGGTCAATGTAGTTAAGGACTGATCATACTAGAGATAGATATATTACGTCAATGATAATACGTAATTTCTCTGGTTGAGCAGCACGCACATATCACACCCTCCGCTGAACGAACATGTTGCAAGTAGTTAGCCCGGTTCTTGTTCTTCTCGGGCTGTTATAATCCTATAAAGTCTTAGCTTTTGAAGAATTCAGCTTCCTTCGGTTGATCTCAAATTACATAGGAAAATGATGACATATGAAACTTACTTTTATGTAATCAAGTCAAGAGCATAAGATGATTAAGCATCTTTAGGTCTGTTGTCAGCTTCTTTTGAGCATTTGAAGTTAAAAACACGGCTGAGGCCTCCTCGTTCTTTTGTAATCTGCTCCAGTTGTGCCATTCTGTGCTTGAGCTCCTCAACTTCTCCAGCTAGTTCATCGTCTCTTTGCCTCATCGCCTTAATACATCAGAAAACAAAAAATGTAGCACAATTTACTAGTATAATGGCCAAATGGGTTTAATTTTCGGGCTGGTCCATAGCTAATAATTATTAAGTTTTAGAATTGGGCTGGACTGGGCAGCGTGATGTGTCAATACCAAATTGGAAGGCAAGAACGAAAGCAATTGGGAAAATGAAGGAAAAATATAAAAGCTGACCTCTAGTTCCTGTTTGCGAAGTTCCTCTTTTCTGGCTTCTGATTTGGAACTTCGTTGCACCTCGAAAACTACAGCACCTCCTGCAACCTAACGAGAACAGAAAGTAGAGTTCATTAAGAATCAAGAAATTCGAAGAGGAAATAAAGGCAAAATATTCCATGAATAGATTGGTGATGACAATTTTAAGCGAAGGCAGCGTCTAATTATGGAAATCCATGAAAGAACTCGATAGTTTTTAGATTGCAGATAGATAAAATTAAATTAACTAAAGAGAGTAGATCAGCATAGTTGTGGAAAACACAAGCCTGCTATGTGATATATTTCAATGACCAACAAGACAGAAAATACCCATTGTGACCAAACGTCCGTACATAAGATACACATACAACCAAAACTTCTAAAATTCTGCTTATAAGAATACCATGAATACGAAGAGCTCGCCTAGAAGGTCTGCAGCAGCCTGAACAGCTCTTTCTTCGTTTAGAGGACGGATTGCAACATCAGTTGCACGACCATATATACGTCTTTGCAAAGTTGTTGTGAATCGATGATTAGCCTGTTACAGAACCAGGATAGCGAGTTTTTCACGTCATAAGCTTTACACACTGAGGATATACACAATTCCACCACATAAGTTGGAAATAACCATTATCATGACAAATTGAACCCACCAATAAGAAAGGAAGTCTATGGTGTTTTAATGGTAGGAGACAACAGGCTTATGAAACTAAAGTTTGTATAAATTTCTAACATTACTCACATCCAAGAATCTGAAGAAGTTGAACTACATAGATAGTCTCTTCAGTATTACACAGCTCACCTTCAAATTCGGAATGTTAGTGCTATTCTCAGTGAGAGCTCATGCAAACTACTTTTATTGAAGTCCCCGTTAAAAATAATGAAGAATGTTTACATAAGTTGCTATCAAATCCCGAAACAAGATTATGATTCATCCATTAAGGTCTATGGATTATGCCACAGTCCTCTCAATCTTTATATGCTACCTCGCCAACATAGTAGGCTGTTTCACCAGTAACTAATCGGTCATACCATAATCGAACAACTTAATAGAGTTTAAGATGATTCATTCACTTAACTGAAGGGATTATTTAAACAATTTCTCCAGCAATTAAAAAAATAAAATGACGTGAATTCATTGAAGACAATTTGATCAAAACTGAAGTGATTGAGGTTCATTATACACCATTTGCAACCAAGTAGTATGTTTTTAGGAGTTTGAAATTCCGTAGTATTGGCAAGAGGATATAACATTTTATCGAAGATGATATGATCAAATATGCATCATATATGTATATTTTATATGTTCAAATGAAGACCCTGTTTCGAATTTTGGGCTTAATCCATTTAAAAGAAGGCACTAAAGAAACGGATTACGGTGCTCTAACAATTAGTTCCTTTTTTGTAAATACATTACATGATGAATCTTGTGCAACTCAGCATCTCGAATTCAACAAAATGATCGGCAAGCAAAAACAAAATCAAGACGTTGGACACATCCCTCATTACTTATTCTCACTTCAAAGAATCTTTCGCTTCCTAAAAAGTTTTAGGTAAAGAAAAACCTGGGCAACGTTGATGATGGATTGCCTGAATCTGGGGTGCAAACCAGCCTCTTTTTTAATGCGATTTCCTATGGGTTTGCAGAGTGTTTTCAGTGCAAGAGTCCCGAGCTTAAACACTGGGAGGATCATTCCCACAGCTTCGCGTAAGCTGTGCTGAGCGTAAAGTGCAGACAAGGTGTTCGATATATTGTCAGAGAGAAACTGGATTATTTTATACGCAGGTACGAATTTTATTTTTAATTCGTTTATCTGAAAAAATAGTACGGGAAATTAACATAGTTGTCAATGATTAACGATACGAGTTCTTTTTTCCTTTTTGAATTCTTGATATTGCTGCAGAAATTAGAATATATGCCACTCTCAATTTTGTTTTTTGTTTTTTAAATGTCGCTAATCATATGCATAATTACTACAAATAATCATTTTAATTTTAATTATAAATAGACCTCATAAAACCCCTAAATACCCTATGACATATTGCATTAATTCACGTACAGAAAATAGTGCATATTTTTCATGGACAGATGGAGTATAATTTTTTTTTAAAAAATGTTATTATGTGAATGATATTTACGAAAATTTGTTCGAATTAATATATATTTTAAAATTGCACTAAAAGTATTCGGTTCGAAAAGGTATTAGAGTAAATGTTTTCACTAAAATATAAGTGAAAGGATATTAATTGTTTTCACTAAAAATATTTAATGTTTCAATATAAGGTACAAGTCACTAGTAGTACTTTTGATTTAAAATGTAATGCTACAAGTCTGAATATGACAAAATTTTTAATAAAATTGTTGTGAAATAAAGAGCGCAAAGTGGGAACAACGATTTGTTTACCCAATCCGTCAATAATGACTACGTTTGGGGGCGTATCAAGCCAGGAGTTTTCACTATGTTTCTGTGTGTATACAATACTGAGTATAAGGATATATTAATAATATCAAAACTCTAATCAAAACCCTAAAGCCTATTTAGGTTACTTGACCCATAAGTAATGTCCACACCGAATCTTTTGGATTTGGCATATCAAATCTTCTAGATTTACAACACTCCCTATTGGACATTACGACGTGACGTATATGTCTCGTCAGAAAACTCCACATGCTAGGTAGCGATAAAATGTTTAGCTAGGGAGTGCAATTATTGATCTTCTGAATCAAATCTTCAGGATTGTTTCGAGGTTACTACTCCCCCCGAAGACAACAACCTTTTAAGTCTTCGCATCCCGATACCATAAATATACTTTTCAAAAGTAGATGTAGGTAGGGACCTAGTGAACAGATTTGCTAGATTGTCACTAGGTCGCACTTGTTGTATGGTAATTACGCCACTCTTCTGGAGTTCGTATGGATAGAAAATTTTCGGTGAAATATATTTCGTCATATTTCCCTTAACGTACCCATTACTCATTTGTGCGATGCAGGCTGCGTTGTCTTCAAATATAACAGTAGGGGATGTATCATTTTTTAGCAATACTACACGAGTCACCAATGTGTTTTACCAATGATCTCAATCAAACACATTCTCGTGAGGCTTCAAATAAAGTTATTATCTCTGAGTGGTTTGAAGATATGGTAACCATAGTTTGTTTAACCGATCTCCATG
The DNA here is from genome assembly GCA_947034835.1 of Ballota nigra. Taxonomy (NCBI): domain Eukaryota; kingdom Viridiplantae; phylum Streptophyta; class Magnoliopsida; order Lamiales; family Lamiaceae; genus Ballota; species Ballota nigra. The sequence continues at coordinate 18,727,833 of OX344730.1, forward strand.
AGATTGCAGTACCACCACAGAGAAAAATGTAACCAGTCAGAGATATGGCATTGTGGAAATCAGACAAATATAGCCAACATCTGCGTAACTTACCAAGGTCTCTAGGGTAAAACAATCCAAGATCTTGAGACCCTTGGAGATACCGTAGAGTGTGCTTAACACCATTCCAATGTCTCCTTGTAGGAGAAACTGTTGGTCCCGGTACAAGACTGATGAATACGTGTATGGGGGGGGGGAGGAATACACGTATACCAATTTTTCAACTTAAAACCTTGCTGAGTCCCCTTTACTCAGAGTGATAAAGAACTCAGAGCTGATAATCTCCCCACTGACTACACTTAGTGCGGGTCAGTTGGTTGACTATCAATTCGAGTTCAGTGCAGAAATGCGTGAGCCCTGATAGTTTAAAGTCTTGTTTAGTTTGCTTTCTGAAAACTTGATTACTCAATTCTGAAGTAGTGATTAGTAGGGTAGTGCTCTTGTTTAATGATCAGGGTGATTGTTTCAGCTTGATAAAAACTGAATGCTATGAATGAATAAGTAATATGACAAGCAAGCACAATATCAAAGCAATAAGAACACAGGGAGTTTAACATGGTTCAGAGACTCAAGCTTCTACGTCCACGGCCTGATTTAACAGGAAATCCACTCAAGGGATTCTTCTTTTTAACGTGTCAAGGTGCACCAAGATCAGCTACCTCACTGACCTATACAAACTCCTTACTAATTCACTAACAACTTACTTCCAACAAACCTAACTTAGGGTTTTGGTTTCAGTTTGGATTCCAACTAGGTTGAGACTATCCTTACAATGCAAAGCTATGCTAAGGATTGTATAATCTCTCTAAGCTTAAGATAATGTTAGTTCGCTCTTTGGAATACAGAATAACTCTCAGTAGCTAAGAAACACTTGGGAAATTTAGATGGTTTCGAGTGCTTCTTCTAAAGACTGAATGCTTTGAATGCTTGAGAGTTTGAGTAATTTCTGGCTTGGAAATTTCCCGTAACCTTGAATGGGTTCAAGGCCTTCTGTATTTATAGGTGATTTGAAAAACTATCCGTTGGAGAGATAACCATGTCATCTATGTAGAGTGGTTCAAACGGACATATCTTCATGCAGCAGCCGTCCTTGCATGGAATTAGGTAGTTTAGCGATACCACACGAGTTACCAATGTGTTTTCCAAGGACCTTAACCAAACACATTCTCGTGCGGCTTCAAATAAAGTTATTATCTCTGAGTGGTTTGAAGACGTGGTAACCATTGTTTGTTTAACCGAACTCCATGAGATCGCGGTACCACCACAGAGAAAAGTGTAACCAGTCTGGGATATGGCGTTGTGAGGATCAGACAAATAGCCAGCATCCGCATAACCTACTAAGGCTTTGTCTTTGTTCTTACGGTAAAACAGTCCAAGATCTTGAGACCCTTGGAGGTACCGTAGAACATGCTTAACACCATTCCAATGTCTCCTTGTAGGAGAAGCGCTATGTCTCGCAACCAAATTGACAACAAATGAAATGTCCGACCGAGTGCAATTTGCGAGATAGAACAATGCTCCAACAACGCTAAGATAAGGAACTTCTGGCCCCAGAATTTCTTCTGAATCTTCTCTTGGTCTAAATGGGTCTTTATCCACTTCGAGGGATCGGACAACCATAGGGGTGCTAAGTGGATGAGATTTATCCATATAAATCTATCCAATACCTTCTTCACGTAGGTTGACTGATGTATAAGAATTCCTTCTGGGAGATGCCCGATCTGTAGGCCGAGGTAGTACTTGATTTTACCCAAGGATTTCATTTCGAATTCAGCTTTCAAGATTGAACTGGCTTCTTCAATCTCTTTGCATGTTCCGATTATGTTCAGGTCATCAACATAGACGGATATGATGCAAAAACCATTTTGCGATTTCTTCGTGAATACGCATGGGAAAGCTTTATCGAATGTGTATTCCTTCTTCTGAAGAAATTCACTAAGTCGGTTGTACCACATGAGGACCGATTGTTTCAGGCCATACAACGACTTCTGTAGTTTTATGCTATACATACTGCGGTTTTCACCATCCCTCATTTGAGGAATGTCATATCCATCGGGGATTTTCATATAAATATCGGTATCAAGTGATCTGTATAAGTACACGGTTACTACGTCCATTAATCTCATTTGGAGATTCATTTTAACTGCCAAAGATATCAAGTAGCAGAACGTTATGGAGTCCATGACGGGGGAATAGGTTTGATCGAAATCAATCCCGGGTCTCTGCGGAAACCCTTGAGCTACAAGCCTCGCTTTATATCTCTCCACAGTATTGTTCTCATTTCATTTTCGTACAAATACCCATTTATATCCTACTAGGATAGCGCACGCGGGTGTACGAACGATAGAGCCAAATACTTGTCTTTTGTTAAGCGATGCGAGCTCTGCATCAATTGCCTCTTTCCACTTAACCCAATCGGAGCGCTTATGGCACTTAGCGATTGTTTTGGGTTCTGGATCTAGATCATTTATAATGGAAAGAGCAATTGACGCTGCGAATGTGTCATCGACGACAGTAATATTTCTATTATATGTTTCTCCCGTATCTGTGAAGTTCACAGAGACTTCGACGTTTACGTCAACCAGACCTTCCTCATTTCCTATTGTATTTGGTTCTGGTCATTCCACGGTCCTAGTGCATTGAATATTTTGTGCACGTGCTTCATCACTAGGACGCTCGTCTCCTAGAGACTTTGAGTTATCTAGACGAATCTCTTCTAGAAATTTTACATTCGATTGACCAGATTTGCTAGCCTTTCGTTTAGGTGTATTACTATCTCTTGAGCGCCCTTTGCGCTTCTGGCGCATGGGTACTTGTTTTGCTTGGGACCTCAACCCTTTGGGGAGCATTTACTGCAGGTATATGCGATTTAGTTACACCTCTATGGTCAATGAATGCGTCTGGCAGATTATTTGCTAGATTTTGCAAGTTAATGATCTTCTGAACTTCTAGTTCAGATTGACTAGTGTGTGGATCTAGATACTGAAGATTACTTACATTCCACGTAAACTCCCGACATTCATTCAATTTTGAATTCGGATCTCCCCCTAATGCCAGGAAGTAATCTTCATCGAACGTGCAATCAACAAACCGGGCCGTTAATTGATCCCCGGACAAAGGCTCGAGGTATTTCACGATGGATGGAGAGTCAAATCCAACATAAATACCGAGTTTCCTTTGTGGGCCCATAGAGGTCCGCTTTGGTAATGTTATCGGGACATATACCGCACATTCGAAAATACGCAGATGGGAAATGCTAGGTTCTTTTCCACGCACTAACTGTAGGGGGGAATGATCATTATATGTAGTTGGATGGATTTGTATTAAGTGCGATGCATGTAGGACTGTATGCCCCCAGTATGAAGTGGGTAGTTTGGAGTTCATAAGCAATGGTCTCGCGATAAGTTTGATACATTTTATTAGCGCCTCAGCAAGACCATTTTGGGTATGGACGTAGGAGACCGAATTCTCCACTTTAATTCCCAGGGTCATACAGTAATCTGTAAGGGCCTTTGACCTGAATTCAACAGCATTATCCATGCGAATCGACTTAATTGGATAATCCGGGAATTGAGCTCTAAGCTCGATAGTTTTCACAATGAGCTTCGCAAAAGCTTGATTGCGGGTGGACAGCAAACAGGCATATGTCCACCTAGTGGAGGCATCAATAAGGACCATGAAATAACGAAATGGTCCTAATGTTCTTGTGTATGAGTGATTACAATTATGAGTACAATAGTCTATTTATAAGAATAAAACCATAGTATTGTTGGGAAAATAGGGGTGCCCGGAATCTATTCGGGATGAAATTTAAATATGAATTTAAATACAATTATTACTAGCATGAATTAATCCTAATTAATTCAAATAATAATTCCAACAACTAATTTAACATCATGCATGTTGAATTAATTCACATAAAATATAGGCGGAATAAACAAGAATTTATGTGACTTACGTACCTCTTGTAGAATTGGCCTTTGAATAAACGGGACGATCACGATCACGCTTTATCAACCCAAAAGCCTTCTCAAGTATTTCCCTTTCGCCTTACTTGATCACCGGTGGGAGATGCTTTCAAGTAATTTAAATAACTACGGAAAAAGAAAAATATCTATGCTCTTGATTTTTCCAACACATGGAATTATGTATTTGGGGATGAAATAATCATCCCCCTATTTATAATAGGTAGTGGCCGAAAATTATAGAGTATTTGGGCCTTGGAGAAAATCTTTTCTTAGACTCTAAGAAATCTTGAATATATCTCATATATTATTTTCTCCATAATAAAATATTCCACAAAAATCTCACTCACCTATTATGCTTGTGTTTTTCGAAAATTATAGGAGATTTACCAAGATTTGGATCTTCTTGAATATATGAGATATACATGTATTCCAAGAATACATATCTTCCATAATATCTTTTCAAGAAAATCAACAAAATCTTTTCTCTCCTAAATAGGTCATATTTTCGAAAATTACAATAAAAATCAGCATAATGTTATCTTTTTATTTTAATAATCTTATCATTATTGGGCTACTTAATGGGCTACTTGAGGGGCCTTTAAGGAGAATTAAGATTGGACCTCCAATGGGCTTCTGAATTTCAATATTGAGCCCCAATATAATTCAACCCATTAATATTAATTAGTACCACTAATAAATTAATATTGCACTATCCATCTTAATCCATATTACGATAATATGGGCTCCCGGTTATTATTTCCCGCGTTTAATATTATCAAGTCCATTAATTAATTAAGCTTCTGAATAGCTCTAAATTAATTAATATATTTCACCTTGGAGTAAAGATAGCTCAACATTATTATCCGTACCGAAAAAACTGATTCTTCACTTGCAAGATTTGGTACGATAAAACTTCTGAGCCCACCAAGGGGACTAATCACACGAGCCGTACTCGCACGCGTATCTGATTAGGCGTGCAATTATCATGATTCATCACTCGAAATGCCCTAATTCTGGCCGATTTTGTCGAGTATTTGGAGTTAATTGAGCATTATTTCTATAAATTGATGAATTTGTCTCTTTAATGCTCGTAGGTGAATCGAGGGCGAAGAACAGAGTTCGTAGGACTTTGAATCGACTCAAACGGATGCCCGGATGAGAAGATATCGAAGGAATACGATTGGTGTTAGTGTTGAAGAAGAAAAGTACTAATTGGAGCAATTTTAGGAGTCATTCGAGTGAACCACTCGAGCACTAGCACTCGAGCACGTTGCTCGAGCGCCCAAAACATACAGAAAATTTTGAGCATTCGAGCAGCTCGAGCGCCCCAACTCTTACAGAAGATTTTCGCCGTTCGAGCAGCTCGAGCGCTCGAGCGCCTGTTGTTGATAGGCGAACATCATCTAAATATGGAGCGAACAATTATTGAAGTCTAAAACAAAGAAAATCACTATTTGGGCGCATTAACCAACCTGGGAGGTGTATGAAGTGACGAACAACTCTCCCGACGAACAACTAATGGGCGAACAGGTATTAAGGCCCGGGACCAAGAATGAGCCAACTGTGAAGTCATCCATGACGAACAACTTGGTCAAAATATAATACAATAAATAGCCAAGGAGGTGTGTACAAGTGAACAAAGGACAAAGATCCCAAAGCCAAGCTGAACAAAGCCATAAGGCGAGCAACTTCCAAAGTACAACCTCAAGAGGCGAACAACTTTCAGTTGGAGAATCAATAAGATCAATTAAGCCGACCTAGGCGAACAACAATGAGTCCGAGATAAGACCAAAGAAAACTTTGTAACTAAGGTTCAGCTTAGATAAGATCAAAGGGACACATGTCAAGCATGCAGACTAGGGAGACCAAGAGTCTTAGACACCTCATGCTTGCTAGTCTCTATAAATAGTTGCTCTCCAGCTTATCCATGTAATTTTTCGAATTTCAGACTAAAAATACACACAAATACACCCAAACTTACACATATACGAAATAATTTAAATTCCGATCTTCGTTTTACCCGAATTCGTTAACCCAAGACTCGTTTTACCATTTACGGTGGTAATCAATCACACGTTATTGATTGGTGACGTAAAAACGGATTAAAACAGCCACTAATCCTCCCGATTAGATTCGTTCACCAACACCTGTGTCATTCGAGCTCCATGCTCGAGCGCGACCGCTCGAGCGGGTCTGCTCGAGCACCTTCATGTTTGGCGTTTTAAAAGTCATTTTTCGGCCCATGAGTTCACGATTCGATCCGTTGCTTATATATACTCGTCTCAAGTTCATTTTTGAGAGATACGACATATCACTTGATAGATTTTGACTTTTAGAGTTCGTTTTTTGAGAGGAAGGAGAGAAGCAAGCCTTACGTTTATGTTTTTGAGGTTTTCGTTATGAATTCATATTACGATTTTACTTTTTAGTTTCGTTTATTTATATCTTTGTTCTTGAACACATTGAGACTTCTTTTATTGATTTAATTTCAGTTTATTCTTCTATTTCTTTAAACCCTAGTTTATGTTTGATCTCTTCTTCGTCTTAATTATCATGTTCATGTTTGTTACTTATTCAGTTGTTCTTGTTTACGTAAAACCCATGTCTAGCTAAAACCCTTGCATGCTTGGGGTAGGATGAACTCGTAGAAGTAGGTGGTGGGTACGTAATTAGGATAACTTGTGACGTTATATTTTAATTCTCTTGATTAATGAATTCTTAAAATTAATCTTAACTTTACTTTTGAATTTCGTTCGAAAAGTGTTAGAGAGAGGACGACTGTATCACTCTTTAACAACGAGTAGACTTAACTAGAGGGTTTAGAAAGGGTTAATTCATCTACCAGTTTAGCGAAGGAGGACGACCGCATCACCTTAGTTAAATTAGGGTCTCATTAATTAAGCACAATCTATTAATTTATTAGTGGATTAGTGAAGTCGAGTGTTAGGGTAAAGTATTAGGGTTTAGAATCTTGAGTTTTCACCTTGCATTCTTTTACTTAGGTTATTTCTTGCGCGTCACGGTTATTTTGATTATGTATCTGCTCCGTTAGTATACGTAGGGATTCCTATCCTGAGCATCACCATCTCTCATTTGAAAACAACCCTTCGACATTCGGGACCTGCGAACCGAAGTTACGGATCTTCGTACTACCCAGAACCAGTGGTACACGGAAGCGATGGGTGTACGAGGAGAGTTTCAGGAGGTTCGATCAGAAGTTTCTGATTTGAGGAGATGGATGGAGGCACTCTTTGTCTCCCATTTAGGATCGGACCACCCTAGCTATCGCCCACCACCGCCTCCTGATGCTTGAGGGTCATGGGGAGTTCCCTCAGTTTCTGTTCTTTTTTTTTCTCTTATCTTTTGTTTTCTTTCCTTTTTTTATTTTTGCTTGAGTGTGAGCTTCGTTGTTTGAGTGGTTTGAACTGATTATGGGTTTGTGATGGATTGTTATTCAGAATTTCGGGTTGTGCTTGTTGTTGAACTCAGTGAGATATCTGATTTATTTCATGCTTATTGACCCCTTCTACTTGTTAGTTGTTATTCTTGAGCATGTTTGATGAGTAGAGTAGATTTGTGGATTTGAGTTAGGGACTCTTTTGTGTGAGTGGTTGAGCTAGAGTTGATTGGAGAAAAAACTTGTATGCTTATGAGTTTTTCTTTTGAGTGCTTGTGTGATGAGAGTGAGAATTCACTAGGACTAGCATGGATGTGAAAGCTGTGAGACTTGAACTTTATGAGATTTTGATATATGATTTGATCTCTTCGTTTGTGAGTGGATCGTCACCTTAGAGGATGCTAGAACTTGTGTGTGCTCTTGCTTCTTGATTGTGTCTAGTTTGATATGCCGAATAGGATCTTAGGCCATCTTTGATTTAATTGAGTCACTTAGCCAAACTTTTCCTTACCAATGACATTGACCCCTTGTTAGCCCCTTTGAGCTTTAAGCCTATTTTATTTGCTAGCACATATGAACACTATTTCAATTCCTAAGCCTTTTTTTCCCAATATGAGTGGAGAATAGGAAAAGTGTAAATGTGAAGGGATTGAATTGAGTTGAAAAAGGAAAATGTTGTTTGTTGAGTGAGTATGAGAAGAAGGTGTGATGAAGTTTTGAGTTGTGGGAAAGATAAAAAATTTGAGAATGAGCAAAAGAAAATATGAGCTCATGTGTGTTGTGAAAAAAAAAGAGAAAAAAAAAAGTTGAGTGATTGAAAAAGTGAAAAGAGTTGAAAAAAAAATTGAGGTGTTGAGAGTAAAGGAATTGGTGTGCATTATGTGAAGATGTTGAAGAAGTATGTTCCTTATATCAAAGTACCAAAGTTTGAATTTCTATTCTCCATTCACTTGAGTCACTTATCCATATTGTTATCTCACTTGTCCAAAGAGCCTACATTACAACCTTGAGAAAAGTCCTTTTTTATTCGGCATTGATTTCTAGAGTATGGTCGGAGTTAAGAGCGCTTACAAGCCTATGACTGCCAATATGTGTGATTGATTGATTGATTGAGTGAGTCCCTTTATGATGGATATACACTTGTGAGGGAGTGAAACACATCGTAGAGTGCACATCCATGTTGAATTTGGTGATTCTCGCTGTTGTTGCATGAGTATGATGAGGGAAGGTGAGTGAGTATACTTGTGATTGATTTTTGAAGCTCGAGTTCATTTGCTTGCATGATTTGATTCTTTGACTCATTCCTAACAATTTCACTTGACTTGTAATTTCGTTGCTTGAGGACAAGCAACATGGTAAGTTTGGGGGGGGGGTTGATTAGGCATGAAATTGTCATGATTCGTCACTCGAAATGCCCTAATTCTGGCCGATTTTGTCGAGTATTTGGAGTCAATTGAGCATTATTTCTATACATTGATGAATTTGTCTCTTTAATGCTCGTACGTGAATCGAGGGCGAAGAACGGAGTTCGTAGGACTTTAAATCGACTCAAACGGATGCCCGGATGAGAAGATATCGAAGTAATACGATTGGTGTTAGTGTCGAAGAAGAAAAATACTAATTGGAGAAATTTTGGGAGTCATTCGAGTGAACCACTCGACGTGCTCGAGCCCCCAAAACATACAGAAAATTTCGAGCATTCGAGCAGCTCGAGCGCCACCGCTCGAGCGTGTTGCTCGAGCGCCCCAACTCTTACAGAAGATTTTCGCCGTTCGAGCAGCTCGAGCGCTCGCGCTCGAGCGCCTGTGTCATTCGAGCTCCATGCTCGAGCGTGACCGCTCGAGCGGGTCTGCTCGAGCACCTTCATGTTTGGCGTTTTAAAAGTCGTTTTTCGGCCCATGAGTTCACGATTCGGCCCGTTGCTTATATATACTCGTCTCAAGCTTGTTTTTGAGAGATACGACATATCACTTGATAAATTTTGACTTTTAGAGTTCGTTTTTGGAGAGGAAGGAGAGAAGCAAGCCTTATGTTTACGTTTTTGAGGTTTTCTTTACGAATTCATATTACGATTTTACTTTTTAGTTTCGTTTCTTTATATCTTTGTTCTTGAACACATTGAGACTTCTTTTATTGATTTAATTTCAGTTTATTCTTCTATTTCTTTAAACCCTAGTTTATGTTTGATCTCTTCTTCGTCTTAATTATCATGTTCATGTTTGTTACTTATTCAGTTGTTCTTGTTTACGTAAAACCCATGTCTAGCTAAAACCCTTGCATGCTTGGGGTAGGATGAACTCGTAGAAGTAGGTGGTGGGTACGTAATTAGGATAACTTGTGACGTTAGATTTTAATTCTCTTTATTAATGAATTCTTAAAATTAATCTTAACTTTACTTTTGAATTTCGTTCGAAAAGTGTTAGAGAGAGGACGACCGTATCACTCTTTAACAACGAGTAGACTTAACTAGAGGGTTTAGAAAGGGTTAATTCATCTACCAGTTTAGCGAAGGAGGACGACCGCATCACCTTAGTTAAATTATGGTCTCATTAATTAAGCACAATCTATTAATTTGTTAGTGGATTAGTGAAGTCGAGTGTTAGGGTAAAGTATTAGGGTTTAGAATCTTGAGCTTTCACCTTGCATTCTTTTAGTATACGTAGGGATTCCTATCCTGAGCATCACCATCTCTCATTTGAAAACAACCCTTCGATTCTTAGTTTAATTTTGATTTTTGCATTCCTAGGATAATTTTAGTCTTTTAATTAATCTTTCAAAAAAACCCAAAAACATTACACTCATATTAGCTACGACGCATAGATCTTCAGGGATCTGTTCGCATATACTCCATCTCGTGGGTTCGATATACTTGGTCATTATACTTACTCATACTACAGTGAACCCGTCCGCTTGCGGGGAAACGACTATTAGAAGTTAGTATATTCGCTACAAGTCAGTATCTCCGTATTAAATCTTAGCAACCGTCGTATGATTAATATTACTGCCCAAAGCACAAGGTTCGAAGTCACAATGATTCTCACCCAACATGAATCAAAGCAGTAACCATTAAGCACACACGGTCCTATTTAAGTAACGGAGATTAAGAAATCAACAACCACTGAGGTCTAATTCTTCACATTTCAGAACAGAATAATTTATCCTCGTTGTAGGTCCTTTTCAACACATACTAAATGTGCTAGTGCAATCTCTTAGTCAAGACAGACCAATCTAAGACTTACACATCGACCTTTCACGGCGGATTGTTCAATTCCACCTAGGTCGTGAAAATGTACTTTTAGTTACAAGGAAACTGTTAATGTTGTCTTCCGTGATCGGGTATCACCACATTAACTACAATGTAACAAGTACCATATATTGAACGGTTTGCAATAGATATTCAACATTCAATCATAACTAAAGCGAATGTGATAAAAGAATTATTCTCATAAACAAGTGTTTTATACACGAGTTATACAAAGTAAAAGCATACTTTCACGTATAACTCCAACAATCTCCCACTTATACTTAAAGTCTGCTTTTTAGTATACATCACGCATGTCTTAGTATAGTAGCTCTACGTGACATCTCATGTCAACCTACACTAACCTAATAATTCCTCCCACTTATACTTAAAGCAGATTGGCAATAGTCTTGACTCCCATTCTATCCACATGTCTCTCGAATGTACTCTGAGGCAGACCCTTTGTGAATCGATCTGTTAGGTTGTCACCCGACATTATCTTTGCCACCTCTATATCTCATCTCTTAACGATTTCTCGTATAAGATGATATTTTCTTTCTATGTGTTTGCTGGCCTTGTGGGCTCTCGGTTCCTTTGAATTTGCAACTGCTCCGACATTTTCACAAAAGACAATTATCTTGTCGGGCAAATTCAGAACAACGTCCAAGTCCACTAAGAAGTTCTTGAGCCAAACTGCCTCTTTCGCTGCTTCACAAGCAGCTACATACTCGGCTTCCATGGTCGAATCGGCGATGCATTTCTGCTTAATGCTTCTCCATGAAATGACTCCTCCTCCCATGCAAAACACACTACCCGAGGTTGACTTTCTTGAGTCTATGTCTGATTGGAAATCCGAGTTCGTGTACCCCACGGGAACAAGACTATCTGACTGGTAAATCAGCATCCGCTTACGAGTTCTTTTCAGATACCTCAAGATGCACTTTACGGTAGTCCAATGGTCTTTTCCGGGATTACTTAGATATCTTGCCACCATGCCCACGGTAAAGCAGATATCCGGTCTCGTACACAGCATTGCATACATAAGGCTTCCTACGGCCGAAACGTACGGAACACCTTTCATGTCATCTATCTCCGCTTGCATCTTAGGGCTCATTTCTTTAGATAGATGGATTCCGTGCCTAAAAGGTATAAAACCTTTCTTGGAATCTTGCATGCTGAAACGCTTCAAAACAGTGTCAATGTATGAAGCTTGCGATAAGCCCAACATCCTCTTCTTGCGATCGCGAATGATCTTGATCCCAAGGATATGACCGGCTTCCCCTAAGTCCTTCATATCAAATTATTTTGACAGCCAGACCTTTACGTCTGACAATACCTTTACATTGTTTCCAATGAGCAGAATATCGTCTACGTATAATACTAAGAATACCACCGCAGTTCTGTCACGCTTATTATACACACAACTTTCGAACTCGTTTTGATCAAACCCATAAGACTTAATCACTTGATCAAAACACTGGTTCCAAGTACGCGATGCTTGCTTAGGTCCATAAATGGATCTCTTAAGTTTGCATACGAGATTCTCTTGGCCTTTTTCAATGAAACCTTTGGGCTGTTGCATATAGATATCTATCCCGTCAAGACTTTCGTTAAGGAAACCTGTCTTGACATCCATTTGCTAGATCTCGTAATCTAGGTGCGCAACGATTGATAAGAGAATACGGATGGAATTAAGCATAGCTACAGGCGAAAAGGTTTCCTCATAATCGATCCCTTCTTTCTGAGTATACCCTTTGGCCACAAGCCTCACTTTGAAGGTCTCAACCCTTCCGTCCGGTCCTCTTTTCGTCTTGTACACACACTTACATCCAATGGGTTCTACCCAATTGGGTGGTTCGACCAACTCCCATACTTGATTATGATCCATCGAACTCATCTCGATTTCTATTTCCATTTGTCATGACTCCTCGTCTTTGTCTTGGATTGACCCGTCGTATGTCCATGGGTCTGATTCATCGCCGGGAACCAAATTCGAAGATTCTCCTATCCCCATAAATCTCTCGGGTTGCCTAGCAATCCTCCCACTACGACGGGGTTCTCGTTGTGAAGATGTGACATGTGGTACATCATCTTGTATACTTGGTATCGAGGTTTGACCTCTCAATTCTTCTAAGGTAGGTTTCCGATTGTTCATATAGTCTTCCTCCAAGAATTTAAAGTGTGTACTAATCACGGTCTTTTGATCCTTGGGACTATAGAACATACACCCTTTCGTTCCCGCAGGGTATCCTATAAACAACCTTAATTCCGAACGTGGATCCAACTTACCGGCTTCCTTTTCTAGCACGTATGCCGGACAACCCCAAATCCGCAAATTTCTTAGACTGGGCTTGCGCCTGGTCCACAATTCCATTGGGGTTTTAGGAACCGATTTGGATGGCACCAAGTTTAGAATATAAGCCGTCGTTTCCAAGGCATTACCCCGAAACGACTTGGGTAAATCCGAATAACTCATCATGGATCTGATCATCTCTAAAAGAGTCTGGTTTCTTCGTTCCGCCACACCGTTCTGTTGAGGGGTTCCCGGTGCGGTTAACTGGAATACGATCCCTTCGTCCCGATAAGTAGTTCAAGAATTCATCTCTGAGGTATTCGCTTCCAGGATTTGATCGTAGAAACTTGATACTCTTTTCCCTATGTTTCTCGGCTTTGGCCTTAAACTCCTTGAACTTATCAAAAGTTTCAGACTTATGCCTCATAAGGTAAATGTACCCATATCTCGAGTAATCGTCAATGAAGGTGACGAAATACTCATACCCCATTCTCGCTTTGATCGTCATTGGACCACACACATCGGTATGAACGAGTTCTAACACTTTTGTGGCTCTATTCCCCTTGGCTCCAAATGCCCTCTTGGTCATCTTACCCTCTAAACAGGATTCACAAGTTGGAAACGGTTCGACTTGGAATGATTCCAAGGATCCGTCTTTCACCAATCTCTCTATCCGCTTTAGATTAATATGACCTAGTCTAAGATGCCATAGAAGTGTTTCGTTCATCTCCGAAGAACGCTTTCTTTTATTACTCGAAATGATCGACGTGTTATTAGATTCATTATTTGAGTGGTGTGCACACTTAATCGTATATAGATTGTTTACCAACGTTCCATGACAGATAGTATCATTCTTAAAAGAAACAGTACAACTTTATTAAAAGTAACTGAATATCCATAAAAAAACAACTTAGAAACCGAAATTAAATTCTTCCTAAAGTTCGGAACGTATAAAACATCTCTTAGAATTAAAACTCTATCTTCAAAAGATAGGTGCACGACTCCCACTGCTTCGGCTGCCACTCTCGTAGCATCGCCCAAAGTGAAGAGGATCTCATTCTTGCTAAGTCGTCGGGTTAGCTGGAATCCCTGAAGAGTGAAACAAATATGATCAGTTGCCCCGGTATCCACTACCCAAACGTGGGCAACATACGCCGCAACATATGTTTCAACGACTAAAGCATGAGACTTACCTTTCTTTACCGTCTTCTTAGGCTTAGAATAGGTCGCCCTCCAATGTCCCTTCTCACCACAATTGAAGCACTTACCTTTAGCAGCTTTCTTTCCACCTCCTTCTCCCTTTGCCTTGGGTTTCGCAACGGTTGGATTTGCTTGGGTCTGGCCTTTCGTCCTCTTTCTCTTCTTCCCTCCCTTGGGACCCGAAGAGGCAGACCGACCATTTGCCACCATAGGAACAGTTTGATGATCCATTAGCGTCTCCGCTGATACCAAAGCTTGCAAGAGCTCGGGCAAACTATTTGTCCGGTCATTCATTTGATAGTTCAATTGAAACTGCTCAAAACTCTTTGGCAGAGAATGGAGAACGAAATCGACCTTCGTAGGGAGATCAAATTCCGCACCAAGTACTTCCAACTTGTTGAGATAACCCAGTATCTCGATAACGCGATCCCTTATGGGCGTACCTTCCACCATCTTCAACGAAAGCATCTTTCGCATGGTGATTTGCCTAGCTGTACGGTTCTGATGTTTAAACATCGCTTCAAGATTGAGCATTATCTCAGAGGCGGTCTCCATGTGTTGGTGTTGGTATTGGTGTTGCAACACATCTGACATTGAAGCCAGAATAGTACACCTAGCCATCTCATCGGAGTCAAACCGACTCTTATGCTCTTTCTTGACCACCTTGCTCGCATCTTCGACAGGCTTTTGGGGCTTAGGAGTAGTAAGTACCCATTTGTGGTGTTGAGCGGTTAGGACAATATCAATATTACGTTTCTAATCAACATAATTCTCACCGACAAGTTTGTTATCTTTAAGTATAATAAACAGTGGATTAAAAGGTTGCGACATGATGAACTGAGAATAAAACATACATTCATATCAATGTCTAGAAAAATACGAAATTATCACATAATTCGATCACATCAATTATATTGAAACCTTAAAACAATATAATCATGCATAAGCCAACCTCTCGAAACAATTTAAATGCGCCACGAGGGGTGGTCTATACATTTAAACACATTCAAGCGGATCACAAACTTAAAAATTACAAATCCTTAATTCAAAATTAATAGTTGGCTCCCACTTTGACCACATAAAAATTGACAGGGACTCCGAGGGGAGTAAGTTAATATCAATTTCTTATGCCTACGTAATAACCATAATTAAATACAGGATTATTATTTCGCTTTGAGCAAGCCACTAGTGGTGAGGGTCAATACCGCCACTAGTAATAATCCACAATCATCCTTTTGGAATTTATTAATGTGAAATCCGTCTTTTTGGCCGATCTGAGGGGGAAATGTATTCCAAAATGACTTCACAAATAAATAAATTATGGAGGTCAAATTAATCCAATTTTAATATCCGAAAAAAAATTGCGATTAAATAATCATACTTAGTAATTTTCGAAAGTAAGGTTTTTCTTGGACAATTAAATTCATGCAAACACATATTAACAAATAATAATAATTGCACGAAATAAAACATCCATCAAAACAAAATTAAACACATTGGAGCACTCAAATCCAATTGCCACGGTTTGATTTCTTCACGCCTTGATACGAAATATCGTCCTTGTTGCTCTCCATCATTCGTCTCGACACGCTCCCACTCGAACAACAACACTTCATCAAAAATAACATCGTTTGGAGTTTGGAACGACGTTTAAAATCACACACAAAAAAACGCAGAACTGAAATTAATTAAAAAAAATTCCACGGCCCGAGATACAGCGCGCGTCGGCCCACGGAGTGGGCCCGCACGCCACCCGGCACGGCGCCCGCACGCCCGCGCCCCGTCGTGCGCCCGGGTCGTGCGCCTCGTGCACCCCGCGCACCGGGTCTCGCCGTTCGTTCTCGTTTCTCACCCCATGCATGATTTTATGTCCATGCATGCGCCGCACATGCATGCATCGTCCGGGTACGCCGTCTTTAATTCTTCGTTCTTCGTCTCGATCCGGTTACAATTTATTTTACAAAAAAAATAAATCCTAGATCTAGACTAGTCTATTACAATGATCGAATTAAAATAAAAACAACTAATCTACTCGTGGATTTTCTCACGAGAAAAATGAATTCGAACGAATCGAATTAAAAACAATTAATTCACACGCATGAAAAATTAACAACATTAAAACCATGACAATTGGATACCTGCAAAAAAGATCTAGCAATTCTACTATCCAATTTCAATTTAATGTTTAACAATTTAAAGATCAGAGCCCGAAACCATGGCTCTGATACCAGTTGTTGGGAAAATAGGGGTGCCCGAAATCTATTCGGGATGAAATTTAAATTCGAATTTAAATACAATTATTACTAGCATGAATTAATCCTAATTAATTCAAATAATAATTCCAACAACTAATTTAACATCATGCATGTTGAATTAATTCACATAAAATTTAGGCGGAATAAACAAGAATTTATGTGACTTACGTACCTCTTGTAGAATTGGCCTTTGAATAAACGGGACGATCACGATCATGCTTTATCAACCCAAAAGCCTTCTCAAGTATTTCCCTTTCGCCTTACTTGATCACCGGTGGGAGATGCTTTCATGTAATTTAAATAACTAAGGAAAAAGAAAAATACCTATGCTCTTGATTTTTCCAACACATGGAATTATGTACTTGGGGATGAAATAATCATCCCCTATTTATAATAGGTAGTGGCCGAAAATTATAGAGTATTTGGGCCTTGGAGAAAATCTTTTCTTAGACTCTAAGAAATCTTGAATATATCTCATATATTCTTTTCTCCATAATAATATATTCCACAAAAATCTCACTCACCTATTATGCTTGTGTTTTTTAAAAATTATAGGAGATTTACCAAGATTTGGATCTTCTTGAATATATGAGATATACTTGTATTCCAAGAATACATATTTTCCATAATATCTTTTCAAGAAAATCAACAAAATATTTTCTCTCCTATATAGGCCATATTTTCGAAAATTACAATAAAAATCAGCATAATATTATCTTTTTATTTTAATCATCTTATCATTATTGGACTACTTAATGGGCTACTTGAGGAACCTTTAAGGAGAATTAAGATTGGACCTCCAATGGGCTTCTGAATTTCAATATTGAGCCCCAATATAATTCAGTCCATTAATATTAGCTAGTATCACTAATAAATTAATATTACACTATCTATCTTAATCCATATTACGATAATATGGGCTCCCGGTTATTATTTCCTGCGTTTAAGATTATCAAGTCCATTAATTAATTAAGCTTCTGACTAGCTCTAAATTAATTAATATATTTCACCTTGGAGTAAAGACAACTCAACATTATTATCCGTACCGAAGAAACTGATTCTTCACTTGCAAGATTTGGTACGATAAAACTTCTGAGCCCACCAAGGGGACTAATCACACGAGCCGTACTCGCACGCGTTTCTCCATATTAAATCTTAGCAACCGTCGTATGATTAATATTACTGCCCAAAGCACAAGGTTCGAAGTCACAATGATTCTCATCCAACATGAATCAAAGCAGTAACCATTAAGCACACACGATCCTATTTAAGTGACGAAGATTAAGAAATCAACAACCACTGAGGTCTAATTCTTCACATTTCAGAACAGAAGAATTTATCCTCGATGTAGGTCTTCTTCAACACATACTAAATGTGCTAGTGCAATCTCTTAGTCAAGACAGACCAATCTGAGACCTACACATCGACTTTTCACGGCGGATTGTTCAATTCCACCTAGGTCGTGAAAATGTACGTTTAGTTACAAGGAAACTGTTAATGTTGTCTTCCGTGATCGGGTATCACCACATTAACTACAATGTAACAAGTACCATATATTGAACGGTTTGCAATAGATATTCAACATTCAATCATAACTAAAGCGAATGTGATAAAAGAATTATTCTCATAAACAAGTGTTTGATACACGAGTTATACAAAGTAAAAACATATTTTCACGTATAACTCCAACAAGTATAAGATATAAAGCCTATTGAATTATTGGTCCATTAGTAATGTCCACATTAAATCTTCTAGATTTACAACAATTTTTTTTTCCTTCTCCCACCACAGTTCTTCCCTCAATCATTTTAATTTTTACTTTTTGCTTAATTTTCCATTATATTTCCTTCCCCTCCCCATCATCCCCTCTAAAATTTCATTTTTTTTAAATATTATTCCTCACGTAATATTTTCTTTTCAAAAGGTCATATACAAAAATTATTGTATACTTCGTTTTTTATTTATTTAATTATAAATTATATCGTATAAACTGTTATGTTATTATTTTTTTATTTAGTGTTAGAATACATTTTTATCGTATAAATCATACTTAACATACATTTTTATTATTCGAGTTTTTTTTATTTCAAGCACTCCCAAAAAAAAAAAAAGGTCAAAGATGTAATTATAAAATGCTATTATTCTCATTTTCCTGTAAAATTCCATAAGTTACATTATTCTACTAAGCATCTTATTTGATACTTCTTCCGTTTCGAAGTAAATTTCTCACTTTTTTTTTGGTTCGTTCAACAATGAGATTCTCATTTCATAAATTGCAAAAACAACAATTCACTGTACATAATTTTTAATCTCCAAATACGCATAATTTTATAAAAAAATGACACTCATTTCTTTCAATTTTCAGACTATTTATTATTTTAACTCAAAAGTCAACATGTGACGGACTATACATTAACGAGTAGATCCTGTGTGCACTTGAGTGCATAGTATGCACTGAGATTTTGAAAAAAAAAAATACCCCATGCAAAAATCAGTGATACCCCAAGAAATAATTAGTAATACTCCAACTGCAAAAAAAAAAAAAAAAAAAAAAAAAACCACACACACACTTAATTCGGTGTGTTTGTGTTTGCTTTGAAAAATTTAAAATTGAAGTCAAAATTGAGCTTAAAATCCAAGTGCATGCTATGCACTTGAGTGCATACTAGAATTTGTGTATATTAATAAGTAAATACACTTTTTTAAACAGAACAAAAAATTATGGAAAACTTGCTTCAGAAAAGTGGTAGTATTTTATTATTGAAAGTCTTTCACCTCATCTAGGGGTGGAAATAGGTCAAGCCTCCCGACAGGAGCCTACGGTCTGACCTTACCTATTTATTAAACGAGTCGGGTCAAAGCTTATTATAAAACTTATTTATTTAAATAGGCTAGGTTTAGTCTTTGTAAAAGACCTTAAAAGCCTATCAGGTCAACCTATTTAAAATGAGGTACTATATATATATATATATTATTTATATATTTTATTGCATAATATGGTCAAAAGTCATATTAAATCTGAATCGTGAAAGGATGAATAATAATTTCAAAGCTATGATTTTTCATGTTTATTTTTTCATTTAATTTTTCAAAAATTTTAGTTTATATTTTTTGAGTCGATGCTAACAACCTCGATTTGACATGACAATAATAAAAATAGACAAAAATAATTTTAAAGTATTTTAAAAATATGTAAACAATTGCAATTTTAAATATTGAATGTAGTATAAATCAAATTTTAATAGGCTTCTAAAAGGCTCGTAGGTCTAACCTGTTTATTTAAATAGGTTAGACCGATCCTATAAAAAAGTCTATCATAGATAATAGGTCAGAGGTTCAGACTATACTTTTGTGAAGTAGGTCACTTTTTAATGTAAGGTCTAGTCTGGTCTGACCTACTTCTACCCCTAACCTCATCTTGGTTCTGAAACTTGATTTTTTGCTTTGATACCGACATGGAAGAATTCCATTTCATTTAAAAGTTTGTAATTATAAAAAATATAAAATTAATCAATTTATATTAGAAACTTTTAAAATTATAGAAAAATGTAAAATTCATTAATTTATATTAATTTTCTAATCGTTATAATGCTAATCTACAGATGAGATATGATGTTGCAATCAATCACGAAGTGTAAACAAATATACCCATGACCAAGTGGACATCATATTAAAAGAATAAAGTACCTCTCCGAGTTTGCCCAGCCCCATTACCCTGTCCACGAGAACATTGGAGAAGGAAAAAAAACAAATATTAGAATTCATGATCATCATTATTCTAATTATTATATTCATTTGAGAAAATACACAAAATTGCACAAAAATTGAGGGCACTTGTTTTTTACCCCCTTTTATAAAAAAAAGATGTATTTGCCTCAAAACGGTTGGCACCATGTCAATATGTGTGCCAACCTTTTTTAAGACAATAAACAATTTTTTTTTAAATAATTGGACAAAAAGCATTTTGTCCATACATTTAAGTGCAATTTTAATTTTCTCTGGTTATTCAGTATGATACTCTTGAAAGACATAATCAATCTCATCATTTCCTACCATAATTGACTAAGAAAGGCTTAATTTGTCTCACTTAATATATCGAATCAATGTTACAAATCTCAACCGACCTGATGAATATATATATACTCCCTCCGATTAAAAAAGATTGATGTTTTAACATTTGTTGTTGAAATTAAGAACTAGTGTATATTGACAAATATACCCTCATAATTCCTTAATTACAGCTCTTAATAAATTTATTAAAGGTAAATTTCAATATGAATGAGTTTTTTTTTTTTGAATTGATTAGGGGTATAATGGAGAAGTAATGTGAAAAATATGTAAAACATCAAATATTTTGAAACATAAAATCTACCCTAAAACATCAATCATTTTGAATCGGAGGGAGTATATATATATATATATATATATATATATATAAGGAGGCTGCTCATTTAACCCGATTCCAGCAGTAAGGTTCCAATGCTAAGTTTTCGTTAAAGACAAAAAAATGTATTGAGAAAGGACAAGGCGTCTTACAATTCAAAATCATTCTATAAAAAAAATCATAATTGACTAGTACCAGTACTACTAAATACTAGGCCAAGTGAGAGTATAAACATGGTGGAAATAACAACATCAATTGCAAACATTGAACCAATCAATAAAAGTATGGATTGGGTATGGACATACCTTATCATATGTTGCATTAGTTTGTTGGTGGCTCTTCTTCTCCACAGCAAGGCCTCGACGTCCCGGCTGCTGCTGCCGCCGGGGCCACCGGGATGGCAGATATTCGGGAACATGTTCCAACTGGGTTCGATGCCACACAAAACCATAGCAGAGTTAAAGGAAAAGTACGGCCCTGTAGTTTGGGTAAGGATAGGCTCAATCAACACCATGGTGGTCCTCAGTGCTAACGCCGCGACGGAGCTTTTCAAGCAGCACGACGCTAACTTCGCAGAGCGTTCAATCACGGATGTGATGAAAGCGCACAACTTCCACAGGGCGGCCGTCTCTCTCGCGCCATACGGCTCCTACTGGCGCGTGATGAAGCGGATAATGACTGCTGAAATGCTTGTCCACAAGCGGATCATCGAGACGGAGGCGATTAGGCGAAGGTGTGTCGCGGATATGGTGGAATGGGTCGGGAAAGAAGCGGGTCGGGTTCACGTGTCGAGGTTTGTGTTCCTGGCGGCGTTTAATATGTTAGGGAACCTGATGCTGTCGCAGGACCTGGTTAGCCCCGATTCGGAGGAGGGATCCGAATTTTTTGCTGCCATGGTTGAGCTGACGGAGTGGTCGGGGCATCCGAACATTGCGGATCTGTTTCCGTTTCTGAAACGGTTCGACCCGCAGGGTTTGAGAAGGAGAATGGAGAGCGGGATGGGGAGAACGTTGAAGATTGTGGGAGGGTTTGTGGAGAAGCGGATGAGAGAGGAAAAGAGGGATTTTTTGGACGTGCTGATTCGATCTCAAACGGAAAGGGTTTCCGATCACGACCTCAATATAATCGTAATGGTAACGAAAATGAAAATGAAAATTCATTCCCCTGTTTTTATTTACAATTAAACCTGTTAAATTGCAGGAGGTATTCTTAGCGGGATCGGAGACGACGAGCAGTAGCATAGAGTGGGCGATGGTGGAGCTGCTGAGCCACCCGGATATCATGACCAGGGCGAAAAGCGAGTTGACTCGGGTCGTCGGAAAGGGAAACAAATTCAACGAGAGTCACATCGAAAATCTGCCGTTTCTACAGGCGGTGATGAAGGAGACTCTGCGATTACATCCACCGATTCCGTTCCTGGTTCCCCGGCGATCGATCCAAGAAACTAATTTTATGGGATATCAGATTCCGAAGAACACGCAGCTTTTTGTGAACGCTTGGGCGATTGGGAGAGACCCGGATCGCTGGGACGATCCGTTATCCTTCAAACCCGACAGGTTTCTGGACTCAAAAATTGATTACAGAGGACAGAATTTTGAGCTGATTCCGTTCGGCGCCGGAAGGAGGATTTGCGCCGGAATTCCGCTGGCTCACCGGATGCTTCACCATGTGCTTGGATCTTTGCTGCACGAATTTGATTGGAGTGTTGATGAGATTGGGAAGAATGCGATCATGGATACGAGGGAGAAGATGGGAGTGACGGTCAGGAAATTGGTGCCTCTCAAAGCCATAGCTCGACGTAATGCCTCAACTAAAATTATTGATTAATAAGTGCCATTTTTTCGTTACAAAGTTCTTTTTCTTTCTGGAAATCCACTTAACTCCGATTTGCCTTGAGTTTGTTTGTACTTGTTTATTGGTTTGATCTTGATCAAACTCAAATCTAGTTTTGGAGCAATAGATTCCAAATTATTTCAACTATTTAGGAATTCATCAGTGTACTAGTGGCAAATTTAAACTGAATTTATATATCTCATTTTGATTTGAAGCATAACCATATTCGAACTGAACTCAACATTTATTAGGTACTCTCGTCAAAAGTTATTTTTGCGCTATCTAATTTTTAAAAAATTATACTTTAATCAATTAAAATTATTTAATAATTAAATTATAGAAAAATAATTTTATAACAAAAAATTGGAACTATGGAAAATAAGTTTTATACTAAATTTTATTAGTAAACATTTTATAATATTCATATAGTTTTAATAGAGTTGTTTAAGTGGGTTGGGTCCATTGGGCCGGGCCGGCCCGCCATATTTAAAATGAGGATTGAGTTAAGAATTTTTTAGCCCGTTTGGAAGCGGGCCTAAGTGGACTGGCCTGTTTGGGCTGCGGGTTTTTGCGGGTTGGAGGCAAATTGGGGCGAGTCGGCCTGATTTAAAAAAAAAATTATTTTTTTAAATAAAATGTTACACTTTTTGTACATTGTCAACTATTATAATATTATTTTTAAGACTATTTTGTAAAATTTATGTTCATAAATGATGAATTTAAATTGCAGGAGTCTATTTCTATGAATTATTATTGTTAATATATTGTGAACTTTAATTTGTAGAAAATTATTTTTCTGATTAAAGATAATGAATTTTATTTTAATATTTTTATAGTGATAAAATATCAAGATAAATTGTTTGCTTACATTTGATTTTGATGAATTTTATATATTAGAGTTTTTAAATTATATATTTTAAAATTTTGAAAAATAAAAAATATAATAAAAAATTAAAAGTGGTCCGGCCCGCCAATAAGTGAGTTGAGTTGGGAGTTTTGCAGCCCGCCCCGCATTGCCCCGCCAAAAGGTGGCTTTTGCGGGTTTTAGTTCGCCCCGCCGGCCCGTTTTGAAAGTTCTAAGTTTTAATATGTTATATATGACAAAGTATATTTTGAATAAGTTCACTGTGAAATTTAATTGTATTTTGTGTGTATATTTTAATATTATTAGTTTTTAGTTATTTTAATAATGCCATTTTTAGTTGTATGATAAAATACGAAAGACTTAATTATTTTATATTAATAAAAATTTGTGTGAGACGAGTCACGGTCTAGTACAAATTAACTCTCATCTCTTCGAAATATTGATGAGTGACTTGAAGCCGAAAATACTAGCTTTCTACTAGTAATTTCCCCGTAAGAGTACGGGTTCACTGTAGTATAAGTAAGTATAGCGACCAAGTATTATCGAACCCAAGGGAAGGAGTGTATGCGAACAGATCCCTAAAGATCTACGCGTCGTGACTAATATGAGTGTATGTTTTTGGGTTTCTAGAAGAAAGTAAAATATAATCTAAACTAAATTACTCTATGAATGCAAAAAGGAAAAATAAGTTACGAATGTAAAAGTGTGTTTTCAAATATGAGATAGTGATGCTCAGGATAGGAATTCCTACATATACTAACGGAGCAGGTACATATTCAAGATAACCATGACACACAAGAAAAAATCCTAAGTATAAGATTGTAAGATGAAAGCTCAAGAATTAAAACCCTAATACTTTATCCTAGCAATCGACTTCACTAATCCACTAACAAGTTAATGGATAGTGCTTAATTAACGAGACCCTAATTTAACTAAGATGGTGTGGTCGTCCTCCTTAGATAAACCGGTAGATTAATTAACCATTTCTAAACCCTCTCATTAAGTCTACTCGTTGTTAAAGAGTGATAAGGTCGTCCTCTCTCGAACACTTTTAGAACTAAATTCAAAGGTAAAGTTAAGATTGATTTAAGAATTCATTAATTAAGAGAATTAAAACTAAACGTCACGAGTTACCCTAAGTACATACCCACATCCTACTTCTACGAGTTCATCCTACCCCAAGCATGCAGGGGTTTTAGCTAGACATGGTTTTTACGAAAAAAAAAACAATCGAAGAAATAACGATCATGAACATAATGATTTTAACGAATAAATTATCAAACATTAACTAGGGTTTAAAGAAATAAATGCTAAGAACTGAAATTAAATTAATAAAACGAAGTCTTAATGTATTC
This sequence comes from Ballota nigra, assembly GCA_947034835.1. NCBI lineage: Eukaryota > Viridiplantae > Streptophyta > Magnoliopsida > Lamiales > Lamiaceae > Ballota > Ballota nigra. The sequence goes on from OX344730.1 coordinate 18,752,663, forward strand.
AAGAATAAAGGTCTAAAAGAAAAGAACGAAAGATCAAAATCGAACTATGAATTCGTAAGAAAAACCTCGAAAACGTAAAACTAAAGCTTGCTCGTCTCTTCTTCTCTTCCTCTCTCCAAAAACTAACTATAAACGTAATATGGTATTAAGTGGTATGTCGTGGTGTCCAGTTTTTTCTTCCTTTTAAAAACGTGCTCGGGACAAGTATATATAAGCATCGGGCCGAATCGTGAACTCATGGGCCGAAAAATGAATCCGGAAGCACGAATCTTGAAAGTGCTCGAGCAAGTACGCTCGAGCGGTGGCGCTCGAGCTGTGTAGCTCGAATGGTGCAAGGGCTCGAGCGATCCCGCTCGAGCTGGTCGAGTGCTCAATTTCTTCTGCATATTTTGGGGCGCTCGAGCAACACGCTCGAGCGGTGGCGGGTGGCGCTCGAGCTGCTCGAATGCGAGAAATCTTCTGTAAGTTTTAGGCACTCGAGCAACATGCTCGAGCGCTAGTGCTCGAGTTGATCCACTCGAGTGACTCCAAAAGTGCTCCAACTAATACTTTTCTTCTTTCGCACTAATACCAATCGTATTTCTTCGATATCTTCTCATCTGGGCATCCGTTTGAGTCGATTCAAAGTCCTACGAACTCCCTTTTTCACCCTCGATTCACCTATGAGCATCAAAGAGACAAATTCATCAATGTGTAGAAATAATACTCAATTGACTCTAAATACTCAATAAAATCGACCAAAAGTGGGGCATTTCTAACAACGAATCATGACAATTTCACGCCTAATCAATGCGACATATCCAATTTATGTTTCGTCTCACCGTGAGATGGTCTCACGTGTTGGTGATCAAATTTAATCAGGGGGATTAGTGACTGTTTAGTTCGATTTAAGACCACCAAACAACAGCGTGTGATTGATTATCACCGTAAATGATAAATCAAAGTTTAGGATTATGAAATTGTAAATACGAAAGTTGAAATTGTATTTATTTCGTATAGGTGTATGTTAAGGTGTGTTTGTGTGTATTTCATTGTTATTTTTTGAATTTCAACTTATATTTCTTGGCTGGAGAACATGTATTTATAGAGACTAACAAGCAGAAGGTGTCCAAGACTCTTAGACTTCCTAGCTTGCATGCTAGACAAGTGTCATTTGACCTTGTTTGATCTTATCTAAGCTGAATCTTAGTTACAAAGTCTTCTTTGGTCTTATCTCGGACTCATTGTTGTTCGTCCAGGTCGGATTGATTTGTCCAGAAGGATCTTTCAGTAAAAATTGTTCGTCTTTTGAGGATATGGCTTCAAAGTTGTTCGCCTATATTTCTTGTTGAGATGAGCTTTAGAATCTTGGTTCCTTGTTCGTCTACATACACCTCTCAGGCTGGTAGATACACCACCTTTTATCAATGTTGCTCATCACCAGTGGTTTGACGGAATGTTCATGTCTGGTCTCGGGTCTTAAAACCTGCTCGCCGATATGTTGTTCGTCGAAATAGTTGTTTGTCAATTTGTACACCCTCTAGATTATATGCACCCCAATCTTGATTTTCTTTGTTAAGTGCTTAATCTTTGTTCTCACCACAATGATTGATGTTCGCCTATCAAAATTACGCAAGACCTACTTTTATATATTAGGTTGTGTTTGGATAGAGTCACTTGAATACAAGAAATTTAAATATAAATGAATTTAAAATAATATGATTTTACTAAGTACTTAAATTTTTGCAATTTGAACTTAAGTCAAAATTTAAAATCTATCGATTTAAATATATTACTCAAATAAATGGTGCGAATTTAGATTGTAAATTTAAATATATTACTCAAAATCCCTCCCTTCATCAATATGTCCATGTGGAGGTTGGTAGTATTCGTTTTGCTAATTACTAAATGCATATAATAAAGTGAATAAAATATTGGGCAAATTTCAAGAGTATTATATGCATTTAGTAATTCGTAAATATTGGGCAAATTACTAGAGTAACGAACAAGTTTTGCTAACCCCTACTGTTGGTGAACGAATCTAATCGTAAGGATTAGTGGCTGTTTTAATCCGTTTTTACGTCACCAATCAATTACGTGTGATTGATTACCACCGTAAATGGTAAATCGGGGTATAAATTTATCGAATTTGTAAATTCGGTAGTCGAAATTGGACTTATTTCGTGTATGTGTAGGTTTGGGTGTATTTGTGTGTGTTTTGGGAGTGTTTATATCTTTTAACTTGTATTTCACAGCTGGAGAACAACTATTTATAGAGACTAGCAAGCATGAGGTGTCCAAGACTCTTGGTCTCCCTAGCCTGCATGCTTGACATGTGTCCCTTTGATCTTATCTAAGCTGAATCTTAGTTACAAAGTCTTCTTTGGTCTTATCTCGGACTCATTGTTGTTCGCCTAGGTCGGCTTGATTGATCTTGTTGATTCCCCAACCGAAAGTTGTTCGCCTCTTGAGGTTGTACTTTGGAAGTTGCTCGCCTTATGGCTTTGTTCAGCTTGGCTTTGGGATCTTTGTCCTTTGTTCACTTGTACACACCTCATTGGCTGTTTGTTGTATCATAGTTTGACCAAGTTGTTCGTCATTGATAACTTCACAGTTGGCTCATTCTTGGTCTCGGGTCTTAATACCTGTTCGCCCATTAGTTGTTCGTCGGGGGAGTTGTTCGTCACTTTATACACCTCTCAGATTGGTAGATGCACCCCAATGTTGACTATCTTTGTTTAAGCCCGTAACTCTTGTTCGCTTCATGCTGGATGATGTTCGCCTATCAACACCTACTAGAGGATATGTTTTATAATTTGCCCAATGTTATTCTTGCTACAGCCTACTATAATTTGCCCAATATTATTATTGCTGCAGTTGCAAGTGTCTTCCATGTCTCTGCCTGCGAGGCTCTCTCCACCAACCAAAATGTAGTCACAAGATCAAGCCTATCATGGAGGCAATCCCATCTAATTCTGGAAATGGTACAAGAGCAGGCTATCTAAAGAAGGATTAAAGTTTAATAAAATCAACTAGAGTGTCAGGTGGTGTCACAAGAGTGAAACACTTGTCCTGACATCTCTCTAAGAGCATCACCAGTGCTAGTGAGCAATTTTGAGGAAGGAATTTGACACATGTGTGTCACCTCACAAATTCCATACCTGTACCTCAAAAAATTCATTCCTCCTCCAATGCATCCTACCTATGTATGGGTCCCACAGTCAAACTATATATTTTATTCTTCATTTTTATTCATTAAATATTTTTTATTTATAATTTGACTTCTACCATTAAATATTACTTATAGAATTTAGGTTGTATAAATAAAATAATGTGAAAATATTATTGAAAATTTAAAATAACAATGGAAAACAATTAGCATAGATGCTTCATTGAATAAATTTTTTTGTCTAAATATAAAAAAACCCGGCCATAATTAAAACAAAAATATAATATAGAAATTTAAAATATATAAAAAAAAAACTCAATTAAATGGAACAATGGAAACAAACAATTTTATTTTTCCGAAAAGCTGTGATAGAATTGATTTCAATATGGGGCATTTATTGCAATGGGACCCATAACCACATTATCCACTCGCGCTTGGACCACACGTTCCCTAATTCTTTCTGTATTGTTTACCACGCTCCTCACTTCCCCCTCACTCTTTTTCCCTCATTTTCCCTCGTTCCTAGGTAGGAGCAGTGCTCACCCACTCTTTCTTCCTCTGCCATGTCACCACTCTCACAACCATTCATACCTCAAATTTTGGATAGTGGTAGTATGCCACATAAGACTCCTCACCTGCATTGTGGGTGCTCTAATATGATGCAGTTGAAGTGAGCTAGATTGTCATGCATTTGATGCATAGGTAGTAAAGATCCTCCATTGTCTTTATAAATAGAACCTTCGTAACTCAATTCATTTATTGCCAAGAAATATCATTATTAGCATTCAATTCAATTTTTTTTGAAAACTATTAACATTCAATTCTTAGTATTTACTTTGTATTGTTTGGTACATATAAATTCCACCAACCACCACCACAAACATCCTTATCAGAATATCTATCAACACAATCAGATTTTTATTTAAATTTAATATGCAATTAGATTTTAATTAGTTTTTGGACCTCCTTAGAAGATATACATATTAAAACTTTAGGGTATGTTTGTTTTGGGATTTAGGTGTGCAGGGGAAGTCATGACTTTGAAATCTTAGGATGTGAAAATCTTGATGAATAATATAAGTGTATGTTTGTTTTGGGATTTTAGTAGAGTGAGATTTTGCTTTATGTCAAATCAATATCTTTTAGTGATAGATGTTGTATTATTTTATTATATTGTGTAAGAGAAAAGTAGGAGAGAGATTGAGTTGATGATAAAAAAGTGATGATGTGATTGTATTTAATTATATGAAAAGTAGTAATATGTTTATAGGTAGGGATTGAGTTTGAGATTTGAAAACCCGATTTTAAATCCCAAACTAAAACAGAGTGTAGATTGCAAAGTCCAAAATCTATCCGTGTGAGTCACAAAACAAACATACCCAGGTGTGGGGTTGAGATTAAGTTTTATGCTACATTATTAAAAGATTAAAATTGTTAATTTCATAATTTGTGAATACAAACTTTGGAAAAATATATTCAAATTTTACCATTATTTAAAAAAAATTACTATATTTTAAATTGCATAATACTTCATGTCCCACTACAAATTTCTTTTTTTTTTCGGAACCCACAATAAGTTTCAAATTTTATAAAAAAAAAAAAAAACATTAATGCCACATTACTTTATACAGAAGTCAACATGTAATCATTTACACAAAATATAAAAGTAGAAAATATATGGTGGATACTAACTTTTAAGATTTTTATCAATTCATGGCCTGAAAGATTGTAAAACTATTAATCTAAGTCCTGAAATTTTTTTCCTATCGATTCAGGGTTTGAAAGCTCGAGAACTATCGATTCAAGACCTAAAAGATAAAACTATTAATTTAGGACTCACTCACTTTAAGATCGTGTTTGATCTCTAATAATTTCTTGTTATCCGATAATATTTTTATAAATCATAATTCTAAAAATATAAAAGATATATTAATTTCACGTGATTTAAAAAATAAAAAACAAAAGAAATAATGAAAATGTAATAATGTATATAAATAAAATAAGAATATAGATTATAATATGCCAAATATGGTCTTAATATTCTTGAATCTTAAATTGATATGTTCCATCTCTTAGGTGTTGAATCAATAGTTTTCTATCTTTCAATCCCTGAATCAATAGGAAATTTTTTTAGACATTAAATTAATAATTTTACCATCTTTGAGGCCCTGAATTGACATTATTCCAACTTTTAATATTATAGTTAATGAGAATAACATAATTTAATTTCCCACCTACCAAAAATGTATCTAAATTATAAATAGATTATTGGAGCATAATAAAATTAAACACATAAATTCGTACGTATAATTACCTTTATTTTCTCTCTTATCTCTTATATTAGAAATTAATATAAATAAATTCACATATATATTTATTTTCCTTTTATGTCTTCTCTTCAATTAGAAAATTAATATAAATGAAATCACACATATTTCAATTTTCAGATGAAAATATCTTCATCCAACATTTAATGCTAATTTCTCTTTTTCTCTCTAACAATTCCATGATTATAAAATAGGCATGAATTTCATGGAACACTTTGCAATAAGAAGAAGCAGTGATTAACACCAAGCTTAATTCCTTTAAATTTCAAAATCATGGCATTGCATGATGGCATCCAATCCACTCAAGAGCTTTTGGATGCTCAAACACACATATGGAACCATGTTTTCAGCTACTTAAACTCCATGTGCCTGAAATCTGCAGTTGAACTAAAAATCCCCGATATCATCAACAACCACAACAAACCTATCAAGCTTCCGGAGTTAGCCAATGCTCTATCCATCAACCATGCAAAGACGACATGTCTAGGCCGTCTGATGCGCATTCTGGTCCACTCCAACTTCTTCACCATGGCCAAGATCGATGGTGAGGAGGAGGAAGGGTATTGGCTCACTCCCGCCTCTCGGCTTCTACGCAGAGACGAGCCATTGAGCCTCTCCCAGTTCGCTCTTTGCGCCCTGGACCCAATTATCATGGATCCAGGGAATCGTATGAGCGAATGGTTCAGAGATGATAAGGCGACGCCGTTTGTGACAACTCATGGGAGGACTCAGTGGGAGCTGATGGCGGAGGATCCGAATTTTAATAAGATGTTTAACCAGGGCATGGCTTGCGATACAAAGATGTTGATGAGTGTGATTGTTAAAGATGGTGCACATGTTTTTGAGGGGTTGGAATCACTGGTGGATGTTGGAGGGGGTACCGGAACCATGGCCAGGCTACTTTCTGATGCTTTTCCAGGCCTGAAATGCACAGTGCTTGATCTTCCACATGTTGTTGAGGGATTGGAAGGAAGTGAGAATTTGAAATTTTTGGAGGGAGACATGTTTAAGGCCATTCCTTCTGCTCAGGCTGCAGGTCTCAAGGTATATTTGTGTTTTAAATGATATTCCGTGCATCTCTCGGTTACTTTTACACTTGTTTTTTTCTGAACGTCACAATATTACTTTCACACTCTAAAAAAAATCCACACACAAACTCAATAAAAGTACCTCCCCTTGTTTGACCCCACACTTAGAGCCCGGTTGGCAAAATTTATTTTAGATATCTTATAAGCTCTAATATCTTATAAATTATTTTAAGTGCTTATATGATATAGGCTTTCGGTAGCTAAAAATTGTTATAGTGGTTGACTAATAAATCTTATAAGATTTTTAATAATTTATAATAAATATCTTCTAAATTTTAATATAAAATAAGGGTAAATTGTATTTTTTTTATCCTATGATAATAGGTGGTCTGCAAAAATGGTATTTTTCTTGACATTTTTGGTCCCGTAGTTTTATTCGACATTTTTTGGCTCAGAAAAATGCAGTTCTGGCCCCAAAAGAAAGTATAAATTACAGTTTTAATCTAAAAAAAATTACAGCTTTGGTTCCAAAAATTAACAGAAAGGACCAAATTTGCAAAAAATTGGACCAAAAAAAGAACGTGGGACCAAAATTTTTATTGAAAAATTCTCATGCGACCAAATTTATAATTTTTCCTATAATTTATTTTTATTTTTTATGTTGAGATAGATGTGGATGAAAGTGAGAGAGGGGTGGCAAGGGTCTGGGGTGTTGTGGGTGGATGAGGATGGAGGTGGTGTGAAAAATAAATTAAAATATAAATTGTTATGAGCTTAATTTAAGATCTTATAAATTGTTAAACACTTTATTTTGTGAAATACTTTGAGATTGATTATAAGCTCAACTAGACAGACTCTTAATTACTTTGTTGTTTTTAAAAATGGTGTCCCTCCTCCCTACGAAAGAAATTATGAGACTAAGGGAGTATTTGTTTTGGCCATTTGTAATAGTGATATATATTTTTTTAATTGTGAACAGTTTATATTACATGATTGGTCGGATGAAGAGTGTGTTCAGATATTGAAGAAATGCAAAGAAGCAATTCCAAGCAAAGAAGAAGGTGGAAAAGTGATTATAATTGATATAGTTGTGGGTAACCATGAAGACAACTCTAAAGCAATGGAATCACAACTCTTCTTTGATATAATGATGATGCTTATGCTCCCAGGGAGAGAACGAACTGTTGAGGACTGGGCTAACCTTTTTCATCATGCTGGCTTCACAAGTCATAAGTTTACTCATTTAGGAGTGAGGTCTCTGATCGAGGTGTTTCCTTAATTAATCATATTTTTTAATTTTAAATAAAACTTAGGCGTGATTAAGCTTCTTAAGTGTTATCTTTAAATTACAATATTGGAGCTTAATTAAGGTCAATTAAACGAGTTGTATCAACTTTTATTGAAGCTCTATGCATGAAATTTTTCATTTTTCATTTTAATGATGATCCTTTGGTGGAATAATGGAAGTCATAAAATTTATTTTGAAAAGTGTTGATCGTTTTTCATTTCCAAATCCTAGAAGATTATTATCATCACTACAATGAGCACAAGTCAGTAGATTATACTATTCATTTAGTAACGTTGTAGAACATGTAATTAAGTGCGCGAACTAAAATTACAAGTTCAAATCTCTATCAAGAAGGAACATGATTTACAAGTAGGGGCAATTGCATTGATGTTAGTTTTTCAAGAGTTTATTACAATAAGGTGTAGTACTTTTTTAAATTGCATAGTGGTTAACTTTTCAAATTTTATAGATTTGACTATTTATTATTCATTGATGAGACATTCATCTCTTGTAATTTTGTTATTTAATTTAAAATTTGTCAAGTTTGGTTTCCAGATTTCTTTTTAAAAAAAATTCAATCTTTTTCTTCACTGCATTTTTTTTTTTTTTGGTAATTATTCACACAAATGAATAGTGCAACTAATACCATAGTACAAATTTTAACAAGATGGTATAAAAATTTAAGAGAAATATACATGTTACTACAATTCTAAGCCTCTATTTACACTTTAAAACATCAAAAACCCCATGGAACCTTTTAATACATTTGTGTGCCAATTTGTATTTTAAAAGGGAGGCCCCACAATATTTCTCTCTCCCATGCAACCTTTATCTCTCTCCCCTACTTATCACAATTATTCATCTAATTCAAAATTATTTATCTCACCCTCTCTCACTCTCGCTCTCACCTCTCTCTCTAGAAAGGCCAAATCCGACGGTATGGTGGTGCCTGGTGGTCGACGGAAGCCCCAATTCATTTTGATCCGAGAAGCCCCAATAAAAATCTAGTGAAATCTTCCGGTAATTACGATGTGCTCTGGCAGAAATTTGGCGAGAAGGGTCACTCTCCTTCCAACACCATAGCCCCCGCCGCCGCCACCAACCACCACCATAGCCGTCGTCATCACCACCATATCCATAGCCACGACCACCACCGGCAGATGAAGCGGCGGCGGGGTAGATCAAGGGTTTCGAAGGGGTAGATCGGCAGGGGTAACCACGACCAATCACCACCACCGGTGAGAAGAAGAGCAGCGTAGATCGGTGGTAGAATCTCTCTCTCGCGCGATTTCTCTGCTCAGATCTTTATAGGACATCGAAAATGTCATCGGTCTAAAGACCGTCGAGCGCCTTCTTCATCCAGACTTCTCTCTCCCTATCCTTCCGAACGTGCCAAGCGCTAGAGTGTTTCTTCTTCATCGAAGCTTTGTCTTTCCATTCGAGAATAGGCATACCAGGTAATACTGCACGAATATAATTAGGTAGGGGCTTGATTTTTTTTAAATTGACTGAGAAATTTTTTAGTGAAAGGAATTTGGAAAGTTGAATTTTATGTGGACATGAGTAGAGTCAAAAATTATTTAAAGCATACAAGTCACGAGAATAGTGGGTTTTCCTTCTAAAATATGAGTTTTAATATGAAGTGGAATTAAAATGGTGTTGGGTACTTATATGTGTTGTAATGATTCCAGGTTTTTAAATATGGCTGGAGTCGAAGAAGATTTTTGGAAACTCTAGGATTAAAAGGCTTCTGGAACTCAAGTACAAAAAAAAAAAAACCATCCTTTTTTTTTGGCATATGTTCAATTATTTTTCGGCGTTCGTTCATAATTTTGGATTGTTGTTCATAATTTTTGTGCGTCTGTGCACATTTATTTTGGCAGTCTTGTTCATAAATTTTGGGTGCACAATCCCTGCACATGTAATTTTTTGGATTGTTTATATGTAATTTCCAAATTATTAATGAATGAAGTGTCTCTAAATGTGTTTGAAAAGTGTGATTAATGAGATAATTTTACTGTTAAAATATATATATGTGTTCAAAGAAATTTATGCACGGTGTTTAGAAAAATGTTGTTTAAGTTCAAAACTAATAAAGACCCAAAAATAAACAAATAATTCTGGTTAAAAGTTTACCTTGAGAAATGTGTAAAAAGATAGCAGACATGTGTCAGATTCTAAAGTTGAACATGGGCCCGCAAATTGTATCATTTTATATTTTTGTTTAAATGATGGGGACCACAAAATGTAGTAAATAGTTCCATGGGATTTTTTGTCCCCTATTGTGCAATTTAGGCTTTAGGATTGTAGTATATATTAACTACCCCAAAATTTAATTATGTAGTACAAATGTGAGCATTAGTGCCAATAATTATTTGTACCATAGAACACAACATAATAACGTAGTATAAATATTAAACATAAGTACAAATACATAGTATAAATGTTAAAAATAAAGTACAAATATTTACAAGCGGGTATAAACATATTACAAATTAATTGTTTGTACAATGGAATTAAATAAAATACCATGATACACAAAAGCATGATATAAAGCAATGTATTTATTTCTACAATATTATACACTTTACATATCCTATTTACATATCCTACATCCCATCTTATCTTACCAAAAATTCATCTCTACCTGCAAATCAAACACCTGCAACAACAAAACCCAAAATTAAGAAAATTATAATGAGAAGAAATAGTTGGAAAAAAATAAAAAACAGTTGCAAAACCCACCACCCCTCCTCCCCACGCAGCCCCCTCCACCCACCCATCCCCTCCCCTTCCCTTTTGATCCCAACAATACCAACAAACCCACGCAGCCCCACTCCCCCAAACCCCACCCTCCCCCCCTCCTCTTCCAATCACCATCCCCAACAATCTCAGCAACCTACTCTTCAATTTAACCCACCTCCTCACCAAACTCAATCTAACCCCAAATTTTCAACAACAGTGAAATAAAAATAAATGGAAGAGAATGGTTTACAATTTACAATTTTTCTACCCAATTCACACTCATATCTATGACGAAAAATTAATAATTTTTTTAGACATAAAAAAATTCTTAATCTATTTCTTCCCAATCTCAAATCCCCCTTTTGCAGAAATCATAAATCTAGAATTTACTTGTTTCAAAATCATGGCAGATCGCTACAAAATTTTGGTGGCCGGATTTTGGTGGTGGCCGACCCTTTTATGAAGAATCTCAAATCCCCCCTCCTCTTCCAATCACCATCCCCAACAATCTCTAGCAACCTGACTTGAAGCGATGATACTAACTTCTACTAGTCGCTTCCCCGCAAGCGAACGGGTTCACTGTAGTAAGAGTAAGTATAACGGCCAAGTATATCGAACCCACGAGATGGGATGTATGCGAATAGATCCCTGAAGATCTATGCGTCGTAGCTAATATGAGTGTAATGTTGTTTTTGGGTTTTTAAAAGATTAATTAAAACTACACTAAACTAATTAAACTAAAGAATTAAAGAAGCGAATTAACTAAGGGTTGTTTTCTAATGAGAGATGGTGATGCTTAGGATAGGAATCCCTACGTATACTAACGGAGCAGGTACATAATCAAAATAACCGTGATGCGCAAGAATTAACCTAAGTAAAAGAATGCAAGATGAAAGCTCAAGATTTTAAACCCTAATACTTTATCCTAACAATCGACTTCACTAATCCACTAACAAGTTAATAGATTGTGCTCAATTAATGCGACCCTAATTTAACTAAGGTGATGCGGTCGTCCTCCTTCGCTAAACTGGTAGATGAATTAACCCTTCCTAAACCCTCTAGTTAAGTCTACTCGTTGTTAAAGAGTGATATGGTCGTCCTCTCTCTAACACTTTTCGAACGAAATTCAAAGGCAAAGTCAAGATTGATTTTAAGAATTCATTAATCAAGAGAATTAAAACCTAACGTCACAAGTTACCCTAATTACGTACCCACAACCTACTTCTACGAGTTCATCCTACCCCAAGCATGCAAGGGTTTTAGCTAGACATATGTTTTATGTAAACAAGAACAATTAAACAAGTAACGAACATGAACATGGTAATTATAACGAAGAAAAGATCAAACATAAACTAGGGTTTTAAGATATAAAAGAAGAAACTGAAATTAATTAAACAAAACGAAGTCTCAACGTATTTCAGAACAAAAGATAGGAAGAAACGAATCTAAAAAGTAAAATCGTGACGTGAACTCGTAAGAAAACCTAAAAAAAACGTAAAAGTAAGCTTGCTCGTCTCTTCTCCTCTTCCTCTCTCTCAAAACTCAGTCTCCAAACGTAGTATGGTATCAAGTGGTGTCTAAAAACGTGTTCGGAAGGGGTATAAATAGACAACGGGTCGAATCGGACTTTCACGGGCCAAAATCCACGACTTGCTCAAGTAGAGCTCGAGTAATGCAAGCTCGAGTGTTGAAATTGTCCAGAACCCGAAAAGTACTCGAGCCCCTTAGCTCGAGTAGATCTACTCGACCACCCTCAGCTCGAGTGCACTACTCGAGTGCTCGAGTAGTGTCTACTCGACCAGGCATGGATCGAGTGCTCTACTCGAGTGCTTGAGTAGTGTTTACTCGAGCACCTTCAGCTTGCGTACTCCAGTGACACTTTTGTTCGCTCGAACTAATACTTTTCGTATTTCTTCCATATCTTCTCATCCGGGCATCCGTTTGAGTCGATTCAAAGTCCTACGAACTCCTCTTTTCGCCCTCTATCCAACTATAAGCATCGAGGAGACAATTTCATTAGTTTATGAAAATGATACTCAAATGACTCTAAATACTCATATAAATCAATCAAAACAAGGGCATTTCGAGCGACGAATCATGACAATTTCACGCCTAATCACAACCCACTCTTCAATTTAACTCACCTCCTCACCAAACTCAATCTAACCCCAAATTTTCAACAACAGTGAAATAAAAACAAATGGAAGAGAATGATTTACAATTTACAATTTTCCTACACAATTCACACTCATATCTATGACGAAAAATTAATAACTTTTTAGGCATAAAAAAACCCTAAATATATTTCTTCCCAATCCCAAATCCCCCTTTTGCAGAAATCCTAAATCTAGAACTTATTTATTTCAAAATCAGGGCAGATCGCTACAAGATTTTGGTGGCCGGATTTTGGTGGTGGAACTCGCGACAAACGGTGACCGGATTTTGGTGGTGGCCGACCCTTTTATGAAGAATCTCATCGACAAATGGTGGAAGTCACACGACCTATCTCGCATTTGATCTTTGCATGGTGGCGGCTTGATTTTGGTGGAATATGGTGGTGGCCGGATTCTGAGGAATTTGAATTGAGAGAGAGCATGGCCGGAAATCTGCGAAGAAAGAGAGAGAGAGAAGGGAAGGAGTGAAATGAGGAGTGATGATTGATGAGAGATAAAAATATGGGTGTTGGGATGATATATTATTAAATATATAAATTAAAGATATAAATATATTATTAAATTTAAAAAGTTAACCCCTTTGTAATTTAAAAAAGGTGGTTAACCACAATGTAATTTAGATAAAAAAAAAAATACTACACCCTATAACAATTTTCCCTTACAAATACTCAATACATGACAAATTTTAATTCTCTCCCTTCTAGTGTCTTTGCACCCTTTTTTTTCACACATTCCTCTTTTTTTTTTTTTTTTTATAGTTAAAATCCTCTGTTTTGCTATGTTTCATAAAATATATAGTCTGCTATTTTTTTGGGAATTTTTTTTTTTAAGTTGACAGAATTATGAATAGATGATTGCATTCGTTTACATTTTGAGAAATCTTATATATATTGAGTTTGTAAACTTATTATAAGATCATAAAATGAAAGTCAGTTGTACAATTACGAATGCACATGTCATAGTGAAGGACCAAAAATATCAAAGTCCTACAAAATCATATATTTGTATCCTCCACGTTATGTAGATTAGAGTTGATTTTAAGCGAAATGACTTTACGGTGCAATTTGTTAGAGAAAATTAGTTGGTGGTATTATTTTATAATTAATTGGTATTAAAGTTTATTTGAGACTTTAATAGTTGACCAATTAATTCTTGATGTTGAAATTAATTTCTCGGAAATTAATTGTTACAAGTGCGTTCTACTCTTGGAGTAGATGAGAATTGTGTATTCATACTCGCAAAACAGATTTTCGGTGAGTGAGAAATTGAATCGGAAAGTCGAAAGGTTCAACACCTAATTTGGGAATTAAATGAGTCATTTAATTCATCCCACATTGAATTTTTGGAATACTAATATACATGATATTAGTATGGGAATAATGAAGTATAATAAATTGTAGTTGATTGCTAGTCAATCAAAGTTGCCACACGCGCGCGCGCGCGCCGAGCCGAGCCGAGCCGCGCCGCGCCCGCGCCCGCGCCCGTGGTCTTGGTCTTGGCAATTGGACTTTGGGCCTTGGGCCCAGTGGGTATAGAAAAGTCAAACCGGACCATACTTCATAAGAGCACATAAAACACGTGTGCTAAATTTGTGGGACGTTACCAGCGTGATTTACGGAAACACGTTCTGGGTCAACTCTTGCCACCAACGAAAACGCGTCCGCATTTAATGCCCACGCGGTTTTTTCTTCTGCATTGAGTGGAGGTTCGCCTATAAATAGCATCCTCATGCATTTGCCTGGCCACGCATTCAAAAATCTTCTCCTGTCTCTCTGCATATAGAGTCTTAAGAGCCAGTCCAGTTCGAAGCGCTCGTTTTGTTCGCCGGAGCTCCAAGACCTGTGGTGCTACACTCTTGGAGACGTTGTGATGTTTTACCTTTGGGGACGAATTTTCGAGACCGAAGAGCACTACTGGGGAAATTTTGTCTTGCGGGAAGAGGGCTTCCTTGACTCGTCACCTTTGCTGCTTCTTTTCTTTATCTTTTCTCACTCTGTAATCTGTTATTCGAGTTGTATTTTCTTTTATTGTTGAATTATTATTTCCGCAGTCAAAACTATTTTCTTATTTTACAATCGCAAGACAAAAACCTTCTTTTCTGTTTTCAAAATGACTGACGGAAATAACAATTCGGAGTCTGCTAACCAGGGAAACACTGTTGTTCCTCTTGGTAACCCCACTCCCCAGGGCACCACTACCCCCGTTCCCCCTGTAACTGTCCATTTTGGGCAAACTTCTAATCCCTCAGTGGTGAGCCCTTTCCCCTTTGACAATTCGAGACCTTTTGTGGTCCAAAGTGAGAGACCCGAAAAGTTTTCGGGTAAAAACTTCAAGAGGTGGCAACAGCGTATGCTGTTCTTTCTGACCACCTTGAGGTTGGCGAGGTTCCTTACTGAGGACCCGCCTGCGGTCGTTGAGAACGATGCGCAGAATGAGAAAGTTCGTGCCCGCTGGTGGGAACACGACTTCTATGCTCAGAACTACATTCTGAGTGGTCTGGCAGATGCTTTGTACAGTGTCTACCAGAAGTGCAAAACGGCCAAGGAAATGTGGAATTCCTTGGAGGCCAAATATGTGGCCGAGGATGCCGGTACTAAGAAGTACTTGGTTGGGAAGTTCTTGAACTTCAAGATGGTGGACTCGAAGTCTGTCGTTGAACAAGTTCAAGAATTCCAGTTGATTCTGCATGACATTGTTGCAGAAGGAATGATACTGCCAGACGCTTTCCAAGCCGCTGCAGTCATTGAGAAACTGCCTCCAAGCTGGAAGGAGTTTCAAAGCCACTTGAAGTTGAAGAAGAAGAGTATGACCTTGGAAGAGGTCATAGGCAAACTTCAGATTCGCGAAGGTGGGCTGGAAAGGAACAAGGGTCGGGAAGAGGCCAAAGCTAATTTGATGGAGTCAAAGAAGCGTAAGAGGCCAAATTCTGACAAAGGCAAACAACCAGTTGTAACTCGACCCAAATTTACGGGTGATTGCTACAACTGTGGAAAGCCGAACCACATTGCAAGATTCTGCAAGGCCCCGAAGAAAGATGACAAAGGCAAGGGCAAGCAGTCCAATGCGAACGTGGTTGAAGGGGAGTTCACTGAAGAGGACCTTGCTGCGGTGACCACTGAAGTGAACCTCGTGGGCAACCCAAAGGAATGGTTCATTGATACGGGGGATACCTGTCATGTCTGTTCTGACAGGAATGCTTTCTCGACCTATGAGCCAGCCAATGGGAGAAAGCTGCACATGGGGAATCAAGCCACGTCTGAGGTGGCTGGGGTTGGCAACGTTGTTCTGAAGCTGACCAGTGAGAAGAACATCACACTGAGAGATGTCCTGCATGTCCCGGACATTCGCAAGAACCTCATCTCCGGCTCTGTACTAGTGAAGAATAATTTCAAACTTGTATTTGAGTCTAATAGGGTTGTTCTTAGCAAGTACTCAGTGTACTTAGGTCGTGGGTATGTCCACGATGGTCTGTTTAAGATGAGTGTCATTGTTGTACACCCCAAGGGGAAATCTGTTATGAATAAAGAAGCTTCTACTTCTTCTTATATCGCTGAGTTCTCAGATTTATGGCACTGCAGATTGGGACATGTAAACGTTAAATCGATAAAACGACTAGTAAGCTTAAATTTACTAGACATAAAAAATATCGATTTAAATAACAAATGCGAAGTTTGTGTAGAAGCTAAAATGACAAAGTTGCCTTTCCCTTCGGTTGAAAGGAACTCAGAACCTCTAGAATTAATTCACACTGATGTGTGTGACTTAAAATTCGTACAAACTAGAGGTGGGAAAAAGTACTTCATCACTTTTATAGATGATAGTACAAGGTTTTGCCATGTTTACCTTTTGCACAGTAAGGATGAAGCGTTAGACGCTTTTAAACTGTACAAAAGTGAAGTGGAAAACCAGTTGAATAGACGAATCAAAATGGTTCGTAGTGATAGAGGAGGAGAGTATGTAGCACCGTTTGAGAAGATATGCTCCGAATCCAGAATCATACATCAAACTACTGCTCCTTACTCGCCTCAATCTAATGGTGTTGCGGAACGAAAGAACCGAACACTCAAAGAGATGATGAATGCTATGCTTATTAACTCCGGTTTACCGCAAAACTTGTGGGGAGAAGCCATTCTGTCGGCTAACCACATTTTGCACAAAATTCCACATAAGAGTAAAGATGCCACTCCTTATGAATTGTGGAAGGGGCGGAAACCGTCATATAAATACCTCAAAGTGTGGGGGTGTTTAGCAAAGGTTGAAGTGCCTCTACCCAAACAAATTAAAATCGGCCCTAAAACGGTTGATTGCATATTTGTTGGGTATGCATTAAACAGTAGTGCCTATCGGTTTATAATACACAAATCAGAAGTTCCCGATATGACAGAAGGCACTTATATAGAGTCGAGAAACGCTATGTTTTTCGAAAATATCTTTCCTTGCAAGTCCAAGGAAGATGAGATATCAACCAAAAGACCTCGTAATGAGGAGGTTGATAATGATGCTGGTCCATCCACTCAAGATAGTGGCGAGTTACGACGCAGCAAGAGAGCTAAGATAGTTAAAACCTTTGGTCCCGATTTCATCACTTACGTGTTGGAAGAGGAACCGAGGACCATCAAAGATGCTCTATCTAGGCCAGACGCTCCGCTCTGGCAAGAGGCGATTAACAGTGAAATCGACTCTATCATGCAAAACCACACGTGGGAGTTGGTTGATCTCCCACAAGGTTGCAAGCCCTTAGGATGCAAATGGATCCTTAAAAGAAAGTATAAAGCAGATGGGTCAGTTGAAAAATACAAAGCCCGCTTAGTGGCAAAAGGGTTCAAACAAATCGAAGGGTACGATTTCTTTGATACCTATTCACCGGTAACGAGGATTACTTCCATTAGGGTGCTAATCGCGATTGCTGCTTTGCACAATCTCGAAATTCACCAAATGGATGTTAAAACTGCGTTTCTAAATGGTGAAATGGATACAGATATATATATGGATCAACCAGAAGGGTTTGTAGCACCTGGAAATGAGAAAAAGGTGTGCAAACTAGTGAGGTCGTTGTATGGGCTTAAGCAAGCTCCAAAACAATGGCATTTGAAATTTGATAGCACCATGTTGTAAAATGGCTTTCGTATTAATGAGTGTGACAAATGTGTGTACGTGAAAAGTACACCGAAAGGGTTTGTCATATTATGTCTATACGTTGATGATATGCTCATTATGAGTAATGATCATGGCTTACTCATTAGTACGAAACGCATGTTAAGTCGAAACTTCGACATGAAAGATTTGGGTGTTGCTGACGTGATTCTAGGAATCAAGATCAGCAGGACATCAAATAGCATCTCTTTAACGCAATCTCACTATGTTGAGAAAGTGCTAAAGAAGTTCAATGCCTTTGATGATCCACCTGCAAAAACCCCATTGGACATGAGTGTGCATTTGAGCAAAAACAGAGGTGGTCCTGTAGCTCAACAAGAATATGCTAGAGTTATCGGTAGCATAATGTACATTTCAAATTGTACGCGTCCCGATATAGCATGTGCGGTGAATAAACTTAGTAGATTCACAAGCAATCCAAGCAATGAGCATTGGAATGCACTCAGGAGAGTCTTGAGGTACTTAAAGTATACTCTCGACTTTGAGCTACAGTACACTAGGTATCCTGCTGTACTTGAAGGATACTGTGATGCTAATTGGATCTCAGACACTAAAGAGTCATTCTCCACCAGTGGATTTGTATTCACTATAGGAGGAGCGGTTGTGTCCTGGAGATCGACTAAGCAAACATGCATAGCCCGATCCACCATGGAATCAGAATTCATAGCTTTGGATATAGCTGGTGAAGAAGCAGAGTGGCTTCGAAATTTCCTCGAGGATATTCCATGTTGGGATAAACCCGTACCTACGATAATGGTACATTGCGACTGTCAAGCCGCAATTGGTAGGGCTTTAAGTGACATGTATAACGGAAAGTCTAGACACATTCGTCGTAGACATAATTCCGTGAGACAATTGATCTCAAGTGGTGTAATGTCAATAGACTATGTGAGGTCTAAGGATAATCTTGCAGATCCGTTAACTAAGAGTATAAATCGAGATCAATTGTCTAAACTGTCAGAAGGAATGGGTCTAAAATCCACAAAGTAAGCTGAAACAGTGGTAACCCAACCAAGTTGACTGGAGATCCTAAGATCTTGGTTCAATGGGAAAACTAAGCTGTGGAAGTTAGGGAATGCACTTGGTAACCCGACCATTCCTTATAGGACAGTACACCAAGTGAGAACCCGTGTGTGGTACAGGCTAAGTCTATACGACTTTTAATGAATCCTAAGTCCATGTGGGGGACGGAGTATTACGGGATACTCAAGAGGAGTTCACCTATGTAAGTGTGAGGTGAGAGGCCGCCTCAAATATCAGTGGATATTAAACACTTATGAATCCAAAGGGTGTCCATGGCCGAAACGGACAAAAACGTGAGAACAACAAATGAGCGTAGAAATATTATTGTGTCAGTACTACTATCTAAGTACACACCAAGGCGGAATGGCTCAAGGCAATGTGTCCACCAGGCTGCCGGTGTACTCGGTAATGCTTGACTATGGAAGGTTCAAAGCCACAAACTACCTATCCAAATGCAGTAATATTTTGTGTTTGAACTGGACTGTGAGTCTGCATGTCTATAAATAGCGTCCTCATGCATTTGCCTGGCCACGCATTCAGAAATCTTCTCCTCTCTCTCTGTCTCTCTGCATATAGAGTCTTAAGAGCCAGTCCAGTTCGAAGCGCTCGTTTTGTTCACCGGAGCTCCAAGACCTGTGGTGCTACACTCTTGGAGACGTTGTGACGTTTTACCTTTGGGGACGAATTTCCGAGACCGAAGAGCACTACCGGGGAAATTTTGTCTTGCGGGAAGAGGGCTTCCTCGACTCGTCACCTTTGCTGCTTCTTTTCTTTATCTTTTCTCACTCTGTAATCTGTTATTCGAGTTGTATTTTCTTTTATTGTTGAATTATTATTTCCGCAGTCAAAACTATTTTCTTATTTTACACAATTCAACTATCTATTTACAATAAAATAACTTATATTATCAACCTATTATATTTTAATGAAACAATTAATATTATATAAAATATATATAATTATTTTATACTTAAAAGTGACTACCATTTGTAAATTATTTTTGGACGTTTTTGTCCCTTACTAATTTTTTTCGTGCCATTTCATCCCCGCCTTTACACAATTTAGCCTTTTCGGTTTCATTTCCTCACTACCCCAACTCCCTCCTCAATTTCTTTTTGTCATTACCCCAACCATTGGCCTCCCCCTCTTCTCATTTGATCCCTTCTCTTTCCCTAGCTTTCCAAAGTATGCCACTGTCGTTCGCCGCTTCCGCCTCCCACCATCCCGATTCATCCGCATCTGTCTCCGCCTCTGCCGATCCACATCGATTTCTCACGAAATGTATCAGTAAGATACAAATTGAAGGTTGGGTTTTCATTTATACCACTAGATTTTGGAATTCATTGTATCTAGATTAGAACTGCACTCCAATGGTTCATGGACAACAACAATCGTCCTCTATTATTTCTCCATCAAATTTAGATACAAAATTAGGATTAGTGGAACTCTCCTTTTCCTTTCACTCCACACCAGGTATTTTGATTGTCTGTTAAATATGCAATTTTTGATGATATCTATTATGTATTGTATTTTGGGCCTTCCTCCAATCAAACCGAAGTCATTCTATCTCGAACGTCAAACAACCGCCTCCGCCGCACTAATCAATCCTGAATTTCACGGCGATTCCACAATCGCAATATCACGCGATGATTTCCGTTGCCACCACTCTATTCAATCTGGACTTCCTTAGCCCTTTCCCAATTCACGTAACTGTTTCCACCACTCTACTTAATTTCGACTTCCTAGGCCCTTCCCCGATTGCAATTTTACGCACCGGACTTAGACTCATCCAATCCACACATGAGAATCTTTGTTCTCATTGTGACGACTGACGGCCCCTAATCTTCCAAGGTATGTTTCTGATTTTTTTCTTTTATTTATTATACGATCTTCGATTATACCGTTCATTTCCTTCTCATCAACACGTGCCTCCCTCCAATCCACTCTACCAAAGAATCCATCGAAAACCTTTTGACCTCGGAAATTTTCCGAACACCACTGCCTTTTTATTTTCGGCGTTCAATTTATTGATGTTTGTGGGTTGTATTATATATGAGTTTACGAGGATTTGTTTGAAACACCCTCTTTTTTTTTATTCAATTAATTATTTCTCGCTAATAACCTTTATTAGAAATGTTGTAAAGTAGTAAAATGATATGCTACATTTTTTTCCTTATAAGCAAGAGTCTGAAGCACTGGTAAGATGAATCAGGTTTTGAGAAAGAAAGATGTGTATGCATCTGCTATTTTTCTGCTGCTGAAGATCTGTATACGTTACACCTTTTTTATATTCTGTTAATGCATAATAACATTTTGATGGATTCAAAATCATCTTTATAAAGTTATTATCTCCTTCGTTTGTGCATTTAAGTTACTAATTATGCATATCTCGTCTATTTTAAATTTTAGTTGTTTCACACAGAAAGTCCCAGTTTATGAAATGTATCAGTAAGTCTTTCAAAAGTGGGATTAGCAGCAGGTGGGGTTTCAATGGGTGCTTCTAAAGCCTCGGTTTCTGCGGGAGGAAAATATTATATGGTGTGTTTATATATGCATAGTTTGATCATTTGAGCATGATACATCACCTTCTATTATTTAAAAAATTGATATTCTTTTGCAGAATGATTGCTCCTGAGCAAAAAATTAAAAAGAGGAATTAGATCGTGCAATTGCACTGTCTATGTATGAAGATTAAAGAGACCAATTGGTAATTTTTATTATGCTTTACTCTTAATTATCTCGAAGGCTTGATCATTCTTATATAAGCCAAATTTAATTCTACAGGATATAGATGACAAACTGACATTGATGATTTACCAAGGTTGCACCATACCCTTCATAGGCCACCAAACATGGAGAATATAATCCAAGGGAATATAGGTATGTTATCTTTCATTAAAGATTTCTTTTTTGGAAAAAAAATTATTGGCTTATGTAAATCATGATTTTTTTAATTTGAATCATGATTCTATCATTTTCTTTTGGCTTTCACCGTCTTAAACGTTGAAAGATTATTTTCACATCAAGTTTGTTATTGGTTTTTTGCCAATAAACAATATTGGTTGTACATCTTTGGTTCAGGAATTCTACCACGAAATCACTTGGACACAAGTAATTTGGATTTATTTCCTGCATTTCGTCTCTGAACGATAAGGTACCATTGAAGTTCTTGATCGCCGGCATTCTGCATTTATTATATATAATAATGACTCATCAATCACAATCTTATTTACTGAGCATTAAAAAATTAGCCACTAATAACTCTAGATTTTTTCTTTAATTTTTTACCCACTAACATTTGTAATTTTATTTAAAAACCCTAACTTATAGTTGTCTTTTTATATTTACATCATTGTGAGATGAGTTAAAACCAGCAATCTTTATGTTGTAATTATTGAGCATTGAAATTTTCATCCACTAACATTTCAGGTATGTTTTCCTTCACTTATAAGCCTGTACTTACTCCATGTTTTCCCTCACATACTTGGTTGGTGATCAATATTGGAGTTCTTCATAATACAAAGGAAATCAAAACAAGGTACTCTCTCCGTCCCAAATTATTGCTAAAAAAAATGCACAGGTTTAATGAGAAAATTTATTAGTATTAACAGGTGTAAATTTTAGGATATATTGGTCCTTTCAACTTTAAGGGTGTATTGAGAAATATAGTGGCATAAGGTGCACATAAGAGATATTTGTAAGAGGTTAGTTTAGAGAGTATAGTTGCTTTACTGTCATTTTTGTAATGGGAAAACTAAGCAAGAAACTTTCTTTTATGGACTTTTGAGCAATCTAAATTCGGATGGATGAAGTACACGCTTAAGCTAGAGTTAATTGCATAATACAATTTTCCAAGCTTCTCTAATTTTTTTTCCCTCTTTCAAAAAGTTTGATAAATAGTGTTGTTTCATATAATGTGTTTGCAGCTGTGCTGATTCCATAGTGTTTGTTTTGGTCGTTATCATCCATCTCTTATTTCTGAAAGCAATTTCCCATCAAGTTCTTATTGGTTTTTTTGCCAATATAAACAATATTATTTGTACATCTTTGGTTCAGAATTTCTACCACGAAATCACTTGGACACAAGTAATTTGGATTCTTTCCTGCATTTCGTCTCTGAACAATAAGGTACCATTGAAGTTCTTGATTGTCGGCATTTCACACATTATATATAATAATGACACATCAATCATGATCATATTTATTGAGCATTAAAATATTTACCCACTAACAACTCTGTATTTTTTCTTCAACTTTTTACCCACTAACAGTTCTATAATTTTATTTAAAAGCCTTAACTTATCGTTGTCTTTTTGTATTCCCATCATTTGTTTAGAGGTAAAACCAACCATCTTTATGTTTTAATTATTGAGCATTAAAATTTTCATCCACTAGAATTTAAGGTTTTGAAATTGGAAATGCTTGCTTAGTATTCTGAAACTTGAACCGAACACGAGTCCCTTTATTGTTTGTTGGGGCTTAAGTTCAACCTTAATGCATGAAATTGTTGTGAATCCGTGTATAGCGTAGGCAAATATATCAATGTGAAAGATTTCGAGTGGTTTTTTCTTTCTATAGTGGGGATAAAATTATTGGGTGTATGCATAATTCAGCTAAATTTAAGAAATGTGATAGGTCGGGCAGTAAGGAAAGTGATAATAATTTATTAATTTTGTCAAATTAGGTTTTCTCCACATTAAATGAAGTCACTTCAGGGAGTTTTTTCAATACTGGGTAGCCATTGAATTGGGCTCTAGGTGAGCAATGACGTCTCCTATCGGGGCATCTGTACAGTCCAGGTGATGATTATGTTAATTCTCCATGCTTCAGTACCCTATGTTTTGTTTATATGCACCAATTTTATCTCCAAGAATGTGATTCTGAGTCTTTTGGCTTCAATATAAGGGCAAACCAGATGCATGGATTATTCAGGTAAATCTCTATTTCATTCGTTTTGTTGTTGTTACTATCTCAGTCTTACTTATGACTGCAGTTTTATGCTGGGCAGTCATTACATTAATTCTTACATATTATTATAATATATTTGAAATGCTAAGGCTAGATTCCGTGTTCAACGTTGCTGAAATAAATAGACTTCAAAGTGTAAATTGATGTTGATTCTTTTTCTTACATTATAAGAAGTGGATGCAGATTATTCTTAATTAAGTTCTTTTGTATGGCTATGAGGGAACTAAATAAATATTTTATAAAAAAATGGAAGATGGGATAGTGTCTTCAGATTATAAATTGGTAATTCTCCTAATTTCTTTCCTGGTCATTGATATGGCTTCAGGTTACTAAGATATGCATGTTTGTTTCAGGTTACTGATACTTGGTGTGATTCTATTGAAGTTGTGTTCTTGCACAAATGTAGCATGATGTGTGTATGTGTGCTTTTGATCTAAGAGCACTATTTAAGTGCACATTTGTATTCATGTGATTGTTTTGATGTTGGT
This sequence comes from Ballota nigra, assembly GCA_947034835.1. Taxonomy (NCBI): domain Eukaryota; kingdom Viridiplantae; phylum Streptophyta; class Magnoliopsida; order Lamiales; family Lamiaceae; genus Ballota; species Ballota nigra. The sequence continues at coordinate 18,777,006 of OX344730.1, forward strand.
GTGTAGTAGAGAAAAAAATGTGACTGCAACATGCTCATGGTCGACGGGCCTCCGTTTCAGTGTCCAATTAACATGCTATGAATAAACTGTGATAAGTGGCATGACATTGTCCCTTAATTGGCATGAAACATTATAGTGTGCGTAACCATTCATAAACTTGTGCCTAAACTGTTGCTATCTGTATGTCTGAGTTGATGCCTTGATGAAAGTGCAACATTTGTGGTGAGTAAAATTGATTGCATGCTATGTGATTAAAACTGTACGTACTCACACGATCACAAAATTACACCTAACTTTGTAACATATGAGCACAGTATACAGTTGACATAACTACAACCACACAAGTATGCATTAGATATTTTTTTACACATAATCTGTACCTAATGTTCATATCAGCAACAGCCACAACTGCAAATGCAGTCATTACATTCATTACACAGCTTTTGTGCGAGTACACGTGCATTTGCACACAGCAATGCATGTGCATCTCACTGTACAACCATTTAGTATTAATATGCTACTGACTCACTAATAATGCAATATGCAGAGCAACAGAGCATTCAGTCAGTAAATAAAAAAATATTTACTCATGCACATTTTATCACACGTACTCATCTGCACAACTTACTACTACACTGTCAATACATACATATTTTGACAATTTTTATACTGTAACAACACTATTATTTAGCTACATTAACGTCACTACATGGAACCAAGCACACTAGCTAAGTGTATATCATACAATATCATCTCATTGCAGTAGCTCAGATAAGAAGTGGATGCAGATTATTCTTTAATTGAGTTCTTTTGTATGCCTATGAAGGAACTAAATAAATATCTATAATATATCTAAAAGTGTCTTGCACTTGTAAATCATTTTTAGAGCATATTGTCCTTCATATTTTTTCGTTTGTACAAGTTTATCCTTGACCTTTTCCTTTTTTCTCCATTTACTTATCCCGAGTCCCGATCAGTCTTCTCTCTCCGCAACGGTAGAGCTCCCCCCTTTGAGATCACTCTCCCCATCTTCATTTTTAGACCATTCTCTACAAGCATTCCTAAAATCCCTCTCTTCAGAATTCACACAATAGCAAGAAATCATTTTCAACAATCAGGATTTCCTCACCACCCAAAAAGATATACACTTTCAATGAAACCTATATGCAAGAAAATTTGAACAAAAGAGAACCATAAAAAGGAAAATTTGGAAGAGATCAACAAGCCCTAGAAAATGAGGAGATAAATCGAAAAAAAAAAACACAGGAATAACAAGAAACATTACTATTGGCTTTGCTTATTTGTACAGTTCAAAAGGTATTGTTTTGTTTATTCATTCAATTCAAATGGGGCAATAGGATTTTCAATTTGTAATTGCTCTTCTTTTCTCTTTTGTAATGCTTAGATCATTCATATAGTTTCAATCTATACCAAGTAATACATCTCTTTGTTCAAACATTGTGATGATCAGATTGATGAAGAGGTTCTCCCAGAAGTAATTAAGATGAGATTTGATAGGACTGCTTACTGAATTTCTTCAAACCAGGGTTTAAAATGTGGTAAATTTATTTTTCCATTTCGTCCCTAATTTGCACAGGCATAACTACATTCTTTCAGATATTTTTTCTGTGTTATAGCCTATAGGTATAAAATCTCTAATCTATTGGTATATTTTATTTCCTTCTGTTTATTGTTGCATTTGTTCTATCATATATGGTTGTGCCATAATTATGTCATTTCATGTGTAGGTAATTGCGATGGATGTGTGTCATTCTCAGTGAATTGAATAAGAAATACTCCAGTACTTGAAATATATTGAGTATCTTGTCTGGAAGTAGCATTATATAGATTGTACTAAATATTCACTTAGATTATCAAAATTATGACCCGCTCTCTCTTAGGATTCAAGTATGATTAGATTCTTATCAGTTTTAATTCTTACTTAGGTTTGAGAAAGTATATTATTTGGTTAGTATTACAGATGAGAGCATTTGATATTGTTGCTTGCAAATAACCATATAAGACTAAACAAGAAGCCCGAACCATTAAACATAGTATCTATCCCATTTTAACATCTATTGACATACTTTTAGTCCCATGTATAATAGCTTCTTGGGGCCCTGTTTCATTACAAGCTTTACTTTTGAGTTGTATATTATCTTTAACTTGATTATATATTGGACATAAGTTTATTCAGTCTTAGGAAGGATAACTAAGAACCTGTTTTTTTTTTTTAACTTAGCTTAACGATTGAGTTGTTGATGCGCTATTGGATAAGATCTTTAGGAACTACAAAACATGGTGTAAACATTTGGATAAAAAACACAGCTTAAGGCGAATTGAAATATTTTTTCTGCAAACTTGAATAGTTGATCACTAGATTTTTTAAATGATACTTGTTAAATTAATAACGTGTCAATAATTGATTCATTCTCATCAATTTATGCAGTTGTTTCTGGAGATAGTTGCATTAGGTGTAAATAGAATTTGTAGAACTGTTTTGAGTTGTTTGTATCTGTGTGTTTTGATAATATTACTGTTTAGCAGGAAAAATATTTGCAATATGTTTAAGTTTAAGGGATGAAATGCCCTCTTTCTTATCTTCTTGGTGGATAATTTTTTAGGTAATATAGGTTAATACATAATGGGGTTGTTGCTATTTCTCAAACTCTTGAATAATAACGTTGAGAGGTTGTGATTTTTAGGAGAAATAGGTATGGTGCTAAATACATTTACCTATGTTATTGGGTAGCATAGTCGACTTCTATTAGAAATAATCATGTAAGTAGACTTAAGTTTTTTTACTATGCTTATGTAATAAAGTGAAACCTAAAGATGATGCGTTGATATTGAAATTCATAGTAAAATATGTGAATTGTTACGAGCATCATTTTTCTAATCTCTTTGGTTATGAAAAGTGAAGTAATTCTTTTATTGCTTATAATTTGAAATTGCAGGGTCCTATAGGTAAGACCACCACATTCTCTTTAATGGTGTAACTTTGATGGGGAAACTCTGGCTAGAGAGATGAAGGTGAGAATTGTATTAGGTATTGCAGTTTAGTGTAATAAGGTATTGTAGATTTTGTATTATATATTATCCTTCTAAGTTTGGAGCTTTGGAAATCATAATACAATTTCCTCGAATATAGCATTCAAAAATCAGAGGATACTTATTCACAACACAATAGCTTCCGTGAAGCTGGTTTGTGGATTATGTAATAATAACTGTTTGTGGGACCCAGGACATTTGTCATGCAATGCCAAAGCCTTATATGATCACCTTATTTAGACTTACTGTTTATTACAAAATAACTTTAGGAGCTTTCAGTTGATCTATACTTAATTCTTCAACAATTAGTATCAATGTGCTTGGTAGATTTTTTTTTAGCTCGAAGTTCAATACGATAAAATTAAATTATTTCTTACAAACTACTTGGGAAAAACGTGCAACGCACGTGGTAAAAACTAGTATATAATAAAGGCAAATTACTTAAACATCAAAACCGATTTATATTATTTTATGAGAAAAAAAATTAGTTTACATGAGATTTTGTCTGATGTTGCTTTGCATGAGACTTTGCCAAATAATTATTTGAAATGTCTGATCACAACATAAAAGCCCCAAATTTTTAAAACTGCAAGAATTTTTTGAAGCACAACAGGGACTAGATAAATGATCTTTTCAAGGCCAAGTTGGGATTGTCGTTGAGCACAAGTCCGAAATGTTACGATTTTAGAATTTCCTATACACAATTTGTTTTTATTTTTTACAAATTTATCACTCATAGTTTGTCTTAGTGTAATTGTTGTGATCATATCTATTTCGAGCTTAAGATGATCATTGGAATGTTGTTTAAGAGGTGTGTCTCGAACACTGCACGAACAGAAGTAAGTACGAAACGAATTCGTAAGAAAAACCGAGTCAAGGAAAATCTTTTTCCCGCAAGACTGAATACGCCCTGTATAGTGCTTACGGTATCGTGCGTATGAGTCTCCAAAGGTAAAACGGTTTAACAGTTTACACCGGCAGCACCACCGTGTATAAACTCTCGGCGAACAAAATCGAAATTTTGAACTGAACGAAATAGGTATATTGCGAAAGGTTTTCTAAACTCTAAGATTCGTAGGCTGAAAAGGTGAGTACGAAAGTCTGGATATGAAGGGGTATATATAGGCGGAAATCTGCACTGCAGATGAGGATGATCGGTTGAGAAAATCGTGGACTAACCACGAATTTAGTGGATAAAGACTTATCTCTTTCTTGGGAAGCAAGAACGGAAAATTCCAGAAGCTTCGTAGGAATATTCCTTCGAATATTCCAATCGAAATCAAATTCGAATTCTGGAGTATATTAATCATGTTAGTGGGCCGACCCAAATCTGATGGGCCACCCAAACCGGTTTGGCCCAAAAAGGTATTGGGTTTTTTCACATTTTTAGTACTCTAAAAATATAGGTAGGCCTCAAAGCCCAATTGTCAAGAACCAAGAACCACGACCCACGGACCCGGGCGGGGCCGACCGCGCGCGCGTGTGTGTGGTCCATGGTTAGGGTCCCCATGTACCAAGTTGAAGAACATGAACACTTTCTTTCTTATATACAAGGAACACTTCTTGTAATTATTCTATGTGGGATGAAACTCAATTTTTCCTTCTCATGAAATTATTCAACACAAGTGAATGATCATCCAACTTCCCAAATTAATTTCTCACTCACCGGAAATCGATTTTGAGATATTAAATATATCACGCTCATCTACTCCGCGAGTAGAACAACCTCGTTAATTTTGTTTTCCAAAAAATTAACGTTTTCATTCCTAAAAAAAATAGTCAAAGTCAGGGTATAAGCCCTTTTATTTAACCAATTTCCAACATGGAAGAGCTCCCGAGGTCGTCAACCAACCTCTTGAAAGATATACGAGAACGGTAACAGCCATAACAATATGGAATGCCCGACCTCGGCCACATTCTCGGGAGCCTTTTTTTGGACTCTCGGGCCGCTGCCGACCTCAATCAAGGCCAAGGAGGCCGGCTCGTCCATAACGCGAAGGAAGCTGACCTCTGTAGTTAATAGGAGGTTGGGTCTCCTCCCCAATAAGTGAGGATTCCGACCTACCATACATCCGACCTCCAACCCGAGTGAGTCGATGGTCGGATCGATCACACTGCAGCAAGACCCCACCTCTCGAACTCTGGAGATTCGAAGATCACGTAATCAAATCAGACAAGATCCTACCAAATAAGGCAAAGAGCCGCCCCCGCACACAAGGACGGGGAGAATATTCTCCACAAATAAGGAAAACGTTCAGAAGATCTCCACACTGAGCCACATGGCAGAATGCAATAGGCTCAACCTCTGCGACAAAGGACGGACGGGCACCAGCACTGAATCAGGGAGTTTTTAGCATTAAGTAATGGACCCCACCGAGGTCGAAAATGACCTTTATACCCCTCTGTGTAAACCCTATAAATAGGGCAACCTATGTTCAAAGAACACAAGTTACATCAATTCAAAATACACACACATTAAGTCCAGGGCATAAAACCCCTAGTAAATCCTCTCTTCTTTATTGCTTTCTTGCATTCATTGAAGCATAATTAACTCACAATGATGAACACTCGTATCTCCATTCATGCATTCAATGTTCCATTAATTTATTCTCTTTTGATGTTTTAGTCTAATTCCTACCATATTCTCGCATAATCTCCAGCCCCGATTTTAGGCTAACAACAGTAATGAAAAGGCCTGGGAGTATTTTTGTTCATTTCAAAACAAAGATCTGCATACACAACAGGGCAGGAGGTGCATGCCCTTGGTCATATGATACATCATTTAATGCTATAGCTATATTACATTTTCCTTTTTCTTTTGCAACATAAACAAAAGTACGACAGGTGCCCCTCAATGTCATTTATTCTATGGGAACGGATCCACTTTATTTTTGTTTTCCCTAAATTTCTTCACGTTGGTCACATTTATGCCGGATCATTATAATGTATGGATCAAAACATATCAATCAAAGTCTTCCTTTTACTAATCAAAACCAACATTTACATTTTTTAATAGTTTACTAGTGATCTTTCTACCTGTGTTTTGCATGGAAGTTATTTTTACAATTTTTTTATTATAATAATTAATTAAATTTTAATGATAAATATTTTAGTAATTTTTATTTTACGTTATAACTAAACTTAGAACATTTTTTATAACAAAATCATTAACATTATAACAATTTTTAACTAAGTACACACACACACATATATATATTATGGAAAAAAAATTATTGCTTCATTAAAACAAATTCTCTTAAATTTTTACATAAGAAAAAAATGTTTGAACAATTTACATTTTTTTTACATTAAATTAATTATTACTTTCAACATACATATAATTTTTAAGCGACACAGAATACAACAAATAATATTATATTAATGACATGCAAAACATATGTGATACATTAATATCCCATTATTTTTGTTACTAAAAGCTTCTACAAATTAGTGTGTATTTAAAAAGGAGTGCGCTTATATAAACCCCGAAATTCCTAAACATACCCTAAAATATTTTTAAACTAAAATACACATATGTTAAATGACAATATTACCATCAACTTATAGTATTCGTTAACCCCTTTCAACTAAATCTTACCAGATTTATGCACACATTATACTCATATTTGGCCTTCAATCCTCATGTCATTTTGCTAAAAAAATTAATTTTGAACACGTCATTTGCTCTAAGAAAACCTAAATGTAAGGTTAATGGTAGAGTCACAGTCTATTGCATATTTGTGTTTGTCGTGCTGCTGCTTCTGGTCTGGCAAAAATTGTTTGCTTTATTTTTTTCTCTTTCCTCTGGCTGCAAAAGTTCTTATCCAAACGTTGTCTGCACATTTAACTATTAATTGAAAAATTAACATAATTTTTTTGGTTTAATAAAAAAACTTGAGTCCTAGATTTTGATGCAAAAATGTGATTAGAATGGAAAGGGGTGTTATTTTTAGTTTAATTTTACAAAGAGAGGATATAATTGTCAAAACTGGGGTTTGTTCAATAAATTCTTAATAATTTAATTATTTTACTCAATCCACATTAACATATTCTTTTTTTATACTTCTTAAAAATAATTTAATCATTTTTTAAGAAATGCATAACTTCTAATATATTTATACCAAACTTTAGTAAGATAATGCATGAGACGATTCGTGTCAACAATAAAACTTATTACATAATAAATCGAGAACAATATTTTCAGTTCTAACCTACTCCAATATAGTAAAACCCAATTTAGAACCGAAATATTTTACACACCTGACATATCCAAAGAATATAAATCTCATCATACAACGTTTAAATTCAGTATTATTTCATTTCACATAAAAATCACGTTTTCTCTAGCATTCACATATTCTATTTTTTTTTCCTTCAATATCATATTCAAAATGATCAATTTGATTTCAGTAGAAAGATTTGGAGAAGGACTGACTTGGACGCAATATACTAGCTATACTAGTTGCTACCCCACAAGCGTATGTGTTCCTTGTAGTATCGGCAAGTATAGGGACCAAGTAATATCAAACCCAAGGGAAGGTATGTATGCGAATAAAGCCCTGGAGATCTACGCGTCGTAGTTAATATGAGTGTATGTCCAGTTTCAGGAATTATATTAATCTACTCTATATGCTATTACTATTAATGCAATTAGCGAAAGTAAACGATTAACTAAGGTTTTACTAAGATATGAGATGGTGATGCTCAAGATAGGAATCCCTACGTATACTAACTGAGTTGGTACAATAACTAAAATAATTGTGATGTGCAAGTAATAATCCTAAGTGTACTAAAACTAGGCAATCGACTTCCCTAATCTAGCACAAGATTGAAAGACTAAAAGCTCAAGAATTAACCATAATACTTCGTCATATCAATCTACTTCACGAACCCACTAAACAAGTTATATGGATTGTGCTTAATTAATGAGACCCTAATTTAACTAAGGTGATGCGGTCGTCCTCCCTAGATAAACCGGTAGATGATAAACCCCTTCTAAAACCCTTTTCTTAAGCCTATTAGTTATTAAAGAGTGATAAGGTCGTCCTCTCTCTAACAATTTTCGTACTCAATTCCAAGATAATTCTATGGTTTATTTTAAGAATTCAATTAATTAAGAGAACTAGCACTAAACATCACGAATTATCCTAATTATGTACCAACATCCTTCTTCTACGAGTTCATCATACCTCAAGCATGCAAGGGTTCTAGACTAACATGGTGGATACGAAAACAAAAGCAATTGGACGAACAATAAACATAAACATGATAAATTTAGTTGAAGAACAATAAACCAAGGTCTCAAAAACAACAAATCAAGAACAATAAATTTAGTTGAAGAACATAAACTAGGGTTAAAACAATAAATCAAGGTCTCAAACACGAATCTCAATTAATAATAAAAACTAGGTCTGAAAGTATTGAGCGTTGAAGAAAGAAATAACGAAAAAAATCTCTGATCTATGAATTCGTAGTTCAAAAACCTCGATTACACATGCAAAACCTCTTGCTAAACTCTCCCAAGCTCCTCTCTATCAAATTTTCTCTTTAAGTATGAAGTGGTATCCAAAAACGTACTCGGGATGGTATATATAGGCATGGGCCGATTAAAAACGTCATGGGCAAAAAAATCCCGCAAAACGCTCAACTTGAGCACGTACTCGAGCGCTTAGTGCTCGAGTGATTGCACTCGAGCACTTAAAACTTACAGAACGCAAACCGCTCTAGCTCTCTTTACTCGAGCACTTAGTGCTCGAGGGATGCTTGCTCGAGTGCTCTCCTCTTACAGAATCATAGGTGCTCGACCTCATATGCTCAAGCACTTAGTGCTCGACTTGAATCAACTCGAGCACCCTACTCGAGTGCTTGAGCACTTCGTGCTCGAGTCTTCTTGCTTGAGCACCTCCAAGTGACATTTTTACTTGCTCAAACTAATACTTTTCGTATTTCTTCAATACCTTCCCATCCGGGCATCCGTTTGAGTCGATTCAAAGTCCTACGAACTCCATTTTTCGCCCTCTATCCATCTATGAGCATCAAAGAGGCAAATTCGTTAGTTCATGAAAATAGTACTCAATTGACTCTAAATTCATCGAAATCACTCAAAACGCGGGCAAATCGAGCTATAAATCATAACAATTTCACGCCTAATCAAGGACTTAAATTGTCTACATATGATCCAATAAAGAAATTCATCATTGATCAAATAAAAAGTAATAAAATATAATATATATAATAAAAAGAACAAAAGACCATCACATTAATATTCTAGGGTAAAGTAAGTTTTTAGTCCTTTAACTTTACCTAACTTTAATTTCAATCCTCTTAACTTTAAAATTTAAAATTAGTCATTTAATACACATTTATTTTGATTTTGTTCCATAATACCTACTATCACAGGTAATCTTTAGATTGCAAGTGATGCAAAATTTTCCTATTAATTATTTTTTTTAAAAAGACATGTTAAAACTGAAGAAAAAAATCTTCAATTTTTTTAATTGATGCTTAAAAAAACCTAAAAAAAATCAACTAAAATTTAAAAAATACTAATTTTTGAAAATAAAAATTTGATAATTATTAAAATAAATTAACTGGTTTTTTTAAAATAAATTTAAGAACAATTAAATTATAAAAACAAAGTATTATATGAAAATAGTTCATGATAAATTTATCATAAAACAATTTTAAAGTATCAATTATTTAATTAGGAGTATCAATAATCTCATCAAGAATATTATTATTCTGGGTCGGTATTATATTTTAATTGTTGTAAATTTTCTTGAATCCAGATTAATGATACTCCTGATGAACTTTTTGATATTACTGGGCAAACGTTCGATACTTTGAAACGGTCTACTTTTTAAACCATTTTGTAATTATTCCATAGTAATAAAATCAATGTTATTTGTAAATTTATAAAAATATCTACTTTATATTAGCAATAGTATCAAACACACAAATAAAATTAAACAATACAAAAAGTACATATGGTTATAATAAAAAAAATCACCACACTCAATTCATATAATCGGTCAGTGAATTATTTCTAAAGCTTAACATCGACATAAAATATAAATTTCCATACAATAACAAAATACTATATTCATCTTGAAATTGAGTAACACAGATAAAAAAACCAACAATGTGACTTAATTAAAAATATCAACATGAAGTACTCAACTTAGGCACATAAAAAATGAAAATTATCCGTGCTCCGACATTAATACCATTATACTTCTTAAAAATAATTATATCATTACACAATCAACCTTTTCTAACAAATTTATCACTTCAGGATTATATTCTTCACTTGAGTGACAGACTAATCAGCTTAGTAAGATTCGGTTTGTACCCAGAGGTGTTTCTTTAGTGCTTTAGAATTGAATTCAAATATTCAACCTTGAATGAATTCAGTTGAATTTCCACTCAACTAAATACATGTAAAGTAAAGATCTATCTTATATTGACCAAGTCAGTGACATCAATCGTTTCAAGGTTTTGAGATTCAATTCAAAACAAACATTGTCCAACATTCAATTTTTATTACACTTTTGTACAAAAACGTTAATCATTTTTTTAATTCTGCTAAGTTTGACAAAAAATTAATTTATTAATTATTTAATTGATTTTGAAAATATATAATTAGTACTACAGAAATAGGGAATAATTTTTAACGGAAGTGTTGCTTGTTATACTGAAAAAATCTATGATAATCAGTTCATATCAAATAAAATAGATCATTCAATATTAACTTTTTATTGGAATATTTAGTAACACATATTCTTATTGTAACAATTCAAATCATAATATGAGTATGCATAGAATGAAACTCGTTCATACATAAACTATGCAATATTTTAAATAGAACAATTCATATTCTTTAGTATAACCAATAAAATTAAATTTTATTAAATAATTAATACTTTTCGTACACTTTAACTCATACTCTTTAAAAATAACTTGTACCTTTCGAAACTAATACCCTATGTATACCCTTTAAATTCACTCTATACTTTGTCATTTAATATTTATGCATGAAGTAGGACAAAATGATATGTTACCTAAATTTTATGGGATGTGGAGGGTAAAATATGATTCAAATCTTTCCTTGTTATCTAAATTAATATAAAGATTTTTTTTTAGATAAAATATAAACAAAAAATATATTAAAATAAAAAACTTCTAAAAATGGTAAAATTTAAAACTTACATGAAGAAATTTTTTTCACTAATTTAATGGGATGTGCAATGGGGTGCCATATGATTCTTTTATTTTTGAGTGATTATAAGGTCATCCAAGTGCATACTATGCACTTGAATTTTAATATCTAATTATAATATTTGACCCAGTTAATGAACATACTAAAATTTGTGTGTCTATCACCTGTGCAGAGATCACGATTGTTCTCTGCTATTTCCAGTTGTGCAACGAGGATTACCAGTGGTGGCGGAGATCGTATCTCACGTATGGATCGTGTGCACTCTACCTCTTCCTCCTTTTGAATTTTGTAGATGGAAAAGAAATTTAAAATTAAATTTTATTGGCCAAATAAATTTGTGTTGTTGAGTAATTCTTGTGGTATTAGTGATTAAGTCTTGGGGTACTACTCAATAATTCTTAGGGATATCACTGCAATGTATTGTTGAGTAATTCTTGGAAAATTGTGATTATAACTTGGGTAATTGTTGAGTAATCCTTGGGGTATTGGTGATTATAATTTGGGGTATTGGTGATTAAGTCTTGGGGTATTGGTGATATAACTTGGAGTATTGGTAAGAAGCATGTGCGACCCATTTGCGACCTGGTTTGTTACCAGGCCCGCAAAAAATCAGCAGCCCACGCTTCGCTACCGGAAGTCATTTTCATATTTATTTATTTTAGTATAATCATTTATATTTTTTTATATTTTATGTTTTATAAATGTCACAATTTTTTTCACATAGCATGCTAACAGATGAGCAACTTATCACGAAAAAGTTAACACTTTCAAAAATCGTAGTTATCTCCAAATATGTCTGATAAGTTCTTTGAAATCCATCAAATTTTCCTTCGGCCTCTGCAGCGAAAAAATAACAATATGGGCCCTCCTAAACCAACACCCACACCAGGAGGTTTCCAGATCGCGCTTCTGCCAATCCCCTTTAAATCTCTAATGCATTTTTCATATCTTTGACGAATGTGTTCGAATCTCTTAAAAATATATTGGAATTTGTAACGCCCCGAACCCAATATATATTAATTATATCGAATTCGAAGTGTTATTGTGATCAAAAGTCCGAATTATAAAATTTTTGAAGGAAATATAATGGAAATGAGAGATGATGAGTTTTTATGCAGCGGAAGAAATGCATAGAATAATTCTAATGTGTATCTCTCACACATATATGTGTACATAAGGCATAGTATTAACAGAATGTTTTATTTAAGTGGGGAACTCCGTGTCGTCTCTATTACTGTCCTTGCTCCACGAAATCATAATCTGCAAGGGGTTTAGGGAAAAAGGGGCGTGAGAATTGAATTCTCACATATGGGTGATTTGCAACATCATGGGATTGGTAAATCCGAAATATATTAAATTATACTCATTAATAAAGTGTTTATTTTATTTAATCAGTTGACATATAAAGATTATAAAGTTTAAACGGCATTTAAGCATATTTCGCATAATATAATTGAAATGGCACAAGTTGGTTCACATTAGGGCAAAGCCCAAAGTCATATCACATATTATCACAAACTGACAAACCATAAACGTACAATCATTCCACTTCCAACAAAGTTACTCTTTTCAACTCCAACAAATCAACAAAGTTACTCTTTTCAACTCCAACAAAACTTACTTCATCCAACCACACAAGCTCACATCATCCAACCTTATAACATCCCTCAAAATAAGCAAGTATCAATGGCCTTCTTCCCAGTGCGTCAAACGACAGCTGACCGGGGACCAGATCTACTTGCTCAACAACCTTGATTCCGAGGGCGTCCCCGACAGCTGCCCCGGAGGTCGGATTTAAAACTCGATCCCGACTCCGTACATACTGACTCTCCACAAAACTGACTCAATAAACTTTACAAAGAATAATACTTGACTGATAACCGAATTGATTCATGCTCACGTAAGGTGTTTACTCATGCAGTGATGATCGATTCACAAAACAACAGGCTAATATATAACATATGTAGTTATATCACATAATCCAAACAATTATATAGATAGGTGTTACATTTATGTTGGATTAGATATTTTTGATTTGATTTAGTCGAGTTCAGAAAATACCGGCACGACGTTATTAATAGCAGATCAATCAACGGATCATCACCCACCTGATTGTTTCGAGTCCCGAGAATGATGTGTAGGCAGAGGGTCGAAAACCTCGTGCGCGTTCCATCTAGTACCGAATCCTAGTAGGAAGATATTTAATTAAAAGTTGACCTTTGAAAACGTTTAGGAAAACTTGAGAGTTTGTGTTACGAGAATCGAGAAAGTTGTGGTCTTATAAACTCAAAAAGGACTTGCTTAAGGGTCACACCCTATTTTGGTAAGTACACTACTTCTAAAAAGGTGAGTGTATTTACTAGTATACTTGTGGTATGACTATCTCGATTACTACAAAAACAATCTTTTGATAAGTACACCCCTTTTTAAGAGGAGGTGTATTAGGGGGGTGTATTTACTAAAAGCAGTAGTGTAACAGGGGGGGTGTATTTACTGAAAGCAGTGGTGTAACAGGGGGAGTGTATTTACTGAAAGCAGTGGTGTAACATGACGGTGTATTTACTGATTTCTGTGGTGTAATAGGGGGGTGTATTTACTGAATTTAGGGGTGTCTTTAATAAAGGCCCTTTAAGGAAAAATATAATTATTAAACTTGGAAATACTTAGAAAAATATTAATAAAATTAAAGAAAAGGGTTTTCTTTCTTAAAAATTCTATTTCTCATTTTAAAAGAAATCTTGAATATAATTAATCATTTTTATAAATAAATTTCCTTTAATAAAACTTATTAATAAACTTAGACTTTCTAAGAAGTTTATAAAAAGTACTTTTCTTTCTAATATTAATAACACTTCTAAAATTTATTTGTACTACTTCTAAAACAAAGGGATCATATTAATTTTCCCAAAAATACTCTTTTTCATTTGTTTACTTAGTTGGATATTAAACGACTTATCTTTTCGTTTCTAATTTTCTAAGAGTCGCACAAGGGGAAGACGAGTTTCCCTTTGTCTCCAAAAACTCAACTAATACAAAAACACCAAACAACTATTTCAACGATACTAAACAACAAACCCAATACTACCAAATCTAACAACTAACACTATATAATAATTTCAATAATACTAATCCATCAATAATACTAACCAACTAAAACAGTACTACTAATTAGTTAATTCAATAATACCAAACAATCTAGCCAATAGTACTAATCAATTAATTCAACAGCAGCTAATCAAAACAGTAGGAACATCCCAACAACAACAAAGTCCATCTACAAGCTCACAGGCTTCAAAACAGTTATCTTAAAACTTACAACGACTCAACGGGATTCAACTAAAATCCTAATCCAACTATTACGAGAAATAGAAAGGTAGCAATTCTTACGAGTCCCAAATCGGGCAGCCTAACGGCGTAGCTTGAAGGCTCGTCGGGTAAATTCGAGCAGCCTAACTGCGTTGTAAAATGATTCGGTAATTCGTCGGATATTTTGGACAGCCTAACGGCGTCGTTCGGGGATTCGGAAAAATGAATTGGGCAGCCTAACGGCGTCGGTTGGAATTTCCAGAAATTCGGCAACAGCAACCGGTTCAACGGCGTCATATCGATCGGAAAATTAAACGAATAAGGTTTAGGATCGATCGGAATTAAATATCTTAAGGATAGAAATTGAAAGAGGGCTTTTGTAATTATCTTACCGGAAAAGAAAAGAGGAGGCGGCGCGGCTGTACGGCGGCTCTTGGCTGAGGCACGGCCGCGGTCGCTGGGCAAAGGAGAGGCGTCGCGTCGTACGGCGGAGAGAGGGAAAGCGATGAGCGGCGCTCGGCGGAGAGAGGCGTCGCGACGGCTGGGCTAGCGGCGCTTCGCCAGAACCGAGAGCGGAGGCGGCGCGACGGCGCTGGAGTGCGACGGCCGTGCTGAAACCGAGAGGCGAGACGCACGGCGACGGCTTCGCGGTGGCGCGAGCGCCGCTGATTCGTGGTGGCGCTACGGCGGCCCTGCTTCACGAGCGAGATGCGTCGCGTCGCGACGGGGAGAAGGAAAGTCGGCGGTCGCGGCGGCCGTTCACCGTGAAGGGGAGGAAGGGCGGCGGTCGGAGCTCGGCGGCGCTTCGAGGTAGACGACGGCGCTTCGAGGCGGCGGCAGCGTCGATCGGCGGTGCGACGCTGGTTGCGGAAGAGTGGCGTCGCGCGACTAAGGAGAGGAAGGACACGGCGTTTGGCTCTGCGTCTGGAGGAGGACAGAGGCGGTGCTCGCCGGCTTGGAGGGAGAGAGAAAGCTACAAACTGAAAGTGAAATTTGGGATTGATTTTTGGGAGAAAGAGGCGTACGCGTTTTTGATGAAGTAGAGAGAGAGAAGTGAAATTTTGGAAATTGATTTGGGCATTTCTAAAATGATACGCGAGGAAGGAGCCGGATTTTATAAGGAAATATCTTTAATTAAAAAATTAAGTAAGAAAGAAATAATTTATGTGGGTGAGATAATTCTTTTAATTAATTTAATTAAAAAGAAAGTAAATTATGTGGTTAGGGTTTAATCCCCTTTAATTCTGATATTTTCGATCCCACTAGATACGATTTAGGGATCGTTTGGCTCACGAGTTAAATCCCGATTTGAAAATTAATACAGTTTTAAGATTCGAATAATATTTTATTGTATTTTAATTATTCTCAATAAATTAAACGGATCGAAATCCTAATTTTTAATCTTTGAATATTTAATTTCTCGTAGTCCTTTATTCGTTTTGAAAGATTCGATTCTTTCGACGAATTTAGGAATTTGTAAAAAGGTATATATTTAGATTACACAAAAGCACACAAAATAATAAAATAAAAAGAATCAAAGATAATAAAATAAAATAAGGGCTCTAGGAGTATAAAAGGTATAAAACGGGACGGGGTATTACAGAATTTTTTTTCATCAATATAACTTGAATTTACATCTATATATGTGTGTGTGTGTGGGTGTGTGTTATAATATATAGAGTTAGTAAAATTTACAAATTCATGCTAGCTCCTATTATATATTTATAGATAGATAAATGAGATCTATGGTGAGTATTTTCAGGGAAATGTATATAAGTATTAAATGTAGTACAAAATTATAATTTTAAAGTGGGTATGTTTAGTAAAAAAATATAAATAAGGAGGGTGGAGTTAGTAAAATAGTGCATGTAGATAGTTGTGAAAGTAACTTATTGATGACTCGATATTTAGTCCAAGGACTGAGTAATCTGAGGACCAAAGTTGCGCTCAATTATATATTTATCTATAATTTATATATTAACGTTTTGACTAAATTATTAACCAAAGTATATTTATATGCACTTGGATTTAAAAAAGAATCTCAAATAGAAATTAATAATATCCTAAGAAGTAATCATTAATACTCCAAAAAATAATCAGTTATACCTGAAAAAAAAAAAAATACCCCAACTGAAAAATAATATACAATTTGGGGGGATAGTGTGTGTTAAAAAAAAAAATCAAATTTTAAGTCAAAATTGAGCTTAAAATCCAAATGCATGTTAGAATTTGTACAAAATTTATTAGATTTTGGGGTAACACAAAATATTCTATAAATATTATATGTTATCCAAAAAAAAATTATACTACATATTAAATATAAAAATCTCGAGATTACATGTAATACGTATCAACAATCAATATTTTATAGAAATGGTGAATATTAATATAATATTTACCATGAATGTTATTCAGATTATAGTTTATCAATCATTATAACATGCTTACTAATAAATATCTTTTAACAAAAATATCTTTCAAATAATATTTTGTATTAATAATAAGAAAATTGTAGATGAAATTGTGATATTATATATTCTTTTAATACGTCAATGATTTCAATTAACATAAGAATTCATATGTAAAAATTAAGTCATTCCTTATTAATAAACTCTAACATAAATTAACTGATCAATCTATTTAGAAAAGGTAATCTTAAATATATAGTAAAAGAATTATGATATCTATACAATACTCCCCTTCAATTCAAGAGTACGTAGAAAGTGAACTTGATTCATATATGTATCATTGAAAGATATTACGTGTTTTCACTAAAAGAGTATTGTAGTTTTTTGCACTGAAGATTAATAATTGTTATTACTGAAGAGTCTTAGTTTATTTATTTTCAGTAAATAACTAATACTCATCAGTGAAAACAACTAACACCCTTCAGTGAATACAGTTAATACTTTTTAGTGAAAATAACTAAGACTCTTTGATGATTCATACATGAACCATTTTCACTTTATACTTTGCCTCAATTAAAAAATAGTGATGTTTTAATATTTATATATTGTCGAGATTAAGAATGAGGGTATGTTGAAAAATATACTCTCATTGTTTATTGAGGATTTTATCACATTCTTTAATTGTAACTCATAATAGTTTATTAAAGATAAATTGAAATATGATTGATTTTTTAGGGCGATTAAGATAAGCAATATTGTGAATCTGGAAAATAGAAAATTATGGTTCATATGAAATTAAACAACATTCTTATATATTGAAAATCATAGGAGCATTAATAGAGTTGATTGATGTACTAATTGTGGGTTGAATATTTAATGTTATATTATCACCTCAATTTAAGGTTAATGTATTTTATTATTTCATTAATTTAGCGCATAACTAATGGGAATAGATATTGAATAAATATATATGAACTAAGTTAAACTTCAAATAAAATTTAAAATGGAGATAATTAAGAATCATAAAAAAAAAAACCCTTAATAGACCCTAAATCAGAAGAAAGTAATGAGAATTGTCTCATGCCTTAGTTGTGGTTTTCATATATAATAAATAAATAAAAAAACCTAGAATTATAGGTCTAACAAAATGCATCTGTGAATCCCTATTTAAAAATTCAAATATAATAAAACTCCATGTGTAGTACCTCATTAATAGTAAGAATTGAAAAATTAATTTATGATGACCGAATTTTAGGAAAATTGTAACTGTTGAAGGTATTTTAATTACATAAATAATTTTATACAACGTTTATCCTCTATATTATGCATTATAATGATACACAAAATTTTAAAATCAAAATTTTAAATATCTAACCGTGGAATTGATTCCTTAATCCAACGAGTTATTAATTATTTGTATTCAACATTACACTAATTGCTCCTTAATTAAAGGAGTTGTTACGGGTTTATATAATAAATTCAGGGAATGCTTTAAACAATAATATTGACCAAATAATAAAAATGAATAGTAAAAAAAACATTTCATCCGTATAATATCTCACCAATAAATATTCATTAAATTTCAGAAGTTATAGATTATGGTTATTAGTATTAGTGTACTCTATTCTATGTGTTACATTTATATAAATTAAGTACGGATGAATATGTAGTTAAAGAAAATTATAGTAACATTTATACTAATTAAAATTAAATGTTTAAATTTAAATTCAAACCATTTAAAGAACATTAAGAAAAAAAACTTATTAATTTATTAGGATTCATTCATAAAAATTAATTTAGGGGGCGCTTGGTTAGCAATTCTTCAATGGTAATGGTAATGGGAATGAAAATTTATTTCCATCTATACCCTCATAAGAAAAATGATATGTTAGAGGAAGAAATGTTTCAATGGTGACATCATTGCTAGTGTCATGCCCCAATTTTGGAATAGAAGTTGACAACAAATGGTTGTTGATGGAGGAATGTGGGAGTGATTGAGGAGGATGATTGTAGGAAGAGAATAGGGTAATCAAAATGGAGTAGTGATTACCTTATTTAGGAGGAGAGGTAGTGATTTTGTGCTCATCAACCATGCTAATTACACTAATTTTCAATTTCATTCCTATTACCATTGAAGAGTTGTTAACCAATCTTAAGTTGAATGCAAATTAAATACTTATCAGCATTTATTAAGAATAATAGTAAGATCTCAACATAATTCACAAAGGATCGTTGAAAATAATAAAGAACAAATGTATAATATATAACTCTACTGAATTGCTTTTACATTGGAAAAAGAAAAGGGAACAGTACACATAAAACTTATAACCTAACCCATACAAACAAAATTGTATACAAAAATGCAATTATTATTTGATAAAAAAACCGTAGACGATCAAGCCCCGCCATATCTTGTCGACAATATATTCATTGCTTCGAAGAATACGATTGTGGGGAAAAAAACTCGAAACCTACAAAACACGGAGTGTTATATACAAAATATCTAAATATTTATTATAAAGAAAATCTAAAACAACTATAGTCAATATTAAATGAATGAATAGATCGTAAAACATTATCTTACATAAATATGTCGAACAACCTTAAAAAAAATGAATTACAATTAAAAATTTCAATCATAGTGAAGATTGAATAATAGAAGAGTAAAATGTGAAATCAACAAAATGTAAAAAAATAATTTACATATTACAATACAAATACAACATGTTAAATATTAACATCAACGTACCTATTTAATTGTACCAAAAACAAAATTAAGTAGGAAGTGAGAATTGAGAATTATAATGAGTTTAGAATATGAGAATAAAATTTATAATACTACTAAAGAAGAAGTATGCACATGCTGATGTGTCATGCTTATATGAATTTAAATCCTTCTTTCAACCATTCAATTATCTTCATTTATAGATTCTAATTTTCTTATTCATTTTCATATATATGGTATATCTGTAACGCCCCGAATCCAGAATATATTAATTATATCGGATTCGAAGTATTATTGTGATCAAAAGTCCGAACTATAAAATTTTTGAAGGAAAAATAACGGAAATGAGATATGATGAGTTTTATGCAGCGGAAGAAATGAATAGATATAATTTTAATATGTATAACACATACATATATGTGTACATAAAACATAGTATTAACAGTAATGTTTTATTTAAGTGGAGAACTCCGTGTCGTCTCTATTACTGTCCTTGCTCCACGAAATCATAATCTGCAAGGGTTGTAGAAAATGGGGCGTGAGATTTGAATTCTCACGTATGGGTGATTTGCAACGTCATGGGATTGGTAAATCCGAAATATATTAAGTTATACTCGTTGATAAAGTGTTTATTCCATTTAATCAGTTCACCTGTAAACAAAATTACAAAATTTCATAGAAGAAACAGTTCATATAATGATTCATCGGCATTAAGCATATTTCACATAATATAATTGAAATAACACAAGTTGATTCACATTAAGGCAGAGCCCAAAGCATATTCACGTATTGTCACAAACTGTCAACCATATTCGTACGACCATTCCACTTCCAACAAAGTTACCCTTTTCAACTACAACCAAAACTTACTTCATCCAACCACAACATCCCTCATAAGATAAGCAAACATCAATGGTCTTATTCCCAGTGCGCACGTAGACAGCTGACCGGGGACCAGATCTGTTTGATCAACAACCTTCATTCAGAGGGCGTCCCCGACAGCTCCCCGGAGGTCGGATTTAAAACTCGATTCTAACTATGTACTTACTGACTTTCCATAAAACTGACTCAACAAACTTCACAGAGAAAAATACTCGATTGACAACAGAAACTGATTCATGCTCACATAAGGTACTCACTCATGCAATGGTGATCGATTTATAGGACAACAGGCATTATATATCATATATAGTTATATCACGTAATTCAAACAGTTATATAATAGGTGTTACATTTATGTTGGATTAATTGTTTTAGATTGATTTAGTCGAGTTCAGAAAATACCGGCACAACGTTATTATTAGCAGATCAAGTCAACAGATCATCACCCACATGATCGTTCCGAGTCCCGGGAATGATGTGTAGGCAGACGGTCAAGTCCTCCGTGCGTGTCCCGAATAGTACAGAATCCTAATAGGGAGTAATCCGATTAAAAGATCGACTTTTGAATTTGAAAAGCTTAAGAGTTTGTATCTCGAGGATTGGGTAGATTTTTGCCTTGAGAAAACTATAAAAAACTAAGGTTTTCAAGGTTGATTTCTATTTGATAAGTACACCCCTTTTTAAGAGGAGGTGTATTGGGGGGTGTATTTACTAAATTTTGTGGTGTCCTTAACAAAAGCCTTTTATAAAATTAACAGTATATTCATAAAAATTATTATTCTTGGAAATACTTAAAAGAAAAAGAATAATTACTTAAGAGTATTAATAAGAAATAAAGAAAAGGTTTTCTTTCTAAGATTTCTATTTCTCATTTCAAAAGAATTTTTGAATATAAAAATTCATATTTTATAAATAAAACTCCCTTATTAAACTTATTAATAGACTTTATCTTGTGTTCCTTTTTATAAACTTGACTAATATGATATTACTTCCGAAACTTAACCGTACTACTACTATTTCGAAATAAACAGAAAACTGAAACCTTAGAGAAAAATGAAGAAAACCACAACATACTAATCCACTAATCCAAAAACACCAATCAACTATTTCAACGATACTAAACAGCTTAATTCAATAATACTAATTCAGCCATTTCCAATAATACTAAACAGTCCATTCAACCATACTAATCAATAAAACCAATAACACCAAACAAGCTCAATCTAAACAACTCAAGAGGGATAAACGGTACAACCGTGAGGAATTTAACTACATCAAAACTCCATCCATTAATCTTACTGTCCCTAAGCTAACCCAAAATTCACAAAGCTCTCAACAGGGAATCTAGGATTAAAACAACGAAAGACAAGAGGAAATAGGAAGCTAGCAATTCTTACTAGTTCCGAATTGGGCAGCCTAACAGCGTCCGTTTAAATATTCGTTGGATAAATTGAGCAGCGTAACGACGTCTATTTCGATTCCTCCGAAAATAAAACGGGCAGCAGTTTGTGGCTTCATCGGAAAGGATGAAGGAGGCGATGACATCTCAATTTGAAATGAAAGGAAACGAAATCGAATTGTGAGTATTTTCTTTTGAGGGAATTAAATCAAGAAACTGAAATCGGAAGGAATCGGCAACGAAATAGGAAGAGAGGACTCACTTAAAACAGAGAGACGGGCGGCGCTTTCTCTGGTGGGAAAAGGGGCACGGCGGCGGATGGCGTCAAGCGGCGCGTGGCGGCGCTGCTTCGTGGGCATCGCACGGCGGTCGCGGGAGGCACAGCGGTGGGCGGCGCTGTGAAGGGCGTCAATCGGCGGCGCTCTGCGATGAGGACGGCGGAGGGCGGCGATTAGGCGTTGCGCCGAAGTTCAGAGAGATGGAGAGCAGCGACGCTGCTTGGTGGGAGAAGGAGGAGGGCGGCGGCTGGGCTGAGGCGCGACGGCGGCGATCGATCCGCCGGAGAAGGAAGAGAGAGAGAGAGAGAGAGAGAGAGAGAGAGAGAGAGAGAGAGAGAAATCGGCTAGGCTTTGTGAAATGGAAATAATGCGTACGCGTTTTCTGTAACTATGGGGAGGGAGAGATATTTTATTAGAAATTAATTTCTTAATTAATTTATTTTTAAAGAAGGAATAAATATGTGGGTGGAAATTAATTCTCTAATTAATTTAATTCAAAAAAGAAAAGTAATTTATGTGGTTATGAATTAATCCCTTTTAATTCAGATATTTTCGTTCCCACTTGATACGGTTTAACAATCATTTGGTTCACGAGTTTAATCCCGATTTTATAATTAATACAGTTTTAAGATTCAATTAATATTTTATTGTATTTGAATTATAAAAGTATATTTTTATCAATAAATTATACGGATCGAAATCCTTAATTTAAACTCGATTATTTAATTTCTCGTAGTCCTTTATTCGTTTGAAAGATTCGATTCCTTTCTTCGAATTTAGGAATTTATAAAAGGGTATAAATTTAAATTACACAATAGCACTCAAAATAATAAAATTAAAATAAACAAAGATAATAATATAAAATAAGGGTTATAGGAATATAAAAGGTATAAAACGGAACGGGGTGTTACATCCTCACCCCCTTAACAGAATTTCGTCCCCGAAATTCAGCTTCTAGGCATTGCTTAGGTATTGCTCGGTTAAATTTCATATGCTCATCTCCAAGTTGGATTCTTCCTCTACAAACCATACTTATTGAACTAACACCAAAGTATTTCTTGAATATAAATCTCAACCGTACTATAGTCATAAACAATTCTTCATAAGTTAAAAACACAACTTACTTCTAAGTCTCTATTGCAGGTTACAAGAACTGAAATACTCAAGTATTTTGTGGTAGAAGAAAGGTGATAGACATTTTCTGCACGATATGTCTCGATGGTAAAACTAAGCGGTGGACAACATAATCTAATCTTATCTAATATATCCAGCATTCCTATGCAACAAGACTTTAACTTGCCTCTCTTTCCAAAAGTAAATTCCTTCGTCAGTGTAACCTTAAGAAACGCTTCCTTAATAGTCTCAACATGAAAATTAATCTCTAATGATCTTGTGCTGTCTTAATCCTTCACATGGCTTGTGACATAATTCTCTATGTACTTCTATCCACAAAGTTTTATAAGCGACATCAAAAGTACCGCCACTTGGTAATTATTTTCATAAAAGAAATTCTCACTAGTTGTAAGGTGAGTATTTAAATCTTAGATTGGGTAATTATGTTCATGTAGCTTCTGCAATTGTACACATAGGCAAAGACCTACCCTTGTTGTATAATAACACATCTTATTCTAGGTTTAGGATGAATTGGTACTATATCTTACTCCACTAAAAAATAGTTTTGTCTAACTACTTACTCTAAAACTTCTGGTCCAAAAGGGGTGGTAAACCTTAGTAGGGAGGTTTGATTTTTGAAAGGTCCCCCATTAGTTAAAGCCAAAATAACTTCTCGGTTTTGTTGGTCGACTAAGTTTGTTGTCACTCTACCTGATCTAAGACTTACAAGGTTTTCTAGTCTTTAAACATGCAAATTTTTCTTCCTACATAGTTGCCAAATTTCCTCTACTTCAAAGTCTACTATGTATCTCATAGATTAAAAATCAATTGTCGTTTCTTTTTCAACTAAAGTATTCCCGTAACATATAAATGTTAATCTTAACACGTAAGACTAAGATCACATCTAGCTTGCTCATTCCACTTTACCTTAGAAGGCTCTACTTAAGCTTAAAATCTTATGTTATCCCAAAAGAAAGTAACTATGTCCGTGTTTCATATTCCTTCTTATGCATAAAACTAGTTTGTTTTCAATAACGCCTAACTACTCAACTTAAGAACGTGCAGTTCAGTTTCTATTTGATGTTCATCCAAGTCTATCTCCAATCAATTCACTCGGCTTTAGGTTCTCATTGTATTCCTCAAAAGTTCACTTTCACTTAAGGTCTATTCTTCTATACTTTCTATCCCCAAATTTTCTTAAATTCTTAGACACAAGGGAGTGAGATGCTCTAGTACTAATCGATACATAAGCAGTTGATCCAAAATTTACACTTGCTGAATTTGGAATACAACTTCTCTCATCTCATTATCTTTAAGACTGCTTTGAGATGTTCTTCGTGTTGCTCTTTGCTCTTAGAGTACACAAGACGATGACGAATTGGTCCAGGTACGGATGAAACACTCTATTTATCATATCCATGAAAATTGTCGGAGTGTTTGTTACTATGAAAGGTATCACGGTGAACTCGAAATGTCTATATCAAGTCCGAAATGCTGTCTTCGGGATATTCTCGCTCTTGACCTTTAGCTGGTGGTAACCAGACCTTAGATCGATCTTTGAGAATACAGTAGCATTCTTCAACTGGTCGAACAAGTCTTCTATCCTCGGAAGAGGATACTTGTTCTTAATGGTCAGTTGATTGAGACCTCGATAGTCTATGCACATACGAAAAGTTCCATCTTTCTTCTTTACGAACAACACGGGTGCTCCCCATGGTGATGAACTAGGCCTGATGAACTTCTTTTCAAGCAAGCATTGTAGTTGTTCCTTCAGTTCTTCCAATTCCTTTGGAGCCATTTGGTAGGGTGCTTTAGATACTGGTGTTGCCCCAGGTATCAAGTCGATGGAGAACTCTATCTGACGATCAGGAGGTAACCCGATTAATTCCTCAGGAAACACGTCAAGATATTCATCCACGATTGGCACTTTGATGCGCAACTCATCGTCTTTCTCTCCTGCTGAGTTGTGGACGAGGTAAGCTTGGCATTCCTCTTTTCGTAATATCGCTGCAGCTTGGATTGCCGATATTACTCGGGTTTCCTTCTTGGTATTGATTTCACAAAATGTGAAGCGTTGACCATTACAGGTTTCGAGGTCGATCTCTCGTTCTGCGCATTTTATTATCGCTTCGTCCTTTGTTAACTAGTCAAAGCCTAAGATTATGTCAAAGGTTTCCATCTTAAGGACGTGAAGGTCGAACTCTACTAAGTGATCGTTTAGCGTTGGGGGTAAACCTCTAATTCGGCCCTCAATTTCCATAGTAGTTCCAGACATTCCTGGTGCGGCCTGCTGAGGTGGCTTAGGTTCAGCCTGAGGAGGTGGGTTCTGTCCTATAGGATTCATTGATACAGGAATGTGGTTAACGCGGGGTCGTCCACGTCTACGGCCTGGTGCCATTCTAAAGGTGGTTCTAATCGGAAAAGAATAATATTGTTACGATATGTATAGGTGCGAGAAAGTTATAAAAACATAACCGGATTAACCAAGTTAACACAACGCTAGCACTGTAACACGTGTGGTACGTAATTCACCGCTTCGCATCGGGGCCCCAATGGTACAGTGCTCACATTCGCACAGTATACTAGGAACCAGTGATGTGTCATTAAGTGATAATCAGATAAAATATGATAGTCAATATATATAAAGCAAGTAAAGCACATTGACAAGCAGTGAGCACGTAATAAGTATATATATATCTAAAAGTTTTGGTTCTACGGAGTCAGTCTCTTTACATTACGTCATAGAATACAAAAGGCTTCTACGTATAATTCTAACGCATCGTATCCTTGCATTAGTACGGACCACGAGCGACAAAAGGAGCAGGTTGGAGCTACGCTGCTATGGTCTAAGTAAAACGGTCATACGTCTGACTACTACTATATGTCAGGAAAGGGTGGCACATCTATGTTGTACGTATTTGTGACTACATCAAAAGGATAACTATTTAAAAGGATTTGATCACTCTGACTGATCACTACTATCATACGGAAATACCCACCGTCGACTTTTTCTAGGTATGTCTCCAAGTGAATGTGGGGTCCTTAAACTGGGTCTTCTATTCTTATCTATTCGAGTAGTCTTACAGCGATAGGACGGAAAACAACTCAGTAACCCTTCTGGCAAAATGAATCATGACTGTCAAATATGTCTCGTCGTGGGATATTGGAGTGGCTCTTGCCTTTGTACGCAGTCTCGTGAACTGGGTTATAAACACACTGATAGATTCTAAGGTTAGCTAAGTGTCTTCTAATTATCAGGATATAACTATCTTAGGTGGATTCTTATATGGAAAGGAAATTCCTAGTCAAAATTTTAGTTATTCAGAAACATTATTTAAACAATTAAGGCACATAGTTCAAATAATCATATAACATCATTTATGAAGTTTATAAATTTACACAAATATATTTATTTCCATCATTCACTAATTATCTGCATTTCAATAGTAATATAAACAACATTTCGTGGTTCTTTCTACACCTCGTAGGTGTTTTTTCGAGTTCGCGATCTTTTGATTGGAGTTTTGTTATGAAAGTCAAGTTGTCACAATATCATTAACTTTTAGGCAATAAAATAAGAACATACCTTCGAGGAGCTTCTGACGGTAATAGGAGACACATTTCCCCTCAAGTGATTTAATTAGTGATCTATACTTACATGATAAGAAACTTTTAATTAAAGAAAAAGAATTTTGGTTTGATGAAAACAATGATTTGGGTTTTGGTCCGAAAGTTTTGAACCTAGGCTCTGATACCACCTGTAACGCCCCGAATCCAGAATATATTAATTATATCGGATTCGAAGTATTATTGTGATCAAAAGTCCGAACTATAAAATTTTTGAAGGAAAAATAACGGAAATGAGATATGATGAGTTTTATGCAGCGGAAGAAATGAATAGATATAATTTTAATATGTGTAACACATACATATATGTGTACATAAAACATAGTATTAACAGTAATGTTTTATTAAAGTGGGAAACTCCGTGTCGTCTCTATTACTGTCCTTGCTCCACGAAATCATAATCTGCAAGGGTTGTAGAAAATGGGGCGTGAGATTTGAATTCTCACGTATGGGTGATTTGCAACGTCATGGAATTGGTAAATCCGAAATATATTAAGTTATACTCATTAATAAAGTGTTTATTCCATTTAATCAGTTCACCTGTAAACAAGATTACAAAATTTCATAGAAGAAACAGTTCATATAATGATTCATCGGCATTAAGCATATTTCACATAATATAATTGAAATAGCACAAGTTGATTCACATTAAGGCAGAGCCCAAAGCATATTCACGTATTGTCACAAACTGTCAACCATATTCGTACGACCATTCCACTTCCAACAAAGTTACCCTTTTCAACTACAACCAAAACTTACTTCATCCAACCACAACATCCCTCATAAGATAAGCAAACATCAATGGCCTTATTCCCAGTGCGCACGTAGGCAGCTGACCGGGGACCAGATCTGTTTGATCAACAACCTTCATTCCGAGGGCGTCCCCGACAGCTCCCCGGAGGTCGGATTTAAAACTCGATTCTAACTATGTACTTACTGACTTTCCATAAAACTGACTCAACAAACTTCACAGAGAAAAATACTCGATTGACAACAGAAACTGATTCATGCTCACATAAGGTACTCACTCATGCAATGGTGATCGATTTATAGGACAACAGACATTATATATCATATATAGTTATATCACGTAATTCAAACAGTTATATAATAGGTGTTACATTTATGTTGGATTAATTATTTTAGATTGATTTAGTCGAGTTCAGAAAATACCGGCACAACATTATTATTAGCAGATCAAGTCAACAGATCATCACCCACCTGATCGTTCCGAGTCCCGGGAATGATGTGTAGGCAAACGGTCAAGTCCTCCGTGCGTGTCCCGAATAGTACAGAAACCTAATAGGGAGTAATCCGATTAAAAGATCGACTTTTGAATTTGAAAAGCTTAAGAGTTTGTATCTCGAGGATTGGGTAGATTGTTGCCTTTAGAAAACTATAAAAAACTAAGGTTTTCAAGGTTGATTTCTATTTGATAAGTACACCCTTTTTTAAGAGGAGGTGTATTGGGGGGTGTATTTACTAATTTTTGTGATGTCCTTAACAAAATCCTTTTATAAAATTAACAGTATATTAATAAAAATTATTATTCTTGGAAATACTTAAAAGAAAAAGAATAATTACTTAAGAGTATTAATAAGAAATAAAGAAAAGGTTTTCTTTCTAAGATTTATATTTCTCATTTCAAAAGAATTCTTGAATATAAAAATTCATATTTTATAAATAAAACTCCCTTATTAAACTTATTAATAGACTTTATCTTGTGTTCCTTTTTATAAACTTGACTAATATGATATTACTTCCGAAACTTAACCGTACTACTACTATTTCGAAATAAACAGAAAACTGAAACCTTAGAGAAAAATGAAGAAAACCACAACATACTAATCCACTAATCCAAAAACACCAATCAACTATTTCAACGATACTAAACAGCTTAATTCAATAATACTAATTCAGCCATTTCCAATAATACTAAACAGTCCATTCAACCATACTAATCAATAAAACCAATAACACCAAACAAGCTCAATCTAAACAACTCAAGAGGGATAAACGGTACAACCGTGGGGAATTTAACTACATCAAAACTCCATCCATTAATCTTACTGTCCCTAAGCTAACCCAAAATTCACAAAACTCTCAACAGGGAATCTAGGATTAAAACAACGAAAGACAAGAGGAAATAGGAAGCTAGCAATTCTTACTAGTTCCGAATTGGGCAGCCTAACGGCGTCCGTTTAAATATTCGTTGGATAAATTGAGCAGCGTAACGGCGTCTATTTCGATTCCTCCGAAAATAAAACGGGCAGCAGTTTGTGGCTTCATCGGAAAGGATGAAGGAGGCGATGACATCTCAATTTGAAATGAAAGGAAACGAAATCGAATTGTGAGTATTTTCTTTTGAGGGAATTAAATCAAGAAACTGAAATCGGAAGGAATCGGCAACGAAATAGGAAGAGAGGACTCACTTAAAACAGATAGACGGGCGGCGCTTTCTCTGGTGGGAAAAGGGGCACGGCGGCGGATGGCGTCAAGCGGCGCGTGGCGGCGCTGCTTCGTGGGCGTCGCACGGCGGTCGCGGGAGGCACAGCGGTGGGCGGCGCTGTGAAGGGCGTCAATCGGCGGCGCTCTGCGATGAGGACGGCGGAGGGCGGTGATTAGGCGCTGCGCCGGAGTTCAGAGAGATGGAGAGCAGCGACGCTGCTTGGTGGGAGAAGGAGGAGGGCGGCGGCTGGGCTGAGGCGCGACGGCGGCGATCGATCCGCCGGAGAAGGAAGAGAGAGAGAGAGAGAGAGAAATCGGCTAGGCTTTGTGAAATGGAAATAATGCGTACGCGTTTTCTGTAACTATGGGGAGGGAGAGATATTTTATTAGAAATTAATTTCTTAATTAATTTATTTTTAAAGAAGGAATAAATATGTGGGTGGAAATTAATTCGCTAATTATTTAATTCAAAAAAGAAAAGTAATTTATGTGGTTATGAATTAATCCCTTTTAATTCAGATATTTTCGTTCCCACTTGATACGGTTTAACAATCATTTGGTTCACGAGTTTAATCCCGATTTTATAATTAATACAAATTTAAGATTCAATTAATATTTTATTGTATTTGAATTATAAAAGTATATTTTTATCAATAAATTATACGGATCGAAATCCTTAATTTAAACTCGATTATTTAATTTCTCGTAGTCCTTTATTCGTTTGAAAGATTCGATTCCTTTCTTCGAATTTAGGAATTTATAAAAGGGTATAAATTTAAATTACACAATAGCACTCAAAATAATAAAATTAAAATAAACAAAGATAATAATATAAAATAAGGGTTATAGGAATATAAAAGGTATAAAACGGAAAGGGGTGTTACAATATCGGACCATTTAATTCATCCACATTCATTAAATTAATGTGTCCATCATGATGATTCAATTATGGGCATTTATTTTATTTGATCAATTGTGGACCATTGGATGACTAGCTACAAATTAGGAACCGTTTTTTTCCTCCCTATTTATACTCTGCACGTCATTGTTTATCTTCACCAAACTGTTGTAAATATTCAATACTGGTCTAGGTTTTTCATGTTGTATTAATTGTTTTTTTTTTTAGTTTGAATTAGTGATTATCATATCGCATTCGGATATGTATTTAAGATATTATGTACATGATATTCGAATTTGTATATTAACATATCTTTTTGTAAGTTTTCATCATGATTTGCAGAGATCAGAAAACACCTTTCGTGTAAATCATAGAGTGCAACAGTCGTACACCGTGAAGAAAAGAGAGAAATGAGAAAGTAAAAAGTGCAAAATAAATTTGAGGAGGCACCCTTTGATACCTCAATGCTGATGGTGACCGGCTCAGAAAGATGGAGAGGAATTTTGAGGAATTAGGTTTGGATTTTTTAGAGTATACAAATTAGTCTTATAATTCATAGGAGGTAATATTACATAATTAGTTTTTGTAGTTTTTAAATGATAGAACATAATTATGCAATTAGTTTTATGTATTACTATAATCTTCGAATTATATTCCTATATTTTTGCTTTTAATCTTTAAGGTCTCTTAATACTAATATAGATTGAATTACCTTTCACTTTTTTTTATATTAAATTACATTTAAATTTTAATTAATTTATAATTATTCTTTACTTTACGTATAAGATTTTTATGGAAAGTATCAACATTAAAAGCAAAATTATAGAAATTAATTATTTAATTTGGAAGAAACTTTCATTATTTGAATATAATAACATTAAAGAGAGAAAGTTCTCTCTACAATATTCACCTTCACCAATCCATAATCAATCATCAACCGGAAAATGAAATTGTAATCAACTTCTGATGGGATTTGGATGACAGTAAAATTCAGTTCCCCCATTTCACAAATGCTTACAAATTCTACAATCAAGTTATTAATTCATCCATGTAAATTGTTATCAATCAAAATAATATCTAATTATTTTAAAATTAGATAAATTTGTACTTCCGCCATTCTCAAATAGTATACACACTTTTATTTTTTGTTCGTGCCCAACCACTTTACACATCTTGTAAATGAAAATTCCTACTTAATTTTATCTTCATAATATTTACATAAAATATTATTACTTTTTAGACTCACTCCACTAATTTCATTACTTTAATAATAAACATTTACCTACCATCCTCAATACTCTACCCATTATACATTTTTCTTTAAAAAAATGTGTCCTCAAATGTGTGAAGAGTTTTTTAGGGACGGGAGGGAGTATATTATTTTAAACTTAAATTGTAGAATAAATCAAAGAACTATGTACTTTTAAATTGGAATAATAAAAACAGATAAACAAGATTGGACCATTATTCAATCTTTAATTAAAAACTAATGATTTTATTCAATCTTTATTTTTACAATATAAAAATATCTCACATTTTTAATTAAAAACTAATGATTATCACTTAATCTTCTTTTTAATATCCGCACATATTGGACCCTTATTTGTGCCTTCTAATTATACAATCCAATCACAAGACATTCTACAACTCCAATTCAATATGTATAAAATAGAGTTGATATTTTTTGTGTATGAATTGTATATGTATGGATTCGAGTAAAAAGTGTCATATTAATTCATAAGTGATCTATCTATTTTGCTAAAATAATGGATAAAAAAGATTGGCCAGGTTGGTGGTACAAAGGAGTTACATGTAATTTTAATTTTTTTTTGTTTGACTATATTAATAAAATTATTATATCAGTCAACTGATTTGAAAAATATATAGGTTCATGCAGTAATTCAACTTATTATAATCTACCACTTAGTGATATATTGAATGATTAGTATATTTAATCATATGTTATGTATATATGTGTAGATAAAATTATAAATTTTATTTTTTTAACATTTGATAATAACTATTATATTTTATTAGTTATATATGATTTAAAATTTGCTAAAAGACTACACAAGTGTACGTTGTTTTTTTTTTTCATTATTACAAGTGTAAAATTTACTTTTAACCTATAACAGATTAGAACAATATTTTTTTTTTCATATGAAGTGAACTCTTCTAAGCATGCGATAATGGTTAGAAAATCAATCATTTCATAAAAATGTGGTGTATTATCTTGGTTAGTGTGTACCATTTTATTTTAGATATTAAATTATACTTTTAGATTTACCCACATTTACTGTATTTTTATTTCTAATGTATTGTATATTGATTCAGTTTAAAAAAAATAGAGTCAAAAGTGCAAAATTGTTGAGAAGACATATTTTTTACAAATAAACGTGTTGTTACACGACAAGGTTAGCATATCAAAATCAAGTTTTAATAATTTGTATCCATAAAAAATAATTTGCTACTCATTTTTTACTTTTCGATAAGTTTTTCAATAAACATATTTTTCTTTCACCTTTTGTCATATGTTATTAAAAATATTTTGCATAAATATTAGTTAGCTATTGTATTTGCATCATTGTGTTTTGCATGTTGATATATATTTTTCAACAATGTACACATATTTTTAGAATGCTTACATATCAATCAAATATAATTTTGATAAGAGTGTTGAGTATGATGTCAGGAGATACAAAATACTTGAGCTTTGATAGAGAATATGGTAATAGGGAGTTATTTTATACATAATTTTTAAATTATATTAAGTGTTCAAGACTCCCGAATCACAATTTGGTATTGAAGATTGACGTCCTTATAATGTTTTTTCGAAATATTGATCAAAATGCAGGTTTGTGCAATGGAACGAGATTGATTGTGATGGGACTTGAAAATCATATAATTAAACCTCTAATAATTATTGTGGAGAAATATTAACAATAAGGTATTGATTCATGACCTTGATTAATTCTGATAACACATAACCAATCTGTTTTCAGCGGAGAAAATTTCTTATACTTATGTGTTTTGCCATGACAATAAATAAAAGTTAAGGTCAATCATTGTCAATTGTTGGTGTGTATCTTCTAAGGCCGTTGTTTACACATGGTCAGTTGTATGTTGCGGTGTCAAGAGTCAAGAACAAGAGAGGCCTCAAAATTCTTTGCCTTGATACAAATGGAAGACCTTTCAATTATACAACGAATGTAGTGTATAAAGAAGTGTTCCAAAATTTATAATTTAATATAATGCTCAATATTTAATTTTTTACTCGCAAACATGTCAATATTTTATTATTCTTTTTCACACTTCAAAGTACTACAACTAAAATTTGCACATATTTTTTATATATTAAATTTTTTAATATGGATATATTTAAACAAAATTGAATATACAACTTATAAGAAATATATCTTAGAAACTATTTTCTAAAATTAACAAACTACACATAGGTTTGATTTCATATAGTTTAGAAATTTTATAAAGTATCTTGAATTTTTTAGTATTCAATTTTATAATATTTTTTTTTTGTATTAGTATTCAATTAATAAAATAAAGAATAGTTCTACTATGCACTTGAGTGCATGATATGCATTTGAATTTTGAAGAAAATACACCAAGCAGAAACCAACAACACCACAAGAGTTAATCAATGATACCCCAAGAAGCAATCAGTAATACCCCATGAAGTAATTAATAATATCTCAACTGTAAAAAAATACACGGTTCGGTATGTTTGAATGTATTTTGAAAAAAAAAATCAAAATTAAATTTAAAATTGAACATAAAATTCAAAGTGCATTGAGTGCATGCTAGAATTTGTGTAAACTAAAATATATGAACAACATCAATCTATAATTTCTAAACTAAATGTATGTTTTAAAAAATAGTTTTATTCATCCCGCGTATTACGCGGATACGCGGGGACTCGTGCATGTTTGATCAAATCATATTCAATATCTTCAAATCAAAGGAGAACATCTTCAAATCTGCAACCTTTACAAAATATATATATATATATATATATATATATATATATATATATATATATGAAATTTAGAAGATTACAAAGAAATCAAAGGATGTACACAACTTTTCTAAACTACACAATGAGTGGAAGTGAATGACATAACATAATATATATAGGAACAACAAATGTAACTGTTCCTAAAATTAAGCAAATCAAGAGCTAAATAAACGTCAAGACTAAACAACAAAACGGACGGTCATGATCGAACAATGAAAATATGATCTACGGCTATTAAACTTTCCCTCCAAAACTATATTAGAAAAATTAGTGTGTATTATATATTTATGATATGTTCTATTCAATTTTTCTCTTTATCAATTTGTCCTAAAAACTTTCGTCAATCAACTCCATAAAAACTTTTTGAACTTTATCGGAAACTCCACCAGCCGCTCAAATTTATTGGAAACTTCCATTTGTCACTCAATCCATCGAAATCTTTATCCCTTACCCAAATTTTATTATGAAGATTTTGGCATGGAATCCATCCCTATCCTATCTTATAATATTTTTTATCATGTTTTGGGATCTTAGATGTGTAAAAAAAAAAAACTCTCTATCTCTTGTTAAGTTTTTTTTGTTACTCTTTGCACTTTGATTAACTAATATATTATTAAATATGGTAGAAAAGCAAGGACATTTACTTTTTATAAAAGAAGAATGAACCTTTATTTGGAATATGTGCTTTAACAAAAAGTGAAATTTATAGATAGAATTGTTTCTAAACATAGTTCAATCTCAATATAGTAAAAAATGAGGCTGGGAATCGTGAGACTACCTTAAAGAAGACTATCCATCCCCAACCTCTTTAAAAGTGTCTTCTCGATCTCTTTAGGTGCGAATAACACCACATGTCCAATTTCACATTTTTTCTTTCTCCCATCTCTTCACGTTTTTTATCATTTTCCTTTTCTTTTAGGAAAATTATACTCATTTTTGTCCGTGAAAAATGGTCCACATTACTATATTCATTCGTCCATAAAAATTAGTTATTTTACCAAAATGACAATAATTTACACTATCAATTTATAATCCTCTTTATTTTTACACAAAATATATCTTTTTTTTTTAAATCCATATAAAAGACAACACTACTATTTTTCATGGATGTAGAGAGTTGTATTAAATTTCACATTTTTTACACTCTGCTCTCTCTTTAGGTTTTTTAACATTTTCTTTTTCTTTTAGAAAATATCTACTATTTCATTGGGTTTCATTATGTATTCTACTCCCTCCATCCTTCAAATGTATTCTCATTTTTTTTTTATTCATCCCCCAAATTTATTCTCATGCTCTTTTAGAAAATATTATTTTATTATCACACTTATACATAATCATTTTATTTTTTAATGGACCCCACAATATACTTACTTAATCTATTTTATCACATTTTCATCAATTTTCGTGTTCATTTTTAATAAAAATAAATTTGAAGAACGGAGGAAGTAATATTTTAATTTTTAATATGTATATACTCTTGTCATAGACATAAATCATGAATTAAAATAAACAACACACATGAGAGACATAGATCTATATGATTAAAGAACATTAACAATGATATCATGTATTCAATTGCTTTTTACGTGTGAGATGAAATCATAGATTATTGTTAATTATACATATTATGTATTAAATACAACAAAATAAAAGATGAAATTGACGAAGCCAAATATTTGAGTTCCACTATTCATACCAAAAGGTCATAAAAATATTTATTCTTAATATTATTTTTACAAACAATAATATTAACGGTGTAAAATTGCACATGATACTTTGCCTTATAAAATTAGACATAAAGTTGAGTTAGAAGTGCAGAAGAATTGAAGCAGCGATCAACATCAACCTTAATTCCCCAGTTTCCAGAATATGGCATTGCCTAGTGGCATCCAATCCACTCAAGAGCTTCTGGATGCTCAAACTCACATATGGAACCATGCTTTCAGCTTCATAAACTCCATGTGCCTCAAATCCGCAGTTCAATTAAGAATTCCCGATATCATTCACAACCACAACAGGCCTATCAAGCTTTCGGAGCTAGCCAATGCTCTATCCATCAACCAAGCAAAGACGCCCTGTCTTGGCCGTCTGATGCGCATTCTGGTCCACTCCAACTTCTTCACAATCGATGCTGATGAAGGGTACTGGCTCACGCCCGCATCTCGTCTGCTCCGCAGAGACGAGCCGTTGAGCCTCGCGCGGTTTGCACTTTGTGACCTGGATCCAATTGTTATGGATCCAGGGCGCCGTATGAGCGAATGGTTCGGAGATGATAAGCCGACGCCGTTTGCCACAGCTAAGGGCGGGAGGACTTTTTGGGAGATAATGGGGGAGGATGGGAGGACGAACAAGGAGTTCAACCAGACCATGTCCTGTGAGACGAATCTGGTGATGAGTGTGATTGTTAAAGATGGTGCACATGTTTTTGAGGGGTTGGAATCACTGGTGGATGTTGGCGGGGGTACCGGAACCATGGCCAGGCTCATTGCTGACGCTTTTCCGGGCCTCAAATGTACGGTGCTTGATCTTCCCCACGTTGTTCAGGGCTTGGAAGGGACTCACAATTTGAAATTTGTGGCGGGAAGCATGTTTCAGGTCATTCCTCCTGCTCAAGCAGTATTTTTCAAGGTATATATAATATGGAGTTGACAGTGGATCTGTTATATTGATATCAATTTCATTAAAATAAAATGGACCTATAATACCTTTATTCTATAAATAAATTCTCAATTTTGCGTACTACATGAATGGATTAGTATTATTATTGGCATGATACATGGTTCGCTATTTTTTTTTTATCAAGGAATGAATTTAGGGAAAGAAAAAAAAAAAAACTTGGTCGTTATAATGATATTTGCTTTTAATGACAAACAGTTTATATTTCATGATTGGTCGGATGAAGAGTGTATACATATATTGAAGAAATGCAAAGATGCAATTCCAAGCAAAAAAGAGGGAGGAAAAGTGATTATAATTGATATAGTTGTGGGATATAACCAAAAAGGCAACTTTGAAGCAATGGAAACTCAACTATTTATGGATGTGATGATGATGATGTTGGTGACGGGGAAAGAACGAACCGAAGAAGAATGGGCAAAGTTATTCCATGGCGCTGGCTTCACCACCTATAACATTACTCCTATATTAGGACTGAGGTCTATAATTGAGGTGTTCCCCTAGTCATCCGAATTTTAATTTATTTTTTAATAATAAAAGCTTTGGTCACTCAGAGCTCATGGTTGTTATTTTGAAATATGTTGGGAATAAAAAAAGGTCAATTGAATCGCTCAGTTTAATTTATTGTTCCCTGATGTTATTGGTGGGAACGAAAATGGAAATCTTATATTTATCTTCATTATCATTAATTGATGGCTTGTTGGTACTCATAATTCGCTTATCTTATTTGTTCGTCTCATAAAAGTATATATATATATATATATATATATATATATTTTAACACAATTTTAGACTTACGAAACAAGAGTGTGTATAGAGTAAAATTGGTTCATACATAAATCATTGAAGAGTATTAATTATTTTCACTGAAGGATATTAGTTGTTTTCACCGAAGAGTATTAGTTGTTTTCATTAAAGAGTATTAGTTGTTTATTAAAAATGAACTAAAACTCTTCAGTGAAAATAACTAATACTCTTCAATGAAAATAACTAATATATTTCCATGATTCACATATAAACCATTTCCACCTTATACTTTATCTTAATTGTTTTCATTGAATATTATTAGTTGTTTTCATTGAAAAGTATTAATTGTTTACTGAAAATAAACTGAAATTTTTTAGTAATAACAACTATAATTCTTCAGTGAAAACAACTAATACTCTTTAGTGAAAACAAGTAATAACCTTCAATGATTCATATATAAATCATTTTCATTTTATACATAATCTAATAATTACTTTATTTATAAATGAACTGCACGATATTCTATAATACTCTTCACTTTAGTTATTTAAAAAAAATCTGTGATTATCCCTCTAAGCAGACCTTTTGGGACAAGAGAGCATGTTTTATAAGAAATTGAGTTATTTATATTTTTATTATTGTTATGATTTATCATTCTATGACTGGATAAAAGTATATGAATTTGTGAAAGAGCCGTATTATCCACACCCACCATTTTACTAAATACCCTCACTTGTTTTAAAGAGAGAAATATCCTCAAAGCAAAACATCAATATTTAATATATTAGTGTTTTATCTCATATTTAATATTACTTTTAGTAATCTCAATTTTATAACGATAAATTATATTGTAAATCAAACAAAACATAAAATTGTTTACGAAAATTGTCAATATGACTACGAAATTTCCAACAAAAAAATTTGTAGTGGGGATTACCTACGAAATTGCCTACAAAAATTTCTAATTATATTGACATTTTCCTTCGCCACCTACAAAAAATATTGCCTACGAAAGTTCCGTAGGCAAATTGTGATGTAGATAAATTTTTGTAAGCAAATGCCTTGTAGGCAATTAAACCTAGAGATTTTATTTCGTAAGGAAATTAATTCCGTAGGAAAAGTTGTTTTTAAGTTGAGAAATGTAAATGTTTTCATAATTAGAAAATTCCGTAGGCAATTCTTACTACAAATTTTTTTGTTGGAAAATTTTTGTAGGCAGTTCTTTACTTTCTTGTAGTGTCAGTTTCACCGTAAAATTTGTTTATATTTTAATACAATAATAATTTAGTCATTTAATGCAATGATATTTAAACGAAAGTCAGAAAGTGTATTTAATCGCGCTCTTTCACAATATTTTCAAGACCTGTTACAATCGGTAAAATGACCAACAACGTGATTAAAAGAAAATCAAAACCCGTGCAATGCATACATATCCCAGCTGCAACTAAATTTTTTTTACTTAAACGCAAGACGGGAAAAATATATATTCAGGTAAAAAGTGATAATTTGAAGGTTAAAAAATAAGTTTTCATTACAAAAAAAGAGATAGGAAAAATATATATTCAGGTAAAAAGTGATAATTTGAAGCTTAAAAAATAAGTTTTCATTACAAAAAAGTATTCATTTTTATAATATAAAAGTGTGTTAACAATAATAATAATAATATTATAGCACCCTAGTAATTTAGTGTGACATCTTATCAAATAATTTTGATCAATCATTAGGGTGTATCCAAATGCATATTATGCACTTGGAATTTTATTTCAATTTGAAATTAATTTTAACCAAAATTCAAATTCGCGGGTCTGTTCGAGTCTGACAATAAATCGGGTCGCAAATGGGTCGCGCGCGCTTCGTACCAATACCCGAAGTCATATCACCAATACCCGAAGTTATATCACCAATACCCGAAGTTATAATCATCAATACCCGAAGTTATAATCACTAATACCCCAAGAATTACTCAATAGTAATATTTCGAATAATTATTTAGTAGTACCCCAAGACTTAATCACCAATATCTCAAGTTATAATTATCAATACCCCAAGTTATAATCATCAATACCCCAAAAATTACTCAATAGTAATATCCCAAATAATTATTCAGTAGTACCACAAGACTTAATCACCAATACCCCAAGTTATAATTATCAATACCCCAAGTTATAATCACCAATACCCCAAGAATTACTGAACAATACATTGAACAATGATATTCCCAAGAATTATTCAGTAGTACCCGAAGATTTAATTATCAATACCCCAAGTAATAATCATCAATACCGCAAGAATTACTCAACAATAAATTGAACAGTGATATTTCCAATAATTATTCAGTAATCAGTAGTACACCAAAACTTAATCAACAATATCCCAAGCAACAATACTCCAATAAACAAATTACCAATACTCCAATAATCAATAATAATCAAAGTACTAAAATTTTGTATTTGAATAAATTTGAGGGTTATGATACTAAGAGAGAGAAAAATTAATTTTGTTGCAATGATAATTTGGGAATTGAATAGTGAGATTGAAAAAGGGAAAAAAAAAAGA
This sequence comes from Ballota nigra, assembly GCA_947034835.1. NCBI lineage: Eukaryota > Viridiplantae > Streptophyta > Magnoliopsida > Lamiales > Lamiaceae > Ballota > Ballota nigra. The sequence continues at coordinate 18,817,368 of OX344730.1, forward strand.
AAAACATTGCATTTAAATGAGAAAATATGTGAATTTGAATCGTTCTCCGCTTCAAATACAATATGCTACAATGATTCCTCCGCCTCCGACACCGGTGCCAGAGGTCATTGCTGCTATACCAACTGCATTATTTAACTTATCCACTTTAGAAAACACGTGTCGTAATCTTCCCTCTCTTAAATGGATTAGCCTTTCTTCCAACCAGTTGAGCGGTCAAATTTCGTGCGTTGCACGTTAATTTGCAATCGTAGTTGACATGATGAAACTTGGAAGAGTTGAATTTGTTTAAATCTTGTTAGCTTCTATCTTGACTTGAGCAGTCATAGTTGACATGTGGTTGGAATTTAGAAGAAAAATTTCCTCAGTTAACATGTTACTGAAATTTATTAGCTTCTCTATTTTATTCGTCTCTTTGACTTAAAATTGAGAATAACTAAAAGTTAAAAAAATATGAAGTAAGAAAAAATAGAAAGAGAAGAACATCATTCGAAAAATCATAAAGATAAGTTGTATATCAATTTTTTTTTAATATATTTTGAGAAGAGTTTTTAGTTTCCAGATATGAATCCAACCCCTTCTAAACCATATTCATCATCCATTGAGGTCTGTGACCTTTGAGGCAAGTGTATAGGCTGTTTAATTATCATTGAACTTTCTATCCTTATTGTAATATCAAATTAATCTCTAAGAAGAATCTTAACAAAATAAATTCCATTCATGTTTGATATGGATTTATGAAAAGGTCCATCAAGAACTGACTTCTATGAACCAATCATCAAATTGAAATCATAAATATATAATAGCAAAATGAATTTCTTAAATAGTTTTGGCGCCAATTGTTTTCGTCCATCGATTGCTTTTTGTAGTTTTCGTATCAGCCATTTTATCATTATAAATATTTGTTATGTAATTATTTTAATGGTTGCATTTATATCTATCTATAAATAATAAATCATAAATCATAAATACACCCAATTTTTCTATATATAGTTTGGGTGGGAGGATTTTAGATCCGTTGATCTACCTTTGTTGACTTGGTCTTCACCGTTCGTTTTCTTTTATGTGTGGTATGGTAAGTCTCTTAATCAATCATCCATTAATTTGTCCAATAATTGTGATTAATATCCATCGTTCATTTTGTTTGATGCAGTTTGCTTCGTTGGATCATCCGCATATTTTAAGCAACTGTTTCATAATTTATCCTATTTATACTCTTCATTATCATTTGTAAATCTTCATTGTTCTTCCTCATCGTTCATTGCGCTTCTTCATCGTTCATTGCACTTTCTTATCGGTTGTATAAATTAGAATTGATAGTTTAGTGATTTACTTAAGTGATGTAAATATCTATATATATTCGAATAATAATTTAATAGTACTATTTTTTAGATTCAAATCAATTTTTTAGTGTACTGTACTTTTAGATTAGTATTGTAATGCTTTGAATTTGTGTTTAGTCGGTGTTTTGAATGTATTTACAGGTATGTTTTGGTGAATATTATGGAAGAGACCTATCAAGAAATTGAAGTTGATTTCGAAATTTGGAGATTCGTGAGAGATTTGAGATTTTTGGAGGTATTGTCATAGGTATGATATGAAGTTGTATTCCGTTAATTTTTTTTTTTGGTTAATTGAGTCTACTTTTTCTAATTTGAATATATATATTGAATGATATTTTTTGTGTATGTGTTTTTTCTAATATTCTCGAAATCAATATAACACTTATCGATTTAATGCATCTATATATTCGTAAGTTTTAGTTATGGTTGGTTGTTATTTATTTTGTTTGCTTATGAGATTTACATAAATCTCATTATTTTGCCTATAATTTGTTCTTTAATTCTATTATTACTTTTCACCCGTCATATCAAAAAGGATATTTCAACTAATATTAAAATTATATGTAATTATTGTGCTCTTCAAATTTAGGTTCATCGTTTTATATTTTAGCAAAGGAGTGAGGTGATTCGTTTACTAAATATTCGGGATGTGAAGATGAAATATATTAATCCCATTGCATGATTTACGCATCATACCCTAGAGAATAGGACAATCCTCACAAAAAAACCATGCAAAATGGATGATCATCTCACGAAAATGGAATTCGAGACAATTCATGTGCCCAAGTCCCATATTCCATATAAATTATGCAAATCGAAACAAATCAAACATCAATCATGAATACACTAATATATTTATGCGTAATTTTTATTGTCTCATATATTAAATATATTAATTAAAGAATATAAATAAAATTTTATAATAAAATGACTAAGACTATGAAATTATTGATCATAATGCAACAACAATAATTATTTATATTAATCACGTGTGTATATAAATTATCTTATTTAATATATTTCAAAAACTTCGGTTATGAAATATACCAAGTTTGAATTCTTTTAGCTAAAATGTAATTGCAAAGAATAAAATTTAATCAATGAATATCATGGATTAAATTTTGACATAATTAGTTATTCCATGAGTCTAATTTTTTTTCCCCATAATAATTTAAGTCAATCATCATTAAATTTTAAATATACGGTGATATTCAATAATTATATATTTATCAATCATATATTTTGTTAATCAATTTAACTAGAAGAGAATATCTAGGCAAAACTTAGACACATTCACGTGGATTTCCTATTTATTCAATATAATGGCATAATGTATGTATTTGACAACATAAATTATTGGGATATTTTACATAAATATTCCCTTTAACTAATATTTTACCTAATAATAAATAAAATCCTATAATTTATGGATTTTAAGAATCTCAAATTAAATTTCAGTGAATAGAAAAAAAGTTATAAAATCTACTATCCGAATAATTATAACAATGCTAAAAAAATGAGATTAGTAATATATCACCCATAATTTTGGTGAAGGTATTGTTAACATTATGATTATTACTCCATTTGTGTCGGAACACATTGAGTATTTTTTTTGGACACACAAATTAAAAATATATATAATAAGTACACTTTTATGTATATTATGAGTGTTGTGAGAGTAAAGGTTAATGAGTACTTTCCACTTTTAGGCATGCAAATATTTTGTGGGACAAACCAAAATAAAAAGTATACAATGTCTTTTGGGATGGAGGAGTAACATTTAACAAATTTCCTAATAACATGATTTGATTTGTATATTAAAATTATTTTCATAATTTAGACGAATTTCCTAATAACATGATGAGTATGTATAGAGTGAAATTGGTTTTATACATGAATTATGGAAGAGTTAGTTGTTTTTATTAAAGAGAATTAGTTGTTTTCACTAGAGGGTATTAGTTGTTTTCATTGAAGAGTCTTAGTTTGTTTTCAGTGAACAACGAAGACTCTTTAGTGTAAATAAATAATGCACTTCAGTGAAAACAACTAACACTTTTAAGAAAAATAATTAATACCCTTCAATAATTTATATATGAACCGGTTTCACTTTTGAGTTTTGTCTAACATGATTTGATTTCTTTATTAAAAGTATTTGCATAAATTATTTGTTATTCGTCAAATAAATGAACCATTTAGGGCAAGCACAAATGTTAGCAAGATTTAAAACACACACACAAATTATTTAACTTCAATTTTGATTTTTTTTTTCAAAACACACACTAACATGCCGAACTTTTTTTTTTTTTTTGCAATTGGTGTATAATTGATTATTTCTTGAGGTATTACTGATTTCTGCTTAGGGTATTTTTTTTTTTTTTTTAAATCCAAGTGCATAACATACACTTAAATGCACACTAAAACCACTCTAGGCTAAATATCAAATTCTAGACGAATTCTATGCTTAAGTTATAAATGTATTGTAATATCTTAATTATAAAGGAATAAGCTATATTTAGCACGTTAAGAAATTAGTGTGATATTCTTATCAAAATATATTTGCACTTTTGTAGTTACATATTTTCTAAATTAGATTTCTCTAATATTTTCCCCTCAATATTACAAAATTCTAATTAAAAAATATCATCTAAATAATTAATGGCACAATTCACATTAAAAAAATTATTTAAATAATATTATCAAAATAAATTGAGATATTTATGGAATTTAATTAATATCATGTGAATCAGTAATATGTTAAAAATTATCAATGGACATATGTATAATATTCATGAATGAAATTTAATGACAAAAAAGTATTTCATATATATCATTGTTATAATGTATTGAGTTAATTAAAAAAAATGGAATCATGTTTATTAGTAGGATAATCAATCAATCAGTAAGGAAAATAAAAATATTGTTTGAAATATATTTTGATATAGCTATATATTTTCCATGTAGTTTAGGTCTAATAAATTCATTTGATTCATATAAATATGATTAATTGGCATTGATCGTGTTTAATTTGATAGAATTAATAAATATAAAATATCATGATGTAGCATCATCCTATCCTATTGTTTATAATTATAATGTCATAATTATACTTAGGCCGATGGGGTTTTAATTTGCTCTTACAATTTTTTTCTATGTTCGGCTTCAATATATATATATTGATTGATTTATTTACTAGAATTAATCTACATATAGAATGTAAGAATGCCACATTATTGATTTGACTTAAGTGTTTCGTATTAAAAATGTTAATAATAGGTTTTTTTTATAGAGTCAAATAATAATTTGGCAATTGGCACATCATTTAAAAATAATTTTAATTTTATTATTATGTAATTGTTTAAAAAATATACAAGTTCATTTTTATTATTTAATTTAAAATAAAAATGGAAATTAATAATTTTTAAGTAATTAAATATGAAATAGTTTATTTTTTCTTTATACATGGTTGGATCAGTATACTTCTAATCAAGTGGTATTGATTCTTGGTATTTTCCTTATATTATATATTTTGTGCATGTTATTATATGCATACAAATATTTCTATAATTTGCATGTATTTCCGTGAAGTAGGTAATAATATGGAGCAATATGAATTTATGGTTTTGATTTTTTTTTTTTTAATATATGTGGAAAGTTATGAATTATCATTCGTTCAGATGATCCTATTATTTGTAAAATTTTGTATTTTAGGATAATATATTATTAAGAGATTTTTAAGAAAATTAGTTTATATAATCCCTAAAATTTATTAAAAATATAATTTCACATTAGTGAGTATTTTAAACTGATTTTCTTTTTAAAAATATAATGTAATACGTGTCAATGTTTGTACATTAACTTATATAATAATAATTATCAATTTCAATGTCTTTCATAAATATTTAAATTATGATTTTATAAAAGGTAAATTGGTAGATTGTATAATGTATAAAAGTAATTATTTGACTTAATATTTATAGATGATAATTTGGTCATTGCGAATACACCACTAAGTATTTATATTTAAATTTTGTATTCTAGCTGGGATAATATATTATTTAGAGTTTTAAGGAAATTAGTGATTTAATCACTAAAATTCAGTAAAGACATAATTTTATATTCGTGGGTATTCTAAACTGATTTTAAAAAAAAATATTATGTATCAATATGTTCTATTACTATTTTAAATATAATTAAATAATTTTCAATTTTTTTAATTATACTACTCATTATTAAAGATTATTACCTTTTTTTTTATAATTGTAATAACTAAATTTCCAAATATTTAGCTTTATTTTAAATTAAAGAGTAATTGCATAAAAATAATATTTTATATATAATTATGGTAACATATTTTATAATTTTAATAATCATCTGCTTTATTTTTGTCTTAATTATGTATATAATTATGTTAACAATATGTGTTTTATGATTAGGTTGTTTGAATAAATATAATTATGTTAACAATGACATCATGGAAGTGAGCTCAGGTACCCAAAATTAGTGGATTGAAAAGAGTTATAGAAATGTTAGTAATATATTTTTTTGTTTGATGGTGAAAATGAGGCATGAAAGTTGAATGTTATATCTGAGTCTGAATGTTTAAAGAATGGAATTATTAAGAAGTGGTATTTGTTTGCATTTGAATACGATCAATAGGTGATTGCACTTCTTTTGGAATTAATGTGAAAACATGAAATCGCTCACTTCTTTTGGACTTAGTGTGAAAACATGAAATCACTCACTTCTTTTGGACTTAGTGTGATAACATGCATGTGATTTCATGTAAAGAAGATTTTGATGATTGCATATATTTTTCAATTAAATTGTTTTTTTTTTATTCTTTAGTTTTCAACTTGCTAGGAATTTGTTAGTCTCCTAATTCCACGAATTGTGAGCTTAGTAGTATGAAATTAGTTTAAAATTTAGATTTTTCACCTTATAAAATATTAAATTTTAATTTAATTTTTTTAAATAATGGTGAGATATATATATCCACCGGTTGACACAAATTTATATATCTATCACCAATGTGATAATGACACATAAATAGGGAGTTCAGTATTATTCTAATTAATTAATTATGTATGCTTATGAATCATTAAGTTTGTACCCGCCACTGGACATGTAATCATTTTCGTGTATACATACATATATATATATATATATATAATATCATATTCACCTAATTTTTTTAAATTTGGTTTTGATACAATGGCTGATTTCTTTATTGATACCACTTGCGTAGTTGGTTATTCACATAAGCATATTTAATCTCTTTATATTTACATAATTATATTAGTTAAGAAAATATTTCTTTAAATGATTAATTTTTAAAAAAAATATATAATGATACTTAAGTTGGAGTAAGCAGAGGTGGCAATTTGGACCGTCAGGTCCAACCCATCGGGTCAAGCTGTTTTTATGGGCTGGATTAGGACGGTCCGTTTTCTGGTAAGACCTACAAAAAGGAAGTCCATTCTAGCTCTATGTAGGTTGCGTACTAACGATCCAACTCAGACCATGACTGCATTTTTTTTTATTTGTTGAACAATAAGAGTAATATATAACAAACAATACTGGTCATTTGGACCACCCTACATATATAAATTACTAACTATTTTATCTTTTTTACACCATTGGTCAATGACCATATTAGTACAGTACAAATTTTGAACTTCTGTAGTCACTAGGTAATTTAATTTTAATTGTAAAAATAAAATGTTCATACTCATTCGGGCTAAATGATCGGGACAATGAGTAAAAATTTAGAGATTCTCAAGACCATCAGAAAAAATCAATAAAAAAATTTTGGTTTAGGGTGCGAAAAAATCCCGCTCATTACTCATACTCAAAAGAGAAAATGACGTTGTTTGGTTATTTAATTAATGAATACGATGTTGTTTCAGGAAATAAGATTTTGTTTTTTTTTTATTAGTAAAACGATGTTGTTTTAGGCCTTGCCACGTAGACGTCATGAAAGCTTCTGGCAGAGGCAAATATTCCCGTAAGTCTAATTTGCAAAAAAAAAAAAATTAGATTGAAGATTTTTTTAACAAAATCCAAAAGTTTAACTTAAAATGCAATTATAGAAAATGTCATGATTCAAATTGCAATGTGATAGTTTTTTTTTTTTTGTTTTTGGGTTTTTTGTATTATATTATAAATTTTATTATTTTATGTTTGAACAATGATGGAAAATGGTAAAGGGCCATGTATATGCAATTTAAGTTTTCTGTCAAATGTTTCGGCTAAAAGTCTAATTGATCATTTTAAAGATGATGTTAAGGAAAATTATAACCATTGGATATTGGTGAAATCATTAAACTTTCTGTGAAATGCGATAATATTGAACTTAACTGTTGTTTGATAAGATTTATATTTCTTTTGGATGCAATTTTTTTTACTGAAATCGTAAATGCATTATGTTTTTTTATCTTTATTTAGCATATACCATTATTGAGTGTAAATTACTTTGTAGAGAAATTGTATTTTATTATATTGAAGAAGAATTGTTCCCAACTTATTATGAATCCATGTTCAACGGTGACACATATTGTCGCATGCTTCGTCTCACTAAAATTTGATATAACTAGATCATAAAGGCTCATGTTACAAATATTTTGTGTTAAGTTCTTATTGAGTCATCAATTTATTCATACACTGTAATGACAATAATCCTTACAAAGAGTTGTTATAATTGGTTTGATTTGATTACCCTTTTTTAATTATTTGTAGAGTGTCATCTCACTCTTTTAGCCCAAAATTAATTTTTTTACAAATATTTAATAAGTCATAAATTACTATTATGTGTTTGATTTTGTTTTTTTTCTTTTAAAAAGAAAATGCATTATTTTAAAAATTTGTTATATAATAGATTATTGTTTAAAGTATTTTAACTGTAACTTAAAATTGTGTGAGATTGTCTCGTGGAACTAGATAATAAAAATTTAAATACACCTATGTTGAAATGTTAGTGTGATAGGTCTAATTTATATCCTATCCCAAGAGTAAATTTTATATGAAAATAATTAATAATATATTTATTATGAAACTGTTTTAAAGTATTGATTATTGAATATTATAAATAGAATATAATTTTTTTAATGAGAAGTATCGTTAATTCGAGTACAAGATTTTTTTTAAATCATATTTAAAAAAATTTGGTAGATTTTTAGTTTTATAATTAAAATATGATAATTATTATAGTTTAAACAATGTAACGAATTCCGGCCGTGCGAAGCACGGGATTTATGATCACTAGTTAGACACAATACCAAAAATATTATAATTGAAACCAAAAAATTTTGTTCAACATAACGTCAATGAAAAATACAAAATACCCTGAAAACTTCAAATAAAAAGGAACGATAATCTGTAGTCATCGAAAAAATAATAATTAAAGAACCCAATCTAAAATCTAAATCATGAACTCTTCACTAACACTTTATACCTCTCATGCAAATGGGTAGGATTTGTCTATGTGAAAAACTTGATGCATGCATGGATTAATATGTGATTATAGATAAAGTAAGCAAAGACAAAAGAAATTATCACAGGGACACAAAAATAGGATTTCATTAAAAATTATAAACATTTACTTTCATCTAAGAGAAATATAGCAAATTACCTAATTAAATTTGTTTGTATCCCCTATGACAAAAACAAAAATTACATTAAATTATCGTTGAATAGCAAAAGCCTAATAATACTTGAGTAAAAATATAATTAGTGGAGGTAAAATGTGGAAAATAAACCATCTTACGACGTTTGCCAGCCTGAAAAAAGGAGTCTGTTGGTGGTGAACGAAGGCTGAGTAGAGGTGAGAAGGGTGTTAGCGACGTCGCATAAAGCGGTCTTTTCATTTATAATTTTCTTAGTGGAACTTGGAACTATATATTTCCCTCTTCTTCCATTCATAATCATATATCACATATATATACTACTGGCCCTAGCCCAAGTAAAAAATGTACTAAAATGTAACAGTGATGTGGATCAGTTCGAATACTCCAAGGTCCTGGCAAATCATTGTTGCCAAGAGAAACTAATATCCCAGATCCTAAGGACCTAAACTGGGTACATTTTCTAGGCTTATTTTGTTTAAAACGATAAGCAATAACAGAGAATTAACTTGCAATAAGTAAATATATAACTAACTATGGTCAGCATACCACAACCTTTATATTCAAACTAAAATCCAGTCAAGTTTAGCATCCATAACCTGTAATTCTAAATTTGCAATAAGATATCAATAACACCACAAGTATATATGACTAAAAAAATACATAACCTATGTTGTACAAGAGGCATGTTAACTAAAGACAAGTATGTGGCAAAAATAGATTAAATTGTGCAAATAGATGCTCTTATTCATTAAAATGTAAAAAAAAGAAAAAAGAAAAAACTATCTTGGTAACCTGCGAGTTTAAGAGTCTGTATATCAAAGCTATCAATACCAAGCTCAAAATCTGCAAAACACATAAAATTTGCAAAGATAAGATTATTACTTTTGTTTGGGTCTTTGGATAACTTTTTTAATGTAGATCTCGCACTTGTTGAGACTTAAGTTTATAAACAACTATCCTCACCAGCAAGCCAATAAACTCCAAAGGAATATACAAATCTAAAATGCACTGCTCTTAGATAAACCATATGTGCCTTTCCGGAAGATAAAAATAACAAATTATTAAACTTAAACAAAACAAGAGCCTAACCAACTACTCCATCCATTCCAATTTTGTTTATCCATTTGATTTTTCTTGAATTTAATGTGAGACTTAATTTGTAGTATTTAATGGTCAAAATAGTTTTTTAATGACTGCATATTATTCAATTTAAGTACACGAGACAAAATGAAGATATTTTTCTACGTAATTATTAGTAGAATGGAGAGTAATTTAGAAGTGTTTGATGGGGGTAAATAGTGAAATGGATAAACAAAATTGGGATGGAGGGTGTACTATTTTTCCAAACAACGAAAGCAAAACGATTTTACTATCTAAACAACCAAAAAAATTGTAATTGGTGGAACCAATATAAAAAAACATTTAATAATCAAGTACGTCTATTGGTGAGGAATTATTGGGGGAAAAAATCAAAGACTTACACTCATCTAATTGTTTAATATCACGTAACCTGTCAATAGAAAAAAAAAATCATATTAGAATTAAACCATCACAATTATATTATACTAAAATAGAAAATTAAAAAGATGAATTAAGGTGACAGAATCCAAAGAAAGCATATGATTTAGAATTAAAGAATTCCAACAAGAGTAAATTATATGAAATATGAATCCTAGCAGATCTGGATGGAAAATAATTTCCGAAGATTTTAGCTCAAGCAAGAAGCCAATGAAAAGATAAAACACCATACATTAGAAACCAAAAAAATCCAAATATCACTGACACAGTTGAAATGAGATTGCAATTAATTAAGATCATATGATAATTAAATTTTGCTAGGTATAAATTTCAAAATGATATCTTCAACATTCCAATTCCATTGTCAAAAGATTCTATAGTCCATACGATATTTACATTCTTAAAGGCGGTGTGAAAAGATGGACACTCAAACCACTCAAAACTTCCAAATGCAGAAAAGTGAAACATAGCAATAAGAGACTGATATTTAAGTCCATTAGCACATAAAGAAGGTACACATGGTAAGAGTCTGCACAAGAGAAAGAGAGAGTATTGTTGACAGGCGAACATAAATCAATGATGGGCGAACAAGGATTAAGGCCATAAAAAGGATTACGAGAAATCAACCCCAAATCAAAGATGATCAATAAAGAAAATCAAGCCGGGGTGCAAAAACTAATCCAAGGAGTGTGAAAAGTGGCGAACAACTATAACGACGAACAGCTTATCGGCGAACAGGTTTGAAGGCCCAAGACCAGAGATGAACATTCTGCTAAGTCACTGATGACGAGCAACATTGATAAAAGGTGGTGAATCTACCAGCCTAATAAGTGCATGTCGACGAACAAAGGATCAAGATCTCAAAGCCAATCTGTGTAAAACACAAAGGCGAACAACTTCTGAGCCGTGCACCCAAAAGGCGAACAACATTTATGAAAAAACTATGCAGGATACACTAAGCCGATTTGGACGAACAACAACGAAGTCCGAGATAAGACCAAAGAAGACTTTGTAACTAAGATTCAGCTTAGATAAGGTCAAACTAAGGTCAAAGGACACATGTCAAGCATGCAGGCTAGGGAGACCAAGAGTCATAAACACCTCATGCTTGCTAGTCTCTATAAATAGTTGTTCTCTAGCTTAAGAAATACAAGTTCAAATTCATAAACACTCCAAAAAACACACATTAATACACCTAAACGTACACACATACGAAATTATTTTGATTTCGACTTTCACATTTACAAGTTCATAACCCGAACCCTCGATTTACCATTTACGGTGGTAACCAATCACACGTTATTGATTGGTGATCTTAAACCGAACTAAAACAGTCACTAATCCACCCGATTAAATTTGATCACCAACAATTTGGCGCTAGAAGAAGGGTTCGAACCTTCGAATTAGTGTGATTACTCAAGAACTTCAAGCTGAAAACTTGAAGATTCAAAGAAAACCTCAAGAAATATTTGAAGATTAAAACAAAAGTGTTCTTGGTGTTCTTGGTGTTCTTCATCATAAGAATTAAGACAAATTAATTCGGAATGCCTCAATCCAAAGAAACCCAAGCGTCACGCTTGTCAAGGAGAGCATCTCCCACTCGAGCCTCGTCGGCCGACCACCAGGATCGTGATCCTAGACATGTGAATAGATCACAGCACACGGCCATAACCCATAACCTCCCACCTGAAATGGAGGCCCTGGCGAACAACCCTAACGAATTAGCCAAAATCATTGCTGCTCTCCAGGCTCTACAGAGACAGCAAGATCAGAATAGGCCTTCACTAGTGAGGCCTAAGGACAGACCCGTGGAAGTTGTTAGGGCTAGATCAACCAGGGGCGAACAACATGAAGTGAACAGTGCCCAGGTCAGGCGGGATAAAGGCAAAGCTAAGATGGTCGAACCAAGAGAGGGCCAGGCTGAATCTGCTCGTGGGCGAACAACAATGTCGAGCCACGGAACAACCCGTTCCAGTGCCCAGGACAGACTTGGCCAACCCCAGCAACAGGAAAAAGTTGCTCGCCAGGAAGCTGAGCGCGGGCGAGCAACATTTGAGCAACCACGCCCATCAATTCATGAGAGACTCTCTCAATCTGCCTTCAGGCGTCTAGGGCCAAATGCGGCGAGCAACCCTAGAAAATAGCTCCAGGAGTTGCCCACTCCAAGTGAGGGACTGCGACGAGCAGAAAGGTTGGTACCTTTGCTCGCCGAACAGCCTCCAAGTCAGGGGACATCTTTGGATGAGCTATCAAGTTTAAGAAGGGCAGTGGAGAACATGCAGGGACAGTTGGACCAACAGAGAGGTGTGGGGACAACCAGTTTGCCATCCTCACCACTATCACCTGTCATTCTGAAAGCCCCGATTCAGAAGAAGGTCCAGTTCCCGGCAAGCATACAGTATGACGGTGTTGCTGATCCCAGAGTCCATCTGATGAAGTATTCAGATTATATGGTCTCGGTGGGAGCCAGCGATGCCACTCAATGCCGAAACTTCCCCTTAACTTTGGGGGATCGGGTGCACAAGTGGTTTTCGGCAATGCCACCAGCATCTATCCACTCTTTCACTCAATTAAGTCGAGAATTCCTGTCCCATTTCTCAACGTCGGGATCATACTTGTCCCAGAAAAATTGATTGTCGGACCTAAAATAAAATGACGATGAGTCAGATCGGGCATTCATGGAAAGGTTCGACAAGGTGTTGTTAGAAGGAGAACCCGTCAGTGAGGATACGAAAATCGTTGCCGTTATGGCCGGGTTGAAAAAAGGATCAAAGCTATGGAAAGAGGTACGTCTGAAGTGCCCAAGAAGTTATGCCGAATTCAAGAATCAAGCCGGCATATTCGTTTCCATGCATGAGGCTTTGCAATCAAACTTGGGGGAGAACAAAACTGATCCCAAGGAGAACAACAAGAAACCTGGTGCAACAAGCTATCGAGTCCCTAAAAACATGAAGGCGTTCACTGAAGGGACAGAACTCAAAGAAAAGTTGAACCAAGTTCTAACAGTGTCAGTTGATACTGTTTATGAAAATGTGAAGGATAAGGAGTTGCTCTCCCCTCCCCGGAAAATTTGCCAAGGCACTGGGAAACTCAACCCTAACAAGTATTGTGCCTACCATCAAAGCGTGGGGCACTTTACAAGTGAATGTAGAGATTTGCTCAGACAGCTATGGCGTTTCTACGAGGATGGAAAGCTCTCCGACTTTGTCAAAAGACAACCCGGGAAGAGAGTCCGGGAGAACAACTCTGAGGACGAGGATGATCAACCTCAGAAGAACAATAAACTGGCACGACCAGTTCCTGCCATTCCTACTCGTCCATTGGAAGATTTGTATATGATGGAACCTGCAGGTCCCGCAGGAGGATGTTCTGATGGGCGACCGCTAATCTCCAACCGGAAAAGAAAAGCTGAGTTACGAGCGATCGATCAAGTCCAAGAAATGGGGGTTAAACCATCTATCATGCAGACAGCAGAATTGACCTTCACCGAAAATAACTTGGAAGGAATCTTAACTCCGCACAACGATTCGCTCGTAATATGCGCAAAAATTATGGGAACACGAGTCCATAGATTGTTGGTGGACACCGGAGCCTACACCAATATCCTATTCAAAAAGACGATCGATCATCTTGGAGATTATTCAGGCTATATTCGGGATACAACTCACAGAATAATAGGTTTCGGAAATGCTGTAACGGATCCATTGGGAATAGTTACTTTAGCAGTACAACTTGTAACGGCCAACGAACCCGAGAAAAATATTACAAGAATGGTTGACTTCTTGGTTGTAGACCAGGATTCAACTTATAACGGGTTTCTTGGTCGACCCTTTTTAAATGAATTCAAAGCTGCATGTTCCACTTACCATTATTGTTTGAAATTCCCAACAGCAAGTGGAGCAGGTACTATCAAAGGAGATCAAAGAAAAGCCAGGGAATGTCTCTTACAGTTGCAGGCCAAACATGTATCAGTATCCATGATGGAAGCCACACCTAGCTATCCTGCTGATGAACCATCAATACTGGAGAACATGATGGACATAGAGGAAGACCACATGGACACTGACGAACAACACCTTGACGAACAGGTGTTGGACGAACAACTCCTTACCACCCATGAGGAATATCATCCTGACGAACAACAAAGGGGTGGTGACGAGCAGCATTCATCTGATGGCTTGGAGGGCCAGGTGTTGACTAAAAACAATGTATCAGGGCCAACAGATGATCTAGATCCCCGCATGGGGGCAGAGCCAATGAACATCGAAAATGATTTCAACTCTGAGGGACCAATACTTGATCCTCGGTGGAAAGGACAAAAACGACGAGCAACTCCAGTTGAAGAACTGGAGGCGTTCAAAGTTAATCCTGAAAACCCGGATCTCGAATTATACATAGGATCTGAGCTCCCTGAGCCTTACAGATCTCGAATGAAAGAGTTCCTCAGCAAAAATCTAGATGTTTTTGCTTGGTCTCATGCAGACATGGTGGGGATAGATCCAGAGCATGCTTGCCATAGACTTAACATCAATCAAGCAAAAAGACTTATCCATCAAAAACGAAGAAAGTATGGTCCAGACAAGTACCAAGCTTTGAACGAAGAAGTAAAGAAGTTGTTAGACAACGACCTAATCCGACAAGCACTCTGTCCACAATGGGTAGCAAACCCAGTCCTTGTGAGGAAACCAAACAGGACCTGGAGGCTATGCATAGACTTTACAGATCTGAATGCAGCATGCCCGAAGGACAACTTTCCACTCCCTCACATTGACCAGTTAGTGGACAGTACTGCAGGTCATGAAATGCTAACATTCATGGATGCCTTTGCCGGGTACCATCAAATTCCAATGCATCCAGGCGATCAAGAGAACACAGCATTTTATACAAACAAAAACTTGTTGTGTTGGAAAAGAATGCCCTTCGGCCTCATCAACGCCGGAGCAACATACCAGAGGTTGGTGAACAAGATGTTCGACGAACAAATCAGTGATACGGTAGAAGTCTATGTGGACGATATCGTAGTCAAAAGCCCCCGAAGGGAAGAGCATCTTCAACATTTGACCCAGGTGTTCGAAATCCTTCGACACTACAACATGAAGCTGAATCCAAAGAAGAGCAGTTTTGGAGTTCATTCAGGAAAATTCCTGGGCCATCTTGTTAGTCAACGAGGGATTGAAGCCAATCCAATAAAAGTTAAAGCAATCGTGGATATGCAACCTCCACGTTCAATAAAAGAAGTGCAAAGGCTTACGCGATGCCTTGTAGCTTTGAATCGGTTCATATCCAGATCGGGGGACAAATGATGTCTATTCTTTGAAGCTATCAAGAAAGGACAGTTCACATGGACTAACAACTGTCAAAAGGCGTTCGACCAACTCAAAGACTACCTGGGAGATGTTAAAATCCTATCAAAACCTATCCCAGGAGAGAAGTTATATTTATACTTAGCAGCGTCAGAAGTGGCTATCAGCTCCGTTCTGGTACGAGAAGATGGCAAATTTCATCAACCTATTTACTACGTCAGTCAAGCTTTACACGATGCGGAGATCAAATATTCTCCAACTGAGAAACTGGCGTATGCACTTGTTATGAGTGTGAGGAAGTTACGACCATACTTTTTTTATCATCAAGTCGAAGTGCTAACAACTTTCCCACTCCGACAAATTCTCCATCGCCCCGACACAGCTGGTCGCCTATTAAAGTGGTCACTGGAGATTAGCCAATATGGGGTGACCTATGCTCCTCGAACTGCGATCAAAGGGCAAGCGTTAGCCGACTTTATTGTCGAACTAACCTTCCCACCAGATCCGACGAGAGGACTTGATCACCCCTGGCATCTTTATGTAGACGGGTCTTCAACCAACATAGCCTCAGGGGCAGGAGTAGTTTTAATCAGTCCAGACAGACAAGTATTCACCTCGGCAATTAAATTTGGTTTCATGGCCACCAACAACGAAGCCGAATATGAAGCTCTCATTGCTGGTCTCCACCTATCCCTTGCAGTAGGTGTTAGACGGTTACAAATATTCGGCGACTCACAATTGATTGTGAACCAAGTTCGAGGTGAATACGAGGCGAAAGACGATCACATGATCGAGTATCAGCGAATTGTTGCTTACCTGATGTCCTTGTTAGAACAAGTCTTCATTGAATAAATTCCAAGGACAAGCAACACACAAGTAGATGCGTTGGCCCGACTAGCAACAAGTGAGGGACCAGCAGAGTTGGCAGACATTATAATTACAAAAATGAATGATCCATCAACAAGAAGTTATAATGTCAATCAACTTGATGAACAAGCAAGTGAAGAAGAAGATTGGAGAACAAATATAGTCAAATATTTGAAAAATGGAGAAAAACCAAACAACCCTTTTGAAGCTGCCAAGCTAACAAAGCAAGCCGCCAGATACACTCTGGTGGGCGAACAGCTTTACAAAAGGGGAATATCAATCCCACTTCTCAAATGTTTGCCTAGGGGGCAAGGACGAGCAATACTCGAAGAAATACATGCTGGAGTATGCGGAAATCATACTGGGGGGCAAGCCTTGGCATACAAAACCATCAGACAAGGCTATTATTGGCCAACTTTACGTCAAGACGCAATCAAGAAAGCGAAGACTTACCATCAATACCAAATTTTTGCCCCGAACATTCATACCCCGGCCCAACAGCTCGTATCAGTTTATAGCCCGTGGCCATTTGCTAGATGGGGGATGGACATTATTGGTCCTTTCCCAGCGGGAGTTGGAGGAGTTCGATTTGCCTTAGTGGCAGTCGACTATTATACAAAATGGGCAGAAGCAGAGGCCATGTTGAAAATCACGCAATAGAAAATGATCAACTTTATTTGGAAGAACATTGTCTGTCGTTTTGGAGTTCCACAAACCATCGTGACAGACAATGGTCTGCAGTTTGATGGAAAGGAGTTGAGAGATTTCTGTACAAAGTGGAGGATCAAGAAACATTATTCTACGCCCTATCATCCCCAGTCAAATGGACAAGTCGAGGCCGTAAATAAAATTATCAAACATACGTTAAAAGTACGGCTAGCAGAAAGCAAAAGCAGTTGGTCTACAGAGCTTCCGGAAGTCTTATGGGCATACAGAGTTTCTCCCAGGTCAAGCACCAGAGAAACACCTTTTGCAATGGCTTTCGGAACAGAGGTTGTAATACCAATCGAGTTAAAGACCAACACATACCGGACGACCAACTTTGATGAGCAGGCGAACAACTCTGCTCTAGCTACTGAAATGGATTTGCTCGAAGAAAAAAGACTGAATGCCGAGCTAAAAAATGCTACTTACAAGCAGCGAGCAGAACGCTATTATAATTCCCATGTTAAGGTCAGGGAATTCAGAGTTGGAGATATGGTTCTAAGAAAGTTGCTCGCCCAACCTCCAGGTGTATTGGGACCAACTTGGGAGGGCCCATATCGTATAACGGAAAAAATTGTTAATGGTGTATACGATATCGAAGATATGGAAGGCAAGCCGACCCAATACTCCTGGAATGCTGTACATCTGAAGAAGTACTATCAATGAGACGAACAAGTTCTTAACTGGGCGAACAAATATCTTGGGGGGCCAGTGAACCAAGTAAGATGAACCAAAAACTTGCCTAATTTTTTGAAAAATTTTGCTAAGTTTAAAATTTAAAGTTGTTCGGCACATTGTATAGTTTAGTGTTGTTTCATCTTTTAATTTTAGACAGAGTTGCTCGGCAAAAATATTATAAGCGAGCATGTTTTAGTTAATGTCCAAAGTTGTTCGTCAGATTATATTTGTTAGTGACGAGTAGTCTTACAACACTTGTAAATTTCATTATGTAAATATAGTAGTTGTTCGTCAAGAGGAAAAGTCCAAAAGCTCGAGGTACAAGTCCATTTTGAGGACCAAAGCCACTTAAAGGTTGTTCGTTTTTTAAAATGAACAGAACCTAAGGCTGAACCCTGATTCCACTAAAGGCAAAGTTCAATTCGAACAAAAGCCCAACACTATATGTTATAATTGCAAAGGCATTGATAAGAATGTAAAGGCAATTAACATATAAAGAAAATGAGCGAACAAAGAAAGACATTCCATTAATTAAAAGGCATTAAGCCTAAAAAATAGTACAGTGATCCTAAAAGTCAAGTACTACAAAAGGAGCGAACAACTATTATAAAGAAGGTGAAAAGAAAAAAGCTAAGTCCTATATCTATTGTTGCTCGGCGGGAGGAGGGTCTTGAGTTTGATCGACAGGAGGTTCAACGATCATATCACGAGCCAAGTCTTCAGCTGCCTTATCCTCCGCCTCTTTAGCAGCTTGTTCGTCGACAGCGGCCAACTCTTTTTCTTGCTCGTCCTCATTGACTTGGAGAGGAGGGTGAGTAACAACAATGCTAGGGTCAAGTTTATCAATCTTGACCCCTAATTCAGCCACGTCCGCCAGCTGGATCTCAATGTTGTTCGGCGGCGGATAGTGTTCGATGAACTCGGAGAGGTCTTTTCCCATCTCTTCAACCAGGTCCTTGTAATCATAAGCATCGGCCGTGCGGATGCTGTCCGCATAGGCACAGATATACCCAAGGTTAGAGATGGGGCCGGTCTGAGCCTGAACTTCCTCTTCAAGTTGCTCGCGTGTGAAGAGGTTGGTTTCCGCCTCCCGAAGACAAACAACTTCCGCCTCAAGATCGGCGATTTTCTGCTCGGCCGCTGACAGTTTGCTCTTCTCCTCGCCGAGCATGGCTTCTTTGCCTCCCAATTCGCTGGATAAACCTTGAATTTTTTCAAGGTATTTCTGCTCATTGTCGATATAGAGGGAGATCTGGTTGTTAAGCCGAACAATCTGGCCATTCAAATTGTTCGCCATTGTATCATTCTCCTCTGAAAGGTGGCAGACAGTGGCAGCATGTTGGTGAGCAGCTTCTTCCAGCTCCACCACTTGAGCCATTCCCCTTTGAGCGGATACAAGGGAGTTGGCAGCTTGTACCATTGACAAATGAAAGTTATCAATGGGCCCTTGAGCGAGCACGACCTTGTTCAGCGGTTTTGACCAGGCGCGAGCAACAATTTCAGTTGCCCGACGAACATGGTCATCCGAGATATCACGGATGTTCGCTGGGGTCTTCGAGCAGGCATATTGGTGAAGAGTGTCTATTTGCCCCGGATGGTCATTAGGCCGATACCTGCGAACAAAGAAGCTTTAACACTTAGTAAATTTTTCAACTTACTCAACTCTTGGAAGAGTTCAAGGAGGAATCCTTACTCGGCAAATTTGGCTCCATCCCACCCTAGATAGGTGATGTCGTCAGGCCCACGAGGAGGTGTATGCCTATCTTTGCTCGCCTTTCCTCTTTCATCGGTTGTAGGAGGGCGAGCAGCTTCAGAGGAGGGCAAGCGACCAGATCCTCCCACCTTGGATTTTCCTTTATCAGTGGTGGGGGGCGCCTGGGTGACGTATGTGTCATCACTCTTCTTCAGTCTTTTTAGACCATGAGGAGAGGCAGGGGCCGGTTTGGGCGATGTGCTCGGCGGAACGGACGTCCGGTGGGCATGCTCGGCGGTGGAGGCCTTGTTGGTCATCGCCAACACCTTGGAAGGCGGATCACCCTTCTTCTTTCGTCCTTTGGGTGGCGCCATTTCAAATACCCTCTGTTCTAGGAGAGCAAAACTGGGAGGGACAGCAACGGTGACTTGCTCGGCTAAAAAAAAAAGTTAATTAAATTCAATTTAGACGAGCAAGTTCAGAGAGTGATGGCGAGCAAAGTTTATTTTGAAAGTTATAAATTTTTGTACCTGGGGGCACCTCAGCTTGAGCCTCCAAATGATGGGGATACGTAAACAGGCGAGCAGTTTTTTTACACTTCTCCTTGTTCACGTATTTGATGGTCCTTTCGGCTTTATCCTGAAGAGCGACCAAACACGAAGTGAAGAGGAATTCAGAGCCAATTTCCTCTTCCTCGGAATTCCACTTGAGCAACCGGGGGCCTGCGAGCAAACAAAAAAAGTTAAATTAGAACTTTATGCAAGGGCGAACAAAGATGACCTTACATTTGATTTGCCCATAAGTGGTGGGTTCAAATATACGCCCGGCACCGCCGTGAGGGCCAGAAGATGCTCGCCAGTCGCCCCCAATAAAGAAGAAGTGCTCCTTCCAATCCCGAATCTTGTTCGGCACCCCCTCCACCAGTTTCAGTCCAGTCCGGGCCTTTAAGTAATAATATCCTTCCTCGCCCCTCGGACATTTGGTGATGGTCATCAAGTAGTTGACCTCTTCGGCAGTTATACGGTCGACGTATCCCTCCAGGGCGAACAGGCCCATGATGCCGAGCAAGTTCATCCACCCAATAGGAGTTATTTGGGTGATGGCTAAGTTGGTCGCCTCCAGAAAATGACCAACAACCGGGGGCAACAGCAGCCTCAACCCAG
This sequence comes from Ballota nigra, assembly GCA_947034835.1. Lineage (NCBI taxonomy): Eukaryota > Viridiplantae > Streptophyta > Magnoliopsida > Lamiales > Lamiaceae > Ballota > Ballota nigra. The sequence continues at coordinate 18,838,257 of OX344730.1, forward strand.
CAATTAGGGTGTCAATGTTAATCGCCGTACACCCGGGTGGAGGCCGATCAGCTCTTTCCTTCCTTTTGGGAGCCCACATGAAGATATCATGAGGAATCTGATATGCTTCCCGTATAAGGTTGAGCTCATCCTTGCGAACAACACTTTTAATTTTGCTCGCCTGGTACTCGGTTCTTACCAGATCCAAAACTTGGCGCCGGGGGCGGGGAAAGTTGTTCGCATGTTCGTCAGAGTATGCTCGTCAATTAAATGGGCGAGCAACACCTGTAGGGATCTCATTTTCGAGCATCTTAGGGCCTGGAAACCCTATCCCTTCCAAAAATTCAGGGGTAAGCTCGTCAAACTCCGGATCTTCCTCAGATTCAGAGCTAGAGGAAGATTGCTCGTCGGAGGAGCTGCTCGTGGCCTCCTTATCCACTTCGCCGGATTGACGAGCACCAGAGTCCTCCAATGATCGAACCACCGAATCCACGTCAGGTTGTGCTTCTGAGGAAATTTTAAACGGCGGCTGTTCGACAAACGGCACGATCAGGAATAGGGGGTCCAATCCTTCATCTGATCCTTTGTTGCTCGAATGGGAGGACATCAGTTTAAAAATGAAGATTTTGAGTTTTGGCAAGGGGTTTGTAGTCTCCGATGACGGTTCTGGGTAGGCGACGGAAGCGCAAATCCTTCCACGGCGGCGATGGTACGAATTTGGGAAAGAAAGAAGAAAAGAACGAGAGAAAGAAGAATAACTACCTGGAAAATAAGATTTGAAGTTGAATGTTGAAGAAATGGACGCCGGAAAGCTCAAAAATCGCCGGAAATGGTGGATTCGCCGGAGTCCTCTGTAGCAAATGAAGAAGAGTGGGAAAAATTTCATTTCCCACTCACCTTTATACCCCAAGAAAAAACGGGGTTCAAAGTGTAATTTACCCCAAAATATGGACCCAATTGAAGGAAAACGGGGTTACTTTCGAGCAAGGCTGAAAATCAAGGGGCCTATATGCAATTATAGGGGCGCATGACCTCGGGAATGCTCGCGCGTGGGCGGCGCGCAATCATACCGCCCACGTCATCCTCGTATATCCCCCAGATCGTGGGAAGGTGAAGAGGCAGATCCGAAATTGCTCGCCCAGGTCAAAGATGTTCGTCCATATCCACACCAGTATAATATCCTAACTATAGTTGCTCGCCACAAAGTTGCTCGTTAATAGCAACATCTAGTCAGGATAGGGGGCAATTGTTGACAGGCGAACATAAATCAATGATGGGCGAACAAGGATTAAGGCCATAAAAAGGATTACGAGAAATCAACCCCAAATCAAAGATGATCAATAAAGAAAATCGAGCCGGGGTGCAAAAACTAATCCAAGGAGTGTGAAAAGTGGCGAACAACTATAACGACGAACAGCTTATCGGCGAACAGGTTTGAAGGCCCAAGACCAGAGATGAACATTCTGCTAAGTCACTGATGACGAGCAACATTGATAAAAGGTGGTGAATCTACCAGCCTAAGAAGTGCATGTCGACGAACAAAGGATCAAGATCCCAAAGCCAATCTGTGTAAAACACAAAGGCGAACAACTTCTGAGCCGTGCACCCAAAAGGCGAACAACATTTATGAAAAAACTATGCAGGATACACTAAGTCGGCCTGGACGAACAACAACGAAGTCCGAGATAAGACCAAAGAAGACTTTGTAACTAAGATTCAGCTTAGATAAGGTCAAACTAAGGTCAAAGGACACATGTCAAGCATGCAGGCTAGGGAGACCAAGAGTCATAAACACCTCATGCTTGCTAGTCTCTATAAATAGTTGTTCTCCAGCTTAAGAAATAAAAGTTCAAATTCATAAACACTCCAAAAAACACGCATTAATACACCTAAACGTACACACATACGAAATTATTTCGATTTCGACTTTCACATTTACAAGTTCATAACCCGAACCCTCGATTTACCATTTACGGTGGTAACCAATCACACGTTATTGATTGGTGATCTTAAACCGAACTAAAATAGTCACTAATCCACCCGATTAAATTTGATCACCAACAAGTACATCAACAAAGCAAGAAAAACATGATAGCCTCAATGTCCATAATAAACTAACAATTATTATAGTGCATTGAAATTGTAATTCTCAAATTAGAAGCTATGATTTGCAAAAAGAAAATCCACAATCAGCAGCAACTAAAATGTTATCCTGAGTCATTAGAGTTAAAATTAACAATTTAATACAACTGATGACAAAAATTAGGGTGAAAACCTGGGGGAGTGGGGTAAGCAGCAACATGATACATATCTAAACAAAATATAAATCCTAACAAACAGAAGCAATCAAAGCCCTAACGCACAAGTCCGATCAAAATCTAGGTTTAAAATAACACCAACACCTTCAATCAATTAAAATTACAAAATTTCCAAGCATGCCATGAAAATCCCGAATGAGTTCTCCAGCTAACAACATGTATCTTAAAAATGAATTCCAATTGAAGCATAAACCATCACTTTCGGCTTTCCTCTATAATCGAGCAAAACCAGGTCTAGGAAAATTTGGTGAAACATGATGAATTCAAAATTGAAAATTCGATGATGAAACATTACTACTTACGAAACCAGATATGATCAAAATAACAGATCAAGATAAATAATCCTGGACGGCGTCTTCAATTGCCACAGAGAGAGATGGAAGAGGAAGGGTCGAGCACACCCAACGGTGATGATGGGCGTTAGAAATTGATTGAATTAAGGTCAAAATCGTACAAGACAAAAATATGGAAGGACAAAATCGTCCAAAAATGATTTACAAAGGTTAGACACTTTTAAATATATTATGATTTGTTCCAATGTTCAAAACTTCAATTCTGATCTCTGTCTTCCAATATTTTCAGCGGGGAGATTCCGGCATCAATTGGGAAGTTAACATCCCTCCAAATCGAGTCATTAGAAAAAAGGAGAATCGCCACCACCATTTTCACCGGAATTAAATGAAGATAACTGCCAGAAAATAAAGTCGCAACCACAGCGTTGTCATTAATAATGAAAAGAAGCAGAAACCTCGTCGAAAAATCGAAGAAGAGGACGACGCCTGAAGAGCAGCGAAGAAAAGCGTGAGAGAAGAGAGAAAATGTCCGACCCGGATAATTTTATAATAGTATTTGAAAAGTCAAAATTAATTTTAAATTATATCTAAAATTCAAGTGCATAGTATGCAGTTGGATGCACTCTAGAATTTGTGTGTGTATATATATATATATATATCGTATTTGATATATCAGTAGTATCTTGTGGATCTTTTCCAAACACAGATAGGACTGACTGGGAAATTCCATAGTCTATGAGTTAACCTGAAAAAAGCATTACGCCCACAAACGTCTGCGCATATCCATCGGCATAACGGCTAAAAGGGCACACCCACATGGTTAACTCATAGATATCACTAGAAATCTCAAACCTACCGGTTAAACCAACTCTACCTTATGATATATCAAATATAAACTTGGAAAAATAAGTTTCCAAATGCACATGTTAGTATAGTATACTAAGTTAGGCCATGATTTAATACAAGGAATTAGCCGACCATTGAGGCGGCGAAACCAGAAATATAAATTAAAGTAAAGAAAATAATAGCAGAATTTAATTACCTTGATGAGCTACCAGAATAGACACCTTTTATTAAAGCCAAGGCTAAGAAGCCAACTATTACACAGAGAGAGGAAAAGAGAGGGGCGAGTAAACTCAAGCGTGTCCTCTAAAAATAAAAAATGACTTATTTATAGGAAAAGAAGAGCCGGGCATGAAACCCCGGATTCCAAAATAAAAAAGGTGAATAGTAAAAATCAAAAGTGAATAGTAAATACTATTCATGAACAGAGCTTGGTCTGTTGGTGACCTATGCAATGACGAAATTTGATTCGTCTTTTTCTATAAATCTCTTCTTGGTTAGATCGCCATTAGAGAAGCTTGCTTTTGAAGAAGACTTAAAGTCTTTTTGAATCTTTCCAATTGTTGGAAATTATATGGTTGTCCATAGTAAGATCCTTCAAGGATAGGGATAAAAATTTCAAGAACTCTGATTTTCTTTTTTAGTCCTTTAAGATAATTTTTATCTTTAATTATATCTTGATTTTGATCAAAATTAATATGAATAGGAATCTGCCAGATTTCATGTTGTAGTCCTACTCTGAACATCCTCCAGTCTCCAGGAATTCTTTCCTCCATAACTGTTTTCTTTCTTTGAATTTCTTTTTTAAAAGAATTCTTCAATTTTATCCATCAAGGATTCTTTTTTCCCCTAATTTTCTCTTTAAGAGAATCTTTCAATAAATCAAAGCTTTCTTGGAGAGAGAAGTCTTGGTCCTCTTCAAATGGATCATGTGCGTCTTGCATAGAAGAGCCATAAATCATGGATGTATCAGATTTTGAATCTGAAAAATCAGCATTTTTAAGAATATCTTCCTGAATTTGATTCATGAAGAGATCCATAATTTTCTCCTTAGTAAAAACTCCAGCATACTTCTTATAGAAATAAGAAAAGGATGGCATCACATTAGGATCAGAAGTTTGATTCTTTGCAATATCTTTTTTATAATCTTCCATCTTGGATTTAATCCTATCGATGTTTTCTTGAAGAGGACTCTCATTAGAGTCTTTCGGAATAATATTTAAACTATTCCAGAATCTTGTGGCACAAATTCTCCACAAACATAGGCTACCCATCTCTGTATGACCAAATTCTGATCTCCATTTAACAACCCAATGGGATACATGAGTCAATAAAAAACATACAAATAGTTTTACTACTTGTATTGTGAGATTTTAATGAGGAGGTTTCAAAAGAGTATTCCTCAAGAAGAGATTTAATCTCGCTAGGTAAAATATCTGCAATAGTGCAAAAAATATTCCACTATTCAAAAAACCAGTTAGGAATTTGATTCCTTCCGATATTTTCGCAAATTTTTATCAACCAAGTATGAGAATGCTTGGGATTTTGGTAATAAAAAGTTTTATAAAAACTTTTAAGATAGTCCCAGTAATTGTACTGGAAAATCTGATTTGTAACAGGGTTAATAATTTGTTTTTCAACAAAAGGAGAAAGACCCCATTCCTGTATTGAAATAATCTTTTTTATTATGAATTTTGAATAGTTTATATTCTTAGGAGGAAAATGCTGAATATCAACACTTCCAAGAGAGATGAGTATACTCTCATAATATCCTCTAGTCTTATAAGACAGAGTAGTGGAAAATTGATTTGGAATATATTTTTCCATAAGAGTCCATGGAGACTCTTTAAACCTTTCCTCTTCATCCTCAAGAATGAGAATTAATTCCTTCTTAGGGGAATCAAAGTATTTATACTCCTTTTGAGCAGTTGAAGCATATGATGCTTCCTTCTCAGGGTCAGTGGTTGAGGTCATAGTCTCAACAGGAATATTTTTTCCTCTAAGTCTCAGGAATTCTTGGAATTCCTTATCATGGGCTCCTGAAGATGTAGAGCCGATTCCAGAAATATTCTGGTTGTATAGGGATTTTTTCCACTGTCGAAATAAAGGAGGGCCATAAGCACCCCTTCCTCTATTAGAGGAAGATCCTTTGGAACCTCTTCCAGGTTGACTCATTCCTATCATTCAGAAATATATTCACGGGTTAGAAAATCAGGAAGATGATTGTCTTTTCCCTGCTTATAGATAATTTGAAAATCAAAATAAGCAAGATGTGATTGCCATCGGGCAAACATTTGTTTTGAGACATTATGTTCAAAATCTTTAAGAAGCATAAAAGAAGCAGCTCTACAATCGGTTTTTATAACAAACTTTTGATTGTATAAATCATCCTGAAATTTTAGGACGCTCTTGACAATAGAAAGAATTTCTTTAGCAACAGTGGAATAATTTTTTTGAGAATCATTCCATTTGCCAGAATAAAATCTAACAACATATTCTAATTTATTATCAGGATTAATTTGTAAAAGAATACCTCCATATCCCAAATCTGAGGCATCAGTTTCAACAATTTTTTTCCCATAAGGGATTAACAAGACTAAGAACAGGAATATTTTTAACCTTTTCTTTAATCTTTATTACTGCCTTAGTATGATTATCATTCCAAGGTAGAGGATTCTTTTTAAGCCTATCATATAAGATAGCAGTATCTTCAGCAAGATTTTTAATATAGGAAGAGACATAATTAAGACTTCCTAAAAATCTTTGCAACTGAGTTTTATCAGTAATGATATCTGGAAATTTTTTCCCAAATTCAATACTCCTTGGAATAATATTTCCTTTATCAATAATATGGCCAAGAAATTTGACTTTAGTTTGAAATAAAATCATCTTTGGTTTTGAAATAACCAAACTATTTTTTATGACAATATTTTTAAATATAACAACATGTTTGAAATGAGCTTCTATGTCTTTTGAAAACACAAGGATATCATCAATATAGACGATAATGAAATCACTATAAGGATAAAAAATGTCATTCATAATTTGTTGAAATTCAGAAGGAGCATTCTTAAGCCCAAATGGCATGACAGTTCATTCATAATGTCCAAAAGGAACATTAAAAGCTGTCTTATATCTATCAGATTGATTAATCTGAATTTGCCAAAAACCTAATTTTAAATCAAATTTAGAAAATATAAGAGCATTGACAAGTCTGTCAAGAAGATCCTTTTTATTAGGAATTGGATGTCGAATCCATTTTAAAACCTTATTAAGGGGTTTATAATTGATAACCAATCTGGGAACTCCACGTTCTTGCTCAGAATGTTTATTAACATAAAAAGCAGTACAAGACCATGGGGACTTGGAAGGAGTAATAAGCTTCTTATTTAATAAAGAAGATATTTCCTTCTTACATAATTCTAAATATTCAGAATTCATTTGACAAGGTCTCGACTTGGTCGGGATCATAGTATTTTTAAAATCATCATCATAAGGAAGAGAAACAATATGTTTCTTTCTATCCCAAAAAACATTGGGAAAATCATTACAAATATCAATGGAGAACTTGTTAAATAAAATTTTTATTTTATCCTGGAGCTTAGGATTTTTAAGCTTATTATCAATGGTAAGAGAATTTAATTCATTTTTAAGAAAATTGATATGACAATTTCTATTATCAATTTGTTCTTGGACAAAGTTTAGAATCTTATGAATTGGTTTAGTCACGAATTCAAAAGTGATGGTTTTACCATTGTAAGAACCTGTAATACCCTTTTCATTAACAAAAGTAAGAGGATAAATCTTTTGAAGAAAAGGAAGGTCAATAATCATTTGGCTGGTAATATTTTCTGCAATAAGAAAATCATTAGGTATGCAACAACCATTTACACATACATAAGCATTTCTGAGCTTATAATTAATGTATAAAGATCCTCATCATGCATGTGAAAGAGTTTAAGTAGTTTTTTCAAAAAACTTTGTGGGAATTATTCCCATTTGGATGACACTTAAATCAGCACCACTATCAATCATGGCAATGAATTCCTTCCTGTAAGAATTATTAATAAGGAGAGTAATTTTTGTATACCATTTTTGAGATATGTACATACTAATAGCAGATAAATGATTTTTATCTATATCATTATGAGAATTATCAAGAAAACTAGTATCATCGATTTTCTCTTTTCCTTTCTCAATAAGAGAAAGTCGAATAGAAAGATCAGAATTTTGATTCTGAAGAATTTTAACACTATTCTTAAGATTATTAATCTCTTGAGCTAAATCATTAACAGTGATGGGATTTTGCCTAGTATTTTTAAGCCTAAGGAGTTTTTCAACCTCCCCCATATTATAATAATTATTATTAGTAATCTTTTTAGAAAGACTAGAATTCTTTTCTTTAGAAGAATCATGAAGATCATCAATGATTTTATCTCTTAAACTAGAGTTTTTAATATGTTTAAGAAGATCAAGAATATTATTGTCAGATAAGACATTAATATTCATATCTTGGAATTGACTTATGAGTTTATAAAACTCATTATCATCAGTATCACCGATGCAATTTAAACAAGGTTTTCCCTGAATGCAATTATCATATTCAGCTTTGTCTGAAGGAATATTATCCTCATCATCACTAGAGATTAACTCTACGGAATCAGTATATGATTCATCAATATCTGTATCATTATCCGAATTCATAATGATTTTATAAAGAGTTTGTTTGAGCTCTTCATTTATATCAAGATTTTTAATCTTGTCTTTGGCATAACATTGATTAGCATAATGGCCAGTCCTGCCACATTTGTTACAAATTACTTTGCTAGAATAATTCTTTTTAAAGAATTTTCTTTTACCCTTATCATGAGTATAATCATGACTTTTATCTTTGTTCTGTTTATTATCAGAACGTCTTCTTCTTCTCTTAAAATAAGGTTTTTCTTTGAAATCCTTTTTCTTTTTAGAAAAACTTCCTTTAGAACTAGGATTGTCCATACCAAACTGGTCACAAAACTGACCCAGCTGTTTTCTTTCTAAGAGATTATCTCTTTTAATTTGATTTCTAAGTTTGAGTTCATTGCAAAGATATAATCCTTCCTGAACACAAATACTAATGATTTGACCAAATGTATAAGACTCATAAGAAATAAAATCAGAGTCTTTTCTTAGGATTTTTTTAATCCTTTCAGCAAATAAATAAGGAAGACCATCAACGAATTTATTCTTCCAAATATCTTGGTTACAATCATTAATCTCATAAACCCGAGATAGAAAGGTATCTTTGTACCATCTAAAATCGGTAAGAGTTTTACACTTCATATTTAAAAGAAGAGTTTTGATATTTTCATATTTATTAGTAAATCTTCCAGTAAAATGTTCAAGAATAGTAAGAACAAGAGAATAAACCGCATTGGGTTGAACTTCACCATTTTCATTTTTTATGGAGGAAAAAATGTCAGTTTTTTGAAAAGGACTTATATAATTATCCCACCAACCTTTAAGTTGGCCAGTAAAACCGACAGTAATAGCCTGTGTTGTTTCAATATCAGACACACCACATGTTTTACAAGCAGAACTATACATAAGTATGCGATGAACTTGATTATTAATATGTTTATCGCTGTAACCATCAATATTCCATTCATAAACGCTTTTACCATTATATGAATTATTGACAACATTATCCTGTTCTTCATGAAGAACATCCATAGGAGTAGGTCTTTTATAATAATAATTGGTCATAGTAGGCTTATTAGCCCATTTAATTTTATTAATAGCATCTTTGTTATTAATGCTAGTGCTACCAAAATTATCAGTAGCAAGACTTTCTTCTAAGTCATTATCTAAAGTGGAAATATTTAATCCTTCAAATTTTTTATTAATAATATTTTCAATATCAGAAACTGAAGTTTCTCCCTTGAAGTTTTTTAACTCAAAAGGGGGTTGAATAAAAGAAGTTGTTTTTATAATGATATTATCATTATTATTATTATTTTTAAAGTCATTTTTAAAGTCAGACTTAGTCTGAGTTTGAGAAATAATACGATTAATTTTATCATGTAAAGAAATAATTTCGTCACCAATTATAGCGAGGAAAAGACTACAAAAATTGTTTTGTTTGACAAGAAGGTTGATATGATCAACAGTGATATGTAAAACATTATTTTCCAAAATTTTTGAAAAAGGAGCAAAATCCAAAATTTTTCCATTTGTCTCAATTTGGAAAGGAACTTGAGGAGGGTAAACAGACTTTTGAGAGTTTCCCGTAACGAGTTTATATTCTCGTTCAATAATTGAAATTTGATCAATATAAAAGGTTTTTATAAACCAAGGAACATAATAAAGAATTTGATTATGTTCTTCACATAATTTATAAAAAGTATTAACAAAGTAATTTAGTTCTTCTTTTTTAAAAGATCTAAAGTACCAAACTCTAAATTTATCCCATTTGGAATTATTAAACTCATCATTAATGTGAGTTCTTGTAGAAGAACCCTTTGAAAAATCAAGTATTGGTTCAGAATCCATAAAAACTAAATTGTCCAATTTACTTCTGAAATTGTTTCAGGGTTAGGTCCATCATTATGGACAATATTATTTTTATTTACAATAATATTTTCATTATTGAAATCTTCATTTTTAAAAGGAGTTTCTTCTCTGTAAAAAGAGGTAGAAGCTCTAGAAGAAAAAGACATATCGACTTCATAATCTAGAGGAGAAATATGAAAATGACTAGATATGGATCTAGACAAGGAAGGTACAGAGGATAAGCTAGAATTTTTCCTCTGGTCTTTATGAAAACCAATGGTAATTATACCATCTTCAGATTGAGTAATTTTTTGATAATTACTATTAGTAGGAGGGATCATAGGAACCGATTGTTCAATAATCCAGTTTTTTGGAAAATCTATTTCATTCCATTTAATGGATTTTCTAGTAGTGATATTAGACTTACTAAAATTAGTTTCTATGAGAATAGTCTCATTAATATCTTTTTCTACTATTTTACATAAAGGATTAAGAGTAAAAAGAGGTTTGTAGTATATGCGATAACAAATACATATAACTTCAGATCCAGGCATGTAATTATACCCATTAGTTTTAACATTTAATGTTAAAGCATCAAAAATATTATCATCACTTAAAGATAAAGACAAATTAGGATAAACATCAAAATATACTGGCCCAAAAGCCAGACTAGATTCAACCATTCCCATGAGGGATTGTCTCCAATTTAAATTTCTATTATCTCTTAAAGTGGCTAGAAAACTTTCAGGTAATCCTTTCAGAGTAAGAGGTCTGAAGGCAACTTGAACACATCCAATATGGAAAAACCTGTGAGTCCCTTTAAAGGGTAGTATGTCACTTCTATTAAGAAGTTTGATGACCATCTCATTTTTATTAAGAGGAATTGACGGTTCAGTGGTCCTAACAATAGTTTTAAGACCAAGCCTTTCAAAAGTTCCAAATTTATAAACCGTATTAGGTTCAATTTTAGGAATAGTCCATCTGTTTAACAGATCTAAGTTTTCAGGAACATCATATTCCTGGACCATACTATTTTTAATAGGATTTTTTGAACTGAAAAGATTCATAAGAACTCAGATGTATTAAACCATGAACCGATAACAAAATATACTTACTCCCATGGCTCTGATATCTTTCAAGATCGTATTTGATATATCAGTAGTATCCTGTGGATCTTATCCAAACACAGTTAAATTATAACAAAATTATTAATGAAAAAATATACGTAGGTTCGGAACAGATTATATATAAGTGCAATTTTTATGGTAGAAATAAAATAAATCAGACGAGATAAAGGAAAAGTTGATTGAAATATTATTATGTTCCCAACTTGACAAGAAAAGGATCCATATAGTTGAAGAAGCAAAATATTAACATAACGATTGATTTGTCGTGCTTCGTGGCTCGCATTTTAATTATGTGATGCACACTTGCCAACCAACGGTAAATTAAAATCAATTTGACAACATCAATTTGCAAGAAAATCTATATTAAAAAACATTAAAAATTAACTCTCCGATTTCATGATTTGCCTTCTACGTATTTAGTTAATTAATTCCATATTTCAAGTTAGTACGTACCACTTTTTTTTTTTTTTTTTTTAAGAACTCGTTTGCCTTATGATTTGAACTTTGTGATTTTTTAGTTGTGTTCACTTATTCATAAATTTCTCATTTTTATATTAAAATAGGATATTCATTTATCTGATGACAAGGCAACGGGTTTGCCAGACAATACTCTTTTATGCGTGCACTGGAACGTATCCGGATTTTGTTCCAGGTGAAAATGTTGAGGAAATTAAATTTTATAATCCAAGGAAAAAAGTCGACAAAATCTTTTGAATTTAAAGAATTAAACAAAGATTATATGTATAATAGAGAAATTTCAAATTCCAAGGACGACCGACCCCCACCCCCAGTCCCTGCATGTGTGTGTGTATATATATGGTGATCAGATCAGAAGGCCAAGGCAATATATAGCTACATTTGAGAAATGGAGAAAAATGTAGGTAGTGGTGAGATTCTTGATGCTCAAGCTCATATTTGGAACCACTTGTTCAAATTCATAAACAGCATGGCCTTAAAATGTGCAGTTGATCTTGGTATACCACAACTCATCCACAACCATGGCAAACCCATGACTCTTGCTCAACTACTCCACGACCTCTCCATCAACAATGCCAAATCTCAACACTTCTACCGTTTAATGCGCCTTTTAGTCCGTTCCGACTTCTTCATCATACTCAACATCGAAGAAGAGGCCGCCTACTGGCTCACTCCGGCCTCTTCTCTCCTCGTTCAACACGGCTCCTTTTGTTTGGCGCCCTTATTGAAGGTCGTAGTTGATCCAGTCATGCAAGACCCATGGCATCATGTGCTCGAATGGCTCTCCGGCGATGATCACCGCCACGCGCCATTTGAAATGGCACATGGGATGCCGTTTTGGGAGTACGCGGAGCGTGTGCCGAGTCTTAATGATTTGTTCAATGAAGCTATGGCTACCGACTCGGAGCTTGCGAGTCATGTACTTCTCAGAGATTCTAAAGATGTCTTTCAAGGTTTTGCGTCGTTGGTGGATGTTGGTGGTGGCACCGGAGCAACGGCCAAGGCAATTGCCGGAGCCTTCCCGGAGATGACATGCATAGTTCTTGATCTCCCACACGTTATTGCTGACTTGGAAGGGACTAGGAACTTGAGCTATGTTGCGGGAGATATGTTTGAGGCTATTCCACATGCAGATGTTGTTTTGCTCAAGGTATGAGATCAGTAACTTCGTTTATCATAGATAAAATTTTGATTCAAATTAAAAAACTAAGTGGGTATTGTATCATATAGTGTCCACTGTAGTTGATACACGCTCTTCCTGCTTAACAACCTCGTACCATTTCTTACTTGGCTCGACTGAGCAGTGTATATTGCACGATTGGAACGACGAAGGGAGCATTAGAATACTGAAGAAATGCAAAGAAGCAATTGGCAGCAGCAACGAGAAAGGCAGGAAAGTAATAGTAATCGACATGGTTCTGAACAACTTTGAAGGTGGAGATAAGGCAATGGAAGATCAGCTCTTCCACGACATGGCTATGATGACTTATCTAAACGGAAAAGAACGAAGTGAGCACGAATGGGCAAAGATCTTCTCCAATGCAGGCTTCACTGACTACAAGATTCGTGTCGGATTAGGCGTGAGATCACTCATCGAAGTTTATCCTTGATTTGTTCAAAAATGTGCATTGTTAATAAATGGGATTGTCATCTAATAACTTCTGAAAAGAAGCTTGGTCCTGATAATACTATAATTTAAAAAGAAAATAAGATGGATTGAATTTAAGAAAATAAGTGGTGAGTTTGTATGATAAACAAACAGAAACACTAAGAGTGAAGCTAGTTTCATAAATGTCATGAATACAGAGAATGATAATCCAATTAAATTCAGAACACCATCAACTCTCTCCATCCATCATCAGATATAGTCCTTTTTTCAAATTTTCATGGTTTCAAACACAACAGGATCAGTCGCGCTCACTGATTGCAGTCAAGTGCTCGTCAATTTCCTCAGTCGACAAAACTTTGAACACTGGGTCTTCTTTCCGCACAACACCAACCTGGCAAAGGTCAAATAGATATAATAATGCATTTTTAGAAGCAAACCGAATACATAAAATGAAGGCGGGGGGGGGGGGGGGGGGGGGGGGGGGGGGGGGAATAAAAACAGGAAAAGAGAGATTACCTCTATCTCACTGGCCTTGAAATCCTCCTGTAGAACAGATTGTAAAGCAGAAATTGCAGTCTACAAAGGGTAAACATGAATCATCAGATATGTTATCCAAGGCCTGAATTAAACTCTTCCCATGCTTTGAAATAATAACACATCATCAGCATTAAAAGATATTGCAGATTAGCAGGTCAGATGTGAGAACATCTTTTTTTAAAGAAAACAACCTATATTTCAGTTACTTTATTTCCAACAGTCTAGGACCGGTTACTTTGACCTTCAAAGTAACTTCCATTAAAACATTCAACTAAAGAAGGCTTCATCTTGAACAATTGTGGAGGCAGCATAAAACAACCCAATAACATTTACAATTACAAGGATGATCTTCCTGAAAGATATTTAGCTTTTGATTTTTTATTACTAAAAGGATTAAACAAGAACTATCATGAGTCTAATAACAAAGTCGATGCTAAAACCAAGAAATTTAGAGCAAAGAGTAGCGAGAAATCAATTCTTTTTTCTGTTAGATGTCAAAGATGGTTGAATTGGCACAAGAGTTTCAGATTGAGTTGGAATTGTCATTAATAATAACTTAATGCTCTTTGTAATAAATGAAAGAAATTTCTAAGAGGGGATACATCTTTAGTACTAGGCATTACAACTTTTATAGGGCGGGTCCTAATTATTACCAACACAAATAGGCAGAATTCCCTTCACTGTGGACATTCGTTAGACACCAAACAAAGAAATAGACAAGTAAATTGATGTACATATGTAGTATTTTATAAACATTCTTCAATATGTATCTTCTCCTCCCCTATTTCAAGAAATTGTGATCCTTTCTCTCCAATCCAATCCACAAATAAAATTAACATTGTTCTGCTAGCAGGAAACCAAGTCCAGAAACAAGAAGAGAGCCAGATTATCCAGGTTTTGTAAATACACCATCTCATAAATAAAAAAACACTCAATAGATCCAGCCACATAAGAGTTGTGATATTATGCATAAGAAATGGACATATTCTACATAAAAACACAAAGCAACGATAGAAAAAAATAAACGTGCACATATATGTTACTAGATATACTTAAACAGTGTAAGAATGCTATAACAAAAATTAATGAAAAGGGGTCATAATTATACACGTTAAGCATTTCCTTGTACCTGTACGGTTTCCTCAAAGGAGAATGCAGGATCATTCTTCATCTTCTTCTCCAAAAAGTTAATCGCTTCTTGCTCTTTACCTCCAGCACTCGTTGCCTATCAGGAAACAAATCGAACTTAAATTACCTTTAAACCTGAACAGATGCAAAAGGAATGACTATACTACTTTCTTTGTCTACTTTAATACCACCTTTGATCTAGAAAGGTTATAAAAATCCCTACTTTCTTTTCGAGATGTATAGCCGTCTTTTCTTATACTATATGATCATTTTATCATCATTAACTTAGCATGATTTACATGTGAGTGAGGAATACCCAACAAAATTTTATTGAGTCTGAACATAATTAACTCAACTCCTAGCTGCAAAATTCAAGGACTACATGTTGAAGGTAAGTAAAGAGAACACTGTGTTTCAGATTTTATGATTCAGAAAGTCTAATGAAACTCTGCAATTCTAACTTTTGCTCCTATAAAAAAAAACACCAAATTAAATATCTACATAAATTTGACTGTCCAATTGTGGCAATTTATGCAAATGAAGAATATATTGTAAATATATATGCATCAAAGTTAACAATATCACAAAATGACAAGTGACAACACAATTGAGTAGAATTGGAAATTCAAGAACATAACTTTCTAATTACCTTATGACCAAAAAAGTGACCAGCGGGATCGCACTTGAAGAGCTGAGGACCTTTCTCTTCATCAACGCCCAATATCATTGCAACTTTATACATAAAAGAAATCAAATTAACGCAGAGAAATTTATAACATGGAGAAGAAACTTTGAAAAGGCCCTCTTCATGGGAGAAGTGAATAGCAACATACCTACACCGAGCGGCCTCATATAAGCATGCTGGGTGTATACCTGCGACTTGTCTGCGATCCTGCATCACAGGATACACTTACAACTAAAAACAGATGCAAATGTAGCATTCAACACTTTCAAGCTTCCAAAAAAAATATCAAAGTGAAGAGGATTTCAAAAACATGACTGAGTTACTGAGTAGTATCATACAAAATTGATTTAGTTATACAACTCAATTTAGGTCATTATAACACACACTTGTCTGAAAAAGTTGTCCTTGCAGTGAACATAAAAGAACAAACAAGTTTCAATAGGTAGTTTAGTGCAGGAAAACAAGATATTAGTAGATATTAAAATACCATCGTGCCAACACATCAACAGGCATTTCGTATCCATATCTATAACGAAACTCAGCAGCCTCATTCCTTGCTTGTTGAACCAAAGTCCTTGCATCCGCTGGACGAAAAATGAACAAATTGTTAAACTATAATATAAAAAGACAACGACTGCTCAACAAATTCTTGCTATTGCTTGAGAAATAAAAAGTATCTTATTCTGAAGATTACTAATAACAAAGCAACCTAAAATGCCAAACCTCAATTCTTAATGCAATGGAAGAAGTACATAAATTTTAGTATCCCATTTTGCATAGTCAAAGCAAACAAGTGTACCTGTCATTCCAGTAGCCAACAAACCAAGGTACTTAGTGATAGGAAACATATGAGTGACGCTTGTCTGGTCTAAAAGTTTGTCCTGCTCAAACAACAATCATATGATAAATTCGAACCACTAAAATAAGAAATATATAAAAGAAAAATAACCACAACGAAGAAAACCTACCGGGACTTTCTTCTGAGTAACTACACAAACAGAGTCGGCACCACGGACGCCAATCGAGGTGATTCCGGCAGCCTTAACAGCCTTGAAAGCATATTCTGCACAAAGTATGAAAAACAGAAATACATAAACCCTATTTTGACGAAAACCCACCAAAAAAAGACCGATTAACAACCATATCTAAGCTAAAAAAATTAGGGCAAAACTGAGCAACATTATACGAAAAGGTATTTTAGAAATAAAATTCTTACCGACTTGGTAGAGTCGACCTTCCGGAGAGAAGATCGTAATGTGTCGATCGTATCCGCCTCCACTTCCACGGCTCATTCTTCAAATTCTTTACTTCGAGGATTAGGTTTTTTTCCTCCGAGTGTTTTTGTTTTACTTTGCTATTCCTCGATAAATTTGATTAGATTTGTGATTTAAAAGCATAAAATGGGAGAGCAATGGGCTTATGGAGAAGAAGCTTTATGCCCAAGACAGGAAGAAAGAGTGACTGCAATGACTCAAATACCCTCGTCTGTGTGTGGAATTGGATTTTTTTTTCCCCTTCATTAATTGGACAAAAAAATTAATCTTTTTAATCCTACAACAAACAATTTAAAGAGGGATTATAAATTTCATATTAACAATAAATTGTATAGTTTTTGCCAAGTTTGATCTCAAAAAATAGTCTCTCTCTTATTGTTACAACTTTCATGAACCAAATTTATTATCAAAATATATGACTCAACCTGAAAGAAAATTTCAAAATTCAATTGATCAAATCCCAACGATATCAATTGTACGGTTATGATGGTTGTAGATAAGTGCGTAAATAAAGAGACACGATTTGTTGACTCGGTTCGTCGAGAACAACTACGTCTGGGGCGATCCAAGCCAGGAGTTCCACTAATATTCTTGTGTATGAGCAAGGGTGCAGATGACGTTTGACGCTCGGCAGGCGGTATATGGCCGCCAAGCGCCAAGGCCGCCTAGACGGCCGCCGAGGCCGCCTAGGCGGCCGCCAAGGTTTTTAATTTTTTTTTTTTTTTTATTATTAAATATATTTTGTTTAATATTTATCAAAGTAATAAAGTTCCATGTTTCCAACTTAATTTGTTTATTATCCAATTTAATAATTAAAGTAATTAAGTAAAATTAAACACATCTCCAACAAATGTCCAAATTAATAAACTACCACAATTCACAATCCACATATGTGCAACTTGTTATTTTCCTTTTAATTTTTTTTATTATTTTTTTAATTATATAACATTTTAAAGTTATTAAAAATTTAAAAAAAAAAAAAAAAACCCCCTAGGCATTGCCTAGCGCCGAGGCCGCCTAGGCGCCGCCGAGACCGCCTAGGCGCCGCCAAACGCGGTTTCCGCCAAATACGACCGCTTTGCATTAATCGTCGGCGGTAGGTGCTGACAAGCGCCTAGGCGGCCGCCATTTACATCACTGTGTATGAGAGTACATAGGGATATATATAATAGTAAAACTCTAGTCTAATGGATAAAGCTCAATATGTTTCTTGGCCCTTAAGTAATGTCCACACCAAATCTCCTAAATTTGGAATATTAAATCTTCTAGATTTATAACACTCCCCCTTGGACATTACGACATAACATAAATGTCTTGTCATAAAAACTCCACGTGCTAGGGATCGGCCAAATAATGAGTAGGGAGGAATGTCATCGATCTTCTAGATCTAAATCTTCCAGATTTATTTCGAGGTTACCGCTCCCCCTGAAGACAACAACACTTTAAGTCTTTGCATCCCAATACCACGAACGTACTTTTCAAAAGTAGACGTAGGTAAAGACTTAGTAAACAGATCTGCTAGATTGTTACTAGATTGCACCTTTTGAATGGTAATCACGCCACTCTTCTGGAGTTCGTATGGGTAGAAAAACTTAGGTGAAATATGTTTCGTCAGGTTTCCCTTGACGTACCCATTACTCATTTGTGCGATGCAAGCAGCGTTGTCTTCAAATATAACGGTGGGAGGTGTATCGCCTTTGGCGATACCACACGAGTCACCAATGTGTTTTACCAAGGACCTTAACCAAACACATTCTCGTGCGGCTTCAAATAAAGTTATGATCTCTGAGTGGTTTGAAGACGTGGTAACCATGGATTGTTTAACAGATCTCCATGAGATTGCGGTTCCACCACAGTGAAAAACATAATCATTCTGGGATACGGCGTTGTGGGGATCAGACAAATAGCCAGCATCCGCATAACCTACTAAGGTTTTGTCTCGGTTCTTACGATAAAACAATCCAAGATCTTGGGATCCTTGGAGGTATCATAGAACGTGCTTAACACCATTCCAATGTCTCCTCGTAGGAGAAGCGCTATGTCTCGCAAGCAAGTTGACAGCAAATGCAATGTCCGGCCGGGTGCAATTTGCAAGATAGAGCAAAGCTCCAACAGTGCTAAGATAAGAAACTTCTGGTCCCAGAATTTCTTCTGAATCTTCTCTTGGCCTGAATGGGACCTTATCCACTTCGAGGGATCGGATGACCATCGGGGTGCTAAGTGGATGAGATTTATCCATGTGAAATCTCTCCAATACCTTCTTCACGTAGGTCGACTGATGAACAAGGACTCCTTCTGGGAGGTGCTCGATCTGCAAGCCGAGGCAGTACTTGGTTTTACCCAAGGACTTCATTTCGAATTCAGCTCTCAAGATTGAACTGGCTTCTTCAATCTCTTTGCATGTTCCGATTATGTTCAGGTCATCAATATATACGGATATGATGCAAAAACCGTCTTGCAATTTCTTCGTGAATACGCACGGGAAAGCTTTATCGAATGTGTATCCCTTCTTCTGCAGGAATTCACTAAGTCGGTTGTACCACATAAGGCCCGATTGCTTCAGGCCATACAACGACTTTCGCAGTTGTATGCTATACATGTTGCGGTTTTCACCATCCCTTAACTGAGGAATGTCAAATCCATCTGGGATTTTCATATAAATGTCGACATCTAGTGATCCGTATAAGTACGCGGTTACTACGTCCATTAATCTCATTTGGAGATTCAACTTAACTGCCAAAGATATCAAGTAGCAGAACGTTATTGAGTCTATGACGTTGATTTTATAACGGGAGAATAGGTTTGATCGAAATCAATCCCGGGTCTCTGCGAAAACCCTTGTACTACCAGCCTCGCTTTGTACCTCTCCACAGTATTGTTCTCATTTCGTTTTCGTACAAATACCCATTTATATCCTACTGGGATAGCGCGCGGGGGTATACAAATGATATAGCCAAATACTTGTCTTTTGTTAAGCGAGGCGAGTTCCGCATCAATTGTCTCTTTCCATTTAACCCAATCGTGGCGCTTCCGGCACTCTGCGATTTTTTTGGGTTCAGGATCTAGATCATTTATAATGGAAAAAGCTATTGACGCTGCAAATGTGTCGTCGACGACAGTAATATTTCTATTGTATGTTTCTCTCGTATCTGTGAAGTTCACAGAGACTTCGACGTTTACGTCAACCAGACCTTCCTCATTTCTCATTGTATCTCTGTCTGGTCGTTCCACGGTCCTAGTGCATGGAATGTTTTGTGCACGTGCTTCATCACTAGGACTCTCGTCTCTTAGAGACTTGGGGTTATCTAGACAGATCTCTTCTAGAGATTTTCCATTCGACTGACCAAATTTGCTAGCCTTTCGTTTAGGTGTGTTACTATCTCTTGAGGGTCCCTTACGCTTTTGGCGTGTGGGGCATGAGTACTCATTTTGCTTGGGACCTCAACCCTTTGGGGAGCATTTACTACAGGTATATGCGATCTAGTCACACCTCTATGGTCGGTGAACGCGTCTGGCAGGTTATTTGCTAAGTTCTCAGGTTAATGATCTTCTGAACTTCTAGTTCAGATTGATTAGTGTGCGGATCTAGATACTGAAGATTACTTACGTTCCACGTAAGTTCCCGACATTCATTCAATTTTGAATTCGGATCTCCCCCTAATGCAGGGAAGTAATCTTCATCGAACGTGCAATCAGCAAACCGGGCCGTTAATTGATTCCCGAACAAAGGCTCGAGGTATTTCACGATGGATGGAGAGTCGTATCCGACGTAAATACCGAGTTTCCTTTGTGGGCCCATAGAGGTTCGCTTGGGTATCGTAATTGGTACGTATCCCACACATCCGAAAATACGCAGATGAGAAATGCTAGGTTCTTTCCCACGCACTAACTGTAGGGAAAATAGGGGTGCCGGGAATCTATTCGGGATGAATTTTAAATACGAATTTAAATACAATTATTACTAGCATGAATTAATCCTAATTAATTCAAATAATAATTCCAACAACTAATTTTCATCATACATGTTGAATTAATTTCACATATTAACTAGGCGGAATAAACAAGTAAATATGCGATTAACGTACCTCTTGTAGATTTGGCCTTTGGATATACGGGACAATTACAATCTCGCTCTATCAACCCAAAGCCTTCTCAAGTATTTCCCTTTTCACCTCACTTGATCACCGGTGGGAGATGCTTTCAAGTAATTTAATAAACTAAGGAAAAAGAAAAATATCTATGCTTCTTGATTTTTCCAACACATGGAATTACGTACTTGGGGATGAAATAATCATCCCCTATTTATAACAAGGGGTGGTCGAAATTTAGTGATTTATTGGGCTTCGAGAAAATCTTTTCTTAGGCTCTAAGAAATCTTGAATATATCTCATATATTCTTTTCTCCACAATAAAATATCCCACAAAAAATTCACTCTCTTATTATGGCATAATATTTTCGAAAAGTATAAGGATTGAATCCAAGATTTGGATCTTCTTGAATATATGAGATAATCTTGTATTCCAAGAATACTTATCTTCCATAATATCTTTTCAAGAAAATCAACAAAATCTAATCTCTCCTACATATGCTTTTTTCAAAAATTTCATAGAAAAATCAGCACAATATTATCTTTTTATTTTAATCACCTTATCATTATTGGGCTACTTAATGGGCTACTTGAGGGGGCCTTTAAGGAGAATTAAGATTGGACCTCCTAATGGACTTCTGAATTTCAATATTGAGCCCCAATATAATTCAATCCATTATTATTAATTATTACCACTAATAAATTAATATTGCACTATCCATCTTAATCCATATTACGATAATATGGGCTCCCGGTTATTATTTCCCTCGTTTAAGATTATCAAGTCCATTAATTAATTAAGCTTCTGAATAGCTCTAAATTAATTAACATCTTTCACCTTGGAGTAAAGACAGCTCAACATTATTATTCGTACCGAAGAAACTAATTCTTCACTTGCAAGATTTGGTACAATAAAACTTCTGAGCCCACCAAGGGGACTAATCACACGAGCCGTACTCGCACGCGTTTCTCCGTATTAAATCTTAGCAACCGTTGTATGATTAATATTACTGCCCAAGACACAAAGTTCGAAGTCACAATGATTCTCACCCAACATGAATCAAAGCAGTAACCATTAAGCACACACAGTCCTATTTAAGTGATGGAGATTAAGAAATCAAACAACCACTGAGGTCTAATTCTTCACCTTTCAGAACAGAAGAATTTATCCTCGCTGTAGGTCCTCTTCAACACATACTAAATGTGCTAGTGCAATCTCTTAGTCAAGACAGACCAATCTGAGCCTTACACATCGACCTTTCACGGCGGATTGTTCAATTCCACCTAGGTCGTGAAAATGTACGTTTAGTTACAAGTAAACTGTTAATGTTGTCTTCCGTGATCGGGTATCACCACATTAACTACAATGTAACATGTACTATATATTGAACGGTTTGCAATAGAAATTCAACATTCAATCATAACTAAAGCAAATGTGATTAAAGATTTATTCTCATAAAACGAGTGTTTGATACACGAGTTATACAAAGTAAAAGCATACTTTCACGTATAACTCCAACAATCTCCCACTTATACTTAAAGTCTGCTTTTAGTATACATCACGCATGTCTTAGTGTAGTAGCTCTCCGTGACATCTCATGTCAACCTACACTAACCTAATAATTCCTCCCACTTATACTTAAAGCAGATTGGCAATAGTCTTGACTCCCATTCCATCCACATGTCTCTCGAATGTACTCTGAGGCAGACCCTTTGTGAATGGATGTACTAGGTTGTCCTTCGACATTTATCTTTGTCACCTCTTTATCTCCTCTCTTAACGATTTCTCGTATAAGATGGTGTTTTCTTTCAATGTGTTTGCTGGTCTTGTGGGCTCTCGGTTCCCTTGAATTTGCAACTGCTCCGGCATTGTCACAAAAGACAGTTATCTTGTCGGGCAAATTCGGAACAACGTCCAAGTCCACTAAGAAGTACTTGAGCCAAACCGCTTCTTTCGCTACTTCACAAGCAACTACTTATTCGGCTTCCATGGTCGACTCTGCGATGCATTTCTGCAAATCGCTTCTCCATGTCATGGCTCCTTCTCCCATGCAAAACACACTACCCGAGGTAGGTATTTTGGAGTCTATGTCTGATTGGAAATTTGAGTCCGTGTATCCCATGGGAATTAGATTGTCTGATCGTTAAATCAGCATTCCATACCAAGTTCTTTTCAGAAACTAAAGAACGCATTTAATTGCAATCTAATGTGCTTTCCCGGGGTTACTTTGATATCTTGCCATCATGCCCACGGCAAAGCAGATATCCGATCTCGTACACAATATTGCATACATAAGACTTCCTACGTCCGAAACGTACGGAACGTCTTTCATGTCATCTATCTCCACTTGCGTCTTAGGGCATATTTCTTTAGATAGATGGATTCCGTGCCTAAAAGGTACAAAACCTTTCTTGGAATCTTGCATGCTGAAATGCTTCAAAACAGTGGCTTTGTATGAAACTTGCGATAAACCCAACATCCTCCTCTTGCGATCTCGAGTGAACTTGATCCCAAGGATGTGACCGGCTTTCCCTAAGTCCTTCATATCAAACTGATTTGACAGCCGTACCCTTACGTCTGACAATACCTTTACATTGTTTCCAATGAGCAGAATATCGTCTACGTATAATACTAAGAATACCACCGCAGTTCAGTCACATCTTTTATACACACAACTTTCGAACTTGTTTTGATCACAAACCCATAAGACTTAATAACTTGATCAAAACACTGGTTCCAAGTACGCGATGCTTGCTTAAGTCCATAAATGGATCTCTTAAGCTTGCGTACGAGGTGCTCTTGGCCTTTTTCAACGAAACCTTTGGGCTGTTGCATATAGATCCCATCAAGACTTATGTTAAGGAAAGCTGTCTTGACATCCATTTGCCAGATCTCGTAATCTAAGTGCGCAGCGATCGACAAGAGAATACGGATAGACTTAAGCATAGCTACAGGCCACAGACCACAAGCCTTGCTTTGAAGGTCTCTACCCTTCCGTCCGGTCCTCTTTTCCTTTTGTACACCCACTTGCATCCAATGGGCTCTACCCCACTAGGTGGATCAACCAACTCCCACACTTGATTATAATCCATCGAACCCACCTCGGTTTCCATTGCGGTTTGCCACGCCTCCGCGTCTTTGTCTTGGATTGTCTCGTCGTACGTTCATGGGTCTGATTCATCGCCGGGAATCAAATCCGAAGATTCTCCAATTCCCATAAATCTCTCGGGTTGCCTTACAATCCTCCCACTACGACGGGGTTCCGGTTGTGAAGGTGTGACGTGTGGTATATCATCTTGTATACTTGGTATAAGAGTTTGCCCTCTTAACTCGTCTAAGGTAATCTCACTTCTGGACTTTCTTTTGTTCATATAGTCTTCCTCCAAGAATTTAAAGTGCGAACTAATCACGGTCTTTTAATCCTTGAGACTATAGAACATACACCCTTTCGTTCCCATGGGATATCCTATAAACAACCTTAATTCCGAACGTGGATCCAATTTACCGGCTTCCTCGTCTAGCACGTATGCCGGACAACCCCAAATCCGCAAGTGTCTTAGACTGGGCTTGCGCCCGGTCCACAATTCCATTGGGGTTTTAGGAACCGATTTGGATGGCACCAAGTTTAGAATGTAAGTCGTTGTTTCCAAGGCGTTACCCCAAAACGACTTGGGTAAATCCGAATAACTCATCATGGATCTGACTATTTCTAAAAGAGTCTGGCTCATTCGTTCCGCCACACCGTTCTATTGAGGGGTTTCTGGTGCAGTCAACAGGGATACAATCCCTTCGTCTGATAGCTAGTTCAAGAATTCATCGCTAAGGTATTCGCCTCTACGATCAAATCGTAGAAACTTGATACTTTTTTCCATATGCATCATAAGGTAGATGTATCCATATCTCGAGTAATCATTGAAAAAGACAATTTACTCATACCCCTTCTTGTTATGATCGTCATTGAACTACACATATCGGTATGAACGAGTTCTAACACTTCCGTGGTTCTATTCCCCTTGGCTCCAAATGCCCTCTTGGTCATTTTACCCTCTAAACAAGATTCACAAGTTGGAAATGGTTCGACTTGGAATGATTCCAAGGATCCGTCTTTCACCAATCTCTTTATCCGCTTTAGATTAATATGACCTAGTCTAAGATGCCATAAAAGTATTTCGTTCATCTCCGAAGAACGCTTTCTTTTATTGCTCGAAATAATCGATGTGTTATTAGATTCAATTTTGTGAGTGGTGTGCCCAAAAAATGGTATAAAGATCATCCATTGAAGTTTCGGAACAGATAATCTCATCGTTTCAAGAAATAATAACATCCTTATTAAAAGAAACTGAGTATCTATTCAAACAGTTTAGAAACTGAAGGTTGAGTTCTTTCTAAACTAGGAACATGAAGAACGTCTCTCAAGACCATAACTCTATCTTCACAAGATAGGCGCACTTCTCCCACTGCTTCAGCTGCCACTCTCGTAGCATTGCCCGATGTGATGGGGATCTCACTTCCGTTAAGTCGTCGGGTTAGCTTAAACCCATGAAACAAATGTGATCAGTAGCTCTCGTATCCACTATCCACGAATAGACAGCATACGCCACTTCACAAGTTTCGACGACTAAGGTGTGTGAATTACCTAACTTTCCTAGCCTCTTAGGCTTGGAACAGGCAGACCTCCATTGTCCTCTCTCACCGCAACTAAAACACTTCCCCTTCGATGCTAGCCTTTGCATTTGCCTTTCGCAACAATTGGATTTGCTTGGATCCGGCCTTTGGTTCTCTTCCTCTTTTTCCCTCCCTTGGGACCAAAAGAGGTAGACGGACCATTAGCCACCATAGCACTAGACTGGTGCTCCATTTTCACCTCTATCGTAACTAAAGCTTGCAAGAGCTCGGGCAAACGATTTGTCCGTTCATTCATCTGACAGTTCAGACGAAACTGCTCAAAGCTTTTCGGTAGAGTATGGTATATGAAATCAATCAAAATCCGCACCAAGTACTTCCAACTTGTTAAGGTATGCCATTATCTTGAGAACGTGCTCCCTCACGGGCGTTCCCTCCACCATTTCCAACTTGACCGAGTCATGTCTGGTGAACTGAGTAGTCGTGTGTTTGATGTGAAGACATCTCTTCAAGGTGTTCCATGATTTCAACAGCGGATACAATGTCTCCATGAACGCGCCTCAAATCCTCAGACAGAGATGTCAAGATGATGCACTTCATGTGTTCATTGTCACGCTTCCAATCATAAACTGCCTCTACCCATTGCTTGACTTATCATTAGGCTTGCCGAGTATATTAACATAAATAACCCAATTGTGTTTTTGTGCAGTAAGGACAAATTAAAAAAAAAAATTCCAATCGATATAAATCACTCCAAAAAGTTTATTAACTTTAAGTATATTAAACAGTTGATTAAAAGGTTGTTACATGATGAAATGAGAATAAAACATACATTCATATCAATATCTAGAAAAATATGAAATTATCACATAATTCGATCACATCAATTATATTGAAACCTTAAAACAATATAATCATGCATCAGCCAACATCTCGAAATAATTTAAATGCGCCACGAGGGGTGGTCTATACATTTAAATACATTCAAGCATATCACAAACTTAAAAGTTACAAATCCTTAATTCAAAATTAATAGTTGGCTCCCACTTTGACCACATAGAAATTGACAGGGACTCCGAGGGGAGTAAGTTAATATCAATTTCCTATGCCTAAGTAATAACCATAATTAAATACAGGATTATTATTTCGCTTTGAGCAAGCCACTCGTGGTGAGGGTCAATACCGCCACTAGTAATAATCCACAATCATCCTTTCGGAATTTATTCATGTGAAATCCGTTCTTTTGGCCGATCCGAGGGGGAAATGTATTCCAAAAGAACTTCACAAATAAATAAATAAATTATGGAGGTCAAATTAATCCAATTTTAATATCCGGAATAAAATTGCGATTATAAAAATATACTTAGTAATTTTCGAAAGTAAGGTTTTTCTTGGACAATTAAATTTATGCAAACACATATTAACAAATAGTAATAGGTGCACGAAATAAAACATCCATCAAAACAAAATTAAACACATTGGAGCACATAAATCCAATTGTCACGGTTTAATTTCGTCACGTCTTGATGCGAAAAATCGTCCTTGTTGCTTTCCGACGTTCGTCTCGACGTGCTCCCACTCGAACAGCAACACTTCTTCAAAAACAACATTGTTTGGGGTTCGGGACGACGTTTAAAAATCACACGGAAAAAAAACACGAACCGAAAAAATTCCACGGCCCGAGATACGGCGCGCGTCGGCCCACGAAGTGGGCCCACGTGCCTCTCGGCCCTAAAAGCGCCGAAGCACTGCTGGAACGCGCCGAGGCGCAGCCCCAAGGCGCACCCGAGGCGCACCAGGCCGTGCCCGAGGCGCGCGCACGCGTGCGCGTGGCGCCGGCCTACCGTCGCGCCCGGGTCGTGCGTCGTGCACCCTGTGCGCCATTTTTTGCCGTTCGTCTCCGTTTTCTTCACCCATTGCATGATTTTACGTCCATACACGCGCCACGCTTGTATGCGTCGTCCGGGTACGCCGTTTTTAATTCTTCGTTCTTCGTCACGATCCGGTTATAATTTATTTTACAAAAAAAATAAATACTAGATCTAGACTAGTCTATTACAATGATCGAATCAAAGTAAAACAACTAATCTACTCGTGGATTTTCTCACGAGAAAAATGAATTCGAACGAATCGAATTAAAAACAATTAATTCACACGCATGAAATTAACAACATTAAAACCATGACAATTGGATACCTGCAAAAAAAGATCTAGCAATTCTACTATCCAATTTCAATTTAATGTTTAACAATTTAAATTCCAATTTAAAGATCAGAGCCCGAAACCGTGGCTCTGATACCAGTTGTAGGGAAAATAGGGGTGCCGGGAATCTATTCGGGATGAATTTTAAATACGAATTTAAATACAATTATTACTAGCATGAATTAATCCTAATTAATTCAAATAATAATTCCAACAGCTAATTTTCATCATGCATGTTGAATTAATTTCACATATTAACTAGGCGGAATAAACAAGTAAATATGCGATTAACGTACCTCTTGTAGATTTGGCCTTTGGATATACGGGACAATTACAATCTCGCTCTATCAACCCAAAGCCTTCTCAAGTATTTCCCTTTTCACCTCACTTGATCACCGGTGGGAGATGCTTTCAAGTAGAAAAAGAAAAATATCTATGCTTCTTGATTTTTCCAACACATGGAATTACGTACTTGGGGATGAAATAATCATCCCCTATTTATAACAAGGGGTGGTCGAAATTTAGTGATTTATTGGGCTTCGAGAAAATCTTTTCTTAGGCTCTAAGAAATCTTGAATATATCTCATATATTCTTTTCTCCACAATAAAATATCCCACAAAAAATTCACTCTCTTATTATGGCTTAATATTTTCGAAAAATATAAGGATTGAATCCAAGATTTGGATCTTCTTGAATATATGAGATAATCTTGTATTCCAAGAATACTTATCTTCCATAATATCTTTTCAAGAAAATCAACAAAATCTAATCTCTCCTACATATGTTTTTTTCAAAAATTTCATAGAAAAATCAGCACAATATTATCTTTTTATTTTAATCACCTTATCATTATTGGGCTACTTAATGGGCTACTTGAGGGGGCCTTTAAGGAGAATTAAGATTGGACCTCCTAATGGACTTCTGAATTTCAATATTGAGCCCCAATATAATTCAATCCATTAATATTAATTATTACCACTAATAAATTAATATTGCACTATCCATCTTACGATAATATGGGATCCCGGTTATTATTTCCCGCGTTTAAGATTATCAAGTCCATTAATTAATTAAGCTTCTGAATAGCTCTAAATTAATTAACATCTTTCACCTTGGAGTAAAGACAGCTCAACATTATTATTCGTACCGAAGAAACTAATTCTTCACTTGCAAGATTTGGTACAATAAAACTTCTGAGCCCACCAAGGGGACTAATCACACGAGCCGTACTCGCACGCGTTTCTCCGTATTAAATCTTAGCAACCGTCGTATGATTAATATTACTGCCCAAGACACAAAGTTCGAAGTCACAATGATTCTCACCCAACATGAATCAAAGCAGTAACCATTAAGCACACACGGTCCTATTTAAGTGACGGAGATTAAGAAATCAAACAACCACTGAGGTCTAATTCTTCACCTTTCAGAACAGAAGAATTTATCCTCGCTGTAGGTCCTCTTCAACACATACTAAATGTGCTAGTGCAATCTCTTAGTCAAGACAGACCAATCTGAGCCTTACACATCGACCTTTCACGGCGGATTGTTCAATTCCACCTAGGTCGTGAAAATGTACGTTTAGTTACAAGTAAACCGTTAATGTTGTCTTCCGTGATCGGGTATCACCACATTAACTACAATGTAACATGTACTATATATTGAACGGTTTGCAATAGAAATTCAACATTCAATCATAACTAAAGCAAATGTGATAAAATATTTATTCTCATAAAACGAGTGTTTGATACACGAGTTATACAAAGTAAAAGCATATTTTCACGTATAACTCCAACACTAACTGTAGGGGGAATGATCATTATATGCAGTTGGACGGATTTGGATTAAGTGCGATGCATGTAGGACTGCATGCCCCCAGCATGAGGTGGGTAGTTTAGAGTTCATAAGCAATGATATCGCGATAAATTTGATATGTTTTATTAGTGTCTCAGCAAGACCATTTTGGGTATGGACGTAGGGAACCGAATGCTCCACTTTAATTCCCAGGGCCATTCAGTAATCTGTAAAGGCCTTCGAGCTAAACTCAGCTTCATTATCCATGCGAATCGATTTAATTGGATAATCCGGGAATTGAGCTCTAAGCTCGATAGTCTTCGCAATGAGCTTCGCAAAAGCTTGATTGCGGGTGGACAGCAAACATGCAAATATCCACCTAGTGGAGGCATCAATAAGAACCATGAAATAACGAAATGGTCCTGATGCTGGGTTAATCGGTCCATAAATGTCTCCTTGAATTCACTTCAAGGAAAACCGGAGACTCTAGTCCAAACTTAGTGTGCGACTGGCGTACTATTAACTTACCCTTAGAACATGCATCACAAATAAATTCATCAACAGGAAGGATTCTACTATTCGAATTAGGTAGAATCCTACGTATCATATATTGTCCTGGATGACTTAACCGCTGATGCCTTAATTTAAAGAAGTTCAGGTCATGAAATTTCATACTTATGGCTAGATGGAGATTTGATGGCCGGATGTAGAAATAGTACAATCCGGGGGAGAATGAAGAAAGTTCTTCTATAAGATTGTATGAGTGGTGGCGTTATCTACCAATCATAAATCACTACCTCAATCCATCATGCTAGAGGAAATTAACCCGAACCTAATAGCTGATATGTTTATTAGCCATAAATAAAAACAGCAATATCCGAATAAACACATGGACAACTATTTAAGGTAAACACATCAAAGTTAATAAATTCATCCATAAATAAAATATCCGAAAGAAAGGATTAAAAAATAAAGTACTAAAATAATCAAATACACAAATCACTCATCATCTCCAAGGTCCTTGAACATGATGCCCAGAGGATCGACGCTGTCTTGGTCAAAGTCTGCTTCAAGCAGTCTGGTATGGTGAGTTTCGACTCTAGGGGCCTTCCCCTTGTCGTCCTTCTGCTGCTTTTGATAAGCCTCGACCAAGTGCTTGGGAGTGCGACACGTGCGAGGCCAATGACCTTTGCATCCGCATCTGTAGCAGGACTGTTTTAACCTTACCAGATTTTGAAGAGCGAAATTCGAGGTTCAATGACCACCGGATGTACAACGACCTCGGCCTTTAACCCAGATCATCTTACTCTCTCTCACCCTTCCACGTTTGCAAGCAATAATATAATTGTCCCTATACTGCTGCTGGAGTATAAGGTTGCTAACGTGGAATGTTGGCAGGTTGTTCTACATCAACTGGGTTACAATACGGTGCATACACCAGTCATATTATACCGGAGGGAGGAGTATATGGTCCTACAGGGAGCTCCATAATATTCCGGGGTCCTTGAATGAGGATATGAATAATTAATTCCTCACTCAGGTGGTTCATGAGAAAAATCAACGCTTTCGCCTTCAGGGCGTTATTGGATTTCGAACCTTCGAGAATTGTTTCGCTCAACTCATTTAAGGCTAGATTAAACTCGACATCTAGCGCCCATGTCAGGTAGTTATTACCATCGAGAGCAAGCTCATCGAATTCTTTCATGGTAATATCATACATTTTCACTACGATTTTAAAGTGGCATGGTAAGAGTTGTGACCAATTTATTGACAACGGAGAAATAAGGATTTATTTGATTATTCTAGAGCACATAGAAGCAAGAGTTTGGGCGTCGTCTACCCAAAATATAAATTTACGGTCCAACAAATACCGGGTGCCGCCTACCCGGACATAATATGCGG
The DNA here is from genome assembly GCA_947034835.1 of Ballota nigra. NCBI lineage: Eukaryota > Viridiplantae > Streptophyta > Magnoliopsida > Lamiales > Lamiaceae > Ballota > Ballota nigra. The sequence goes on from OX344730.1 coordinate 18,869,666, forward strand.
ACTATAAAGAAATAAACTATGTGCGGAAAGAGTAATGCACGTAGGATAATTAAATCACATAAACATGCATAAACAAGTAAGAGAGATAATCACATGAAAATAATTTCTAGAAAATATACGATTTAATAGACAGAGGAAATAATCATAAGAATAATTATTTCATGTATATTAACGCAATTAAACGAAATATTTTCAGGATTTTAAAATTAATTGGTATTTTGTGATGCTAAAAAACGAGCCCAAAAGTGGGCTAGGGCTTCACAAGATACATGATCATGTGCGACTGCGGGCGCGGCGATGGTCGCGTGGGGGCGGCGCCGGCCTTCGCACGGTGCGACGGCGGTACGAGAAGAGGCGGCACGTGCGGCGGCCTCGCGAGGCGATGCGCATATAAGACAATTTATTGAGAACTAATATTGAAATTAATTCTAAAATTTTCGGGCTTAATTCATATACAAGAAAATATTACATTTTAATTTTTCAAGTTGTTAACTTATCTCGCGTCGAGCGTGGGCAGACGGGTTACTTGCATTCCTCGTCTAAGCAGCACTGAATCATGCCACGTTACATAACTATCACGAAGGGATGATTCCTCAACATTCTTCTTTAGCGACAAGGCGCCATAGGCGATCCATTAGTCGCCGCTTGAGAAAATAATTCCTGCAGTTAAAAAAAAATTAAACGCAAAATTACTTAATTTTCTCACAAGAAAAGTGTCACATTGGACATCTCAAATTAATATTAACTCTTGGGCCTAATCATTAGTTTAGATTATAAACGGGGTATTTAATTCCGGTCGAGTAATTCTAGCAAATTTAGGCCCAATGTTAATTTCGTCCCGTAGATTAAATGGAAAAGCCCATTGAAAAATAAAGAGGCCCAATCTTAATATTAATATTTTTGGCCCAGCAATTCAGCAATTTAGGCCCAATTCCAGCAATTCCCATCTCCTTCTTCCTCGTGACAAATTGGTTGTAGATTGGCTGGAGGCCATGGCGGTCGTGGCTCCTTCAGGTGCTGCAATCGAAGGGGATGGCGGAAGGTGACATGTGCGAGCGGCGCGCCACGGCCGAGTGGCGAGTTTGATAGCAGTGCCGCGTCGGGCTTCGAGCGGCAGCACCACAACGAGTGGTTCGAAACGCAGCGCTTCAAAGGGCGGCAGCGCAGCGCCTCAAAACGGTGGCGGTTAATCTCCGTCGTCGGCGGGTTTGTCAAGGCGGCGGAGATAGCGCGTGACTGAGAGTGCGGCGGCGACCCGACTTCGCTCGACGGCGAGTGGGAGTCGGCTCCGTACAGAGGCGGCGCTGCTTCCTCTACTTCCATTGATATAAGGATTTCATCACTGAAGAAGTTGGCGAAGGGCTTGGAAACCTTGAACAATACGTTTCTTCCAGTGACCATCTCCTCTTTTCCATGTTGACGTAGAAGCCACAACCAAGACAGAAGCCCTTGCTCGAGTAATACCGATATTCGGTCGTCCAAAATAAGAATGAAAAATCGATGCCTTTATCTTCACTTGACCGAACACATGAAAAGATGGAGACATCTTTTTCACGTCCCACATTAGAAGAATGAACATAAAAGTGAATAGAATCGATGGTTATTGGTAGAGTACTCGTGCTGACACTACTACAAATTCGAACTTAGATAGCTATTATAAAAATCGCTCTCCAAGAACCCATTTGGAGAGCGGTTATGTAAAGTAATTTATTAAAAAAAAAATTCTAAGATAGCGGTTTATAACCTTTCTAAGGTTTTACCTTAGAAAACAGTTATAAACCGCTATCCAGGATCTAACTAGTATAGCGGTTCAAAACCGCTATCCAAGTGACCACTAGGATAGCGGTTAAGAACCGCTCTCTAAGTAAAGACTTGCATAGCGGTTAAGAACCGCTCTCTAAGTGTTTGACCCAATTTAAATGTCAAAATCCCTAATTTAGTCAGTCACACACTGATCTCCTTCCTCCCTCCTCTCTCCCACCCGCGACGCACGCCACCGTACTCCAGCCTTGCACCGATCGTAGCCCTGCGGCGCCACCCTCCCCTGCGGCGCCCTGCCCGCCGCGCCTCGCGACGCCGTCCCAGGCCGCGCGCCTCTTCCGACGAGGCCCCAGTCCGCGCACCTACGCCGTCGCCTCTCCGCCGCCGCCGTAGCCCGCCGCCTCCAGGTAATACTCCAATTTCTCTGTTAATTTCATGAATATATATATACTAATTAGTGTTAATTTCATGAATATATATATACTAATTAGTGTTAGTTTATTTATATACTAATTTATTTGATGAATATATATAATCAGGTATATATAGAAATTGTTAATTTATATACTAATTAATTTGATGAATATATATACTAGTTAATTTATTTATATACTAGTTAATTAGTGTTTGTTTATTTAAATTCTAATTTATTTGATGAATATATAATATAATTAGGTATATATAGAAATTGTTAATTACTTAATTTATATACTAATTAATTTGATGAATATATACTAGTTAATTTATTTATATACTAATTTATTTATATACTAGTTAATTAGTTAATTAGTGTTTGTTTATTTATATACTAATTTATTTTATGAATATATAATATAATTAGGTATATATAGAAATTGTTAATTTAATTTATATTTGATGAATATATTTGATTCTAAGCTCTTGATGTCGGTAATTAATTTATATATGCATCTCAAGTTGTATGATTGTGAATGAGGATGATAATGGAAATTTAAATGAATAATAATTATTAGTGATATAATTTGCCTTCTATTAATTGAGGTGGTGAATTAATTAAAATGGTTTTTGGGCCCAAAATTATTGAAATTGTGTGATTGCGTAATTTGATTCACTCATGACTAAACGGTAGAATAGAGATACTAACCACGATATGATTTAAATTGCATTGTGATAATTATATTAAAGCTAACTTATTATTAGCATTCAACTCATAATAAGATTGTTATCATGTCCTTGTTAGGGTTAGAATTCTTAATTGAAGGCTTTATGATTAATTTTAGATGGAATTGTTAGAATGCATGTTAGAATTTTAGCATGCCTAGCTAGAGGTTATAAAATTTTACAAAATAGTAGTAGTAGTAAATAGAGTTGGATTGCTAATTATATATAGACTCAACTCGTGTGCTTTTCGATTAATGTATATAGGCATCTCTAGTTTTATATGAATCGGAAGTGGGTTCGAGCAGATAGATTATCAGAGGAGTATAGGAATGGGGTGAAAGAGTTTTGTAATCATGCAATTAGACACTGCACCGACTATCGATACATTTTATGTCCGTGTTGGAAATGTATGAATGGAAAAACTGTTAGTGGTCGAGAAAGTTTGTTATGTGAATGAAGTAATGCACGACAAGTGGTTGAGTGCAACTACCATAACTCTTTACCTCAGGTATGTGTTAATTAATTAATTCTCAATATTTACTTCATATATATATAGTTTAATTTTCTTATTAAATATTAATTAGCGTATGTTTGTTTAAGATATTTGGGTGAGGTATATTTCACCATAGATATTGGGGCAAGTGCAAAGTATTCATTCGTCTCTCCACAAGTGTGTTGCATGTTTGGTAAGAGGACACCATTAATGAGGGATATTGTTAACCATATGTTGAAATATACTGGAAAAAATATCTCATTTTCTGGCCGACAAATGTGGGGTGAGTACAATTAATATTTCATAAAATATTTTTTTATATAAACAAATGATTATCTTTTAATATTCTTAATATAATATTGTAGTAAACATTGGGTGCTGGTGGCCATAGACATGAATGAACTTAATGTGTATTTTATGGATCCAGCTCACGGTGGAGTGTATACAAATCGTCCTAATCTCATGACATTTATGGACGGGTAAGTTAGTTTTTAATATTCTCATATTATTATTTGTTTTACTTTTAAAAAGTATGCATATCTAATCTGAGCTTTAATTTCTAAATATTTTTTATAGTGTAATGAGAATGTTTCGGAGTAGTCTTCCAAGTCAAAGCTCAAAAACCATTAGTAAAGTGTTGTGGAAAAATATTTCGGTAAACTTACTTTATAAATTTTTCAATTCAATTAAAAATAATCATAGGTATTTATAGTACGTGATTATAATTGTTAATCAATAGGTTCCGAGGCAGCAAGATGACGATCACTGTGGACATTTTGTGTGTTGCTACATTGAAGATATAATCTTGACTTCTCAGACGACTATACCTGATGAAGTAAGTTGATTTATCGATTTATTTAAATGATTATTGATTGATATATATAACATATTCGTATTAATTAATTAAATTTTAAATGTAATTTGCAGTTTGTGCATAATTCTCGGATCCCGACTTACAACAAAGCTAGAATTGACAAATGGAAAATGGATTGGATGTGGTATTTATACAATAGGTTCTTAATGTAATTTTCTTTTTGTAAGACATTACTATATAACTTTTGGCATGTAACTTATATATTAATTTATGATGATATGATATTATTATGAATTTTTTGGTAATTAATTATATTTATTTGATGTTATGGATTAATATTTGATGGTATGTATAAATATATTTATTTGTATATAAAAAGGTTTATTAAAATAAAATAGAAAATATAAAAAAAAATTATAAATCAAATAGTGAATTAAATAAAAAAAAAACGTAAATGCACTTGGATAGCGGTTAAGAACCGCTTTCTAAGTAAGGATCTTAGATAGCGGTTCGAAACCGCTTTCTAAGAAGTCGACTTGGATAGCGGTTCGAAACAGCTTTCTAAGAAATTGACTTGGATAGCGGTTTCGAAACCGCTTTCCTAGTACACAGCGGTTTTTAACCGCTATCTAAGGGTTTATCTTGGATAGCGGTTTCCTAACCGTTTTCTTAGCTTAGATAGTGGATTCTTAGAAAGCGTTTCTAACCGCTTTCTAAGCTAAAAATAACCGCTTTCTAAGTCCTTTTTTGTACTAGTGTGATAACGTGTTGTAAATAAGTGCGTAAATAAAGAGACACGATTTGTTGACCCAGTTCGTCGAGAACGACTATGTCTGGGGGCGATCCATTCTTGTGTATGAGAGTACATAATTTATGAGTACATAGGGATATATATAATAGTAAAACTCTAGTCTAATGAATAAAGCCCAATATGTTTCTTGGCCCTTAAGTAATGTCCACACCAAATCTCCTAGATTTGGAATATTAAATCTTCTAGATTTATAACAATGATGTCAAGTGTTGGTAGCTCAATTGGTTGAGGCCACCACTTAAGACCCCAGAGGTCTTGGGTTCGAGACATGGAGAGAATTTATTTTCCTCTTGTTGTGGGGTGGTGTTCCCCTCTGGTGGTGGATGCGGTTCCGGTTGTGATTTGGAATTGCGGGTTCGGGTGGTCCACCTCTTGTGACGATTGCGGTTCTGGTCTACAGCGAGATGAAAAGGTGTTTGTTAGAAAACTATTGTAATTGATTACCTCTAAAAAAATTATATATATTGTACTGTATGATATTAATCTAGCCTTTTGTGCATTACGAGTCTCTTACAAAACGGGACAAAGTTGAGGTGTCTCATGAGAATTGTGCACTTGACTTTATTGTAAAATTAAAAATAATGTTAAGTAATTTTTGTAGTAAAATTAAAAGTGAAAGTATTTTGAAATATGAAAAATATTATATGAAAATAGTTCATGATAAATTTATCATGAACTATATTAAAGTATCGAATATTTGACCAGATGTATTAATAATTTCACCAGAAATATCATTATTTTTAGAGTCCACAATTTTTTTTTTCTCATAAATCCAAAAGCATCCTTCTCAAAAATAAACTACGAAAGGTTTAATTAAGTAACTGGAAACATATTAGAATTTTCTTTCCTAAAAAACAATTCACTTATCAAATAGAGTTTGTAGACATGCACTTAATTTTTTTTTTTTTTTTAATATGATTAGTTCGACCAAATAGTTTTTTTTTATGTAGCTGTGAATTTGATTGATTTAGCTTTTAGGCCCAAATCTAATATTGATTGGTATGATTGTCATAAGCTCATTTTACTCTACGTGGCCAATCCATGAGAATGTTAGAAACTTTACTATCCCCTCTTAAAAAAAAAAAAAAAAAACCTTTACTATCCTACAAATGGACCCAACCGACCCAAATATATGGTCCAAGTTATTGGCTCTTACATGTGTAGTAAATACACTAACTCAAAATTTAATTTTCAAAACAAACATTTGAAAAGTCAATGTCCTTTAAACTTTTCCTCTAAACATAATTTAGTAAATACACTACCTTTCCCACCGATTTGCAAAGAACATTTGAACATGGCTCCATACTTGGAAAAGAACACAAGAAATTTGACACTCCAAGAATGTGAACGTGTTATGAGGCCTACATTGTAAAGATGGACGAGCATCCATACCATGAATACAATAATACAAGTATTTTAGTATTTTTGAAAAAGTAGGTTTCTAAATGTTGATAGGGTAAATTTTTGTAGGTGTTATGATGTTTTTCATGCATATTGTTGTTCTTTAAGTGTATATAATTGTATTGTTTGATTGTTTAGGGTATTTTATTTCAAAAATCGCGAGGTTGTTGTTCGATTCTGGTTATCCGAATATGGCCACAATTTTCAGAATTTTTTTCCGAACATGAACATTTTGTTCGAAAAAAAAATTCCCGAAAATTGTGTTCATGTTCAGAAAAAAATTCTTAACATTATGGTCATGTTCGGATAACCAGAGCCAAACAACAAACATCGCAATTTTTGAACAAATTGTGATCATATTTTGGATAAAAATTCTTCGACGTTGGTGAGTCGACTTTGATGGCGAAGCGGGGGGAGTGAGAGCCACGACTTGGAGCTTTCAAGGGAGGCAGTGTATTCAATATATATATATATATAAATATGAATGAATGATTAGAGGTATGAACATTTAGGGCATTTTAGGAAAAATTGGATAGCGTACTCATTCAACTAAGTGGTGAACTCATCAGTGTAGTGTATTCACTACACATGTAGTGCCAATAACATGGGCCCAATATATGTGTCGATTCTAACCAGTCCGCCATTGTTAACTAATAATGGGTCCTTAGTGGCCCCTATTTTTTCTATGGGCCAATTTATGGGTTAAGATCTTTACAATTGGGTTTATTTCTTTACTCTACTCACGAAGATGAGTGGGCCAATACCTTCTCTTATATGAAATTAATAGAAGTGGTCATATAGCAAATTCGAAATTTAGGGTGTAAACGCTAGTTTTAGCTAATGTTAATTCATGGCTTAATTTCTTATATAGATATAGATATAGAAGATAGAACAATTTTACAAAAAAGATATCAAATATGTTTAAAATTTAATTATAAATTTATACTATCATCGTTGTTTATTAACATTTTTAACCTGATATTCAGGTAAACCTAACTAGTTAGGTAGCGATGAGGAACCTAATCAAACAAACGTGTTTTGCATATTGTCTCATTTTAGGGCCATTTATAAGCTTCCAATTTATGTTTCATTACGTTGACCGATGTTCAACACATCGTAAAATTCATGTGTGTATATTAATTATTTGAAACAAAGTAAAGGTGTTTATAATATGTAACCTTTTTATTTATAATTAATTTCTAATTTAATTTGTTATTATTTCAAGCCCGAAATGGTATAATTTTAACTCAAAAAACAAATGAGAAAGTACATTAATAATATGTAAACAAAAGCTCATACTATATGTTATTGTTTCGCACGCTGTTTGCTCCAAAAGATGAATTACATTGATGCAAATAATAAAGTGACAATTAACAAATCAAATTGATCATAAGTTAAAGTGGTGGATGGAATATTGTTAATATCACTATTTACACACACACACACACACATATATATATATATATATATATATATATATATATATAAATAAATAATGATATATATAAATTGCAAAATCATCATCTTAGTTGAGGATAGCAACATCCTGAGATCAAAACAAACCACAAACAGCTATTTTGCTGGCTGTCTACTACTTTTAAGAAGATAACATGGGGTGGCCATTACCCAAAATTCCATGTTATGCCAGGTTGTGAATGTGCTAATTGCTCAATTTCTTATGCCATCATTTATATGATTATATCCTCATAATAAGACTAAAAAGAAATGTTTTTTTTTTTATCAGTGTGGATATATATATATATATCATAAAGTTAATGAAAGATTTTGTTTTTTCCTCTTTTCGCCTGTCTATTTGGGATGAGATTGATTTTCTTTTTTTCTTTTTCTTTGTTTAAGAGGAGTAGCATTTTTGATACTTAATATGTCTTCTTTAAATTCATGATTAATAAAAGTACTTCATCTTGGGGATAAGGAAAAAAAAAACTAAAGATATATACATCAGTCTTTTTTTTTTTTTTTTCGTAGTAGGTAGCGCAACTTGGAATTGTTTATTGGAATTATATCAACTTTTGCCAGCCAATTTTATAAATAGACTGGACCGTTGCTTCTTCTTTTCTTTCATTTTCTTTTTCTTTTTTCGTTTCCTTTATTATGACTTGAATGACCATACTACATATTAAAAGCATATATATAAGCTTAATTAACCACTAATTTGTTTTCGAAAAAAAATTAACCACTAGTATAACTACTCAAAAATTTAAATTATGTTCATTTGGAAGGCGTAACAAGTAGTTAATTTAAATTTTCGGCTATGTTCTTTTTGGGTTTTAAAAACCTGGATTTAGATTTTGAAATCTAAAACTCATTCTAGTTTGGGTTTTAAAAATAGGTTTTGAAATCCTAAGCCTACACCCTATAAATAACCTATACAACACTATTTTACTTTTACATAATAAAGTTAAAACCTACCCTACTCAAAACCCAAAAAGAACAAAGATTTAAAAAACCCCATGAATTACAAAAACCATTGGTTTTCAAAAACCGATTTTTAAAAACCACTTAAAACCCAAAAAGAACATGACCTTCTGGTTCTACCATATATAGATTAATTGTGTATCTTGATTCGTAAATACATGCATCATGTGCAATATATATGCATTAATTACATGACTTTTAATTAAAAAAAAATACTAATAATATACTAGATTAATACATAAAAAAGTTGGTATATGATGAATATATTTTAATGTTATTCGTTGCGAAGTATCAATCACCAAAATCAAAACTATTTTATACTCTCATCCTCCTTCTGGTCACTAATAATTTAAAAAAATTGATAGTTGTAGAGTCATTGTAACAACATTCATCTTGCTACTTAAATAAATTGACCTAGTGAAATTCGGTGGACATATATTACATTACATTCTTTGCATCCTGTTCCTATTGTTTGTTAGAACATTAATTCAGAGTGTGTTTTGTATAGGATTTGTCTTGACTCGAATCTTCCGCCAGCTCATTCCAACAAAGTCCAAACCCCCCCCTTATCCCCATAAAACCCCCCACACACACCACAACTCATATCTAATCCCCACACCACCACCACCACCACCACCACCAAAATGGCGGCTCCACTGTGCTCCTCCCTCCTCCTCCTCTCTCTCACAACCGTCCTTCTCCTCCTCTCCCCCACCGCCACGGCCCAATCGGCCCCTGCCCCTGCCCCCTCGGGCCCGATCAACATCACCGCCATCCTCGAAAAAGCCGGGCAATACTCCATCTTCATCCGCTTCCTCAACGTCTCCCAAGCCGGGAACCAAATCAACAACCAGGTCAACAACTCCCACGACGGAATGACCGTTTTCGCCCCCACCGACAACGCCTTCAACAACCTCCCCGCGGGATCCCTCAACGACCTCAACGACCAGCAGCAGGTCCAGCTTGTACTCTACCACATCTGCCCCAAGTACTACTCCCTCAGCGACCTCCAAACGGTCAGCAACCCGGTCAGGACCCAGGCCTCCGGGCAGGACAACAAGGTGTTCGGCCTCTTCTTCAAAGGCGGGCAGGGCAGCCAAGTGAACGTCTCCACGGGGGTTGTCGATGTCCCCATTTACAACGCCCTCAGAAAAAACTCCCCCTTGGCAGTTTACCAGGTCGACCAGGTGTTGATACCTAAGGAGTTTTCGGACGCTAAGGCTCCGGCCGGATCTCCACCCCCCAAGAGCGGTGGCTCCGGCCGGACCTCGGGTGGTGGCGGTGCCACAGCGCCGTCCACGAGTAATCCTGGGAATGGTGGTGGGAAGATTGGCGGGGGGATTGGATTGGTGTGTGGCATTTGGTTGTTGTGCATGGGACTGTTGTTCTAATTTGGGATAAGTACAAAGTAGTTACATATATCATGAGTTGTTGATGCATGTTTTTGTTGCTTTTCTTTGGGTTCTTGTTGATGTGCACAGAAATTGTTTAATTGGTTCTTGTTTTGTTGAAATTTATGTGTAATTGGACATTATTTCATTAATCGATCAATCTTCTACTTTTTCAACATTAATAATCCTTCAATTTAATTAATTATTGTTATGTTTATGTTAATTTAGATGCTTTCCTTCAAGGTTATAATTCCGTTTTTCTATTATATTTGCCTTAGGTTTCCAGCCATGTACATTCTATAACTCTAGTGTATATATTTTTGAAAAGTTACATTTACTATTATAAAAAAATTATCCCTGCTATTATTAAGGGGTGGTTTTTTTTAGTAATAGTAAGAATAATTATTCAGAAATACACCTAAATTGCAAAGTACATTTGATGCACATGAGATTTACTCATTATATTTTGATGTTTCATTATTTTTTTTGGCTTGATTGTAAATTAAATCACTATATTTCGCTTAATTGCAATTTAATTTAAAATCTTGGAGAATTAATGAAATAAATCACAACCTTCAAATGCTGCAAATTAATCTTTCGGATAACTGCTTTTGTGTTTGGGTCTGATATGACTTGCCGATGTGGTACATTCACATTATTTTTAGTTTGATTTAATAAAAAGAAAATGTTGAGGGCACATAGAGGGTTGCCTGAAAACTAATTTGCATTGCAACAACATTTAAAAGTGGTGATTTATTTACCGTTATTCGAGAGTGTAGATTAGATTGTAATTAAGTGGAAGGTGATGATGCAATAAAAATAATATAAAATACCAACTTATAATAATATATATGTATTTAGTTTGAAACTGTTAATTAGTTTTAACTGTTCAGATGAGAGAGAAAACACAAAATTTGATTGAAACATCTCATCTGCTTCCTACTGAATTGACAATTAGCAACTTCATTTAATTAGAATTTTGTAGATCTAGTTACAGAAAAATCACATGCAGGCAGGGCATGCCACTATGATTTGTGGTGTTTTATTAAAACTATACATTTACTACTTGAAGTGGATTTTGATTAAAATAGTATTATTGGACTTTTGTCATTAACTAAAAGGATATGAGGAAATCCATGCATTGACCTCTCGTATTCAATTAATATTAGCTAGGTATACTTTAATATTTCATGTAATTGATGTAAATAATATTAATATTATTATTATATGTATAGTGTATATAATTAAATATCAATTATTAATTAGTAATAATATTAAATATTTGTTTATTATTCTATATATATATATATATGTGTGTTACTTAATACACATTTGAAAAGTCAAACAACGTGAACAGAAAAAGAAGAAGTCATATTTGATATAAAGATGGACTACTTAAAGTCTCAAATTGCCACATGCACAACTGAAGGTGGTAGCGTAATAAAATGACGTACTTCTGGTCCTGTGGAGCTAGCAAGAAGCAAGTTAAGGAACCAAAGAAAAGGTTAAAAAAATTGTGTTATATATATTTAACCCTTGATTTGTTTAAAATTTTTATATCTTGGTAGTTATTCAAAGTATATATGTGAAAGTCATGAGACACGATGGTTTTGTAATAATGTAAAATATATATATATATACATATATATATATATATTTAAAAAGGAAGAATTTCATATCAAAACCCAAATCTTAGGTTATATCTTAATTTAAATACTCATTTTAAAAGTGTCTCAAATCAAGTCTCAATTTTTATTTTTATTTTCTCAATTTAAGGCTTGTTTTGAATTCTTGTGTCTCAATCCAAGACCCAACAAACAATTATTTTTTAAATTAAACTCATTCAATATGAAAAAAATACAAAATTAGAGATATCCGTTATAAATAAAAAATATTAACCTTTTATTAATATAATGAATATTTCTAATTTTTTAATATCATCGTGTTAATTTAATTTAAAATTTTAATTTATTGTTTAAAAAATTGATATCTAGCATTTTGAAATTAAAAAATAAACTAACATTTTTCATATACGATTGAAAAAGATTATACGGGAAAAATGTTAGTTGTCATATTTTTTTATAATACTAAATTAATACATGGTGATAATAAATAAAAATTAGAAATATATAGTATATTAATAAAAAAGTTAATTTTTTATAATTAAAGTTTTTTATAATTTAAGACGAATGTCTCTAATTTTTTTTTTAATGTCTCTAATATATTTTTTGTATTGAATGAATTTAATTGTTTGTTGGGTCTTGAATTGAGACATGAGAATTCAAAATAAACCTTAAATTGAGAAAAAAAAATTGAGACTTGATTTGAGACACTTTTAAAATGAGTACTTAAATTGAGACATAACCTAAAATTTGGGCCTTAATATGGAATTCTTCCATTTAAAAAATATTCAAAATACTTAAATCGGCTTTTAAAAATCCAAATGTCTTTGATCATGGACCTCATCAATTTGACATAGAAGGAAATATTTGTATCATGAATTTCACATGACAAGTAATTTGCTTTTTTCTACATTTTTTAATCAATTCAAAGAGTGTTTGAGTAAATTTATGTACATTTTTATAAGCATTTTCTTAGATCTTAAAATCTTATAATAATATATTTTCAAACCTCTTCAAAATGATGTGTCAACACCACCTTATTCTTAGGCTGATGTGGCATGTCTCAAATCTCTCCATTTTGAAATATTGAACTTTCATTAAAAGTTAGTTAAATTTTTAATCTCGACCCTTCGTTCTATATCATTAAATCTAAACCATTAATTTATATCTGCATAATAAATGCAAATAGATATTTTTTTCCCATTTTCTTATTTAGTTATTTTTGGAATTTATTATAAATCATATTTTTTCCAAACCTTAATTTAATTAAATATGATCTACTTATTGAATGAATCTAAATTTATCATTTCTAAGTTTGAGTTAGTATATATATAGTATAATATAATGTTCGATTATTTTTTCCTAAAATAAAAGGTATATAGTTATATATTCCAAAGAATATTCTTATGTGATATATTCTTATTATGGATAATACTGCATTTTTTTTTATTATAAATAAGAGCATATTGTATTTTATTTTTTCACATCAAAGTTTCATTTGTTCCACTCTTTCTCCCATCAATTGTTGGTTAATTATATATTTATTGTTATTAGTATATTTATTTTATAATTAAATTCGTCATTGTAAGTGCTCACAATTTGATTAGATTTAAATATCAATATCAATATGAATGTAATAATGATTGTTGATTTATTCTCTACATCGTTCAATTTAAATATTCTTCATGTGCAAAACTAATATATTTAACTATACCATATATTTTTATCTGAATAATTATGATGGTTTAATTGTTGTAATTTAAATCTCATTTTAGATTTCAAGAGTATGACACCTCAATTTTCTCTGATTTCTAATATCAAAAGTGAGAGCCAAAATTGACCGTTAGAGTTATGATTGAAAAAGTTGGACAATATTTTTTAATGATTTTAATAGAGACAAGTTCTACTTGGAACTCATTTTGATCGATGAACAGATATTGTAACGTTAAAGTTTATTTCAAATTTTGTATTGTTTCTTATATAAATTAATTTCTTACCCTATACTCCTAATAACTAATAATGTTGATTAATTTATAAATTATTCAATATTGAAATGGAAACTGATTATTATTAAATTATTAGTCTAAGTAATGTTATTCCATAATTATTATTAATTTATGTGAATTTCGATATTTTTTTAATTATTTAGTTTGTAGGATATACCTATAGAGTTTAGTGAAGAGCACGGGCCACAGCTAAACAAATCCCATAATTTATTGTATATATCCCAAAAAAATTTAGACAAAAATACTCTTATATTAAATGTCTATAGAAAATAAAAATAATATTTTTTTTTCAGTACGCGAAATTCGCGTGTGTACACCCTAGTAAAATTATATAGTGTTTTCAAAATTATGCTACATGTATATATATGGCCCAGGGCATTTCAGTTTTCCAATTCGATGAACTAATTAATTTTGCTTTAGTAAATTTTTGCTGAAGGATAGTATGGTCTTTTCCTTTATGTGTCCAAAAATAAAATATTGTAAGTGGTAAACAAATTAAAAAGAGTAAGTTTATTGTGCAGCTGTTGCATCCCACATTTTTCAATATAATCAACCAACACTTTTTAGTTTAAACAACCTCGATTATTGACTTGGTCGGAGATTTTCAAAAAATATTTTCCCATTCCCCCGCAAGAGTACGGGATCGTCGTAGTAGTGAGAGTAGACTTGAACCAAGTAGTTATCGAACCCAAAAGGATTTAGAAATGCAGTGGAACCCCAAAGTTGTGCGTCGACATGGTACTATAGTGACGAGCAAGTTGACATTCAAAAATTAAACTAATGCAAACAAATTAAATCTAGAAAACAATAAAACAATTAAACTAATTTCCAATTAAGAAAGTGCAAGAGAGAAAAATGCTTCGAGTGTCTTCCTTATGACGGAATCAAGGCTACGTACGTTAATCTCGCTTTTCTTATGATATTATGTTGGTTCTAACTAAGAGCTATCACCATTGTATTGAATACCGATCCCTTTTGAGGCTTGAGTTATCAATTGATCTAACTAGCACATAATTAGCTATCAAAAACACCTAAAATAGTGAATGACTTGAAGCACGCGATGTTCTCCAAGTATTCCCCCTCCACTAAGCACTTAAACCCGTAAATTAAGGCACCCAATGTCTATTAATGGTGATCTAGCCGTCTACCTTCTCTCGAGGTAATAGACTACTAATTGAATCCAATTAACTAATCAAATTCTTCACCACAAGTTCGATTAACCCGCACCCAACTCTCGTTGTAGCAAGAATCAACCTAACAAGAGTTACTAAACCTAATCAATTAATCTAATCAAGATAAACACATCAATAGAATCAATCGAACCAACTCAATAACACAATCCAAGCTAAATTAACATCATAACACTAATTCCATCATAATTCAAACATCCAAAGCATTTGGGGATTAGCCCATTGCTAATCTAACAAAACCCAAGTATAAACAAACTAAAGAAAACAATAAACTCATGAAAATCATCATAATAAAATTGCAATAAACCATAAATGACAAAATTATGCTAATTAATTGAAAGATAAAGGATAGGAGTCACCTCAATGGAGTGATTACAACTAGAAATTGAAATTTGTTCTTTAAATCCTAAGCTAAATTACTCTGAAACTTGAAAGAAAATAAAAATCTAAGAATGAAGGTGAAATAAAACTAAATTGGTGTGTGGGGTGTGTGTCCCCTAAGGGGTGTATGGTGTTGTGTAGCATACCCTAAAATCTGAGAAAATGGAAGTATTTAAAGCGTGGAATGAGGACTTGAGACGAAATTTGCAAAGAAGTCCCTGAAGAATCTTAAATTTGCGAAAATTGCCCCAAAATAAAGATACGCACGGTTTGATTATTTTGCTCGCACGGTCGTGCCATTTTTGTTTTGGCCGTGCATTTATTTTCACGCACGAGCTTTGGCCTAAAGGCACGGTCGTGCGTCTTTCATCCCAGCCGTGCGCCAATCTTCGGGCACGAGCCGTAGCCGAGTAGCACGGTCGTGCCCGGCTTTTCACGTCGTGCGAATTCCGGCTTCGAAACGGTGTCGTTTGTGGTGGCGGCTCAAGGCTTTTCCGGCGTCAATCTTCGAACGACGACTTCCAGTGCGGTGTGCGGCTTGCAGCGATGAAGCTTGGTAGCGGCGTGAGCTTCAGGCGTCAAAGTTCCGGCGAGAATTTCTGCAACTCCGACCAATTTCTCCATGAATTCCGGTGGTGCGAAGCTCTAGAAATTCCATCTACGATGCGCGGCTTGGCTTTCTTGGTGTGCAGTGCAATAATTCCGACAATGAGTGTTGGATTCCGATGATGAGCTCTGCAATTTCCGGCCTCGAACTCTTAATTTCCGGTGGCGCACCTCAATTTCCGACCGTGAATTTGAAAGAAATGGATTTTAAATATCATTGACTCCTTCTCTCTCTTCGAATAGATAGTGGCGTTTCCAGCTTTTTTCTTTCTTCCTTCTTTCTAAAAATAGAAGCAGCCTACTTTGACTCTTTCAAATATAATAAATGTGGGCCCCGCAATTTTCCTTCTTTTCTTCTTAGCATTCACGTGACCTGCTGCTTATATTACCAAATGCAATCCCAATGTAACTAGCAAATGGGCCTTTACTCTTCAATTGGGCTGGAAACTACGGAATGCAAAAGGGCCTCTTGTTCTCTCCAAATTAATTGCAAATGGGTCGAATTGTTGGGCTCAAAATTAATTAAAGAGCCCATCTCAAATTCTTGTCTTCTTCTCAATTTTTCTCTTCGCTCGACCTCAGTAGATTAAAGACTCGTATTGACTTCTAAAAATCACACTTTTTCCTGAAAAAAAATAGCAAACACGCCTTTCTCGATAATTAAGCACATTAAGACAATTTAATGCAAAAAATGCAAGAAATCCGATTAAAATAAATAATTTAAGTGCACGAATTTCGAGCAAAAATCACACTAATCAATTATTGAGTGAGTGCACCGTGCACACAACAGGTGCGTGTGAGACATTCCCAATTAAAAAATGGGGGTAAGATTATCCATGCCTCACACCTAAATATAAGGTCCAGGTTAAATACAATGTCTTCTTTTGTTAATACACTCTACTAAAAAAATGTTCGATTTTTTTTTTCGATAAACTTGACAATTTTTGGAAAAATTATTCAAAAAAAGACCAAAAAAAAAACAAATTTTCTGAAAAAAATTCCAAAAATTGTCAAATTTTTTGAAAAAAAAAAAAAATTTCTAAACATTTTTTAGGTAGGGTGCATTAACAAGACCTTGATCAAATATAAATGTAATTGGGCCTTAACCCTTTTAGAACCTTAATTGGGCCTCAATTGATAGTGGGCTTCACAGCCCAAATGTTCTGATTGAATTGTACACTTTAAAAATAGGTATTGGCACTAGTCTAGACACTATCAGTATAAATACACTACTCAGTGTTTAGAATTTTTTCACTATTTCGAAGAACAAAAATCGAATATAGTGAAATTGAAAAAAAAAAATCGAAAATCTTTTTTTTAAAATTTTAAAAAAATCGAAAAAAAAAAAAGTTGAGGTAGTGTATATATATACTTAACAAATTTTTTTTTAAAAAAAATCGAACCAAAGATAATCTTGCCCGCCGAAATATATTACAACAACATGATGATCTAAGGTGTGTATTTTGCTTATCTGAGGAAGAAACTGTTCAACATGTTTTCTTTGAATGCAATTGCTCTTACTCAATTTGGATGGAGATTATGAAGTGGTTGAAGATCAGTTCAGCTTTAAACTCATGTACAACCTCAAATCTACTCTCCTTCGTTCAAGGCTTTAGAGGGAAACGAGGTAAACTTATTGCTTCTTGTATTTGGCTCGGTGTTGTTTGGTTAATTTGGAAATGGAGGAACGATATCATTTTTAGGAATCTTGAGTTCTAAAAAACTAAGTTCATCGAAGAGCTCAAGGCGAAGATTTGGAGTTGGATTTTTGTAAAGGATAAGGCGACTTCTAGATTCTCTATTGGGGATTGGATTGGAAATCCAAAAATGGTTATTGAAAGCTCTATGTAAATTCTTCTGTATTTTTTGGGTATTTCTTAAACCCTCTTATTTATAAAATTTTTGCCTGATAAAAAAAAAAAATATATATATATATATATATACTTAACAAAAAGGTAGTGTAAAGTAAGCGTGGCCTAGGAATAGACTAGAATAGACTATTGGATAGAATAGAACAAAGAAAGAAAATAAAAAAAATAGAGAGTAAAAATAAGGAGGGAATTTGTAATTAAGAGAGCAAAACCCTAGCAAAAGCCCTGACACTAACCCCTTCTCCAAGCACTCTCGCTTAAAACCCTGCTTCTTCGTTCTTCTTTCTTCGATTTGCTCTGCGGACATTTTTTCCCCTTCTCTTTCGGTCAAGGTATTAGATCCTTCTCTTTTTCTCTTTGCACACACCGTTTTTCTGCAGTTTTTTATTTTTAATTTTATGCCTAAAACAGATTTTTATACAGTAGGTTTCATGTGAATTAACTGTTTGAATTTGAATGCCTTTGAATTCTACTTCTCCATTTTCTGTTACACCCTGCGTTGCATTTCGTATTTTCGGTGAAGGAAGGAGCAAATGAAGTTAAATTGCGTTTTTGAGGGGCGGTTTTGGTGGGGGTAGGGTGGGAGGTGGGTTGCATAAAAATGCTTGTAGTTGAAGAATGACTTTGAGAGCCATTTTATTTGTTGTTTCAGTCCATGTTGAACATCCCTCTACAATTTCCATAATCACCACTTTCTTGAACCTATTCAAGTTTTATATTGAATTCATCGTCCAAAATTTATGTTCAGCCTCTAGCTTTGCCTAAAATTTAAGTGAAATGAATTAAAGAACAGGGAAATAGGTGAGAATTATTCATAGGTCATCATAGAGTCCCTATGCATTGCCACCAATTATTGGTTTCTCTCTCCTTCAAGTGTTTGTGTTTTAGACTTGTAACTGTAAAATTGAGAGTATATGGGCAATTTCTTGAATCTCTGGCGTGTTGTAATCTCTATCACAGTGAGACTTTTGCTAGCTGGTCCTTCTTTTATTCTGCATTATGCTTAAAGATAACTGCAAAATTTCCCTTGAATTAGAGGCACTGACTCAGTTGAACTTTTAGTTCTATTTTAATCAGATTGTCTCAAGCTGTTCCAAGAATCTAATCTAAATCTTAAGATTAGTTCCTCCACTTCAAAGAGCTACTGTAATAGTTGGTTGAAGCTATTCCAAGTATATAATCTTTAATATATGTATTGATGATATAGTAAATACTAAGATAAGTTGTCTTTTGGAGTTTGTTTCTTATCCTGTTGATGTATATTGTCACATTTTTTGTCTTTTTTAATGTAAGGCTCTTTAGACGATGAATTTTGGAAAGATGAATGTTCCCAAGATGCCTGGTGGGGGTGCTGCATCTGCCTTAGTCAAGTTGGGACTTGTTGCTGGGCTTGGTGTGTATGGACTTGCAAACAGTCTCTACAATGTTGAGGGAGGGCACCGTGCTATTGTTTTCAACCGCATCATTGGGGTCAAAGAAAAGGTTTGCTAGTGTTTATCTCTCTAAGACCTGACATTTGAATGCTCTTCTGTGGATAAAACATAATGCTTATAAATATTCTTCTAAAACTGACTTGGCTATGTTTGTCTACCCCTGAGTGCTCGAGTTTGCTATCTCTAATTCTCAATTCATGAAACAAATGGCAGTATGATACAATATACCATGTATAATCTGGATGACCCTTTTAGTCATGAATGAGCAGGGTTTAGATAATTTTTTTAATTTTAATGGAGTACTGTACGGCATTGTTAATTTATTATTAATAAATGATTAGTGGGCTTTAGATCTTACAGGCGGACAATGTTAAACAAACTGTGACCATAGTTATTAAAGGCGTGCCTAAGGCGCAAAGCGCATGGGGCGCAACTCTCAGCGCCTCTCCAAGCCTGAGGCGGGCACATATGAGCAATATATATATATATTTTTTTTTTTTTTTTCTTTTTATTGTCTTTGGCAGAATAATTGGTGTGTGTTGATTTCATCAATTAAATACATGTAGAGAGTAGAGAATTACAAGGAAGTTAGTATCTCTAAGATTACAAAAATATTCTAGAATCAGTCAAGAATTGAATTGGTCTTCATTGTTACAAGATGTACAAAAAGAATATTCTAGTCTTCATATTTTATCCTTATCAGCAATTTTTCACAGGATACAAGCAAAAATAAGTTTTTTTATATATTTTATTCATTCTTTTTAATAATATGCAGTTTTTATTTAAAAAAAATCTGTGTTCAAAAGGCGCGCGCCGCGCCTTAGGCACTAGGTGCGCTGTTGCGCCTAGGTGCGCCTTTGAGCCTTTACAACTATGACTGTGACTGTATGGAGTATCGAATCTGTGAGATCAATCTTTTGCATCTTTCAATCTCTTTCGCATAAATCGTAAAGCATAACATTGCCGCCAATTTATCCAATATAATTGCATACATTTGGCTTTCAAGTATCCACCCCTTTGTGCTCATGAAAGATTTTGCTACATTTGCCCATATGCTTTACATTCAGGTATATCCAGAAGGGACTCACATAATGATCCCATGGTTTGAAAGGCCAGTCATATATGATGTTCGGGCTCGACCTCATTTAGTGGAGAGCACATCAGGCAGTCGTGACCTTCAGATGGTAAACCTCAAACTGTGCTTGTGTGTTTGTGTAGCTTACCTTGTTCTCCTTCCTCCTCTCCTCCACCTGCAAAATATCCTTTCGCTGTTGTACTTGTTATCACGCTTTGATTCTGGAAGATTTTTTTAATTTACTTTATATCTTGGAATAATGGTATTAATAAATGTTAAATGGTTATTAACTTATCTTAGATATATACTAGAAAGGTCCTGGTACAATTTTTTATGCTATACAGGAGATATCTAGACTGTAAGCCACCATCAAGGATTCCCTTGCTGCATAATGAGAACACCCAGCTTCTTTTTCGTGTGAAAGGGGTGCAAGACTGCTAGATTTTGCAGCATGTTACTTGAAATGCTTGGGTGTTGTATGGGCAATGGTCATGGGATGCTGTTTCTGTATATGTTCTCATTTGTATCTGTGGAATATTTTTCTTAAATTTCAAGAAATCTTCATTGACTAATAATATAATTCCATTTTGCTTTTTTTTTTTTCTTTTTCCATTTGCCCCTTTCGGTTTTCCTTTTTTTTATCAGGAGGTCATGCCGTCGGGGATATTCATATTGTCACGGTATCACTGCACTTGATTACTGATTACTTTTGCTAGACGTATTACTCTGAGTTTTCTATTATTGTGTTCTAGAAAATGATATCCAATTCTGCTAGTTGCTTTATGAATCTTGACTTCTCTCTCTCTCTCTCTCTCTCTCTCTCTCTCTCTCTCTCTCTCTCTCTTTTGTGCTTTGACATCCTGATAACAACCTGTTTCTAAATTATACTATGCTGGTACCTGGAAAGGAAATTTATGTTGGTGTCATTTCTTGCCAGTAGTCAAGCAAGCCACCAACTTATGTGAATATAATCTTGTACCTTTTTTTTTTTTTATCATTTAATCTAATCTTGTACTTGGTTCACCATTTGATTGTGTCAGGTCAAAATTGGTCTTCGAGTTCTCACACGTCCCGTTCCTGACCAATTGCCGACTATTTACCGAACCCTTGGTGAAAACTACAATGAGAGAGTCTTGCCTTCAATTATTCACGAGACTTTGAAATCTGTAGTTGCTCAATACAATGCCAGCCAGTTAATCACCCAGAGAGAGGTGATGGCATTTTTTTTATTTTGACGATCTCTGGTTTTATATATTTTACATGGTGGTTATTAATATGAACATTCTAGTTGAAATGAGTATTCTAGTTTATTTTGGAAATATATAGCTCTAGCTGACCTCAGACTAGATTAAAGAGGAAAGTCTAGTCTACATTAGAACATTGAAGGGCATGATGTATGAACTGAAGGAGCTTAACTATATCTGGGATGCTTACTAACATAGTTATCAAAGGCGCGCCTAAGGCGCAAGGCGCACCAGGCGCCACCCAAAGCGCCTCATGCCTTATATTTCAGGCGCATATTTATATATATATATATATATATATATATATATATATTTTTTTTTTTTTTTTTGCTTAAAAACGTTTTTGTGCTTTAGCACTTTTTTAAAATAGCATTTTTAAAGACCAGGGTTTACAAATAAATTAAAAAAAGACCCAAAACCCTAGCTTTCTCTCTTTCCCTCCTCTGCTCTCGCTCGCACGATCCCACCCTTCACCAGCCGCCGCCCAGCTCCGGCCGACGCCGCCGAGCGCCGCCGACCACTCCAGTCAATTACTCTTTTATGTGCTTATGAACTTCAATCTAATATTTATTTGCATGCAAATATGTTTAAATTAAGCTTATGCACTATATTTTATGTGTTTTTGCTTATTGGACGAAAGGCGCGCGCCTTAGGCGCTAGGCGAGCGCACCCTTGTGCCTAGATGCGCCTTATCGCCTTAACAACTATGCTTACTAAAGGATTTTCCAATTGTAGAGCTATTATAAAATGCCACAGAGGCACCATTGCGGTAGTGTTTAGAGATGAGTTGAACTAAGAGTATGAGTACAAGCCTTGACTGAAGTTCTTTAAATTGCATTTGGATTGAGGGACTTGAAATTCAAAGGTTTTCGGGGATTTGGATTCAAATCCTCCCAAATCACTCAATCCATTGAATCAATCAATGGTTTTTAAAGCCATACTCAAATTTATCAATCCAAATCGTACCTAAAAGTCTTGCCTTTTCCAGTGAAGACTGGGTAGTGACAGTAGATTGAGTTCATATGATGAAATATAATCTAGTGTATTCCCTGATAACACGGAATAATCCTCTTGACTATAATTTGCTTAATGTAGAATGTCAGTCGGGAAATACGGAAAATATTGACAGAGAGAGCTGCCTACTTCAACATGGCATTGGATGATGTGTCAATTACCACTCTGACCTTTGGAAGGGAATTCACTGCTGCCATTGAAGCTAAACAGGTAGCTGCTCAAGAAGCTGAGAGGGCCAAATTCGTGGTCGAAAAGGCAGAGCAAGACAAACAGAGTGCTATAATTAGAGCACAGGTAAAATATCTGTAGCTTAGTTTTAAACGTCTCTGAAGTTCAATTATCTTACTCGGTACAATTTCCAGTAAAATTATAACTTGAGATATCTTCTGTAGGTGCATTTTTCTAAATGTTGTGTTTATTAATTTGTTTTCTCTCTGACCAATTGTGTTTTCAAAATTTTCTTAATTGGCCTCCAGGGAGAAGCTAAAAGTGCTCAGTTGATCGGTGAAGCTATTTCAAACAACCCGGCATTTATTACACTCAGGAGAATTGAAGCATCCAAGGAGATTGCACACATTCTTGCTGCTTCTGGTAATAAGGTTTACTTGAACTCAGATGAGCTTTTGCTGAATCTTCAAGTTCCGAGCAAAGAGAGTGGGAAGAAGTAAATAATTGCTCAAGATAGGCAAGCTTTAAGTTTCGTCAGATCAGGTAAAGTTGCAAGTCACTAAAGATGATAGTGACATGAAATTGTATCTTTGTTTTGTACTCTGGAAATTGTGGATTTTTGGATCTGCTTTGGGATCGTGACGTCTGAAAATTTCACCCAACATTGCGTAATTTCCTGGGAGTCTTGTGATCTTTTGGAAACCCAATAATCTTCAAGATAGAATTTTGAGCATTCAGGCCTTGGTATTGTATTACATTCCTGCGTCCTGTTTTTTTTTTATCTGGTTTTACTTTATTACGTTTTTCAATGTCTAAATTATGTTATTTTAGTTTTTTCCCAGGATGTTACTAAGTATACAAAGTTGAATTCAATAATGAGTCAAATGGATTCTTGGATTTGGAGAATCCTAATACAATGTCATAACTCATTGAGAGTTTTTCTAATGCCATCAAAGTACAAGAAAAGAAGCGAAATTAAGAAGAGTTTTTGCTAGTTATTAAAGAATCAAACAATTTGTGTGGCGCTTGGTTTGAGTTTTTTAATGGGAACAGAAATATATAATCTCATTTTCCTCTATGTGAGATGAATGAATGTCTTCACAGCTTACATTACTAGTGTAGTACTTTAACTTTATTTTTATTAAAAGAGGCTATAGAAATAAAATTGGGTAATGATTATTTTATTTAAGAGGAATAATAGTGTTGTTATCATCTTTTGTTCACATTCGATCTTTTTTTTTTGTTAAAGATACTCTCATTCGATCACTATAATTACTGTATATATAAATTTTCATTGTCAAGGAATAATTTTCAAATCAAGCGCACACTAAAATGATGTGGGCTTGCATCTCATTTTATTATGAAATATGATCTATGATTGTCATCGTGAATTATTGGACTGTGATTAATTTAAACATAAATTTAAATTTTATGTTGTGGGATCGTTTCATAGGAAATCTAATCTTTAGTATAATCTCTGGTAGATGCGTTTTTATGCTCAAACATTTTATCTTGTGGGTCGTTTCATAGGAAATCTAATTATTGGACTGTGATTAATTTAAACACAAACATTTGAAACGGTTCAAAATGGACCTCCAAACTGCGTTTGATGCTAAAATATTTTCACCTTACATAAATTTCAACGACGAATTCAAAATAATGAAAAAAAAATCTTGAATGTACATTAAAGAAAAATAACAGAACTACATCATAATATTTTTTGTTTCTGTTAATGAAGGAAATTGTAGTTTAATAATATCATAATCAACATTTAAAACTATATTTAAATTACTAAATAATTTCTCCTTCCACCAAATATGTGGTCACTTTCCTTATTTGTTTGACCACAAAAAAAATATTATTTCTTTATTTGTCAACAATCACTTTAATTTTACATTTACAAACAATTATTTTTTTATACTTTATCCTTCCCTTATTAATTTTCATAAGTGGGGTGACACACTTCTTAAGAAAAAAAAAATTGTTGATTTTTTGACTAAATAATGAATCTTAATCTGAAATAAAATAGTGAGAGTGTTTTATTTTGAATTAAATGCAGCACACTACAATCCTAAAGCCCTAAATACAATATAAAACATGAAAAATCCCAAAACCCAAATTGATACAATTGAGTCTTATTTTGTACTCCCTCCGTCCCTCTATATCTTTCATGTTTCTTTTTGGCTCTTTGTTTAAGAAAATATATTTTATTATATATTGTGGGCCTCTTTATGTAGTGGATTCACTTTTTAGCTGAAAAGCAAAAGGTGGGAAAAATGTGTTTACTTTATGTAAACCTTAAACCCTCCCTCCACTTTTTTTTAACACTGGCGATAATATTGAAATTGGTGGGAAACTTCAAAAGTTTCCCAGGTTTCCCACCAAAACCAATTTTGTAAATAAAAAAAAAAATACAAAAAATTTAAAAAACTTGCAAACCATAAATGAACTTCTCATTAGTACAAGTCTTGAAAATATTCAAAATACATTAACTTCCCACCAAAACCCAAAATTTAAAAACACTCCAGTCTCAATAAATACCCCATTAATGGTCATTGAAGACACTTCTACTTCATACAAAAATCATAAATGGTGGGGAAGAAGCCAAATTTAACAAATACACAGAGAAATAATATTGCTCAGTTTCTACTTGCACACAACAGTAATGGTAAACCTCATAGAGGTAAGATGACAGAGGCAGCTACTACTTATGGTGTCACCACAAGAACTATCACCTCCATCTGGGCTGCTGCAAAACAACAAAGAGAAGAAGGATTACCAATCTTTTTAAGTTAAAAAAAAGCAGGTTGTGTGAAACCAACAAGAAGAATTGAGGTACCACTTCAAATGATTATGTCAACTTCCAGCGTCCATAGGTCAACAGTTAGAAGGTTAGCCAATAAGATTAATGTTAGCAAGACCACAGTTGGGAGATGGATTTTACTAGGTTTGATCAAAGCTAGTTACAATGCCATCAAGTCAAACTTAACAGCACCCAACAAGTTACTTAGGTTGAAATTCAGCTTGAGTTCTTTACAATTTGATAGGCTACATGGAGTTGTGAAGTTTAAGAGCATGCACAATATTATACACATAGATGAGAAGTGGTTCAATCTCACAACTACATCAACCAAGGTATACTTGGCAGGGGGAAACAGGTCCACACAGAACAATTCAATAAAAAAAACCTCATTCCAAAAGTTATGTTTATGTGTGCTGTTGGAAGACCATGTTTTTCAAGTGATGGAAAAGTTATTTTTTATGGAAAAATTGGCATGTTCCCATTTACCAAAAGAGAAGGAGCAAAGAGAAACATCAAGAACAGAGTCAGAGGCACATTAGAGACAAAACCTATAGACTCAATAACCAAAGATGTCATCAAGGATTGTCTTATTAACAAGGTAAACTCTCAGAAACATGTTTCTTTTTTCAAAACCTTTTTTTTCTTCAAACACTTAAATATTCATGTTCATCATTGAGTCCAGATTGTACCTGCTATCAAGGAAAAATGGCCCCCTAATGCTAGCAAGGACATAATCATTCAACAAGATAATGCAAGACAACATATATGCAACGAAGATCCAGATTTTAGAGCAGCAGCAAGTTCTGATGGTTTCAATATAGTTCTAATGCAACAACCAGCTAATTCACCAGACACAAATGTCAATGACTTGGGCTGGTTTAGAGCTCTACAATCATTACAAATGGAGACTGGAGCATACAATATTGAACAACTTGTCAAAGCTGTTGCTGACTCATTTCAAAAAATGGAACCTAGCAAGCTTAATAAATTTTTTCTAAGTCTTCAACAATGTATGGTTGAGATTATGAAGGTGAAAGGGCAGAATAACTACAAGCTTCAACATATGGGAAAAGACAGACTAGAGAGACTTGGATTACTTCCAATGGTTTTGGAAGTTGATGAATTAGTAGTTAGGGAGTGTATTGATTATTTGGTACAAGCAGGACTTGTTGGTGGTGGCACATATGACGTGGGAGGCTTAATGGCAGATTTGGGCTACTAGACACTAGTAGATTAGACTACTTTTTGAACATCCTAGAAGATTTTTTGCACTTGGATGTTATGTTTACAACATAAAAATAGGTTGAACTATCAACCAACTTTTGTTTTAGTTGTAAACATTTAATATTATGCAATTCAAGAAAAAATTAGATTACTTTTGCAAATATGGATTCATCACATATCTATTTACTCTTGTCAAATAGGGACTAACTCTCAGATTAAGCTTGTAAACATTATCACAGATTCATTTTTAAGCAAAAAAGGGACAAGTTCTGAGATTAGTTTGACAAACACATCATCACATAATATTTTTTAAACAAACAGTCTCCTAAAAACATGTGTGGAAATATCTAGAAACATGTGGAAATATCTAGAACACTATCTAGAACAATAAAATTTTCCAAAGTCTTCAACAATGTATGGTTGAGATTATGGAGGTGAAAAGGCAGAATAACTACAAGCTTTAAAGCATACACACATCATTACAGAGCAAATTTATCACAAATCAGCCTCCTAACACATGTGTGGTGGCATAAAAATTATTTTACAGTTGAGAAAAGGGACACAATCTCAGATTTAAAGCATGCACAAATCATCACAGAGCAAATTTATCACAAACCAGCCTCCTAACACATGTGCGGTGGCATAAAAATTATTTTACAGTTGAGAAAAGAGACACACTCTCAGATTTAAAGCATGCACAAATCATCACAGAGCATATTTATCACAAACTAGCCTCCTAACACATGTGTGGTGGCATAAAAATTATTTTACAGTTGAGAAAAAGGGACACACTCTCTGATTTAAAGCATGCACTAATCATCACAGAGCATATTTATCACAAACCAGCCTCCTAACACATGTGTGGTGGCATAAAAATCATTTTACAGTTGAGAAAAAGGACACACTCTCAGATTTAAAGCATGCACAAATCATCACAGAGCATATTTATCACAAACTAGCCTCCTAACACATGTGTGGTGGCATAAAAATTATTTTACAGTTGAGAAAAGGGACACACTCTCTGATTTAAAGCATGCACAAATCATTACAGAGCATATTTATCACAAATCAGCCTCCTAACACATGTGTGGTGGCATAAAAATCATTTTACAGTTGAGAAAAGGGACACACTCTCAGATTTAAAACATACACAAATCATCACAGAGCAAATTTATCACAAACCAGCCTCCTAACACATGTGTGATGGCATACAAATCATTTTACAGTTGAGAAAAGGGACACACTCTCAGATTTAAAACATACACAAATCATCACAAAATAAATTTATCTCAAACCAGCATCCTAACACATGTGTGGTGGCATAAAAATCATTTTACAGTTGAGAAAAGGGTCACACTCTCTGATTTAAAGAATGCACAAATCATCACAGAGCAAATTTATCACAAATCAGCCTCCTAACACATGTGTGGTGGCATGAAATTATTATACAGTTCAGAAAAGGGACACACTCTCAGATTTAAAGCATACACACATCATCACAGAGCAATTTATAGCAAGTCAGCCTCCTAACACATGTGTGGTGGAATGTAAATCATTTTACAGTTAAAAAAAGAAACAAACTCTCAGATCGATATAAACCCGACAAGGGTATCAAATAAACCCGACAAGGGCATCAAATAAACCCGGCAAGGGCATCAAATAAACTCGACAAGGGTATCAAATAAACCTGGCAAGGGCTCATTGCAGAAAAGTAAAATGAGGGGATAGAAAGAACCTCCCATTTACTGATAAAACGGAACAACCCTAGGTAGTAAAACTTTAAGCATCATCAGGAACACTTGTCGATTGGGTCCTTGAAGAACCGCAAATCGTGTTTCTTCCATAGATCCATCGACCCCTTCATCAAGTGTTTCATCATTATCCATGGTTTCTGAGAAATCCATGGTTTCTTCCTCATCCACCTCTTTGAAATCGCCCATCGTATCAATGTTGAGATCGAGCTCGAGTGATTCACGCAACAGACAACACGGTGGAAGCGTAGGATCGTAGCACCCATCCGAAAGTAAATCGGGAGTAAATGGGCTAAATAAAAAAGTGGAAGTATCCGAGAATGAGAAGTTAATCGGAGGAGAAGACATTAAATCGGTGGTGGAAGTGAAACTAGGGTTTGGTGGAAAACTCTAGAACAATAAACTGGAGAGGAGTGATGAACCGTCGGGCATTGGAATAGATGGAATGAAGTAGGGTTTGTGGAAATATCTAGAACAATAATGGATGAAGGAGTCGGTGGAATATTAATTGATTGGATCAAATATAGTTGGGCTGAAGAAAATAAATTGGAGGGAGTGGTTAAGTATTAATTGGGCTGATATAAAATTAATTAGAGAGTAATATGTAAAATTAGTAATTGGGCCCACAATTTTAGTTGGGTAATGAATGACATTTCTTGTAATATTATGTAAATATAGAGGGTGAATATTTTGTATAGGAGAGTGTAGGTTTTGTTATTTATGGAACATGAAATTTATAGTGGGACGTCCAAAAAGGAAAGGAAGAAACTTATAGAGGGACGGAGGGAGTAATTTTTTTACTTTTTAACACTCTCTCTCCACCTGTCAATTTCTCTCTCTTCTCTCTTGGATATACGCATCTCTCTCTTTCAAATATGAGATTCAAATATCCACACATCTCCTATCTCTCTCTCACTCACACACGGCACCCACACCCCTCCTCATCCCCCTCTCTCTAATGATCGACACACCACCATCCCGCTGGATCTAACATCGACGTCGCCGGAGAAGAGAAGATGATGTCGCGCTATTGGGTAAAGAAAAGGGCATCGTTATTGCCTGATCCACCGTTCCCAGTGTCCCCGTGCCGCCGCGTCGTCTGTTCGCCTCCCTGTTCAAACAGATCTGAGGGTTGTGGCGCCGATTTTATTTTCAGGGCGTGTTGGTGGTGGCCACTCTGAGTCCAGATCCCCCATTTGAGTTCAGATCCCTCGGTGGAGATGGTGTAGAGAAGAAAGAGAAGACCACCAACGCATCGTGCTCGGAGCGACGGACGTCTCATCACCACCAACATTTCAGCGGTTTAGTTTTGCAAATCTAGCACCTCAGGTAATTATATCATTGATTTTGTGATTGGAATTTTTTGATGGACTTTGTGATTTATAAATGTGGTGACATTTGTTCAGATTTTTTTTGTTAGACTTTGATTATTTACTGTAATTTTTCTGAATAAGTGGTGATTGTGCGTGCTTGTGTGTGCAAGTGGAGGAGGGGGTGATTGTGCGTGTGTTGCGTGTGTGTGAGTGTGCAGAGAGAGGGGAGGGGGAGAAGGTTGTGTGTGCGTGAGGGGAAGGGAGGGGAGGGGAGGGTTGTGTTTGTGTGAGGGGAAAGGTGTGTGTGCGTGGGGGAAGGGTTGTGAGTGTGTGCAGTGTGGGTTGAGGGTGTGAGTGTGTGTGCAGTGTGGGAAAGATGATAGAAACGTTTGAGATGTGTATTTTGTTTTGGTTAATTGATGATTTTTTTTCAATTATTATAGAATCACTTAAGAATGCAGCCTCTTCATTTTTTTTTTTTTTTGAATTTCAGGCATTCAAATACAAGTAGAATTGAAGATTTTTGGAGTCTCGAACACGAAAAAGGCTCTTAGTTCATAATATTTTAGTAATTGTTCAAAAAAATTTAGCAAATGTTCATACTTTTTTTTGCGTTTGTGAGAGCGTTCGTTCATAATTTTAGAGCGTATGTTCATTAATTTTTGTGCGTTTGTGCACATTTTTTTAGCAGTATGTTCATAAATTTTTTGGTTGTATATGCTCAATTTTGCATATGTAATACTTTTGAAGTTTTTTATATGTAATTATCCAATTAACAATGAAAGAAATTATTTTGAATTTAAATTTTCTTGAATTCTCAAATATTTATATCTATATTCAAAAGTTATTTTATACTTGTGTTCATAAAATTTATGTTTATGTTCAAAATTAACAAACAACCGAAAATAACATATATTACTGGTCAAATTTTTACCTCGGGAACTGTGCAAAAAGTATCAATCAGTCAAAAGTGTGCCAGATTTTGTAAGAATTAAATTTGAACATGGGCCCACCAAATTGTATAAACTTGTGGTTTTGGTAAATGGTGGGGACCACCAAATTATATGAAATTGAGTTTTGGAATTCCTTGCCCCCTATTTTGCAATTTACCCTTTAGGATTGTAGTAAATATTAACTACCCCTTTTATTTCCATATTTGGAGTATGAAAATTATTGTGGGGATTCCAAAAAAGAAAAGTATGAAGATTATTATGGAATAGAGAGAGAGTAAAATTGATGTTACTTTCTTTAAAAATACTAGTAACAGGCATATCCGTGCTTCGCACGGAAGCCATTTTTTTTATTCTAAATTATATATATATATATATATATATATATATATATATATATATATATATATATGAATGATTTTAAAATGAACGTTTTTTGTAGTCTTTAATAATAAAAATAAATGAATGTTATCATTTATTTTTTTATTAAAAATAATATTAATACATTTACAGTTTGCTATAATTTTTTTAACCCAATATTATTATAAAAAATTGAAATTTGTTAATTTTTCAGTTATAAAGTAGTCATTTTGATAAGTTTTAAATTATATAATACCAAATAAGACAAATATATATCATTCACCAATTATTACTTACCGATAAAAAGTGAAAATTTGTGAAATTAATAGTTCTTTTTTTTTTTGAATACAGTTAAATTACATGATAAAGACTTTGTTGAAAAATATTGTGCAACAAAAACATAAATAAATGGTCTTTTGAATATATTGTTTCCTCCGCCTCATGATTATTTTGATTTTGCCTAATTAAGACATTACCTAAATATTTTCATGTTACATAAAAAAAAATTATGCATCACAGAAAATGAATAAATTCTTAAAATTATTATCATCTTATTCAACTCTACGATCACATAATGCACTTTTTTTTAAATAACATGACACTTTCAAATGTGAAGAAACAATGAGCCGAAGGGAATATCTTTCGAATAAAACGTACAAAATATATAAGCAAAGGGAAAGTACAGATTAGAAATGATTTATACATGAAATATTAAAGGATATTAGTTGTTTTGATAAAAAAAAAGTATTGATTTTTCCCCCTAATTGTATTTATTGTTTCACTGAATTATCAATTGTATAATGAAAAGAAACAAATGCTCTTCAATAAAATAAAATAAAACAAATACTCCCTCTGTCCATAAAATTTTTAAACCATTACTGTTGGACACGGGATTTAATAAAAATTAGTATTTTACTAAAAAAAAGTAGATAAAGTTAGAGTATTATAGGGGGTATTGTGGGTCTCATCTATTTGTTTGGGAGTAGTGTTTATTTCCAAAAAGGAAATGAGTAAAAAATTGGTGGACCAACCTGGACAACCCTTAAAGGGAAATGGGTAAAAAAAATTGATGGATGGAGGGAATTCTACTTAGAAAAAACAACTAATACCCTAAAATAATTTATCTATGAACCAATTTCACTCTACATATACTCAAATATTAATGATTAAACACTCTTTGTTATATTTGTAAGATAATCAATTAAAATTGATTACAAACTTAAACAGATAAAACAATATCAAAGTAATACGTGTGGTACTTTTTTTTATATATATATGATCATTGACGTGGAGTGCGTCGGTGCCAAAAGATACGTGGTGTAATTGCAATGAACATAGGTGTTGATGATCTTTTCTAACTAAGGTGATTAGTGGCTGTTTTCTATAACTAAGATCACCAAACAAGATCAAGAAATCATGAAATTTGGCTAAGTGATGTTCAAGAAATAATTTGACAAGAGTTTGGACTTGTATTGAATTGTTCTCCCTTTTTCATGTACAAGAAGGGAGTATTTATAGACATACAAAGTGGCCATGTGTCACCATCTTGATGGCTTAGCCATTGGATCTTTGCCAAGTGTTAGGACACTTGTACAACATCTACACTATTACTCATTGGATGGGTGCCAAGTGTTAGGACACTTGGACCATATCTAAGCTAGTGACTCTTGGAATTCCCCATGTTGTACTTGGTCTTTGGCACTTCTGAGATGCTCTCGACGGTGACCGGCTGCTCGCTTGTACGTCTTCGTTAGATGTCATGGTCCTTTGCGTTCTGAATTGTTCGTTCCTCGCTTGGGATCATTTTACAATGTTGCTCGCTCCATTACGTCCCTGTTCGCCCAAATTGACTTTGGCTTGAGCCGCTGGCACAACTGTTCTTTGCAAGGATGCTCGCCACAATTCTGCTTGCCGCATTAGTGCTTTTCTACAAAGCTGTTCGCCCTACGAATCTGCTAGCTCCGCTACAAAGCTGTTAGCTTTCTCCATTCATTATCCTGTTGTCAGGTTTAATGATAATCTTTCGTTGATTAAATGCAAAGTTGTTCGCCCATCAACAATTGCCCCCTAGCTTGGCCTCATGTTGAATGTGGGTTGATCAACTGAGGCCAAGCTACAATTTCATTTTCGAACAATGGGCGAGCAGAAAGGGAGTATAGTTGATTATGTGGACGAGCATCCGCGTGGGCGAGCAAACGAGCAATAGGAACTTAAGCGCGCGACCAGCAACGAACGCCCCTTCGTGTCACGACGGTTGGATTCTCGAGGCACGGAATGCGAGGCGTCGCGTCAGTCACGCGCGACTTCCAATTTGCCCATAGGGGCCTATAGTATTTCGCCAATATTGCATTTTTGCCCCATTTTATTCTTATAAATAGGCGATTTCTCATTCATTTCTCTTTCTTTCTTCTTTCGATTCTCACGCTTCCGCCATTGACAAACGCTTCGAAGCTTTCTTTCTTCGTGATTCTTGTACCTGAATCTCCTCTTGTGTCATTTTGTTCTTCGTTTTCAAAGGTAATTTGTCTCGTTTTTTCTTTACATTCCGATTCCGTATAATTTTTCTTTTTCTTCCGTATTTCCTTTAATCGTCACTGTTACTCCGGCCGTGAGCCGCCATTGCGCCGCCGTCTCGTAGTAACATTGCTGCTGTAATTTTGATTTCGGACCCATTGTACTTAAAATCTTTCCAAAATTGGTCAAACTTCCGCCTCGTTAATTTGAATGGAGTTTACCCCCTCAAATTCATCTCAATCCGGACCCGGGCGAAACCCGGAAAAGAGACCCGCAGATCTGAATTCTCCGCGCAGATCTGTTCGCTAAGCGTTGGCGAATAACCCGCGCACGTTGTTGGTGGACGAAGACACGGACTCCGATGCGAACTCCGTTGTTCGCTCGGTAGAGACGTACGCTGTCGATCGCTCTGGCGAGCAAGAAAAGATACAATCTCTCGCTCGCGAACCTGAAACTTCTTCCAACTTAGGGGAAGACTCTGCAGAAGTGGCCGCGGAGATAGAGGGTTCAATCGACCTAGAGGGCGACCAGCGAGGTGGCGAGCAACAATGCCCCACTCTCACTTGGGAGTTTTTAAGGGAGATCAACTTCCCCATTGCTCAAACTACACCAGAATCCCGGATCCCAGAAGGAGTTGTTCGTGACACCGAGTGGGCGGACTACTCTGCTCGCTACTCGAAGACTTTTGCCCCCACATCGAGGGTAATCATGGAAGCTCAGGATGGGGATTATGCGGCGAGCAGAGTTGCCAGTGTTGTCATTGAGGACGACTTGGCGAGCATCCGTGAAACATACAAGATCCCCTATGATATTTTCATGTATGTGCCGAAGGAAGGAGAGACTGCTGATCGCCCCCCTCCTGGTTGCACGGCGATCAACTTGGATGTATTAAACACGGGTTTCCCGCTCCCCGTCCATCCGCTCATCGGCCGTTTCCTATCCGACATGAACCTGGCGATCACTCAAATTACTCCAAATGGTTGGAGTAGTCTTCTAGCCTTCATGACTCTCTTTGGTCTTGAGGGCTACAAAAATAAGATAACAACCGCGGAGATCCTTTACGCCTTGACCATTTCCGAGGATGGTGCTGGATGGTATTACGCCAAGGCGAAAACCGGATTGAAACTCGTTGAGGGAGTTCCCAATAAGATTAAGGGTTGGCATTGCCAATTCTTCTTTATTGGTGGAGATTGGCGAGCAACTGAGGGATTTGCTGGCGGGCAGGCGCGCATCATGTCGCCTGAAGGCTTTGGAAAAATCAAGCGTAGGGCTAATTTTGTCTTGCTAATTCATAAGTAGGACTAATTTTAATCCTTTTCGTTGTTTTGCAGGTCCAAGGAACTTGAAGTGGGGGCACCCCGACATCAGTGACGAGTTCCTCTTCACCTTAGCCATCATCTCTCTTCGCGACGTTGCTAGTCGCGATATACACCATCTCTCGAAGGCTCATTGTCGCAAACTTGCTGGTTTGATTACGAGTCCTCACCATCTTGAAGCCCAAGCCGCCGTCCCAGAAGGTAACTTTATATTCTTGCTCGCCATACACTCTTGCTCGTCCATCATTCTTGCTCGCCTAACATCTTTTTCTTGTCAGATCAACAAGTCACTGTTGCTATCCCGGCCGTGCCCGAATCGTACTATTTGCTCGCCGGACGAGTTAAGCAAATGGCGGATGCTTCAAGGAGGAAGATGGATCCTCCCCTTGCCATCATGCGCCTCCGGGCAGGGGAGAACCCCACTGGTAGCCCAGCCACCGGAGCTGGTCGCCGCAAACCTGCGGCCAAAATTACTTCCTCTCCGCGAGATGTGAGGAAAGAAAAGGAGAGGGAACGAGAGAGGGAGAAAAAGAAAGCGTCGCGGGACGATGATGCTCGCGGCACTCGCGGTGATGATCGCGCCTCCAAGCGATCAAAGACTATGGTGGAGGCGAGCAGTGCTGCTCCCCGTTCTCCAGCCTCTAAGTCCACCTCTTTGGAAGTGGTGGATGAACGGCAAGTGGTCGCTGGCCTGGTGGCGACCAAGAAAGGGGACAATCCCAAAGACACCTCTTATTTAGGTTGGGACCCCGTTAAAATCAAGGAGTAAGTCAATTGTCTTCGCTTTGTTTGTTGTTCGCCGCTTGGCGCAATATTGCTTGATCACTGACTTCTGTGTTTTCTGTTTTAGGTATAACCCAGCGCTTTATCCTGGCCGCGGGACTACTCTTCACTATCTCTCAGTAGTGAAGAATGCACCTCCTTCATTCTCCGACATACCTGATGCCCCTGTTCGCCGAGCAGCCGAGATGGTTCCAAGGGCTTGGACAAAATCGGCGAACACCCTTGTCACTGGCCAAACTGCTAGTGATAATGTTCGTCTGATGGCATACAATACTAGCCATCAATTGGTCCAGTCCCAAATGCTGCTCGACCAAGTCATGGAGCTCGAGCGAACAAACCGCGATTTGGGCCGTCGCGTGGAGAGGATGGACGAAGAAAAAGCCTCTGCCATCAAAGAGTGCAAGGCCGAGCATGCTAAGATGCTGGCTTTGATGGAGAGGAAGATGGAGGCCTCGTTGGCTGGCGAGAAGAACGCCTTGGAGAAGGCTGAGAAGATGCTGTTGGAGGTGAAGTCCTCAGATTTGAGAGCTGAGCGAGCTGAGAAGGAGCGAGCAGACTTATCTGCTCGGTTGCTCGCTGCCGAGGAGCATGTCAAGAGGTTGGAGGAGGAGCGCCAGAACCTGATCGAATACGAAGTCCATGAGCAGGAAGTGATGGACAAGACCAACTTTGGGTACATCTGTGCCTTTGCGGAATGTTTACGGTCTGTCCACTTC
Source organism: Ballota nigra (assembly GCA_947034835.1). Lineage (NCBI taxonomy): Eukaryota > Viridiplantae > Streptophyta > Magnoliopsida > Lamiales > Lamiaceae > Ballota > Ballota nigra. The sequence continues at coordinate 18,906,253 of OX344730.1, forward strand.
GCCCACGATCACAATCAAGATATTCGTGATGCGGTGAAGGCGGACTTTATTGAGTACGTGAAAAATTATCCTCCTCCTCCTGGCTCAACTTTGTTCGTCTCCGACTTGGCCGACCTCGGCTTTCCTCTGGAAGTCTTCGGCGAGGAAGTCGATATTGCTGCTCCCACTTATGGCGGCCAGCCTGACCCTGCCCCAGCGACGACCAACGCGGCAGCCGCTGATGAGGTTTTTGAAGGGTTGCCTTCGCTTCCCTTGACTCCTATAGACGGGGCTGGTACAAGTGCCCAGGGCGAACAGCCGAGCGCGCCGGCGACCAGAACTGAAGATGCTCCTCCTCCACCTCTTCCTTGAAGACTTTAGTTTTTTCTTACAATAGGATACACAACATTTCTGTATTTCTCATTACTATTGTAAAACTTTTTGATCTAATGATATAAAGATTTTTGTTCGTCTACAAGCTTATGCCTCTTCATTTGTCTTTACTTAACTGCTCGCCTCTTTGTTTGTCTTACTTAGTTGCTCGCCTATTATTTTTTGCTCATGACAGTTTCTAAGTGTTCCTTTTTCCTTAAGGTAAACACTTAAATTTTAAACTGGTCATTTGGTTCTTATAGAACTTGACCTTTAGTTGTTTGGGCCATTTTGGTCGCTCGTGGACTTGGCCTTGCATTAATGTGGGCTATTGGTCCGTTATGGACTTAGCCTTATTTTTGCTTTTAATAAGCTTTTCTTATTCGTCTTATAACAGACTTGTATTTTGCAAATTTTTGGGCGAGCAACTAAGTAATTTGGACTCAAGGCTCAAAAACTAAAATTCAGCAAGACAAAAGATAAAAGCAATTCTGCTCGCCTGATAAGATAAATGCAAATCTGCTCGCTTATAAACTTGCGCAAAAAATTCAAAAATTTACAAAGGATCTATTTACAAACTTTCTAAGACTTACAGGACTTCATTGGTAGTACTTCTTGAGTAAAGTCGTATTCCAGGAGTATTGGGACGACTTGCCTTCCATGTCTTCAAGGCCGTATGTGCCGTTGTGCCATTTATTCGTCACCTTGTATGGGCCCTCCCAAGTCGGACCGAATACTCCTGGTGGTATTAAAACTTTTCGAAGAACCAAGTCCCCAATTTCGAATTCTCTTGCCTTTACTTGAGAATTGTAGTACTTTGCTGCTCTTCTTTTGTAGATCGCATTTTTCAATTCTGCTGTTATTCTTTTTTCTTCAAGCAAGTCCAACTCTGCTGCCATTGCGGAGTTGTTTGTTTCTTCGTCGAACGCAGCTGTTCATTTTGTCGGGACTTTTAACTCAATCGGAATTACTGCTTCTGTCCCGAATGCCATTGTGAACGGTGTTTCGCCTGTGCTTGTTCTGTGGGATACTCGGTATGCCCACAATACCTCTGGTAGCTCTTCTGACCATTTTCCTTGCTTGTCAACCAAACGAATCTTCAGTATATGCTTGATTATTTTATTCACTGCTTCCACTTGACCGTTCGATTGGGGGTGGTATGGTGTCGAGAAATGTTTCTTTATTCCCCATTTTTCGCAAAAATCTCTGATCTCTTTTCCCTCAAACTGCCTTCCGTTGTCTGTCACTATCGCCTGAGGGACCCCGAAACGACAAACAATGTTTTTCCATATAAAGTTGATCATTTTCTCCTGTGTGATCCGCCCGAGTGCTTCTGCTTCCGCCCACTTCGTGTAGTAGTCAACAGCCACCACCGCGAATCGAACATTTCCTTATCCTGGGGGAAAAGGTCCGATGAGGTCAATTCCCCATTTTGCGAACGGCCATGGACTATTGACTGAAATCAGTTCATGTGGGGGTTTGTGAATGTTTGGGGCAAACAATTGACATCTGTGACAAGTTCGGGCAATCTTGATCGCATCCTGGAGGAGAGTTGGCCAATAATATCCTTGCCTTATTGTTTTATGTGCCAAGGCCCGTCCTCCGGCATGATTTCCGCATACACCCTCATGGATTTCTTTCAGTACTGCTTGTCCTTGCCCCCTAGCCAAACATTTCAGAAGTGGGAGCGAAATTCCTCTCTTGTACAGCTGTTCGTCCATCATGGTGTATCTTGCCGCTCTTTTAACCAACTTGTTAGCTTCAAATGAGTTGTCTGGTTTTTTATCATTTTGCAAATATTCAATGATCGGCATCCTCCAGTCGTCTTCTTCGAAATCTTCGTTGATCTGATAGATCTTGTAATCTTCGGTTGATGGTTTGGACATTTTTGTTAGCGTCACTTCCGACAATTCTGCTGGTCCGGTGCTGGTTGCTAGCCTGGCTAATGCATCTGCTTGAGAATTATTGTCTCTTGGTATTTGTTCAATGTATATTTGTTCGAACAAAGAGGCCAAGTGAGCAACAATCTTTTGATACAAAGCCATGTCTTCATCTCTTGCTTCATATTCTCCTCGGACCTGGTTGACGATCAATTGTGAATCTCCAAAGATTTGCAACCTTCGTACTCCAACTGCTAATGCTAGGCGTAACCCAACGATCACAGCCTCATACTCTGCTTCGTTGTTCGTCGCCATGAACTCGAATCGAACAGCTGAAGTAAAAACCTGCCTATCTGGGCTTATCAATACTATACCTGCTCCCGATGCTGTATTAGTTGACGACCCATCAACATACATGTGCCAGGGATGGCTATGTCCTCTCGTTGGATCTCGGGGGAAAGTCAGTTCGACTATAAAGTCTGCTAAGGCTTGCCCCTTGATCGCTGTTCGACGAGCATATGAAATCCCGAACTGACTGATTTCCAAGGACCACTTCAGGAGCCGACCAGCCGCATCGGGTCTGTGCAGTATTTGCTTGAGCGGGAACGTTGTCAACACTTCCACCTGGTGGTCGAAAAAATATGGACGAAGTTTTCTGACGCTCATCACCAGCGCATATGCTAGCTTTTCTGTTGGTGAATATCTGAGCTCTGCTTCGTGCAAGGCATGACTTACATAGTAAATGGGTAGGTGGAACTTTCCTTCCGCCCGAACGAGTACTGAACTGATTGCTACCTCCGAAGCTGCCAAGTACAAGTATAACTTTTCCCCTGGGATTGGCTTGGCAAGAATTTTTGTATCACTGAGGTACTTTTTCAGCTGCTCGAACGCTTGTTGACAGGCATCTGTCCATTGAAATTTTCCCTTCTTGATTGCTTCGAAGAACGGTCTGCACTTATCTCCAGATCTTGAAACGAACCTGTTCAGAGCTGCTAGGCATCCGGTTAGTCGTTGGACCTCTTTAACCGATCTGGGTGGTTGCATCTCCATGATTGCTTTCACTTTCACCGGATTTGCTTCAATTCCACGCTGACTAACCAGATGTCCCAAGAATTTCCCAGAATGGACTCCGAAACTGCTTTTCTTAGGATTCAACTTCATATTGTAGGTCCGAAGTATCTCAAATGTTTGAGCCAGGTGCTGTAAGTGATCCTCCTTTTTTGAGCTCTTGACAACAATGTCATCCACATATACTTCCATCGTCTTCCCGACGTGATCATCAAACATCTTGTTAACCAGCCTCTGATATGTAGCTCCAGCGTTGATTAACCCAAATGGCATTCTCTTCCAGCATAGCAAGTTTTTGTTGGTGTAGAACGCTGTGTGCTCTTGATCATCGGGATGCATCGCGATTTGATGATATCCTGCGAATGCATCCATGAACGTTAGCAGCTCATGTCCGGCGGTGCTATCAACTAGCTGGTCAATGTGAGGCAATGGGAAGTTGTCTTTTGGGCAAGCGGCGTTAAGATCTGTGAAATCGATGCAGAGTCTCCATGCCCCAGTCGCTTTCCTGACCAATACTGGATTTGCCACCCATTGCGGGCATAACGCTTGTTTGATTAAGTCGTTATCCAGCAACTTTTTAACCTCCACGTCGAGCGCCTCGTATTTGTCGGGTCCAAATTTTCTCCTCTTCTGATGGACTGGCTTCTTCCCCGGGTCGATGTTGAGTCTGTGACAGGCATGTTCGGGGCTGATGCCCACCATGTCTGCATGCGACCATGCGAACACATCGAGGTTTGCTTTAAGAAACTCAATCATGTTGGTCCTGTACGGCTCTGGTAGCTCGGACCCTATGAAGAGTTCTAAGCCCTCTTGGTTCGGGTCGACTTTTACAGTTTCCAACTCTTCGACTGGGGTAGCCCTTCGTTTCTGGCCTTTCCATCTGGGGTCAATAATGGGCCCTTCTGTCTTTGGCTCATCTTCGATCTCCATCGGTTCTGCCCCCAGTCGTGGCTCTATGTCCTCTGCATCAACGTTCATTGCCCTTGTTTGTTCTTCCTCGTTGCTAGTAGTAGCAGCTTCTGTTCCTCCTGTTTGGGCAAGCTATTCGTCTTCGCGTTCCTGCTCGTCCTCGTCCAACTGTGTGCCTTCGCACATCTGTTCGCTAATGCACAGCTGTTCGTCTGCGCATAGTTGCTCGTCGCTGCGTGGCTGCTCGTCGACTTCCATTATTTCAGTATCAACGGAAGTCATGGCCTCGCTATCATCTCCGTCCTTGTCTGAGTACCTGTCCGCCATGTTGACTTGGTGATCTTGCAACTGTATTTGCAATAGACACGCACGAGCTTTCCTTTGGTCTCCTTTGACTGTACCTGCACCCTTCTTTGTTGGAAATTTTAAACAATAATAGTACGTTGAAACAGCTGCTTTAAATTCATGCAAGAAAGGACGGCCGAGGAACCCGTTATAGGTGGACTGTTGGTCTACAACCAGGAAGTCTACCATTCTATTCATTTTCCTCTCCGGGTCCTCGATTGATACAAGCTCAACTGCCAACGTAACTATTCCTAGCGGGGTAGTTACAGCATTTCCAAAACCTACAATCTTATGATCACAGTCTTTGATGTACTCAGCGCAATCTCCTAGCTGGTCCACCGTGCTCTTGAACAGGATATTCGTGTAGGAACCAGTGTCGACAAGTAGACGATGCACTTTTGTCCCCATAATATTGGCGCAAATGACCAATGAGTCGTTGTGGTGAGTAAGTATCCCGTCTAAGTCTTTCTCTGAGAAAGTTAGGTCCCCTGTTCGTTTGGTCGATGGATTTACACCCACTTCCATTACTTGATCTACTGCTCTCAGCTCTGCCTTCCTCTTTCTTTTCGACATAGGTGGCCTCCCATCAGAACAACCACCTACTGGCCCAGTGGGTTCCAGCATTAGGATTTCCGGGATATGCCTTGCTGGGGCTGCTGGGACCTTCCTTCCCCTCTTACCAACTTTGCTTGGTTGGTCATCACTATCTTCGTCATCCGAACTGGATTGTACTGGCGCCCTTGGTCTTTTACCTGGTTCCCTCTTCACGAATTCGGACAACTTTCCTTCCTCATAGAACTTCCACAATTGCTTCAATAGATCTCGGCACTCGCTCGTGAAGTGGCCGATGTTCTGATGATAAGCACAGTATTTGTTCGGGTTCAGCTTTCCTCTCTCTTGCCTTATCTTCCGCGGCTCTGACAACATTTCCCTGTCCTTAACGTTGTTGTACACAGCATCCACGGACATAGTAAGGACTTGACTCAACTTTTCTTTCAACTCAGCTCCATCATTGAATGACTTCATGTTCTTCGGAGCTTTGTAATCACTTCCTCCCGACTTCTTGTTAGACTTTTTCGGATCAGTTTTATCTCCCATCTCTCGGTGTAGGGCCTCCTGCATTGAAACGTGAATTCCCGCTTTGTGTCTGAATTCTGTGTATGTTTTCGGGCAAGTCAGATGCATTTCCTTCCACAAATCAGTTCCTTTCTTTAAACCAGCCATCACTGCCACAATCTTCGTGTCTTCACTCACCATCTCGCCCTCCAGTAACACTTTATCAAATCTTTCCAGAAATTGCTTGTCAGACTCCTCGTCTCCCTGCCTAATATCTGCTAGACGGTGTCTGTGGGTCAAGTAAGACCCGGCAGTTGAGAAGTGGGACAAAAACTCTTTGCTTAGTTGGGCAAAAGAATTGATGGAGCCAGGCGCCAATGATGAAAACCATCTGTGCGGGCCATCTCCTAGGGTGAGTGGAAAATTTCGGCATTGTGTGGCGTCGGTTGCCCCCATCGAAATCATAAAATCCGAATATTTTGTCGCATGAATGCGGGGGTCCGACGTTCCCTCATATAAATTGATGGCTGGGAACTGTATCTTCTTCTGGATCGGTGCACTGAGGATAGACGGAGATAATGGTGAAGATGGGAGAACGGTTGATCCGACACCTCTCTGGGATTCCAACTGTTTCTGCAATTCTTCGATTGCCTTTCTCATTTCCTACAATTCATCTGGGGGAGTTCTCCCGATGGAAGGCTGTTCATCGTGATTGGGTTCAGTGACCTCTTCACGATGCAGTCCCTTGCCAACGGGACGTTTCTCCTGAGTTGTCTTCCTAGCAGCGTTGCTAGCTCCATTTGGCCCTAGTCGGCCAAAAGCTGACCTCCGGATTCGGTCATGCACTGATGGGCGAGCAGGATGGTGTGATCGCTCCTCATGCCTTCGGGATGGCTCCCTCCTATTCACATTCCTTGTTCCTAATCTCTCCAAAGCACTTGTTCGGGAAGTACTTTTGCTTGACTCATCCGCTCGACTTGGTGATGATTCTCCTCTGCTTCCTAGACATTCGCTCAATGGAGCTTTTCCTTTATTTCTACGAACTTTCTCGCTGTCGGCCTCGTCCCGACGTGCATCTTCTCTCAGTTTACTTCTTTGTTCGCCCGTACGATCCTGCTCGCCTGCTCGTCTGGCCGTCACAGGTGCTCTTGACGGTCCTGCTGCTTGTCGATTTTGTAATGATTGAAGGACAGCGATCGTTTTTGCTAGTTCTTCGGGGTTTTGAGCAAGAGCTTCAACTTCTGGTGGAATCGTGTCAATAGTGACTTGTATATTCCTCTGCGAAGTTGCTCTCACTGTCCGTGCATGTCCTTCGGTGGAAGAAACCCTAGTTCTTGGTCTACAACTTGGAGATATACTCGAATGTCGTTCTTCTTGCGATCGAACCATTTCGACTATCAAAATATGGGTAAATAAGCAAATGGATGAAGTAATCTTGTTCTTGCAAACACCTTTTCCAAGGGTTACTAGCCTTGTGTGTGATTATGAAGGTTTGAAAACCCTAGTTCATGCACACATGCATTAAAACCCTTAAAATGTCGTAAATCTTTGTCCTAAGAATGTGCACTTTTGTTTTCCGGCAGCCTCTTCCCGGATTCTGGCGAGATTATGCAGATTCCGGTGGTGGTCTTCAAACTTTCTTCGATTTTTACAAATCGGAGGTTCGAACCCTCCTTCTAGCGCCAATTGTTGATGATCTTTTCTAACTAAGGTGATTAGTGGCCGTTTTCTATAACTAAGATCACCAAACAAGATCAAGAAATCATGAAATTTGGCTAAGTGATGTTCAAGAAATAATTTGACAAGAGTTTGGACTTGTATTGAATTGTTCTCCCTTTTTCATGTACAAGAAGGGAGTATTTATAGACATACAAAGTGGCCATGTGTCACCATCTTGATGGCTTAGCCATTGGATCTTTGCCAAGTGTTAGGACACTTGTACAACATCTACACTATTACTCATTGGATGGGTGCCAAGTGTTAGGACACTTGGACCATATCTAAGCTAGTGACTCTTGGAATTCCCCATGTTGTACTTGGTCTTTGGCACTTCTGAGATGCTCTCGACGGTGACCGGCTGCTCGCTTGTACGTCTTCGTTAGATGTCATGGTCCTTTGCGTTCTGAACTGTTCGTTCCTCGCTTGGGATCATTTTACAATGTTGCTCGCTCCATTACGTCCCTGTTCGCCCAAATTGACTTTGGCTTGAGCTGCTGGCACAGCTGTTCTTTGCAAGGATGCTCGCCACAATTCTGCTTGCCGCATTAGTGCTTTTCTACAAAGCTGTTCGCCCTACGAATCTGCTAGCTCCGCTACAAAGCTGTTAGCTTTCTCCATTCATTATCCTGTTGTCAGGTTTAATGATAATCTTTCGTTGATTAAATGCAAAGTTGTTCGCCCATCAACAATAGGAAATTGATTTCATATGCTAGAAACCTTAGAAGTAATAAATAAATTTAACACACAGTTGTTTGTCCACACATTCCAACAATATAACTTCCACCCACAAAAGCTCTGTTATACATACACTTAACAAATGAACAAAGCATAAAAAAATCACTCATAAGTATTTGCTAATTTTCAAAAATTCATTCTACAAAAAAGAAATATAAGATGACGAAAGATACAAAAAGAAATTTGCATTTCACATCTATATAATTTCTGATCTTAGTTATAATTTTGTCAAATCGTCTTATTCTAACCGGGAAAAGGTACCAGAAGACTACTGGAATGATACATTTGTAGCATATAAATATAGTATGTTCAATTCTAGGACTTTGTTAACAAATTCACAACCCTTGTTTTTTTTTTCTTCATTTAAGTTATAAATTCTGAAGTTTAGAAAATTTATCGATCGATTTTTGTATTTGATATTTTTCAGTGATTTATGATCAATTTTGGGTGAAAGTATTCCATTGATTTCCAAATTTTTCAATGCATGTCCGAACACTTCCGATCCATCCGAAAAAGAATTCTTCAATACGGTATCCACTACTTGCTAATATTTTTTGAATTGTCAACAACACAAATTCTTTGGAGGATGAAAGAACTCCAAAACAACAAAGACAAAAAAAATGAAAGTAAAAATATCAATATATTTTTTGAAATCAATAACATTGTCACAGTTACTTCACAATATATTTAATTCTAACCAGCGATGTTTTGTGTCTGTTTACCTAAATCTGTGTGTGTTCTTCTAATATTGTACATTAAGAAAACATTTATATATATATATATATATATATATATATATATATATATATATATATATATATAAGTGATATAAATTACATGAGGTTTATATTAGAATGAATTTTCTGGAAGAAATGAATTCAAATCATTCCTATATGAATTCAAATCATTCAACAGGAAATAAAACATCATCACAGTGAAAGTCACAATTTATACGGGTAAATTCACTGTATGTTACATTTTTTGTTGCAATTTTAATTTATATAAACTACTATATCTCCTTAAATTACCCTACAGATGAATCACATCAAATATAGAGGATATACGAACGATATAATGACGATAAAAAATTAAAAAAATATTGATGCTTCGTGTGTAAATACTGAAGGTATAAAGGTAATTTTTCAATTTTAGTACTATTTTAGTTAAATAAAAACTGTGAAAGATTTATAATACTCATGTAATATTAGGAATTGAATAGAGTAATCAAATATAATTAAATAATATTCTTCAATATACACAATACATAATGATTATTAGAAATTATAATCACATAAGATTAATGTAAACAATCACATCATATAAATAATGAATTAAACGATAATATTATATGAAATACTTCAAAACACAAATTATATAATAGATAATAAATATTCAATAAAATAATTTGTTCAAAATACATTATTGCTCAAGCTGAAAAGTTATTATAATGAGTTTATTCAAACAACATCCTTACTTAATTATAAAAAAAAAAATATATAAAAACTTATATGTCATCAATCCTCATAATAACAAATTTTGCCTTCTTCAAAGATTTAGAGCAGGAAGACGCCCCTTTTAGAATAGATGCATTGCTATGCTGGTCAATATCATCATAACCACAACTAAAGTTTTTGATTGATGAATAAGAATCGTGAACCTTTCAAAACACCTTTGAGAAACAAAATTATGCCAATATAATAATAAAATACTTTTTGATTTTGTACTAAAAAAACTAAATAAAATAATAAATAATTTTTTTACCTTATAATATTTGAATCAATAACAGATGCATCATTGAATTCCTACATATCATAAATAACAATACATATACTATCAATATAAGAAATAGTAAATATAAAATGATGATTAACTATAAGATGCACGATCCGGTATAAATATGGTATCAGAGCCATTTGTGTAGATGTATAGTTATTGTTTATGGTTGTGATTCAATACAATCTTATTCTTATGAATTTATTGCGAATGAAGGACAATGTCCAGAACTCAATCATTCAGGAGTATATGATATTCTTGAGAATCTTGATATGTTAAACATATGGACTATTCCTAAAATTGAACCTAAAATAGTTTATAAAATCGGAACTTTTGAAAAAATATGTTTAAAACAAATTGTTAAAACCACGGAATCCTTGATTTCTCTTAATGAAGAAGAAATGGTTATTAAAATACTTAGTAAAGGCGATATTTTACCTTTTAAGAACACTCATAAGTTTCTTCATATTGGATGTGTTCAAATTGCTTTCAGACCTCTTACCCTTAAAGGTCTCCCTGAAAACTTTCTTGCTGCTCTTAGAGATGACATAAACTGTAACTGGAAACAATCCCTTATGGGAGTCATTGAGTCCAGTCTTGTGTTAGGACCTGTTTATTTCAATGTTTATCCTAACTTATCTCTTTCTTTATCTGATGAAAATATTCTTAATGCTTTGACATTAAATGTTAAAACACATGGCTATAATTATATGCCAGGGACTCAGGTAATATGTATTTGTTATCGTATTTACTATAAACCTCTCTTTACTCTTAATCCTAGGTGTAAAATCAGTGAGAATGATAATAATGAAACTATTCTTATTGAAACTAATTTTGGAAAATCTAGTATTACTAAAAGAAAACACATAAAATGGGAAGAAATCAACTTTCCTGATAATTGGGTTTTGGAACAATCTGTGCCAAAAATTCCTTTTATTAACAGTGACTTAAGTCACATAAAACATGATAATAATGGAGTTATCAATATTGGTTTTAATAGCCAAAGAAGACAAGCTTCTCTTTCAAGGTCCTGCTCAGGACACTCTTATATTTCCCCTTTAGATTATGAGGTTAACTTTCCCTCTACGTCTAGAGCTTCTACTTCTCATTACAGAGAAGACATGTTTTCTAAAAACAATGATTTTGACAATAATGATATTATTATTAATAAGAATAATATTATTCACAATGCTGAAAAAGAACCCGAGACAATTTCAAAATGCAATTTCAAATTATGATTTATGGATTTAAAACTTATCCTAGATTTTTCTAAGGGTTCTTCTACAAGAGCCTATATTAATAATGAGTTTAATGATCCTAAATGGGATGATTTCAGGTTTTGGTATTTCAAAACATTTTCTAAAGATGATCTTGACTACTTTGTCAATAGTTTTTATAAATTTTGTAAAAAACACAATGAGATCACGTACTATGTTCCTTGGTTTATAAAAACCTTTTATATTGATTATATATATCTGAAATTGAACGTGATTATAAGATAGTTGCTGGAGGGATTCAAAGATCTGTATTTCCTCCTCATATCCCTTTCCAAATGGAAAAGAATGGCATAACTTTTAATTTTCTTCCATTCTCTAAAATCATTGAAAATGATACTCTCCAAATCACCGCTAAGCATATTAATCATATGATTGAGCAAAATATTTTTTGTAATATTTATCTCTCTATTCTGGGAGAAGAAATAATTTCCTTACATGATAAAATCGACAAGATTATTTTCTTACATGATAAAATTGATGAGATCAATAGGATTATTTCTCAGACTAAGTCTGAAAATAAGGATGATAATGACAATACTGTCATTAAAACTGCTTCTTCTATACAATCACCGATTGAAATAAAAGATTTCAAAATTGAAGCTTCTGTATCTGAATTTTAAAAAATTATTAATGAAAATTTTGAAAAAATGAATATTTCCGTGTTAGATAATAATCTTGAAGAAGACTCTTCTTATTCCTATGAACTTGGCAAACCGAGTATTAATAAAATAAAATAGGCTGATAGGCCTACTTTAAATAAACATTATTATCAAAGGCCTATTCCTTTGGATGTTCTCCATTAAGAGCAGGAAAACTTTTTCAATGCCTCTTATTCTGGAAAAAGTATTTATGAATGGAATATTGATGACGCTAGTGATAAGCATATCTTCACTCAGTGTCATAGAATGCTCATGTATAGTTCTGCTTGCAGAATTTGTGGTAATAATGATCTACAAACTGCTCAGGCTATAACTGTTGGATTTACTGGCCAACTCAAAGGTTGGTGGGATAACTATTTAAGTTCCCATAATAGAAATGAAATTATTTCCTCTGTTAAAACTGAGAATAATGAGGTTAAAACTGATACTGTTTATTCTCTTGTGTGTACTTTTTTAGAACACTTTACTGGCAGATGTACTAATAAATCTGAGAATACTAAAACTCTTCTTTTAAATATGAAGTGTAAAACTCACGTTTGTTTTCGTCTTGAGGTGGATGGGGGAAATCCGGATGGGGAAAAAAAGTGGATGGGCGAAATCCTGTGAATAGTAATCATTTGTTTGTTTTGGGTTGGATGTAGTAGGGGTGGATGGGGCTTTATGTCAAATCAATAATGATGATGTATTAGTATATTATTATTTATTAATGAGGTAATGATTGAATGATTGTGTTGAATTATAATATAAAATAATTAATATTATTATGTATAATTATATAATTATTTAATTATATTATATTATTTGAATTGAATTAAAACACAAAACAATTGAATCAATAAAATGATATTAACATGGTTAAAATTTTATTAATGTTGTTAAAATTACAAGAAATTAATTATCCGACACGAAAATGTCAATTAATACCAATTTAATTTGATTTTATTGAATTCATACATTTTTTTATTTTTTTTAAACATAATAAAAAAATTAAATTCTTAAAATAATTCAACTACACCATACATATATTTAATATATTAAAGGCATGCATCATCATATTACATGTGGTGAAATTTGAACATTCTCATCGTTAATTCATAATATTATTTTTATTCATTTTCAAATTTCGTATCTAATAATGAATTATAAAACGAAATAAATAACCAATTTTTTAATGGATATATATTCAATACAATTTTTTTTTATAAGAAGCCGTTATTCTATTTTTAAAATGTAATTTTTCTCTTATTGTTAATCTTCATTCACTATAAGAATATAAAAAATTATCTACGAAATATTCCATTATGCTTTTCGATAAAAATAATTTTGTTCTTAAATAGTGGGGATTGTCTGCGACGTGCCTACAAAGGAATTTTAAATTAATTTAAAGTAAATTTTAATATTTATAGTCATGTTTTGTCTATTGCTAAGTCAAGAAAAAATGTTCTCAATTTATTTATATGGTAGACATGATTAATAAATGAAGATAGCAATTAATTTCACGCACATTTACTGTTAATATGTTTTCATTGAATTTTTTGTAAACAATTAAAATAAATAATATACTAATTTAATTGATGGTGTATTATAAAGTAGAAAATAGAGATTAATAAAATATATATTTTATGTGAAAAAATAAAATTGATGTAATAGATATTGGGTTATGTGAAAATAAGGGTATAGATGTATAATATGGGTGGATGTGTATTTGGATGGGGGATGAGATGTGCAAATCCGAAAATTGGCCGGGACGGGGGGAAGCCCATCCCCCATCCGGACTTCGTAAGCTGAAAACAAACACACCCTTTACTGATTTTAGATGGTACAAAGATACCTTTTTATCTAGTATTTATGATATTCCTGACTGTAATCAGGATATTTGGAAGAATAAATTTATTGATGGTCTTCCTTATTTATTTGCTGAAAGAGTCAAGAAAATTTTGAGAAAAGACTCTGACTCAATCGATTACGAGTTACACTCTTTAGGAAAAATTATCAGTATTTGTGTGCAAGAGGGATTAAATCTTTGCAACAAGCTTAAATTAAGGAATCAGATGAAAAGAGATAATCTCTTAAAAAGAAAACAGTTGGGTCAATTTTGTGACCAATTTGGTTTAGATAATTTTAAACCCAAAAATAGTATTAATAAAAGAAATAAAAGATAGATTAATTATAAACCTAATTATAGAAAGCGTAAAAAACATCCTGTTAATAAACGATATAATTTAATTTAGTTGATTTATATTCGTAGTTGTGAATTTAATTTAGGAATTTTCGTAGTTGTGAATTTAGTAATTTATATTCGTAGTTGTGAATTTTGTTGATTTATATTCGTAATTGTGAATGAATTTTGTTGATTTATATTGGTAGTTGTGAATTTCGTTTAGGGATATTCGTAGTTGTGAATTTAGTTTAGAAATTTTCGTAGTTGTGAATTTAGTTGATTTATATTCGTAGTTGTGAATTTAGTTGATTTATATTCGTAGTTGTAAATTTAGTTTAGGGATATTCGTAGTTGTGAATTTTGTTGATTTATATTCGTAGTTGTGAATGAATTTTGTTGATTTATATTCGTAGTTGTGAATTTCGTTTAGGGATAATCGTAGTTGTGAATTTAGTTTAGGAATTTTCGTAGTTGTGAATTTAGTTGATTTATATTCGTAGTTGTGAATTTAGTTTAGGAATTTTTGTAGTTGTGAATTTAGTTTAGGAATTTTCGTAGTTGTGTATAAATATAATATGTTATGTTAATCTTTTGAATTTAAATTTATTACAGATGAGCTCTCATGATAACCCCGATCAGAGTGGGTCACAGGGTCGGGGTTAGGGTCGGGGGAAGAGGAGGTCGGGGTCGTTGAGATTGGTGCTCCTAGAGGTTCGACGGGCCCCAAAGATGACATCATCATCCTCCCAGCAGTCCAGTGTTGCTGGCTCTACTACTGTTGCTGGATCTTCGGCTTCACGGCAGCATCCCCTGATTGATAACAGTCTCACTGTTGTCCCTAGCGACAACATGTAAGTATTTTTAGATAATGAATTAAATAGTTTTAATTGTATTCCTTAATATTAATTATTAATATTAACTTGAATTTTTATATGTTACAGTATGCTTCCAGGCCATGAGACTAGCGGTAAGGTCTCAGAGGCCATTAAGAAGCTCCCGTTCGAGGTTGGTGCCCACTCGTGGTCCATGGTGCCTGAGCGAAAGAGGAGGGAGTACTTCGAGGAGTTCAAGGTATGTTTATTATAATTTTAATTACATTTAATATTTTATATTAAATTTATTTGTTAATATTTTATTTTTAATTTAACTGCAGAAGCTGTGCGTTTGGGACCCAGCCCATGATAGTGTTATGTACGACTTGTTCTGCGCGAAAGCCCAGGAGCTGTACAAGAACATTATCTACGGGTTGAAGAAGAAGTACGATAGTGGGGCGCAGCTGGAGCTGGGACGAGGGCCAGACGGATGTTCCGTCTGGGACGCTTTGGTTGCTCGCTGGAATAGTGAGCAATTCAAAGCCAAGTCTGAGAGGTCCAGGGAGAACCGGTTGAAGGTCACCACCGGGCACGGCGTCGCCAGACATCGGGCTGGATCCCGGTCCATCTACGAGCACTCCCTTGCCTTTGTAAGTATCTATTGAATTTTAATTACATTTGAATATTAATAAATTTTTAAATGTTTAACATATCATTGAATTTGATTCGGAACAGGAAAGAGAGCACGGACGAAAGCCCTCACCACCGAGATCCACGTAAGTATTTTTTTTATTTTAATTAATTTTAATTTAATTATTATAATTTTAATTTCAAAACCAGTTTAAGGATCGTCTCGCCTAGGCCTCGCAGCAGGTGGCCCCCGGAGACGACAGCGGGGAGAACCCCACCCCTCCCCGGATTGACGAGGACTGCATCTATTTAGATGTGGTCGAAGTCAAGAAGGGTAAGGTCGTGGGGCAGGGCGGTCACAGTAAGGTCATCATGCAGACCTACCGCCAGAGCAGTGGATCGTCCTCCTCGATCGACTCTGTTCCCTCTCAGGTATTGATTAGGCGTGAAATTGTTATGTTTTGGTGCCTGATTTGTCCATGTTTTGAGTGTTTTTTATGAGTGTTTGGAGTCAATTAAGTATCATTTTTATAAACTTATTAATTTGTCTCTTTGGTTTTCATAGATGGATAGAGGGCGAAAAGAGGAGTTCGTAGGACTTTGAATCGGCCAAAACGGACTCCCGGTTGAGAAGTTATGAAGGTTTTACGAACATGTGTACAGCCAGCGGTCGAGCGCCTCGCTCGACCTCTTGACCCGCTCGACCACCAAGCTCGAGCGCTAGCGCTCGAGCTGCACCTGCACTCGAGCGTTTTTGCGTGTTTTTGGCCCAAAATCGCCCAAATTCGTCCCAAAGCCTATATATACCCCTTCCAAGCATATTTTCACATATAACCACATACCAACACATATTTTTACATATTTTGAGCAAGGAGAAAGCTTGGGAGGGAGATTGGAAGAGTTTTATACGTTGTAATCGAGGTTTTAATTTACGAATTCTTCGTTTTAGTATTTCTTTTGAACGTATTAGATTAATTCTTTCTTTCTTTACTCTTTGAGACGATAAACCCAATTTTTTCAGATTTATATATATTTCTTTAGAGACTTTAATTTATTCTTTCGTTTATGTTCTTGATTTCTTTCGTTAATTTAATTATGCATATGATTATTGTTCTTGTGATTGCTTATATTATTCAAACCACCATGTTAGGCTAGAACCCTTACATGCTTGGGGTAGGATGAACTCGTAGAAGTAGGTTGTGGGTACGTAATTAGGGTAACGTGTGACGTTAGGTTTTAATTCTCTTAATTAATGAATTCTTATAATTAATCTTAACTCTACCTTTGAATTTCGTACGAAAGTGTTAGAGAGAGGACGACCGCATCACTCAATAACAATTAGTAGTCTTAACGAGAGGGTTTAGGAGAGGTTAATTCATCTACCGGTTTAGCGAAGGAGGACGACCGCATCACCTTAGTTAAATTAGGGTCTCATTAATTAAGCACAATCTATTAACTTGTTAGTGGATTAGTGAAGTCGAGTGTTAGGGTAAAGTATTAGGGTTTAGAATCTTGAGCTTTCATCTTGCATTCTTTTACTTAGGTTAATTCTTGCGCGTCACGGTTATTTTGATTATGTACCTGCTCCGTTAGTATACGTAGGGATTCCTATCCTGAGCATCACCATCTCATATTTGAAAACACTCCTTAGTTAAATTGTTTAGTTTGCTCTTTAGTTTAATTAGTTTATTTTAGTTTATAATTAATCTTTCAAAAAAATCCAAAATATTACACTCATATTAACTACGACGCGTAGATCTTCAGGGATCTATTCGTATACATACCTTCCCTTGGGTTCGATAATACTTGGTCCCTATACTTGCCCATACTACAGTGAACCCGTACTCTTGAGGGGAAGCTACTAGTAAAAGCTAGTGTAATTCGCTCCAAGTTAATGGCGCCGTTGCCGGGGATGGCGTTGTATGCTTTTTGAATAGGACTTGTCGATAGCTTAGTAGTTAGTAGTGAGTGCTTTCTTTTCTATTTTATTTTTATTTTTATTTATTCGGCAGTTGCGTTTTGATCCTTCTGCTAGTGTGTCAGGTTTATGAAAACACGCTCACAAGACAATACGAGCGAAGAGAGAATACCGTTGGACCCTGAGACAATAGCTAGAAGGAACCAAGCTTTCTTGAGAAGGATGAACGCTGCCGACTTAGGGAAAGAACCAATGGACATCACTAATGAGTTGGAAGATGCCGAGAATGAGTTTAACCAGGGGTTGAACCGGGTTGACGGCACTGATGGCAACACCAGTAAGAACCAAGATCCGTTAGAGGATAGTCAGAGCCAAAACCCGGGTGCACAAAACGTTATCAATCCAGCTCAGAATGTTGTCCATAATCCTCTGAACAACCCTGCTTACCCACAAAACCCAAATAACCCTTTCAACAACCCAGTATACCAACATTACCCATACCCACCATACCCTTATCCACCATACCCATATCATCCACCTCCTGTTTACAACCAACCACCTGTGTACCAACCACCTCCAGTTCAATAAGTACCAGCACCACCTGTTGCTCCTCAGCCTGTGCCCCAGAACGCAGATCAGAATATGGCAATTCGGGGCAGGTTCACGGCACAACCACAGAGGTACTACGATGGAGTGGCATTGCCTCCAGTTGAGGCAAATAACTTCTCGATTTCCCCAGGAATTCTAAAGCTGCTGACCGAGAATCAGTTCAAGGGGGTGATCGGGAAGGAGAATCCTCATACTCATCTGAGGAGTTTTCTAATGATAGCCTCCACTTTCAATTACAATGACATGTCTAAAGATGCCAAGAGGCTTAGGCTGTTCCCATTCTCATTGACGGGAATAGCTAAAGAGTGGTACGATAATACGCTCCCGCGGGGAGGTGTTACCACTTGGGCCGAGCTCGAGCGTCTGTTCCTCGAGCGATTCTACCCTCCATCAAGAACTATAAAAGCGAGGATTGAGATCTCTTCTTTCCGCCAGAAGCAAGGAGAGGACCTACGTCAAGCGTGGGAGAGATACTCAAACATGTTGATAGAGTGCCTGCAGCACGGGTACAATGAGGGGGATATTATGGCATTCTTCTACAGTGGTGCCAACAAGGTGGGGCAAGACCATTTAGACGCATGTGCGGGCGGAGCATTCCTGAATCAAGGCATAGAGAGGTGTAGAGAGATCGTGGACAACATTGTCACGAATGCCGGGGCTTGGAATGGAGATCCAGATTTTCAGAGAGTTCATCATGTTGAAGAGGGTGAAGGAACGAGAAGGCTATTGATGGCCATGATGGAAAAGATTAACAACCTCGAGTTGGGGAAGAATTTGGTTGGAGGGAATGCAGCAGAGAATGAAAGAGTAGACCAGCCAAGTGGACAGCAAGAGGTAGCCAATTTCATGGGAGGTCCGTATTACAATCAGAATGGCTACCAAGGTGGAAATCAGTATGGAAGACCTTCTTATGGCCAACCATTTGTACCTCCAGGGCCACAGCCGCCTCAAAATCAATGGAGGAACACACAAGGATTTCAAGGAGGCCAGCAGCCTCCTCAAAACACATGGAGAAAGAATGAGAACTTTTCTTATGCTAACCCAAAAGCTGGTATTACTGTTCCTACAGGTGTTGATCCGGGGTCTAAACCTCCTGGTGGAGAAGGCGGTTCATCAACTGAGGAGATGTTGAGAGCGATTCTACAGAAGGTGGAGGAAGGAAGTAAGAGGTTGTCATCCTTGGAGTACGATGTGAAAGAGTTGCATAAAAAGGGTGATCAACGTGATCAAGAGCTCCAGAAGATGAACGTTGAGTGGACTAGAACTCAACAAGAGAACAATCGAAGGTTCACTTCTATAGAGTTCCAGATGAGCCATATTGCAAAGTCGTTGAATAGAGAGCCGGGAAAATATCCTTCCATGCCGGAGGGGAACCCGAAAGAGCATTGCAAGGCTATCCAGTTAAGAAGTGGAACCAACTATGAAGGTCCTCAGATGCCTGCTGATTCTGAGACGCCTCAAGTTGAGAAGGGGATAAAAAGTGAAGGGATTGAGAAGAAGGTTGAGGGTGAAAGCACTCAAGCGAGCAAAGAGCTTGAAGAGGAAGACATTGAGAAGGGTGAGAGAGTTCCTAAGTGGAAGAAGGCAAAGGAAGCAAGGGAGAAAGTGAAAGAGACCGAGAAAGATGAATGGGGGGTACCCAAATCTGTGATACCCATCCCATATCCACAACGCTTCATGAAAAAGAAGCTTGATGAGAAATTCGCTAAGTTCCTTGATGTGTTTAAACAATTGCATATTAATATCCCTTTTTATGATGCTTTGGAACAGATGCCCAATTATGCAAAGTTTTTGAAGGACTTGATCGCGAAAAGACGGCGAGTGGATGAGCCGAAGTTGGTGCAGTTGAACCACGAGGTGAGTGCATTAGTGCACAAGGCACTTCCTCCAAAGCTGAAGGATCCCGGGAGCTTCACCATTCTTTGTGATATTGGGAACGGGATCAAGAAGGGAGCATTGTGAGACCTCGGAGCGAGCATTAATTTGATGCCGTTGTCGCTTTTCAAGAAGTTGGAAGGTGGTGAACTTCAACCCACAATGATGACGCTTCAACTTGCCGATCGGTCTATTACTAGACCTCAAGGAGTGGTTGAAGACGTCCTAGTGAGAGTTGGAGATCATATTTTTCC
Source organism: Ballota nigra (assembly GCA_947034835.1). Classification (NCBI taxonomy): domain Eukaryota; kingdom Viridiplantae; phylum Streptophyta; class Magnoliopsida; order Lamiales; family Lamiaceae; genus Ballota; species Ballota nigra. Next base: position 18,926,284 of record OX344730.1, read on the forward strand.
AGCCGACTTTGTAGTGCTAGAGATGGAGGAAGATGAGCACGTGCCCCTGATCTTGGGAAGACCGTTCTTAGCTACGGCGGGGATGGTGCTAGACGTGGCAAATGGGAAGATTACATTGAAGGTTGATGATCAAGAAGTGAAGATTTCCCTATATGAAGCCATGAAGCACCCGAAGGAGGATGAGAGTTTGTATTGCATGGATGCCATTGATCCTAGTGTTGAAGACACACCTCCTATCCCTAATCCTTCTCATATTCATGACTTTTATAATCCTTCACTTGATTATTTAACCCATGAGCATTATGATCTTGATTATTTTGATAGGGATAAAGTGAGGAAGTTGAAGGATGAAGAGGTGAAGAAAGTGGACGTGGTCCAGTTAGAAGGAAAAGGAGGAGTTAAGAAAAAAAAGTCCAAACTCAAGAAATTGATTAGTAAGACTCCTCCAGATAAAGGTGAGAAGGAGTTGAGACCTATACCACTTGAGGTGGGGAAGGAAGCAAAGGAACTCATGATGGAGGGACAACAAGGAAAGAAATTCAAACACCACTCTTATGAGAGTGAGGGAGGTAAATTTGAGTATGATGTCCCATAAGCTCATTTGAGCTTGGTCCGGCATCAGGACCTTAAAAATAGCACTGAATGGGAGGTAACCCATTTTTATTTGTTTTTAGTGTCCTGTTATGTTATTAGGGTGTTGTTGAGTCGTATGTTTAACCTCGTACTTGAGAGTTTTATTTTGTAGGCTTGTCTCTAAAAGAGTAAAGGAATGATGGAGTATTCAGATTGAAGGGACCAACTCGAGACAAAGGAGTGTGCTAAGTTGTTGAAGAGAAACTAAATTGTTTGGTTGAGGTAACCCACAACCTCAAACTTAGACCTCTTCGCAAGGTCGAAGTTTGGGGGGTGGAGTATTTATGTGTTTTATGACATTGCACCGGAGCACCCCTTATCTTTGAGTTGAGTTGATTATTTGTGTCTTGAGATGCTCCTTGGACTGATTTTGATTTGTTTTGTTACTCAATATTTCATGCCTATCAATTCTCTTATGCTTGTTGGTTGCTATCTTTGAGTATGATTTGATGAGTTGATGATTTGTGGATTTTAGTTAGGGACTCTTTTGTGTGAGTGTTTGAATGAGAGTTGATTTGAGAAAGAACTTGTATGCTTGTGAATTTTTCTTTTGAGTACTTGTGTGATGAGAGTGAGAATTCACTAGGACTAGCATGGATGTGAAAGCCGTGAGAGTTGAGCCTTATGAGATTTTGATGCATTACTTGATCTCTTCGTTTGTGAGAGGATCATCACCTTAGAGGATGCTAGAACTTGTGTGTGCTCTTGCTTCTTGATTGTGTCTAGTTTGAAATGCCGAATGTGATCTTAGGCCATCTTTGTTTTGAATGAGTCACTTAGCCAAAAAATTTCCTTACCATTGATATTTGTCCCTTGTTAGCCCCGTTGAGCCTTAAGCCTATTTTATTTGCTAGCACATTTAAACACTATTCCAGTTCCTAAGCTTTTTGTCCTGATTTGAGTGGAGAATAGGAAAGTGTGAAGGTTGAAGGGATTGAGTTGAGTTGAGAAAAAGGAATTATGATGGTTGAGTGGTGATAAAATAAGGGTGTGAATGAGATTTGAGTTGTGGGAAAGAACAAAAAAAGTTGAGAATGAGCAAAAGAAAAAAAAGAGCTCATGTGTTTGTGCGAAAAAAGAATGAAGTGATTGAAAAAAAGTGAAAAGTGTAAGAAAGAAAAAAAATTAAAGTGTTGAGAAAAGTGGAATTGAAAGAGTGTTGATTGAAAATGTTTGAAGTAGTCTGTTCCTAATCTCGAAGTGCTAAAGTTTGATTTTCTATTCTCCATTCACGTAAGTCACTTTACCCTATATTGATTCCCACCTGTCCAAAGAGCCTACATTACAACCTTGAGAAAAGTCCTTTTTGATTCGGCATTGATTTCTAGAGTATGGTCGGAGTTAAGAGCGCTTCCAAGCCTATGACTGCCAATATGAGTGATTGATTGTTTGAGTGAGTCCCTTAATCATTTATATACACTAGTGAGGGAGTGAAACACATCGTTGAGAGCACATCCATGTTTGATCTTGGTGTTTCTTGTTGTTGTTGCATGAGTATGATGAAGGAAGGTGAGTGAGTATACTTGTGATTGATCTTTGAAGCTCGATTTCATTTGCTTGCATGATTTGATTCTTTGACTCATTCCTAACAATTTCACTTGACTTATTATTTCATTGCTTGAGGACAAGCAATATGGTAAGTTTAGGGGGTTTGATTAGGCGTGAAATTGTTATGTTTTGGTGTCTGATTTGTCCATGTTTTGAGTGTTTTTTATGAGTGTTTGGAGTCAATTAAGTATCATTTTTATAAACTTATTAATTTGTCTCTTTGGTTTTCATAGATGGATAGAGGGCGAAAAGAGGAGTTCGTAGGACTTTGAATCGGCCAAAACGGACTCCCGGTTGAGAAGTTATGAAAGTTTTACGAACATGTGTACAGCAAGCGGTCGAGCGCCTCGCTCGACCTCTTGACCCGCTCGACCACCAAGCTCGAGCGCTAGCGCTCGAGCTGCACCTGCACTCGAGCGTTTTTGCATGTTTTTGGCCCAAAATCGCCCAAATTCGTCCCAAAGCCTATATATACCCCTTCCAAGCATATTTTCACATATAACCACATACCAACACATATTTTTACATATTTTGAGCGAGGAGAAAGCTTGGGAGGGAGATTGGAAGAGTTTTATACGTTGTAATCGAGGTTTTAATTTACGAATTCTTCGTTTTAGTATTTCTTTTGAACGTATTAGATTAATTCTTTCTTTCTTTACTCTTTGAGATGATAAACCCTAGTTTTTCAGATTTATATATATTTCTTTAGAGACTTTAATTTATTCTTTCGTTTATGTTCTTGATTTCTTTCGTTAATTTAATTATGCATATGATTATTGTTCTTGTGATTGCTTATATTATTCAAACCACCATGTTAGGCTAGAACCCTTGCATGCTTGGGATAGGATGAACTCGTAGAAGTAGGTTGTGGGTACGTAATTAGGGTAACGTGTGACGTTAGGTTTTAATTCTCTTAATTAATGAATTCTTATAATTAATCTTAACTCTACCTTTGAATTTCGTACGAAAGTGTTAGAGAGAGGACGACCACATCACTCAATAACAATTAGTAGTCTTAACGAGAGGGTTTAGGAGAGGTTATTTCATCTACCGGTTTAGCGAAGGAGGACGACCGCATCACCTTAGTTAAATTAGAGTCTCATTAATTAAGCACAATCTATTAACTTGTTAGTGGATTAGTGAAGTCGAGTGTTAGGGTAAAGTATTAGGGTTTAGAATCTTGAGCTTTCATCTTGCATTCTTTTACTTAGGTTAATTCTTGCGCGTCACGGTTATTTTGATTATGTACCTGCTCCGTTAGTATACGTAGGGATTCCTATCCTGAGCATCACCATCTCATATTTGAAAACACTCCTTAGTTAAATTGTTTAGTTTGCTCTTTAGTTTAATTAGTTTATTTTAGTTTATAATTAATCTTTCAAAAAAATCCAAAAACATTACACTCATATTAACTACGACGCGTAGATCTTCAGGGATCTATTCACATACATACCTTCCCTTGGGTTCGATAATACTTGGTCCCTATACTTGCCCATACTACAGTGAACCCGTACTCTTGCGGGGAAGCTACTAGTAAAAGCTAGTGTAATTCGCTCCAAGTCAGGTATAGCGTGAGTTGAGAGCCGTCCGGAAGCAGATGGAGGCCCTCACGAGCTACAATGTGAGTCTTCGGGATTGGTTCACCAGCATCACTCAGCAGATGGACATTAGCGCCCAACCCCCACTCCCACCACATTTTGATAGCGGGGTGAGCGGTGTCGGGGGGAGCGGTGCCGGGGGGAGCGGACATGGAGGTAGTGAGGGCGAGGGCGATGGTGGGGATGTTGATATTGATATCAACGAGTTCCCCTCTGGATAAGAGTGACGAGAGAGAGATGAATTTTTTTCATTTTTTGTTGAATATTTTATTTGTTGAATATTTTTATTGAATATTAGATATTTGCATATCTTTTTTATTGAATAAAAAAGTTAGTATATATATATATAAATGAATTAAAAAAATTAATTTGATGAATTTAAAAAAAAAACGGGAGTCAATTTCGAATTATATACAATTAAATGAATAAAAACGAATGAAATTAATAATTTAGAATAGTCTAAAATATTAAATTTAAAAAATTAATAAAAAAAAGTTAGTAAATAAATATATATAAACGAATTAGAAGCAAAAATGAATTAATTTGATGAATTTAAAAAAAATGGGAGTCAATTTCGAATTATATACAATTAAATGAATAAAACGAATGAATTAATAATTTAAAATAATCTAAAATATTAAATTTATAAAATTAATAAAAAAAAGTTAGTAAATAAATATATATAAATGAATTAGAAGCAAAAATGATTTAATTTGATGAATTTTAAAAAAAATGGGAGTCAATTTAGAATTATATACAATTAAATGAATAAAAACGAATTAATTAATAATTTAGAATAGTCTAAAATATTAAATTTATAAAATTAATAAAACAAGTTAGTAAATACATATATATAAACGAATTGGAAACAAAAAGGATTGTATTTGATGAATTTAAAAAAAAAACGGGAGTCAATTTGAGGTTATATACAATTAAATGCAAATAAACGAACAAGAATAGTATGTGTCCTAGTGGTTCACACCTCTTCTGGTCTACCCGGAGGTTGTGGGTTCGATTCCCCTTGGGCTCATATTTGCCCATTTATTTCTACAAGCCTCACAAGGGCTTATATACTAAAATAAAAAGGATTAATTTTATTTCGAAAAATAAATTAGCGACCGCCAGACGTCGGTCGCTAAATCATGACCCGGCTGGGTCAGACCCGATTGATTCAGCGACCGGCAGAAGGCGGTCGCTGATATTAGACGGTCGCAGATTAGCGACCGATTTCAAAAAGCGGTCGCTAATATTAGCTACCCGCTTTTTAACTGTTGTAAATCCGGAAGATTTGATATTCCCAATCTAGGAGATTTGGTGTGGACATTACTTGAGGACCAATAATTATATTGGGCTTTATCCATTAGACTAGGGTTTTACTATTATATATACCCCATTGTATTCATGAATTATGTACACTCTGATACACAACAATACTAGTGGAACTCCTGGCTTGGATCGCCCCCAGACGTAGTCCTTCCGGACGAACTGGGTAAACAAACGCTATCTATTTAATTTACGCACTGAATCACAACACGTTATCAGCACGAGTCTCTACCCGCAATTACTCGGTACGAATTTCGATCTTGCTTTTCAATTAAGCATGATAATTAATTATCTATTTGTAAACGTGAATTTATAATTCATAGTTCAAACATATAAGCATGAATCAAAATAGTCCATACATGTTGGAAATACTCTGCAGATAATTCGCATCACATATTATAATTATATACATGATTATATGCCGAAGACTTGTAGAACCTTAATTGCTTATACATGTATATGTATTTATATATATGTGCCGTTTGTAAATTTTCGCCGTGACCGCCATCGAGTGTCCGCCTCCGAACATGGCCAAGCCGCCGTCGCGAGCCTCGAAGGCTACCGCGAACGGTGCCGCTCCGCTTCACCACCGTCGACGCAGCCGCCGAAGGCCGCGGGCCTCGCGTGAGCGCCGCTGCGTGCCACCGGGTAGTCGCGCCCAGCAGAGCGCTGCCCCACGACACCGAACGGTGTGCTGCCTCCGCGTGCCGCCCCCCGTCGCGTGCCTCCGCCACCGTGCGTCGAGGTGCACAGTGTATGCTCTCGCAGAGAAGGAGAAAGGAACCTGGGCCTCTCCTTTTTTCTTTCCTTAATAACCTGGGCTTTTTCTTTCCTTAATAGCCTGGGCCTTTTCTTTTCTTTATAATCTGGGCCCGTTTAAATAATTTAACTTGCTGGGCCAATTTTTTTTGTCAATAAAATAAAAAGAATTTTTGGGCCCTTTAATTAATTTAAATTGGGTCTCTTTAATTATTTACCTTGAGCCAGTTTGCCTGAAGCAAACATGAAAATTGTATAATTATTCATGCGCATTAAATTTAAATTGTCTCTTGGAAATTACTAACAAATTTTGTGTTGAGCTTTCTTTTGATCTTGATACTTATATGATTGCTCCACCCACTTGAGACGTGTCCAATTCTCTGCCCGAGATTAAAACGGTACGCCTTTAATTTATTTTATATGAATCACATGTTTTATTGTGTACTTGGATAATTAATTTCGTTCCTATATTTCCCTGTGTGAAATTAAATTACGTGAAAGTTATTTTGTGAATTGAATATATGAACAACGGCCGTCGCCCGTAGTCGAACGACCGTCGTCCAACAGCACCGCGCGCGCCAGCGCCGAGCGCCGCCCACAGGGCACGCACCTCATCCCGTAGCCTCGCACGCTCGCAGCATTGCGCAGGCCCGCACGCGCTCGCAACCAGCGCCGCACGCTCCCGCGCGCGTTCGAGCCCATCTCGCGACCTACGAGCGTCGCGCCCGTCCGCCGTGCGCGACGCACGCGACGCTTTTCTTTGGATTTTTCATGATTCTTTAACTCGATTCGTTTGTGTTCTTGATATCATAAAATCCATGTTTCGCTTTATTATATAATCCTGAAAATATTTCGTTAAATTGCGTTAATGTACATTATATAATTATTCTAATGATTATTTCCCCTGTCCATTAAACCGTATATTTTCTGCAAATTATTTTCATGAGATTATGGTTATTTATTGTTATTGCATGCTTGAGTGATTTGATTATCCTACGTGCATTAACTCTGTGCACATAGTTTATAGTCCGCTCTTTATGCCCGGGTAGGCGGCGCCCGGTATTTGTCGGACCGTAAATTTATGCCTTGGGTAGACGGCGCCCAGTACGTGCATCTATGTGCCTTAGAATAATCAAATAAATCCTTATTCCTCCGTTGTTAATTAACTTGGTCACAACTCTTGCCATGTCACTTTAAATGAGTTGAGCGAAACAGTTCTCGAAGGTTTGAAATCCACTAACGCCCTGAAGGCGAAAACGTTGATTTTTATCATGAACCACCTGAGTGAGGAATTCATTATTCATGTCCTCATTCAGGGACCCCGGAATATTATGGAGCTCCCTGTAGGACCATATACTCCTCCCTCCGGTACAATACGACCGGTGTATGCACCGTATTGTAACCCAGTTGATGCAGAACAATCTGCCAACATTCCACGCTAGCAACCTTATACTCCAGCAGCAGTATAGGGATGATTATATTATTGGTTGCACACGTGGAAGGGGGAGAGAGAGTAAGATGATCTGGGTTAAAGGCCGAGGTCGTCGTAAATCTGGTGGTCACTGAACCTCGAATTTCGCTCTTCAAAATCTGGCAAGGTTAAGCAGTCCTGCTACAGATGCGGATGCTGAGGCCATTGGTCTCGCACGTGTCGCACTCCCAAGCACTTGGTCGAGGCTTATCAAAAGCAGCAGAAGGACCTAGAGTCGAAACTCACCATGCCAGACTGCTTGAAGCAGACTTTGACCAAAACAATGTCGATCCTATGGGCATCAAGCTCAAGGACCTTGGAGATGATGAGTGATTTGTGTATTTGATTGTTTTAGTACTTTATTTTTGGATCCTTTCTTTCGGATATTTTATTTATGGATGAATTTATTAGCTTTGATGTGTTTACCTCAAATAGCTGTCCATGTGTTTATTCGGATATTACTGTTTTTATTTATGGCTAGTAAACATATCAGCTATTAGGTTTGGGTTAATTTCCTCTGGCATGATAGGGTTGAGGTAGTGATTTATGATTGGTAGATAGCGACACCACTCATACAATCTTATAGAAGAACTTTCTTCCTTCTCCCCTGGATTGTATTATTTTATACATCCGACCGTCAAATCTCCATATAGCCATGAGTATGAAATTTTATGACCCGAACTTCTTTAAATTAAGGCATCAGCGGTTAAGTCATCCAGGACAATATATGATACGTAGGATTATACCTAATTCGAATAGTAGAATCCTTCCTGTTGATGAATTTACTTGTGATGCATGTTCTAAGGGTAAGTTGATAGTGCGCCAGTCGCGCACTAAGGTTGGACTAATGTCTCCGGTTTTTCCTTGAAGTGAATTCAAGGGGACATTTGCAGACCGATTAACCAAGCATCAGGACCATTTTGTTATTTCATGGTCCTTATTGATGCCCCCACTAGGTGGACATTTGCATGTTTGCTGTCCACCCGCAATCAAGCTTTTGCGAAGCTCATTGCGAAAACTATCGAGCTTGGAGCTCAATTCCCGGATTATCCAATTAAATCGATTTTCATGGATAATGCAGCTGAGTTTAGCTCGCAGGCCTTTACAGATTAATGTATGGCCCTGGGAATTTAAGTGGAGCATTCGGTCCCCTATGTCCATACCCAAAATGGTCTTGCTGAGGCGCTAATAAAACGTATCAGATTTATCGCGAGACCATTGCTTATGAACTCTAAACTACCCACCTCATGCTGGGGGCATGCAGTCCTACATGCATCCAAATCCGTCCAACTGCATATAATGATCATTCCCCCACTACAGTTAGTGCGTGGGAAAGAATATAGCATTTCCCATCTGCGTATTTTCGGATGTGCGGTATACGTACCGATTACGATACCCAAGCGAACCTCTTTGGGCCCACAAAGGAAACTCGGTATTTACGTCGGATTTGACTCTCCATCCATCGTGAAATATCTCGAGCCTTTGTCCGGGGATCAATTAACGGCCCGGTTCGCTGATTGCACGTTCGATGAAGATTACTTTCAAGAGATAGTAACACACCTAAACGAAAGGCTAGCAAATCTGGTCAGTCGAATGGAAAATCTCTGGAAGAGATCCGTCTAGATAACTCCAAGTCTCAAGGAGACAAGAGTCCTAGTGATGAAGCACGTGCACAACTATTCCATGCACTAGGACCGTGGAACGATCAGACCCAGATACAATGGGAAATGAGGAAGGTCTGGTTGACGTAAACGTCAAAGTCTCTGTGAATTTCACAGATACGGGAGAAACATGTAATATAAACATTACTGTCGTCGACGACACATTTGCAGCGTCAATAGCTCTTTCCATTATTAATGATCTAGATCCTGAACCCAAAACAATCGCTGAGTGCCGGAAGCGCCACGATTGGGTTAAATGGAAAGAGGCAATTGATGCGGAGCTCACCTCGCTTAACAAAAGATAAGTATTTGACTCTTTCGTTCGTACACCCGCGCGCGCTATCCCTGTAGGATATGAATGGGTTTTTGTACGAAAACGAAATTGAGAAAATAATACTGTGGAGAGGTTAAAGCGAGGCTGGTAACACAAGGGTTTTCGCAGAGACCCAGGATTGATTTTGATCAAACCTATTCTCCCGTCATGAACTCAACTTCATGGACTCAATAACGTTCCGCTATTTGATATCTTTGGCAGTTAAGTTGAATCTCCAAATGAGGTTAATGGACGTAGTAACCGCGTACTTATACGGATCACTCGATGCCGACATTTATATGAAAATCCCAGATGGATTTAACATTCCTCAGTTAAGGGATGGAGAAAATCGCAGTATGTATAGTATACAACTGCGTAAGTCGTTGTATGGCCTGAAGCAATCGGGCATTATGTGGTACAACCGACTTAGTGAATTCCTTCAGAAGAAGGGATACACGTTCGATAAAGCTTTCCTGTGCGTATTCTCGAAGAAATCGCAAGACGGTTTTTGCATCATATCCGTATATGTTGATGACCTGAACATAATCGGAACATGCAAAGAGATTGAAGAAGCCAGTTCAATCTTGAGAGCTGAATTCGAAATGAAGTCCTTGGGTAAAACCAAGTACTGCCTCGGCTTGCAGATCGAGCACCTCCCAGAAGGAGTCATTGTTCATCAGTCGACCTACGTGAAGAAGGTATTGGATAGATTTCACATGGATAAATCTCATCCACTTAGCACCCCGATGGTAGTCCGATCCCTCGAAGTGGATAAGGATCCATTTAGGCCAAGAGAAGATTCAGAAGAAATTCTGGGACCAGAAGTTCCTTATCTTAGCGCTGTTGGAGCTTTGCTCTATCTTGCAAATTGTACCCGGCCGGACATTGCATTTGCAGTTAACTTGCTTGCAAGATATAGCGCTTCTCCTACGAGGAGACATTGGAATGGTGTTAAGCATGTTCTACGATGCCTCCAAGGATCTCAAGATCTTGGACTGTTTTACCGTAAGAACCAAGACAAAACCTTGGTAGGTTATGCGGATGCCGGCTATTTGTCTGATCCCCACAACGCCGTATCCCAGACTGGTTATGTTTTTCTCTGTGGTGGAACCGCAATCTCGTGGAGATCGGTTAAACAATCCATGGTTACCACGTCTTCAAACCACTCAGAGATCATAGCTTTATTTGAAGCCGCACGAGAATGTGTTTGGTTAAGGTCATTGGTAAAACACATTGGTGACTCGTGTGGTATCGCCAAAGGCGATACACCTCCCACCGTTATATTTGAAGACAACGCTGCTTGCATCGCACAAATGAGTAATGGGTACGTCAAGAGAAACCTGACGAAACATATTTCACCTAAGTTTTTCTACCCATACGAACTCCAGAAGAGTTGCGTGATTACCATTCAAAAGGTACAATCTAGTAACAATCTTGCAGATTTGTTTACTAAGTCCTTACCTACGTCTACTTTTGAAAAGTACGTTCGTGGTATAGGGATGCAAAGACTTAAAGTGTTGTTGTCTTCAGGGGGAGCGGTAACCTCGAAATAAATCTGGAAGATTTAGATCTAGAAGATCGATGACATTCCTTCCACTCATTATTATGGCCGATCCTTAGCACGTGGAGTTTTTATGACATGACGTTTATGTCGTAATGTCCAAGGGGGAGTGTTGTAAATCCGGAAGATTTGATATTCCCAATCTAGGAGATTTGGTGTGGACATTACTTGAGGACCAAGAATTATATTGGGCTTTATCCATTAGACTAGGGTTTTACTATTATATATACCCCATTGTATTCATGAATTATGTACACTCTGATACACAACAATACTAGTGGAACTCCTGGCTTGGATCGCCCCCAGACGTAGTCCTTCCGGACGAACTGGGTAAACAAACGCTATCTATTTAATTTACGCACTCAATCACAACATTAACGACCAATTTTTCAGTCAGAAATCGGTTGCTAATCACGTTTTACGATCGAAAATCGGTTGCTAACACCTGTTTTTTTTTTAGTGCAAACCAATGATGAATTGATTAATAATGGAGACACATGTATATATAGGTAAAACATTTGTAACTGTCGCACATTGAAAGGTAGAATACAAAGACAACAAAAAATATCATCAATCATATTAAAAATAATGTAAATGCACTATTAAAACAATTCCATAAAAAATAGATAAAATGATCCAACGGCCACTATTAGAAAGATCAAAACACATCAACGGCTAAAATAAAATGGCGCCAAAACTAAAAATAGAAATCCATATATTTATGATAATATTAAAATCCACTTGTATACTTATAAATTTTAGAGTAATTCTTCTGTGCACAAGGTATACTATGTAATTCAAATATATTTTTGAAAATTCATCATTGTTTGTACTAAAAAAATTACCCCTTATTAAATTGTGTGCAACTTTTCAATACAAATAGAATAACTTTTCAAGGACAACAGAGATAACTTTGCACCTTGCACACACAAAAACTTGACCTAATTTTTACTTAAATTTCAGACTAGAACCCTCTAAACCCATACTACCTCCGTCCCAAGAGCTGGGGCATCAAAATGATGATATATCATATTAAATATCAATTCCAATATCGAATTATTACTCACTCCATTCTCTATTAATTTTTATATGTGAGGTGATATATTTTATAAGAAAAACTACTTTATTAATTTTTTGAATCAATAAAATAAAAAATATTTTGAAATAAAGTGAATATTATAAGAGTGTTTTATTTCCATTTTTTGGATGTGAAAGTGAAAGGAAAATAATTAAATGAACTAATTTCAAACCTCTCTATAAATTCAGACATACTTTTAGATGGGGCGGAATGACTTAATTTTAAACCTCTCTACAAATTCAGACTTTTAGATGAGGTTGAATTTTTTTCAGAAAGTTATTGTGGGGCGTCTAAAAAAAAGTGTGAAGTATATTAAGAGGGTGGAAGTAAAAATTACTGTAAAGAGGTGTGGTTGATAAATAATATCATCTTTCTATAAATGTTGAAACATCTACAAAACTTGATGCAACTAAAGTAGTTGCATACATTTACTTAGTTTTAATCGTCACCTACAACGTTGCAGCTAACCCCGCCCACGGTCTTAAAAGTGGTGGCCGGTAGTAGGGTTTGGACTCAATGCCTGAATCATATAATTTTAATTTGATTGGATTTCAAATATAAATTTATTTTGATTCGGATTTAATGTGGATAAAGATAAGGGGGGAAAAAATCACAAATGATCTTATAACTTTATCCAAGTAAATAAATAGTCTTCTAAGTTTCAGTTTTATCAATGTTGGTCCTTTTAGTGTCAATTTTGATATTTTTGACAAAGAAAAATAAATAGTAATAAAAAATTTGCCATATTTTTTTAATTTTTGTCACATTGATAGTCTTCTAAGATACGTGTATGGGGGAATACACGTATACAAATCTTTTTCAAACTGAGTCCCTCTTACTCAGAGTTTTAGGTACTTGGCTCTGAATAGATAATACACCTACTAAGTGCTCTGAAGCAAGTCAGTTGGCTAACTATATATTTATGCCTGAGTACGGAATGTGGGAGCACTGAAAGATTTAGACTTGTTTAATGATTTCTGAAAACTGAGTTTTTCCTTGTTAAGAAGTCGTGGTCAAAAGGGCAGTGCACTGAGTTTCAGGTCAGGCTGATTGATTCAACACTGACAAAATATGCAATGAATGAATGATAAAAAGTTAAGCACAATATCAAAGCAATAAAGACTCAGATCAGTTTAATGTGGTTCAGAGACTCAAGCTCCTACGTCCACGGTTCTGATTGAATAGGAGAATCCCTTAATGGATTGACTTGTTTTTAATGTGCCAAGGTGCATAATGATAAATCACATTGATCCCTAGAATTTACGAGTTCTAGTCCTCCTTCCTTAACCACTTTCTACCTTAACCAACAAACCTAACACTGACTCAGCTTAAGGTTTTGATTTTGGCTTGGATTCCAACTATGGTGTGATAATCCTTACAATGCAAAGCTATGCTAAGGATTGAATTATCACTCTAAGCTTAGGATGTGTATATGTAAGTTCTTTGGAATATAAATGACTCTAGACTATAAGAAACACTTGGGAAATTATAAGGGTTTCGAGTGCTTCTTTGAATGCTTGAATGCTTGTGAGTCTTGAGTAATTTTTTGGCTTTGAAATTTTCCATAACCTTGTTTGGGTCAAGACCTTTTGTATGTATAGGAGATTTGAATAAACTATTTGTTGGAGAGGTAGTCTTCTAATTACCTTTCTTGTAGGATAATTCAAACGGACATATGTCTGCATGCAACCACTTACTTGCATGGATTTGGTAAATGCATTAAATGCATTGTCGTTGAATATTGCAAGGGTGTCAGGTTTAAGTCAGGGTCCGTATATGACTTTTCCTCCTCTGATTGGTCCACGTCATCAGGTAGGTGAGAATGTCAGAACTCATTCTTCAGTTCAGTCTTGTCTTTTCTGAGTTCAGGTTTGTCCTCATCTACGTACATGGTCTAGCGCTGACATTCCTTTTGCTTGCTTGGATTCTACTCCAAGTCTTTCTCAAATACTTAGTGCAGCCTGACTCCTTCAGGACTGATGAGTTAGCAATGACCTCAGGATCATGCTCGTCGCCCTGATACTCAGTTAGCAAGCTTAGAAAGACTAACTTAAGTTTAGTGATGATGTTTTTTGTGTCTTCAGGCTCCAGTCTTAAATGTCTTCAGTGAGTTTTTCTTTCACTGAGTACCTGTGAATGTAAAACATTCTAACCTGATTTAATCCTATCAAGATTAGCCTGACTATCAAACAATTAGGCAAATTAATCTTTTCAGGGTCTTTGAGATCAACTCAAAACTGATATTGTCCCAACAGACTTGCTCTGAGTCGACTAGGGTATGTGATATTAACAGTGCCATAGAAATGGATTGCACTCATTTCTGGAGCTGGATCACGCTCTACTATGGAGTTGAATTGTATTTTACTCTAGAGGCGGACTGTTCTCTCCTCTTGAGATGAGTATTGTCTTTTCTCGAGCTGGACCGTGCTCTACGCTAGAGTTGGACCATATTCTACTCAAGAAAAGGATCGTGCTCTTCTCAAGAGATGTGTCGTGCTCTACTCTAGAGATGGGTCGTGCTCTGCCCTGAAGTTGGACAATTAACTCAATAAAGTCTCATCTGACCCGACACACATCAGGAATGTATTCGATTATAAGTAAGCATTCGGCGAACCAGTATCACCATACAACTGGTTTACAACAATATTAATTTCATTAAAATGTATTAATTTTTAATATTATGGTTTAATTAAAAAAATTATCCACTTAAAAAATACACTCAAATTTTACGGTGAGAATGATTCACCTTATATGTACTCTTATAAGTATCATTGAATTGGATTTAGTGTTCACGAATATTCAATTACATATATTTATATTTCATTAAATTAATATTATTAATATATTTATTAATGTAATTTTATTACTGAATTTTTATATATTAATATATAATTTTAGAAAATAAAAAATCAGAATTAAAAATACACACACACATGGAAAATACACACAACACTACAATCCTAGAGCCTTAAATGCCAAATAAAACATGAAAAATCCTATGGCACAATACACTACAATTGTGTATGAATATGTAAATAAAATACCCCAATCCACGTGTCCCACTCTCACTCCATCTAATTTCTCTTATCCCAACAAAAGAATATCTCTCCCCAATTCAAAATCAAGTTTCTCTCTCTTTAAATTCAGCCGTCCGTCTCCCTCTTTCTCTCTCTAAATTCTCCAAACACCACCGCCGACGCCTTGGCCACCGCCACCGCCATCATCGCTTCCCCCCTCTCTCTCACCGCAAACTATCACCGTCTTGAGGAATTTCAGAACAGCATCGTCGTGATCCGCCACTCCACTGGCATCTAATTGGAGCGACGACGGAGAGGCCGTTGAGATCCCGATGTGTACGGAGGCGCGGTTTTGGTGGCGAAGTGGGTTTTGGTGAAGTCAGAAGAGAACAACATTGTAGATCGGTGGTGGAAATTTTTCTCTCGCCCAGATCTTCATCGTGACTTCTCTGCACAGATTTGGAGGTGAGGACCGAAGGCCGCTACCACCGCCGCCACCATAGCGAGGTCTGTAGGCCACCGTCACCACCAATCTCCCTCATCTCTCTCTAATGTTAAAATTTGTAACCCCATTTTTAGATCTTTGAATTAGTAAATATTTTTGTAGATTTATCCATTGAATGTGAATTTGATTAAGTTTTCTAATGATTAGAAAGGTGAAAATAGTTATTAATGTTGTTTGAGTTTAATAATGGGGGAATTTTTTTGAGAAAGATGGTTGAGAAAGAAGCAAAGCAGAGCAACAGAGTCCATATTGTGCTCTCTGATTATCTTAATGTTAAGGTATGTACATTCATATGGTCATGCTAATTCAAAATGTCTTTTTCTATTGAGAATGTAGGCAGACGTGGGGGTGAGCTTTCATATGAATGATTTCTTTATAGTTTAGAATTTTGTAACTGCTAATCATGTGTAGTTTGCATTTTTTATTTTTTTGAATGGTAGATTAAAATTGGGGTGTTGAAAAATCTTATGATTTTCATGTGATTTATGTATTGTTAGTACTTTTCTAAGAGATAGGATTGAGATGTTTACTGTAAAACTCTGAATTTGATAGGGGTAATGGGATGCAAATTGAGATGTTTGTTGTAAAATTCTAAATTTGGAGCAAAATATAAAACATGGCGTGACTTTTTTTTCCTTTCATTTCAAGTATCAAATTACAAATAGAGTTGAAGGTTTTTGGATATTCAAATACGAAAACGCCTTCTGTTCATAATTTAGCGGTATTTGTTCATAATTTTAGAGCGATTGTTCATAATTTATGTGCGTCTGTTCACAACTTGTTTAGGCTGTCTGTTCATAAATTTTCGGGTTGTTAGTGCCTGATTTTGCATATGTAATATTTTGGATTTTTTATTTGTAATTCTCAAATTAATAATGAAATAAATGTTTTTGAATATGAATTTGAATTTGCTTAGATTCTCTAATATTCATATTTTATGTTCAAAATATTTTATACTACTTGTGTTCATAAAATTTATGTTTATGTTCAAAATTTACAAACACCCGAAAATAAAGTATATTTCTGGTCAGAATTTTGCCTCGGGAAATGTGCAAAAAAAAAAACATCCGTCAGTCATGAATGTGTCAGAATTTGTAAGAAGCTGACTTTGAACACGGGCCTACCAAATTGTATGAGTATATAGTTTTGGTTAAATGGTGGGGACCACTAAATGTAGTAAAGAGTACCATGGGATTTATGGCACCCCATTTTGTATTTTAGACTTTAGGATTGTAGTATATAATAACTAGCACACACACACACACATATATATATATATATTAAATTGAATTATAATTTTTAATCGAATATTCAAATACTATCAAAAATCCAAATATCACTTTCGAACAAATTTAGAATTCAAATTGTAGACAAATTAAATATAAATATTTGAATAGTTTATTGAATTTATTATTGTAAGAGTTGGTCTTATGTGAGACCGTCTCATGGCATGTGACAATAAGAATGTATATAATTAGAGCATTAGCTCATTAACACTTTGATAGGGGTAAGTGTTAATTTATATTGTCTCATGCCATGAGACGGTCTCATATAAAATTTTGCGTTACAGTAATATTTTTTCAATTTGATTCGTCCATATTCTTACCCAAGCCTAAGTTTAACAAGAACTAGGAGGAGGAGAATCGAGATGACAACAAAAATGTGTGTGCAATTGGGCTCTTCTGCTCCATTTGTTTCCCTTCTATATTTGCCTATCCAACCGTTTAACTGATTTTCACGATAAGGACGTACAATTTGTTGATGATTGAGTTTAAATTCATGTAAACTCGATAAGGACAAACAATTTGTTCGTGATGCGTAGGACCACGACAATTGCTGGATTATATTAAATATTTCCAGCAGAACTGATGCAACAGAAAAAAAAATTAGATACAGATAAATATTAAACTGGTCCATCATCCATGCATGTCTAGCAGTCGGTGCGTAGCAGCAGAGTACTTATTTCTAAAGAACTCCTTTTACCTAGTGTGCTATAAAGCGTGGCGTGAGTATATATATATATACTCATTCCGTACATGAAAAATAATATTTTGATTGTCTTATTTATATGTACACAAAAAGTATCTTATATTTTAAAATAAAAATAGATTTTATCTACATTCTTTAATATACACATAATATTTTTATAATAATTTATTTTTTACTTAATTTGATACAATATTTGTATTTTTTTTTTATATTATATCTATTTTTCTTAATAACTGTGAAAAAATAATAAAACTATTTTTTTGGATGGAGAATATATATATATATATATATATATATATATATATATGCATAGATATTACTATATACTTCTTTAATATTTTGGTAAAATATCTATGTTTTGATAATTTTGAGAACTCAAATATACATAGGATAAATTGTGACGTTATATATATATATTCCATATATATGTATGGTATATACCATACATATGACTATAGAGTAAGTCTCTTGTACATTTGGTGTATGATGCACTCACTCAACAGTTGATACTGTATACACTGAAAAGTTAGTCCCAATCACACTGAAAAATTAGTCTCAATTACACTGAAAAGTTAATTTCAGTGTAAACTTTTCAGTGTAATTGAGACTAACTTTTCAGTGTGATTGGGACTAACTTTTCAATGTATACAATATCAACTGTTGAGTAAGTGCACAGTGCACTTGGTGCGTATGAGACTTTGTCATTACTATATACTTCAATATTTTGGTAATATCTAAGTTTTGATAATTTTAAGAACTCAAAAAAAAAAAAATCCATATAAGGAAAAATGTGTATGAGACGATTTCACGATGAGATGATTCACAATCTAAAATAAATAAGTGAGTGATTCTTGTGTGCATTCAAGTGCATAACATGCATTTGGATTTGAGTCCAATTTCAAATCAATTTTGACTTTTTTAAAGTTCATTTTACATAATTAGCTTTGAAAAGTCATAATTGATTTGAAATTTGACTCAAAATCTAAGTGCATGCTATGTATTTGAGTGCATGTAAAAATTTGTATAAATTAACATTCACTTCTTTAAAAGTGTTAATGTTTCATGTCCAATTTATGATCCGTCTCATGGTGAGATAGTCTCACACAAAATCTATTTTTTTTATATAATTATGTAACACTTAAAAAAATACATTTCTTCAATATTATTGTTGATTTGTTTAAGGAAACTATTATTAGAATGATAATTACAATAATTATAAACTTTTGTAAATTTAATATTAATTTATTCAAAGTTTATAAATATAATTGCAAAATCTTTTCTACTCGTTTTAAGGGTATTTATATTGCAAATTATACTAATAAGAGAAATGACATTTAGTGATAGCAATTCTGTCAAATCTTATTATTACAATTTTTCTAGCTAACTAAAAGTTTTTAATTACAATATTGTTATTTTTTAAATAATAATATTATTAAAGGCTCAAATGGGTATAATCTATTGAACTACAAATGGGTAAAAAGAACTTTTACAAGTTGAAAGTCGCTATTCCCACATAAATTTACTATCATACAATTAAAAAAATTCTAGTCTTTCTAGTTATTTAAAAAAAAAATGTAGGAGTATTGAATCTGTGTCACTCCACCCTTAAGAGTTGAGAGGGGAGGAAGGGTAGGAAGTATTACATTTAAAACAAAAGAGACACTAAATCATAAGTATAACGTGTAAAATTGCGCGCATTTCAATGAGATGGCCAAATATATAACCATCAGAATGCTCAAATATTAAACTCAATTTATGACGTCTCGATCTTGGGTCAATATCAAGGGAATGCTGTAGTTGCAGTTGCCCCCCAAATTTAAAATAGTGGGCCACATACGCAATCACCCTTATAAACTGATCCACATTCTCTATGTATCATCAACAAAAATATGCAAAAAACACTCTTTTACATCCCCTCCGGCTCCGGCGTTCTGAAGAGAACCGTGGAGGAGAATGCGGTGGTGGTGATTGGAAGAAAAGGGTGCTGCATGAGCCACGTGGCGCAGCGGCTGCTCCACCTCGTCGGGGCTAACCCCGCCGTCTACGAGGTGGAGGAATGGGAGGCGGATGCATGCGGCGCCGTTGGAGTGTTGCAGTTCCCGGCGGTGTTCATCGGCGGACGGTGGTTCGGCGGCCTGGAACGCGTCATCGCTACGCATATCACGGAGGAGTTGACTCCCTTGCTGAAAAAAGCTGGAGCATTGTGGTTGTAATAACTACTAATGCCCATTAATTTCAATATTAATTCATCCAGATATTGCAATTTGATGTTCTGATGTAAAATGATGAGCAATTAATATTGAATATATATGCATCATCTGATTTTATTTTAATTATTTTTTCCTCTCTAAATTTCTATGTTTTGTCTAAGTCTGTCATTTTTAATGAGTTAGTGTTAACAAGAGTGATATGGCTTCTTTCTCGAACCCTAATTTTGGTTATACCTGCTTTAGATCTTAATTTGTGGAATTCTAAACCGTTGTTGATTTTGGTCGAGTATCAAGTATTTGAAAAATATCAAGAATTGTATTAACAGTATCAAGAATCAGGTCAAGAGTATCATATCGTTCTAGAGTATCAACAAAGTACGTACAACGGCGTTCTTAAAGTCAAATTTGTGTCCCTCGTGGAACCAACGGCGTTCTTCAAATTGTTTGCAACCCCAGAAAACCAGCAAGAACGGGACCCAATTCGAAATCAATGTGCTAATTGATGTTCTTCAAAATCAAATTATCTGTGTATCCTTCAACCTTTTTCAAATTTATGGCAATTTGATTCAAAATAATTGTTTGAACCCTTGAATTAATGTTATAAACCAACAAATTCAAGCTCGAACAAGGTCAAATCGAAAATTTGGTCCACAAATCATCATAGTCAAAATCATGTCCGAAGCCACAAATTCCTGATTTAATATGAAGAAAGTCATATTATATTGCATTTTCGTTATTTTATATCAAAATTCATATAATGTCATTATACTGAGTGTGCACTTTAGGTATTAGTGCACTTGATTATTGGTGTGAAAGTGATTTATACGTACACATAAATGGTACGATGCACCGATGTATACAAATTTATGTGTGCATGAAATTGATTTTAGGTGCAAACCTATTTATTATTCATATATATATATATATATATGCAATTTTATAATTTCGAAAAATAAATTAACACAATTATATTAAAACATTCTTTTGCCCATTAGTATATACTCTTTCGACAAAAAAATATATGAACCTAAGTCACAAATTATAAATAATGGATTTCATTAATTAATCATACTCAATAAATACGAAATAGATTTTATACCCAAAATTATTATTAGACCCAATTTACAAATTATTAGTCAAAAATAATACGAAACTCATGTGAACCAAATTCACAGGTGTATGACTCCACTCTTCACATTTCTTTAGATAAAAAAAAAAAAAAAAACACAGGTTCTT
Organism: Ballota nigra; assembly: GCA_947034835.1. NCBI lineage: Eukaryota > Viridiplantae > Streptophyta > Magnoliopsida > Lamiales > Lamiaceae > Ballota > Ballota nigra. The sequence continues at coordinate 18,947,186 of OX344730.1, forward strand.
TCTACTCTTCCCATTTCTTCACCCAATTATATATTCGAGTTGTTAAAACTTGTAATGATATGGGAAAAAAAATTCGGCAATACAGATTTAAAACCTTGAAAGAAATAAAATTTTGCAGAAATATTGTGGAGGTTCCGGGAGCTTAAATCTTGTGGGCTCTCTCCCTCATATGATTGCGACTTGAATACATCCTCTATTTATATTCCAACCGATCGAGAAGCCAACAGTATAGGTAAGGAAGTTCACTATTCTTTGAAAAAAGTAATAATAATAATAATAATAATAATAATAATAATAATAATAATAATAATAATAATAATAATAATAATAATAATAATAATAATAATAACAATAATAACAACAACAACAACAACGTGGATGTGCACTAGTTAGGCATTGTTTAGTGTAGTCTAATGATTTTATGCAAAGTAAAACGTTCCGCTTCTGCAAAATGTATACTTCCTTCATTCCACCTCTTTCTTCACGTCTACTATTTTCACATATGCGAGTTTTTTTATTAATATTTGAAATAACAAAATAATTTTTAAGTCACTTTATAATAGAGGAAATATTGATCTATCATACCACTTCTCAAAATTCACTTTATCATTTCAAATACTAATAAACAACGCGCTCGCTAAAACACGAAAATAAAAATAATGTGGAGAAAGTCTTGGGACAGACGTAGTATTTAAAAAAAAAATGCAGTACCGTAGACAATAAGTGCCCTATCATTACAGACCTCGTACGTTCACATGATTTCGTCGTCGATAAGTAATTTTATTGTTCGTACAAATAAAGATAATGATAAATACTCCTACGTATGTACGTGGGAGAGAATGGAACTAAGAAAAAAAAAACTAGGCCTCTAAAATTATTTTATCAAATGAACTAAAAATAATTTAATACTATTGAATAGTACTAATATTAAAGCCACTTTCATATTAATTTACAAACATGTTCGATCGAATGAATTACTTAAAATGCATTTGCATCACAGATTTAACACAGCCTGCATGCCATGAACCTAGGGTACCGTGAAATGATAAATGTATGTAATTGACATGTGTTGGTCCCACTAGTTAGATTAATTGCGGAAGCTTAAGTTAAATGTCTTTCAAAGTCTTTTACAAGAAAGCAATAATCAACAAACAATAAGTAAAATAAAGCGATAAAGAACACAAGATGTATAGTGGTTCGGATTGAATATCCTACGTCCACTCTCCCTTATAACCAAGGGGTCTTACTATCAACCAACTCACAAACTTACTTACTGGAATTGGGAAGTATCAGTTCCTTCTTACAACCTCTTTAGATTTAACTTCAATCTAAAGATCAACCAGCCAACAACCTTGTCTAATAGATGAACAGGTTGTGGTTTCAATAATTCCTTTAGAGTAGATAAATATTATGAACAGTAAGAGTGCTTGGTATGAATATCAAAAGCTTGGATCACTTATGCGCGTGTAGAGTCTCTAGAGCTTTTTCTTGAACTGCACTCTTGTATATATAGAGGGGATTAGGGCTAGCCGTTGGAGGGCTAATCCAATCAGATCCTCTATATAAGGAAGCCTCAATCAATCAATTCCCTAATTGATTGATTGGGTTGGTGGGATCCTTGGATTGATTATCTTCAAATACTTTCCAATCCTGATCATGTTGACTTGATTTGAATCACCAACGGTCAATAGCTTCCTCTGCCTAACTCTGATTCTCTCCAGAGAAGGCAGGACCAGACACCAGGCAACCTCGGTGTCTTCTGATCCTCATCTGGTCAAGAACCAGAATACTCAGTAGAGTCAGGGGATCAAACTGAGCATCTTTTGTTCTACCAGACTCGTCTGGTCCGGACTCGTCTGGTCTGGGGAAGGTTCTCTGCCTCTGGTCATATCTCATCTGGTGAAGTCTTCTGGTGGAGTCCTCTGGTGAAGTCCTCTGGTGGGGTCTTCTGGTGACTCTTCTGGTGAAGCCTTCTGGTCTGGCAGTTCCCCCTAGACTAAGTCCTAATCTAGATCATCATCTGGCTAACAGGTCCAGATGGTCCTATTACATCTTCTGGTTTGTTTTAACTCATCAAAACTAACAATTTTTATCCTAACCATTGTCATACATCTGACTTCATTAATTATCCAATATTACAAGCTTCACAAGAGAAAATTTTAACATAAAATGTGATGTAGTATAAAACTATAAGGGTATGTTTGTTTTGGAACTCACGAATGGACTTTGAACTTTGCAATCCACGATCTGTTCTAGTTTGGGATTTAAAATCGAGTTTTCAAATCTCAAACTCAATCCCTACCTATAAACATATTAACTTTTCACATAATTAAATACAATCACATCATCATTTTTTTATCATGCACTCAATCTCTCTCCTACTTTTCTCTTACACAATATAATAAAATAATACAACATCTATTTAAAAGACATTGATTTGACATAAAGCAAAATCTCACCCTACTAAAATCTCAAAACAAACATACACTTATATTATTCATCAAGATTTTTATATTCTAAAATTTAAAAGTCATGACTTCCCCCACACGCCTAAATCCCAAAACAAACATACCCTAAATAATGTAAAATGTGGTACAATTTATGTGATTGGAAAGAGAAAATAAAGTGAAGAGTGAGAATAATAAAAAATAAAAGGAGTGACAATGGATATAAATAAAATGAAGTTTAGATATATTATTTGATTGAGTGTTAGTCATTTGCTTTCCAAAAAATGGTACGAGAAGCAAGCTTGTACTGGAATACCTAAAATAGAAAGATGAGAAACTTGTACCAGGACAGATGAAGAATAGCAAAAGATGAAAGATGTTACATCATTGTGTGAAAGAATATATCATCAATAGATATATAGATTCATATATGTTGAACATTTGCTTGAATCCCTATTCTTTTGAAATTGTCTCCTCCATTAGGAAAATTTACTAAAGCAATAGAACCTTTTTAAATTAATACTTGATAAATAAATAACTTCCCTAGAATAACAATTTTTTCTGGTCCCAATTTGGACCCGTTATGTAAATTAATAATTTCGATAAAATAATAAGATAATAATTTCTCTAAAGACTCAAATATAAACTTATGCTCAAATCAACATCATAAATTAAATATTCTCGATTCTAAAATAATAAAGATAGCTAGGATTAATAAAATATGAATTTATGTTTTATTGAAATTTAATCAAGACGAATTTCATCTCTAACTTTTCTCGTAGCATCCAAAAGCTCCATTATGACATTCTCGAACTACAACAAAATAATATGAAGGATTGTCGACACAATTATTCCTCCATTTTGTGTAATCGGTTATAATCGTACCATATCATCCATCATGACATCTTCATTCGTACACCGGAGTTTAGGTACAAATTTTTATCAACTCTATCACATCAAAAACGAATCATACCCACTAAATTTATATATATACTCCTCAATTATATCAGGTACAAATATTATTATTTCAGGGTCCCTCTATCTATATCACTCATTTTATTTTCTACATTATTTTTTATTTATTAATTCAATATTTTTTACTCTATTTGTTATTTAATTATATTAATTTATGTACATAAATAAAAATAAATATTTATAAATTTATATTGATGTAAGTAGTTATTTTGATAAAATTATTTTTGATAAATTTTAAGCACATTAAATTAATGGTAATCTTTTATTTAATTTTGTGATACATTAAATTCATGGCACAAACAAATAAAAAATATAGACACATTTACTGTATATTAGTGGTTTGGCAAATTTATCAAAAAAAAAAAATATGAATAATAAAGAATTGAAAAAAATGTTGGCCCCACCTTTCTCTCTCATCTCCTCAATTTGATCGGGCATCAAAGTTTTGCTACTTATACGGTTATACCCAATACCTCCCAATGGAATTACACCCACCATTGGGTACATATTTTTGCTACATGGGGGTGCACGCAGCTTAATCATCTACCACATTTTTAGTTATGCTATCGACAATTACTTTTAAGTTTTGGACACTTATTAGATGAGAAAGAGTTGTATTATTTTTTGAAAGGTCTTGGATTTTAGGTGGTAGACTCAACCAACTGAACTACTCTTGACAAAGAATTGTATTATGGAATATAGGTTATTTGTTTTGTTTCTTTTATCAATATATATATTCAATTTTGACAATTAAAGTCTAATATGCAATATTGCACCAAGTCTGATCCGTGCAATTTGCTCAAACCCTACCCGGTTGCTTTCTATATAAATTAAATCAAAATTCGCGGGTCAAAGGCGGGTCAAACGAGTCGTCCATTTTTTTATACTGCTGAAAATTGTGTTACCGTATGAACAAACGAGTGTGTTACTGCATGAACAAAAGTGTGTTACTGCTTTAAATAGAAAATTCCAAAATTCGCGGTCAAAGTCGGGTCAAACGATCGCCCATTTTTCATAATGTTGAAAATTGTGTTACTGTATGAACAAACGAGTGTTACTGCATGAGCAAAAGTGTGTTACTAGCTCATATCGTAACAGTGATTAGTTCTTGTAGTAACACTAATTTGTTCATGTAGTAACACATGAACAAATGTGTGTTACTGCTTTAAATAGAAAAAAATCCAAAATTCGCAGGTCAAACGATCGCCCAGTTTTCATACTGCTGAAAATTGTGTTACTGTATGAACAAACGAGGGTTACCGCATGAGCAAAAGTTTGTTACTAGCTCATATCGTAGCGCTGATTAGTTCTTGTAGTAACACTCATTTGTTCATGTAGTAACACATGAATTACTTAATCATATAGTATTTTTATCGTTCAGATTCTTCCAATTTCATGTGGTAACACATGAATAAGAATTATGATTATCTAATAATTTTAAGTTTTTTTTTTTTTTATGTGTTTATCAAGTTTTCCTTCTTCATGATTTAAACCTCTATTTTTTCGCGATTCCACAAATGTTTCTGATATAGTAACACATACGTACTTTTACAGTAACACTCACTTGTCCTTAAAGTAACACAGATCTGAGAGCGAATTTTTCTGTTTACTTTTGCGCGATTTTTTTTGGAAAATCCGTTTGACCCGCGAATTTTATTATGCTGACCCGAATCTCAATGTTGATCCGCGAATTCTTATTTGCGCGAAATTACACCGTGCAATATTTCACAAGAGACCTAATCTTCATTTTTTAGTATTTAATATTCATGCATTTCCCTATATAGTTAAAATTAAATTCATCGAATATAAAAAGTATCCTTCAATTAATAAATTATTAATTTATTGATTATAAAATAATACCTCTTTATGTTAATAAAATTTTACAATCCCGTTAATATTAATTTAAAGAACTTCTATTGCACGATATATAATTATAATTCATTAACAAAACTAATGCTCTAATACAATTTTTAAACATAGCGGTAAACATATGTAATTTTTTAAATGTAAACATTTTGAGAAACCAAAAAGACAAAATATTAATATGCAGAAACACATACGTTGGTACCTATACACACCACAAATTGTTTTGAGGATTGGGATCCACCATAAATTAATAAAAGTCCCCATACTATATCGTAATCGCACACAATAATTTATCAATACTCTTTTTTTTTTTAAATGGTTTTCTTGAGTACGTTTTTGGGAACAATTTTAAAGTTACTCAAATTTACCGATAAAAGAAAAAAAAAGGTTAAAGTTACTACTCAGTTATTAAAGTTGCTTGCCAGTAACAATTGTGAGGGTCAGTGAGCGGCATGCAATAGCAGATTTGGAATTCTAAATAATAGTAAGACGTGAATTAATTGTGTCCTGACAGCTACTTCCTGTTAACCTATTTAATACACATAACTTTTGGACCAATTTTACATGGTTGTACTTGTATAATATTAACTTGATTTTTTAAGCATTACTCTTGCAAATTTCGGTTCGCTAAAAAATATATATATATAGGCTGGTAGAGTGTTGATTTGTGTATTAATTTTCTAACATGAACATATTACTTATATTTTTCTGGTGAACCAGCCGTAAAATAGAAAAATTGATATTTAGTGATAGTAATTCTATCATTATAATTTTTACAGTAAAAAATCTTAAATGACTAGAAATAATTTTTAAAGACAATTATTTAAAAAAAACTATAATAACAACACATGAACATGATTACTGTCACTAAAAATCTTGTGGTGTATTTTGATTTAACTCTCTCATGTTTTTCTCAACATAAAGAAAGAGAAACCTAAATTAGCCTAAAACAATCAATTACTTACATTCAATATATATAGGGCGTGCATATTTAATTAGTACTCACTTTGTACGTATGTACATTTTTCTTATTTATCTGTCTCAAAATTATTTGTATACTAAAAAAATATTAATTTGTGTATACATTCACAATAATATACACATATTATATATAATTATTTTACTTAAAAAGTGAATTTTATAAAATGCAAATAATACTGAAACAGAAGAAGTATGTAATTAGGTGCAACTAAATTTAAGAGGACCACATATGAACTGGGATTCTGTGAAAGCCCTGACGCAGTCTAGTCGCAATTCTTTGCATTTGTTTACGTTTACAATGGTTATTTTGAAGCATGTTATAACTCTTGAAAAAGAGTTACTATCATTGTGACAACAAGTTATAACACTCTCTCCCCACAAATGAGTTAGTGCTGAGTAACTAGTTACTCTTTTCAAAATAATATTTTTCTTTTATTTATTTTAATTCTAGTTGTTTTTATTCTCCTTTTGGTATAAAATAATTAATAGAGTAATGAAAGTGATCCCCCAACAAATATGTTATAACTCTTGAACCATTGTGAGAGTTAGTGTGTGTTAATGAAATAGTAAGGTGGCATTGATGTGGAGGAGAGATGAGAGTTATAACATTTAAATCTGCTCATGCTTCATATAAGTTAATGGCAAACCACCTCATTATAGTATCTGTATATATACACATATATGCGTGCAACAAAAGTATATATATATATATAAATATCACATATGCAAACTCATTGAGTGAATTATACTTATACATACCTATATATTAGAAATTTAAATAAAAATATTTATCTTATATCTCTGAACACTTAATTTATTCATGACATTAGAGTATTAGATTAACGTCCATGTCCTTGGTTCAAATTTTGTATACAACAACTTTCCATATTAACTTATACTCGTTGAGTCTCCTTCCCATTAGGGGTGTGCAACGGTCGGTTCTGTCACCGAACAATATTAGCCAAATCGAATACCAAATTAATTTTTTTTACAATCTAAAAATCGAACCATATTTTGAAAAACTATTCGGTTTCAAACCAAAATATTTTGGTTCAATTTGGTCCCAAACCGAACAAACCGAAATTTTTTATACTTCTCCTTTTTAAATTTTAGCTTAATTTTTTATTTTTTTAAGCATCAACACACTTGTTTCATTCAATTACTTGCAACATGTCAACATCTAAATACTAATTTAAGCAAAATGCATCAATAACCCCACTACATAATCAAATAAAAACATCAACACAATAGTTTTCAAAAGTTAAGCAACAATTTGCAAAATACAATCAACACAAAACACCACTCCCCAAGTATTTTATGCAAAACACAAATCAACTCAAGTCTTTTATGCGTGAATTTAAATTATTTAATATTAATATTATTATATTATATTAGACTATAAGTGATTACATATTAATTTAGTGAATATTAATATATATATATATATATTATTATTAAAAGTATTTCGGTTTGGTTCGGTCTATATGGTTTATAATTCGTAAAAACCGTAAATTGAACCGAAATAAAAAAAATTCAAATTTTAAACCCGTAAACTGAATCATAAACCAAAAACCAAACCAAAATTTATATTTCAATTTGGTTTGTACAGTTTTTTTGGTTCGAACCATATTTTACCCACCCCAACTTCCCCTAAAAGAAAGTTGAGAATCCATGTCACAAGTAAAGAAATTAAGTGTTAGAAACTAAACAAATGAGTCGATTCTACCGATATTTTAGGCCGCGGCTCATTGTTCGGAATATTACAATTTTGACTTACAGAATATTGTGGCGAAAAGTTTCAAAATCATCATTGGGCATGAGGATTTTGACAAAATCTTTTGTAATTAAGGTCTAAGTAAAGTTGTTTTTTTTTACTTAGTTTTCCATTAGCCAGTTAATCAAATTATGTTTTCTTTTTAACTTAATTGGATTTTATTTTTTTTATAATTTCGAATTATCTCGTCACCCATAAACGCAAAACCTACTCATAAAAATATACTACTTAATTTGCAATTGTGGGCTGAGCTTAAATACAGTTCTATCATTTGTTAATACACTCAACCTAAAAAGAAGAGTTCCGAAAAAAATCCGAAAAATTTGATAATTTTCGAAAAAAAATCGAAAATACAGAAAATATACACTAAACATATGTATTTTTTGGAAAAAAATTCCAAAACTTATTACGTTTTTCAGATTTTATTTTTCGAACACTTTTGGAATGGAGTATATTTATAAAAGATAAAACTGTATATAACCTTTGGCCAGCTGGGAAAGGATGAACCAACAGTTTAATCCAAGCAGGGTCGTTTATATTTGATAGGCCCAGATTATTGGCACTACAAGGTGGAGTAAGTATACCACACAAAATTTAATTCCTAAAATCAAATACTTGAAATGACAATATTATCCTTCTAGCCTTCCCACCAAAAATAATTTTAGTAAATACACTACACCTCATTTTCATATTTAACTTTCGAACAAAGAAAACCATTTCGAACAATTCAAACGAGCTTCATACTTCAAGAATGTGACCCACCATCAATCGGTCACTAGGCGCTTGAAACGTGTTGTGACAGCCTACATTATAAGGATAAACGGTCCTCCAAGTCTGGAATACGTAGATGTAAGTGTTTTGGTATTTTTTAGAAACTAGGTTTTTAAATGTTGAGTAGTATATTTTTTGTTGATGTTATGATGTTTTTCATACATATTATTGTTCATTGAGTGTAGAAAATTGTATGAGTATGATAATATTATTGTTGTTTGCTTGTTTTGAATAATTTTTTTTTTTAAATCGCGATTGCACTTGTTCGGCGCTGGTTATCCGAACATGACCATAATGTTCGAATTTTTTTTCCAAAAATTGTGTTCATGTTCGAAAAAAATTCCGAACATTATGGTCATGTTCGGTTAACCAGAGCCGAACAACAGTCATCGCAATTTTCGAATTTGACTAACGACAAGCGGAAGACGGTGGGGCGGGAGATGAGTTCTCTTTGTGATGACGACGGACGGCGGTGTTGTGGCTATGAGCTACGGTGTTGTGGCCGTGGCTATGAACGACGGCGAAGGATGTTGAAGATGAAGTGTATTCAAAATATGTAGGGTATTTTAGGAATAAATTATAGTGTATTTATCCTAAGTGTAGTGAGTTTATCCATGTAGTGCATTTACTCCATATTGTAGCGTCAATAAACTGGACCTATTTGATAATGACGAATTTCCAGGATCTGAAGTGGATTGGGTCACATTACGGGCTTAAAAATTGGCGCTATGGGCCTTAATAATAGCCCAGTTACCAAAATTTTATGGAAAAAGATTGCTGAAATATAAATTAAGCTATTTGAAAATTTGACTCAATCTTGACCAATTTCAGGATACCACTGAACCCTACATCAAAGAAAAGAAAATTATTGTGTCAGCATAAGATTACACAAAAAAAAAAAAAAAAGGTTCTACAATAGTCTGATTATTATAGTATTAATTTTCATAATGCTATCTAAATCAATAATTGATTTTATATGTTCTTTAATCAATACATCACATCAAATTGTGCACTAAGTTTCATTTTCTTCAATTTTAGATCAATTTATTGGCAATGGTGGAAGGTGGACCACCTAGCTTTCAACGCTAATTTAGTACTCCCATAATTTAGTTTATCAAGCAGCATAATGAACTGGTCAAGGCACATAACATTAGGTGGTGGATATATGTATGATTAATTATATCGTCATGACAAATAATGGTGATACTTGTAGATGTGAAAATTGAAGATTTACCATGGGACTTAATTCACAAATATCATAACTGTAGCTTGGTTTAAAAAAATACTTAAAAATGCTTCAATACTAATATAAATGGGAATGAATATATGATAACTATACACAATACTGTTTTTTCTCCCAAAAAAAATAATTATCACCACATTTGTTTATATATCTTTCTTTTTATAATCATCCTCATCTATCATTTTCATATTCCACACCTAACAATTCCTTTTTTTTTTTTTTCGTCTCATTCAAATTAGAACACAACACTAGTGATATAATCACTAGGAGACAACTATCCATCTAATAAATTCAGAACATAGAGAGAATTTTTTTTTTATTATCTAAAAATTTTATTTTAAAAGACAAATTGTTTTTAGGTGAGAAATGAAAATGTTTACATGATTAAAAAAAATCGTAAACAATTTCCACTATATGAATTTATTGAAAAAATTTGTAAGCAAATCTTTATTTTTCTGTGCATTAGTGAACTTATAATTCATAAACCAATTGATGGAACTTATAATTCATAAATCAATTGATGTTAATATATATACTTTAAGGTAGAATTATAGCTAGTATTTCTAGGTTATGACTTATAGATATGAAACAATGAATCCATTATGGAAGTGGAACTTTATAAAGCAGAAAAGGAGCTTTAATCTTTTTCAGATTAGATATGTATGATGATTGCCTTATCATTGTGTTGATTGAGGTTATTTAATTAATTGTTAAATATCCATGCACACTAATTATTAGGCCAAAAATATCTGATTCGAAGTTCTGATTACAGACAAAGAGTAAGAAATAATAAATTTATTTTATAAAATATCAATACCAATATTTGAAAAAAAAAAATGTTACAGTTCGTAACAGAAAACCTTATGTACTATTGTGTTCACGTTCCTTTGTAAAATGTGAAGTGTGGTCCACTAGAGTTTACATTATTAAAAAAAAATCATAAATTCCATTCCAAATAATCCTTGGCTATGAATACAAACACATGGAGGGAATGAATAAGACAACACTAAAATTTCTTGCAAACTAGAAAACTGTTAAATACCACAAAAAAACAAAGAAATGTATACATCTCCAAATTCCAATACCTTAGACTCAAATATATGAACTAAAAGACAAATTAGGAAACAAACATACCCTTTGTGACAACATTTTACTTTTCCCTAAACCTCTTTCAAACACCACTACGTAAGTATATCCAATTATACGACTTACACACGTATCTAGATATATGGAGGGAGCATGTGAATTTGGAGGAGAGAATAGAGATGACCCCTCCCCACTTGTCTACAATTATAATTGTTCTATAAATCAGCCCCCTTTTTTTTTCTTTTTTGAATGATACACTTTCAGTTCACATATATTTAAATATCTATTTTACTCGAAATAAACTAAAAATCAAAGAGGTAATCTTCCTGTAAAAAGAAAAAAGAGAGGTAGTATTGTGTGAGCCAGTGTTACTATAAAACTGGTTTAGAACTAATATTTTATAGTAAAATAATTAATATTCTTCCAGTAATGCTCTTTAACGAATAAACTAATATCATTCAAAATAAATACTTATAGCATAAATGATTAATATTCTTCAATAAAACACCGAATTATATCTTTTAAACTAGTTTCACGGTGAATTTGGTTTACACAAAATGCTAAAATCAACTTACAAAACAAATATATTTAAAACAAGACAAGATCTTGCGTAAGACGGAACTTATGTTGCGCATGAGACTTTTACACCTTGGATGTATGGATGTTAATTTGTGTTAATTTGTAAACCGACTCACACAAGTTTTTCTCTTAAAACTGGTTCCATGGCATAGCATAATAGGAGGGGAAAAAACATATCTGCCCTATAAATTTGGAAGAGCAATTTAAAAAAAAAAAAAATAGTTGGCAAAAAGGTTACCACCGTGTCAATATATATTTTTTTTTTTTTTGGCAAAAAAGTTTAGAAAGAATTCAAAATAAGGGCATAAAGGTTTTTTTTTTTCAATAAAAGTTAGTGCAGTTTTGCGGATTTTCTTGAAAATAAATTTTATGGAGGATTGAGGGCGTGATCAGCTAGCCCTCTGGGCAAGAACTATGAAATGTGGCATAGCATCAAATTAAATTGACCTCGGAATGATTATTGAGGAAAGGTCTCTCTCCCATGGTTTATTGGGTGAAGCTCATATATTAATACTCGATCGAAAATGCATGGTTGTTTTTATATGCTAAAATAATCTCTTGGATATAGACGTCGCTACAATTAATTAAACACAACATACTTATAAAATGAATTGGGAGTATAGTAAATTCGTGATTTATTTAAGGTTGGGTTAGTTACTCATTACGTCAATTTTATGGTTCACCGTCTTGCTGGGAGCGCTAGAATTTTCTCTGATCCTAATTACTGGGTCAAGCGTTCAACTTTTGTGGGTGTTTTTTTCGTTAACTCTTGTATTGTTTATCGTTAAGGAATAAAATCAATCTTGCTTAAATAAAAAAAAAAAAAAAAAAAAAAACCAATTTAACTGTATATATGCACCATTTTTTTTTCAAGCAAAAAGATATTCATTATTATTGAGTACTATGAGTACTCACTCTCTTACAATCGAAACACCACAATCATTAAATTATATGCACCACTATATAAAATTTCATGTGTAGTTGAGTTCTTTACCTGTATAAAGTATTTCATTTCATTTAATTAAAAATCTGAACTTATACATATAGAGAGAAATATTTCGTTTTTCAGGCTTATACTCCCTCCACTCGTGGGTTGGAGTCAATCCATCATGGGATGTAATGAATAGGCCCGAGTTTATAATTTAAATGGATGAAATTGTTTTTAATGTGTTTGAATCCAAGATTTTTTATACCATTTTTTTTATCTCATCTAAAAATCAGAACTTGTAAATACAGATAAAATTAATCTATTTATATTAATTAATACCCTAATACATGTTTAGTTGTTAACCATAAATCTTTTTGAAAAAAAAAAAAAGAGTATATATATAATTTAGAGGGTGTTTGGCTGGGCTTATAAGCTCTTTAAAATAGATTATAAGTTGTTTAATAGCTTTTAAGCATTATCAATGTATTTGGCAAAATAAGATAATTAACAACTTATAAGATTATAAAATAAGTTCCTAACAACTTATAAGCGTAAAAAAATAAGTTGAGATTTTTCAACTTATTTTTCACCCCCAACCACTCACTCCATCCTGGAATCACCCCCACTCTTTTCTCGTCTCCACCCACCTCTATTTCAACATAAAAAATAAAAATAAAAATTATTTTATATTAAAGTTAAAATTTAAAAATATCTATTATATATTTTTTAAAAAATTATAAATTGTATTAGTCAAATACTTTGTCAACTTATAACTACTTAAAAATTATATTTTATAAAATGTTTCAAATAAGCTCAATCAAACCGGCTCTTAGGAAATGAACATATGCACATTATAATTTTGACCAACTTAATTTTGATTTACTTTTACCTCTCAGATCCACTTCAAAACATTCAATATACAGTGCATCGAATAAAACGTGAATCCACCCTCAACACAAGGTAGATTATGCAAGAGAGAGAGAGAGAATACTATAGTGGAATAATAATTAATTGAAAGAGTATAGGAGTATTAAAGTAAGGAGTAAGAAAGAGCTGGATTTTGAAAGTTGAAAGTGTCGGGCAAAGAAAGAATATTCTGAGCTCACCAAAGTTCAACAGCTAAATTCCAAAGATTAAATTCTAAACAAACACCAAAAGCAAAACACATCATTATATTATCATTAAAAGAGTCTGCAGAAAAAGTCAGCCCACAAGTGAACGACTACTCTCTCTCTCTCTATTTTAAATATTCACTGTCTTTGTCAGTTGCCTGTCTCTCTAATTACCTAATTTTACTCCCCCCTCCCCCAACTATAAATTAAATCTTTTTTTCTTTCCTAAATTGAATTCTATGATTAATTAGTCTTTCTTTACTTCTGGTTAAAACTATATATTAACTGCTATAGTTATTCTTTATTTGTGTTACTTTCCACTGTTATTGAAGAATTTCCAAACCAAACGCTGACTCAATTGCTTTAAAGATAAGATCAATCTACTGTTACGTATTCCCTCCGTCCCCTGATAATTTTCACACTTTCTTTTTTTGGGACGTCTCACAATAACTTTCACATCTCAAATATGGAAATAAAACACTCTCACAATACCTACTTTAATTCAAAATATTCTTCATTCACTGATTTAAAAAGTCAATAAAATAGTTTTTTTTTTTTTTAAATCTGTGTAACCCCCTGAAAGTTAAGAGGGGACAGAGGGAATTTCAGGGGACGACTTTTCTTCAATTTGCTTTAACCCTTTATTGCAACAATCCGAGTTTGATTGTTGGAAAGAAATTGAGTACATTTAATCAAAATTAAAAAATCGTTCCTGAATTGAATAGTATTAACCCACTATGTTTAAAATTGTACTAGTTATTGTTTTTTTTAAATCAAATATTGAAAATTGTTTCTGATTTTTTTTTTTTTGTTATTTATAGAGTCGAGCTATATATATGCATGTTATGAATCCACTATGTATGTTAAAAATTATTTCTGATTGATTTGGTCTGGTTATGAATGAGACGAGCTTCTGCAAGAAGCTTTAAATTCAAGTCAATTTTGAACATGTTGATTTTTTTCTTTTTGCATGTATATATTTTTATCCTTTTTTTCCCCTCTTATATATATTGACTTCAAATTCTTGTCAAACCGTAAATCATATAAAGGAAATGAAATATAATCGAATCACAATATAAGTAAAGTTTACAATTGAAATTCAATTGGAAAAGTATAGTTGCTAAACTATAGACCATATGATGCTTGTAGACCGAAAGTCGCCTATTTCAATCCCAACACATGCATTACTTTAAAGCTAAGATTACCGTAATAATAAAAAGTGGTCATCATCTAACATTCAATGTGAAGCAAACTATCCAACCATCAAACCGAAAGTTCTTCTATTTCTAAACGTACGTAAGTAAATGTTGTGATTGCTATAAGATTTTTATTTTAAAAAATTATTTATGTGTGTACTACATTACTTCAAAATATTTTCACTCTGTTATCCTAAAAACAGTAGCTCATGGTGAATAGTGTCCACGTAAGTACTACTTACATGAAAACTTGCAATTTAAATTTCAAAGTAAAAAAAAAAGTCTCCCAAGAAGCAGAAACAGTAAATAGGACAAGAGTAGATTCCTTTTCTTTTTCTTTTTCATTTTTCTTTATAAATTCAAAGGTTAATTAAATAGATGGGTAAAATCATATCTCGGAGTGTGAGATGAGACTGTCATAAATTAGGACGATTGTTCACTTTTTATGTTAATTAAGTTTGGTTGTCTCTCTGGATTTTGCTTTCTTTAGCAGTAGGGGCACGTGCATCGGTGCATGGATAAAAATGTTAAACATGAGTCATTTTTCAGGATTCGTTTTTTCTTTTTTAGGAAAATGGTAAATTTTATTCAGTAAATAAACAAGCTAGCTTTTGGGTACAAGGAGTGCCCAAGAGGCTTACATGCCAGAATCAAACAAGATACAACACAATTCACAAATGAAAATTATAGATGAGAAATAACTGCTCCAGCAACAATAGTTTAGGCTCCAGGATCCAGTTTGAGTGTGTATATATTAACAAAGAAAAGGTAAACATCTATATTTTATGAAGAAATTAATTGTGAAGAAATATTTGTTTTGAATGAAGGATTTCAATGTAGAACAATCTGAGCTACAATTTTCAAATTAATCAATCCATTACTCGTTCCGTTTTCAAACTTATCACAATAAAATAGTTCAAAATAATTGTTAGAGATTTTTTTAAATCGATAATCTAAGTCAATACTGAAATAAATATGCAGTTGTTTAGATCATGAAAATATACTCCAAGTCCTTTTCACCCTACAATCTTAGAAAGTGTATAAAATCTAATTCGGCATGATAAATTAATAAAAGTTGACAAAATATAGTGTGAACCAGTTTCACCGTAATTAAAATTTATTTGTATTTTATGTGTATTTTTAATAGTATTAATTGATTCATTAAAAGATATTAATTTGATAAAAATATTATATAATAAAAATAACTAATATTATTTAAATGGTAGATTTGCTCATATATAAAAGTTTTGTAAACTATGTCACCCGCCATATATATAATCAAAATGATGATAATATATTATATTTATTTGTCTCATGATACTCCACGTGTAATTAATTAGTCTGATCATTGAACTAATAAAACTTCTCACATTTTATCACCTTGATTGAAATAAATATTTAGGCAGATATTAATTAATAATTATATATAAGATGCTAATGAAAATTTGATCATTATGCCAATCAAGCCCGCATGTCAATATCATAAAAGATCAACCGGAATTATACAATTTGAAAGTGGGGTTTTGATAGATTAATCAAAGCATTGTGTCACATTTAATTATAGGTAAATAATATAAATCCATGCTTGGTGATTGGAACTATGTTTTAGCATAATAATAATATAAAAAACGAAAAGCATAACAATTATGGGATAATCATTCCAACCAGAAAGGCATACACTCCAACTTTTTGTACCCATCATCTGTGTCATCATACACTCTTCCTCCCCCTCTCTCACCGCCCCCACGAAGAGAGGGAGTGAGAGATTATACGTACCCCAAGAAAAATATTACCCGAGTTAATTTTGGTAAATAAACTAATTACATGTACTAGGTAGTATTAGTAATTTGTGTTACTTAAATAAGATTGAAAGGCTTAATCAGCCTCTCATATTCTCCATAGAGCTTTTCTTACACTAAGTAGTAACAATACTACTGGATGAGAGGGAGAGAGAGAGTATATCCTTCCATTAATTCTGCATCAATTACTTCCATTTGACATCATTGCACGTAAAAGGTATCTTTTAGCTCTTCCCCTTCTCTTGTAATAACATCACATCATATATAGATTGATCCAACAACAACAAAAAAAAAAAAAAAAAAGATGACAGAGGAAATAATTTCAACTCAAGCTCCAGTCAACGGATCCACTCCTCCTGTAAAGAAGAAGAGAAACCTTCCAGGCAATCCAGGTAAATAAATTTCTTATACATATTAATTAAAAATAAATTTGATGATGATGAAGTGGTGCAGATCCAGAGGCAGAAGTTATAGCCCTTTCGCCGAAAACGCTGATGGCGACGAACAGATTCGTGTGTGAAATATGTGGGAAGGGGTTCCAGAGAGATCAGAATCTGCAGCTGCACAGGAGAGGGCACAACCTGCCGTGGAAGCTGAAGCAAAGGAGCAGCAAGGAGATACGAAAGCGCGTGTACGTGTGCCCGGAAAAGAGCTGCGTGCACCACCACCCGTCTCGGGCGCTGGGGGACCTGACCGGGATAAAAAAGCACTTCTGCAGGAAGCATGGGGAGAAGAAGTGGAAGTGTGACAAGTGCTCCAAACGCTACGCCGTGCATTCGGATTGGAAGGCCCACTCTAAGACTTGTGGCACTAGGGAGTATAAATGTGATTGTGGCACTATCTTTTCTAGGTACTTCATTTTATTATTCATGCATCACCTGGATCATATTAATTATATAAATCAGATATTTATGAATGAATTCAAACAGAAGTAATTTAATTTGTGTATCGATATTAATTGGACACACAATTAATTGGTGTGTTGATTTTCGGCCCCAAATGTTTGGTTATATGTATTAATTAGGATGTTTCTTCATCTCTAAAAAAAGTGTCTTGTTTTGTGCTTTAATTGTAATTATTTCATCGAATGTCGACAGTGCATAATTTCTAGGTCATGTTATGTCTAGATCAAATCGAGTATTTCATTTTCTTATGCATGTTATGTCTAGATCAGATCGAGTATTTCATTTTCTTATGCATGTTAACGTGAATGTAAAATTTGCATTTTTAACAGTATTAGCTATTTCATTTGATAGTAATATTGTATAATGAAAATTAATAATATAATACCATGACTATACACACGACAAAATGACTAATATTGGAACACAAGATCTAGACCACTAATTACATTACTACTATAGACTTAAATCTATTAATCATTTCATATGGTTTATCATAAACTAAGTTTCCTTAAAATTTGTTCAACCGATCACATACATATGCTGATGAAATCTTTTGTTTTCATTCTCCAAACTAAATTTGTGAGTATAGGAGAGATAGCTTCATCACTCATCGAGCATTCTGCGACGCCTTAGCCGAAGAAACAGCAAGATTCACAGCAGCAGCCTCCCACATGAACTACCACTTCATCAATGGATCATCACTAGCCCAACCACCAAGCCTAATTCACCATTTCCCTCCCATCAACCACGATCAAAACATCGAGGGCCGAGGCCTCTCCCTCTGGATGACCCAAGATTCCCTAGCCAAAAACCTCCAACAAATGCACCAAATTGATAACTTTCCCCATGATCAACTCATCAACAGCCCCTCATCATCTTACCTTAATTGGGATTTTGGAAATGATCAGGACCTAATTACCAATAGCCCAATCACTATAACCAATGTGAAAGAAGTTAGTGCCCCATCTCTTTTTAGCTCCCAAAACCATCATCAACCATCATCCAACACCATTTCCGCCACAGCTTTACTGCAAAAGGCAGCACAAATCGGAGCCACAACATCTGATAGTATCTTTGTTCATCAAGATGGGAACAAGCTTTGTGGGTTGTACAGTACAACCACAAACTCCTCAACAAGTGGGCTTGGGAGTGATGTAGAGCTATCAGTCAACAATCTGAACCATCTTGACCAAATGTACCCTTCCAAACGACGTCGTTCAAATGAGGAGGGAGGAGAAACAAGGGACTTTCTTGGGGTTGGGATGCAATCCATCTGCCACCCATCATCAATCAATGGGGGATGGATATGATACGATGGTCATTAAAAAAATGTTGATAGATATCAAATGGAATCAAGAAAGATCATGGAAATAAAGTGGGGTTACGTTGTGGGATAAAGAATTTAGTTTTTGCAAGCTTTGCAGGGAAGGAAAAGGTGGCAATTGAGAGCTAAGAAAAGGGATCCATGCATATTCTGTTGAAGGGCTTAAAATATATATTCCATTTGAAATTGTTGGCTTTTGTATATCTTTTTGGTGAAAAAGGTATTTGTGGTGGGGGGCAAGGAAAAGGGCGCTTTTTGGACTCCATTATCAGTGTTTTTTTTTTGGTTCAATTATGCCCTAGTTGTTATCTTCTCAAACTGGAATTGAAAAGATGGTTTCTGTGTATACGAAAAGAAAGGACTAGATCTCTGGTTTAGATGTAACCCTACCTACAATGCTTTTCATGCTCCAATCCTATATATATGCATCTAGCTCGCTTTTGCTTAGGCTTTCCAAGAAGAATTATACCTTAATGCAAAAAAATACAGGGAAGTGTGTCTAGCCTATATTTAGATATGTGCATATCATGAGTCTAATTGTATTAAATATGGAGCCCGACCCAATTTAACTAGATACTTTCATTTATTGATCAATATCATTAGTTAATTAATTTATATAGTATCTCTCTTCATACCGGTTCCAAATGATCAGTTTTAGCCTTTTATTAATTGTTTAGCAACACTACAGCGCAACCTACACATTTTTAACCAAGCAATCTTTTGCTTTCGCAAAAGCAGTATATATATATATATATATATATTGAAAGATTTATTTTAAAAAAGATACTAATAATATTAAGAATACAAATTCAAAATTTTATTTACATGAATACGTACTCCATTCCTTTTATTTTTTCTATAACCCATAAAAATGAATCAAAATTGAATGAAAATTACACTAGTTGTATGATGCAATTCTGTGGGTAATTCTCATACCCATTTTTCTATTAATAAAATATTTTCCTTATTAAAAAAAAAAAAATTGCCGTTATTTTTCACTTCCTAGTGACTAATTAATGAGGTGCCAGTTTCCACCATGCACCCTCGAGTAGTGGCGTCTACCGCATATTATGTTTGGGCAAGACTTACCGGCATAGAAATATATACCGGGCCTTGAACTTAGTGATTGTTTGCAAAATTTATTTTGGAGGAAGAATAAAAAAATATTGGCCTGCTTTAAGATTATGAATTTATGAATAACTGGGAACCACTACTTTATTATTAAAAAAAAAAAATTGCAAAACATTTTTCACTTTTAATTTTACTATAAAAATCACTTAACATCACTTTTTTTATTTTGTAGTAGTGTTCTAAAACATGCTCTTAAGTACTCGTCAAGAGATTATATTGCAAGACTTAATTAAACATGATCCAGCCTCCATGGGAAGAATAGAGCACCTAACGACGCATTTTCACAGACTTTTGGTACAAGGAATTAAAGGGGTATGTAATCAAAGTTATACCTCTCAAATAAGTGAACTTGAGTAGATATTTTTGTCATTTACAAAAGTAAATCTAATAAAAATTATATATATAATTCCCTAGGTGTGATTAATGGGGTTCACCAATATCAAATCAATAAACCAGATATATCTACCATGGCAACTCATGTTGGGAGGGATAAAAAAAAGGTTTTCAATCGATCAGCTACAAAATTCGGCCAGTCACTGATATTTAGGCTGTGTTTGTTTTGGACTTTTGGGAATCACTTGACGGATTCAGGTTTGCGGTTCACGTCGTCCAACACAATTTTGGATTTTATAATTCGATTTTTAAACCTTAAACTCAATCATACACTTAAAAATACCTATAAATGTATTATTAGCATTCTATATAAAATTCAATATAATCACATAAATCGAAATTTCACCCTAACAAAAATTTTAAACAAAAACAAACTTATATTATTCATTAGGATTTTCAAATTTATAGGATTTTAAAGTCATGAATTCTCCATACATTTCTAAATTAAATTCATAGGATGTCAAAGTCATGGTTTTTTCATACACCCTAAATTAAATTTATAGGATTCAAAGTGATGATTTTCCTTTATCTAAATTTCAAAACAAATGCTGTCCTTGCTCTTTATTTCTTTCATTTTTTAATTTGGAAGGAGGCAAAATACTGGTTGGGTTTGATTATGATCCAATGGGCCTATAACCATCCATTTCAGCCTAATCCTAAACCATATTCCTCAACATGGAATTAGATTTCGCAATGGCCACTGTTATTTGCACTATCCTCTTGGTTAAATACACAATACATTGATTTTAATTATGAACTTGTATATAAAAAACGTCAATAATGTCCTTAACTGATTACCCCTCCAAAAAAATATATAGTAAATACACTCCCTCAATCTTAAACCATACAAGGTTGAAAGTCACGCAAAAATTCGATAAAAATGAAGGAATTTTGAACTCAGAATCACGGACGAAAATTTGTGTGTTGTATGGTGAATACTCCAAGCCCTAATCATATATATGTAAGTGTTCATAATTTTTTGAAGAGCTAGGTTTTATAAATCTTGAATATAATGATGTTTTTTGTATTTGAGATTTTTTTATGCATTTTTGTTGTTGTTTGAGAATATTAAATTGAATTGAATGGATGTGATAATAATGTTGTTGGTTGATCATATTGAGTGTTAAATTTTCGAAAAATCGCGACAATATTGTTCAACACTGGTTCGCCGATTTCGAACAAGAATTTCGAAATTTTTTTAATTATTTCATATTATCGAAAAAAAATATGAAACTTGTGACCAGTTCTAGTGTTTTAAGTGTCAGATTCGAAAAAAAATTCCAAAAAATTGTTATGTTTTCAAAAAAAAATCCAAACGAATGTGTTCGAAAAATTTTGCCGAATTTTTTTCCAATTTTTCATATTTTATTTTCGAAAAATTGTTACTAACCCATGGCAAAAAGGTGAGTGGCGTCGACAAAGATTGGGACGGTAGCTACCGACAAGCGGCAGCGATGTACGAGGGCTGCGACGCGCAGTGGCGAGAAGAGGAGGTGCGACTTCTTTATGTTTTTTGGTTCTTTTCTTTTGAAGTGACTGATATATGAGAGATATTTGGGTAGTGTGTGGGTATATGAAAAGGGTATCTTAGGAATGAAGAGGGTGGTGTATTTCTCCATCAGGTAGTGTGTTCATCTGGGTAGGATATTAACCCAAAAGCTAGTGCAAATAACTTGGGTCTTCCGCAATTTATAAAGAAAAAGATTTGGGTAGGGATATTTTTACCCCCACAATTTGATTGTTCACCAACCTCATTCTTTTTTTTTTAATTCAGAAATAAAATGACTAAATTATCCTTTTACCATATTTTACTAAAATCAAATGACTTAGTTCACCCCCCTAAACACAAAAGCATAAATTATTGAAGATATACGTACGTGAAAGTGAGAAATGCTTTGTTGAATCAAGAAACCTATTTTTTTCCGTTGCAGGAGCTTTTGTTTTCTGTTGAAGGTTGCACCAGATATTAAAATATAATAAGAACGAATGTATGTTGTTCATACATATTTTCCGCGCTTATTGATCGTTTTTTCGTATTTAAATTTGTTCATGACTAGTTTTTCGGACATTTAAGTGTTGTTCGAACGAAAATGTAGAACATTGAACTGATGTTCCAAAAAAATATTCGAACACTTGTTCTTATATTTTTTCCAACAAATCCTAAATGTTCAAAAAAAAATTCGAACTTTTTTACAAAATATTTCCTAACAAAAAGGTTCGAATAAATTTCAAAAATATTCACCAGTTGTTCCCTAAATTAGAAATGAACAAATATATAAAAAGAATTGTGAACTCAAACTAAACATGGCCATGGAAGATTAAACGTGGGAGGGAAAAAACCTTATTTTCATTGAAAAACTTCAGTTACAACAAAAATGAGTAGTTACCAAATGAAAAAAAAAAATCACCTTTTTTCCATGGATGAATGACATTGAAACGGGAGGGGAGACGAACGGTCGTGGCGCGGTCAAGGAGGAACGGAGGGGCGCAATCACGGAGGGGAGACAAACAGCGGAGCCGCAGCGGAGGCGGTGCAGTTAACGGCGGCACAGTCGAGTGTTTGTTGCCACGAATAAAAGGGTGAGAATACAAATTATTAATTAAGTTGAGAAGGAAGGGTTATGTTGAATAGTTTATTGGGGGTGAGCTGAACTGTGCGGTGGTGAAATGAACCGAGGGTGAACAATCATATTATGGTAGTGAAAAGATATGTGGCCCAAAGATTTTGGTTGAATAAATATGATCAAATGGGCCTATACCAATCCATGTGGGCCCAATCCAAGTTCCTCAACATGAAATCCTGCAGATCCCGCAATCCTAAAGAAAAAGAGACGGCATAAAACAAAAATTCAATAAATTAGAAGAGGGGAAAAATGAAATTCACGGACTCGCCGGTGATCGAGCTGTCCGTGTATGACACGCTCCTCTCAATCCAGCAGGACAATGGCTCGATGCACGTCGGCACTTCCGTCTGGCCATGCTCTCTAGTGCTCGTCAAGTTCGCCGAGCGCTGGCACCCGCTAAAATGCGCCGCCGCAGATAACCCCTACGCCGACCTCTTAAACTTCACCAACAAGCGTGGCGTGGAGCTGGGCGCCGGCTGTGGAGTCGCCGCCATGGGGCTCTATCTGCTCGGCCTCCACGACGTCGTTGTCACGGACATCGCTCCCGTGATGCCGGCGTTGAAGCACAACCTGAAGCGCAACAAATCGGCGTTGAAAAAAACCCTAAAAACCACTCAATTGTACTGGGGGAACGATGACCAGATTAATTCACTGAAGCCGCCGTTCGATTTTGTGATCGCGACGGATGTGGTTTATCTCGAGGAGACGGTGGCGCCGTTGATTAAAGCAATGGATCGGTTGGTGGCGGACCACGGCGTTATATTGTTGGGCTACCAATTGAGGTCGCCGGAGGCTCATAAATTGTTCTGGGAAATGTGTGCGGACGTGTTTGAGGTGGAGAAGGTTCCCCATGAGCATTTGCATCCGGAATACGCATACGAGGAATCTGATGTTTACATTTTCAGGAAGAAGAAGAAGAAAGAGGAGCAGAAGCCTTGAAAGTTGAAAGCTTCTAAATTCCGGTGAGATTTTTGTTCTCTAATGATGCAAGGACGTTGCATAATTGAATGTAGTAGAGTGTAAGAGGTTTATAATTATGTGAATTGTGTAGAGTAAGAGTTTAATTTCAAATGTGTTGCTCAAAAGTGAAATTGTACTCCTAAGCTAGTAGCAGATCACAAGGAAGAAACATAATAGAGTTCATTAACGATATAGGGTTACATTTGAATGTTTGCTTCAAATATCAAAACTTTGAATGATTTTTTGTATATAGTTTAAGAAAAAGTTTGGTACTCTTACTTTCTTTGTGTTGAAAAAGTTGTAGCTAAGGATTAGGAGACTAGATAATTATTTGTCCTTGTGAGTTTCAGTTTTCCTTCATAAATATTTTGAATAGAAGAATCATTAAGAAGGAAGGCCCTTAAGCCAACCCCAAGATACATTTCAACGTCTAGATGGACTCCTTGTTAAAAGTAGGAGTTTATATATTGCATTTGGTTGCTCCTTTGTTTGATTTATGTGTAGTCATACATGGAACATGTGCTCCATGTTTGGTGCTTATACTAGCATCTGTAATAAGATCGATCCTCTCTTTCTTCAGCGTTGTTTTTAGATGTTGGATTGTAGTTTCCTGGACGCCTACTTGCTCAGAGAAGAACATTTGAATGAGGTGGATACAGATTAATAGCAAGGCGGCAAATGGATATTTTTCTTTTTGATGGGGATAGCATTTTAATATTTAAGAGTAATCTTAAGAATATTGGAGCATTAACTTCCTGTGATCTTGCATTTTCTTGGTGTATTTCTTTCTTTAACTAAGTGGAGTTACTGAATATATATGTTCGAGTTTAATTTGCCTGCTTAATGAATCTACTGATATGAGATTGAATGACTTCATGCTTGATAGTTTTGATTTTTGCCCTACTGTTACTGTATAATTGCTGCATTATACAACTTAAAGAAACACGATATACTGGCTAAAAGCTATAGCTAAATTAAGCTCCACCAGATGTTTGAACTCGTTTAATTTGAAGGAATGTCATTTTTTTCTATTTGTATGAAAAATCTTATAGTTGAAAAACCTAGATAATATGATAAAAACAGCGAGGTTGGTTATCTTCAAGGTGGCAATGATGTACTGTCTCCTGGCTTTCTATGTACACCAAAAACACCTCCAATCTAACCACTTGATTTGCACTCATCAAACCATAATAGCTGTAGGGATATTGTTACAATTCTATGCTAATAAGTCCTGAATGTAGACTTTTTTCCCAAGCTTTATAAAACGCCCAACTGAGATTCAAAAACGCAGTACTTGAGAATGTGTTTGGTTAATGTAAATGAATATAGGGAAATTGTGGTGAGATTAAAAATAAATTAATCATTATCTCATTTGAAATGACTATTTTCCTCCTATAATCACTTCTCCTCAATCAATAATTATTTTTCATCTCAATTTATTCCAATATAGAGCAGTACACTAACAATTTAATCATCATTATCATGGTAATTCACTTGTATTGCAATTTTTATTGAACAATTTGAATAAAACGCCTCCTAAATTGTGTATTGATTGTTTCAATATGAAGAACGCCTCTGTTGATCTTTAATATCCTAATTTAGTACACGCGTCTGTGAAACTCAAATAGTCGTTTTTAGCTCAAACAAATTCTTGTTGCAGTGAGGCTGGAAGAGCGTTTTTTATACTTCATTTGTTTTAAGGTAAGTTTTACATTTGTTTTTCTATACGTTTTTAAGGAAAATACTTATTTTTAAGATGTAATAGAAAAGATAAAAGCAGATGAAATGTATGTTCTTTAATATTAGAGGGTCAAAAAAGAAAATGTAAAGTTTACATTTGGACACACTTAAATGTCAAAATGTAAAGCTACCTTGGAGTATAACATTGCACATATGCAGTAACAGAAATTCCTCCATGTCGTTATTAAGTTTGCACATTCACCTTCCAAACTTGAACTATGCAACGGTTTCTTTTCAACTGTTAGAATTTTGAATTAAATATTTGTCGATTGCTGCAATAATTCAATTTGAACGCAACTTGCAGATATATCACAAAAAAATTTGAAAGGTTTATGTAATTATAGCAAGTTGAACTCCAAAAGTCCTCATAGAAATCAGCAGCCTTTTTCATTTGGCCTAGGACGCCCAGTTAGCTGCTTTTCGTGGAAAAAAAAGGAAAGTTCACCGAAACCCAATACTCCAAGAATTCTGCAAACCACCTTATAACTCTCTTAATTTGTTCCCAAAGGAAATCGAACCTACGTCACTCACTAAAGTGAGGAACCCAGGACTAATCTTTCAAGTAATTTTTTTACTTTGAAATCAAAATTAATTTCCATAAGAAAAATATAAAATTACTCTTCAAGTAAATAATACCACCTCTTTGACACGTATAGTTATAAATTTCACCTGCTTTACTTATTCTCTAATTTTTATTGTTCGCATTCGATTTTTAATATCCAGTTAAAATTGAGTTGAATATCTATCTCTAACAAGGTTACCAAATCAGTTACTAAGGTCAACGTCCACGGTTAAGTAATTTGACGGGTCAACCTCAAATCAATCCAGCTATTCAGATGGTAATCTTTCAAATCAAGCTTCAGTGCTTCACCATCTATGGACCAAGCTTAATTACGTGAGAAGTATTGGAATTTTATTATACCAAAATATTCAATTTGAACTGATGTAACGAGTTCAAATAAATTGAATAATTGACTCTTCACATTAAATTTAACCACTCCAGCTAGTTTGAGGACCCATATCATAAATGAGGGACGGCAATGGAAGACTAAATGACACTCTCAATTCACCTTTGATGTCGAAATCCCAATTGTGACATCTATTTCATTTTTGAAAACCCAATCACAACTTCACCCAAGATATTCTAAACCTTTTACCATGCATTCATTTATGTTGCAATTAGTACATATTACATGTATAATCATATATTTGTAAAAGAAAATACAATTTTGCACTAAAGAATCCATCATAGTTTACATCACATCACCGACAACAGGTGAATTTAGCAGATAGGGATTAAAACTGGGATTCTTCTAACTTTGGATTCAGTTGAAATCCAATATATCCAAACAAAACATAGGCTAAAGTTTTTCTATGCCCAAGATTAGGAACATACTTCCCACCTAACTTTTCTTGATCATAAGCTAAGATCTCAGACAGAATGAAAAATCTTGCCATCCTTTTCTTGTACACTAGGCATGGCGGCACCAAGTTCCTGCAGCAAGTGCACCACCCTACGCATTGAAGGACGATTGATCGGGAGAGTACAAGTGCACAACAGCCCGATATCAAGGACCTTAGAAACGTGATCTTTGAATCTTGAATCTAGGTTGAGGTCAATCACATGATCAGTTCCTTTCTGATCCAAGGTTGTCCTAACCCAAGTGGCTAAATCTTTCTCCCCCAACTCTGGATCAATCGGTAGCTTTCCTGTTACGAGCTCTAAAATGACTACTCCGAAGCTGTATATATCGCTCTTCTCAGTCACACGCAGTGTGTATGCATATTCTGGAACGAGCATAAATTTACAAGTGAGAAAGCAGGACTGTAATGTAGTAAAAAAAGTAAAAGACAATGTGCAGATGATTAATTACCTGGTGCAATGTAACCACAAGAACCAGCAATCACAGACATGGATTCAAAGCTGTTGATGCTCGTTCTTACAATCTTAGCAACACCAAAATCGGAAATTTTAGCTCCAAAATCTTGATCAAGCAATATATTGTTTGATTTCACATCCCTATGAATGATAGGAGGAACCGAATCGTGATGCAGATACGAGAGCCCCTCAGCAGCATCCAAAGCAATCTTGAACCTCGTTGGCCAATCTAACGATTTGCTTTTATTTTTATGCAATACATCGCCTAAGCTCCCATTAGGCAAGTACTCATACACCAAAAGTTTGCAATTCTCCGTGTTGCAGCAGCACCATAATCGAACAATATTCTTGTGTCTGATCTTCCCCAGTGTCTCGACTTCAACTTCATACTCATCCGTCTCAGAATCTACACTGTGTTCGTCTTTGTTTGGTCTTTCGTGGATCTTCTTCACTGCAACAGCCTCCCCATTGCTGAGAACAAGTTTATAAACTTTTCCCGAGGCTCCTCTTCCGATCACATTAGCCTCTTTCAGACAATCGTTGATTTCAAACTCACTGAAACCCAACTTATGGAACGATGTCCACTTGGCTATACCCACTTCTTCTTTCTTCATCTTCTCGAGTTTCTTGTACTTCAAAACGAACCAGACAATGCCAACAAGAAACACGGTTGCAGCCATTACAAATATAGACCTCAGTAACCATGAAAAGACTCGACTGTCATCTTGAGCTTTGAGATTACACACACCAATACAGAGGTCTGGATTATTCAAAAAGCTATCCCTATAGACTCCATTAGCGAACAGGGGAGGTACATTCCCGGAAAACATATTGCTTGAGAAATTGAGTTTATTAAGCCTCAGATTCTGCAATGAGAGTGGAATTTCACCGGAAAAATTATTCTGCGAGAGATCAAGGTAGTTAAGAACAGGCAAGCTTCCGATTTCATCAGGTATCGATCCAGATAACCTATTGTTGGCCAGGTTAAGCTCATTCAGCTGCTTCAAAGACTGAATTCCCGTCGGAATCCCACCAGAAAGACGGTTGTTACTAAGATCGAGTCGCCCAAGCTGCGTCAAGTTCACCATGGAACCAGGGATTTCTCCACTAAACTCATTATTATGTGCAGAAAACTCAATCAGAGCATCCAACGATCCAATTTCCTTGGGAATACTTCCAGAAAACTTGTTATTCGAAATTGAAACCGTTGAAAGATTTTTGGCTCCATGGATCAAATGTGAAATACTTCCTGAAAAGTTGTTTCCATCAAGATCAAGCAAGTAAACACGTGGTAACCCCCAGAATTCAGCTGGAAATTCACCATAAAACCGATTTTCCCGAAATCGGACCCTTTGCAATGTCCTGCATCTTCCGAGATTTTCAGGAATACTCCCTGAAAATGAATTGTGTAGCAAAACTATCTCCTCAAGAGCACCATTCAGGCATAGAAAGTTGGGTATTTCACCCGAGAGATTACAATATGAGACGTCCAAAGCCTGCAAAGCCGAGTTCTTACCAAGTTCACTCGGTAACGAACCCGAAAGTCGATTTGAGAACAATTTGAGTTCGTATAAGTTTGGAGAGTTAGCAATGCTCTCAGGGATCAAGCCCTCGAGTTGGTTTTCGAATAAGTTGAGGGATTCCAGGGGCAACTCGCACAACTCATCCGGAATCGTCCCACTCAGCCTATTCATCGAAGCGTCAAATCTTCGCAACTCGGTCAAATTAGACCATCCTCCCACACCCACAGGCAACGCCCCGCTTAACGAGTTGTTGTACAGCTCCATTTGCACTATGCTCTTGAGTTGAAAAATCGAACTCGGAATCGGTCCACTCAGTTTATTCTCACTAACGTCGAAATTCCTGAGCCGACTCAGCCTCCCCAAACTCGCTGGAATCGGACCATTGAGATTGCACCTAGCGAGCCATAGTTCTTCCAAGTGGATCAAGTTTCCGAGTTCCGGAGCGAGGTGGCCCGGTGAATAAGGGTTGAACGCTAGCTCTAAATTTTTCAAGCTTGTGATGTTACCCAGAGCGGCAGGGACTGTGCCGTTTAGCAGGTTCTCCATTAGTATAAGAGTTTCGAGTTGACGGAAACGCCCAAATTCCGCCGGAATTTCACCGGAAAAGCAATTGCCCCCCAAATTAAGGTACCTGCAACCAAAGAATGTCACGAGTGCATATTTAAAACTATAATGAAATGTAATACAAATAAAAATTGCAGAAATGAAATGGTTGTCATATGTAGAATTAAGTGACACGGCATTCCTATATTCAGTGAACAGAAAAAGGAACAGTCCTCATAAATGCTTGGTTGCTTACAGGAAGGATTGGGGTAGCAATTAAATGCAAGGAGATGATAATTCAAATCCGAATAAGCAATGATAATCCAAAAAATCTCCATTTAAAGCATAAAGGAAGTGAATAAAAAAATCAATAAATTCTCGGCTAAAATAACAGCAATGATTCTTCATCAAAACAGACTAATTTCCAGTACTGTACGCACCTGAGGAAAGGGAGGTCGGAGAGAGTGGAGGGCAGGTTCCCGGAAAGTAAATTCTGGGAGAGATCAAGGCTAATGAGGTTCCGGCACGAAGAGATGGAGGCGGGGAGTGATGAATTGATGGAGTTGTTAGAGAGAGAGAGGTTAGAGAGAGAAGGGAGGCGGCAGAGAAAGACGGGGAAAGAACCGGAGAGAGAAGCAGTGGTGAGATCAACCGACACTACCGAGCCGCGTCGGTTGCAAGCGACGCCGGTCCAGTTGCAGGGGGTGGAATCCCGGTCGGACCAGTCGGAGAGGGAACCGGCCGGGTCGGCGAGGGAGAGTTTCACCTTCTGTAAGTAGAGTCCCTCGGTGTTTAGAGCGAGAGAGGCGTGAAGGATTGAGATGAAGAGAGTGAGAAGAACTGGAAATGAGGTTTTCAGTTGCATGGTTGGCGACGATTCATGCAGTGGGGGGGGGGGGGGGATTTTTCTGGGGAGAAATGGCGAGTGGGAGTGGGAGTGGGAGTGGGAGGGAGATTAAAGGGAAGGGAGGGATGAGGGTGTGTACGGAGGGAAAATTGTTGTTGGGGTGGTGGAAAGTGTAATGATGGTGGTGTGTGTTGTGCGTGTGAAAAAAATGAGAAATGTGGGATTAGTTTTGTAGTGTAGTTTGTTTATGGGGAAAGAAGAAAAGGAATTTCAAAGGGTGGGGTGGGGTGTTAAGTGTGAGTGTATTACCAATGTGGGTGTAGAGTGCAGTGGATTGGGTGTCATTTTAGGTGATTTACACCTTTTGGGTATTTGTACCTTTTTGGCTACAGTTGGAGGTGTGTGGACGCATTAGGACCCATTTAGTTTCGTATGAATAAAAAAGGATACAAAAAATAATTATAACAAGTTCACCCTTTAATTTATTTAGAGCAAAAAATGAGATTAACTAATGACAAAATAATTGGTCATTATCTATTTTTATTAATCATTTTCCTCAATTATTCCCTTCCACCACCACCAACAATCTTTTCTTCACATTTTTTCCAAAATTAAAACACAATACTAATAATGTACAATCTTCCTTCCAACATATTCAGGCATAATGGAAAAATATATTTTCATCTTTATTCTCATTAAAACAAACTTCAAACAAGTGACACCTTCTGAAAATTTATTTATTTGTTTTGAAATGAGGGTTGCAATAATTATTCTTTACACAAAAGTTCAAAAAAATTCTTCAACAATTTTCACACGTGTGTCTGTATTGAAAAAATAATTTATCATGAAACAATTTTAAAATATCATTAATTTCATCGAGAGTATTATTAATCTCATCAGGAGTATCATTAGTCTAAGTTCAAAAAAATTCAGACTAATGATACCCCTGACAGGTTTAATGATACTCCTGATAAAATTAATGATACTCTAAAACTATTTCATGTTAAGTTTATTATGAAGCGTTTTCATATAAAACCTACTCATTTTTTAAAATTGTCCTATAAAACAAACTACCCTAAGTTTTTATCGTGGAGTCTCAATAGACATTTTTAACGGTTTGGTCCTAATTTATTGGTGAATATATTTATATATATGTATAATATCATAAATATATATATATATATATATATATATATATATATACTCCATCCAATTAAAAAAAAAAGATATTTTAGTATTTATTGTTGAAATTAAAAATTATATATTGACAAGTATTTATTAAGAGTTTTATCATAATTCTTAATTACAACTCCTAATAAATTTATTAAAGGTGAGTTGAAATATGAGTGGTTTTTTTTTTTTACCTGAAGAATTGATTAAGGGTCTAATAGAGAAATAAAGTGAAAAATAAATAAAAACATCATTCATTTTGAATTGGAAGGAGTATATGTTAAATTTTTAATAGTGTAAAGCCTGGTGGAAGTAGGGCAAAAGTGATGCTTATGCTTGCACAATTATGGAGCACGGATGTGGCGACCCGAAAAACACACGTCCAAGAAAATCAAATTGTCATCTCTACGTGTATAAGTTGTATTAAATCATGGAATGGATGACCAGAACTGTAAAAAATTACAAGTTCAATTTTATTAGTTTCTTTCGTGTGATCTCTAAATACAGATAGGGATGACAAGGGGTGAGGATTCAAATTTGGATAAATTCTTGTATAAATTCATCAATTTTTTAATTGTTTCAATTCAATACATGGTTTATATTTTTATCACAAATTTTTCGATGCATGGAGTGATTTGATGCTTGGATGGAATTTTTTTTTTTTTTCACGGATGAAACCGTCTCATGGAGGCAAAAGAAGTGTCGAATGCGTGGACGGAAAAATCATGTTATAATTTAAATGTGTACACCAAATTAAAACAATTAAAGAGGCGGTGAATTTACACAAAAATGTTGAAAGTTGTGATTAAATTGATATTTGATTCAAAGGTCGTGAATTAATATATAATTAATCATAAATATAAAATGAATATTAAATGCTATTTCAAGACATTATATAATTTAATTTGAAGTATTTAATGTGGAAATGAAGTTAATGTGTATATTAAAATTAATTTTAGATATTAGAATAATAAATGGGGGGTGCCCTCGGTCCTTAAAATTTTCTAGGGGGACGACTTTTGAGTTAGGACAAACCCGTCCAAATTATGCGCTTGGTTAACAATTCTTCAATGGTAATGAGAATTAGATTGAAAATTAGTGTAATTAGAATGGTTTATGAGAACAAAATCACTACATCTCCTCCTAAATAAGGTATTCACTACTCCATTTTGATTACCATATTCTCTTCTTACAATCATCCTCCTCAATCACTCTCATATTCCTCCACCAACAACTATTTGTTGTCTATTTCTATTCCAAAATTGGGGCATGACACTAGCAATGGTGTCACCATTGAAACACTTCTTCTCCTAACATATCATTTTTATTATGAGGGCATAGATGAATTTTCATTCTCATTACCATTGAAGAATTGCTAACCAAGCGCCCCCTAAGTTCGCCTACTGTCATCATTAAGGCTGTGTTGTTTTGGGTTTTAAGTGGTTTTTAAAAAATGGTTTTTGAAAATTAGTGGTTTTATAAATCATGAGGTTTTTAAAAAAAAAAAAATTTAGTAAGGTAAATTTTAACTTTATTATGTAAAAGTAAAAGAGTGTTGCATAGTTTATTTATAGGGTTGTAGGATTAAGATTTTAAAAACCTAATTTTAAAATTTAAACTAAAATGAGTTTTAGATTCCAAAATCCAAATTTTAATTTTTAAAACCAAAAAACATATCCTAAATACAGAATCAATTGCACGATCTATTGTAAAAAAATTATACATGTACACACTAAATAAATAATAAAAAAATACTTTACATGATATTTTTTAATTTGATTTTTACATATTTCTTTTTACACATTGTCAGTTATATATAGTATATGCTATATATGCATAATGTGTATCTATATTACAGGTTAATTCCAGTGGATTCATTCACCAATAAATTCGAGATGTATATAATGTGGGATATTTGCTATAGTTCAGTAGTGCTAGACACACCAATTCTGCGGAATTGTAAATAAAGTTTTTTTAGAGAATAAAAATTGTATAAAAAACTAGGTAAAATCAAAATTTTAGGACACTATCTTATAGCAATTTACAAAATGAGGACACTTTCTTTACGGGCTGACAATTTTAGAACACTTTCTTTTAAATTTTACAAATTTAGGCCAATTGATACTAATTTTGGGTCAAACGAAAATTTGGAGCCCTAATCCCAACTCTTCCCGCAAATAAAAAAAAATCAATTTTGCAAAATACCAATTTCACTAATTTTGGTTGAAAAATTATCATGGGATCAAAATTATTAAAAAAAAAAGGTGAGACAGAAGTTCTATTGGAATGGAAAATGCAATTACATTTTTTAATTTCTCAAAATTATTTACATACCAGTCAAGAATGGTGAAAGCAACGGGGAGAACAAGCAAGGGCTTGAATCCTAATCCCAGAGTGCAAAGTATGATAAGCAGATTTTTAATTGTCCAGACTTTTTTAGATTTTAAATTCGCCAAATATTTTAATAACGTGGAAGGATTTTAGTGATATGGCGTCTACGAAGCAGTCAAGCTGGAGGATCAAGCCCGTTTGGCCCGTAATTAGTATCAGCTGGCCTAAATTTGTAAAACTTAAAAGAAAGAGTCCTGAAATTGTCAGCCTGTAAAAAAGGTGTCCTGAAATTGCAAAATTTAAAAGAAAGTGTCCTAAAATTGCCAGCCCGTAAAGAAAGTGTCTTCATTTTGCAAATTGCTATAAGATAGTGTCCTAAAATTTAATTTTCCCTAAAAAATTATACTTTGATGTTTTAATATATATACAAATAAAGAAATATTGAGTTTAATTGAAATTTACACTCAATGATGTAATTATGTATTGTTTACTTCAATACTCCCTCCGCCCAAGAAATATAGTCCTGGTTGCCTTATTTGGTTGTCCAGGAAAAATAGTCATATTGCCTAAAATGGAAATAATAAACTTTATCTACACTTTTCAACATACACATATAACATTTTTGAAATAATTTATTTTGTACTTGATGTGACACAATATTCTTACTTTTTACATATTATATCAACTTTCTTAATAATCGTGCATAAAGCAACATGACTATATTTCATGGACGGAGGGAGTATTATATAAATTATAAAATATTAATAAAACTACAATATTTATCTTTACTAAAAAAATATTAATTACAATTTTCAAAAAGTTTCTTTGTGTACTTGGAAATCAAGAAACTAACTTAATATAGGCAAAGTATTATATGAAAATAGTTCATGATAAGCTTATCATGAAACAATTTTAAAGTATCATTAATCTTATTGATAGTATCATTAATCTCATCAGGGGTATCATTAGTCTGAGTTCAAGAAAATTGTGATGAGATTAATGATACTCTAAAACTATTTCATGTTAAGCTTATTATGAAGCGTTTTCATATAAAACATACTCCTTAATATATGTATCAAGAATCCAACGTTTTAAAAATAAATTAACCACTCATGAAAGAGGTACATTATTTGTAGACCACCACATACCCATATACATAAATATATCTTTCAAAAGAGTTATCTGTCATAACTTTATTCAATTCAGTTTCATTATATTGGATGCACTAAATTATAATTAAGAAAAAATATATAATTGATTGAAAATTTTTAGAACATAAAAAAAATCATATAACTATCTATAATAATTTAAGCATTCAACACTAAGATGTTGTCCAACAAAAAGTTATCACTACAATGACAGCAAGTACTCATATTTCACATTTTTCCTAAATCACTATTTTGTCAAAAGGATAATGTAACATTCAGTTACAAAATAATATTTTTAATTATGATAAAAATAAAAAATTACATGAGTCTTTCTACAGAACCTTGTTAAACACGGAGATGGAAAATATTTAATAAATAAGCATCATGATAAGTTGAAATTCATTTGAATGAAAAATATTTAAATACAGAGATATATCTTCATTACATATGGAGAATTCCCAGTAAATGCATCTTATGCACAATTTGGTGTAAATAACGTCGAACAAAATTACTAAATGAGATTTTTATAACAATTGCACAAACACTAATTAATTTAAAAGATGGATTGCAACATAAACACTCTTAGAATTGAGTTTTAGGAGTATTAATGATATTGTACACTACTACTTCATCAAAATAGAACAAATCAATAAAATGAACTATAGAATGAAAATTTGGATAAAGCATAATCTCATTTTCATAATATTACTACTCTAACTTTGTCTTTATATAAGCCCAGTCCAAACAACACGACCTCCTCTATCTTCGTGACCTCTGCTTTTGTGTAAAAATTGAACAAAAACCTCCATAAGAAACTAATTAAGAATTAGAAACATGACAATAATTAAGAAAAGAAAATGTAAAATTCTGATAAAATTAATTAAGTTTAAAAAATGAAAATCAAATAGAAAAGAATATGTTTTCTCTCAAAAACAAAGGAAAAGTCGAA
Organism: Ballota nigra; assembly: GCA_947034835.1. NCBI lineage: Eukaryota > Viridiplantae > Streptophyta > Magnoliopsida > Lamiales > Lamiaceae > Ballota > Ballota nigra. The sequence goes on from OX344730.1 coordinate 18,983,410, forward strand.
CGAACACCCGATTTCCAGCGAGCGTGACTATTGTCGATGTCCTCCCACATCTGAATAAGGCGAGATGAATAATAAACGGTGTATCACCAAAAATTGCAAATTCTCTATTACCGAATGAAATTAACGCAATTTAGTGAACAAAGAAATCATGCATCCCTAAAATTCACTGTAAATAAATATTGAATCAATTGCCAACAAACATCTAAATCAATGAATCGTTAGATAGGAAAAAATATAAATAAGCCGAGAAGCGAGAAATCATGAGTAACTACTAATACACAACAAACCTAAACAAAAAAAAAATGCAAGAAATAAGAAGAATAAATTGTATTGTGACACACTTCAAATATCTATGGAGTAATATATACTAAAAAACTGGAAAGAAGTGAAAAAAGATGACAAAAATAACGTATTTAGAGGAGATAATGAAACTAAAATAAATATACAAATATTTCTTGGATAGAGATGAATGAATAGATAATGGAGATTACCATTATAAATTGAAATAAATATTAATACACTTGAAAGAAGGATTTATGGAAAAAAATTTGAAATAGAGTATTGTAGCTTTGTCATAAGTAAAAGACAACTTTACTTTATAGTATTGTAGAACATGTGCTATTTTTTTTTTTTTTTTTAAGATTAGTTCGTATGTTCTTTGCAATCAAATTGAAACAGAAAGAAGTAAAATAAAGAATTTTCTGAATATATATGCCCGAGCAAACAATCAGTGGTACACTTTAACATATTAACGTAAACCAAAGCTTTAATTTGAAATGATGTTACAGTCAATTGAAGGACCTAACCTAACCCTCCAATAATCAATTGAAATTAATTTGAAAAGGTGCATTTCATACCGCCAATCACTGATAGGAATAGGATGTCCGATCTGCAGCTTTTTATATTTATCTTACTTAATATATATGAGTAATTCAAAAATGATATATATATATATATTTTTTTTTTGTATAAAGTCAATATAATACTAATGGTTGGTTAACACGAGATTTATTTGCGTAAGATTTGATATAGTATCAAAAAACGTCCAATTCCTACCTCCTGCTATTTATAGTAAAATCTTAACGTGCAAGAGTCGGGATCCTCGACATAATTTGGCTATTATTCGATGTAACAACTTTTATCGAACCGAAACGTCGTCCTAGTTCGGCCAACTAAAACTCAACTTGATTCGGTTCACTCAATAAATGAGTCAGGTTCAAATTTTTCTAAAAATCTATTTATTTAAATAAGTTAGACTTGAATTTTTTTTAAGTCCCCAACATGCTGACCTATTTAATAATATTAATAAATTAATAAATATATTAATATATAATGCATAAAAATACAATACATGGTATATAATATAGTATAATAAATATTCAAATATATATATATATATATATATATATATATATATATATATATATTTATAATAAAGTATTATTAAAAGACAAAGTATAGAACGAAACTGGTTTATATATGAATCACTGAAGGGTATTAGTTGTTTTCACTGAAAAGTATTAGTTGTATTTACTGAAGAGTATTAGTGATTTACATTAAAGAGTCTTAGTTGTTCAGTGAAAATGAACTAAGACTCTTCAGTGTAAACCAGTAATATTCTTAAGTAAAAACAACTAATATTCTTCAATGAAAACAACTAATACCCTTCAGTGATTCATATATAAACCAATTTCACTCTATACATACTCTTACTAAAATATAAATTAAAATATTATTTGATGAATTTCATGTTATTGTGCTATTATTTGATAATTCTTTGGTAATTATTTTTATTCTTCATAAAAAAAATTAAAGATTTAATTGTTATAATTTAATAATAATACAAGTGCGCATATAATTTAGTAAGCATGACTAAAGGAACCTTAAAAGGCTTTCAGACCCTTTTTATTCAAAAGGTCAGGTCAAGCCTCTAGAAAAAATTCATGACAGGTAATAAGCTAGACTCAAACCCAAAATCCACCCCTATTAGTATTGTTCACTGTTAGAGCTGGCAAAACGGGCGGTCCGGCCCGGCCCAGCCCGTCGAGCCAAATACTATTCGCGGGCCGGGCCGGCCCATTTGCACGTCGGGTCTGTAAAATCCCAGCCCAGCCCGGCCCAAGCATAGCCCGCAGGCCAACGGGCCGGCCCGGCCCATTTCAACTTTTTATTTTATTTTTTATTTTTAATCTCAAAATAATGTTTGGTAGAGTTTTTTTTATTCCACGGTACTGAAAATTGAGGGGCTTCATTTACAAAATTCTTTATTATGGCATCAACTATCAAGTCAAGTATGTTTAAAAAAAAAAAACTAAATATCATTTAAATATCACTAAATATCATTTAAAAACTAAATATACAACACTAAATTCCTTATTATGGCAGTATCAAGTCAAGTATGTCCATATATTTGTAATTACAACACTAAATATCATTTAAAGAAACAACACTAATTATAATCTTTTAAAAAAATAGATAAAAATTAAATAAATAAAATCAACCGGGCCAAACGGGCCGGCCCGTGGCCCGTCGGGCCAAGCCCATTTGGCCCGCCGGGCCAGCCGGGCCGGGCCAAAAACGGCCCGGTTTTTTCGGGCCTCTATTTTTTGGGCCCAGCCCATGGGCCGGGCCGGCAGGGCTGGCCCGTCGGGCCGGGCCCAAATTGCCAGCTCTATTCACTGTATAGATTACGATTATTCAAAAATATATGTATACATAACAAAGTTCAAATATTTTAAAATTTGAATGGTTGTATACCTATTGAAGTTTTTGTACTGATTAAAATGAATTTTTAATTATAACTAAGTTGATCGGATCCCACGAATCGGAGAACCAATTTATTTCCTTTACATTAGGAAAAAATCTATATCTATATATATATATATATATATATATATATATATATATATATATATATATATATATAAAGTAGAAGTGGGGAGAGAGAAAAAAATTGTTATTATTAAAGCAAGTGAAGTCCACTTGCTTTATAGTGTAATGGTGAGTATCACTCTCCATTAAAGAGAGTGGATTAACTTTATCATTTTCTTTTCTTTTTTATTTTGCACCAATGATTTAAAAAGTTAAACTATTAATTTTAAATCTATTTTCAAAACACTATACATCAACAAAATTATCTTTTAAACATTTTAATTTAACATATACTACACATATAAAAGAAAATCATATTTAAAATATTTAATTTTTTATTTTTAAAGTGTTTTTTTATTGACTTTAATTATATATGATGAAATGAATTTAAATAATTTTTATTTAGACTATATAAGTTTTTTTAAATATTAAAATCATTTTATGAATTTTAATACTTTTTATGAATTTAATACATATTTGAAAATTGTATGATTAATTAAATAGTTGTAATACTCACATAATATACAATATAATTTTTACATATTAATTGATTTGTGGAATTAAATTTATTTAATTTAAATTTTTTATATAATTCATTATGCAATTTCGCATTTAAATTTTATAATATTCAATTTGTGCATCGCACGGGAAAAACACTAGTATATAATAAAATAAAAAAGTGGAAGAGCATGATACTATAATAACTTAAATACTCACTTCCTCAATGATGATTTTAGGAGGAACTATATAACTTCAATTACAGATGATGAGGGAATGGTTTGGGATGATGAGGAGGAAATTGAGAGAGTTTTTCAGAGCTACTTTGCCAAACTATTTACTGTGAAGGATGGACTGAATATGAATGAGGTTGTGGATGTTGTGGAATGCAGGGTTACGAGTGATATGACACAAGTTCTATGAATGGCATTTACAGAGAAGGGGGTGATCTCAGCTATCAAGCAAATGTATCCTTCTAAATCCCCTGGTCCTGATGGTATGTCTGTTTTATTTTATCAGAAATTTTGGAATGTTGTTGGACATGATCTTGTTAAAGCATCTGTAGATATTCTAAATTGTGGTGCTTCTCCTGCTGCTTTTAATCATACACACATTGTTCTAATTCCTAAAAAGAAGAAATTGTCTCCCCTGCTGATTTTAGACCTATTAGTTTGTGTAATGTTTCTCTTAAGATTGTTACTAAAATTATTGCTAATCGTTTGAAGCTTTCCTTCCTTCAGTTATAGATCCTTCTCAAGCTATGTTTGTGACAGACAGGCTTATCACTGATAATGCCCTCTTGGCTTATGAGATCTTTCATCATATGAAGTTGAACAAAGCGGTTACTAAGGGGCCTTTTGCTTTTACATTAGATATGAGTAAGATATATGATAGAGTGGAGTGTGGTTTTTTTAAGAAAGAGATCTTCTTAAATTGGGGAATGATGGGTTGATTTATGCTATTATGAAGTGTGTCTCCACTGTTTCCTTCTCGGTGTTAATTAACTGAGTCCCTTTCTCTTTGTTTATTCCCACCCGTGGCATCCGCCAGGTGATCCATTGTCACCTTATCTATTTTTGTGTTTTGCAGAAGCCTTATCTGCTCTTATAAGAAGAAATGTTGAGATGGGCTCTTTTCCTGTAACAAGAATTTGTAGGCGAGCTCCACCAGTTTCTCATCTCTTGTTCGCTGATGATAGCATCATTTTTGGGATGGCTAATATTCAAGAAATTCAGGGGGTTAGGAGGCTGCTGGAAGTGTACGAGCAGGCATCTAGCCAGGTTATTAATTTATCAAAATTTTGATATCATTTTTAGTGGAGGGGTAGGTGATGAGTTGACTGATGCACTGGATGGAGAGTTGGGTGTACATTGGGCCTATGAGTTGGGGTTGTATTTGGGGTTGCCTATGCATGTGGGGAGATCGAAGGAAGCAATTTTCAAATGTTTGGTGAGTAGAGTTGTGAAGAAGTTGAATGATTGGAAGAGTATGATGTTTCTTCAGCGGGAAAGTTAACTTTGGTAAAATCAGCGGCACAATCAATTCCATTATCTGTAATGAGTTGTTTCAAAATTCCCAATTCCACAACTGAGAAGATTGAAGCAGTCATTGCACGCCTCTTGTGGGGTCAAAAGGGGGATGAGAGGAGATTTCACGGTTGACTTGATCGAAATTGTGTAAGTCAAAACAGAAAGGAAGGTTGGGGGTGCGTGATTCGGCAGCTTTTAATAGAGCGATGTTGGCAAAATAAAGATGGAGACTTATTCATGATTCTACATCTTTACTTGCACAATCGTTGAAAGATCGATATTTCCAAAATACTTCTTTTCGGGAGGCTGCTAATGGTCACAATGCAAGTTATACCTTGTATAGTTTGTTGAAGGGTAAGGAGGTACTGTTGGATGATTTGGCGTGGAGGGTTGGAGATGGGCGGCTAGTGAAGGTGTGGGGAGACGTGTGGGTAGCGGATGGGATGACGCTGTTGAGTGAAGTGGGGCAAGTTGATAGTGATCTTTTTGTGGCAGACTTGAGAGTACAAGGTGGGGATAATTGGGATGAAGGTAAAATTACTCGCCTATTTTCACAGGCTGAGGTGGCTCGTATACTTGCCACCCCAATTCGGCGGGTTGGAGGGCCTGCCAAATTGATTTGGCGATGTTCAAAGAAGGGGGTGTATTTGGTGCAATTGGGTTACTGGCTTACTGTCGGAGGGGGGAGGGGATAGTAATGGACGTAGAGAGATGTGGCAGAAGGTATGGAAAGTGGAGGTGTGGAGAGTTTTTCATGATATTCTCCCTACAAAGATAAACTTGGTTAGCCGTTTTGTTGATGTGGATCTGTTTGGTCATCGGTGTGGGCTCCAAATAGAGATAATAGGGCATGCTTTGAGGGGTTGTGAGTGGGCGTGAGAGATGTGGCGAGTTTCAGGTGTACCAGTTTCGCAAACAGAGGACCGTTCTATGGGGGATTGGTTGTTGGAAGTGGTGAAGGATTTATCCAGTGAACAACAAGCGGGTGTTGTTATTACGGCGTGGAGTATGTGGTTTGAAAGAAACACATTGATTTTTCAGAGTAAATCTAAGGAACCGCATCTCATTCCTGGATTTGTGGCGGCATATTTAGCGGACTATAGGAAAAAAATGGTGAACAAGGATAAGGGGGTGACTGGTACTGCTGCTATAGCAGCAAGGTGGGTAAGGCCATCACTGAGAGTTGTCAAGCTGAATTTGGATGCATCGGTTTAGCAAGGAAATGAAGTTGGTATTGGGGGTGTAGCACGGGGTGCGAACAGTGGAGTGCAGTGTTGTTTTGCTGAGAGATTAGGGGGGGCTACTTCGGTGGACCTAGATGAGGCTCTTGTTGCGTGGCGTGGAGTGGAAGTTGTTGTCCAAAGGGGTGTACGACAATTAGTTGTGGAGGTAGATTCACAAGTGCTCTATTATGCATTAATAAGGTGTGGGACGAACTTCTCTTATTTTGGCTTGGTAGTGGAGGATATTATCAAGCAGTTGAAGTCTTTTGATGCATTTTCGCTATCGTGGGTACAATGAGTTCATAATGTTGTTGCCCATAAATTAGCTTTTTTTTGTTTAAGTTCCTAGGTTCCATTTTTTGGAGAGCAAGTTCCTATTTCTATTGTGAATGATGTTGAAGTCGATTTGACTATCTAATTTATGAATTTACATTTTTTTTTCTGTAAAAAAAAAGAAGAAGATGATTTTTCAACGTGGGACAAAGATTCTTTACTTTTACACTTTATTACAAATAATAATTTAATTTCTCATCTACTCAAACTCTAAATTGGATAAATAATATATCAAAACTCTATTAAGGAGAATATTTTCCAACAAGATTGTCTTCCAAATTAGTTAAGATATATACAATTTTTAATGTTTACACAAGAGGGTAGAAATCGAAAATTATGAATTGAGCAGATTTGAAATTCCTAACACCTAGGCCGCCTTGTCGGGAATTGGTCGGTAGGAGTTTTTTTTTTTTTTTTGTCCACTATGTCTCATTAATATGGTAAAAGATTATTTGATTACATTTTAAATGCGACTTAATTTTTTTTTAGTATAATAAACTGTATAAATCATTGATTCAATGAATAAGAATCATCATATAAATAAACTACAAATTAATAAATTTTAAATGACAAAATAACATATATAATAAGTTAACAATATAATTCCAATTTATAGAAATAGTCCAACTAAAGAATCACACACATATTTCACATCAAATTCGTGAAATTTTCTAAAGGGTGTCGTTTTGAGACATAAAAAGATAAAACAATGAATATGTAGTCTGCCTAAGAGAATTACACTAAAATCGGATGGACAGATGGCTGTCTAACGCCTCGAGAAATTTTTGCATCAGTGTGTTTAGATTCAAAATAAATGTTCATTATATCTTTGTTTTTAGTTCATCGAATCAATACATAATTAAGTAAGACATTCAAAGGATTGAAATTCAACTAATTGAACAGTGAAGTTAGGTTTTTTTTATTGCAAAAATTCCTATTAACAAAGACGGATTCGAGAATTAGTTACTGTGTGATTTTTAATTAAGATGTATTGATACTCCAACAAAAGAGTAGATACATACTGCCCATCAAGTATTATTATTGATGCGATAATTGTCTTCTTCAGTATGAAACGAAACGAAACGAAATAGATACATACTGCCCATCAAATATTATTATTGATTCAAGTTTAAAAAAAAATTCAAGAAAAACATTTATTTATGTTTATATATAAATTATATTTTTAATTTCTAAAAATTGAACAATATAAATCATTTATCCTTTTGAAATTAAACAAAAATGCATGCACTTCCATTAATTCAAAATATACTCTATATATTTTTCTTGACAAAATATAGAGTGAAAATAGCTCGTACATGAACTATTGAAGAATATTAGTTATTTTTATCGAAGAGAATTAATTGTTTAGTAAAAACAAACTAAAATTATTCAGTAAAAATAACTAATATTTTTTAGGAAAAACAATCAGTACTCTTTAGTGAAAACAATTAATATTTTTCAATTATTCATGTATGAACCAATTTCACTCTATAGATACTATTTTTTCTTACTTGTTTCACCACTAAAATTTGGCTTTGGGTTTTATTATTTTTTAATTTTATTTTCTTAATTATTAATGGATATAGAGAGAGGGGCTAAAAAATGTGTGCATAGACTCATAATCATGATTTTACCTCTCGCTCAAGGCGATTTGTGGATCATAATATTGCATAAGAATGAAATTTATTATGTTTGCCTTCTCGTACCGTAGTACTACAATCTACAATTCTCCTTATCATAAAGGGAAAAAAAAATGTTTGAAATTGTAAAAATAAAAAATTCATGCATTAAGTGAATATTGATTTTTTAATTAATTTTGTATAATAATTCTTTTGCGAAAAAAAATGTTAAAAAGTTTAATGTGATTTAGTGATAGTCAAAATGTGATCCAAGGGGTATGATTATTTCTTGCTATTCTAACTAATGATTCAACAAAATATATCAACTTTCAGCCGCTCAACTATTAATACAAATTGATTAAAAAAAGTTGATCATATTGCCGAAAAAGTCTTGTAATTTGACTAAGTCCACCGACTACTCCCAGTATTGACTGTACCTAATAAAGCAGTGAACATAAATTGAACTCATACACATTAATCATTTTTTCTCACTGCCATGGATAATTAAGTGAAATGGTCCAATTGGTTCTAATTTTTTGGTGCACGCCCCTTGTTTAATTTTTTGTCGAGCAGTCTTGGATTGTCAATTTTCACTCGTTCCATAAATTTTATTTTATTGTATTTGATTAATTCCATCCGTTCACCAAAATTGTGCCTCATTATTTGAGTACAAATTTAAAAAAAGAAGAAGATAAAATTAAAATAAAATATGAAAAAAATAATTGTTTAAGTTTAAAGTTAAATGATTGTTGGCACTCGACAAAGGAAACAACAACTGAGACAACTTCGCTCAATATAGAAAGAATCCTGTCATTTCACCATAACCACATCTTTTTTTCTGTTCGACACCATCGATTCATCGGAGATTATGGCTCTGATACCAATTTGTTGGCACGGATTTGTTTTTTGGTTTTCCCCAAAAGACCTCGTGCAAATTGAGACTCTTCTTCATCCTTATACATCCATCATTTTCCTTTGTGAATTTGATGTGGAATATTGTTTGTCCATAATAGGAGGGAGTATATACTTGATATTTAAATACTTATTAGTTGATCAAGCTCCACTATCTATGACTAAAAGATTACATGTTTGAGTTACCATTTTAATAGAGATAATGATTGACCAAATCTTGATTGATCATATATTTAGTATTCTGTAAATAGAGTGATTTTGTAAATTGATTTTATCCCCACAATTACGAGATTATTGTTATACCTTTGTAACCCTACTCCTATTTAATAGAATACACAAGCACCGTATAATTCATCTGTGATTTCACAATTCTCCTTTCTCTATGATCTGTTCTAATTATCACATGGTATCAGAAAAATTCCAATCATTTTTTGGTGCAGTATATTAACAAAAATATATTGTATATAACCTGGGCCTTTATCATTTGACAGGCTTATGCGGGTCGCCCTACTGCGGGAGTTGAAAACTTCTAGGCCCAATCCATTTCACCGTAGGGGTGCACGCTCAGCGGGCCAAGCAGCATTGAACTTCTTTTTTAATAAAATATATAATTTTATATAATCGTGTAATTTTCATTAATTATTGAGAAAGATTTTAAAATAAAAAACAGCGATGGGATATTCTTTTCAGTACAAATTGATAATGTAAGGCATTTTTAATTTAGACAAAGTATAGAACATGAACTATGGAAGGGTATTAATTATTTTTACTAAAGAGTATTAGTTGTTTTTACTGAAGGGTACTAGTTGTTTTCACTGAAGGGTACTAGTTCTTTTCATTGAAGAGTATTACTTGTTTACTTAAAAATAAACTAAGACTCTTCAGTGAAAACAATCAATACTCTTTAGTTAAAATAACTAATACCTTTCAATGATTTATGTATGAACCAATTTCACTCTATATATATATATGATAACGCTAACCAGTCTACTTTTGAAAACTATTGGATTTTCCGGCCAAAATTATTGCTAAATAGAGTAATATTCATTTAAAAAAAATCTTTTTATATATTTGATCTATATCTTTAAAATATATTTTATTGTAATTTTTATGGTAAATAATGACTAATAATTGTTTACAAAATATATTGAAGGGTATTAGTTGTTTTTACTAAAGAACATTAGTTGTTTTCACTGAAGGATATTAGTTGTTTTCACTGAAGGGTATTAGTTGTTTTCACTTAAGAGTATTAGTTTTGGAGGGTATTATTCCCTCCATCCCACAACAATTTGCACCCTAATTGGTTGCAATTATTTTTTAAGAAAGATGTGTTTTTTGAATAAAATAGTGATATGTAGGTGATTAGGCGTGAAATTGTTAGATTTAAAGCTTGAATTGCCCGTGTTTTGATTGATTTCGTTGAGTATTTAGAGTCAATTGAGTACTATTTTCATGAACTGGTGAATTTTCCTCTTTGATGCTCATAGATGGATAGAGGGCGAAAAATGGAATTCGTAGGACTTTGAATCGACTCAAACGGATACCCGGATGAGAAGATATGAAAGAAATACGAATGATATTAGTGCGAAAGAATAAAAGTGTCAGTTTGAAGAAGAAGGAAACCACTCGAGCTGGGAGGGCTCGAGGGCCACCCCTCGAGCAAAGATGAGGGTCGAACGCCAAGTTTGTCCAGAGGAGTTAAAGCGCTCGAGTGGTGATTAGGCGTGAAATTGTTATGTTTTGGAGCCCAATTTACTCATGTTTTGAGTGTTTTCGATTAGTGCTTAGAGTCAAATGAGCATCATTTCTATACATTGATAAATTTGTCTCTTTGATGCACATAGGTGAATAGAGGACGGAAAACGGAGTTCGTAGGACTTTGAATCGACTCAAACGGATGCCCGGATGAGAAGATATTGAAGAAATACGATTGGTATTAGTGCGGACGAGGAAAAGTATCATTTGGGAGGATTAGAGGTCACTCGAGCGCATTGCTCGAGCGCCACCGCTCGAGCGCGCAAACATACAGAACCATTCTTGCGCTCGAGCAGCTCGAGCGCCACCGCTCGAGCGAATCACTCGAGCGCCCAAAAGTAACAGTGTCATTTCAGCGCTCGAGCAGCTCGAGCGCGACCGCTCGAGCGAATGCACCATTCGAGCTACACTGCTCGAGCGGGACCGCTCGAGCGTTTTGCTCGAGCGCCCGTATACTTTTGCCTCCGGATGCGTATTTTCGGCCCGTTAACTCCCGTTTCGACCCGTGCCTATATATATCTCATCCAAACACGTTTTGAAGGATCCCGAACTTTTAGAAATACTTTAGACTTAGTTTTTGGAGAGGAACGAGACGAGCAAGCTTTACTTTTACGTTGTTGAGGTTTTTCATACGAATTCGTAGTTTCTTTTCATTAGTTCGTTACTTTAAACGCTTTTAATTTCGTTCTAGTCAATTCAATTTCAGTTCTTCGTATTTATTTTCTTTCAACCCTAGTTTATGTTTCGTATTTTCTTTCTTCAATTCATTATGTTTTTGTTCGTTGTTTCTTCTATTGCTTTTATTTTTGTTATAACCATGTCCGGCTAAAACCCTTGCATGCTTAGGTTAGGATGAACTCGTAGAAGTAGGATGTGGGTACGTAATTAAGGTAATTGGTGACGTTAGTTTTAATTCTCTTAATTAATGAATTCTTATAATTAATCTGAACTTTACCTTTAAATTTAGTACGAAAGTGTTAGAGAGAGGACGACCGCATCACTCGATAACAATTAGTAGTCTTAACGAGAAGGTTTAGGAAAGGTTAATTCATTTACCGGTTTAGCGAAGGAGGACGACCGCATCACCTTAGTTGAATTAGGGTCTCATTAATTGAGCACAATCCATTAACTTGTTAGTGGATTAGTGAAGTCGAGTGTTAGGGTAAAGTATTAGGGTTTAGAATCTTGAGCTTTCACCTTGCATTCTTATACTTAGGTTAATTCTTGTTTGTCACGATTACTTTGATTATGTACCTGCTCCGTTAGTATACGTAGGGATTCCTATCCTAAGCATCACCATCTCCCATTAGAAAACAACCTTAGTTAATTCGTTTCTTACGTTCTTTAGTTTAATTAGTTTACTTTAGTCTTTTAATTAATCTTTCAAAAATCCAAAAACATTTCACTCATATTAACTACGACGCGTAGATCTTCAGGGATCTATTCGCATACATACCATCTCTTGGGTTCGATAATACTTGGTCCCTATACTTGCCCATACTACAGTGAACCCGTTCTCTTGCGGGGTAGCTACTAGTAGAAGCTAGTATAGTCGCTTCAAGTCAATGGCGCCGTTGCCGGGGATGGCGTTATATGCTTTTTGAATAGGACTTGTAGATAGCTTAGTAGTTAGTAGTGGGTGATTTAATTTCTGTTTTTATTTTTATTTTTCTATCCATTCGGCAGTTGCGTTTTGATCCTTCTGCTAGTGTGTCAGGTTTATGAGAACACGCTCACAAGGGAATACGAGCGAAGAGAGATTACCTGCAGATCCTGAGACAATAGCTAGAAGGAACCGAGCCTTCTTGAGAAGGATGAACGCTGCCGACTTAGGGAAGGAACCAATGGATATAAGTAATGAGTTGGACGATGCTGCCAACGATTTCAATCAGGCAGTAGACCGAGTTGAAGGCACTGGAGTTAGTGGTGCCAGCAAGGATGGTCAAGCCCATTTAGACGCCTGTGCGGGTGGAGCATTCCTGAACCAAGGCATAGAGAGATGTAGGGAGATCGTGGACAACATTGTCACGAATGCCGGTGCTTGGAGTGGAGATGCAGATTTGCAAAGAGTGCATCAGGTTGAGGAGGGAGAAGGGACGAGAAGGCTGCTGATGGCCATGATGGAGAAGATCAACAACCTCGAGTTGGGGAAAAGTTTGGGTGGAGAGCATGCAGTGGAGAATGAGAGAGTAGACCAGCCCAGTGGACAGCAAGAGGTAGCCAATTACATGGGAGGTTCTTATTACAATCAGAATGGCTACCAAGGTAGAAACCAGTATGGAAGACCTTCTTATGGTCAACCATTTGCACCTCCAGGCCCTCAGCCACTTCAAAATCAATGGAGGAACACACAAGGAGTTCAAGGAGGCCAGCAGCCTCCTCAAAACACTTGGAGGAAAAATGAGAATTTCTCTTATGCTAACCCAAAAGCTGGTGTTACTGTTCCTGCAGGTGTTGATCCGGGGTCTAAACCTCCTGGTGGAGAAGGCGGTGCATCAACCGAGGAGATGTTGAGAGCGATCCTTCAGAAGGTGGAGGAAGGGAGCAAGCGGTTGTCATCCTTGGAGTACGATGTGAAGGAGTTGCATAAGAAGGGTGATCAACGTGATCAAGAGCTCCAGAAGATGAACGTTGAGTGGACTAGAACTCAACAAGAGAACAATCGAAGGTTCACCTCTTTAGAGCTCCAGATGAGCCAGATTGCAAAATCAGTGAATAGAATGCCGGAGGGGAACTCAAAAGAGCAGTGCAAGGCGATCCAGCTGAGAAGTGGAACCAACTACGAAGGTCCCCAAATGCCTGCTGATTCTGAGACGCCCCAAGAAGAGATTGATCCTAAAGGAGATGAAGTTGAGAAGGGGATTGAAAGTGAAGGGATTGAGAAGCATAAAGATATGGATGAGTCCCAGAAGGGCAAAGGCATTGAGGAGATAGAGAGAGTTCCTAAGTGGAAGAAGGCAAAGGAAGCAAGGGAGAAAGTGAAAGAAACAGAAAGAGATGAATGGGGGGTACCCAAATCTGTGATACCCGTCCCATATCCACAGCGCTTCATGAAAAAGAAGCTTGATGAGAAATTCGCTAAGTTCCTTGATGTTTTTAAACAATTACATATTAATATTCCTTTTTATGATGCTTTGGAACAGATGCCGCACTATACGAAGTTTTTGAAGGACTTGATTGCAAAAAGACGGCGAGTGGATGAGCCGAAGTTGGTGCAGCTGAACCACGAGGTGAGTGCATTAGTGCACAAGGCGCTTCCACCAAAGCTGAAGGATCCCGGTAGTTTCACGATCCTATGTGATATCGGAAACGGGATCAAGAAGGGAGCGTTGTGCGACCTCGGGGCGAGCATCAATCTCATGCCGCTGTCGCTTTTCAAGAAGTTGGAAGGTGGTGAACTTCAACCCACAATGATGACGCTTCAACTAGCCGATCGGTCTATTACTAGACCTCAAGGAGTGGTTGAAGACGTCCTCGTGAGAGTTGGAGATCACATTTTTCCAGCCGACTTTGTAGTGCTAGAGATGGAGGAAGATGAGCACGTGCCCCTGATCTTGGGAAGACCGTTCTTAGCTACGGCGGGGATGGTGCTAGACGTGGCGAATGGGAAGATTACATTGAAGGTTGACGATCAAGAAGTGAAGATCTCTCTATATGAAGCCATGAAACACCCGAGGGAGGATGAGAGCTTGTATTTCATGGATGCAATTGATCCTAGTGTTGAAGACACACCTCATATCCCTAATCCTTCTCATATTCATGATTTTGTTAGTCCTTCAATTGATAATTTAACCCATGAGCGTTATGATCTTGATTATTTTGATAGGGATGAAGTGAAGAATTTGAAGGATGAAGAGGTGAAGAAAGTGGACGTGGTCCAGTTAGAAGGGAAAGGAGGAGTTAAGAAGAAAAAGTTCAAACTCAAGAAATTGTGTGGTAAGACTCCTCCAGATAGAGGCAAGAAGGAGTTGAGACCCATAACACTTGGGAATGAGAAGAGAGCAAAAGAGCTCATGATGGTGGGGCATCAAGGAAAGAAGTTCAAACACCACTCTTATGAGAGTAAGGGAGGTAAATTTGAGTATGATGTCCCATAAGCTCCTTTGAGCTTGGTCCGGCATGAGGACCTTAAAAATAGCGCTGAATGGGAGGCAACCCATTTTTATTTGCTTTCATTTATTTTTAGTATCTTTTTATATTATTAGGGAGTATTTTGAGTCGTATGTTTAACCTCGTACTTGAGAGTTTTATTTTGTAGGCTTGTCTCTAAAGGAGTAAAGGTATCATGGAGTTATTTAGATTGAAGGAACCAACTTGAGACAAGGGAGTGTGCAAAGCTATTGAGAGAAACTGAATTGTTCGGTTGAGGTAACCCACAACCCCAAACTTAGACCTCTAGCAAGGTCGAAGTTTGGGGGGGTGGAGTTTTTTTATTTGTTTTATTATTACATTGCACCGGAGCACCCCTTATCTTTGAGTTGAGTTAGTTATTTGGTGCCTTGAGATGCTCCTTGGGCTATTATTAATTTGTTTTGTTACTCAATATTTTATGCCTATCAATCACCTTATGCTTGTTGATTGCTATCTTTGAGTATGATTTGATGAGTAGGGTGAATTGTGAGGCTGAGTTAGGAGTTTTCTTGTGTGAGTGTTTGAGTTTGAGCTGAGTTGAGAAAGAACTTGTATGCTTGTGAATTTTTCTTTTGAGTACTTGTGTGATGAGAGTGAGAATTCACTAGGACTAGCATGGATGTGAAAGCCGTGAGCTTTTGAGCCTTACGAGATTTAAATGCATGATTTAATCTCTTCGTTTGTGAGTGGATCGTCACCTTAGAGGATGCTAGAACTTGCATGTGCTCTTGCTTCTAGATTGTGTCTAGTTTGATATGCCGAATGTGATCTTAGGCCATCATTGATTTTATTGAGTCACTTAGCCAAAATTTTCCTTACCAATGACATTGATCCCTTGTTAGCCCCGTTGAGCCTAAAACCTATTTTATTTGCTAGCACATATGAACACTATTCCAATTCCTAAGCCTTTTTGTCCCAATTTGAGTGGAGAATAGGAAAGTGTGAATATGAAGGGAGTGAATTGAGTTGAAAAAAAAGGAGAAGGTTGTTTGTTGAGTGAATATGAAAAAAAAAAGGTGTGATGAAGTTTTGAGTTGTGGGAAAGAAAAAAAAAAATTTGAGAATGAGCAAAAGAAAAAATGAGCTCATGTGTTTGTGCGAAAAAGAAAAAAATGATGAAGTGATTGAAAAAGTGAAGGAGTGAGAAAGATAAAAAATTGAAGTGTTGAGAGAATTGAAAGCGAAAGTGTAGTGATTGAATATGTTTGAAGTAGTTCGTTCTTAATCTCGAAGTACCGAAGTTTTGAATTTCTATTCTCCATTCACTTGAGTCACTTTACCATATTGTTATCCCACCTGTCCAAAGAGCCTACATTACAACCTTTTGAAAGTCCTTTTTGATTCGGCATTGATTTCTAGAGTATGGTCGGAGGTGAGAGTGCTTACAAGCCTATGGCTGCCAATATGTGTGATTGATTGATTGAGTGAGTCCCTTTATCATTGTTATACACTTGTGAGGGAGTTAAACACATCGTTGAGTGCACATCCATGCTTGATCTTGGTGCTTCTTATTATTGTTGCATGAGTACGATAAAAGGAATTGAGTGAGTATACGGGTGGTTGATTTTTGAAGCTCGAGTTCAATTACTTGCATGATTTGATTCTTGATTCATTCCTAACAATTTCACTTGACTTATTATTTCGTTGCTTGAGGACAAGCAACATGGTAAGTTTGGGGGGGTTGATTAGGCGTGAAATTGTTATGTTTTGGAGCCCAATTTACTCATGTTTTGAGTGTTTTCGATTAGTGCTTAGAGTCAAATGAGCATCATTTCTATACATTGATAAATTTGTCTCTTTGATGCACATAGGTGAATAGAGGACGGAAAACGGAGTTCGTAGGACTTTGAATCGACTCAAACGGATGCCCGGATGAGAAGATATTGAAGAAATACGATTGGTATTAGTGCGGACGAGGAAAAGTATCATTTGGGAGGATTAGAGGTCACTCGAGCGCATTGCTCGAGCGCCACCGCTCGAGCGCCTTACTCGAGCGCGCAAACATACAGAACCATTCTTGCGCTCGAGCAGCTCGAGCGCCACCGCTCGAGCGAATCACTCGAGCGCCCAAAAGTAACAGTGTCATTTCAGCGCTCGAGCAGCTCGAGCGCGACCGCTCGAGCGAATGCACCATTCGAGCTACACTGCTCGAGCGGGACCGCTCGAGCGTTTTGCTCGAGCGCCCGTATACTTTTGCCTCCGGATGCGTATTTTCGGCCCGTTAACTCCCGTTTCGACCCGTGCCTATATATATCTCATCCAAACACGTTTTGAAGGATCCCGAACTTTTAGAAATACTTTAGACTTAGTTTTTGGAGAGGAACGAGACGAGCAAGCTTTACTTTTACGTTGTTGAGGTTTTTCATACGAATTCGTAGTTTCTTTTCATTAGTTCGTTACTTTAAACGCTTTTAATTTCGTTCTAGTCAATTCAATTTCAGTTCTTCGTATTTATTTTCTTTCAACCCTAGTTTATGTTTCGTATTTTCTTTCTTCAATTCATTATGTTTTTGTTCGTTGTTTCTTCTATTGCTTTTATTTTTGTTATAACCATGTCCGGCTAAAACCCTTGCATGCTTAGGTTAGGATGAACTCGTAGAAGTAGGATGTGGGTACGTAATTAAGGTAATTGGTGACGTTAGTTTTAATTCTCTTAATTAATGAATTCTTATAATTAATCTGAACTTTACCTTTAAATTTAGTACGAAAGTGTTAGAGAGAGGACGACCGCATCACTCGATAACAATTAGTAGTCTTAACGAGAAGGTTTAGGAAAGGTTAATTCATTTACCGGTTTAGCGAAGGAGGACGACCGCATCACCTTAGTTGAATTAGGGTCTCATTAATTGAGCACAATCCATTAACTTGTTAGTGGATTAGTGAAGTCGAGTGTTAGGGTAAAGTATTAGGGTTTAGAATCTTGAGCTTTCACCTTGCATTCTTATACTTAGGTTAATTCTTGTTTGTCACGATTACTTTGATTATGTACCTGCTCCGTTAGTATACGTAGGGATTCCTATCCTAAGCATCACCATCTCCCATTAGAAAACAACCTTAGTTAATTCGTTTCTTACGTTCTTTAGTTTAATTAGTTTACTTTAGTCTTTTAATTAATCTTTCAAAAATCCAAAAACATTTCACTCATATTAACTACGACGCGTAGATCTTCAGGGATCTATTCGCATACATACCATCTCTTGGGTTCGATAATACTTGGTCCCTATACTTGCCCATACTACAGTGAACCCGTTCTCTTGCGGGGTAGCTACTAGTAGAAGCTAGTATAGTCGCTTCAAGTCAAGTGGCTCGAGGGGCACCCCTCGAGCGGCCATATCACTCGAGTTGTTTAGCTCGAGGGACCCCCCTCGACCTGTGGTTTCATTCGAGCTACTTTGCTCGAGAGACCCCCCTCGAGCGAAAGTGCTCGAGCGCCCTTCCCTTTTTCAACTCGAGTTTTTGCAAGATATATCCGTTTTCGGCCCGTTAACTTCCGAATCGATCCATGGCCTATATATATACCCGTTCCAAGCACGATTTTGAGAACCACTTCACACATAAAGATAGATTTTAGAGAGAAAAGAGCACCAAGAGTTCGAGGAAGCATATTTTACTTTTGATCGAGATTTTTACATTACGATTAGATAGTTTAGAGTTGGATTTTGTTAATTTGATTATTCGTTCTTTGATACTTGACACTTGAGACTTATATTTTCGTTTTAGTTCCATTATACTTTAGATTTTAATTTTTTCTTAAACCCTAGTTTATGTTATTTAGTCTTTCAATTCAATTCGTCATGTTTATGTTCGTTGCTTGCTTAATTACTTTCGTTATCGTTAAAACCATGCTAGGCTAAAACCCTTGTATGTTTTGGGGTAGGATGAACTCGTATAAGTAGAATGTTGGTACATAATTAGGGTAACATGTGATGTTTAGTTTTAATTCTCTTAATTAATGAACGCTTAAAATAAATTATGGATTTTCCTTTGAATTTAGTACGAAAATTGTTAGAGAGAGGACAATATTATCACTCTTTAATAACTAGTAGGCTTAACGAGAGGGTTTAGAAGGGGTTAATTCATCTACCGTTTACCTAGGGAGGACGACCGCATCACCTTAGTTAAATTAGGGTCTCTTTAATTAAGCACAATCTATTAACTTGTTTAGTGGATTAGTGAAGACAATTGATAGGATAAAGTACTAGGGTTTAATTCTTGAGCTTTTAATCTTACAATCTTTTACTTAGGTTATTTCTTGCACATCACAGTTATTTTGATTATGTACCGGCTCCATTAGTATACATAGGGATTCCTATCCTGAGCATCACCATCTCATATTTGCATACACTTAGTTATTTATTCCGTTTACTTCAGTTATTAGATATAGAGTAGTTTATTATAATTTTCAATCCCCAAACCTACACTCATATTAACTACGACGGGTAGATATTCAGGGATCTATTCGCATACATTCCTTCCCTTGGGTTCGATAATACTTGGTCCATATACTTGCCAATACTACAGTGAACCCATACTCTTGTGGGGTAACTTCTAGTATAGCTAGTAAAGTTCGGTTCAAGTCAATGGCGTCGTTGCCGGGGAAGGCGATGTATGCCCATTGAGTAGGACTTGGAGATAGCTTAGTAGTTAGTAATGAGTGCTTTTTTTTCTGTTTAATTCTTAAGTGTTCGGCAGTTGCGTTTTGATTCTTTTGTTAGTGTTTCAAGTTTATGAAAACACGCTCGCAAGGAGATACGAGCGAGGAGAGAATACAGCTTGATCCTGAGACAATAACAAGAAGAAACCAAGCCTTTTTAAGAAGGATGAACACTGTCGGTGAAGATACCGACAATATGAACATCAGTAATGAGTTGGATGATGATGCAACTAAGTATAATTAGGAAGTGGAACAGGTTTAGGGCACTGGAGGGAATAACAGTCATAATCAAGTCCCGTCAGGAGAAAGCCAGAGCCAAAACCCGGCTCACATAATCAAAATAATTCAGCTCACAACCTTGTTCAACATCCTCAAAACAACCCTGTCTACCCACAAAACAACCCACCTTATCCTTACCCATACCCACCATATCCTTATCCACCATACTACCCTCCGCCTTCTGCTTATAACCAACCAACAGTTCCGCAAGTACCTCTACCACCTGTCTACCCTCAGCACGTTCCTCAGAACGCTGACCACGATGTAGCAATCCGAGGAAGGTTTGCGGCACAGCCGCAACGGTATTATGATGGAGTGGCATTGCCTCCAGTAGAGACAAACAACTTATCTATCTCCCCAGGAATCCTGAAGTTACTTACTGAGAATCAATTCAAGTGGGAGGTTGGGAAGGAGAATCCTCATACTCATTTGAGAAGTTTTCTGATGATTGCCTCAACTTTCAATTATAACGGCATGTCTGAAGACGCCAAGAGGCTCAGGTTGTTCCCGTTCTCTTTAACTGGAATAACAAAGGAGTGGTATGACAACACGCTCCCACGGGGAGGTGTAACCACATGGACCGAGCTCGAGCGTCTGTTCCTCAAGCAATTCTACCCTCTATCTAGAACGATGAGAGCAAGGATAGAGATCTCGTCTTTATAGCAGAAGCCAGGAGAAGACTTACATCAGGCTTGGGAGAGATACTCTAACATGCTCATTGAGTGCCCGCAGTACGGGTACAACGAGGGGGATATCATGGCTTTCTTCTACTGTGGAGCCAGCAAGGCAGGTCAAGCTCATCTTGATGCATGTGCAAGTGGAGCATTCTTGAATTATGGTACAACTATGTGTAGAGAGATCGTTGATAATATTGTCAAGAATGCCGGGCAATGGAACGAGGACCCAGAATTTCAGAGAGCATATCAGTTGGAGGAGAGTGAGGGAACGAGGAAGCTGTTGATGGCGATGATGGAAAAGATAAGCAACATCGAGATTGGGCAAAATCTGGTTGGAGGGAATACAGTAGTGAGTGAGAAAGTGGACCAGCCCACAGGTCAGCAAGAGGTAGCCAACTATATGGGAGGGCCTTATTACAATCAGAATGGCTACCAAGGTGGAAATTATCAAGGGCGACCAACTTATGGGCAACCGTTCGTACCACCAGGTCCACAGCCTTCTCTGAATCAGTGGAGAAACAACCAAGACTATCAAGGAGGCCAACAACCTCCTCAGAACCAATGGAGGAAGAACGAGAATTTCTCATATGCCAATCCGAAGGCTGGAATCACAGTTCCTCCAGGTGTTGATCCAGGTTCAAATCCCCTAGGTGGTGAAGGCAGTTCCTCGACCGAAGAGATGTTGCGAGCGATCCTTCAGAAAATGGAAGAAGGAAGCAAGAGATTGTCTTCATTGGAGTATGATGTGAAGGAGTTACACAAGAAAAGCGACCAGCATGATCAAGAACTCCAGAAGAGAGATGTGGAGCTGAATAGAATCCAGCAAGAGAACAATAGGCGGTTCACTTCGGTGGAGTATCAGATTAGTCAGATCGCAAAATCATTGGGTAGAGAGCCGGGTAAATATCCTTCTATGCCGGAGGGGAACCCGAAAGAGCAAAGCAAGGCAGGTCAACCTCTCCTTGGGGCGTCTCTGAGTCAGCAGGCATCTGAGGACCATCATATTTGGTCTCACTTCTTAGCTGGATCGCCTTCCCCGACAACGGCGCCAATTTGCTTTTGAATGTTTTTAGTTATTAGGGTGTTGTTTTGAGTCGTATGTTTTAACCTCGTATGTGAGTGAGTTGCTTGTAGGATTGTCTCGAGGGAGTAGGTATATATATATATATATATATATATATATATATTTGTGAGTGTACACGTAAATCAATATTTTCTTTTTGGTATTTTGCAAAATGGTGAGGGATGGACCAAAATGGCAAATGTACAAACTGATGTGGCACGGAGGGAGTAGTTACTTTCACTGAAGAATATTAGTTTTTAAGGGTATTAGGTGTTTTCACCGAAGGGAATTAATTGAAGGATATGAAGAGTATTAGTTGATTATACTAAAGGGTATTAGTGGTTATACTAAAAAGTATTGCAAAGTGGTTTATGTATGAACCAATTTCACTCAATACATACTCTTAATTTTTTGTAGAAGAGAGAGTATCTAGATTAATTAATTCGAAGAAAGATTAATATAGAAGACATGTAACAATTAATATATCAATATATTCTATTAGGAAAACTACCAAATACATATGAGCATTAATCAACTAAAGGGTATCAGTGGTTGTTATATTAAAAAATATTGTAAAATGGTTTATGTATGAACCAATTTTACTCTATACATACTCTTAATTTTTTGTAGAAGAGAGCGATTATCTTGATTAAGAGTAGGTTTTATATGAAAATGGTTCATGATAAACTTGTCATGAAATTATTTTAAAATATCGAATATTTGATCAGGAGTATTAAAAATTCCATCAGGAGTATCAAAAGTTAGGATCCAGAAAATCTTCAACAATTACAATATAATAACACTGATCCCGATTTTTGATACTCCTGATCAAATATTTGATACTTTAAAACAATTTCATGACAAACTTTTCATGAACTTTTTTCATATAAAGCTTTGTCCTAGATTAATTACTTGGAGGAAGACTATAAAAGACATATAAGAACTAATATATCAATATATTCTATTTGACAAACCACCAAATATATATGAGAATATTTAGCATACTGAATTACGTTTGGGAGATATTATTGGGTTAATTAATTATCATACAAACAATGCATAACAATTGAAACCTCAATATTTTTGCCTCTAGATTCGGGATAATTTCACGGGATAAAAATATGAACAACACATTACAATTGAGGACAGAGTAAAACTCTGGATGGACTGTGTTGGTGATCAAATTTAATCGAAAGGATTAGTGACTGTTTAATTCGGTTTAAGACCACCAATCAATTACGTGTGATTGATTACCACCGTAAATGATAAATCGAAGATTCGGGATGGGGAATGATAAATACGAAAGTCGAAATCGTATTAATTTCGTATGTGTGTACGTTTAGGTGTATTAGTGTGTGTTTTGGGAGTGTTTATGAATTTGAACTTGTATTTCTTAAGCTGGAGAACAACTATTTATAGAGACTAGCAAGCATGAGGTGTCTATGACTCTTGGTCTCCCTAGCCTGTATGCTTGACAAGCGTCCTTTGACCTTTGTTTGACCTTATCTAAGCTGAATCTTAGTTACAAAGTCTTCTTTGGTCTTATCTCGGACTTCATTGTTGTTCGTCTAGGTCGGCTTAGTTGATCCAGGATGGTTTTTTCATAAAAGTTGTTCGCCTTTTGAGTGTATGGCTCAGAAGTTGTTCGCCTTTGTGTTTTATACAGATTGACTTTGGGATCTTGGTCCTTTGTTCGTCGACATACACCTCTTAGGCTGGTAGATGTACCACATTTTGACAATGTTGCTCGTCATCAGGGACTTGGCAGAATGTTCGTATCTGGTCTCGGGTCCTAAAACCTGTTCGCCAGTATGTTGTTCGTCGGTAGAGTTGTTCGTCAGTTTATACACTCTCTGGATTGATTTATGCACCCCCATCTTGATTTTCTTTGTTAATAATCTTTGATTTGAGGTTGGTTCTTCATAATCCTTTTTAAGGCTTTAATCCTTGTTCGCCCATCATTGATTTATGTTCGCCTATCAACAGACTGACCCAACACGGGAATGTTGGATAGTGATTAAGTGCTTCGAACCTCAAACTTATAGTAAATCTGGAGGATACAAAATAATGTTAGTTATTTATTTATAAAAATATATGTGAGATATATACATTCTTAAATTGCATAACTATTTTATTGCATGCATTTATCTTATATTATAAAAATATTTTTTAAAAAATTAATATGTACTAGTAACCATATGAAACGACTTCATAGACGATTTTTTTAATTGAAAAATGAAAGAAATGAAAAGACTTCATTGATAATTTTACAAATATTTCGTTCAAAGCCACACTTGGAGAATATTGTGGACGATCTAAATTATTTGAGGGATAGAGTCATACTTGCACATATACTAGAATAACCTAAAGTGTTATGGTGTGTCGAATCATGATTTGAATTTGAAAGTTGAGACTTCAATTATGTTACAAAAATATAAGGGTGAGAATAGGCCAGACCAGACCTTTCACAAAAAAGTCTAGGCCTGACTTATAATTTATAGGCCCAAGTCTAGCCTATTATCTACCATAGATTTTTTTTGGTAGACTTGACCTGGACCTTTTTAGCAAAGAGGTTAAACTTGAAAGACTTTTAAGGACATATTTGATAAGTTTTTATGAGCAACTTCTCTATTCATCATTAAAAAAAAATCAACATCACACATATAAAATTACTAAGTGACTCGAAAAATACTTTAATAGAAATACTAATAAACACTCTTAAACCTAAACGAAGAAATTACAATATAAATTGAGGATTCATAAATTAATTGTGCAATTATGATTGTGCATCGCACGGGTTCAATTACTAGTACTTTTTAATTGACGTACATATGTGTAACGATATGCACTAATCCACATCTTGTGCTTGTGTTGAAAACACACATCAGGCAACACTCTTGATTTTAAAATTAAAAGGTAAATGATTTATATTTGTTCAATTTTTATAAGATGTTAATTGGTTCTTTTAATATTTTAAGGTTGTCTTTTTCGGAGCTTATAAACTCTATAGCTTGTTTTTAATGGTCTCTTTTCTGCCAATAAAATTTGATAACTTATAAGCTTCCCATAACACTCATCTTAACGGTCTTTTAAGTTTTAGTAAGCTAGCTACGGGCTCTTAGATGAATGACATATATTAAGTATAATTAATAACATTTATCCTCTCATTATTCATCTTTACTTACAATATGTGTGTGATTTATTTAGATAGTGTAACCAAAAAAAATAAAAAATAAAAAATCATGTTATTGTATAATAGAAAACTCAGTGTACAAATGATCTACAATTTTCCCTCGTGGCAGGAAAGTTTACTCTCAGAGTTCTCAATTTTTTTTTTACTAGTCAATTTGTCACAACAAGAAAAAAGGGGGAAATCCTTTCGATGAATTTAATTAGTTACTGGATAGCTTTTTATTTTTTCAATCAACTTCTTGTAATCATGTAGTAATTCATTTGATAAAAAAAAAAAAAAAAATTGAAACCGTTTCACAAACTCAATTTGTGAGACGGAATTTCATTTAATAAATATTGTTTAGCAAAAACTAGTTGGCCAGATTGATTTGGAATTTATATTATGACATTTTGTAAACATTCGTATATACATTTGTTATTTAGTCTATATATTATTCTTATGCTTCCTTCTTGGGTGAATGTTTTCGAATTTTCCTCCTTTTCTCATCCTTATTATTAGGAGAGATTATTACTATTAGTTAACTTTCCCATATAAAAGAAATTTTATTAATATATATTTCTCCATCTAAATTTAATATAAAAAAAAAAACAAGCTAATAACCCCACAATCTCATCCACGTACTATGTAATTTATTGATGGTTGAAAACATACATTTAAAAGACAGCTAGCATTAATATGTTCTTGATAAATTTAATTAACAATTTCTTTAAATCAACTGTGATGCATGAAACCAACGTATATATATACCTTTAAACCTAATTAAAACCCATTAAATTAATGAAACCCCATCCCTAGGCATTAATCGTAACATTTCATCTTTAATTTCCTTAGGTTTTACCAAGGAAAAGAAAAATACCATAACAAACATCGATCTTCCCAATTAAGAAATGGAAGGACAAAGAAAGGATGAATCAACAAGATTGCAAAACCAATTCCCTCTCCTGAGCAACCAAAAAACGCGGACACAGAAGGCGGTCCGAAAGGCGTTCAAGGGGACGGCCCACCTCTCCAATCTCCTCCCCACGGGCTCCGTCCTCACATTCCAATTCCTGTCCCCCATCATCACCAACCAAGGCAAATGCAAATCCTTCGTGACCCACACGGCCGCCGCGGCCCTCCTGGGGCTCTGCGCCGCCACGTGCTTTGTGTTGAGTTTCACCGATAGTTTTCGGGACGAAAGGGGGAAGGTCAGGTACGGGATCGCCACGTTCCGCGGCCTATGGGTTATCGACGGGTCCACCACGCTCCCCGCGGAGGAGGCCACCAAATATCGGCTGAGGTTGGTGGATTGGTTTCATGCGGTGATGTCCATCATGGTTTTCGCGGCGGTGGCCATGTTTGATAAGAATGTGGTCGCATGTTTCTATCCCTCGCCCTCGGATGAGGCCCGGGAGATCTTGACGGCGTTGCCCCTCACGGTGGGGGTCATTTCTAGCCTCTTGTTCATTCTTTTTCCTTCCAGGCGCCATGGCGTAGGGTTTCCTCTCTCACCTCGTTGATACATTAATTAATTAATTCATATGTGGAACTGAAATTTCTGCGCTTTAATTTCTATCTTTAATGTTGTGTATTGTTATGGAATTATACAATGAGTTTCTTTAATTATTATTATTATATTATATATGCCTTGTTGGTAATTAAATTTGTTTCTCGTGAAATTTAGATTTTCATTTTTCATCTTAATCTTAACTTCGACAATTCATAACCGTTTGTATTAGATAAAAACAAACACATGATAAATTCTAATTAGCACCAATATGGCCCGTCTTAAACTTGATATTATTGTAAACTTTTGCTTTGATTCGTTGTAAGGGTTGGTGTACACCTTGTACTCCCTAATTCGAATACATCTTTTTTCGTGATAAAAATAAAATAAAGTATGGCCCGTCTTTATAAAAATTAGCTAGCAATTGAGGTAATTAAAATGATATGATACACTTAATTTAGCATCGTCTCATAGATTGCATCCATGCATGGTCTGTATCTTTGCATGCCTATTCATCACAAAACAATGTAGTAGTATTTTTTCTAAAGGTAAACAAGCCAGTACAAGGGGATATTCATCTTTTTTTTTTCTTTTCTTTTTTTGATATTCTTCCTATATAATTAAGAATATATTTGCACAATTGAAGATGAAAAGTTTGTTTGAAGACATTTTCACGAGCGACTTTAATTAATAGCTTCCATGCATATTGTCTGGATTTAAATTCTCGAAGATTACACCACAAAGATATCTCTCCTTATAAGCTCCAACACACACATTGACACACATAAAAGTGGTATTTTGGTCCCGTAACTTATCTAGTGTCCAATTTTGGTCCCAAGAAAATTAACTTTTCAATTTTGGTCCCATAAATTATTAAATCGTCCAATTTTGGTCACATTTGGGACCAAAATTGGACAATTCAGTAAGTTATGGGACCAAAATTAAAAAGTTAATTTTTTTGGGACAAAAATTGGACATTAGACGAGTTGCGGGACAAAAAAACTATTTTTCTAATATTATTAAAGATGCGCTCATTCCACCCTTCTATATTGTGCAAACAACTCCAACCCAAAAAGTAGAAGTTATGTTCAAGGAATTGCCTGCAGCCCAAGATAAAAATATTCAATCCATTCTACTGTAAATTTTTTTATTTCTCTTGGACTCGTACAAAGATTGAGAAAACTAATTAGTATAATAATTGATAAAATAAAAATGATGTAGAAATTTCTTAAAAATTTGCTAAAAGTAAAATAAGAAGTTTATAGTGACATACCAAAATTGTAGAACAAAAAGTTTATAGAGTATTAAATAGTACGCAATTAATAATTAGATATATATGATTTTAGTAAAGAGTAAATAGATTAATTTCATATCTCCTTATAAATTTGGATTTTTATATTAAATGAAATTATTTCGTGTTACTAAGTAATAAGGCTCACACCCACACGTTCTAAATAAATAAATTAAATTTACATTTTCTAACAAATTTGGTCTGTCTATCATTTCATGTACTATTAATAACACGCCATCAAATTATTTAATGCACTCATTTATAAGTATTTTTTTTAGGAAAAAGGGTATAAAGAGAATCCTAAACTTGTTTTTTTTTTCTCAAATAAAATCTTAAAATTTTAGTTTTGAAACAAGAAAACTCTTTAGTTCTTTTAATTTGAATGCATATTCCCTTCAAGTATTTATTGATATAAATAAATTATTTTTCTTCCTACCTAAAGTTAAATAAAAATACACTTCAACTAGTCTAAAAATTAAAATATATTTTCTTATTTGTAAACCAAATTTGGCATAAATTTTTATTTTTATTTAGTTTTTTTTATAAATTTAATATATGTGTTTCTTCAAAATAAATTATGCTTAAAAATATGAAATTTATATTTATTACTTATGTATTTTTTTTTTTATGTTGGTATGATTTTGTGTGATAAAATTTTAATATATTTTTCTATTCTTTAAAATCGAACAAAAGGCACTTTAATTTTTTTTCAATTAATTTAATTAAATGATAAATTTCCTTAAAACACAGCACAATTAAAAAAAAATAAAAAAGTAATAAATACAATGTTTATGTTTACCAATTAGAAGCATATTTTTTATAAAGAAACATAATTATTAATTAAAAAATACTAAATTAAAAAAATTAATGTCAAATTTAGTGGTGTACAAATAAAAAAATCTATTTTTATTTCATTTTAAGAAAAAAAATGGTTTAATTTATTCCAATAAATATTTGAAGAACATATTTGTTCAAATTAAAAAAATTAAAGGTTTTTTTTTGTTTTTAAAATAAATTAAAAATTTTGTATGACCAAAAAATAATTTAGGGTTTTAACTTTTAATTGTAGTTGAGCTTAGAATCCTCTTTAAAACCTTTTCCATCTTTTTAATTAGTGGTACTTGAACACAGTTTTAAAATACGCGTGCACAGTAATTACCTGAGATTTGAATCTGATTGCGTGACCTTTCGGAAAATAACAAAGTAACAAATTCTGGATAAGTTGGGTATTTTCTTGGATATTGAAAAAAATTAAGGAAATAAAGCTGTTGAATTTACCCAAAATTCAAGCATAAATGTCTTCTTCGACGTATTGATGGTCCCACCATCCGATAATAACCTTTTGTAGATAAAAAGTTCATTGGAATCAATAAATTTCTCCACCTCCTTGACGAGCGCGTGAAGTACAGTCAACCCGCGTGTAAACAAGCTCCGAAAACCGCGTAGCTCTATATTATCCTCCCAGCAGACAAACTCTCGACCCGACCCGATCCGATCCGATCCACCACACTGCCAATACTGGAAAAAGAAAATCTAGAGAGAGGAAGAAAACCCCAAAACCACAAATCCAAAAATTCAATCGTGAATCAAAGCCTCCAATTTTCCAAGCCTAGAGAGAACTCACTTGTCTCTGACTTTCACTATTTATTCCACATTCTTTAATGCGCCCTCTCTCTCTCTCTCTCTCTCTCTACACATTCAATCACAATTCCTTTTTTTTTTTTACAGCATCACATTCGATAAAATCAGAAAAATTCAACAAAAAACAAAGAGAAATAAAGAAAGAGAGAGAGAGAAAAAAAGAAGTGATGGGTGGGATTAGAAAGAGAAAGGGAATTATTGTTTTGGTTTGGGGTTCGTGGGTTTATTATATCAGGTGTATTTTTGCCTTTGAATTCTGTACTTGGTACTCTTTTCGTTCCTTTATCCTCACACCACGTCCAAAGCGCAAACAAGAAAATCACCACTTTAATACGAGTAATTATTATTCTTCTATTACTAGTAGTAGTGGTATTGGTATTGGTTTTGTTTTTTGAGCGTAGCTGCAGTATTAATTGTATTTTATTATGGGTATTCTACAAAATCTTCACCGCACATCTTTGTCAAACTCGATTTTTTTTGCTCTGTACTAATAATCAATAGGTTATCTAGAGAGAGAAACAATTGAGCGTTCTACACTCTCGTTTTGTTTTTTATTTTTTTGTTTCTAGACAGAGAAAGGGGCAGGAGGAATTTCCCTTTTAATTTTAGCAAGCCCTAGATTTTAGGGAAGGGGGTTCGAAATTGGTCAGTGGAGGATGATTCGTGAGTTGCTGAAATTTTTGAGCTCTAATTTTGGTTGGGTCATTTAATTTGTTGGAGAGGGGTGGGAGTTGTAGTGAAAATGGAGGTTGACGGCGGCGGCGGAGGAAGCGGTAGTGGAGGAGAAGGAGGAGGTGGTGGTGAAAGTGTGGAGATGGAGAAGAAGAACTCCCCAGAAGGAGAGACCAAGGTGAAGCGCAAAATGAAGACCCCTTCGCAGTTGGAAGTTCTTGAGAAAACTTATGCTAGTGAGTTCTTTTTGTTTACATCTTTTATTTTCCCCCTTAATCTTGCGATAATCCATTATTCTTACTATTTTTTTTGTTCAAAATCTATTAAAATGTTGAAATATCCTTTTAATTTTTGTGTTTAGTGGAGACATATCCTTCAGAAGCATTACGAGCAGAGCTTTCTGTAAAATTAGGCCTCACCGATCGGCAACTGCAAATGTGGTTCTGCCATAGGAGGCTAAAAGATCGGAAACCCCCCTCAGAGAAGAAGCAGAAAAAAAGCGCCTTACCAGCACCGGCAACTGCAGGAAGCTCTGGTGGTATTGTGCATGAAAAGGTAGTTAGCAATACTCAATTAGCAAAGGACTCCGATTCTAGTTTAAGTCTTTTTGGGAATAAGGATTTGCAGCAGCAACATCATAGAGTAACTCATAAAGTTGGGACTGCTGTCCCGAGGATATCATCGGAGTTGCCATCGATGAGGAGATTCTACGAACCACCTCTGGCTATATCTGAGCAGAGAGCAATTAAATTCGTGGAGGCACAGTTAGGGGAACCACTGAGAGAGGACGGGCCCATTCTGGGGATGGAGTTCGATCCATTGCCTCCTGGAGCATTCGGAGCACCGTTTGGTATGCATTTCTCCTGTTCAGTAATTGTTATTATTCGACATTGTGCGGATCATCCTTTAAATAGTTACAAATTTCCTTTACTTCTGCTTTGTAATCCACAACTTGTTGGCTGTAGTAATCAAGGTAAGATTTTATTAAAAGAAGAAACAAATTTATTGTTTCGTTGACTGGAAATCGTACGGCATTATAGCTATAACATAGGACATTTCAATTTTTTAATCATCAGCTGTATAGTTGAAGCAGGATTTTTGAGGAACTATGCCTAGATGTGCAAGCACTTTGTAAGTAATGCTGTTGTAAAAACTACTGATAATTGGATGTCGACAAAATCTGTGTTTCTTGTTGATTTTGATGTTCTTTTAAAGTCTAAATATGTTTAACGGTATTATTAGGTTTATACTTTAAAAATTGCGCCAAGTGGTTTATGAGTTTTTGAAGAATGCTGCCCTTTGACTTCTAGCTCTGTAGTCTTGAACTGAAGTTGAAGTTGTACTCATTTTGATTATCCACTAGGCCAATCTACTTGCAAGTATATTATCCCCAAACTCCTTGAAGAGGACTTACTTCTTTCCTTCTCCCCGAAGGTGAATTATATTGCTGTTTGCCATGAAATAGGGTGCTTGTTGCTCGGGATTACAATGTGGGTTATGAGAGTGACTCATTCAGGAAATTAAGCTTCTTTTTAAATATGATTGAATGACTGAAGTGCTACATCAATGAGTATCTCTCTTTCGATTATGTGCCTAAAATGGTAGGAGTTATCCATCATAAAAGAGGTGGGCCAAATGTGTTGTTGATTTTGTGTAGAAAGAAGTGATACTCATGAATGTAAGGCAATTCCGCGATTAGGCGTGTAACAAAAACTAGTCAAGTCAATGTAATACCAAGCTCGAGCTTAACTCGTATGGTGGAAAAATCTAAGCTTGGTTACAGTTGAACTCAATTGAGCTCGAGCTTAACTTTTTATGTCAATTCAGTGATCTCGAGCTCATTTTGATTACTTATATAAATAGTTTAGGACCTCCAGTAATTCAGTTTATAAGGCTTGATGAGTCTCAATACGGTTTCTTGTATAAAAATACATGTAAATAATTTAATATATTAAAGGTAAAATTGTAAAACACCTGACTCTAGAAGGCTCACGGGCCTACCAAGTCGGGTGGCTGAAGCTCGGGAGCTACTTTAGCAACTTGGGTTCGAGCTTGACTCGAGTAACTTCTAGTTAGGCTCACTTCTTGCCCAAGCTGATTCAGAGTAGCTGGTGAGCAGTTCAACTTGATTACACTGCTAAAGCTGCTTTTGCGATCAAGTTCTGGCCTTTGTAATTGTTATACTCCTCCTGCATGCATCCCGTTGATTTTTTTATTTTTTTATTTACCTTTTGGTAATCTTAAGCATATAGCGTTCTGTATGTTACATTTATGTCCTGGGAATTTT
This sequence comes from Ballota nigra, assembly GCA_947034835.1. Taxonomy (NCBI): domain Eukaryota; kingdom Viridiplantae; phylum Streptophyta; class Magnoliopsida; order Lamiales; family Lamiaceae; genus Ballota; species Ballota nigra. The sequence continues at coordinate 19,015,524 of OX344730.1, forward strand.
CTAATTGATTTAGCCTAACAAAATATCCACATGGAACAGTTGCATCAGAACAACAGAAACCAGCTCGGCGGTCCTACGATTCTCATTTGTATGAGAGGTTGGATGCTAAACAAATCAAGGTTAGGATCCTTGCTGAAGCATTTTTTTTTCAACTTCTCTTGCGACTTTAGCATGGATATTTGAATCCATTAATTTGGATAGTTGTTAACATCGAACAACTGCAATTTGAATTAATGATTTCAAATTCATTATTTTTACTAAATTTGATCAAGTATTTGAAATCTTTAATTTTTTTCTTGGTCATTATTTAATTATTTATAATAAAAAAAGAATGTAATTTATTTTATCACTAATCATAAATTTAAATATATAATTATTAAAAATAGGGTTAATTGCATAAAAAAAATAACCACCTTTGGGGTGTTTATCAATTGCAACATATCTTTATTAAAATTTGCATTTCAATACACAAACGAATTATTTGTTGCAATTTGATGCACATTGCTAATTTTCGACATAATTAAAGATGGTGCGGCAGCCAGAGCCGCCTTCAATTCGATGCACTGGGCTAATTTCGGGTGTGTCACGTGGCATTGAAGACGGTTCCTGGCTGCGACATATCTAAATTACACTGGAAATTGGACTGGTGCATCGAATTACAACAAATAATTAGTTTGTGTATCAAATTGCAAATTTTAAAAAGATATGTTGTAATTGATAAACTCCCAAAGTGTCGGGAATTTTTGTGCAATTAACCCTTTAAAGTATATTTTAAGCGTAACAATACTTGAATTATATGTACATATTATACTTTCTTGAAAGAGTAAAAATAACTTATGAACATATAAAAAGAATACAAACATGTTTGGAGTGAATTTAAAATCCACCAAAATGGAACAAGTTGGAAACGCTTTGACCCAGGAGAGGATTTCAAATCCATAGAAGGTTGAAGCCAAATCCCCAATCTAATGATATGTCATTTAATTATTTTTTCCCTGTTACCATTTTATGAGTGTGTATATTACCTAGATATTATTTCTCTTCTTGCATCCTGTTGGTATAGACCAAATTGTGTACGTTTAGGAAACTAAAAGTCTGGCTCATCAGGGTGCTTCAAGGTCTCTCCAGGAATACCAGTTTCTCCCAGAGAAGCCATCTGTGAGGAATGATCCTTATGAGAGAGCTGTGCCACATTATTATGGTTCGCCTTCTGATGTCCTGAATGCTCGAGTTCCATTACCCACTGGAAGACCTATTATACGTAGCAATGAGCAATCATCTGGATATCTTCAAGGTCAGATGCCAAGTTCAAGTCTTCTGCCTCAGCAAGGCAGACAGGAAACCCACTTGTCACCGACTACTGGGGAAGACGCTTCTCCACCAATAGTTCCCATGGTGAATCCCATCATTGATTCTCATCTTTTTGTTGACCCAATCACTGGATTAGATGATCAGATTATAACACCAGATAGGCATACCACACTCGAGAGGTTGGAGAGGAAACGGAAGGTGCCTTTTTTCAATCTTGTTATTTTTTCTCTTTTCTAAGCCACCATGAGTCGTATGTCATCTGATTCTTCTGAAGCAGCGGATGGGATACCCTTCCCTTAAATCATAAGAGGTTTTCTGGATACACAAAGTGGGTTTCCTTATTAACAACGGATTATGATTATGCACTGGGCAGTCCCAAAATGTTCTACTCAGAACTAAGTCAATTGATTGCCTAAGGGCGGGATTATAACTTCTTAACTTTTTCTTGCACTGTTTTGCAGGCAGAAGAAGCTCGAATAGCCAAAGAAGTTGAAGCTCATGAGAAGAGAATCCGGAAGGAGCTAGAGAAACAAGATGTTTTAAGGAGAAAGGTATTTCCTTCAGTTAATTCCATGCCTTTATTTGTATCATTTGTTATTACAAGTTCATCCACTCTTAAGTTAATTGCCTTAAAATCACATGTTCTGTCTTTGTTTGCTTGTAAGTTTATTTATTATTTTGTAGAGAGAAGAGCAGATGAGGAAAGAGATGGAAAGGCAGGATCGTGAACGGCGCAAGGAAGAGGAAAGACTGTTGCGTGAAAAACAGCGTGAAGAGGAGAGATGCCAAAGGGAGCAAAGGCGTGAAATGGAACGAAGAGAGAAATATCTGCAGAAGGAATACATCAGAGTTAGTCAAATTCTATTTGTTGGCTCATTGCGTGCCCTTCTATAACTAGGTGTCTGATATATCAGTGAGTGAATAATTTGTTCTATCTCAGGCAGAAAAGATGAGGCTTAAGGAGGAAATGCGCAGGGAGAAAGAAGCTGCAAGGCTTAAAGCTGCTAATGATAGGGCTGCAGCTCGCAGAATTGCCAAAGAATCAACAGAATTGATTGACGATGAAAGGTTGGAACTCATGGAGCTAGCAGCCTCAAGTAGCGAATTGCCCTCTATTTTGGCTCTCGACAGTGAGACCTTACAAAACCTTGAATTGTTTAAAGGTATTAAGATTGATATATCTCAAATTCTTATGTCATTTGCTTATTCATGAAATAGTTTTGCATGATTAAGTAAGAAACAATTTGTTTCCGAATTTTGAATAAAATAACATCAATCAACTTTTATAATGTCAAGAGTTTCATTTATTAACCCCAACTTATTACCATTTTCATTGGTTCATCCTGTACTCTCTGTGATTATCAATTTTATATTTCCTTCTATGTTCCTTTGTGATCTTTCATTGTTTAGACAAGCTCCCAAAATTCCCGCCCGAGCGTGTTCACTTGAAGAGGCCTTTCGAAGTCCAGCCTTGGACTGACTCAGAGGAGAATGTTGGTAATCTTCTTATGGTGAGATGAGTTTTCCTCTTGTTGGGTCTTCCATTCTCACTAATGTCCATCGCTTCTAAAAATGCTTCTTTACTTGTATTATCGTTGTTGTGATATTATTTTTACAACTGAAAATTGTCTTTTGTTTTGATCCATTGTGTCTTTTAGCAGAAATTATTATTAAAGAGGCCACACTCTTACTACCTACCCAAACAAATATACCTTCAACTGATTTGACCATGTAGTGGTCTTTGATTGCATGTAAGGACTGATATAGGATTATGTGGTTGAATATTGGAATCAGGTCCTAACTTGCAATTTTTGTCTCTGCATTGATTGAGCTTGTTTGGATCACAATTTTTTACACTTTTTGCTTATAACAGGTTCATACCTATAAAGGTGAATCTAATAACGGAGTAAAGCTCTCTGCTGTTGATAGTATATTTGATGACTCATTTTACTTTTACAATTTTTCTATCCGTAGGAGAGTGCATCCGAAGCTTCTTCAATGTTCTGTGTTAATACTTTACTGACTGATAGTTATGTTGTTAAGATTCTTAATATGCATGGTGATTTTCTAGGCATGCATGTTTATGGAGGTCATATTCACCATTTGCTTTCTCTTTTAACTTCATCGGTTAGTATCCTATGTTGAACTCGCGCCTCACTTGATTTCTTAATGATGTCTGGTTGTTTTGTCCATGTGAATTGTAGGTCTGGAGATTCTTAATTTCTTTTGCTGATGTTCTTGGTCTATGGCCTTTCACTTTGGATGAGTTCACTCAGGCATTGCATGATTCTGTAAGTTTTGGAGTTCCATTCCGGTCTCTACAAATTTTATTAAGTGATATTTGTGATGTGGCTTTCTAAACACTGTATGCTCCCATGGTTCTAGGACCCAAGGTTGTTGGGTGAGATCCATATAGCTCTTCTCAGATCCGTTATTAAAGACATTGAAGTTGTTGCAAAAACCCCAGATCCAAATTCTGCTGGCATCCTTGTGGGTGGACATGCACACATTGTCGAAGGGGTGCGTTTCACTAGATGTTAGGTCCTGTTATCAATTGATTATGTTGCACTGGAACTTAGTTTTATAACCTGTAACAGGCATATGCTTGGGGTTTTGACTTGCTTAGCTGGCAGCGCCACCTCAGTCCATTAACTTGGCCTGAAGTATTGCGGCAATTTGTTCTATCTGCAGGTTTTGGGCCGAAACTGAAGAAGCAAAATACTGCACCAGCATATCTCCAGGATGACAACGAGGCATGAACTGTTCTTTGTTACACATATGGATTATATCATTGGTTATAGTGTATATATCCACTGAACATGCATATACATGTGTGTGTGCATACAGTTCGCAATTGTACGTGCCTATTTATGTCTACATTCATTGTCCTTGCATATGCATATGTCTATGCATACAGTTACCCTGATGTACTTGTGTATTTGTGTCTATATGAATACATGTGTTTTTGTGTATAGACACATCAATCAAAGTACGTGATTCACAAAACGGTTGTGTCATTTGCATATCATTTTGTGACATTCGGGAAGATTATGCATGCCATTAACATGTGTTTGATACCTGTTTTTCCAAATATACGTTTTAGAACTCTATTTTGCTGTTTATTTCATTCAGTTCTGGCTATCCTTGTATTTCTTTACTGATTTCATCTAGTATGAGAAATGTGCCAGGAATTACTTTTTGAGAATAAGAATATATATGTGGTTCTAGTGTGGTAGTTACATAGATTTTTCCTGTGAGCTCTTTTTGTTTTACTGTTTCAACATTGATTTTCTTGCTTGTAAATTAATTTTTGGACATGTTCAGATTCCGATCTGCATCATTCAGATGAACCAGGGGTGTCTTTGTTTTTATATTGATCAATGGCTCATAGGCACATAAAAGTTTCCACTCTACTCTGATGCTAAAAGGATCATTGAGAATCTCAAGTTTGAGACACAAATAAAACGAAAGTGATACTAAAATGATCCCTTAGAGTTGCTCTTGGTATATATAGTTCCCTAATGTTGTATTTTTATTTTTATTTTTAATGCAGGATGATAATGGTGCTGATACAATATCGAATTTGCGAAGTGGAGCAGCTGCTGTGAATGCTGTTGTCATTATGCATGAAAGGGGTTTCTCAAATTCCAGAAGATCTCAACATCGTTTAACTCCTGGAACAGTCAAATTTGCAGCATTTCATATTCTTTCACTGGAGGGAAGTAAGGGACTTTCAATATTGGAAGTTGCTGACAAGATTCAGGTAATATAATATTGCTTTGTTACAAGTATCAGTATCTGCTAAAATTTTGCTGATTGGAATATCATTTTGTATGAAGAGATCTGGTCTTAGGGATCTCACAACAAGTAAGACACCGGAAGCATCAATCTCTGCTGCTTTGTCACGGGATACAAAGCTGTTTGAGAGAACTGCTCCTTCAACGTATTGTGTACGCTCCCCTTATAGAAAGGATTCTGATGATGCTGAGGCGATTCTCTCTGCAGCATTGGAGAGAATTCGGGTACATCAAAATGGGGATGTAGATGAAGAAGCAGGCGTTGAAAAGGAGGATGTTGAAAGAGATCAAGACTCTGAAAGTGATGTTGGAGAGGAACCTGATGTTGCTGACCTGGATGCTATTGCAAAAGTAAAGGTAGCTTCTCATTCCAGAAAATTAAGCAGAGTTGATGGTGTCTCCCAATATGGGAAGGAGAACTCCTGTAGTGAGTTGATGGAAGCTCCTTTGGATGCTCTTGGAAATTTAAAAAACACCTCAACTTTGACTCAATCAGTAGATGAGATAAAAAGTAATGGCAGTGTCCCGCACGTCGATGTTTCTGGGATTAACTCACAGAAGGCTATTCATGATCTTGAAGACACTGTAATAGATGAATGCGGTTCTGGAGAACCATGGGTTCAAGGACTTACTGAAGGGGAGTATGCTGATCTTAGCACCGAAGAGCGTCTAAATGCCCTAGTTGCTTTGATAAGAGTAGCAAATGAAGGAAATGCTATTCGTATGGCTTTGGAGGTGTGCCAGAATTCTGTGAGAAATTATGTAGTCTTTTGCTTTATGTTGTATATCTGTTTCTTGATTGGGAATTTTACAGGAACGCATGGAAGCTGCAAATGCCTTAAAGAAGCAGATGTGGGCTGAGGCGCAACTTGATAAGCGTCGTATGAAAGAGGAGCATACTTTTAAATTGCAGCATTCATCATTTGCTGGTAACAGGTCTGAACAAAATCTCATCCATGTTACAGAGCACAGGAAAAGTCCAATAAATAGTGTTTCTGTGAAAAATGAGTCGTCTATAAACCCTGAGTTTCAGCTGGTTGACTTGAATGATGAACAGAATGAGGAACAGTTTAATAACATTGTTACTGAAAAGAGTTCTCTGCTGCAAGAATTTTCTGTAGTTCCTGAAAACTTGATACTTCAGCAATCTGTATATGCTGCTGAAAAGTCACGTCCAGAGCGGAAAGCTTTCATTGGTCACCGAGCTGAAGAGATTTATGTTTATAGGTCCTTGCCTCTTGGACAGGATCGTAGACGAAATCGATATTGGCAGTTTATAACATCTCTATCTCAAAAGGATCCTGGATGTGGCAGAATATATGTTGAGTTATGCAATGGTATTTGGAGGCTTATTGATACTGAAGAGGTACTTTTGTTTTCTCTCTTCAGGTTTTTTGCTATTTTCAGGTTGATGTAATAAAGAATTTTGTATTCATTCTCTTCATCCACTCTTTTGCCATCTTATTGTTTGTCATACTTTATGGGCCTATTGCATGGTGTGGTATCTCTTGGTGTGATATCTCTTAGCTATTAAATGACTTTCACTCCACTCCTTTTTTCGTCCGGAGTTGGAGTAAGAAACACTCGTCATCCTTTTCTGTGAGGAAACCAATGGAAAGCTTAGGAGAGCTTCATAGGTTACAATTATGATTACATGACTAGTTGGTTTTCTTTTTCTATTTTCTTTTGACATTTACCTATATCTGTTCAATCAAGGAAATTTTACTATATGCACTTTTTTCCCCTTAATTTTCTTCGCTAGTTAATATTGCTCTGGTATTAGCTTTATTTGTTTCCTCCTGGGTTTCTTACTGGAGGATTAAGTATGCCCAATAAATATGACTATTTATAAGTTCCGAAACTATTACCTCGCATCTTATATTTATGAACATCCTCAACATGTATAATTTTTTGTTGTACTATTCTAAAATTATTAAGGTGTCATCTTTTCATGGATTTATGAGGCTTTGACCATTACTGTTATCCACCTGGTATATGAATGAATGTCTAGCTTGTAACTTGAGAAGATAGTCTTTTATTCGACATGCATTTTCATGGATTTTTGAGGCTTTGCCCATTATTGTTATCCACCCAGTATATGAACAAATGACCAGTTTGTAACTTGGGAAGATATTCTTTTATACTATATGTAGGGGTTCAATGCTTTATTGTCATCTTTGGACACCCGTGGAGTTAGAGAATCTCATCTGTATTCCATATTGCAAAATATTGGGGCAACATTCAAAGAAACCGCTAGAAAAAACTTGTTGCGCGCACATTCTGATGGGCACGTCAGTGATGATATCAAGGAGGATGTTCTGGAAATGAGAAATAAGCTTAACTACTCTGCATCGTATTCTAATTCACTAGGACCAGGTATATCACTGACCATTGACATTGGGAATACTGGTACAGAGGATAACAGTATCATGGGAAAATATAAGGACTTCGAGTGGATGTGGAACGAATGCTATACTTCCGATGCATTAGGAGCACTAAAGCATGGCCCATCAAGGCGCCAACAGCTGCTGGAAATTTGTAATTGTTGCCATATTTTATTTTCTTGGGAGGAAAATCACTGTCCTTCATGTCATAGGACATACGGCACTTCCAAGGAAATTTTTGGTTTTGCAGAACACATGGCTTATTGCAAAAGAAAATGGAGTGAAAAGTTTGATGATGTCATGCTCGACTACTCTGTTCCCCCAAGGATTAGATTGCTGAAAGTCCAACTAGCTACAATCGAGGTAAGGGTTGTTTTTTCCATCCAAGTTCAACTACTTTATTCCTTGTGGAATGTGTTTTCTCATCTTATGAGTCTGCTTTTGCAGGCCTCTGTTCCATCAGATGCTTTCAGATCCGCTTGGTCTGATGAGTATCGAGAATCTTGGGGTAGGAAGCTGCATATGGCATCAACAGCAGAAGAACTTCTCCAGGTATCTGTCATTCTTTATGTGGCAATTTTAGTATATGCTAGTCAGGTTCTCTCTACCTAACACTAGTGAATGTCTTAACCCAGACATAGAATCAATGTGCTGTTTACAAAATGTTTTAAATTGTTTCAATTTATTCAATAACTCCCCACCATTTTCATACTGAATTCGAATTGATGAAATAGAAGGTATTTATGTTCACCTCCTTTTTTATCCTTTTGTTCTATCTTATTTTCCCCTCTTTACTGGAATTTGCCTGGCTGTTGTTCAGTGTCTGACGTTGCTTGAAGATGGCATCAAGATGGAGTTCTTGTCACCAAATTATGAGACGACCTCTGAGATATTGAGTTCATCTAACGCTGTAGGATGCTACGGTGAATCCTTATCCAGATGTGAAACAATTTCAGTACTTCCATGGATGCCTCTGACCACAGCGGCTGTTGCTTTAAGGCTCATGGAATTAGATGCGTCCATCTATTATACAGGCCACCAGAGAGAAACTCATCAAAAGGACAATGAAGCTGGGGATATGAATGTAAGAATTTGTTTGTTGTGCTTTATTTGGCAGTACACACTTTTAAGCTCCAGGGTTTTTGAGACTTTTTTCTTTTTTTTGGTCCAGAAATTTCCATCAATACACACTGCTCTTGGGGGATCGATTGAGAATGTGTCTCAAGCGGGACCTCGACAAGATAATTCCTGGGCCGTTCTGCAAAATGGTCGGGACATCATGAAACGAGGTCGAGGACGTCCTAGAGGTCCTACACGCACACGTGGAGGAAAGTCACAGAGAAGGGTGACCAATCCTCAAGACGAATCATGCAATTTGACCTCAAGAAAAGACAAATTCGCCCAACTTCCAGGCTGGAAAGGCCGGTCACAAGCCCGAGGCAGCAGCAAGAAAGCTTCTCGCTCCATTCGTAGCCGGCAAAAGCCTGCTAATAGAACAGTTGGGAATGTTTTCAAGAAAAGAGGTGGCAAGGATATAATCACCAATGATGCAGCAGATCCACAGCAAGATGAATGGAATTTGACAGAAACACCCGTCGAAACTGCTGAAAATGAAAATGTTAGCAGTTCTGGAAGATCAGAATTTGATGAGGATAATGGTCAGGCATCAGCGGATGAATTTGATGACCGTATGGTGGATGAATTTTCTGGTGCTGGAAGAGGGAAGTCCGTGGGCTTTACTGAAAATGTAGAATACAAAATTGTTGGGAAAGACGATGAACATGTTGAAGATGAAGATGATGTTGATTATGACGATGATGATGACTACAATGATGATGAAGATGGGGATGAAGGTATGGATGAACAGGATGATTATTATGCTGAAGGGTATATCAATAGTGACTATAATGAAGAGGGAAAACGATCTAGAGGTGGAGAGCAAGTTGGGAATGTAGATAGGAGTTCAGACGAAGATTCAGCATCTTCTTCCTCCGATTATAGTTACTGATGTTTGGCAGCTTCGAAAGAAGATATAGGAGTCGAAGTTCATGGAAAGAGGTAAAACAACACTAGAGCTTTTAGCGGAAAACAATAATAATTTGTCTTCCCATATTTATCTTTGTTTCGGAACCATAGCTAGCTGAGCTGAACTTGTTAGATGTATACTATATCCCTGAGGGACCACCCTTGCCTGGAGTTGTTTCTGCTGCATCGTTCTTTTCAAGTACGATGTTATACGAACTTGTAATGATAAGATTTGAAGTTAAGATATACGACCTTTGATGCTGTAATATATCTGTGTTTCAAAATGACTCCAGGATAAATGAAATTCTGGCAAGGATTGGATGTGTTGGTTCGAAAATGAAATTTTTGGATTATTTTGGCCTAGTATATGCGATGCGATCTAATGCGTGTTTTTTAATTGATAAACTCTATTATACATTGTTAGTTTGTTAAAAGGGCTTTCTTACCAGATTGAACATTTTCAATAAAGCAATTCAATTCTTTTTAACTATGTATAATCTCATAAAAAAGCAATTTTTTTAAATATTAATAAATAACTCTTTTATTAAAACTCATGATAAAAAAAAAAAAATCATTAAGTATGAGACATAGAGTAATATGTGCTATAATTGTTAAAAAGTAAAATATATTATGAAATATCTGATATTTTTGTGGACATTACTTAATATGGATGTCCATTTAATTCCACAAGAAGCTACTTAAGTTCCTTCCCTCAGAATACTTTCTTCCTCAAGCAGACATACATGTTCATTTCTTTGCAAGATACTTTATTCTTGTATGAGATTTCCTATAAATGGGTGGTATGTCAGCGTCATTTATAACATGGAGAAATTGAAATAAAACAATTACCACTTTACTCTGCCATCTCTCTCTATAATTTATATTTATATAAGTTCTCAGCATATTTCAATTAGTTTCATAACACATTATCAACACAAATCTTTATTTCGAGCCAAAGTTGAAGGTATTTGAGCGAGAACATCATACACTGGGGCAACTTTTGAGGTAATACTTTTTTTTTTCCAAATTATCTTTCATGGCTAATTTCATGAAGTTATAATTTATACCTCTTGATATAGTCGATAAGAATTATCTATTGCAGATAGATTTTTCTTGAGGCAATGGGTCTTTAAAATACCATTGTGGGTAATAATAAAGCATCATATCAAAACTGTGCCTAAGCAAGGCTTTTCCTTCATCATCATTTGGATGAATGATTAAAAACCGAATATATGACGGTGAAAGATCCACTAGTGTTATGGATGAATTTAAAAGAAAGATATGACCACCTGAAGTCCTTCCAAAAGCCTGGTACAATTGGCTCCATCTACGGCTACAAGATTTTAATTCGGTCATATTCAGAATTACATCTCAATTAAAGTTATATGGTAAAAATATAAGTGATAATGATATGTTAGAGAAAATATTATCTACTTTCATGTATGCTCTTATAGCAACAATATCGAGAAACGGGATTAAATAAATATTCTGAACTTATTTCTTTTTTCTCTTAGCCAAACAAAATAATGATTTTTTTATTGAAAAATCATTAGTCCCGACCCACTGGTGCTAGTCCCTTCGCTGAAGCGAATGTGACTCAATCACAGAAATTCGGATGTCGTCGTGGTCATGGAAGTGGCCATGGAAGAAGCCGAGGATGTGGTCATTATCGTGGATGCGGTTGTGGCAGATGTATTCCACATAATAATAGCAACAGTAATCGTAACGAGAAACAAGTTGTCTCCTAGAAGAGAAACAATGAAGAAAAGAAAAAGTATAAGGGTACATGTTATCGATGTGACATGGAAGGTCACTGGTCTCGTATCTATCGAACATCAGATCATCTTGTTAAACTCTATCAATCATCCTTAAAAAAGAAGGATGAAAATGTTGACACAAATCATGTTGATGAGAATAATACATATAATAGTGGCGATGATTGTATGCTTCATCGTGATGTATCAGATTTCTTTAAAGATGTCAAATAAATATGTAATGAACACCTTATATGTATTTCATATTTCGTACTTACATAATGAACACTCTATATGTTATGACACCCCATATATATTTTGTATTTTTATTATGAAATTTATGAGTAACGAATTTTGTATCTTTTATTGGTATTTGTATTTGTTTAACTGCATTACGCTCACTATTATTAAATGCTGAAAATATTTTTCTCTTCTCATTTGAAAGAGGGGGAGACATATACTGTACCTATAAGTGATAGTACAAACTTGACTTAAGGCTCAAGAAGAGCCACTGTATTTATCCCTAAAGGAACTAAACTCGTAATAAATTATGCATCTCTCAAATCTTAATGGGATTTGTTGAGTTTAATGATATCCACAGAAATAGATGTCGTACCGAATTTCTAAATGAGAAAAATATTGAATGACTTAGAAAATGACCCTTTTTTTGTTAACCTATTTCTGTGTTGAGTTATCTTTGAAACTTAATGATGGTTATTGTAATTGTTTGATTGCTCTACCCACTAGAGACATACCAAAGACTGACGAAACTATCCCTGCTTATGTGACACAAAAGCATACAATTTGTTTGCTCCTGAACCTCACGTTGAGTCTGCGCTCGACGAGAGCTAGTTCGTTTAGGAACTCTTATCGTAGGGTTCTGCTCTAGTAAGGAAATTTATACCCTTTTAAATTTCGAGAGTTTTCAAATCATACTTTCTTGTAGAAAATGTCTCAATTAAGTGTTGAGTCAAAAGACAATTAAGAAATTCAAATTACACACAGTGAAAAAATTCAACCTCCTGAAGAGGTTGCCTCTAAAGATTTTGCTCCCGAAGAGCTAGTTTCTATAGAAAATGACTACTCCCCTTTTACAACTAGTGTGTGGAAAATAATCATTAGTTTACATCTATGAATATTCAGTTCTGCTGATTGCCAATTTCGTTAAAGCACAAAATCGAACTACTCGCAAGTGTACGAGATCGTTGTTATAGTTAGGAAATTGACCAAGTAATAAAATTATCGAACCCTAGGGAAACAAGTGGTTAGCTAAGTCGATTCACGTTTTCATGCTATGAAATGAAAAGTACAAGCTCGGGTTTGTTATGCTACTAAACAAGGAATTAAAATGAACAAAAAAAAGAAATCTATCTAACTTCGTGAGACGAAGTGCAAGGGGAGATATGCTTCGGATGACGTCGATTATGCAATTATTGAAGCTAGCTTAACTTATGCCCTTCTTATGTTTCATATCATGATTAGACTAGATCAATTCAATCTCATCTAATCAACAAACTCTCGTTTAGAAGGTTTCGATGCCCGATTTGGAGTGTTCTAGACTATCTTGCATCTCTCGATGTCTTAGACGTCTAACTATAGCACTTGATAATTCATTTCGCTCGATTAAACACATGTATGAACTAGCTCAACTATAGCATGTTGCCAATCCTAACATAATGCATAATCTACTAGAAACAAATCACCAAAGCTCAAGTAATCCACAATCAAGGAATCTAATCATTCAAATCATCATAATCAAGGCATAAATCAAACCAAAACTACAATAATCACATTATCTAAATCATCCAAAGCATAGAAAACTTAGCTCATGGTTCTAGAAGAGATATCCATGGCTAAGGAAGCTAAACAAACAATTAAACTAATAGAAATCAAAATAAACTGCAATTGAAATGGAAATAGTAATGAAATGATATCACCTCTCATGATGGAATAGAATTTAATCTCTGCAACATCTTGAATTGAAAATTAATCTCTGCACCAACTTCAATCCTTGCTTAAAAAGTAAATTGCTACAAATTGAAAGCTAAATCTACTCTAATCTATGGAAGAATTTGAAAGGAAATGAAAAAGAAAAGAAAAACTGAAAAAAAATCTACTCTAGGGACTCTCTTGTGTTGGTAACTGCTGTATGATTGTTCATTCCCCTGATTCCTTGATGCTTGGGGTATTTATAGAGTTGAAATGAGGAGATTAGGATAAAATTACCATTAAATCCCTAAGAAATGATATTTTCGCACCTTTTAAGTAACTGCCAAGTCAACCCGGTCTTGACTCGGTCAAACTCAGTGAAAATAGGCACGAACTCGGTCAACTCGGCCATAACTCGCCCATAACTCGGTATGACTCAGTGGCAACTCAGCTGGACTCAATTCTGACTCGCTTCCATACACTCAGCCTTTTAGTTAATACACCCACTTTCCAATTTTCAACACTCGGCCATATTTCCTCGACACTCGGCCGAGTGAAAATGCAATTTGGGCGAGTGATTCTTCCAGAAACTTTCACTCGGGCAATTCTCCCTTGCTCGGCCGAGTGATTTTACTCTTGGGCGAGTGCCGTGCTTTTTCCGAAACGACATCGTTTGAGCTTCGGCTTTGCAATTTCCGGAATGATGACAGCAATTTCCGGCGAATTCCGAAGCTTCGAACATTTTTCCGGCGAACTTATAAGATTTCTGGCTCTGCTGCTTCAAGCTATTTCCGGCCCGATTTTGCTTGCCGTATAGAACTGGACTTCCGGCGATTCGAACTGAATTCCAGCACGATGGCTTCCCTCCATTTCCGGTCGCGGCTTCCGGCGTGGGACGGCGTCGCTGAGCTTCTTCCATGGTTTCCGGACAGAGTTGCAGCTTCCAACTTCGATCAACAATGGAGGGAATTATACACAAAGTACAATCCCATCTTTCTCTCTCTTCGTATATGCAGCAAGGTGAGAAGGAAAATTTTCCAAAACTCTTAGAAAAAGCAAACTTTGTCCTATTCTAAAAGTAGCCAGGGGCCCACTGCCTTCCTTCCTTTCTTTCTTGGTCAAATCACTCACGTGGGTTTCCTTTCTCAGCTTTTATTTCATATGCAAGTCCTAATTAAAATGCCAAATGGGCTTTGCTTCAATTCTTACTTTGGGCCGAAAATAATAACTCAATCTTTAGGCACCAATTAATTAAATGAGCTGCAAAATTGATTGGCCCAATAACTTCTCTTCTTTGCATTTTTTTCTCATCTCGATCTTTAATTCTCTTCTCGACTCCAATTAGCATGTATTTGCTCCAAAAATGCTAATTTCCTACAAAATAAGCACAAAATACCTTCTTCGACAAATAAGCACAAATGAGTCAATTTAAGTGTAAAAATGCATGAAATCCTATCTAATTAAGCAATTAAAGTACACGAATTTCTAGCAAAAATCACACTAATCACCCCCCCAAACTTAAAGTGTTGCTCGTCCCCGAGCAACGAAAGAAAAAAGAACAAGTGGGAGAATTGCGAAGAAATGAGTGTCAAAGAAGAAAATAATAAAAATGCAACACTTGCTCTTTTCATGAAAATGAACTCAAATGTTAGTACTTCACAAATCAATTTACAAATAGGAATTTACAAGAAGTAAGACAATCAAATCACCATGATCCTCACGGGAAGTGTATAGCTCGACTTTCAAAAGTGTACGGATGTGTAAACACTCAAATGTCAATTCATAGACATGCACCACCATAAGCTTGACAATTGTCTAAGCATCTTGCCTCAAACTTGCATTTAGTACTAAATCAAAAAGGACTTTTTATTTGGTTGTAATGTAGGCTCTTTGGACAAGGTGAGAAATTTTTGGATAGAGTGACTTGTAAACTAGTGGAGCGAGAAATAAAGACTCATAGACACATCTCAAAAATCTCAAGACAAAGTTGCAATTGGCCTATCACAACTAAAAAACTCCTACTCCAATAATTCACTTATTCTTTCTTCTCAAGCACAATCTCTTTTGACCATACCATATCAAGCACTTTTGACTTTTAAGTTCTACCAAATTCTTGTACACAAGAGAGCTTCTTCATTTTTTTTTCAATCCAACTCTTTCTTTTTTGTACAACTTCTCAACTCATCTTTTCTCATCTTTTCCCTTTTGCACAAACTCATCCACCAAATTCACATTCAAGCTCAATTTAACCTCACTACTCACATTCAAGCTCCACTAGTTCATAGGGACAAATAAGCTAAAAAAAAAGGATAATTCGGCTAACTTTGTAGGTTGCCAAGAAAATTAAGTCTATAAGCTCAAAGTGGTTAACTGCGGAAAAAATTCATTTAGTATGAAAATTTGGCTTAGTGACTATTCAAAACAAAGATGGCCTAAAATCATTTTTAGCACCTTATGCAAGTAGAGACCTAGAGCAAGACTAGAGGCAAGTTCTAGAGCACAATGACTACAAATGACCACACTCAATCAATGAACAACCATTTTTGAAATTTGGTTTAGGCACAAAAGCTCACGGGTTCATTTTGATCATGGATCATATCACATCTCATTCTCATTCACCCCTATTAGTCAACCAACACGTTCAACACCAACAAATTCATTCACATTCACAATTAGAACACGAATCACAACAAATTATTCACCTCATTAACAAGCATTTAAGAACAACCACTTCCATGAAAACTTTTAAGCACAAAGCCACACTAAAAATCTCAATAATCACACACTCATACTCATGCAATTTCCAAGAGCGTCTTGGTGTAAAATGAAATGAAAATCTAAAAAAAATCTCCCCCCAAACTTCGACATTGCTAAGCAATTCGAAGTTTGGGTCCATGATACGACTACAAAACATGAAACCAAGTGCTCTCTATCCGGATGAATTCATATGCAATTATCTAAATAGTGCGCCGGTGCATTGTAACAAAATGTAAATACCCCTCCAAACTTAGACATTGCCAAGCAAGTCTAAGTTCGAGCCCGGGGTCCAATATACCTCACAACTTGCACCGATGTCACTTTCATTTCTAGCTCATCTTCTTTTATGCTCTTCCTCCTTTTGCACTTGAGCTCGAAATACCTCCAACAATCATCAAAGAGTTCCCGATCCCCTACAAAATAAGAAAAAGCAAGAAAAGATCAAACACACACTAACATATGAAACTAACAACACATAAAAGCTGTAAATTAATGGGTTGCCTCCCATTTAGCGCTAGGTTTATTGTCCTATGCCGGACTTATTGATTTAGACCAAACTTTCTATCGGAATGGCCAAGGATATCGGTCCTCCTTGCCATTATATCTCATCCTTTGAGCTTCACAATCAAGGATGCTCTTGTTGTGAGAGGACCGATCGCTTGCATGCTTCTTGCACACCTTCTTCAATAGTCTTTCCTCTTGTCCCTTCACCATCATCTCTCTCCATATCTTCCCTTCTTTTCTAAAGATCCCAAAGCTTTTCATCACTTCCTTCTTATGGTCAAAGTTATAAAGAGGTAAGATGAAATCAATAGAAACAATATCATTTAAAGTATAAATTGAAGAGCTTAAAGGTTTAGAAATGCTCATTTCGGTCTTCAATTCGTCCTCCAATGCTTCTTGATTAATTTGTTTGTTGTCGCTCTTGTCCATCAAGGGACATTGCTCTTCATCTACCTTGACCATTGAATGCTCATCTTCACTTGTCTCATCACTTGGATCCTCTTCTTTTTCTTCTCTCTCATCATCCTCTTCTTGTTCATCATTTTCCTCCTCTTCATTCACTTCCTTTTCTCTTTTCTCTTCTTCTACCATTTCATATATCCCCAACAAAAGAAGATCATAATCTACACCTTCACATATTTCCTCTTCGGTTAGATTTTCCAATGCAATGACAAATTTCCTTTGTATTTCTTTAGGTAAAGAAGACATGAATGGCTCATAGGCTTGTCGAGGATTGAATTGTGGTAGGGGAATATTTTGTTTTTGAGGTTGAGGGGGATAAGGATACGGATATGGGTATGGATAAGGGTGAGGATATTGTGGAAAAGGTGGATATGTGTATTGAGGATATTGCCCATATAAAGAAGGATGTTGGTATTGTGGGGATTGTTGTGGTGGATACGTATATGGATCGTGATATGGATATGGGGAAGGATATTGTGGAGGATAAGCCATATGATTTTGGTTATAACCTTGATTCCATGCGTATGGACTATATCCATCCATCTTTTCACTTAAGCTCTTCTACTCTCTTGCTCTTTAGGCGACAAAGACAAGGCTCAAAGTCTCCTTCAAAGGTGTAGTGCACACCTACAAGAGCAAACAAGTATCAAATTTAACCAAAACAAATAAAAACAAGAAAAAACACTCAACTAGAATCAAAACTTGCTAACAGCACATTGCTTCCCCGGCAACGGCGCCAAAAACTTGATTGTCAATTTCGTTAAAGCACAAAATCGAACTACTCGCAAGTGTACGAGATCGTTGTTATAGTTAGGCAATTGACCAAGTAATAAAATTATCGAACCCTAGGGAAACAAGTGGTTAGCTAAGTCGATTCACGTTTTCATGCTATGAAATGAAAAGTACAAGCTCGGGTTTGTTATGCTACTAAACAAGGAATTAAAATGAACAAAAAAAAGAAATCTATCTAACTTCGTGAGACGAAGTGCAAGGGGAGATATGCTTCGGATGACGTCGATTATGCAATTATTGAAGCTAGCTTAACTTATGCCCTTCTTATGTTTCATATCATGATTAGACTAGATCAATTCAATCTCATCTAATCAACAAACTCTCGTTTAGAAGGTTTCGATGCCCGATTTGGAGTGTTCTAGACTATCTTGCATCTCTCGATGTCTTAGACGTCTAACTATAGCACTTGATAATTCATTTCGCTCGATTAAACACATGTATGAACTAGCTTAACTCTCGCATGTTGCCAATCCTAACATAATGCATAATCTACTAGAAACAAATCACCAAAGCTCAAGTAATCCACAATCAAGGAATCTAATCATTCAAATCATCATAATCAAGGCATAAATCAAACCAAAACTACAATAATCACATTATCTAAATCATCCAAAGCATAGAAAACTTAGCTCATGGTTCTAGAAGAGATATCCATGGCTAAGGAAGCTAAACAAACAATTAAACTAAAAGAAATCAAAATAAACTGCAATTGAAATGGAAATAGTAATGAAATGATATCACCTCTCATAATGGAATAGAATTTAATCTCTGCAACATCTTGAATTGAAAATTAATCTCTGCACCAGCTTCAATCCTTGCTTGAAAAGTAAATTGCTACAAATTGAAAGCTAAATCTACTCTAATCTATGGAAGAATTTGAAAGGAAATGAAAAAGAAAAGAAAAACTGAAAAAAAATCTACTCTAGGGACTCTCTTGTGTTGGTAACTGCCGTATGATTGTTCATTCCCCTGATTCCTTGATGCTTGGGGTATTTATAGAGTTGAAATGAGGAGATTAGGATGAAATTACCATTAAATCCCTAAGAAATGATATTTTCGCACCTTTTAAGTAACTGCAGAGTCAACCCGGTCTTGACTCGGTCAAACTCAGTGAAAATAGGCACGAACTCGGTCAACTCGGCCATAACTCGGTATGACTCAGTGGCAACTCGGCTGGACTCAATTCTGACTCACTTCCATACACTTAGCCTTTTAGTTAATACACCCACTATCCAATTTTCAACACTCGGCAATATTTCCTCGACACTCGGCCGAGTGAAAATAAAATTTGGGCGAGTGATTCTTCCAGAAACTTTCACTCGGGCAATTCTCCCTTGCTCGGCCGAGTGATTTTACTCTTGGGCGAGTGCCGTGCTTTTTCCGAAATGACATCGTTCGAGCTTCGGCTTTGCAATTTCCGGAATGATGACAGCAATTTCGGGCGAATTCCGAAGCTTCGAACATTTTTCCGGCGAACTTATAAGATTTCTGGCTCTGCTGCTTCAAGCTATTTCCGGCCCGATTTTGCTTGCGCGTATAGAACTGGACTTCCGGCGATTCGAACTGAATTCCAGCACGATGGCTTCCTTCCATTTCCGGTCGCGGCTTCCGGCGTGGGACGGCGTCGCTGAGCTTCATCCATGGTTTCCGGATAGAGTTGCAGCTTCCAACTTCGATCAACAATGGAGGGAATTATACACAAAGTAACAATCCCATCTTTCTCTCTCTTCGTATATGCAGCAAGGTGAGAAGGAAAATTTTCCAAAACTCTTAGAAAAAGCAAACTTTGTCCTATTCTAAAAATAGCCAGGGGCCCACTGCCTTCCTTCCTTTCTTTCTTGGTCAAATCACTCACGTGGGTTTCCTTTCTCAGCTTTTATTTCATATGCAAGTCCTAATTAAAATGCCAAATGGGCTTTGCTTCAATTCTTACTTTGGGCCGAAAATAATAACTCAATCTTTGGGCACCAATTAATTAAATGAGCTGCAAAATTGATTGGCCCAATAACTTCTCTTCTTTGCATTTTTTTCTCATCTCGATCTTTAATTCTCTTCTCAACTCCAATTAGCATGTATTTGCTCCAAAAATGCTAATTTCCTACAAAATAAGCACAAAATACCTTCTTCGACAAATAAGCACAAATGAGTCAATTTAAGTGTAAAAATGCATGAAATCCTATCTAATTAAGCAATTAAAGTACACAAATTTCTAGCAAAAATCACACTAATCACCCCCCCAAACTTAAAGTGTTGCTCGTCCCCGAGCAACGAAAGAAAATAGAACAAGTGGGAGAATTGCGAAGAAATGAGTGTCAAAGAAGAAAATAATCAAAATGCAACACTTGCTCTTTTCATGAAAATGATCTCAAATGTTAGTGCTTCACAAATCAATTTACAAATAGGAATTTACAAGAAGTAAGACAATCAAATCACCATGATCCTCACGGGAAGTGTATAGCTCGACTCTCAAAAGTGTACGGATGTGTAAACACTCAAATGTCAATTCATAGACATGCACCACCATAAACTTGACAATTGTCTAAGCATCTTGCCTCAAACTTGCATTTAGTACTAAATCAAAAAGGACTTTTTATTTGGTTGTAATGTAGGCTCTTTGGACAAGGTGAGAAATTTTTGGATAGAGTGACTTGTAAACTAGTGGAGCGAGAAATAAAGACGCATAGACACATCTCAAAAATCTCAAGACAAAGTTGCAATTGGCCTATCACAACTCAAAAACTCCTACTCCAATAATTCACTTATTCTTTCTTCTCAAGCACAATCTCTTTTCACCATACCATATCAAGCACTTTTGACTTTTAAGTTCTACCAAATTCTTGTACACAAGAGAGCTTCTTCATTTTTTTTTCAATCCAACTCTTTCTTTTTTGTACAACTTCTCAACTCATCTTTTCTCATCTTTTCACTTTTGCACAAACTCATCCACCAAATTCACATTCAAGCTCAATTTAACCTCACTACCCACATTCAAGCTCCACTAGTTCATAGGGACAAATAAGCTCAAAAAGAAGGATTATTCGGCTAACTTTGTAGGTTGCCAAGAAAATTAAGTCTATAAGCTCAAAGTGGCTAACTACGGAAAAAATTCATTTAGTATGAAAATTTGGCTTAGTGACTATTCAAAACAAAGATGGCCTAAAATCATTTTTAGCACCTTATGCAAGTAGAGACCTAGAGCAAGACTAGAGGCAAGTTCTAGAGCACAATGACTACAAATGACCACACTCAATCAATGAACAACCATTTTTGAAATTTGGTTTAGGCACAAAAGCTCACGGGTTCATTTTGATCATGGATCATATCACGTCTCATTCTCATTCACCCCTATTAGTCAACCAACACGTTCAACACCAATAAATTCATTCACATTCACAATTAGAACACGAATCACAACAAATTATTCACCTCATTAACAAGCATTTAAGAACAACCACTTCCATGAAAACTTTTAAGCACAAAGCCACACTAAAAATCTCAATAATCACACACTCATACTCATGCAATTTCCAAGAGCGACTTGGTGTAAAATGAAATGAAAATCTAAAAAAATTCTCCCCCCAAACTTCGACATTGCTAAGCAATTCGAAGTTTGGGTCCATGATACGACTACAAAACATGAAACCAAGTGCTCTCTATCCCGATGAATTCACATGCAATTATCTAAATAGTGTGCCGGTGCATTGTAACAAAATGTAAATACCCCTCCAAACTTAGACATTGCCAAGCAAGTCTAAGTTCGAGCCCGGGGTCCAATATACCTCACAACTTGCACCGATGTCACTTTCATTTCTAGCTCATCCTCTTTTATGCTCTTCCTCCTTTTGCACTTGAGCTCGAAATACCTCCAACAATCATCAAAGAGTTCCCGATCCCCTACAAAATAAGAAAAAGCAAGAAAAGATCAAACACACACTAACATATGAAACTAACAACACATAAAAGCTGTAAATTAATGGGTTGCCTCCCATTTAGCGCTAGGTTTATTGTCCTATGCCGGACTTATTGATTTAGACCAAACTTTCTATCGGAATGGCCAAGGATATCGGTCCTCCTTGCCATTATATCTCATCCTTTGAGCTTCACAATCAAGGATGCTCTTGTTGTGAGAGGACCGATCGCTTGCATGCTTCTTGCACACCTTCTTCAATAGTCTTTCCTCTTGTCCCTTCACCATCATCTCTCTCCATATCTTCCCTTCTTTTCTAAAGATCCCAAAGCTTTTCATCACTTCCTTCTTATGGTCAAAGTTATAAAGAGGTAAGATGAAATCAATAGAAACAATATCATTTAAAGTACAAATTGAAGAGCTTAAAGGTTTAGAAATGCTCATTTCGGTCTTCAATTCGTCCTCCAATGCTTCTTGATTCATTTGTTTGTTGTCGCTCTTGTCCATCAAGGGACATTGCTCTTCATCTACCTTGACCATTGAATGCTCATCTTCACTTGTCTCATCACTTGGATCCTCTTCTTTTTCTTCTCTCTCATCATCCTCTTCTTGTTCATCCTTTTCCTCCTCTTCATTCACTTTCTTTTCTCTTTTCTCTTCTTCTACCATTTCATATATCCCCAACAAAAGAAGATCATAATCTACCCCTTCACATATTTCCTCTTCGGTTAGATTTTCCAATGCAATGACAAATTTCCTTTGTATTTCTTTAGGTAAAGAAGACATGAATGGCTCATAGGCTTGTCGAGGATTGAATTGTGGTAGGGGAATATTTTGTTTTTGAGGTTGAGGGGGATAAGGATACGGATATGGGTATGGATAAGGGTGAGGATATTGTGGAAAAGGTGGATATGTGTATTGAGGATATTGCCCATATAGAGAAGGATGTTGGTATTGTGGGGATTGTTGTGGTGGATACGTATATGGATCGTGATATGGATATGGGGAAGGATATTGTGGAGGATAAGCCATATGATTTTGGTTATAACCTTGATTCCATGCGTATGGACTATATCCATCCATCTTTTCACTTAAGCTCTTCTACTCTCTTGCTCTTTAGGCGACAAAGACAAGGCTCAAAGTCTCCTTCAAAGGTGTAGTGCACACCTACAAGAGCAAACAAGTATCAAATTTAACCAAAACAAATAAAAACAAGAAAAAACACTCAACTAGAATCAAAACTTGCTAACAACACATTGCTTCCCCGGCAACGGCGCCAAAAACTTGATTGCCAATTTCGTTAAAGCACAAAATCGAACTACTCGCAAGTGTACGAGATCGTTGTTATAGTTAGGCAATTGACCAAGTAATAAAATTATCGAACCCTAGGGAAACAAGTGGTTAGCTAAGTCGATTCACGTTTTCATGCTATGAAATGAAAAGTACAAGCTCGGGTTTGTTATGCTACTAAACAAGGAATTAAAATGAACAAAAAAAAAATCTATCTAACTTCGTGAGACGAAGTGCAAGGGGAGATATGCTTCGGATGACGTCGATTATGCAATTATTGAAGCTAGCTTAACTTATGCCCTTCTTATGTTTCATATCATGATTAGACTAGATCAATTCAATCTCATCTAATCAACAAACTCTCGTTTAGAAGGTTTCGATGCCCGATTTGGAGTGTTCTAGACTATCTAGCATCTCTCGATGTCTTAGACGTCTAACTATAGCACTTGATAATTCATTTCGCTCGATTAAACACATGTATGAACTAGCTCAACTCTCGCATGTTGCCAATCCTAACATAATGCATAATCTACTAGAAACAAATCACCAAAGCTCAAGTAATCCACAATCAAGGAATCTAATCATTCAAATCATCATAATCAAGGCATAAATCAAACCAAAACTACAATAATCACATTATCTAAATCATCCAAAGCATAGAAAACTTAGCTCATGGTTCTAGAAGAGATATTCATGGCTAAGGAAGCTAAACAAACAATTAAACTAATAGAAATCAAAATAAACTGCAATTGAAATGCAAATAGTAATGAAATGATATCGCCTCTCATGATGGAATAGAATTTAATCTCTGCAACATCTTGAATTGAAAATTAATCTCTGCACCAGCTTCAATCCTTGCTTGAAAAGTAAATTGCTACAAATTGAAAGCTAAATCTACTCTAATCTATGGAAGAATTTGAAAGGAAATGAAAAAGAAAAGAAAATCTGAAAAAAAATCTACTCTAGGGACTCTCTTGTGTTGGTAACTGCCGTATGATTGTTCATTCCCCTGATTCCTTGATGCTTGGGGTATTTATAGAGTTGAAATGAGGAGATTAGGATGAAATTACCATTAAATCCCTAAGAAATGATATTTTCGCACCTTTTAAGTAACTGCCGAGTCAACCCGGTCTTGACTCGGTCAAACTCAGTGAAAATAGGCACGAACTCGGTCAACTCAGCCATAACTCGGTATGACTCAGTGGCAACTCGGCTGGACTCAATTCTGACTCACTTCCATACACTTAGCCTTTTAGTTAATACACCCACTTTCCAGTTTTCAACACTCGGCCATATTTCCTCGACACTCGGCCGAGTGAAAATGCAATTTGGGCGAGTGATTCTTCCAGAAACTTTCACTCGGGCAATTCTCCCTTGCTCGACCGAGTGATTTTACTCTTGGGCGAGTGCCGTGCTTTTTCCGAAACGACATCGTTCGAGCTTCGGCTTTGCAATTTCCGGAATGATGACAGCAATTTCCGGCGAATTCCGAAGCTTCGAACATTTTTCCGGCGAACTTATAAGATTTCTGGCTCTGCTGCTTCAAGCTATTTCCGGCCCGATTTTGCTTGCGCGTATAGAACTGGACTTCCGGCGATTCGAACTGAATTCCAGCACAATGGCTTCCCTCCATTTCCGGTCGCGGCTTCCGGTGTGGGACGGCGTCGCTGAGCTTCATCCATGGTTTCCGGACAGAGTTGCAGCTTCCAACTTCGATCAACAATGGAGGGAATTATACACAAAGTAACAATCCCATCTTTCTCTCTCTTCGTATATGCAGCAAGGTGAGAAGGAAAATTTTCCAAAACTCTTAGAAAAAGCAAACTTTGTCCTATTCTAAAAATAGCCAGGGGCCCACTGCCTTCCTTCCTTTCTTTCTTGGTCAAATCACTCACGTGGGTTTCCTTTCTCAGTTTTTATTTCATATGCAAGTCCTAATTAAAATGCCAAATGGGCTTTGCTTCAATTCTTACTTTGGGCCGAAAATAATAACTCAATCTTTGGGCACCAATTAATTAAATGAGCTGTAAAATTGATTGTCCCAATAACTTCTCTTCTTTGCATTTTTTTCTCATCTCGATCTTTAATTCTCTTCTCGACTCCAATTAGCATGTATTTGCTCCAAAAATGCTAATTTCCTGCAAAATAAGCACAAAATACCTTCTTCGACAAATAAGCACAAATGAGTCAATTTAAGTGTAAAAATGCATGAAATCCTATCTAATTAAGCAATTAAAGTACACGAATTTCTAGCAAAAATCACACTAATCACCCCCCCAAACTTAAAGTGTTGCTCGTCCCCGAGCAACGAAAGAAAATAGAACAAGTGGGAGAATTGCGAAGAAATGAGTGTCAAAGAAGAAAATAATCAAAATGCAACACTTGCTCTTTTCATGAAAATGAACTCAAATGTTAGTGCTTCACAAATCAATTTACAAATAGGAATTTACAAGAAGTAAGACAATCAAATCACCATGATCCTCACGGGAAGTGTATAGCTCGACTCTCAAAAGTGTACGGATGTGTAAACACTCAAATGTCAATTCATAGACATGCACCACCATAAGCTTGACAATTGTCTAAGCATCTTGCCTCAAACTTGCATTTAGTACTAAATCAAAAAAGACTTTTTATTTGGTTGTAATGTAGGCTCTTTGGACAAGGTGATAAATTTTTGGATAGAGTGACTTGTAAACTAGTGGAGCGAGAAATAAAGACGCATAGACACATCTCAAAAATCTCAAGACAAAGTTGCAATTGGCCTATCACAACTCAAAAACTCCTACTCCAATAATTCACTTATTCTTTCTTCTCAAGCACAATCTCTTTTCACCATACCATATCAAGCACTTTTGACTTTTAAGTTCTACCAAATTCTTGTACACAAGAGAGCTTCTTCATTTTTTTTTTCAATCCAACTCTTTCTTTTTTGTACAACTTCTCAACTCATCTTTTCTCATCTTCTCACTTTTGCACAAACTCATCCACCAAATTCACATTCAAGCTCAATTTAACCTCACTACCCACATTCAAGCTCCACTAATTCATAGGGACAAATAAGCTCAAAAAGAAGGATAATTCGGCTAACTTTGTAGGTTGCCAAGAAAATTAAGTCTATAAGCTCAAAGTGGCTAACTAAGGAAAAAATTCATTTAGTATGAAAATTTGGCTTAGTGACTATTCAAAACAAAGATGGCCTAAAATTATTTTTAGCACCTTATGCAAGTCGAGACCTAGAGCAAGACTAGAGGCAAGTTCTAGAGCACAATGACTACAAATGACCACACTCAATCAATGAACAACCATTTTTGAAATTTGGTTTAGGCACAAAAGCTCACGGGTTCATTTTGATCATGGATCATATCACGTCTCATTCTCATTCACCCATATTAGTCAACCAACACGTTCAACACCAACAAATTCATTCACATTCACAATTAGAACACGAATCACAACAAATTATTCACCTCATTAACAAGCATTTAAGAACAACCACTTCCATGAAAACTTTTAAGCACAAAGCCACACTAAAAATCTCAATAATCACACACTCATACTCATGCAATTTCCAAGAGCGTCTTGGTGTAAAATGAAATGAAAATCTAAAAAAATTCTCCACCCAAACTTCGACATTGCTAAGCAATTCGAAGTTTGGGTCCATGATACGACTACAAAACATGAAACCAAGTGCTCTCTATCCCGATGAATTCACATGCAATTATCTAAATAGTGCGCCGGTGCATTGTAACAAAATGTGATTACCCCTCCAAACTTAGACATTGCCAAGCAAGTCTAAGTTCGAGCCCGGGGTCCAATATACCTCACAACTTGCACCGATGTCACTTTCATTTCTAGCTCATCCTCTTTTATGCTCTTCCTCCTTTTGCACTTGAGCTCGAAATACCTCCAACAATCATCAAAGAGTTCCCGATCCCCTACAAAATAAGAAAAAGCAAGAAAAGATCAAACACACACTAACATATGAAACTAACAACACATAAAAGCTGTAAATTAATGGGTTGCCTCCCATTTAGCGCTAGGTTTATTGTCCTATGCCGGATGACGTCGATTATGCAATTATTGAAGCTAGCTTAACTTATGCCCTTCTTATGTTTCATATCATGATTAGACTAGATCAATTCAATCTCATCTAATCAACAAACTCTCGTTTAGAAGGTTTCGATGCCCGATTTGGAGTGTTCTAGACTATCTAGCATCTCTCGATGTCTTAGACGTCTAACTATAGCACTTGATAATTCATTTCGCTCGATTAAACACATGTATGAACTAGCTCAACTCTCGCATGTTGCCAATCCTAACATAATGCATAATCTACTAGAAACAAATCACCAAAACTCAAGTAATCCACAATCAAGGAATCTAATCATTCAAATCATCATAATCAAGGCATAAATCAAACCAAAACTACAATAATCACATTATCTAAATCATCCAAAGCATAGAAAACTAAGCTCATGGTTCTAGAAGAGATATCCATGGCTAAGGAAGTTAAACAAACAATTAAACTAATAGAAATCAAAATAAACTGCAATTGAAATGGAAATAGTAATGAAATGATATCACCTCTCATGATGGAATATAATTTAATCTCTGCAACATCTTGAATTGAAAATTAATCTCTGCACCAGCTTCAATCCTTGATTGAAAAGTAAATTGCTACAAATTGAAAGCTAAATCTACTCTAATCTATGGAAGAATTTGAAAGGAAATGAAAAAGAAAAGAAAAACTGAAAAAAAATCTACTCTAGGGACTCTCTTGTGTTGGTAACTGCCGTATGATTGTTCATTCCCCTGATTCCTTGATGCTTGGGGTATTTATAGAGTTGAAATGAGGAGATTAGGATGAAATTACCATTAAATCCCTAAGAAATGATATTTTCGCACCTTTTAAGTAACTGCCGAGTCAACCCGGTCTTGACTCGGTCAAACTCAGTGAAAATAGGCACGAACTCGGTCAACTCGGCCATAACTCGGTATGACTCAGTGGCAACTCGGCTGCACTCAATTCTGACTCGCTTCCATACACTCAGCCTTTTAGTTAATACACCCACTTTCCAATTTTCAACACTCGGCCATATTTCCTCGACACTCGGCCGAGTGAAAATGCAATTTGGGCGAGTGATTCTTCCAGAAACTTTCACTCGGGCAATTCTCCCTTGCTCGGCCGAGTGATTTTACTCTTGGGCGAGTGCCGTGCTTTTTCCGAAACGACATCGTTCGAGCTTCGGCTTTGCAATTTCCGGAATGATGACAGCAATTTCCGGCGAATTCCGAAGCTTCGAACATTTTTCCGGCGAACTTATAAGATTTCTGGCTCTGCTGCTTCAAGCTATTTCCGGCCCGATTTTGCTTGCGCGTATAGAACTGGACTTCCGGCGATTCGAACTGAATTCCAGCACGATGGCTTCCCTCTATTTCCGGTCGCGGCTTCCGGCGTGGGACGGCGTCGCTGAGCTTCATCCATGGTTTCCTTTCTCAGCTTTTATTTCATATGCAAGTCCTAATTAAAATGCCAAATGGGCTTTGCTTCAATTCTTACTTTGGGCCGAAAATAATAACTCAATCTTTGGGCACCAATTAATTAAATGAGCTGCAAAATTGATTGGCCCAATAACTTCTTTTCTTTGCATTTTTTTCTCATCTCGATCTTTAATTCTCTTCTCGACTCCAATTAGCATGTATTTGCTCCAAAAATGCTAATTTCCTGCAAAATAAGCACAAAATACCTTCTTCGACAAATAAGCACAAATGAGTCAATTTAAGTGTAAAAATGCATGAAATTCTATCTAATTAAGCAATTAAAGTACACGAATTTCTAGCAAAAATCACACTAATCACCTGCAATACACGAATCACTACAACACGACGAAGCTAACAACCCAGTTGACTGACTGAACATTTGATGTTCATTTTTCAAGATTAGGGGAAGATAAGAATCCAAAATTAAATGAATGCTGAGAAATTTCTTGAAGAAAAAAGATCTTTAATATTTTGACCCACACACTAGTCAAATTGAACCCGAATTTCAAAATATAACTAGCTTCTAAATTTGTCAGATGTGTTTACTAATCATAAAGGAGTGGTTAAATCACATATACTTGACGTATATGCACCACAAATTGTAGCAGTCGCAATAAATATTTTCAAACTCGGACCGGACTGGCCAGTCCAACCGGTTTAACTGGGAACCAGGCATGGTGGCGGTCCAATTCTTTATATGAACCGGGTATCAACTGACCCAACATGAACCGGTAAAAAACCAGTAACCCAATTGAACCGATTTTTATAATTTTTCAGAAATATTTTTTTATCTATTACCTATGTTGACCGAATTCTTAATAAATGGAGGAGTGTTGGAGGTGTAGCATAGCCCCATGGGTGCGAGATACACATCAGATTCATCCGCTTCTCCATGATTGTACAAATACTCAAATGACGATGATAAAACAGAGGATATATGAACACTAAAGTTGCCTCCATGGCGATGTAGAAAAATGGAAGTCGTTTAAATATGAGTCTGAATATTATATTAAGAAAAAAATAATTGTTTAATTTTAAATAAAAAATACGATACAACACACATACACTCTCTATATATACATACATATACATATTTGAGTAATTCGGTTTTTTAACAACGGTTCAACCGGTCGAACAAGTGACCCAGCGACCCAGTTCGTTGTTCGGTTCGATGATCGGCCTGGGTTTAAAAACATTGGTCACAATGCAATCAAGTAGACAATATACACCAGAAGTTTAAAGGACCTTTTAACATTAAAGATATAAATTCGTGATAAATTAAAGCTTGCAAAATATACAACCACTCCTGAAATCTCCTGAAGAGATTCATCTTGAATACTAAAATCCTAGTAACAGAGCACGTGCACAAAATAATCAGAATATAAAGATTGCATAACGACCAGATCAAAATATTTTGGAAAATGATGATGATCTGGTTGATATAAATTTTGTAAATACAGGAGAAAATTACAATAGATATATCATCGTTATCGATAACGTATTAGTGCCTAGTACCTATATTGGGTGTGAGAAGCACCTTGACTGGGTGAAATAGAAATAAGCAATTGTGGGTAAGTTATAATGAGGTGGCAAGGTACAAGGCGAGAAAAATAGCTCAAGAATTTTCGCCGAGGCCCAATATTGAATAAATATATTCTTCTGTTATTTATAGAATAGTGTTGCGCTACTTAATATCTTTTACAATAAATATGAATTTATAAATGCAGTTACTGGATGTTGTATCTGTATATTTATATGAGACATTGAATGATAATATTTATATAAAGAACCATGAAGGATTTAAAGACCCCATAGACGATGAATGATGAAAATCGTATTATGAATAATAGTACTAAACTGCATAGGTCAATTGATCTAAAGTAATCGGGTCGAATATTGTACAATTGACTCAGTAAATTCCTCCAGAAGAAGGAACATATATACATGTAAACAATAAAATATTTTCATGCATGTTTATAAAATCATCGCATGATTTTTTTTTATCATTTGAATGGGTAAGGAAATTGAAGAAGACAAGTTTAATCTTAAAAAAAAAATTGTAATAAAAGTCTTGGTGAAAATCAGGTATTATCTAGGCTTACAGATCGATCGCTACCTAAAGGAAAAACGAATTTGAGCATTTCCTTGAAGGTAACTAAATTTTATACACCAGCCAATCTACTTGAAGAAGGTATTTGAGAGATTTTACATGTATAAATCTTATTCATTTAGGACACCAATATTTGTTCAATACATTTAAAGTGGATAAAGACACATGTAGTCTTAATTAAGGAAGGTAAAAAAGATATGGTAGGACCAGAAGTTCCTCATCTGAGCACCATTGCTGGGTGATACAGATGCTAGTGATATATCTGATCCTTGTACTATCAGGTCCCAGTCTGGTTAATGTTGTTGGTAAGACACATTTGTGTCTCGTGTGACATTACTAAAAAATAATATATCCAGTCCATACAGAGCTTAGCTCTGGCTTGAAATGGAACCCCCGACTAGTGGACGGTGGGTTATGAGTCCCCCGAATTAGTCGGTCAATGAGCCGGATATCGAATACAAAAAAAAAAAAAAAAAAAAAAAAAATATATATATATATATATATATATATATATATATATATATATATCTCCCACTATATTTTGTGAGGACAATGCAATTTATGTTGCACATATGAGTAATGGGTATGACAATACACATATTCCTTAAATTCTATCACCTGCATGAACTTCAGAACAATGTTGAAATTACTATTCAAATGCCTAAAAAACTGTTGTCTTTAGAGGGAGCGACAACTTTAAAATAAAATGATTGTTGCTTGAGAACTAGTAAAATGATTAGAATAAATGTTTACAAGAGGGCAAATAGTTAATCAAAGTAAGTATTAATAATTAATTTATTTTGAGTCTCAAAACTCATACTGAGTATGATGAAAATAAATTCATAATCTTTTAATTATATTATCACCGTAATTATGCATGTAAAATCTCATTATAATTTTGAAGATTTAGCACCAAACGTCCCTAGGAAACATTGTTGTTTATATGCTTTATTCCAATTGATTAGATGTGGAAAAACGAAATGATTTCAGCTTCTTGACAAATTCCTCAAATTCCACGACAAGCAGTTGTATTTTGACTAATTATAATATATATATATATATATACACCCCACATGTGCAATACTATATTACTCCCTTCGTCCATAAAAAATATGCTCAAATTTTTACACGTGGTTTAATGCGATACTTTGGAGGATATTACGATATATTGTGAGGTCCGGTTATAATTGTTTATGGAAAGCTATGTCGCATATACTTTTCATAAACAATAATTTTATTTATAAATGAACCTTAAAATACCCTGTAATACCCTCCGACATATTACATTAAATCACGTGTAAAAAATTAAGCACACTTTTCATGGGGAGGGAATAGTAAATTACCGTATAACTCCAAAATACAAAATGAAACTTGTACATGCAAACAAACAAAGCAATGGTAACCACGTGAATAAAATAGTTACTTTATTTCACTGAAATAAGATGAATAATTATACTAATTAATTTTATATTTTTTTACAAGTTCAAACTTTTAAATGAAATTAAAATTAGGATTAATTGCATATAAATACACCACCTTTTTTTCAACTTTCAATTTAATCCTGAACTTGACGATTAAATTATAAAACCCCAACCTTTTAACGAATTTAAATCCGATACATATTTTTGTGTCTCCGCTCGTTTTCGACCGGTATCTGGTGACGTGTCTTAAAGTTTTTATAATTTCTTAAAGTTTTTATTTCTTAAAAGTTTCTAAGTTTAATAAATTAAGTTATTATATATTTATTTTATTTTAATAAAAATAAATTATTAAAATTAAAGTTTTCTAAAAACATTTAAAAAGTATTTAAAATTATAAATGAAACCTAAATTTAATAAAAAATTATATAATAACTTAATTTATTAAAAATCACAACCTTTTCACAAATTGAAATTTAATCTAAACTTTTAAATCGTTGCAAACAAAACCTCAATTTGTAATTTGTTAGCAATTCCAACTAAAAGACCGATTTCAATATGTCCAAACGTAGTGATTAATTATGCGTTGTCATCCGAACCGATCTAAACATATTAATACGATTACTTATTCATTGTTAGGTAGGTGAAACATCATTTTCGGACAATAAAAAAATTGGTTGTTGGTTCAAATTGCAACCAAACATTGAATTGTAGTTTTGTTTGCAAAGATTCAAAAGATTAGATTAGATTGCAATTTGTGAAAATGTTGTGATTTTATTTGCAATTAATCCTATTAAAATTAGAAACTTTTAAAATATAAAAATTCTTAAAGTTTGTACATTTATTGTTTAAAATATTTTTCAATTTAGGTCTTATTTATTTGTTGGGTGAAAATAATATCTCACATCGAATTTACAATGGCGGATCATGAAGTTAATAAGGATGAACAAATATTTATATTGGTATGCAGTCTTTTGGGGAAGCCCAAAAATCACTACTACACATTTGAACTTAGATAGCTTTACTTAGACAGCCCTTAAAAAAACCGCTCAATAAAACATAGATTGGAGAGCGATTTTATAAAATTATATTTAAAAAAAAAAATTGAAAGACAGCGGTTTAAAACCGCTATCCAAGGTTTTCTCTTGGACAGCGGTTCTAAGCAAGGGTGAAAATATCCGGAAATTTCCACGATATATCCCCGATATATCCATTTTTCGTAGTTACTGATATCGATATTGGGGGTAACGATATTTCCATAGTAACCGTAAAAATTTGATAAATATCAGTATATAAAATCAATTTCGACTAAATTTTTGTGAAAATTGAGCATAAAATCGGTAAAATATCGGTGAATATCGAAAAATATCGGTAAATATCGAAAAATATAAAAAAAGTATCGAGAAATATCGAGAAAATATCCATATTTTGTTAAATATGACTAATGTAAAATATGGTCAAATTCTATTGTAAATTTTTTGTATGGCTGCGGCTATTAACACCCGAACTTTTGCTCTTTAAACCCGAAATATTTATTTTACCAAAATAGCCCAATGTAATTAGACTATTATACCCTTTACCACTTAAAATCTATTAAAATATAAATTTTAATTTTGCTCAATACACTCAATCCAATATTTTTTCTTGTTGATCGTGACTTTATTTCTCCCATACCCAAACTCTTTCTTCTTCATTCTTCACTCAACCACTTAAATCAATACCCATGATAAATGCCATGGAGGAAGAACACACTTCGAAAAATACATGTAATGTAAAATTTCTATGAGTTTATTGTTCTATATGATGTGTTATTGTATAAATCTATATAGAGAAGAATATTTAGGGTTTAAAAGTTGTATTACTTGAGTTACGATGACGATTTTGAGGTTTAAGAATTCTGAAAATCGCTCATGTTTGGCTAACCAGAGCCGAACATTTATCATTATGTTTGGCCAGAGTTGGCCAAACGCAATGATAAATGTTCGATCAATGTTGGTCAAACATTGTGAATAAAGTTCGGCTGTTGTTGGCCAAACATTATGAACAAAGTTCGGCCACTGTTAGCCAAACATCATGAACAAAGTTCGGCCACTGTTAGCCTAACATTCTGCATTTTTTTCTTGTTCTAGTCTTCTGTATGCGTGAGTGCTCTGCGTTTTGGGTGTGGGATTTTTTTTTTTTTTTTAGTTTTTGATTTGGGTGTGTGGGTTTATTTTACGGTTTAAGATTTGGGTGTATGAAAATATTGAAATTTAAGTTGAGGGGTAAAATAGACAATATATTACGAGTGTTTTAAGTAAAATAAAAATATAGGCTCGGGTGTGAAGAGCAACGGGTGTGATGAGCAAAAGTCTGGGTGTTATTAGCCGCGACCTTTTTGTATTAAAAGTTTGTTATTAAATTTTTAAAATTTTTTAAATTTACCGATATCGATATTCGATATCGATATATCCATCGATATTTCCACAAATTTAAGGTCCCGATATATCCATCGATACCGATATTTTTAACCTTGGTTCTAAGTGGTAAAAGATGAAACAACGGTTGAAACCGCTTTCTAAGTGCCAACTTGGACAACGGTTTAGAACCGCTTTCTAAGTGCTATCTTGCACTGCGGTTTTCAACCGCTTTCTAAGATAAATCTTGGATTGCGATTTTCAACCGCTTTATAATCTTTGACCCCCTTTATTGCTAGCTAGCAGCAGATCGATTGTAATCTCCCCCAATTAATTCAATTCCAATTCCAATTCCAATTCCAATTCCAAATCACGACCCTTCGCCGCCGTCCTCCAGTCGACGCCTCCCACTAGCGTCGCCGCCGCCCATCTCTTCGAACGGCCGACGACCGCACAGCTCCACGGATGCGCCCTTCCAGCGCCGCCGTCGATCATCGCACCGCAGCGAAGCCACCTCCAAATTCGTTACTCCCCTCTTCCTTTCTCTCTCGTCTCTTGTTAAATTAAGCTCCACACACCATGAATACTCAAGCCCTAGACCATTATCAATTTCAGTTGTGTTGGGGTGCATTTATTTCTTGATTTGAAGTAGTCATTCTAGAGATTTTTGTGATTGAGAGGATTCTGATTAATTATTGTGCTGAAATTGAATGAAATCCTTGGGTGTTTTATTGAATTCTAGAAGTAATTGAAGGGTTTGAAATCTTCTATTCCCACCTTTCCTATTCCATCCTGTATTGCATTATTTAGATTCATGAAATCGGGTATGGTTTGGTTACACCCTTGTGCGAGTAGAGAGATGTTGACATTTACAATGGTGTTGAAGTTATCACTCTTCACACAAACTAACCGCAAAATCTCGAATGTTGTGTGTTTAATGAAGTGGAATTGAGTCATTGTTATTGGATTGTGATTACTAATTTATGCAATATTGTTTAATTGTTGGGCATCATAATTTGCTGCTCACATTGAATTCCTACTCAAACTCCATTTGCCTAATTAGTATCTATTGCTGGATGGAGTATTATCATTTTATTCATGGAAATTTATTGTCATTCTTTGGGTCAAGCTTAGTGTAGAATAATGGATTGTATAACTGAATTGATACTTTCAGAGCTTGGTTATACAGGGAAACAAGTTTTGGTCTTAAGAGAGTTAGTTGCTCATAAAATTTTATTGCACACACAAATAGAGTATGTTTGAGGTTTTCTTCATTTAGAATCTTAATTTCCAATGTCTGATTGCTCTTCTTTTCCATGTAAATGTTTGCAATGTTTAAGGAATCAAGATTAATAAATATTCATTAGATTTTTTTAGTATATTGTATTGAGATGAAGGGATTTTTAGTATAGTGTAATAGAATTTATTACTAAAAGGAAAAAAAAAAATTATAATAACAATTTTCTCCTCTTTCATGTAGATGAAATTGTTAATTAAAGGCTTTAGGATTAATTTTAGATGGAATTGTTAGAATGCATATTAGGATTAATATGTTAGAATTTTAGATGAAATTGTTAGAATTTGTTAGAATTTTAGATGGACATATTAGAATTTTTTAGAATTAGCCAATTTGTTAGGATTAAAATGTTAGAATTTATTTCAGGAGGTTTATATATGGAAAATATTGAAGTAAATTGCTAACAATTTAATAAGGCATGTAATAAGTACATTGAGACTTAGGCTTTGATCTATAGCATGCTCTAGCTAGAGGTTAAATAGTTTTAGAATGTAGTAGTAGTTGTAAATTGAGTTGAGTTGAATTACTAAATTTAAATTGTTATATATTATATGTGTATGCAGACTACATTCATCGGCCTTGATCACACAAAGAAGAAGCAAATGCTTGTGTGAGCTGGGACTATGGCCAAGAATTTTTGGTCTGCGCTGAGGAGAGTTTCACGAGACCCGAAGATTGGTATGTACTCGTCTAGGCCGCCTAAAGACTATGAGGATTCCTAACTTGGTCGTAAAATACTAGTTTTTACTAACAATTACCCCACAAGAGTATATGATCACTGTAATATGGGCAAGTATAGGGACCAATTAGTATCGAACCCGTGGAAGGATTTGTACGCGAGTAAATCCCTGGAAATCTACGCGTCGTAGCTAATATGAATGCGATTTGGTTTTAAACTAATATTAAACTATATTCTACTAATTACTATCTAGTAAACACAAATAAAACTATACTAACTTCGGTTTGAAGTGAAAATGAGATGGTTGATGCCTTGGATAGGAATCCCTACGTATACTAATGGAGTTGGTACGTTAACTAAAATAATTGCGATGTTCCAAGTTAAAATCCTAAGGGGCCGTTTGGTTTACAGGTTAGGATTAGATTAGAACGACTATCGGAAAACGGATAGACTAGAACCAGAAAATTTGGACTGGAACCAATTTTTCTGGATAGATTAGAACCAAATAGTCGTTCTAATCTATCCAGGGCCATGGTCCTGTGCAATCCCTCAAACCAAACACGAGATTACCTGGGATTATAAAGACAATTCCAGACAATCCCTCAAACCAAATGACCCCTAAGTGTACTATAAACTAGGCAATCAACTTCCCTAATCTAGCACAAGATTTTTAGAATTAAAGCTCAGAAATAATCCCAATACTCACTCTAACAATTTACTTCACTAACCCACTAATTAGATTATATGAGTTGCGTTTAACTATTGAGGCTTTAATTTAACTAAGGTGATTCAGCCGTCCTCCCTAGATAAACCGGTTAATTATAAACACCTTCAGAAATCCTCTCCTTAAGCCTATTCGTTGATAAATAGTGATGTGGTCGTCCTCTGCTAATCAATTTTCGTACTTAATTCTATTATTATTCTAGGGTTTATTAGAATTATTCAATAATTAAGAGAACTGGAATTATACATCACGAATTATCCTAATTACGTACCAACATCCTACTTCTACGAGTTCATCCTACCCTAAGCATAAAAGGGTT
The DNA here is from genome assembly GCA_947034835.1 of Ballota nigra. Lineage (NCBI taxonomy): Eukaryota > Viridiplantae > Streptophyta > Magnoliopsida > Lamiales > Lamiaceae > Ballota > Ballota nigra. The sequence goes on from OX344730.1 coordinate 19,052,920, forward strand.
TAGCCTAACATGGTGATGTGATTACGTAAACACAAGCAATAACGATGATAATATTCAAAGACATAATTAAATAAACAAGGAATTTCAAGAACATAAACCAACTATGAATTTAATTGAACTCAAATCTGAAAAATCAATCTATAGAATCTGGAATTTAGGTCTAAATCAATCAAAGAATTTAATAACTAAATTAGAAAACAAAACCATTCAAAGTACATATCGTTCTATGGAATCGTATGATAAAAACCTCGTTTCTTCTCTTGAAATCCTTGCTCAACACCCAAAATCATCTTCTTGTCTTGTTCCCCTTCAAAAATCGAGTCTAGATATGTAAAATAAGAGTTTGGAAACCTATTTATACGATTTGGGCTGATTTTTCTACGCAGGCGCGCGATCTGGGCCCGTACTCGAGTGCCGGTCGAGTGCCCTGTTCTTCCAGGATCACATTGCGCTCGACCCCTGGCTCGAGCGCCAATATTCTTCCAGCGTTCTCAACATGCTCGACCCGCACTCGAGCCTTGCTCGAGTACTTCTTCCTTTTTGTGCCAAATGATACTTTTCTTCACCCAAACTAATGTTTTTCGTATTTCCTTCTTATCTTCTCATCCGGAAGTCCGTTTGAGTCGATTCAAAGTCCTACGAACTCTGTTTTTTGCCCTCTTTCCTAAAATGCACACCAAAAAGGCAAATTAATGAGTTTATGCAAATAGTACTCAAATAACTCTAAATACTCACAAAAAACACTCAATATATGGACTAATCAGGCAACAAAATATCATAATTTCACGTCTAATCAACCCCCCCAAACTTACCATATTGCTTGTCTTCAAGCAATGAAATAATAAGTTAAGTGAAATTGTTAGAAATGAGTATAAGTACCAAATCATGCAAGTATTGTTTTAAAACCTCAAAGATCGGTCAACCACTCACAAACTCATCTTCCTTTCTCCTACTCATGGGTAATTGACAATAAACCACCAAATCAAAACATGGATGTGCTCTCGGCGGTGTGTTTCACTCCCTCACAAGTGTTTATCAATAAATCGAGACACTCTCAATCAATCATTCACACAAATTAGTAACCATAGGCTTGTAAGCACTCTCAACTTTGACCACATACTAGAATTCATGCCGAATCAACAAGGACTTGTTCAAGGTTGTAATGTAAGACTCTTTGGACAGGTGGGGTAAATGTATATGATAAAATGACTCAAGTGAATGGAGAATAGAAATTTATAGCTTTGGTAATTCAGAGAACAGAACTCTTCTAATATCTTCATACAATACACTTTCAATACCTTCTAATTTCAACACCTCAACTCTTTTTCTTCTAACTCTTTTCACTATTTTTTTTGTTCTTTCAATGCTCTTCCAATTTTTTTTCTTTTTCCCAACTATATATGAGCTCGTATTTTCTTTTGCTCATTCTCAAATTTTTTCATTCTTCCCCACTACTCACAAATTCATTACCCCCTTTTCTCGTACTCACTCAACCGTACACAATTCTACATCAACCAACTCTACCCCCTTTTCATTCACAACTTTTCCTATTCTCCACTCAAATTGGGACAAAAAGAGTTTTAGAAATTGGCTAAGCTCAAATGTGCTAGCAAATAAATAGGCTCAAGCTCAAACGGGCTAACAAGGGATAAATGTCATTGGTCGGGAAATTTTTGGCTAAGTGACTTATCAAATCAACAATGGCCTTAGATCACTTTCGATATTTCATACTAGACACAATCTAGAAGAGAGAGTACCCACAAGTTCTAGCACCTCTAAGCTGAAGATCCACTCACAAAGAATGTGATTAACTTGATGAATTCTAATCTCTTTTAAGGCTCAAGTCTCACAGCTTCTCATATCCATGCTAGACCTAGTGACTTATGTCTTTCACCTCACAAGAATTCAAAAGGAAAAATTCGTAAGTGCACGACTTCCCTTTCAAATCCACTCTGCTCACAACACCCACACTTTCTAGTCCTAACTCAATTTCACAATCACTCACTTACGCATCCAAACTCAAAGATAAGCAATAAATAAGCAATCAGGAGAGTTAATAAACATGAAATCATCCAATAACCACATAGTTCAAAGAGATACTCAAATTCGCCACAATACGTGCATGTCCCAACCTACGATATATGAAAAAGACTCTCGGAAGGGAAGAACATACCTTTGGTGGAAGGTAACTACGGTAAAATATGTAAAACACTCCACCCCCCCAAACTTAGACTTTGCGAAGCGGTCTAAGTTTGGGGTTCAGGTCTATCTCATACACATATTTCCCGGTTCACACTTAGCACTCTAGCACCCTTCTTTTGTTCCTTGGAAGTACTCCTTGCTATCACTCTCTTGGAAACTCTTGCACCCTCAATACAAGCCTACAATCAAAACACTCAACACGAGATTAAACAACACACAATCACATAAATAATTAACAGAAAACCAAAACACACAAAAGCAAGTAAAAATGGGTTGCCTAACATTAAGCGCTATTATTAAGGTCCTAATGCCGGACCGAGCTCAAAGGAGCTCACGACTCATGAGACTCAAAGTTACCTCCCTATCCTCGTAAGAGCGGTGATAGAATTTATTCACCCGGTGTCTATTTACCGTGCACTCGCTTTCACCATCCTCAACTTGTTTCACTTTCACAAACTTCAATTTCTCTCTGTCTTTAACTCTGTCAAAATAATCAAGATCAAAAAGCTCATAAGTTACGTCATCAAGTGAAGGTTTATCATAATTATGAACATAAGATGAACAAAGGTTAACACGTGTGTCATCAATACAAGTGTCAATAATATCAACGGAAAGACAACTCTCATCTTTCATCGGGTGTTTCATTACCTCATAGATGACAATCTTCACTTCTTGATCATCCACCTTCACCGTGATTTTTCTATTGGCCACATCTAACACCATCCCGGCTGTAGCCAAGAAAGGTCTTCCCAAAATCAGGGGTACATGTTCATCCTTCTCCATATCAAGGACCACGAAATCAGCTGGAAAAACATGATCTCCCACCTTCACAAGAACATCCTCCACCACACCTTGAGGACTCATGATAGACCTATCATCGAGTTGGAGGGTCATCATCGTCGATTGAAGATCTCCACTATCCAACTTCTTGAATAACGATAATGACATCAGATTAATGCTGGCCCCTAGATTGCACAATGCTCCCTTCTTGATTCCATTCCCGATATCATACAAGATTGTGAAACTTCCGGGATCCTTCAGCTTCGGAGGAAGAGCTTTGTGCACCATAGCACTCAACTCATGGTTCAGTTGAACTAGCTCTGGCCCGTCAACTCTCCTCTTCTTGGAGATCAAATCTTTCAGAAATTTTGCATAATTAGGCATCTGCTCTAATGCATCATAAAATAAAATATTGATGTGCAACTTCTTGAAGGCTTCAAGAAACTTCGCGAACTTCTCATCCAATTTCTTCTTCATAAATCTCTGAGGATAAGGAACTGAAATCACGGACTTGAGTACACCCCACTCATCACATTCAGTTTCTTTGACATTCTTCTTAGCCTCTTTTGCCTTCTTCCACTTAGGCATTCACTCTTCTTCCACCATCACTTCTTCCACCTTTCCTTCATCATCCTTCTTTTTCCTCTCGCTCTCTTCCTCAACCTCTCTATGAATTTCCTCCACCTCAGCAGGTAGTGGAGGTCCATCATACCTTGTTGTTGATAGGCGAGCAGAATCGTCATTTGGACGAGTATAATTAACCCAAATTACCCAATCTTAAGATGAGATTAAGCCAAGCTAAACGAAAGGTGTCGGGCGAGCAGACCTTGCTCGCCGAGCAACATTAACCAGGCGAGCAACTTTAATCAAAGACCATGTGGACCCAAATGAGGTCTTAGCGAGCATAATCAGCACCTCGGCAAACAGATCTAGCTACAATATCAAGATAACAACTTATCAAGAATAAAGACCATCAAAATCAAACTAAAGACTCCTCAAGGACAAGTCCAACAGGACGACCAGCTCCTGAATGCTAGCAAGTCCAGTGTAGAAGGATAGAATTTAGTTTAGATAAGGTCAAACTAGTCAAAGCCCAAGTGTCATACATGCATACAAGGGAGGTCAAAGGTCATGTACACCTCCTGCTAGGCAAACTTGTATAAATACTTAGATTTTTTTCAGCTAATAAATTAAGCACAAATTCATATACACGTCCAAACTTTGATTATACATCCAAAGTAGCTCGATTATCTTACATACAAATTAATTACGTAATCAATACACGTGTTAATTCTACCCTAACCCAAATTTTTGTATTCACTAATTACGTTAGTGATCAATCACACGTAATTGTTTGGTGATCTAATTAACGAGTAAAAATAGTCACTAATCCTTGTGATTAGAATCGATCATCAACAAATTGACGCTAGAGGGAGGGGTCGAACTTTCGATTTAAGGATTTAAGTGTAACTAAGTAAGAATTACGGACTTAAGCTTGAAGAATTGAAGAAAGGTGTTCTTGGTGTTCTCTATTCAAGAACTTTTAAAGATTAATACCTAAACATCAGGCAAAGATGCCTCAGTCTCATGAGACTCAACACTCCTAGCACGTGACAAGGGATTCACACTCAAGGATGTCCCAGGCTGGTAGGCGAGCAGAAATAACCAGAAACGAGCAAGAAAATCTTCCAACAGCTACACATCAACTAATGCCACCTGAACTGGATGCTTTTGTTCGCAATCCTGATAAACTAGCTCGAACAATCGCAATGCTTCAGGCTTTGCAAAAGCAACAAGCACAGCCTGGCCCATCTCATCCGAGCAAGGCATAGCCCGACAAGAGCTCGCGAGCATGAGAAGGCCAAAGATGACCATCAAAATGAAGCAGACAGTACCCAGGTTCGTAAGATGAGAGGCAAGGAGAAACAGCTCGCTGAAGCTACCAACCATGGAGAATCAACTACAAATCAAGTTTTGGGGGTTAGTTAGGGCAAACGCCAAAGTGCACTGAATAGATTAGGTCGCCATGGTCGGGGAGCAATGGAGGTCCATCCAATAGCAGAAGTAGCTCGCCCGACCTATGTACCAGCTCGCCAGTCAGTCCATGAAAGGCTGACTAGGTCAGCTTTTGGTCGCCTAGGCCCTGATGCGGAGCCCAAACCTAAGAGGCCAGTCCAGGGGGTTCCCATACCAAGCGAGTGACTGCGGCGGACAGATGGTCATGCACCTCTGTTCGCCGAACAGCCTCCAAGTCAAGGGGGATCCTTGGAAGAACTGGTCTCCATGAGGAAGGCAATTGAAAACATGTAGGGTCAGCTAGACCTGCAAAAAGGTTATGGGAATACTGCTCTTCCAACTTCACCATTATCTTCAGTGATTCTGAAGGCTCCCATTCAACAGAAGATCCAATTCCCTGCAAGTATATAATATGAAGGCACGGCGGACCCCCGGGTGCATTTGATGAAATATTCTGATTATATGATATCAATGGGGGCAAGCGATGCAACTCAGTGCCGCAATTTCCCATTGACTCTGGGGGACCATGTCCATAAATGGTTTTTTAGCTCTGCCACCAGCTTCAATCCATTCGTTTGCTCAGCTAAGCAAAGAATTCATGTCCCACTTCTCCACGGCTGGGTCTTATCTATCCCAAAGATATCGGTTGTCCGACTTAAAGCAAGCTGACGATGAGTCGGATCGTTCGTACTTGGAAAGATTTGACAAGGTCCTGCTAGAGGGGAAATCAGTCAGTGAAGATACCAAAATTGTAGCCGTCCTAGCTGGATTGAAGAAGGGCACTGAACTTTGGAAGGTTGTACATCTCAGATGTTCTAAATCTTACGCTGAATTCCGAGACCGGGCAGGAGTCTTTGTCTCCATGCATGAAGCTTTGCAGAAAGACATGGGGGACAAAGGTAAGTAGAAGAAGAGTGGGAAGAAGACTGGTGGTGGAGGTTATCGTACCCCGAAGAACATGAAAGCATTTAACAAGGGGACGGAACTGAAAGATAAACTGAATCACGTACTTACCATATCAATTGATGCAATGTACAACAATGTCCGGGACAAGGAACTACTCACTCCTCCCAGAAAGATACGTCAAGATGCTAGCAAGTTAAATAAAAAACAAGTATTGTGCCTACCATCAAAGCGTGGAGCATTTTACTAGTGAATGTCGTGACTTGCTGAAGAGATTATGATGATTCTACGAGGAGGGTAAGCTATCCGAGTTTGTGAAGAGGCAACCTGGCAAGAGAGACATAGATGATAACTCCGAAGGAGAAGATTTGAAGCAGGCTCCTCGCCGGAATCGAGCTGGGCGACCAGCTCAGGCACCAGCAGGAGGTCCCGTTCCTGAAATCCAAATGATGGAGCATGCGGGACCTGTTGGTGGTTGTTCTGATGGGCGACCACCAATCTCAAATCGAAAAATAAAGGCTGAGCTACGGGCAGTGGCCCAGATGCAGGAAATGGGTGTCAACCTATACGTTCTTCACACAGCAGAGTTGACCTTCACTGAATTTTTTTGGAAGGAATCGTAACTTCCCATAACGATTCCCTCGTTATCTGCGCCAAGATAATGAGGACCAAGGTACACCGATTATTGGTGGATACCGGAGCCTACACTAACATCATCTTCAAGAAAACACTTGATCATCTAGGCGACTATGCTAGCTACATTCAAGACTCCAATCACCGAATCCTAGGCTTCGGAAATGCTGTAACAGAGCCGTTAGGCATAATTAGGTTGTCTGTACAATTGGTATCGACCAAGGATCCCGAAAAGAACATAACTAGAATGGTGGATTTTCTGGTCGTAGATCAAGAGTCCACCTACAATGGGTTCCTTGGCCAACCGTTTCTTAATGAATTTAAAGCAGCAGTTTCAACCTACCACTACTGTATTAAGTTCCCAACAGCAAGCGGTGCGGGAACACTAAAAGGAGACCAAAGAAAAGCTCGGGAATGTCTCCTTCAACTTCATCCCATCAAAGAACATACATTTATGATGGAAGCATCAGCCATCCCTCTCGATAATGAACTGTCAATTTTTGAAGACATTTTGGGGACCCATAATGATCAGATGGACATAGACGAACAACCCTCGTCTATGGGCAAACAGAAGTTGCTGGACGGTGAGCAAACCTTACCGGAGATAAGATTGTCAACAGTCACCAATGAACTAAGTCCACACATCAACCTGGAGGGCCCAGTTGTGGCGACAAAAAATGACAATAATCCAATAGAGGATTTTGACCCCCGGTTAGGTGTAGAACCAATGAACATCGAGGATGAGCTCAGCCTGGAAGGACCAATCGTTGATCCACGGTGGAAGGGACAGAAACGGCGAGCAACTCCACCCGAAGAGCTGGAAGCCCTCAAAGTTAACCCTAACCGTGATGATCTCGAACTTTACATCGGGTTAGAGCTCCCTGAGCCCTACAGGACTCGAATGGCAGAGTTTTTAAAAGCTAACCTCGATGTCTTTGCATGGTCGCACGCTGATATGGTGGGGATCAATCCAAAAGATGCTTGGCACATACTAAACATCAATCCGACCCGAAGATCCATCCACAAAAAACAACGGAAGTACGGGCCCGACAAGTATCAAGCTCTGAATGAAGAAGTCAAGAAATTGTTGGACAACGACCTAATCAGACAGGCGCTGTGCCTGCAATGGGTTACAAATCCCGTACTAGTGCGGAAGCCGAATGGAACCTGGAGGCTATGCATTGATTTCACAGATCTGAATGCAGCATGCCCAAAGGATAACTTTCCACTTCCGCACATTGACCAACTGGTAGATAGCACAGCCAGGCATGAGATGTTCACATTCATGGATGCTTTTGCTGGTTATGACCAAATTCCAATGCACCCGAGCGATCAAGAAAATACGGTCTTCTACACAAATAAGAACTTACTTTGCTGGAAGAGAATGCCGTTTGAGTTAATCAATGCAGGAGCAACTTACCAGAGGCTGGTGAATAAAATGTTCGATAAACATATCAGGGAGACGGTGGAGGTGTATGTTGATGACACAGTCGTCAAAAGTACTCGAAAAGAAGATCACATCTGTTGGGAAAATAGGGGTACCCGGAATCTATTCGGGATGAAATTTAAATACGAATTTAAATACAATTATTACTAGCATGAATTAATCCTAATTAATTCAAATAATAATTCCAACAACCAATTTAACATCATGCATGTTGAATTAATTCACATATAATCTATGGCGGAATAAACAAGAAAATATGTGACTTACGTACTGTTGGTCCCGAAACGAGCAAACAGGTGTATGGGGGGGGGAATACATCTGTGATTACAAATTAAAACTTCTTAAAAAACTTATCAGGTTACTTAAGACAATAACTCGTCAGTGGACTTGAAGGTCTGCTGAGAGTTACTTAGAGAAAGCCTACTGAGATAATATCTCCACTGAAAGCTCAAGACTTTCAGTTGAACTACTATCTAATTAGCTTTCAGATGCGGATTAGTGAGCCCTTAGAAAACTCGTTTTACTTTGATAAACTTTGAGATTAACACACACTTAGGAAAGCAGATAATAAGAACACAAGATATAAAGTGGTTCAGAGATGAATCTCCTACGTCCACTGTCCTGATCAAACAGGAGAATTCCTTTCACTTGGAATTCCTTGTGTTATAGTGCCAAGGTGCACTGATCAACTAATCCTCTCTTAGGATGATTGATCACTAGGAAATTCCAGGTCCTAGTTCCCAAAACAAACCAACTTTCAGACTGATACAACAATCAGCTTACTAACACCACTTAACACTAGCTCTCAACCTAAACACTGAGTAGGGTTTTTAGTAGGGTTTTGGTTCCAACTATTTTGAGATAATCCTTACAAGTTTAGCTCAAGGCTTAGGATTGGATTATCTCTTTCTAAGATTTGGATATAGCTTTTAAGCTTGGTTACAGAAGGTTTGTTAGGCTCTCTACAAATGTGAAACACTTGGGAAACAAAGGTAATTTCGAGTGCTTCTTAGTTGTTATGAATGTAGAGATAGCTTTGATCTTGTGAGTTTCCTGTGCTTGGAAATGTGCACGTCCTTCTGTATTTATAGGCTTCCTTGAAAATCTTCCCGTTGGATTTGGATCTTCTCAAGTAAGTCTTCTTATATTTGATTGGCTTAAACGGCTCTATTTGAAGCTTTAAGTCTTGTCAAGAAATGGCTGAAAGACCATGCCTGTTCACCAACTTTCTGAAGATTGCTAGAGAAAGACTTTTGGTACTTGTCAGGCTGGGGCAGGTCGGCTGTCAGTAAGTACACTGACGTGTCATCTTCTCATTGGACCTTAAGTCTGCATGCCCAGATTCTTGTCTTGCTTTAAGGTGGAACTCCTCTGAGAGAACCTTCTTATTCCTTCATTTATTGTAAGCTTCACTGAAATTCATTTTGCCTTGTTCCAACCAGATTAACTAACAGCTTTTAATATGTTTTAGCATTGTTAGTTACCATCAGTGGACCTTGGTCCTCTCCTGACAATTTTAGTCTTAGTGAGAATGTACTTAGAAAACATTCAAGACTTAGACTTATTCTCAGATCACTTAGTCTTCAGCGGTCTTCATCTTCAGCGGACTTCATCTTCAGCAGACTTCATTCTTAAATACACTCATGTAATTACTAATTGTACTCAGTTCTTAACACTTTGAACTGTTTGACTAAGTACTAACTCTGCTGAATAATTTACTTACAAAACAACTTAGGAGGAACATGTTGGCATCTAATCAAAACATAAGTCTTATACATTTTCCCAACAATTTCCCCCTTTTTGATTATGCCGGAACCTATCTTAATACATATCTTCTTTCAGATGAGGTTCTTCAGATGACATTCAAAGTTCACAGATTTTGTAAGTAAAACATTCAAGTGCATAAGCCTAAATGATAATGAGATATTATCTTGGGCAAAACATCAGTAGAGTTCATTTCATTGAAAAATGATGAAGTACATATTACATGAAGTTAACTCTTAAAAGTCTCAAACTTAAACACACCTGGGACTTATAAACAAATGCCCAGCAAAAGATACAACCTTCTCAGATGGACTCGAAAATAGGTTCAAGTCCATATTGCTTGAAAACTCTAATCTTCAGCTCGTTCTTCCTCTCCATTATCTCCTTCGAATGTCCTCTGAGTCCAAGATGCTCACACAAGGATGTCCACTCTTCAGTGATCCTTTCTCTATCAACAACACCTGTTACATCTTGAGGGGGCCAGTAGGTGATTGGCTCAGGGGCCTTCAGAGCTTGATCAGGGAAGACATCATTCCAAGCATCACTGATCTCGGGATAGAGTTTGGGATAGGCATCAAACAACCATGAGTTGAAGACTTCTTGTGCATTGTCCCTTCCTAACTCTCCACTGACATAGAAGGAATACACAAATTCCCTTTTTGCAGTCTCCCAAGCATCATTGAGCTTCTTAGGAACCCAGACATCATGATGAGGAAATCTGTTCAGAGATGGTGTGATCTTGTCTTTCTTCAGCTTAGCAGCCCACTTTAGATAACCACTCCTAAATTTCTTAGAAGTAGTTTTGTCAAAAGTGGCTAGCCTCTCCTTTCTTTTTCTCTCTGCTAGCTCTGCAATGGTCTCCATCTTACCAACCACCTTATCTCTTCTTTCTTGTTGTTGAGCTGTCAGCTTTCTTGCTCTTTCATTCATACCTCCAGCCTCTTTAATTAGCTCAGCGAGCTCTGTGACTTTTGTGGGTGCAGACTTGGGAGGTTCAGAAGATAAGGGTTCGGGATTGAGAATAGGAAGTACCTGAACTTCATCAGTAGAGGTTGTGGACTTAGCTGCCAACCTCCCTGAGGTTCTTGTCTTTTTGGCAACCTCTGCTGAGAGAGCATCAGATGCCTTTCTCTTTGTAGTTTCCCCCTTTTTCGCAGCTCTCTCCTCCTTCTCCTTTAGATGCTCTTCTTTGAACTTTGAAAGGTCAACTGAGGAGGTCTCCTTTCCTTTCTTGGACTCTGCTATCTTCTGGGCTTCAGCATCAACTTTCTTCAAGGTGCTCTTCACCTGTTGGCCTTTCTCGAAGTCAGGGGTTTCAAGGATAATGTTCATTTTATTCTTAGGGTCAGCCTTCATGTCCTTAGCACTTATCCTCTTTTCCCCCTTTCCGGCATTAATCATGCATTCAGCTACCGTGATGTTGAGCTTCAGTTGATCATGGGCCAATGCCTTCAGCTCAGTTGAGCAATGGTCTACCTCATCTTCAAGCCTTTCCAAAGTAGCTCCAGATGTCTGTCCAAATTGAACAAACTGCGCTAGCTTTTCATTGATTAGCACATCAGTTTTCTCTTGTGTTGGGAAGTCTTCAGCTGCCTTCTTCAGTACCTCTCCCAGTTTGGCTCCTAGCTCAGCATGCTTGGCCTCGAATTCAGACATCTTAGAGTTCCATAATCCTTCAACCTTTCCAAGTAGGTCTTCTGAGAAGGCCTCCACTGATGACTTCAGGTGAATAGATACGTTCTCTACTGAGTCTTTGAGGAACTTGGTCCTGACCTCTTCTCCAGACTTCTCCAGCTTCTTCAGGGCTTCAATGATTAACACACTTTGTCCCTCAACTACATCAATCACCATCTGCTGAGAGTCTTCAACTTTAAGTGTGAGATTCTGAAGTGATGTAGTTGTGGACTCCATGAGTTCATCAATGTGGTCTGAGAGAATAACCATCTCATCTACCTCCTCTTGTACAATCTCCTGGACCTCCCTGAGCTGAGTTTGAAGAGATGGAAGGCTTTCTTCTTTGATAGAGTGAACAACATCACTCAGTGGAGTTAGGTTGACCACAGCTGAGGGAACTTCACTGGTTTGAGTACCTGCATTGCAAAAGGTGTTAGTTCTAACTCCCTCAACCTCACCACCTAGATCTCCTGATGCCTCTATCTCCATGGGGACTCCCTCCTCCTCACTCTTCTTACTTTTCTCTTCCTCACTTTCTTTTTCAACTGCTATTTTTTCAGCCAATTCACCCTTTACAGGGATGATTGCTCTTATCTCTCCACTCTTCACACCAGTGATTTCCACCTCTTTTTCAACTTCTCCAGTTCCAGACACCTCAGTTGACTCTAAAGCCACCACTGAGGGCTGTTGTGGGAGAGCTTCAGTAGACACCTCTACTGAGCCCTCCTTTGGTAAGTTTTGTGCCTCAGTATCCCTTGCCGTGGATACATCCTTGGCTGCTTCACTACAACCTTGCTTAGGTGAAGCACCTCCTTCAAGTTCAGACTCCACTACCTTCTCCTCTGCACTCTTCTCCTTCTCCTCATCCTTCTCAGATAAGGGTTTAGCTGGCTTTTCTTCATCAACAGCCTTTTCTACCTCCTTCTTTGCCTCTGCAATCTTCTCCAAGACCAAGCTTTCAAAAATCTTCTCATCACAGAGAAGTCTGGTCTTGTGCATCCCAGCAAATTGCAGCACTTCAACTTCCTCCTTCTTCCACTCCTCTGCATTGCTGCCTCTTACAGCTAGAAGAATTTCACCAAGTCTTCTATCCTTGAGCTGGACAATGAGTCTCAGTCTCAAGAACATGGCTTTGATTGTGGGGAATTGATCAAGTTCAGGGTATTTAGACTCTAAAGAGTAAGCTACCTCATCCTTGAGAGTATCTAGGAATGAGTACTCTTCTTCATCGTCTGAAGAAAGGGAAGGGGTAGGGGATCTGCTCTCTGTTGGCTCTTCTGGGATAGACTCCAGTTGAGTTGAATAAATTTCAGGAGGGTTTAGTTCAGATGAGGTTTGAGGTTGGGTTTCAGGTGAGGTTGGGTTTTGGTCAGTAGGGGTTGATGATGTGGGTTTAGAAGGGGTTGAGGGAATGGGTTCAGTAGGGTTTGATGGGGTGGTTTCAGTAGGGGTTGAGATGGGTTCAGTGGGGGTTGTTTGGGATCCACTTACTGGCTGTTGAGAGCCATCAGTGGGGGTTTTGGTTATTTTGGAGATACGTTTGGTTTTGGCAGGGGTGCGAGGTTTTGTTGTTTTGGGTTTGATGGGGGTAGGTGCAGGGACATCTGAGTCTGACTCAGTTGAGATGATGTTTGGAGATGAGTCAGGGTTACCTAATGAAGACTCATCAGTAGAGTCTGTGACTCTGACTTTCTTTGAGGCACTCTCCTTCTCTGCCTCAGAGGACCTCCTGCTTTCCTTCCTAGAGGCTTTCACTGCCTCGGCCTCTTTGTGCTGGGCCATCTTGTCACTCAGTTTAACCAGCCTCCTTTTGAGCTTGGTTTTCTTCCCTTCAGTAGGGTTAACCTCTTCTTCCTCGACTGCCTCTGGGCTCTCCTCAGCAGGCTTGAGCATCCTTGTTTCCAGAGTTTTTCCAGACTTGAATAGGGTCTTCAGGTTACTCCACTTCCTATCCTTTAACCAGTCTACTCCCACATCCACATTCTCAATTAAGTAAGAAATTTTAGTGGCAAAATTTAGCTTACTTGCCAACTGGGGAGTTTTGTCAGCCTGGAATTTTGAGTGTTCCCTGTTCAAAGCTCTAAAAAAGAACTGCTGCCAATTGTATGGCTTCTCCTTGCTCTCCACTATTGCCTTCATCAACCTGAGCTTTGGCTTGCTCACTTGTTCAGTGCTTCCTTGGTTTCCCAAGATACATTTACCAACAATCTCGCAGAGGACATTGTATGCTGGTAATAGTAGGCTTCTGTTCATCGTGGGACTATATTTCACCTTCTTCTCCATGATGGTATAGACCCATTCCTCCTCCTTATCCAAGATACAAGTATCTGGATTTGGCCCTTCAGATGGGAGTTCAAATAACTCCTTCAAATCATCTCCGCTTATCCGAATCTCCTTTCTTATTTTCTGGTGCTCCACAACCTCCATATCGTCTCTCATCACCTTCTTCTTTCTTGGTACAAATAGACACGATTTGATTCTTGAGTCTGAGTTGGATATGTTGTAGAAAAATTCAAGAACCTGCCTATCATAACAGTACTCTGGATGTACTGATATAAATTTCTCTAAACCAGCAGCTTTGACCATTTCCAAAGCCTCCTTAATGTGAGAGAACTCTGGTCTTGATTCAATCTCTGGGTTGTTGAAAAGAATTATAGGTTCATACCAGAAATTTTCTTTGTTGTTCAGAAACCCTAGGTTAATTTTGGTCATGATTGTAGGTGGGATTTGAGAAAAAGTGAATTTGCAGAAAAATGTTTGAAGAGATAGTAAGTGTTTGCTTGGAAGTGTATTCGAAAAGGTTTACAAGCGAACGTTTGGGGTTTTTATATGAGTGAAGAACGGTGAGATTGAACAAAGAAATCAACGTCTGAGATTGATCGAGTTTGAGATCGTGGATAGTTGCAAGGTTTAGTGGGGAGTTTTTAAGAAATCTTGACGGTTAGAAAAGAACCGCCTAAAAATGGATGGCATGGATTGGAAAAGTTGGTAGCCGGAAGGTCACATCATTCGGCTTTTAGGGCGCGTGAGATAGGTAATTGAAAAAGCATGTCTGACTTGTACCACGTGCATTAAATGCTTGCCATACCAAAATCTCTTTGGAACAGTGGAAAAAGATTTAATTTCCCAGAAAGCACTCATTAGTAAGTTTTGAACCCAAATAAATATATATAAAACTAAGAGGCTTTAACTTTGAAAAACACTAAGTATAAACTTTGACCTCCACTGAGGTTCGACCTCGTCTGATATTCAGACCACTTCTGAGATGAGGAGCTTCTTCTGAGAAAGATCCTCTTCTGAATATGAACCTCCACTGTGTTGAAGGTAACTCTTCTGAGATTAAATCCTTTCTTTACTCTCCTGGATCTAGGAGTCCAAGCTCCACTGACAACCCTTGGAACCTTGCTTCAGCCAAAGGTTTTGTGAAGATATCTGCCTTCTGTTTGTCAGTGTGGATTTTGAGCATTTTGATGTCCTTCTTCTCCACATGATCTCTGATGAAATGATGCCTTATATCCACATGTTTGCACCTTGTGTGGAGAACTGGATTTTCTGAAATAGCAATTGCACTATTGTTGTCACAGAAAATAGGGACTTCATTGGCAAAGATGTTGTAATCTCTCAGTTGTTGTCTTAGCCAAAGAATTTGAGCACAACAACTTCCAGCTGCCATATACTCAGCTTCAGTAGTGCTTGTGGCTACTGAGTTTTGTTTCTTGGAGAACCAAGAAATCAGCTTACTTCCCAAGAATTGACAAGTGTCTGAGGTTGATTTCCTGTCAATTCTACATCCTCCATAATCAGCATCTGAGTATCCTGTGAGTTCCAGATTGTCATCTGAGGGATACCACAATCCCATATTCACAGTACCTTTAAGATATTTGAGAATCCTCTTAGCAGCTTCCAGATGACTTTTCTTGGGGTTGGCTTGATATCTTGCACAAATCCCAACTGCAAAAGTGATATCAGACCTGCTTGCTGTGAGATACAGTAGAGATCCAATGATGGCTCTGTAATGAGTCTGGTCTACTGATTCACCATCCTCATCTGGTTCCATCTTGGTGTTGGTGTTGAGTGGAACTCTTGCTACTTTGCTGGTCTGGCATCCAAACTTGTTGATCAGCTCCTTTGTATATTTGGCTTGATTGATGAAGATTCCTTCAGGTGACTGCTTAACTTGAAGTCCTAGGAAGAAATTCATTTCTCCCATCATAGACATCTCAAATTTTCCCTTCATCAGTTGAGAAAACTTCTCACAGAGGACCTGGTTAGGACAACAAAAAATGATATTATCCACATAAATTTGAACCAGCAATGTGTCCTCTCCTTTTGTGATTCTGAAAAGTGTTCTATCAACTCTCCCTTTGATAAAACCATGATCCAGAAGGAGTTGTGACAAAGTATCATACCAAGCTCGTGGAGCCTGTTTCAGTCCATATAGAGCTTTTCTCAGTCTATATACTTTGTGACTTTCTTCAAAACCTGGGGGTTGCTCCACATAGACTTCTTCATTGAGTACTCCATTCAAGAAGGCACTTTTAACATCCATCTGGTACACCTTGAATTTCTTGTGAGCAGCATATGCAAGAAATAACCTTATTGTCTCCAATCTGGCTACTGGAGCAAATGTTTCATCATAGTCAAATCCTTCAACTTGAGAATAACCCTTTGCAACTAGTCTGGCTTTGTTTCTGACTATGATATCATTCTCATCCTTCTTGTTCTTGAATACCCACTTGGTTCCTATCACATTGCAGTGATATGGTCTGTCCACCAACTCCCAAACTTGATTCCTTGTAAACTGGTTGAGCTCTTCTTGCATGGAAATAATCCAGTTGGAATCTTGAAGTGCTTCTGCTATGGAAATTGGTTCCTGGTTTGATAAGAAACAACAAAACAAAACACTTTCTCCATGAAAACTTCTAGTTTTGACTCCTGAGGAAGGATCACCTAGGATTTGCTCAACAGGGTGATCTGAGAGCCAAGTCCTCCTAGGCTGATGCCCTTCAGTAGAGTCTAACTCTTCTGAAGTTGAGTCACTAGATATAGGAATGAAATCGAATTCAGGAAATAAAACAGAGGGTTGAAGTCCTGAGTCATCATTCAAGGTATTTTCATTCTCAATGGTAATTTCATTGGTTCCCCCTTGAATGATGGGTTCAGTGAATGTCTCAGCTGTGACCACATCTTCATTGACATTTGTTACCTCTTGAACTGGGATAGTGTTCATCAGTTCAGTTACATCTTCAGGAGAGCTCTCAGGTGAGCTTTGAGGAGTGGTCTGATTTTGAGTGTCCTCTTTGAATTGTTGATCATTGAGGTTGTCCCAGGTTGGGATGAATGTATCAACACAATTCTCAGGATAGCCTTTAGACTTGATACTCAGTCTGGTTAGTCTTTTGCTAATCACATCCTCAATCTCCTTACTTCTGGACTCAAAAGTAGATTCATCAAACACCACATGAGGTGTTTCTTCCACAACAAGAGTTCTACAGTTGTAAACTCTGAAAGCTCTACTGATTTGGGAATATCCTAAGAAAATTCCTTCATCAGCTTTGCTATCAAAAGCTTTCAGTTGTGTTTTTCCATTGTTGTGAATGAAACACTTGCAACAAAAAATATGAAAGTAAGATACCTGTGGCTTTCTGTTATTCCATAACTCATATGGAGTTTTTCCTTGATGTTTGGTTACCATGGATCTATTTTGAGTGTGGCAGGCAGTATTAATAGTTTCAGCCCAGAATCTTTTAGGAACTTGAGCTTCAGCTAACATTGTCCTTGCTGCCTCCTTGAGAGTCCTATTTCTTCTTTCAGCTACTCCATTTTGTTGTGGAGTTCTTACAGCTGATGTCTCATGTGAAATACCTAATTCTTTGCAGTAATCAGATATAATAGAATTTATGAATTCAGTGCCTTTATCTGATCTTATCTTTACAATGTTCAGGCTCTTTTCATTGCTAACTTTCTTCAGGAGCTCTGGCAGTCTCAGTTGAGTCTCCTTTTTGCTTGCAAGGAATATCACCCATGTGTACCTGGAGAAGTCATCAACAACAACAAGTGTATACTTTCTCCCATTGATACTTACAGGGGTTACTGGACCAAAAAGATCCATATGTAACAGTTAAAGTACTCTGTCAGTAGAGGTTGCTACTTTGCTTTTGAAAGATGCCTTTACTTGCTTTCCCTCCTGACATGCTTTACAGATATATGTTCTTTGTTGTATACTTCATTTGGCATTCCTTCTACCAGTCCATGTCTTGCTATCCTGTTCATCATCTTGAAGTTCAGATGACTTAGCCTTTTGTGCCATAACCAATTAGTGTCAGTTGAGCTCTTAGCAATAAGACATGCATTTGGTGTGCAAGACTTCCAATCTGCAAGATAGACATTTCCCTTTCTTGACCCAGTTAGTAGTACCTGTTGTGAAGATACATTCTTAACAAAACACAGGTTACATGAAAATTCAACACTGTATCCCTTATCACAAAATTGACTTATGGACATAAGATTATGCTTAAGTCCACTGACAAAGGATACATTGCTTACCCTTACTGAGCCAATGATTAAAGTACCATAACCTTTAGTGGCTCCTTGTGAGTTGTCACCAAAGGTGACTTGTGGACCTTCTTTCTCAACAAATTCTGTCAGGAGATCTTTGTTGCCAGTCATGTGCCTAGAACATCCACTGTCCAAGTACCAGACTGATGATTTAAGAGCTTCTCCTTTGTTGAGGTCCACTGAGCCCTGCAATCAGAGATCAAGCTTTAGGTACCCATTTGGTGTTGGGTCCTACCAGGTTAGCTGTACCTTTCGGAATCCAAATTTGCCTCACAGTTCTAATCACTTTAGATTGGCTAATTTGTCTTCCATAAACATCTACATAGATTGTTATCTCCCTATGTGCCTTGGGAGTAAACTTTCTATGGGTGTCAGCCTTTGAAGGAACAGGAACCTTCTTCACATTCTTTCTCTTTGGCTTGGGTGCACCTGGTCTTGGTTTCTGTTGATAAAGGTATGAAGGGCCTTTTCCTTTAGGCACAAAAGGAATAGGTCTTCCATATGAGTCATTCCTTGAGGACTGCTCATGCCTGGGTGCTCTCAGCTGAGGTTGCTTCATCTGTGAAGACCTCGGCTGATAGTACCTCTGCTGAGATCTAGTTTGATAAGTCACCTGAGCCTTTCCATTTGGTTTTGGCTTAGATTGACTTTTCTTTTGAGTGATCTCAGCTGGTCTTTTTCCTTTATCCATAGTCTGTGATTGAAATGTCACATACTTGACAAAAACTCTCTTTGTGCCACTTGAAGAAGCAACACTCAGAGGACCTTCTGAAGGTTTTGGAATAAAGCCTATCCCACACTTGTTATTAGGATTGATTTGAAAATTTTGAATCTCCTCTATGGCAAGAGAGGGTTTGTTTAGAGCATCAATCCTTTTTAACAAGGTCTCTTCAGATTTTTGTAAGACATCAATTTTCAGGAGAGAATCCTTTATTTGGCTTACCAATTTTAAATTCTCTTCAGTTAACTTTGTCTTAGATTCATTGAGATCTTTTATCAGTTGATCTCTACCATTTCCTTGACTCCTGAGGGTTTCCACCTCTTTTGTCAGTTCAATGGTAGATTTGGCTGAGTTCAGATCTGCTTGATTCCCAGACTCAATTAACTTGGAGTTTTCACTCAAGAGTTGTTTGTTCTCATCTTGGAGACAGAAACTTGCTTCTTGCAACCTTGAGAAATCAATCATCAATTGTTCCAAAGCGGACTGAAGATTGAGTTCCTCAGTTGACTCTGAGCTTAGCTCAGGTGTGTGTTCTAGAGAAATGGATGATTTAGATTGTACCTCTGGTTCTTCTCTTGCCATGAGGCACATGTCATCTTCACTGCTGTCAGAGAACAGTTCATCAGGTGACTCCAGATTTTCATCAACATCCCCAGCCATCATGGCTTTCCTTTCTCCATATCTTCTGTCTCTTTTGGCTTGCCTTTCCTTTCTTTCTTTAGTGCTCAGTTGAGGACAGTCATATTGAAAGTGCCAAATCTTCTTGCACTGAAAACACCTGTTGGCATCATCATTCTTTTCCTCAGTGGACTCTCTGGTCTTTGATGATGATCCTTCAGCCTTGGTGTAATTCTTGTATTCCTTCTTCTTTTCCAGCTCAGATGAGCTTTTCTCTCCTTCTCTGGTGGTCGTTTGTGGATAACTTCTACCTTCCCTTTTATCCCTGTAAAATCTTTTATACTTGCCAAAGCGGCTGTTAAGTTGTTCAAACCTTCTAGCCATCAGGCAGAGTTCCTCCTGCATCTCAGCCTTGCTTTGTGACTTGCTTGCCTTTGTACTCTTCTGAGGCTTTGGGGATTTTGGCTCAGACTCCTTGGCTTTGAAGGCTACTCCCTTCTCAGCTGAGGTCTCATCAGGAGCCCTTTTCCTGTTTAGATCAAACTCATAAGCCTTGAGTTCAGAGAATACCTGTTGCATAGACATGCTGGATAGATCCTTGGTATTCTGCATCATCACAGAGTACACATCCCATCTTGAGGTTAGACCTCTCAGGATCTTTAAGGCAACCTCTCTCTTGGTATAGACTTTTCCCAGAGAATTTATCTCATTCATGATGTCTGTGAACCTCCCATCAAGCTGGTCAATGGTCTCAGTGGACTCCATGGTGAACTGCTCATACTTTTGAACAGCTACTGAAAGCTTGTTCTCCTTTATCTTGTCAGTTCCTTCACACATGAGAGCAAGAGTGTCCCATAGTTCCTTTGCAGTCTTGCAGTGGATCACTCTTCCCATTACAGAATCTAGAATAGTGGTGTAGAGAATGTTCATGGCTATGAAGTTGAGGTTGTTTCTCCTCCTCTCATCTGCAGTGAAGTTATCTTCATCTTTGGGCCATTCTTCTCTAGGATCTGCAATAGTTTCAACTGTAGTTCTAGGGTTAGGTGTCATAAAAACAAATGGACCTTTAGTAATAACCCTCAATATTTCATCATGCACACAGGCAAGATGAGCTCTCATTCTGATCTTCCAGAAGTCATAGTTTTCCACTGAGAATTGTGGAAGCTTGTGATGAGACATATGGTTCAAGGGATTAACTCCCATGTTGTTTTCTGCTGGTGGTGCTACCCTAGCTGCATTGTCAGCCATAGTATAAAAACAAGTTTATCAAAAGATCAATTCAGGTGACCTTGAAAAATACCTTTAAGCACAAGGTATACTTAGAACAATGGTCTTTTGAACCACTGCTCTGATACCAATTGTTGGTCCCGAAACGAGCAAACAGGTGTATGGAGGGGGGGGGGGGAATACACCTGTGATTACAAATTAAAACTTCTTGTAAAACTTATCAGGTTACTTAAGACAATAACTCGTCAGTGGACTTGAAGGTCTGCTGAGAGTTACTTAGAGAAAGCCTACTAAGATAATACCTCCACTGAAAGCTCAAGACTTTCAGTTGAACTACTATCTAATTAGCTTTCAGATGCGGATTAGTGAGCCCTTAGAAAATTCGTTTTACTTTGATAAACTTTGAGATTAACACACTTAGGAAAGCAGATAATAAGAACACAAGATATAAAGTGGTTCAGAGATGAATCTCCTACGTCCACTGTCCTGATCAAACAGGAGAATTCCTTTCACTTGGAATTCCTTGTGTTATAGTGCCAAGGTGCACTGATCAACTAATCCTCTCTTAGGATAATTGATCACTAGGAAATTCCAGGTCCTCGTTCCCAAAACAAACCAGCTTTCAGACTGATACAACAATCAGCTTACTAACACCACTTAACACTAGCTCTCAACCTAAACACTGAGTAGGGTTTTGAGTAGGGTTTTGGTTCCAACTATTTTGAGATAATCCTTACAAGTTTAGCTCAAGGCTTAGGATTGGATGATCTCTTTCTAAGATTTGGATATAGCTTTTAAGCTTGGTTACAGAAGGTTTGTTAGGCTCTCTACAAATGTGAAACACTTGGGAAACAAAGGTAATTTCGAGTGCTTCTTAGTTGTTATGAATGTAGAGATAGCTTTGATCTTGTGAGTTTCCCGTGCTTGGAAATGTGCACGTCCTTCTGTATTTATAGGCTTCCTTGAAAATCTTCCCGTTGGATTTGAATCTTCTCAAGTAAGTCTTCTTGTATCTGATTGGCTCAAACGACTCTATTTGAAGCTTTAAGTCTTGTCAAGAAATGGCTGAAAGACCATGCCTGTTCACCAACTTTCTGTAGATTGCTAGAGAAAGACTTTTGGTACTTGTCAGGCTGGGGCAGGTCGGCTGTCAGTAAGTACACTGACGTGTCATCTTCTCATTGGACCTTAAGTCTGCATGCCCAGATTCTTGTCTTGCTTTAAGGTGGAACTCCTCTGAGAGAACCTTCTTATTCCTTCATTTATTGTAAGCTTCACTGAAATTCATTTTGCCTTGTTCCAACCAGATTAACTAACAACTTTTAATATGTTTTAGCATTGTTAGTTACCATCAGTGGACCTTGGTCCTCTCCTGACAGTTTTAGTCTTAGTGAGAATGTACTTAGAAAACATTCAAGACTTAGACTTATTCTCAGATCACTTAGTCTTCAGCGGTCTTCATCTTCAGCGGACTTCATCTTCAGCAGACTTCATTCTTAAATACACTCATGTAATTACTAACTGTACTCAGTTCTTAACACTTTGAACTGTTTGACTAAGTACTAACTCTACTGAATAATTTACTTACAAAACAACTTAGGAGGAACATGTTGGCATCTAATCAAAACATAAGTCTTATACATTTTCCCAACACGTACCTCTTGTAGAACTTGGCCTTTAAATAAAACGGGACAAACACGTACGCGCTTTATCAACCCAAAAACATTCTCAAGTATTTCCCTTTCGCCTTATTCGATCACCAGTGGGAGATGCTTTCGAATAATTTAAATAACTAAGGAAAAAGAAAAATATCTATGCTCTTGATTTTTCCAACACATGGAATTATGTACTTGGAGATGAAATAATCATCCTCTATTTATAAGCATAGTGGCAAAAAATATTAGGAATATTGGGCCTTGGAGAAAATCTTTTCTTAGACTCTAAGAAATCTTGATTATATCTCATATATTCTTTTCTCCACAATAAAATATTCCACAAAAATCTCACTTACCTTATAAACAAGCAATTTTCGAAAAATACTAGTAGAGATCCCAAGATTTGGATCTTCTTGAATATATGAGATATTCTTGTATTCCAAGAATACATATCTTCCATAATATCTTTCCAAGAAAATCAAAAAAATCTTTTCTCTTCTAATATTGCTTTTTTTTGAAAATTAAGTGTAAAAATCAGCAATATATTTTCTTTTTATTTTAATCACCTTATCATTATTGGGCTACTTAATGGGCTACTTGAGGGGCCTTTAAGGAGAATTAAGATTGGACCTTCTAATGGACTTCTGAATTTCAATATTAAGCCCCAATATAATTCAATCCATTAATATTAATTATTACCACTAATAAATTAATATTTCACTATCCATCTTAATCCATATTACGATAATATGGGCTCCCGATTATTATTTCCCGCGTTTAAGATTATCAAGTCCATTAATTAATTAAGCTTCTGAATAGCTCTAAATTAATTAATATATTTCACCTAAGAGTAAAGACAGCTCAACATTATTATCCGTACCGAAGAAACTGATTCTTCACTTGCAAGATTTGGTACGATAAAACTTCTGAGCCCACCAAGGGGACTAATCACACGAGCCGCACTCGCACGCATTTCTCTGTATTAAATCTTAGCAACCGTCGTATGATTAATATTACTGCCCAAGACACAAAGTTCGAAGTCACAATGATTCTCACCCAACATGAATCAAAGCAGTAACCATTAAGCACACACGGTCCTATTTAAGTGACGGAGATTAAGAAATCAACAACCACTGAGGTCTAATTCTTCACATTTCAGAACAGAAGAATTTATCCTCGCGGTCCTCTTCAACACATACTAAATGTGCTAGTGCAATCTCTTAGTCAAGACAAACCAATCTGAGACTTACACATCGACCTTTCACGGCGGATTGTTCAATTCCACCTAGGTCGTGAAAATGTACGTTTAGTTACAAGGAGACTGTTAATGTTGTCTTTCGTGATCGGGTATCACCACATTAACTACAATGTAACTAGTACCATTATGAAATGTTTGCAATAAATATTCAACATTCAATCATATCTAAAGCATATTCGATAAAAGAATTATTCTCATAAAACAAGTGTTTGATACACGAGTTATACAAAGTAAAAGCATACTTTCACGTATAACTCCAACACCTCAATCATCTATCCCAGGTGTTCAATATTCTCTGAAAATACAACATGAAGTTGAATCCAAAGAAAAGTAGTTTCGGAGTACATTCGTGAAAATTCCTGGGCCATCTGGTTAGTAAACGAGGTATCGAAGCCAATCCAACAAAAGTCAAAACAATCGTTGATATGGAACTTCCTCATTTCATCAAAGAGGTACAAAGGCTGACAGGATGCCTAGCAGCTTTAAACAGGTTCATATCACGATCGGGGGACAAATATCGTCCATTCTTTGAAGCCATCAAAAAAGGCAATTTTACGTGGACAAGAAGCTGCCAGAAAGCTTTCGACCAGTTAAAAGACTATCTGGGAGATGTTAAGATTCTATCAAAACCAATCTCCGGCGAGAAGCTATATTTATATCTGGCAGCTTCGGATATGGCCATAAGTTCGGTATTGGTACGAGCAGAAGGCAAGTTTCACCTTCCCATCTACTATGTCAGCCAGGCTCTGCATGAGGCCAAGGTGAAATATTCACCCACAGAAAAACTGGCATATGCTCTTGTCATGAGTGTTAGAAAGTTAAGACCGTACTTTTTCGATCATCAAGTTGAAGTACTAACAACTTTCCCGCTCAGATAAATATTGCACCGACCCGACACAGCTGGCCATCTGTTAAAATGGTCCATATAGATCAGCCAGTTCGGAGTGACCTATGCACCTCGAACCTATGTATTCACACCCCCTCGAGGAAGTGTGTTATCGTACCAATCCTTGGCTATCCTCGTTAGAGAAAACAGAAATAGCCGAAGCTTCTTCGCGTCTGCCGATATCCCATTGTAGTCAAAAGTAGATGCTATCATCAGGAAGTTCCTGAGATGAGTGTGTTGATTGTCCTTCCCTACTGCTCCCTTAAACTGATTTTCCAAAAATATCTTTAGGATACCGGGAAAAGTTGAGAAATTATTCGCCTCCACTGGTGGCAGAACTACACCATCATAGTATTGTTGAGGCTGAGCCTCAAACATTCCTCTAATGGCCATTCCCGGAAGACCTGCGTTCTGAGGAACTTGCTGTTGGTGTACTGGTGGTAGAGGTACTTGTGGAATATTAGGTTGGTTTTGGATAGGTTGTGTTGGGTAGTATGGTGGATAGTAGGGTGGATAAGGGAATGGATATGGTTGTTGGTAAACAGAATTGATGAAAGGGTTGTTGTTGTTCTGGTTATGGTTTAGTACGGGGTTATTTTGATTAGGTGGGTTTTGGTTTTGAATGGGGAGGTTCTGGTTGTTATTTCCCCCTTGGGGTACTTGCTTCTGACCGTTCACACCATTCATTCCTCCCACCAGTTCCTTATTCTGATTGAGCCCTTCTCCATCTAAGTCCAAATCTCCGCCTATATCCAGATTCATGTCATCACCGGCTGCGGTAGTCATCCTTCTCTGAAAGGCTCTATTCCTTCTGGCTATAGTCTCAGGATCTAGTTTTGTTCTATCAACGCTCTTTTCTCCCTTAGAGCGTGTTTTCATATTCCTGAAACTCCAAAAAGAAATATCAAAATGCAACTGGCTAATAAATAAGAAAATAGAAAAGAATACACTCACTACTAACTACTAAACTATTTCCAAGTTTCACTCAATGAGCATACATCGCCTCCCCGGCAATGGTGCCATTGACTTAGTCATAAAATACTAGCTTTTACTAGCAATTACCCCACAAGAGTATGAGATCACTGTAATATAGGCAAGTATAGAGACCAATTAGTATCGAACCCGTGGGAGGATTTGTACGCGAGTAAATCCCTAGAAATCTACGCGTCGTAGCTAATATGAATGCGATTTGGTTTTAAACTAATATTAAACTATATTCTACTAATTACTATCTAGTAAACATAAATAAAACTATACTAACTTCGTTTTGAAGTGAAAATGAGATGGTTGATGCCTTGGATAGGAATCCCTACGTATACTAACGGAGTTGGTACGTTAACTAAAATAATTGCGATGTTCCAAGTTAAAATCTTAAGTGTACTATAAACTAGGCAATCAACTTCCCTAATCTAGCACAAGAATTTTAAGAATTAAAGCTCAGAAATAATCACAATACTCCACTCTAACAATTAACTTCACTAACCCACTAATTAGATTATATGAGTTGCGCTTAACTATTGAGGCCCTAATTTAACTAAGGTGATTCAACCGTCCTCCCTAGATAAATCGGTTAATTATAAACCCCTTAAAAAACCCTCTCCTTAAGCCTATTCGTTGATAAAGAGTGATGCGGTCGTCCTCTCCTAATCAATTTTCGTACTTAGTTCTATGATTATTCTAGGGTTTATTAGAATTATTCAATAATTAAGAGAACATAAACTATACATCACGAATTATCCTAATCACGTACCAACATCCTACTTCTACGGGTTCATCCTACACTAAGCATACAAGGGTTTAACCTAACATGGTGATTACGCAAACACAAGCAATAACGATGATAACATTCAACGAAATAATTAAACAAACCAAGAATTTCAAGAACATAAACCAACTATGAATTTAATTGAACTCAAATATGGAAAATCAATCTATAGAATATGGAATTTAGGTCTAAATCAATCAAAGAATTTAAAAACTAAACTAGAAAACAAAACCGTTCAAAGTATAAATCGTTCTATGGAATCCGTATGATAAAAACCTCGTTTCTTCTCTTGAAATCCTTGCTCAACACCCAAAATCACCTTCTTGCCTTGTTTCCCTTCAAAAATCGAGTCTAGATATGTAAAATTAGGGTTCGGAAACCTATTTATATTATTTGGGCTGATTTTTCTATGCAAGCGCGCGATCTGGGCCCGTGCTCGAGTGCCGGTCGAGTGCCCTATTCTTCTAGCACATTGCTCTCGAGCTGCTCGACCCCTGGCTCGAGCACCACTATTCTTCCAGTGTTCTCAACGCGCTCGAGTAGTGCTCGAGCCTTGCTCGAGCACTTCTTCCTTTTTGTGCCAAATGATACTTTTCTTCACCCGAACTAATACTTTTCGTATTTCCTTTATATCTTCTCATCCGGGGGTCCGTTTGAGTCGATTCAAAGTCCTACAAACTCCGTTTTAGCCCTCTTTCCTAAAATGCACACCAAAAAGGCAAATTGATGAGTTTATGCAAATAATACTCAAATTACTCTAAATACTCACAAAAAATACTCAATATGTGGACTAATCGGGTAACAAAATATCACAATTTCACGTCTAATCAATTCCCCTATGGTGGCCCCATACTAGGAGGAGTTCTTGCATAAATCTATGGTTGAGGATTTCAAGGTAAAATTGATCAATGTCATTTCATCTATTCCTATTAATGCACGATTTTTTTCAGTGTTTATCGACTAGAGAGAAAAAGTGCCAGAAATCGCGAACAAGCTAAGAATATGGAGGCGCGATATCGTGGGTCTTCCAGAGGTTATGCACGCATTAGGGAAGATTTGGTGAGATCAAAATCCTAACTTTTAATTTTTTTTATATATTCACTTTTAATATTTGGTGAGATCTAATAAGGGGACATATTTATCATTATCGTAGAAAGAAGAAACAAAGAAAGCTGGAGAGAGTGCGCATGTTGTTACCCATTACGAGTTATTTCAGGCTACAAGAAAGACTCGAGATGAGAATATTCCCGATTACAGAGCACAGCGTATCATTGAAGAATCGGTAATTCATCCATTATTAAATAATAATTATTTATAATTAAGGAACACATATCTCAGAGCATGATGCCCGACGACCTCCGCACGATCGACACTGATGATCTGTTATCACGGGCAATATTAGGTTAGAGGGAGAGAATGAGACACTCCACTAGTGGTATGCGCAGACGGATATTAGGTTATCCCATTCCAGGTGGCGTAGAACACGACGCGACTCTACAGGCTACGGTGAACGTGATGGTATCGTCCTCCAATTTCCAACAAGTTATAGTTCCCATGGTTGCTTACTTTCATCATTGTGGTTTTAATGATGTGATCACTCGGGAGCAAGGGGATGAAGTCTTGGACGATGACTGGCTGAGTGCAACTAGCATGACTTTTTACCTCAGGTACGTGTTTACTAATTCTCATTATTTACTTCCTATATAGTTTAATTTTCTTATTAAATATTAATTAGCGTATGTTGGTTAATAAGATATTTGGGTGAGGTATATCTCTCCTGAGATGTCGAGGCAAGTGCAATGTATTCTTTCATCTCCCCACATGTGTGTTGCTTCGCAAATGATAGGAAAGAGTCCATGGGGGCGATTGTTGCACATATGCTAAAATATACTGGGAGTGACCATCTCATTTTTTGGCCAACAAATGTGGGGTGAGTACAATAAACATTTCATTAAAATTTATGTTCATATAAACAGGCACTTGATTTTAATATTCTTAATATAATGTAGGAAACATTGGATGCTGGTCGTCATAAACATGAGTACACTTAGTGTGTATTTTATGGATCCAGCTAAGAATGGGGTGATATCAAATCGTCCTGATCTCAAGAATTATATGAACGCGTAAGTTAATTTTTAATATAATGATTTATTTTGTACTTTTAAAATTATGTATATGTAATCTATTTTTATTTTTTATGCATAATAATAGTGTGATGAAGATGTATCGGAGTTAGCTTCCTGGCACTCAAGACTCAAAGACCTATAATAAGGTGGACTGGAAAAACATTAAGGTAAATTTACTTAAAAAATTATCAAATTAATAGAAAATAATCGTAATTGTAGTATGTGACTATATATAATTGTTAATCAACAGGTTCTGAGGCAGCAAGATAGCGTCCACTGTGGACATTTTGTGTGCTGCTACATTGAAGATATAATCAACACTTCCCAGAGGATAATTCCCGACGAAGTAAGTCGATTTATAGATTTATTTAAATTATTATTGATTGAATAAAAGTTCGTACAATATATCTAATTAAAATTTTAATGTTTGTAGTTTGTATATGAACGTCCGCTCGCTTGTTACTCCATGAGCAGAATGTAGATATTGAAATTAGATTGGACGGGGCATTTGTACAATCAATTCTTGTATTTTATTCCATTATAGTATAACTTTTGGTAGCATGCATGTAACTTATATATTAATTTTTTATGATATATATTTCATATTTTTGGTATATTTAATTGGTTTGTATGTTTATTTAATTGGTGTTTTGGTGTTGGACGTCTATATATATATGGTAAAAGATATATTATATTGGTGTGTATAACAGGTTTTATTAATATATATATATAGAAGTTTTAGAATGCGGTTAATAACCGCATTCTAAAGTGAAAAACGTATGAAATTCGGAAATATTAAAGATATTAAAAAAAACATAGACAACGGTTAAGAGGACTTTGGAAATATTAAAAAAAAAAAAGAGAAATACACACTCTACTACAATTCCTAACTCTTAAATGCACAATAAAACATCAAAATCCCATGATACAATTTCATACAATTGAATACTAATTTGTATTTTGAAAAGATAGACCCCACACTCAATTCTCTCTCTCTTCTCTCACCCCACGTACATATCCCTTCATCTCCCACAATCATATATTCCCTCTTTCTCTCTTAATTCAAAAACACATATTTCTCTCTCATCTCTCTTAATTCAAACACAGCCACCATCATTCTGGTTCAAAGTTCTTGATTGGCGATGGCGCTATTTCCGGTGGGGCGCTGGTGGTATTGTCGATGACCACCACCACCGCAGCTTGCATTCTGAGATCGAGACGGCGGCGATGCGGGCGGGGTGAGATTGAGGGTTTCTGCGAGGTTGAGGTAGAGATCGAGAGTTTTACTTCCCTCTCTCTAAAACTGTTAAGTCCTCTCCCTCTCTATGAATTCACCGCCGTCGCCCATAAGTGAACGGCGCATCCAGATGTCGGCCCATCTCAGATGGGAGAAGAAAACACCGTCTTGGGTGGTGGTCAAGGGAGGCAGATTTGTGGACGGAGTCGCTGGCAGCGATGGCCGGAATGAGGTTCTCTGGCGGTGCAAGCGAGATCTAGGGTTTCCAAATCATAGCTTGGGCTCGTTTTCAGCGTTAGATGAGGGCCAAGAAAAGGGGCGCAAAAGCCTGGTTGTGCGGAGGTCATTTTCAGATCCAGATCGTCGCTGGCTTTGTAGTTGACGGCACCGCTGGTTATTTCCGGCAGAGGATGAATCGAGGTAGATAATGGTAATTTTATTGTATGATTATGATTCTTAGCTCATATATCAAATATTCTTCTTTTGCAATATAACAAATCTGCTGGTTGTATATTAATCTGTGGAAATATAAAAGGAAATGTTTGTTATTATTATGTGATGAAGGTATGAAGATGATCCGTCGTCGATTGTACCGTGAGATTAGAAAAGTTGAGGTGAAAAAGGAAAAGGGAAGAACATTCCACCAATTTAGATGAATTTACAAATGTTTCTGTAAGTCTTCCTTCTTATCAATATTTCATATCCGTTCAGTATATTTGTTTGAGTAAATGCCAAATATATCTATGGTTCCTTATGTCACTCATAGAAGAAACCAGTATGATAAATGGACTTTACTAGAATCAAAGACTTATTTAGAGCATACAAATCACAAGAATTTAATTGATGTGTCTCGTTAGATAGTAGGCATCTGTAGTGGGTATTATGTTTAAATTATGAGTTTTAATATGAACTTTATGATTCTGGAATTAAAATGTTGCTGAGTACTTACTATGTGTTGTGATGATTCCAGACATTCATGGAATTGATGAAGATTTCTGGAAAATCAAATATGTATGGAATGGATGAAGGTTTCTGGAAACTCAAGGATTAAAAGGCTTTTGGAAACTCAAGCACAGAAAAGCCAGTCTGGTTTTTTTATTTTCTGGGCGTATGTTCATTTTTTTCCAGCTTCAGTTCATAATTTTGGGCTGTTGTTCATAATTTTTGTGCGCTTGTGCACATTTATTTTGGCAGTCTTGTTCATAAATTTTGGGTGCATAATCCGTGCACATGTAATATTTTGAATGGTTTATATGTAATTTCAAAATTATTAATGAAGGAGAATCTTAGCTTGCTAGAATTTTCAAATACTTTATGTTCAAAAATTATTTTATAATTGTGTTCATAAAATTTATGTTTATGTTCAAAATTAATAAACACCCGAAAATAACAAATATTACTGGTCAAAATTTTACCTCGGGAACTGTGCAAAAAAGTGTCAATCAGTCAATAATGTGTCAGATTTTGTAAGAATCAGATTTTGAACATGGGGCCCATCAAATTGTATGAGCTTGTAGTTTTGATTAGGAGTGGGGACCACCAAAATGTATGAATTAGTTCCATGAGATTTCTTATGTTGTATAATGCATTTAAGCTTATAGAATTATAGTAAATAATAATTGCCCCTAATAATAATAACATAGGCAACGGTTAAAAACCGCTGTCCAAGAGGACTTTGGATAGTGGTTCTCAACCGCTGTCTAAGAAGAAATTTTAAAGAACGGTTAAAAATTATTGGGTTAGTGTAAATTTAAGACAACGGTTTTCAAACGTTGTCTAAGTGCCAACTGAACTTACATAATTTCTTCTTGGAAAGCATTTTAACCGCTTTCTAAGGGGGAATTCAACCGCTTTCTAAGGCCTAATATGTACTAGTGAATAAATTTGTGCAGGTTCGGCCTAAAGTGTACAATATCATACTAATGAGAGATCGTGGTCCATTGTTGGGATATAGATTAGATGTTTTGAAAATGTTAAAATAAGAACTTGTAACGAGTCTAGGACTAGAATAAGTCATAGGCTAAGGGGGAAGGGAATTAGACCAGACAAGAGGAGTCCTGGACAAGAGGAGTTCCAGACAAGAAAAGTCTCAGACAAGAGGAGTCCCGGATAAGAGAAGTTCCAGACAAGAGAAGTCCCAGACAAGATGAGTCCTGGACAAGAGGAGTTCCAGACAAGAGGAGTCCCAGACAAGAGGAGTCTCGGACAAGAGGAGTCTCGGACAAGAGGAGTTCCAGACAAGAGAAGTCCCAGACCAGAGGATTCTTGGACAAGATGAGTCTTGGACAAGAGAAGTCTTGGACAAGATGAGTCTTGGACAAGATGAGTCTTGGATAAGATGAGACTTGGATAAGATGAGACTTGGACAAGAGGAGTCTTGGACAAGATGAGTCTTGGACAAGAGGAGTCTTGGACAAGATGAGACTTGGACAAGAGGAGTCTTGGACAAGATGAGTCTTGGACAAGAGGAGGTCCGGACAAGATGATCTCTGGACAAGATGAGGTCGGGACCAGATGAGGTAGAGGACCAGAGGACCAGATGAGGTAGAGGACTAGAGGACCAGATGAGGTAGAGGACCAGAGGACCAAATGATGAGATAGACAAGAAGAGGTGTACCAGACTACTCTACCAGATGAGCTCTACCAAACTACTCTACCAGATGAGCTCTACCTGACTATTCTACCAAGAAGATCTTGTGATCCAAAGATAAGAAGAATCAAGAAAGGGAAGTCAACTGATATCAATGAAGATTGGTTGTAGATTAAAGAAGAATCAATCAAGGAAAGAGTCAACCAATCAACCATATAATCAATCAAGATGATTGATTATATTCCTTTATTTGTAGACGTTTGAATTTCTAGCTTCCAACAGCTAGTTATTTGACACCTATAAATATGAGTGCATGGTGATGAGTTCAATACAAGAAAGACGGGCAAGAGAGCATAAAAGTTGAGTAATACACGAACACACCATACACTCACCTTGTTCATACAAGTATTATATCTACTCTTTTAGGAGTTCTAGTTGGAATATTATTCAACCTATTCACTACATTGAAAGGTTGTTGTAAGTTGTACGAAGGAGCTGGTACTTCCCAATTCCAGTGAGTAAGTAAGTTGGTTGGTGAGTGAGACCCCTTTGGTGAAAGGGAGAGTGGACGTAGGATCGTTATATCCGAACCACTATAAAAATTCTCGTGTCTCTTTTATTTACTATTTTTATTTATAATTTATGCATAATTAATTTTATCACTTTAAAAAGGATTTTTCTTAAAATTAAGAATAAAACGCTTTCTGCAAATAATATTTTTGGGACCAACATCCATTCGCAGGGTCCCAACATTATTAAATTAAAAAAAACTAGTTTTTGCAGATGTCCTGATGAAAAATGATTAAAAAGGTATAGTTCAGTGACAAATTTTGATGATTAGTGAAACACAGTGACTAAAATTGAAATTTAGGTAAAGTTTGGTGACCAAAATTGATATTAACCCTTATTTATTCCGTTAGTTGACTAACGGTCAACTGACGCCCTGACAAAAAATGATTAAAAAAGTATAGTTTAGTCACCAATTTTGATGATGAGTGAAGTTCAATGACTAAAACTGAAATTAAGGTAAAGTTTGGTGACCAAATTGATATTAGCTCAATTCTTTCATAATATAAGAGACAAAAGACTCACGTCCAGACAAAGTTCAATTCCTACTGAAAGCAACCCCACTCATATTAAATTGTTCACCCATTAAATTTTCCCAAAGAGAAAAAATTGAATCCGGCCCATGAATAAAAGGAAGTGTAAGAAAATTAATTAATTTAATCAATTTCATAACTCTTTTATAAATTTGAACTTTTAAATAAAATAGAAAATCTTTCAAGTACTATTGTTACTCACATTTTGTGCAACTAGTTAGATTCTTTGTCGATTATAAGACAATTAACAGTTTTATTCAAGATATTTTAGTTATTGGATAAATTTCATTTATAATGATAATAAGCAAATCACGTGAGACATGTGTCCCATATTGTGCGGTTCGGATTCCTCGTTTTACTTCTGTGTTTTATCTACCGTTTTATATTTTAAATCAATAACAAGTGTTTTATTAATAGAAATTAAATTATTACCTAATCAAAATCCCCTTAAAAAATGTTGAAACTCATATATACCAAAAAATGGATTCTGTCAATAATTATTTAAATTTATATATATTGTTATGTTCACTTACTATCAAATATAACTTATATATATTTATATATATATATATATATTAATAAAATACTTCAAATTTTATTCTTGATTGTTGATGTACACTAACTCCATTTGGTTCAATATTGTCTTTAATGTCTAAACATGCAGGATGACGACAAGGCAGACCAGGTCAGGCGGTTGCAGTTTAGAGTGAGTTATTTAAAGATACAACATGGGTGGTTATCAAGGTCATGGAGTTTAAGTGTTGAACAGTTTTACATCATGGTAAACCATGATTTTTATGCGTTCACATGCAAGGATCGAAGTCTATAAATACTGTATGCATTGGACACAATCATGTGAAGAAATCAAGATACCTATTTACCTACAACAAGTGTAGTTGTTTCGGTTCTCTCCATTATAATTCTAAGAGTGTCTTTGTTAGGTCTGGATTAGACTGCTTTCACACTATTAGAATTGATCTTGATGTAAAATCTTACATTAGGATTTTACTTTGTCTTTGTATCACTACTTCGTTATAGTGAAGTTTCGTCATGAGGCATCATAGATTATTTTATAATCTATGAAAAAGTTTTGATATCCTGTTTGCAAATTTATTTTCTGTTTTTCAAAGTCTTCCGTTGTGCATGTTGTCTTTTATGTTTCAATATGTTCGACAACATTCTGGAAAAACACCCACACACACTCTTCAATTTGCACCAGAGCCATAACTAGATATGCTTAGTTAGATGTCTTTAAGTGTGTAAATTACATTTTCAATGGAATATCCACTTACCCCGCATTAAAACCACCAATTTTAGATGGTTCGAACTATGTATATTGGAAACCAAAGATGTGGATGTACATCAAATCCCTTGATGAACGAGCATGGAGAAGTGTACTTTCTGGATGGACTCAAACCAGAACTCCAGCTGATGAGGATAATGAAGCACAAATCAAGCTTGAACTTGACTGGACAAATGATGAAGTAACCGTAGCCAGTTACAATTCGAAAGCCTTGAACGCAATTTTTACATCAGTTGATGTACCTATGTTCAAACTGATTTCGAATTATATATTTGCAAAAGATGCTTGGGATCGAATGCAAGAACACTGTGAAGAATCTGAGAGTGTTCGTAGGACAAAGCTACGGATGCTGGGAACCAAATTCGAAAACCTCACGATGAAAGAGGATGAAACTCTTTCTACCTACAACGAGAGACTTTCTGAGATTGCTAATGAATCTCACTCTTTAGGTGATCCAATCTCAAATACCAGGTTAGTTCATAAAACCCTTAGAACAGTTCCAAAATGTTTTGATGTTAAAATATGTGCTATAGAAGAGGCTAAGGATACTGATACTATGAGTCAAAATGAATTGATAAGTATTCTAAAAACCTATGAAATGAACCTTGATCAAAAGAATGATTCATCTGATAAAAAAATATATGTTTTCAAAGGTGAAACTTCTTCTAACAATGAAAAGTCTTCATTTGTAACTGAAGTCGATTCTGATTCTGAGTATGTTGATTTATGCGATGATAATTCTGAGGACATTACTTTCTTAACCAAACAGATTTAAGTCTTTTTTTAAAGAACAAGGCTAATAGGTTAAGGGCAATATCCAGCCAAAAGTGGAAATCAATAATAATCAACAAATGCCTGAAAGAAAAAATAGATTTAATCAAAACAGAAGAACAGGTAGCAGTAGCAGCAAACCTAGGTATGATCCTGAGTTTAGGAAGTCAGTAAGATGTGATGCATGTACTGGTTTTGGTCATTATGCAAATGAATGTGCCAACACTTTGCTAAGAAAGAAACTGAACTTTAATGCTACTTTAAGTGATGAATCAGAAGATGAAAATGAGTCTTAGAAAAATGAAGAATGTGCTTTCTCTGCAAGATTTGAATATGATGATACTTTTGATGATCATCTGGATTATTATTATTCAGATATTGATATAAATGTTCCATCATTTGACACAACATCTGGTGATAACAATCCAGATGTGAGCTGTTTTACGAGTTCATTTGTGGAGACAGGTACTTCCTCATTAGTGGAAACATGTTATATCTTATGTCAAGAGAACATCAAGGAGATTGAGTCACAATCACAGATTCTTAAGTAAATGACTTTAGAAAATTCTGAATTGAGAGACTCTTTAACTAAACTTGAAGTAATCCTTACAAGTAAAGATATGGAGGTTGAAAAACTGAAGGAAGAGCTGAGAGGTTCAACTTTGAACTTTAAAAAGTTTGCAAAAGGCACTGAAATTCTGGACAATGCCTTGGTAATTGGTAACTCTGATAGAAAAGGTCTTGGTTATGTTGATATTTCTGGAAAATTTGAAGTTAGTAATGAACCGGTCAAATTTGTAAAACCAGGAGCTGATTCTATAGTCAACACTCTTGACTCTACAAATAAACTTTTTGAAAAATCTAATAAGGATTTTTTAGGTCATTACTGTTATAAAAAGGGACATTTCAGGCCATACTGTTGGAAATTAAAAAGATATATGCATGTTAAAACTGTGTCACCAAGTTTGTCACCTTATTTAAAAGAACATTTATCAAAAACTACTTGGGTCAGTAAGTCTAAAAGTTGTAATGTTGTTTATACTTCATTAAAAGCTCATGCACCCGGTTCATGGTATTTTGATAATGATTATTCTAGACATATGACTGGTAATATTGATTATTTGACTGATTATAGATTAGAAGCTGATGGTCATGTGATATTTAGAGGTGGTTCTTGTAGTACATTCATTGGTAAGGGTACTTTAAATGTTCCAGTATTCCCTAAACTGACTAATGTGTTGCATGTTGATGGTTTAATTGTAAATTTGATCAGTATAAGTCAATTATGTGATGATGGTTTACATGTGGAATTTGATGAGGATTCATGCTATGTGAAAAATGAAAAATGTGAATGTCTTATGATTGGTCATAGTGAAAACTGATGAGAGTTTCTTGTGGCATCAAAACTTGGTCATACACATTACCAGAATATTTTGAAATTGATTAGGACTGGAGCTGTAAATGGGCTTCCTAAACTACATCTGAACAAGTAAAAAGTGAGTGGTCCTTGTAAAAAAGGTAAGCAGGTTAGATTGCCACACAAAATGCTGTCACATTGTTCTACAAAAAAATGCTTTGAACTTCTTCATATGGATCTTATGGTTCCAATGAAAGATGGGAGTATAGGTGGAAAAAGATATTCTTTTGTTTTGGTTGATGACTATTCTAGATACACTTGGATTGAGTTTCTCAAAGAAAAATCTGAAACTTTTTCTGTTTTCAAGAATCTTTACAAAAAGTTCAAAAATGTTTTCAATTCCAAGATTAAGAAAATTAGATCTGATCATGGTAGAGAATTTGAGAATAGTGATTTCACTAAATTTTGTGAAGATAAAGGTATTATGCAAGAATTCTCCTCACCAAAAACACCACAGTAAAATGGTATTGCATAAAGGAAAAATAGAACTTTACAAGAAATGACTAGGGTCATGATGATATCAAAATATCTTTCAAAAAGATTTTGGGCTGAAGCTTTAAACACTGCATGTCACATTTCAAACAGAGTCTATTTAAGATCAAGTACTACAAAAACTACTTATGAAATTCTGAATAACAAAAAACAATGTGAAATATTTTCATGTGTTTGGTTGTGTTTGTTACATTTTGAATAATAGAGAACAACTGCACAAGTTTGATTAAAAAAGTGATAAAGGGTTCTTTTTAGGCTATTCTAGAAATAGCAAGGCTTGCAGAATCTATAATTTAAGGACTGGTACTGTGCAAGAATCTGTTAATGTGGTATTTGATGATAATGCAAGTCTTGCAGGTCCAACGATTGAAGATGATGTTTCAGATTCTGGTCAGAATAAAGATGTTGTTCAAAATGTTCCACCATCTAGAACAGCATTACCTGAAAAATCAGAATCATCTGGAAATTCATTTTAGTATAACAAAGGTCCATCTTCCAGATTATTAAAGACCATCCTGCAGACCAGATTATAGGTGAAAAACATTCTGGAGTTCAAACAAGAAGAAGAATGGGTATAGTAAGCAATCTGGTAAGAACAATCTGTATGTCTTCTATCTACAACAAGGTAAGTCATGAGTGTTACCATTCCTTGATTGAGCCCAAGAATGTAATTAAAGCTTTAAAAGATGAAAATTGGATTAATGCTATGCATGAGGAATTAAATCAGTTTGAGAGAAATAATGTGTGGACATTAGTTCATAGACCTGAACATATAAATGTTATTGGGACTAAATGGATTATCAAGAATAAAACTGATGAATCTGGTAATATTGTGAGGAATAAAGCTAGGTTAGTTGCTCAAGAATACACTCAGGTAGAAGGAATTGATTATGATGAAACGTTTGCTCCAGTTGCTAGAATTGAATCAATTAGACAGTTGCTTGCTATTGCATATTTTCTGGACATTAAATTGCATCAAATGGATGTAAAAGTTGCATTTTTAAATGGAATATTGATTGAAGAAGCCTATGTTGAGCAACCAAAAGGATTTGAGAATTCTGACTTTCCAAACCATGTGTACATATTGAATAAAACTTTATATGGTCTTAAACAAGCTCCTAGAGCATGGTATGGAAGGTTGACTGATTTTTTGGTTGATTTTGGGTTCATTAGAGGTGAAGCTGATAGGACCTTATTCATTAAACAAACTGATAGTCACATTATGATAGCTCAAATATATGTTGATGACATTGTGTTTGGTTCTACTTCTGATAAAATGATTGAATTGTTTGTGAAAGAAATGACTACAACTTTTGGAATGTCAATGGTTGGGGACTTAAATTTCTTCTTAGGTCTTCAAATTAAGCAAGATAAAGATGGAATTTTCTTTTCACAAAGCAAATATGCAAAAAATCTAGTTAAGAGGTTTGGACTTGAAACTGCTAAAACAATGAAAACTGCTATGGGTTCAACACAGAAGTTGTGTAAGGATGATGCTGGACAAAATGTTGATCCAACATTAT
This sequence comes from Ballota nigra, assembly GCA_947034835.1. Taxonomy (NCBI): domain Eukaryota; kingdom Viridiplantae; phylum Streptophyta; class Magnoliopsida; order Lamiales; family Lamiaceae; genus Ballota; species Ballota nigra. The sequence continues at coordinate 19,091,586 of OX344730.1, forward strand.
ATAGATCAATGATAGGCAGTTTACTTTATTTAACCTCCAGTAGACCAGATATTATGTTCAGTGTATGTTTGTATGCTAGATATCAAGTCAATCCAAAAGAATCTCACATGAATGTTATAAAAAGAATTATCAAATATGTGGCAGGTACGTGTGATCTAGGAATCTGGTATGGTAAGGACACTAACTGTACATTGATTGGCTATAGTGATGCAGATTGGGCAGGAGACAATGATGATAGAAAGAGTACAAGTGGAGGATATTTCTATATGGGAAACAATCTCATCTCATGGCACAGTAGGAAGCAAAACTGTGTTTCACAATCCACTGCTGAGTCTGAATATATTGCAGCAGGGAGTTGTTGTACTCAATTACTGTGGCTTAAGAAAATATTTGATGATTATGGTCTGAATAGTAATATACTGACTATATATTGTGATAATACTAGTGCAATCAATATATCGAAGAATCTTGTACAACATTCTTTAACTAAGCACATAAGTATTAGACATCACTTTATCAGGGATCTTGAAAAAGAAATTGTGAAATTAGAATATATCTCCTCTGAAAAACAACTTGCTGATATATTCACAAAAGCCCTTGATTTTGAGAGGTTTTCTTCACTTAGGAAATCTCTTGGTTTATGCTCTCACTGAATAAATGATTACAGTGTTGTGAAAAATATCTCGGTATTTGACACAAAATCAGAATATGCTCAGTAATTTTTTTCTAAGTATTGGTTCTATTTGATTTTCGGTTGTCTATACTTAATAATGGTCATTTGAATTTGAAAATGTATTTATATTTTAAGATCACATATCATTGCATGCTGAAATTTGAAAAATAACAATAAGATACTTTAATCACTGAGTACTATGGGACACGGAGCTCGCTACTACGATGTACTATTTTCAAAAGGTGATTAAATATGTATCAATTTGTTCATAGATCCACTAAGTAACTATGGGACACGGAGTTCGCGGCTACGATGTTCTCTTTTCAAAAGGTGGATCAATGTGAAATCTTGTGATAAAAATGTTTAGATTGATAAAACAGTCCAATATTGATTGTGTTATTGAAATGTTGAGATATGTGTTCCAACAAAAATGATAACATAATGAGAATTTGAATTACTTATTAATTTGTATGGATTAATTTTTTTTAATAGGATAAATATTAAGAGAATATATTGGGAATATTCTGCTGTATTTATTTAACTTCAGTTACTAACATAAATCGTGGATAATTATTTAATTTTTTTTTCATAGAATTATCACAAACACACACACACACACGATTGAAATCAGTTTTTATGGAGGTTCTAAAAAAATTACCACATAATGCACGACACAAAGTAGAACATATGTGATAACTTCTATATTTCTTTCTATATAAGATTTCTTGATCCAGTGTAATTCTTCATTACTTATTGTTACAGCAGGAAATATCCTCGCCTGACAGGAGGTCAGGTTCCCGAAGATACACTGACCCGATAAGACCGAGGGTCTACATCAGAAAAGAGCATTTAATATATTATAGGTCTATTGTTGATTGTTGGATTAGTATTGTAATAAATCCCTAAAATAAAGGGTTAAGACGAGTTTAGGGCCACTTTTGGGCCTTTGGGGGTGAGCCTCTATAAATAGAAGGTCACCCCCTCATTGTAAAGGTTGACATTTTTCCCACATTCATCATATATGTAAAAAGCTCTCATTCAAGGGAAGAACGAAAGTTCTTCCCCTACCACTCGTGTTCGATTACTTTTATTGTTTGTCAGGCATAACCCGAATAGCCACATACATCTATCCATACGAAAATGTCTGTCAACAATTTGGCGCTAGAAGTAGGGTAAACCCGAAAATTACCCAAAAAATCTTGAAGAAATCTTCAAATCTTCAAGTGTTCTTCAAGAACACCTTCAAATCTTCAGATCTTCATAGGCAATCTTCAAAGACTTCATCTTCAAATCTTCAAGTCTTCAAACCCCATCTTCAAATCTTCAAGTCTTCAAGCTTGAATCTTCAAATCTTCAAACATTCACCAAGAACATCTTAATGTTCATATTAAATCTTCAAGTTCATCTTCAAATCTTCAAACATTCCTCAAGAACATTTTCAAATTTTCATAGCATATCATCAAATCTTCATCCAAAAATCCAAAAATTCATATTTACATATACACTTTCCACACTCAAACTTCTATCAAGAAATAAAAAAAATTTATTTCATCTCCAATTCAAAAGATAAAAAACCCAAAAATATATCACAATGTTTCCTATCTTCAATTTTCTAAGGATACACGGGTACAGTTCCTTTGTATATATACCTACAAATCCAACACATTGGCAACCATATATGCATATATACGTATGTATATGGGCCGCTTCCCATCTGGAAAATGAGCCCCGCACTGAAAAACACTGTCCATCGCGAGCAGCCCGCCGCCGCCTTGCGTGGCCATCCCTGGCCGTCGTTCAACCTGCCCCGGGCACCGCCACTCCTTGGCGCTCGCCGCCAGTAGCCGGACCTCCCAGCAAGGCCGCCTCCCGCGCGCCTCCCAACACCAACCGGCGCGACCACCAACTTCTCGCCGATAAGCGGCTTCCTCCCTGCGCCGCCAGCGCTCCTCAACCCGCTGCCCGCAATGACCTCTCTGTTCGTCGCCACCCGCGGCTCCTCGCCGACCCGCTGCTCCCCGTGGCGGTCCTCGCCGCCTCACCATCGACAAGCCTACCCACGAGTGCACCATCCTCCTCGCTACCCACCTCCAGCGGCCAGCCGCCCTCGCGGTCGGCCACCTTGCGACCCCAACTCCCAGCGACCAACCTCGTCGCGCCGTCAAGAAGGGGCCTCCACCGCCGCTCCTTCCCATTACAAACTCGCCGCTCACCGCCCAGCGGCCCTCGCCGCCACCCGCGGCCTAAGTCTTCCCGCACCGCCTATGGCCTGGGCCTCCTCGCGCCGCCGCCCGCGGCCTGAGCCCCCCCGCGCTGCTATCGCACGTCACCGCCGGCATCGCTCGCGGCCATCACAAGATGCTGCCCGTTGCCTCCCCACTGAACAGAGATGCAGAAGGGCTACATTCGGGCTTCACATGATATACCTATTATTGGGCCCATGGTAAGTATATGATATTGGGCCAGACTTATACAAGTTGTTGGTTCTTTTTAAAAATGAAAGGAAGAGCCCGGAATTAATTAAACTGTTGGGCAAAAAATTCATTAGCTCCGGGACGTGCATTCGGAACCTCTTCATCAATGGGAAAATCTACGGGCAGTCCTTTGCCCACTCACATCAGGTTTATTTCGATAACTTGCTTTTAATATATATCACAACTCGCAAATTTTCATATAAATTAAAAGCGAGGGCATTTATACTCGTATTTCGAAAATTCAAAGTGGGGGCAATTTTTGAAATGCAAATTCCATTTGATACTTCCTTTAAATATATATTGTAACTCGTTAGTTTTCATATACACTAAAAATGGGGGTGTATATTCATATTTCGAAAATTCAAAGCGGAGGCAATTTTTTGAGATGCAAGTTCCATTTGATATTTCCTTTTAATATATATTGTAACTCGTTAGTTTTCATATACATTAAAAACGGGGGCATATATTTATATTTCGAAAATTCAAAGCGGAGGCAATTTTTTTAGATGCAAATTCCATTTGATATTTCCTTTTAATATATAGTGTAACTCGTTAGTTTTCATATACATTAAAAGCGGGGGCATGGATATACACATCCTATGCTCATTTTATGATATCAAAAATAAATTATTTAACACTGAGTATTATTAAATACAGTCAGTTATTTAAAACTTCGAATATGATTTCGTAAAATTATTGAGGTTGCTCACCTAATACATAACTCAATATTTAAAAATGTCCATACCTTACGACTACAAATATTAGTCCGTCTTTTTAGGCGTTGACGTTTTGATTAGTTCATCTTCACCGGCGTCAACTAATCCATCTCTCGAGTTAATCTACCTCCCTAGCGTTGATTAATCCGTCTTTCAGGCGTCGACGTTCCGCCTAGAGTGGCGAGGTAATCCGCTTTTTAGGCGTTGATTAGTCTGCCTTTTTAGGCGTTGACGATTTGATTAGCTCGCCTTCACCGGCGTCAACTAATCTACTTCTTGAGTTAATTCGTCTTCTCGGCGTTGATTAATCCGCCTTCTAGGCATTGACGTTCCGCCTGGAGTGGCAAGGTAATCCGTCTTTCTAGGCGTTGGCGGTTTGATTAGTTTGTCTTCACCGGCGTCAACTAATATACTTCTCGAGTTAATCTGCCTCCCTGGCGTTGATTAGTCCGTCTTTTAGGCGTTGACGTTCCACCTGGAGTGACGAAGTAATCCGTCTTCTCGGCGTTGATTAGTCCGTCTTTTTAGGCGTTGACGTATTTGATTAGTTCGTCTTCACCGGCATTAACTAATCTACTTCTTGAGTTAATCCGCCTCCCAGGCGTTGATTAGTCTGCCTTTTAGGCGTTGACGTTCCACCTGTAGTGGCGAAGTAATCCGTCTTCTCGGCGTTGATTAGTTCGCCTTTTTAGGCGTTGATGTTTTGATTACTTCGTATTCACCGTTGTTAACTAATATACTTCTCGAGTTAATCCGCCACCCTGGCGTTGATTAGTCTGTCTTTTAGGCATCGACGTTCCACCTGGAGTGGCGAGGTAATCCGTCTTTTAGGCGTTGATTAGTCCGTCTTTCTAGGCGTTGAGGGTTTGATTAGTTCGTCTTCACCGGCATCAACTAATCTAATTCTCGAGTTAATCCACCATTTAGGCATCGACATTCTGCCTGGATTGGCGAAGTAATCCGCCTGCTCGGTATTGATTAATCCGCATTTTAGGCGTCGACATTCCGCCTGGATTGACAAAGTAATCCGCCTGCTCGGCGTTGATTAATCCGTCTTTTAGGCGTCAACGTTCCGCCTGGATTGGCGAAGTAATCCGTCCTCTCGGCGTTGATTAATCCGCCTTTTAGGAGTCGATGTTTTGCCTGGATTGGCGAAGTAATCCGCCTGCTCGGCGTTGATTAATCCGCCTTTTAGGCATCGATATTCCGCCTAGATTGGCGAAGTAATCCGTCTTCTCGACGTTGATTAGTCCACCTTTCAGGCGTTGACGTATTGATTAGTTCGCGTTCACCGGCGTCAACTAATCTACTTCTCGAGTTAATCCGCATTTTAGGCGTCGACATTCCGTCTGGATTGGCGAAGTAATCCGTCTGCTCGGTGTTGATTAATCCGCTTTTTAGACGTCGACATTCCTTCTGGATTGGAGAAGTAATCTGCCTGCTTGGCGTTGATTAATCCGCATTTTAGGCATCGACGTTCCGCCTGGATTGGCGAAGTAATCCATCCGCTCGGTTTTGATTAATCCGCTTTTTAGGCGTCGACGTTCCGCCTGGATTAGCGAAGTAATCCGCCTGCTCGACGCTGATTAATCCGCCTTTTAGGCGTCGACATTCCGCTTAGATTGGTGAAGTAATCCGTCTTCTCGATGTTGATTAGTCCGTCTTTCAGGCGTTGACGTATTGATTAATTCGCCTTCACCGGCATCAATTAATCTACTTCTCGAGTTAATCCGTCTTTTAGTCATCGACATTCCGCCTGGATTAGCAAAGTAATCCGTCTGCTCGACGTTGATTAATCTGCCTTTTAGGCGTCGACATTCCACCTAGATTGACGAAGTAATCTGGCTGCTCGGCGTTGATTAATCCACCTTTTAGGCATCGACATTCCGCCTAGATTGGCGAAGTAATTCGTCTTCTCGGCGTTGATTAATCCGCCTTTTAGGCATCGACGTTCAGCCTGGATTGGCGAAGTAATCCGCCTGCTCGGCGTTGATTAATTCGCCTTTTAGGCATTGACGTTCCGCCTGGAGTGGCGAGGTAATCCGTCTTTTAGGCGTTGATTAGTCCGTCTTTTTAGCCGTTGACGGTTTGATTAGCTCGTCTTCACCGACATCAACTAATCTACTTCTCGAGTTAATCCGTCTTCTCGGCGTTGATTAGTCCGCCTTCTAGGCGTCGACATTCCGCCTAGATTGGTGAAGTAATCCGTCTTCTCGGTGTTGATTAGTCCATCTTTTAGGCGTTGACATATTGATTAGTTCGCCATCATTGGCATCAACTAATCTATTTCTCAAGATGATCCACCACTCGGCCTTGATTAGTTCGTCTTCACCGGCGTCAACTAATCCACCTCTCGGCGTGGATCTAGTCCGCATTTTAGGCGTTGACTTTCCGCCTTAATGGGTGAGGTGTTGTTTAGTTCGCCTTCACCGGCGTCAACTAATTTATTTCTCGATGTTGATTTGTCCATCTTAACGATATCAATCAGTCTGCCTTCACCGGCGTCGACTAACCCGCATCACTTTTGCCCCCTTGTGGCCATGATATATCACGTCCTGAACGCTTTGATTAATCAATTCATCGATTACTAGTTTAATCACGTATTAATGAAATCACTGCCCGTTAATCGGCTAAAGCACTTCACTATTTTTATCATTGATTAATCAATTCATCGATCGTTAGTTCAATCACGTATTCGTGAAGTCGCTGCCCGTCAATCGGCTAGAGCACTTCACTAGTTTTTCATTTGTTAAAACAATTAAAATAGGTTGTCAAATCAATCTCTTGTTCGTAAAGTCACTGCCCGCAAGCGGCCAAAACACTACATTAATTAATCATCACGACTTTTATCGCTAAGTTATTAAAATCAATGTCAGTCAGTGCAAGAACTCTGTATTAATTGAACATCACTATTCTCAACTCGGGGGCACGACAGAAGATCGTACCCCACCTAACCCAACCAGTTTCGAAAGTTTGACAATTCGAAGATGACTCAAAAGATTCGCCTATCATGGCCCTGTCATCGAGAATTCCCCCGGGGCATCCGAGCTATCCTGTTTTCAGGCTCGGGGGGCAAAACCTATTTGAAGCACAGATCAAGATCGAACTCTGGCAGCAATCAGAGCCCAATCTTGGGGGCAATTGTTACAGCAGGAAATATCCTCGCCTGAAAGGAGGTCAGGTTCCCGAAGATACACTGACCCGACAAGACCGAGGGTCTACATCAGAAAAGAGCATTTAATATATTATAGGTCTATTGTTGATTGTTGGATTAGTATTGTAATAAATCCCTAAAATAAAGTGTTAAGACGAGTTTATGACCACTTTTGGGCCTTTGGGGGTGAGCCTCTATAAATAGAAGGTTACCCCCTCATTGTAAAGGTTGACATTTTTCCCACATTCATCATATATGCAAAAAGCTCTCATTCAAGGGAAGAACGAAAGTTCTTCCCCTACCGCTCGTGTTCGATTACTTTTATTGTTTGTCAAGCATAACCCGAATAGCCACATACATCTATCCATACGAAAATGTCTGTTAACACTTATAAGCTTAGTTCGAGTATTGTTATACGAATTCCAAAAGGTATCATTGTTATAGTACTTGAGTATTGCTAATAACAATAGTTAGTGTTATCTCCCTCGACCTATAAGGTGTTTAGATTATTAAATTTTGAATATTTTTATTCATTATTTTGAATTTAATGTTGGACTTTATTGCATGCTAAAATGACTACTCAAGGAGACGTTCCATCTTCTCCACATTCGAACTCTCCCAAATATCCAACTTCTTCCTCTGCTTCTGAAAACCCTCTTAACATACTAGCATCAAAGGCGACAAGAACTGATTCCCAGGATGTTTCGACTAATGTTGGCGCCTCTCCGCCAACATCCCCTTCTATTACTATCGGTTCTATCGAGGTACAAATTCCTCAAGCCATTGATTCTTCCTCTTCGATTCCTGTTCCAGAATTAACACCAAACCCTACTGAAATTTCCTCTCCAGTGAAGGATACAACTGATATTCCTTCATCTTCTGTTCAACCCTCTACTGATTTGATTACTTTCCTTGACCCTGAACCTATCACCATAAGCTTCAATTTAGGAACCCCTTTCGAGCAAATAGTTGTTGCCTATCAAGATCTTAGGCTCGAAACCAAATACCATAAAATCTTGCTTGGAGAAGAAGAAGTTGATCTCACTGAGCTTGAAAGGATGTGCAATCCTCATCAAGAGAGTCAAGAAAATGATGGCCAAGGAGCTAAGGCACACGAACCTGTTGTAGATATTCAACAGAAAACATCAAATGATACTGAAGGACTCGGTGAAAGAATCAGAAATGCATGGAGAAAGAGAAAATGTAGTCCTTCAAAGAAAGGAGGAAAAAGAAGAAGATCGTACAGAACCATGGGAAAGAAGGTTGATTACTCAGAAACAAAGAAGAAAGGAAAGAAAGATTATCCTTCAAAACCCATTTTAACTGATGAAAGCTCGGAGGAAGCAACTACTGAACCTAATGTAGCTGAAACTGAAGAAGTACAGTCTAAACTTACTCAAGTTCCAGATTTAGACTCAGAGATGAATGTTCCACTGGCATATGTGAGAAAGAGAAGCAAAGCCAAGAAGAAAGTTGATCCAATGCCATCTGTAGCAGAAAGTGAACCCGTTGTTGCTGAGAATGTGCCATCACCTATGGCAACATCTGAAGAATCTGAACCAGAACAGAAAGAAGAAGAAGAGAAAAAGAGTTCGAACCCTGATTCCAGTGATTCCTCTTCAGGTGATTCTGACTCCAGTGCTAAGGTACTATCTTACCACTCTTCTAGTGATGAAGAATATAATGATATGAAGAGTGATAAGTATAGAAAGATTCGTACAAGAATTCTTGTTGGGGAAAATATAGTCACAATTGTTGATTTTAAAGAACAAAATCTGGTTGAATTCTTTAGGGAAAGACCACTGTCACATGCACTTGAATTTTCTACCCCGTACATAGTGGAATGGGTTTATGAATTTTATGCAAATTTGAGAGAAAGTCTGGGCAAAACAAACTCGAAACACTATGGTACAGTCTGCTTTAGAGGAGGCAAAGTCAGGTTTACACCTAAGACAATTAACTTGTTTTTTAAGACTAGGACTATGATAGAAGAACCTGTTGATGGCATGAATGAGGTTATTAAGATTCTAACTGGTGGGCAGATTGAGGTTTGTGAGAACAGACTTAGTAGTTCTAAACTGACAAGTTTGTACTCCGTTCTTCACAAACTGTGTGCGTACAATTGGTTGTCATCTTCAAACACTACAATATTAACCAAAGAACAAGTTATCTTGATGTATAAGATTGGACACTTGAAAAAGTTCAATCTTGGGCAAACAATCTTCAACAATGTATTATCATACACTGGTGACATTATTGGAAAAGGATTGCTACCATATCCAAGTCTTATATACAAGATGCTTGAAAACAAGAATTTCGAAAGGAATCCAAAAGAGGAGACCATTAGTGGTTTTGCTGCAAGTTTTGGGATCTCCAATGTGCTGCTCACAGGACCCAGAGTAATAGACATACCATACCATGATCCAGCTGAAGTGAATCAAGAACAGGAAGCTCCTGAACCCGCTAATGTCGCTGAGAATGTTGGCAATTCTTCTGCCAACATTCCTCTTCCTAATGCTACACTCACTTTTGTTTCATTAACTCCCAACTATATTACAGAGCAAATTGAAACTTTGCAGACAACCATTACCAATATGCAGTCACTCGTTGAAGATATGAAGAACCAGAATGCTTTCTGAAAATTGTTATTTTCTACTCCAACAGGGGGAGTATGACCTGATGTTGCTGTTAATGATGGAGGAGTGAACTCAGGGGGAGTTGGTGCAAGTGGTGCTAGTTCCAGTGGTGTGACATTGAGGAAATTCCAGAAGATGATATTGTTGATGTTGTTGTTTCAGTTGATCCAGTTGCTGAATAAGATGATGTAGATCTAGAGACACTCTATGGTGATCTAGGTGGTGAGAAGAGAGCTTAGAGTCAGTGGGAGAATGAAGATGGGGGGAGTTTATGCAGATTATGGAGATGCGGCTGACTTATGAAGATCAGTCCAATCCTCTATCTACTTCACATATTCATACCTTGTGATTCAAAAGTTCTGTGGAAGTGTTTTATGTTTATATTTTAAAGTATTCTGTTAGTTTGAACTTATGGGATGCTGCTGTTTTTGTTTAGATTAGTTTGGAAACACTCAGTATGCTTCATCTTTGTATAGTTTGGCCAAAGCACTCTGTTTGTGCTTAGTGTTTATTTTTCTTAATTCTTGTTAGTTACTTTAATTTGGTTTAGCAATTAAATATCCTTTATTTGATGTTTAGTTGAATTTCTAACTTAACACATTTTACTGCATGTTTATAACATCATGTGTGTTGTAGTAGAAAGACCAAATTGAGGGAGATTGTTGATGTTAGGTTAAGGTTATCCAGAATGTTACAACATTTCCCGCAATATTGGAATTCGCCCTTTCTCCTAACAATAACTCCATTCGGTTCAATGTTGTCTTTAATGTCTAAACATGCAGGATGACGACACGACAATTACCAGGTCAGGCGGTTGCAGTTTAGGGAGAGTTAATTAAAGATACAACATGAGTGGTTATCAAGGTCATGGAGCTTAAGTGTTGGGCGGTTTTATATCATGGGAAACCATGATTTTTATGTGTTCACATGCAAGGATCGAAGTCTATAAATACCGTACGCATTGGACACAATCATGTGAAGAAATCAAGATACCTATTTACCTACAACAAGTGTAGTTGTTTCGGTTTTCTCCATTGTAATTCTAAGAGTGTCTTTGTTAGGTCTTGATTAGACAGTTTCCACACTATTAGAATTCTAGGCTTTTGATTGTATACCTAGGGTATATGATTTTGATGTAAAATCTTACAGTAGAATTTTACTTTATCTTTGTATCACTACTTCGTTATATTGAAGTTTCGTCATGAGGCATCATAGATTATTTCATAATCTATGAAAAAGTTTTGATATCCTGTTTGCAAATTTATTTTCTGTTTTTCAAAGTCTTCCGTTGTGCATGTTGTCTTATATGTTTCAATATTTTCGACAACATTCTGAAAAAACACCCACGCACACCCTTCATTGATTATGATTTTTTTTATTTTTCCATCCTTTAAAAACCAAACTTGCAAACATAGATTTTCAATTTTTGAAAAACTTCTAATTACATTTTTAATTAGATAAAAAAAAATTGAAATTGGGGAAATGAGTATGTATTTTAACTCTCAAATTGCATGGTTTTGTTGATATACATTTTTGTTTATTAGATCATTTAGATGTAATGTTCGTGTATTAATATAATCCATCGACTAATTTAGGTCCCACGTTAACCTAATTAATTTAATTAAAACTATATCACTACTCACTGCTCAATTTTTTGGCATTTTTCAACTAGTTTTGTTCTTAATATCTCGGTTTTGTTTTTATTGACATATATACTATATATATATATATATATATATATATATATATATATATATATGTTTATTAGATGGAATGTTCGTGTATTAATATGATCCATATTGTCACGTTAATCCAATAAATTAATCTAAAAATATACGACTACTCATTTTATTGCAACGATTGTTGTTTTTTCCCCGATTTGTTTTTATTGTTATATACACTACAAGAAAGTAATTCATGATATAAAACAACTTTTAATAACAAATTTTGTCATAAAAAGGTTATTTCACGTTATTAAAAAAATTTAACCAGAGAAGTAAAAATAAGAGGAAAATGACATGATTATTGTCATGAAAGATTTTTTTTTTCTTTTGTGGCGATAGCACATAATATATTTATTTATTAGGTAGTATGCTGGTGAATTAGTACAATTCATAGACTAAGAGGATGTTTGGGAGAGCTTATAAGCTCCTTAAAACATCTTATAAGATGTTTAGGAGCTTATAGGTTGCTAAAATTTGTTTGGGAAAAAATACATTTTACATCTTATAAGATATTAAAATAAGCTATTTGGAGCTTATAAGCTCCCAAAAGATAAGTTGGACAACTCCAACTTATTTTTTTCAAAACTTATAAGATATAAGTAAATTACAAAAATATCCCCTTTATAAAATAATCTTATGTCTTATTTAATAAAATGGTTAATTGCAAATAAAATCACGACCTTTTCGCTAATTGGAATTTAATCTAAACTTTTGAATCGTTGCAAATAAAACTTTAACTTTAAATTTGTTAGCAATTCTAACCAAATGACAGATTTCAATATGCCCGAAAATGATAATTAATTATGTGTTGTTACCCAAACCAATTAAACATATTTATACAATTATTTATTCATTGTCGAGTAAGTAAAACATCATTTTTGGACAATAAATAATTTATTTGTTGGTTCAAATTGCAACCAAATATTAAGTTGGAGTTTTATTTGCAAATATTCAAAAATTTAGATTAGATTGTAATTTGCGAAAATATTGTAATTTTATTTGCAATTAACCCTTAATAAAAATCATAATATTTTTTTTCTCCCCCACCCCTACAGCACCCCCTCCAACCAACAACTCTTTCCCGTCACTCCCCAGCCCCCAGCGCCATCCCAACAGCCCCCAAACCAACAACTCTCTCCCATACTTCCTCTTCCTTTGTAGATAAATTGATGGTCAGATATTTTAGGCATAAATATGAAATGAATTGTAGTTATAAAGATGTCCATTTTGGTAATTAAAATTTAAAAAAGGTGTTTATAATGTCAAATGTATTATCATTTTATAAGATTGAGCAAGAACTTATAAGTTCAATTAACCAAACACTTTAACAACTTATAAACTACTTAAATGTAATATTTTATAAGCTTTTGAAATAATTTATAACACGTTAGAGCTTATAAGCCGTAAAAAAATAAGCTTAGCCAAACGGCCTCTAAATTAGGTCCACGTTAATAATCTTTTAATTCAATAGTTCAATATTGTCAGTTGTCGAGTGATGAGATGGCAAGCTGCATCATGAGTTCATGACAATTTTATTATGGTACTTTGCAATCATGCACCGCCAATTATATACATAGAAAGTGACAAAAACTTTTATTTCCTCACACTAATAAAATAAAATTATACAAAAATTGTAAATGTAGACAGTAATTAGTAATTACATGTACTGTACGACGACAGCAAAATATACATGCCATATTGCCATGTCCCAACTTAATATAAATAATACCGAACGAATCCACGTTCTCCAGTATAAAATTTTAACGCGCCATGAACTTATGATTTTTTTTTTTTTTAAAGGTAATCAATTACAATAGTTTCCTAACATAATCAATTACAATAATTCCTTCGACCACCGGGTACAAGGCAATATCTTTTTTCATCTCGCTGTAGACCGGAACCGCAATCACCACAAGAGCCATGAACTTATGATTTGATTAAGTTGATTAAGAGCATGTTTAGGTAAATTTATTTGAAATATCTCACTATAAAAAAATAAAGACTGGCATATAATTAGAATTGCTTAAAAAAAATTCAATAAAAAAATTCGTAGTAAAAATTGTCTTCGAATTTTCCTACGAAATTTTCTAATTATGAAAGTTTCTACATTTCTCAACCTATGAACAACTTGCCTACGGAATTAATTTGCCTACAAAATAAAATTTCTAGGTATAATTACCTACAAATCACACTACAAGAAAATTGACATATAGTGACAACAATCTTGTCATGACCTGTCATTATTGTTTCTCTAGTTAAAAATCTTTAATGACAGGAAACAACATTTAATGACATGATCCTGTCATTATATGTTGTTTCCTGTCATTAAAATTGTTTAACTAGAGAAGCAATAGTGACAAAAGTACTGTCACTAAAGATAATCTTTTTTATAGTGTCATTTGCCTGCAAAATTTTATCTACAATACAATTTGCATACGAAATTTCTGTAGGCAAATTTTTTTTAGGTGGGGAACGAAGATGCCTATACAATTAGAAATTTTTGTAGGCAATTCGTAGGTAATCCCCACTATAAATCTTTTTGTTGGAAATTTCGTAGCCATATTGACAATTTCCGCAGGAATTTTTATGTTTTCTTGTAGTGTCTAATAAGTTTTAACATTTTATAAGTTGTTTTAAAAATTTATAAGATGTTAATTTTAAATAGTTTATAAGTTGCTAAAGTGTTTGGTTAATACAACTTATAAGATCTATGATAATTTATATAAGGAATATCTTTTAAACTTTAATTTTAATATAAAATAATTATTATTTTTTATTTTTTATGTTGAGGTAGAGGTGGGTGAAGGGAGAGGAGGGGTGGAGTGGATGATTGGGGATGAAGCTTATTTCATAATTTTATAAGCTATTAAATTTTTTATTTTATCAAAAACATTAATAGTATTTATAAACTATTAAACAGTTTATAAGCTTTGAAGAGTTTATAAGCTTGGCCAATAACCCTCTAACACAAACAGACCAAGGAAATTGTTCGTCACATATCAATAATCGTGAATTTTAGTTGTTCAATTTAAATATATATATATATATATATATATATATATATATATATATTATGTTAACAATTGTTTGTGTAACTACCAACTAACATCAAGATTTGATGGATATTGACTTGGAGCGATTTTACTAGCTTCTACTAGTAGCTACCCCGCAAGAGAACGGGTTCACTGTAGCATGGGCAAGTATAGGGACCAAGTATTATCGAACCCAAGGGATGGTGTATATGCGAATAGATCCCTGAAGATCTACGCGTCGTAGTTAATATGAGTGTAATGTTTTTGGGTTTTTTGAAAGAAATTAATTAAAAGACTGAAATAAACTAAGTAAACTAAAATACTAAAGCAATTAAATTAACTAAGGGTTGTGTTCTAATGAGAGATGGTGATGCTTAGGATAGGAATCCCTACGTATATTAACGGAGCAGGTACATAATCAAAGTAATCGTGACAAACAAGAATTAACCTAAGTAAAAGATCGTAGAATGAAAGCTCAAGATTTCTTACCCTAATACCTTATCCTAGCAATCGACTTCACTAATCCACTAACAAGTTAATGAATTGTGCTTAATTAATGAGACCCTAATTTAACTAAGGTGATGCGGTCGTCCTCCTTCGCTAAACCGGTAGATGAATTAACCTTTCCTAAACCCTCTAGTTAAGACTACTAATTGTTATTGAGTGATGCGGTCGTCCTCTCTCTAACACTTTCGTACGAAATTCAAAGGTAGAGTTAAGATTAATTATATGAATTCATTAATTAAGAGAATTAAAACTAACGTCACCAATTACCTTAATTACGTACCCACATCCTACTTCTACGAGTTCATCCTAACCCAAGCATGCAAGGGTTTTAGCCGGACATGATTATAACAAAAATAAAAGCAATAGAAGAAACAACGAACAAAAACATAATGAATTGAACGAAGAAAATAAGAAACATGAACTAGGGTTTTAAAATAAAATAATTCAAAGAACTGAAATTTAAATTAACTCAAACGAAGTTTCAAAGTGTTTAAAGAAATCAAACTAATGAAAAGAAACTAAGAAACGAAAATAAACGAAGAATTCGTATGAAAAACCTCAACAACGTAAAAGTAAAACTTGCTCGTCTCCTTCCTCTCCAAAAACTAAGTCTAAAGTGATTTCTAAAGTTGGGGATCCTTCAAAACGTGTTTGGAAGAGGTATATATAGGCACCGGGTCGAAACGGGAGTTAATGGGCCGAAAATACGCATCCGGAGGCGAAAATACGTGGTTGCTCGAGCAAAACGCTCGAGCGGTTCCGCTCGAGTGATTCGCTCGAGCGCTGAAACTGTTCTGTAAGTTTTTGGTCGCTCGAGCAAAACGCTCGAGCGCTGGCGCTCGAGCAAAACGCTCGAGCGTTGGCTGCTGTGCACTCGTTCGTAAAATCTTCATATCTCCTCAACCGGGAGTCCGTTTTGGCCGATTCAAAGTCCTACGAACTCCTCTTTTCGCCCTCTATCCATCTATGAAAACAAAAGAGACAAATTAATAATTTTATAAAAATGATACTCATTTGACTCCAAGCACTCATCGAAAACACTCAAAACATGGGCAAATCGGGCACCAAAACATAACAATTTCACGCCTAATCAGATATGTCTTTTAAAGGATAGATACATGAGTTTTTTTTTTCTTCCGGTAAACTAAGGGGGCGCTTGGTTAGCAATTCTTCAATGGTAATGGGAATGAAAATTTATTTTCATCTATACACTCATAAGAAAAATGATGTGTTAGGGGAAGAAGTGTTCCAATGGTGACACCATTGCTAGTGTCATGCCCCAATTTTGGAATAGAAGTTGACAACAAATGGTTGTTGGTGGAGGAATAGGAGAGTGATTGAGGAGGATGATTGTAGGAAGATAATAGGGTAATCAAAATGGAGTAGTGATTACCTTATTTAGGAGGAGTGATAGTGATTTTGTTCTCATGATCCATGCTAATTACACTAGTTTTCAATCTCATTCCCATTACCATTGAAGAGTTGTTAACCAAGCGCCCCCTAAAATTCATTCAATCAACGGGTATAAGGCAATATTGTTAGTGTTAGTGTCCTATGTTGACAATCGTTTCTAATTGCGTGGATTAGTGGATGTTCTTAATTGCTAATTAGATCATCAAACAATTACGTGTGATTGATCACTACCGTAAATAATGAATACGATTATTGAGTTAAGAAAATATAAATACGTGTATTGATTACGTATTTAATTCGTATGTGTGTAGATTAAGGTGTATGAGTGTGTGTAGGCAAAGTTTTGATGTATTTGTGAATTTGTACTTCCTTTTATTCATTAAAAATCAAGGTATTTATACAAGTCCTCCAAGTAGGAGTGACCTGACTTTTGTTCTCCCATGTGTGCACGCTTGACACATGGGGAGTTGACTATTTGACCTTATCTAAGCTAATTTATATCCTCTAAGCTGGATTAGCTCGTATTAAAGAGCAGTTTGTCACTGTTGGACTTGTCCTTGAGGAGTTTTTAGCTTGATCTTGTTGGTCGACTTATCTTTTGCCTTGGCACTTTGGCTAAAGTAGCTCGCCAGAGTTTTATTCGGGCTCAAATGGTCTTTGCTATGATGTAGCTCGACTGAACAAAGTAGCTTGCCTAGCTAGAGTAGCTCGTCTGATTATTTCAGTTCGGCCTGACTTGGCTTACTTAACCTTGTTTCTTGTGGGGTTACGTTGTTTAACATATTCGTCTTAAGTGTGATGTAGCTCGCCTATCAACATCCTAAAGACAATCTTTTGCAAGGACATAATACTAAAATGATATTCAGTTTGTGGTTTAATATTATTGGTTGATTTAATATTAAATATATGGCATTACACTTATTTGAATATTATGTTTTATTGTTTGCATTATTCATATATATGTTCCCTTAAATCGATACTGTCATTGAGTGAGTGAGAACTCAGATGACTTAAGTATGATTCTCAAATAGCCCCGATCAAAGATCATCAAGAATGAGATATTGATGATGCAATTGAGATTGTTGTGCGATCTGCATTACACTCAATGGGAGAGTGTAGTAAGATCTCACTTACTATGAGATACCTTAGAGGGTATTGATATACTCATCCGATAAACTGTTTGATGTAATTCCATATAATGTGTCTACGGGTGTCTCGGTTAGTGGGAGCGATGTGATACTCCTTTGACTTGAGGTCAATACGCACGACGTGTGCAGAGTGATGGACTTTGACCATGACCGACGCTTGCACCCTCCAAGGGTAGATATGACATGGATTTGGTTCATCACGAAGTGCATGTGCGTGGTAGTTGAGCCAAGAATAAGATTCATTCCTCAATGTGGATTTAAGAGAGAATACTCATCTTCTCATCATAATTGGATCTAAGACATCGGCTGGTGCAAGTGTGACATGAGTGATCAATTAGTGATTTGAGATAATATGATTAAGTTATTTGAAAAGACACCTCATCATGTTCAAGGCTTAATCGAGTATTCGCGAATGAAAGGAAAATATCACAATAGCCTACAGTATTACAGGTAGTTGCAGATTTCCTCGCAACATACCTCGTATATTGAGAATGTCTGATTTATTGTCTAGAGTTCAATTAAGACCGTTAGTTTGACTAATCGCTCGATATACGAGGGTCTATGGGTCACACAAGCAATGACAGTTCACCAATTAAAGTTGGTTGATTAAGTATTATATTAGATATAATATTTAATTTATGGAGAATACAATAATTATTACATTTGGAATTAGTTATTATTATTATTTAATTAAATTAGATTTAATTAAATATGAAATCCCAATAATAATATTTGGAATATTATTATACAAGAATAATATATGGTCAAGATATTATTCGTAGGAGAATATCTATAAGGAAATATAATCCGTAGAGATTATATTTACGGGCATGGCCTGTTATCTTGCTTAGGAATTAAGCCAAGATAATCCCTATAAATATAAGTTCTATGGAATTCCGAAAAATACACAAAAAAATATAATTTCTCCATAAATCACTAGTCAAATTTTCCTAAAAAGTTCGTCTCGAGATTCAACGCTGGCAAGTCGGTGCGAGTTGGTGAATAGTTATTGCATGAATATCATAGCGGAGGATTCCGCGTATGAATCTATGTAAGAATCCCGTTTAATATTCTTGCAATTTATTATGCGATTAATTGTTCGTTGTTGGTGAACTGTATTATTCCGCTGCGTATGTATTACATGTTTACGTGCAACTAAAATCCAACAAATATATCCTAATTGTTTATAAAGAACACACTATTAACAACTAAGTAACAATTGTAGTATAACTAACCAATCATTAAAAGAAAAATTACACCAGTTTAAACTTTTTATCAAAGACCAACTTCAAAGTCTTCACTCAATGTCTTTCACCCCTTTGTCAACTTAAAAATATATTCCATTAAAATTTGTCTCGTTCCTTCCTTTCCAGAGTCTCCAAGCCAGACAGAGCCAATAGTAATAGCCATTTTTCTCTAGTCTTACCCCTCAGAGTACGACTTTAAGTGATAAGGTTTTGGAGAATACAATTAATTTTGACATAATTGCACTAATCCATCCAAACTATATATCACCGATTTTGCCATTAAACTATCAAATTATATTTTGTTGCACCAATATATACAAACTAGTAAATTTTAGCACATAAACCACTAAAATTAATTTTAAAAAATATATTGACATGCGTATGCCTTAGAAAATGACATTTATGTATAAATTATTCATAATTTTGTTCAAATTAAAACAAGAAATACATCCAACACTTCATCACTTTCGTCGTCTACCTCTTCTCATTTTTTAGAGTCATACACTGTCTCACCCATTCAAATTGAAATGAGAAATACATCCAACTCTTCATCACTTTCGTCGTCTACCTCTTCTCGTTTTTTTAGAACCGTACACTGCCTCACCCGTTCGTCCCCTTGATGTCGTTCTCCCTCTCGTGCATCCACGTCCTTGCGCTATTTGTCACTAATTGAATTTTCTTTTACAAAAATATTCCTTATATGTTAAAATCGGGAAAAACTTAGCCTAGAATTAAGTTTAATAGTGCCAAAATTTGATAGTTTTTATACATTATTGCAAAAGAAAAAAAAAAGTTTGGTGATTTAGGTGCAAAATCTTCGATAATTTGATTGATATTGTGCCATTAGAGCTATAATTTTTAAGATACAGATATACTTTTTTTTTTTCCTTAATTCAAATTCTTTTTTTTAATGCACCAAAAAAAAAAGAATGTATAGTGTAAAATTGGTTCATATATGAATCATTGAAGGATATTATTCATTTTCACTAAATAATATTAGTTGTATCCACTGAAGAGTATTAGTTGTTTCCACCGAAGAGTTTTAGTTTGTTTTCAATAAACAATTAATACTTTTAATAAAAACAACTAATACCCTTCAATAAAAATAAGTAATACTCTATAGTGAAAACAATTGATACTCTTAATGGTTCATGTATGAACCATTTTTACTCCAATCATTTTAAGAATTCTTTTTAATACCAAATGATGATGATGAAATCTTCTACATCATAATTACTTATTGATTTATAGTAAATATAATTTTAAAAATCTGATATCAATCGTGCATATTTACCTATACGTGTGTGTTTTTTTAAGGTAAAAAAACTTGAGTGAGACATTATCACAATGTGATGGTTCATAAATTAACACTTATTTCTTTTAAAATGTTAATGTGTCATTCAATTTATATCATGTTCACTGTGAATTTGTCTCACGCAACACTTAACTTTTTTTTCCATTTAGTTTAGGTTGATGAATTTTAATTTATGATTTGTCTATATACTCTCTCTGTCCATGAAAAATATGCACTATTTTTTGCACGTCGTTTAATACAATATGTCGGAGGGTACTTAGGCGTCTTGTGAGATCCGTTTATGAATAAAGAGATTGTTTATGGTAATATTTATATGCATAATTTCTATAAAGGAATAAGTGCAGGATAATACAATACCAAACAACTTTTTACAAATTGATACAACATAATTGAACAGAAGCACAAAAAAAAGTTGAACATAAGAACATATTTTTTGAACATTGTGATATCTTGTAAATAGTGGTTTGGGATTGTATCATTTTGTAAACGCCCCACGTGTAGAAAAATGTGCATATTTTTCATGGATAGAGGGAGTACTTAGCTTCATGATTTATACCGTAAAAATCGTGAATCTATAAGTAAAAGTGTTTTACTATTGTTCATTATTAATTTAATATTATTAAAAAAATCTATTGTATTTAAGTTCGTATGAGAAAAAGATATTAGGGTCTCATTTTAAATTCTGACTCCGCCAAAGAAATTTATGAGATCGGACTTGTAAGTATATATAGCATTCGTACTCTATCAATTAACTATAGTAAGTCGGTCTTAATTTGTCAATGAATGATATAAAATATAAAAACAAGAAAAAATTGTATGAGATGGTTCCATGTCATTAGACAAGATAAATTAACATTAAATCCTATCAAAGTGTTAATGTATCAATGTCCAAGTTATACTTCTTTCCATTGTCTCATGTTATGAGACGGTCTCACATAAAACCTACATTAAAAACAAATACTCTTATCTAACAGTTAATTTAATTGGAATATATAAAATTGGGTTTGTCTATTGAAAATGTGGTAATTGATAAAATAAATTAGGCAAACTTCAAAATACGCCCGTAAACCCCTCTCTGGATCTATATACGGTGTTACGACAATTCACTATTTTGGCATGTTTTTCTTGCTATAGAATGCTAAGAATATTCCAGTATAATTTTGTTTTGTTAAAAGAAAAAAAGTTATAGTCATATTCTAATGAAAAAATATTATATACAATTTGTGTATAGTGTAACATAAGCGAAAATTTAATTTTTTCCAAAAAATAATACTCCTATAATATAAGTGAACAAGGAAATTTTTACACGAGTTTAAGAAATATTAGTTGTTTATGTATAAATTAGCTAGGTTAGAGAATATTATGAGGTATTATGGAATCCATTTATAAATAAAGACAGTGGCAAATTGAGTAATTAAAGAAATGTTGGGAGGGTGGAGATAAAGTAAAAAAAAAAAATGTTCATGTCTAGCTACTTATATTGGACGGAACAAATTTTTTTTATCTATTTATATTGGACGAAAATAATATTAATTTTTTATATATAATATTTACTATAAGAAAATATAAAATTGTCTTCTAGAATTGTCAATTTGGCTACGAAATTTTTAATAAAGAATTTCGTAGTGAGAATTGCCTACAAATTCTAATTATATAGACATCTTTTATCATTCCTTACCTACAAAGAATTTGCCTACGAATTTTTCATAAGCAAATTGTTCGTGGATAAATTTTTGTAGACAATTTGCTTGTAGGTAATTAATTCTCTAAAAAAATTTGTAAACAAATTGTTTGTAAATTGAGAGATGAAGGTGTCTACGTGATTACAAAATTTTGTAGATAAACAGTAGAACCCCGCTATGAGATTTCTTTTATTGAAAATTTTTGTATACAATCTTAATTTCTTAGAATTTTTTTTTTATATAGTTTATTAACGGTGTATGATATACATTCCTTTTTTTTTCTTTTCTTTTTGTTTAAGGTACGCAGAAGATTCGAGGTTGACTGATTAGGGAGAAGCATATCTCTACATAATAGATTTTATTATCAGCCTTGACTTCAACACGCGCGCAAACTCATTAATTTATATATATTTATATAAGTTAATTGATAATTGTAACTAGTCTGAATTTCAATTATTGAAGAAGGGTAGGGCCTAAGGCCAGTAATTAATCTTGGGGTCTTGAGACTTTCAGTAGCTAGAGATAGGGGGGACCTCCTATTCCACACACACAGGGGGGGGAGAGAGAACAAAAAAAACAAGAGCAATTATTCATTAGATGAGGTCCCAATTGTTTTTCGACAGTGTATAATGTCCACATGATGAATTAAGACATTGGTGTCTTTTCTCAGAATAACTAACAAAAATGTCATTAGAGATAGCCAAAGTGTATCTTTCATGGTCCCAAAATCCATACCTTAGGAACTACCCCACCATTTTCTAAGATAAACTTAACTTGGTCCATGAAAATAACCCCTTCACTACCACACTCTCTCTACATTTTTTTTTTTTAATCAGAACACACTCTTTCTACATTATTAATTTGCAGGTTGCACTCACCTTCGTGCGTCATTACTCATTACTAATTAAGGTCGTGGAATTGCATGAGCTCAATTTATTTTTGGAATGTATTACTTCAAACATTAATTAAGTTGATCAAGTATGTTGTATGCGGAAATAATTTCACGTCATCTAAATGTTCCAATTTATACAGAGATGTTAAATTTATTTATTTATAATATTATACCCAACACTTCCCCTTGTTTATGGCTTAAATTTTTAATTTTTCTCTTTGAAAAGGGAGTCCAATAAGTGAACATCTTTATACAAGTTAATAGGGAATTATTCTATTCTAGAATATTCCCTATTACAAGTGAAGTTGTTTTTTACGAAAATAAAACTCAAGATCTAGGCGGTAATGACTTTGATAACATTAAATAATTTTATCTCATTTAAAAATTTGAACTTATATACATACATATATATATAAAATTAATTCGTTTATAAGTTATACTCCCTCTATTACTAAATATAAGTGTTGTTTCAGAGAATTTGAATTAAATTAAGAAACATAAAATTTTGACATATATATACCCCATATATATCCCTAAAAAATCTCTTATACTTTAAATTAGGGAAAAGGGTCATTGAAGCCACTCAACTTTAATGCAGGGATTAAATAGGACCCTCAACTATTCTTTTGTAGACTCATACCCTTTTACTTTAATATTGAAATCAAATAAGCCCATTTTCCCACTAAAAGAGATCAATTAAATCCTTCCACCAAAAAAAAAGGAAAAGAAAAGAAATTGTCTTAATTCAGTTGAGATCCACCATTGAAATTGTTTTTCCATTTACATTGCGTAAAACCTTTGTTAAATTAGGGCTGAGTTCATTTTTCATCCCTAAAATTCTCTTCATTTTTCCCTGCAAGTTTTTTTTGTTGGTTTTTATTTTCACAATCCTTTAGCTTCAATTCACCACAACGCAAGGAAGTGTACAGAGAATGTACATAACCATAGCATAACATTTTTCCATCATCCCTAAATTTCTTGCATAGCATAACAATTTACAGTTATGTTTTCTGCGATGGTTGAATTTTCTGAATTTACATGTTTTAATATATAAAAAATGATAGAAATTTGCAAATACCTCCACCACCACTCTTTCTTCCTTGACCATAAACAATTGAACCAAATTATACCCCACCCATCCCATAAATACAATTAAATTATTAAACTTTTTCCAGAAATTGCGACAACTTAAATCATTTGTTTAATAAGGAGAAGAAAGTGGAATTTTATTGGGAGGTAATTGAGTAATATTAAACCCAGAAGAAGCGAGAATTTTAGTGCCCTGTAAATGGAAGTAAGCAATCTCAATGGTGGGTATTAACGTCAATTTCCTTCTCTTTGACAGAAGTGTTCAATAAATCTCTTTCTTTGACAGAAGTGTTCAATAAATCCCTTTTATTGAGAAAGTAGGGCTTATTTGATCTCACTTGTAAAGTAAAAGGGCGTGAATGTAAAAAAAAAAATAGCCAAGGGTCCTATATGATCTCCACACCAAAGTTAGGGTTTAAATGACTCATTTTCCCTTTAAATTAAAATTTGGGGTAGATAAGAAAAAAAAAACAATCTCATATATATATATACCATATATATTATATGAGTTCCACTACTCAAACCCCAAAATCTTCTAAACATACCTCATTATTTTAAAGACAATAATAGACATATATAAAATGACAAAGTTAACCTTATATAAATATTGAAACATTTATCATCTAAGTTTTGGTGACTTTTTCATTTAGTTTTTTAAATTATTTAATTTTAAAATTAGTATATTAAATTTAAATTTTTCAATTTTTTTATTTTCTTTTAAATATTTAAAAAAATAGAATTAAAATCTGAAAAATATTTAAAAAAATCGGATGAATATTTAAATAATAAAATAATATAAAATTTAGAAATTCAAATAAAAACTTCTTTAAAATCTGAAAATTTGATTTTATTTAAATTAATTATATTTACCAAATAATTCAATCAAAAATAAGATCCGATTTAAAAAAATATTAGAAAACTAACTAAATAAATAAATAAAACCTTCAAAACTAAATAAAAATTAATTAATTTTAAGTTAATTATTTACAATGATTGAATTGACCAGTATAAAATATTTTTCTGATTTTATTTGGACTTAACCTTTTTCTTTTGAAGTGTTTTATTTTTTATTTGATTTTCGAAGATTCATTTTTTTTTTATTTACAAATTTATCTATTTTTTTATTTTTCAGATTTTTTATTTTATTTTATTAATTGATTTTTTTAATTTATATATCTTTAAGTATTTAGTTGATTTTTTATAATATTTTTCAAAATATATTTAATTTTTAAGATTTTTTTTTTTCAAAATTCCATCAAAAGTTAAAGAATAAGAAGGAATAAATATATTTTTTTCTTGAAAAGAGATATAATTATGAGAATATGAAATAGGAAAGTGTTATTTTTTACTTTTATAGGGTAAAATTATTATAGGAATAAAATGGGGTATGTTTAGTAATTCATGTTAATTTTTAAATTTTATTAGGGTATATTTAGTAAATGTGGTGACTTTGGAGAATTTTGGGGTTTGAGTAGTGAGACTCATATTATATTTTAAGACAAGGTATAGAGTGAAACCGGTTTATACATGAATCACTGAAGGGTATTAGTTGTTTTCACTTAAGAGTATTAGTTGTTTTTACCGAAGAGTATTACTGGTTTACATTGAAGAGTCTTAGTTCATTATTACTAAACAACTAAGACTTTTTACTGTAAATCAGTAATACTCTTCAGTAAATACAACTAATATTCTTCAATAAAAATAACTAATACCCTTTAGTGATTCATGTATAAACCAATTTCACACTATACATACTCATATTTTAATAATTCCTAAAAAATCTCTTATATTTTAAAGTAAATAAGAAAAAAAAAATCATATATATATATAAATAAAATTTAACATTTAAAGTAACACTTATTTTGAAACGTAAAAAAATATATTAATCACCAAACATATGTGTTTACTGCTAGATTAATGGATCCAATTAGGTCAAGTCCAGATGTTATCTTGGAGAAAATTAAGCACCAAGATGTACGGTACAAGTCGTCCCTTTTCAGCATGCATGTGGCCACTAGTGAATGATTTTATATTAAGCGATGTTGATTTTCTATTCTAATAACAAAAGGGTCAATTAAGGTATATCGGAGGATATTTTCTTTATGCAATTAAATTATTAATAAATTTGATATAGCATGATAAAGGGACACGTCGCTATTACTAATTCACGATATTTTCATGTCTTTTTCAATTATAAATTTTTCCCTGTCTCACAATTACTTTCTAGTGTATTTTCCTATTTCAATTAGAATTGTTTACGGTACGGACCAAAATAAATATTTAAAAATATTCGTATTCGTACTAAAGTTCGGTTATTTTAAAATTCAGGGGTTTGTGTTCATACCGAAATATCGGTACGGTTCGGTATGGATATTTTATTTTTCGATACGGAATGAAGCGGATTTTCGGTTACAAATGGAACGGATTGATACGGAACGGAGAAACTAATTTTTATCCATTTTTTATCATTCTATTTTTTTTAATCATTTAAAATAAACATATTATGCATGCACACTCACACGAATATTACACAACTTCAATATATAATTATAGATTCGAATATAATACATTATATGATAATTGATGGTTAGAAAATTAACGCAAATCACCACCAATAGAGTATTTGAAATACAGTATATAAAATATATATTTAAAAAATTCTTTTAAAATATCTTGTGAATGGAATGTGCAATATTAAAATCACGTTGATCGTAATTTTTGACACAGAGTACACCATACCAAAGTTTTTGTAAGGAATGAATACACATGAAAAATAAAATTAAAAGAATAAAAAATTAATTTTAAATTATTTTGAATACAATTAAACATAAGTTAAGTTATTTTGATATACACTTTGATATACACTTAAATAATTTTAAACATAAGTTAAGAACCCCCAGGGGTTGGCCTAGTGGTGAGGGCTTGAGATTTAGGAGTGTAATGCTTCATAGGTCTCAGGTTCGAAACCCACTTGGTGCAAACAATTCTTGAGATGGGTCGGTCCATACAGAGCTACGCTCTGGCTTGAAATGGGGTCCCCCGCTAGTGGATGGTGGGTTATGGGTCCCCCGGATTAATCGGTCAATGAGCCGGATACCGAGTACCAAAAAAAAAAAATAAGTTAACGTTTTAAGAACTTAATAAGATAAATAATAGTATAGTGTTTGTATTTTGAAAAGAAGGTGAAATTATGATATCGTATAGTTGTACTTGAATGCAATACATTATAATAATGTTTGATAAATAAAAAATAAAAAATAATTAAATTTAATACATATTTAATTCTGTTATTCGTTCGGTTCGGTACGGTCATATTCAGTTTTTCGGTACAGTTAATTTAGTAATATCTAGATCCGTACCAAAAAAAAAAAGTTCGGTTTGATTTCGGTACGGTTAAAGTAAAAAAGTCCACCATTTTTTCGGTCCGATTCTTTTTCGGTGCGAATTTCAAAACGAGTTCGATAATCTCCGAACTCCGTGAACAGCCCTAATTTCAACATAAATTTCACGTTTACACACAATTTTAACTTATTTTTTAATTAACTTTATACATAAAATAAGATTTGTGTTACCCCTCAAATCCCTACTCATTACTCCAATTTCTTAGTTTATGTAATTTTACATACAGTAAAACCTCTATATATTAATAATGTTGGGACCGGAGGATTTTATTAATTTATAGAGATATTATTATATCGATAAATTAATAATTTATTAATTTAAAGAGGTTTTAACGTATATGCACAGTTGACCTTCAAAGTTCCAAATTCTTTGAATAATTTTAAGTATACATGCATAGTTATTGATGAAAATTAAGTTAAAATACAAATGTACTAGTAGAATTCCATGAACACAAACTCACGTGGAAGTTGGAATGACTTGTTTAAATTAATTGGTTTTAGAAAATACAAAAATATGGTTCATTGGACTAACATTTGTGCATTGAATCATGGATAGAAGTCAGCACTATATATTTATCCATTGGAATCTTGGTAAATCACACACAAAAAATGGCCACTCATCTAAAAGGAATTCAAAAATCAACCATGACCAACCAACAACGAAAGATGTTATGTGAGTATAAGAGAGATCAACCTGGATGCACTCAAAATGATTTGGTGAAATGGGTTGAAAAATCTTTCAATTTGAAAGTTAGCCAAATAACAATTTCGATCACTCTTAAGAGATCTGTAGAATTCCTATCATCTGACTTTGAGAAAGGTGGGTCGTCTAAGCGTCAGAAATCAGCCAAGTATCCGGACCTTGAGAAGGTTGTTTATGAGTGATTTCTCCAACATCAAGAGCGTGTGAATATAACCGGGGAGCTAATCTTAGAGAAGGCGAATGAGGCGCTTAAGCTTTTACATCCAGAGGATCCCGCAGATCATCGTCTTTCACAAGGTTGGCTTGAGAAATTCAAATCAAGGCATGGTATCAAATCATATCGCCGTTTCGGAGAGAATGGATCAGCCGACATGCATGATATGGAGAATAAATTGGAGTCCATTAGGGAAAAAATTGATCAATTTCCAAGGAAAGATGTTTTTAATATGGATGAAACTGGTTTGTTTTACAGGTTACAGGCTGATCATTCACTTGCAACAAAGCAACTTGAAGGTAGAAAACAAGATAAGGAGAGATTGACAATTGTTATTTGTTGCAATGAAGATAGCTCTGAAAAATTCCTCTATGGATTATTGGTAAGTATGCAAAGCCCCGTTGTTTTAAGAATGTCAATATGAATAGTTTGAACTGTCAATACCGTGCCAACAAGAGAGCTTGGATGACTGGAGTGCTTTTCGAAGAACATGTTTGTTGGCTGGATGAACAAATGCGTGGAAGAAAAATTCTTTTGGTAGTCGATAAATGTCCAGCTCATTCAAACAATATTCAAGATTTACGAAACATCGAGTTATTTTTCCTACCCCCAAACATGACCTCAAAAATTCAACCATGTGATGCCGGCATAATAAGAGTCTTCAAAATGTATTACCGCAAAATATTTTACCGTAAGATTTTGGAAGGCTATGAGTTAGACATACCATCTCCAGAAAAGATCAATGTTTTAGATGCTATCAATATGGCAGTGTCAGCTTGGACCGGAAATGTTCATCAAGAAGCAATAGTAAATTGCTTTCGACACTGCAAAATTTGCTCGATAAATCAAAGCGACTCAAGTTCAAATGATGCAGATCCTAGAGAAGACATTTGTGAGCTTGAGAATTTGATCACTGGTATGCAATATCACCACAAAATGGATGTGAATCAGTTGCTCGACTTTCCGGGTGAAAATAATCAATGTCACGAAGTTCAGAGTCTAGAATAGATAGTGGCCGATGTCATTCATAATCCGGAAGATGATGAAGCAGGGGATGATTCAATAGCTTTGCAACCGGTCACTCTAAAAGAAGCATTGCAAGCATCAACAACTCTTCATAACTTTTTGTTCCAGTACGAGAAGACAATGCCACAACTATTGGGTGCAGTAAGGAGATTTAAAGATGAGATCAACATAGATTTGAAGTTCAAGAAAAAGCAAGTTACAGTAGATTCTTATTTTACTAAGTTGTCTTAAGAATATTCAAGTGCATCATATATATATATGGATTATTTTTAATAATTATTAATTTATAGTTTCGTCGGGACCAATATATATACACTGGGATCTCAAAAAAATTATTATCTTATAATTTTATTGATTGGGTCCCAAATTTGTACTGGTCCCTGTTGGGAAAATAGAGGTGCCCGGAATCTATTCGGGATGAAATTAAAATACGAATTTAAATACAATTATTACTAGCATGAATTAATCCTAATTAATTCAAATAATAATTCCAACAACTAATTTTCATCATGCATGTTGAATTAATTTCACATATTAACTAGGCGGAATAAACAAGTAAATATGCGATTAACGTACCTCTTGTAGAATTGGCCTTTGGATATACGGGACAATTACGATCTCGCTCTATCAACCCAAAAGCCTTCTCAAGTATTTCCCTTTCGCCTTACTTGATCACCGGTGGGAGATGCTTTCAAGTAATTTAATAAACTAAGGAAAAAGAAAAATATCTATGCTATTGATTTTTCCAACACATGGAATTATGTACTTGGGGATGAAATAATCATCCCCTATTTATAATAGTGAGGGGACGAAAATTATATATTTTATGGGCAAGAGAAAATCTTTTCTTAGACTCTAAGAAATCTTGAATATATATCATATATTCTTTTCTCCATAATAAAATATTCCACAAAAATCTCACCCTTATTATTAAGCTTGTATTTTTCGAAAATTTTAAGAAGTAAAATACAAGATTTAGATCTTCTTGAATATATGAGAAAATCTTGTATTCCAAGAATACTTATCCTCCATAATATCTTTCCAAGAAAATCAACAAAAATTTTTTCCTTCTTAATTACTAATTTTCGAATTCAACATAGAAAAATCAGCATATTTATTTTCTTTTATTTTAATCACCTTATCATTATTGGGCTACTTAATGGGTTACTTGAGGGGCCTTAAGGAGAATTAAGATTGGACCTCCTAATGGACTTCTGAATTTCAATATTGAGCCCCAATATAATTCAGCCCATTAATATTAATTATTACCACTAATAAATTAATATTGCACTATCCATCTTAATCCATATTACGATAATATGGGCTCCCGGTTATTATTTCCCGCGTTTAAGATTATCAAGTCCATTAATTAATTAAGCTTCTGAATAGCTCTAAATTAATTAATATATTTCACCTTGGAGTAAAGACAGCTCAACATTATTATCCGTACCGAAGAAACTGATTCTTCACTTGCAAGATTTGGTACGATAAAACTTCTGAGCCCACCAAGGGGACTAATCACACGAGCCGTACTCGCACGCGTTTCTCCGTATTAAATCTTAGCAACCGTCGTATGATTAATACTACTGCCCAAGACACAAAGTTCGAAGTCGCAATGATTCTCACCCAACATGAATCAAAGCAGTAACTATTAAGCACACACGGTCCTATTTAAGTGACGGAGATTAAGAAATCAACAACCACTGAGGTCTAATTCTTCACCTTTCAGAACAGAAGAATTTATCCTCGCTGTAGGACCTCTTCAACACATACTAAATGTGCTAGTGCAATCTCTTAGTCAAGACAGACCAATCTGAGCCTTACACATCTACCTTTCACGGCGGATGGCACCAAGTTTAGAATGTAAGTCGTTGTTTCCAAGGCGTTACCCCAAAACGACTTGGGTAAATCCGAATAACTCATCATGGATCTGACTATTTCTAAAAGAGTCTGGCTCCTTCGTTCCGTCACACCATTCTATTGAGGGGTTCCCGGTGCGATCAACAGGGATACAATCCCTTCGTTTGATAGCTAGTTCAAGAATTCATCGCTAAGGTATTCGCCTCAACGATCAAATCGTAGAAACTTGATACTTCTTTCCCTATGCATCATAAGGTAGATGTATCCATATCTCGAGTAATCATTGAAAAAGACAATTTACTCATACCCCTTCTTGCTATGATCGTCATTGAACCACACATATCGGTATGAACGAGTTCTAACACTTCTGTGGTTCTATTCCCCTTGGCTCCAAATGCCCTCTTGGTCATTTTACCCTCTAAACAGGATTCACAAGTTGGAAACGGTTCGACTTGGAATGATTCCAAGGATCCGTCTTTCACCAATCTCTCTATCCGCTTTAGATTAATTTGACCTAGTCTAAGATGCCATAGAAGTGTTTCGTTCATCTCCGAAGAACACTTTCTTTTATTACTTGAAATAATCGATGTGTTATTAGATTCAATTTTGTGAGTGGTGTGCCCAAAAAATGGTATAAAGATCATTCATTGAAGTTCCGGAACAGATAAACTCATCGTTTCAAGAAATAATAACATCCTTATTAAAAGAAACTGAGTATCTATTCAAACAGTTTAGAAACTGAAGGTTGAGTTCTTTTTAAACTAGGAACATGAGGAACGTCTCTCAAGACCATAACTCTATCTTCACAAGATAGGCGCACTTCTCCCACTGCTTCAGCTGCCACTCTTGTAGCATTGCCCGATGTGATGGGGATCTCACTTCCGTTAAGTCGCCGGGTTAGCTTAAACCCATGAAACAAATGTGATCAGTAGCTCTCATATCCACTATCCACGAATAGACAGCATACGCCACTTCACAAGTTTCGACGACTAAGGTGTGTGAATTACCTAACTTTCCTAGCCTCTTAGGCTTGGAACAGGCAGACCTCTATTGTCCTCTCTCACCGCAATTAAAACACTTCCCCTTTGATGCTAGCCTTTGCATTTGTCTTTCGCAACAATTTGGTTTTGCTTGGATCCGGCCTTTGGTTCTCTTCCTCTTTTTCCCTCCCTTGGGACCAAAAGAGATAGACGGACCATTAGCCACCATAGCACTAGACTGGTGCTCTATTTTCACCTCCACCGAAACTAAAGCTTGCAAGAGCTCGGGCAAACGATTTGTCCGTTCATTCATCTGACAGTTCAGACGAAACTGCTCAAAGTTTCTCGGTAGAGAATGGTATATGAAATCAATCAAAATCCGCACCAAGTACTTCCAACTTGTTAAGGTATGCCATTATCTTGAGAACGTGCTCCCTTACGGGCGTTCCCTCCACCATTTCCAACTTGACCGAGTCATGTTTGGTGAACTGATTAGTCATGGGTTTGATGTGAAGACATCCCTTCAAGGTGTTCCATGATTTCAACAGCGGATACAATGTCTCCATAAACGCGCCTCAAATCCTCAGACAGAGATGTCAAGATAATGCACTTCATGTGTTCATTGTCACACTTCCAATCATAAACTGCCTCTTCCCATTGCTTGACTTATCATTAGGCTTGCCGGGTATATTAACATAAATAACCCAATTGTGTTTTCGTGCAGTAAGGACAAATTTAAAAAAACATTTCCAATCGATATAAATCACTCCAAAAAGTTTATTAACTTTAAGCATATTAAACAGTGGATTAAAAGGTTGCGACATGATGAAATGAGAATAAAACATACATTCATATCAATATCTAGAAAAATATGAAATTATCACATAATTCGATCACATCAATTATATTGAAACCTTAAAACAATATAATCATGCATCAGCCAACATCTCGAAACAATTTAAATGCGCCACGAGGGGTGGTCTATACATTTAAACACATTCAAGCGGATTACAAACTTAAAAGTTATAAATCCTTAATTCAAAATTAATAGTTGGCTCCCACTTTGACCACATAGAAACTGACAGGGACTCCGAGGGGAGTAAGTTAATATCAATTCCCTATGCCTAAGTAATAACCATAATTAAATACAGGATTATTATTTCGCTTTGAGCAAGCCACTCGTGGTGAGGGTCAATACCGCCACTAGTAATAATCCACAATCATCCTTTCGGAATTTATTCATGTGAAATCCGTTCTTTTGGCCGATCCGAGGGGGAAATGTATTCCAAAAGAACTTCACAAATAAATAAATTATGGAGGCCAAAATAATCCAATTTTAATATCCGGAATAAAATTGCGATTATAAAAACATACTTAGTAATTTTCGAAAGTAAGGTTTTTCTTGGACAATTAAATTCATGCAAACACATATTAACAAATAATAATTATTGCACGAAATAAAAACATCCATCAAAACAAAATTAAACACATTGGAGTACTCAAATCCAATTGTCACGGTTTAATTTCTTCACGTCTTGATGCGAAAAATCGTCCTTGTTGCTTTTCGACGTTCGTCTCGACATGCTCCCACTCGAACAGCAACACTTCATCAAAAACAGCATCGTTTGGGGTTCGGGACGACGTTTAAAATCACACGGAAAAAAAAACACGAACCGAAAAATTCCACGGCCCGAGATACGGTGCGCGTCAGCCCACGAAATGGGCCCGCGCGCCTCTCGGCCAGAAGCGCCGAAGCGCTGCAGGAGGCGCGCCGAGGCGCAGCACCGAGGCGCACCCGAGGCGCTGCACGGAGGCGCCGCCCGGAGTGCCCCGAGGCGCCGCAGGCCGCGCCCGAGGCACCGCGCTTTTTAATGATTTTTCGCCGTGCGCCGTTTTTCGCCATTCGTCTCCATTTTCTTCACCCCTTGCATGATTTTACGACCATACACGTGCCACGCTTGTATGCGTCATCCGGGTACGCCGTTTTTAATTCTTCGTTCTTCGTCACGATCCGGTTAAAATTTATTTTTACAAAAAAAAAAAAATACTAGATCTAGACTAGTCTATTACAATGATCGAATCAAAATAAAAACAACTAATCTACTCGTGGATTTTCTCACGAGAAAAACGAATTCGAACGAATCGAATTAAAAACAATTAATTCACACGCATGAAATTAACAACATTAAAACCATGACAATTTGATACCTGCAAAAAAGATCTAGCAATTCTACTCTCCAATTTCAATTTAATATTTAACAATTTAAATTCCAATTTAAAGATCAGAGCCCGAAATCGTGGCTCTGATACCAGTTGTTGGGAAAATAGGGGTGCCCGAAATCTATTCGAGATGAAATTTAAATACGAATTTAAATACAATTATTACTAGCATGAATTAATCCTAATTAATTCAAATAATAATTCCAACAACTAATTTTCATCATGCATGTTGAATTAATTTCACATATTAACTAGGCGGAATAAACAAGTAAATATGCGATTAACGTACCTCTTGTAGAATTGGCCTTTGGATATACGGGACAATTACGATCTCGCTCTATCAACCCAAAAGTCTTCTCAAGTATTTCCCTTTCGCCTTACTTGATCACCGGTGGGAGATGCTTTCAAGTAATTTAATAAACTAAGGAAAAAGAAAAATATCTATGCTCTTGATTTTTCCAACACATGGAATTATGTAATTGGGGATGAAATAATCATCCCCTATTTATAATAGTGAGGGGACGAAAATTATATATTTTATGGGCAAGAGAAAATCTTTTCTTAGACTCTAAGAAATCTTGAATATATCTCATATATTCTTTTCTCCATAATAAAATATTCCACAAAAATCTCACCCTTATTATTAAGCTTGTATTTTTCGAAAATTTTAAGAAGTAAAACACAAGATTTAGATCTTCTTGAATATATGAGATAATCTTGTATTCCAAGAATACTTATCCTCCATAATATCTTTCCAAGAAAATCAACAAAATCTTTTTCCGTCTTAATTACTAATTTTCGAATTCAACATAGAAAAATCAGCATATTTATTTTCTTTTATTTTAATCACCTTATCATTATTGGGCTACTTAATGGGCTACTTGAGGGGCCTTAAGGAGAATTAAGATTGGACCTCCTAATGGACTTCTGAATTTCAATATTGAGCCCCAATATAATTCAGCCCATTAATATTAATTATTACCACTAATAAATTAATATTGCACTATCCATCTTAATCCATATTACGATAATATGGGCTCCCGGTTATTATTTCCCGCGTTTAAGATTATCAAGTCCATTAATTAATTAAACTTCTGAATAGCTCTAAATTAATTAATATATTTCACCTTGGAGTAAAGACAACTCAACATTATTATCCGTACCGAAGAAACTGATTCTTCACTTGCAAGATTTGGTACGATAAAACTTCTGAGCCCACCAAGGGGACTAATCACACGAGCTGTACTCGCACGCGTTTCTCCGTATTAAATCTTAGCAACCGTCGTATGATTAATATTACTGCCCAAGACACAAAGTTCGAAGTCGCAATGATTCTCACCCAACATGAATCAAAGCAGTAACTATTAAGCACACACGGTCCTATTTAAGTGACGGAGATTAAGAAATCAACAACCACTGAGGTCTAATTCTTCACCTTTCAGAACAGAAGAATTTATCCTCGCAGTAGGACCTCTTCAACACATACTAAATGTGTTAGTGCAATCTCTTAGTCAAGACAGACCAATCTGAGCCTTACACATCGACCTTTCACGGCGGATTGTTCAATTCCACCTAGGTCGTGAAAATGTACGTTTAGTTACAAGTAAACTGTTAATGTTGTCTTCCGTGATCGGGTATCACCACATTAACTACAATGTAACATGTACTATATATTGAACGGTTTGCAATAGAAATTCAACATTCAATCATAACTAAAGCAAATGTGATCAAAGAATTATTCTCATAAAACGAGTGTTTGATACACGAGTTATACAAAGTAAAAGCATACTTTCACGTATAACTCCAACAGTCCCAACTTGGAACCGGACAAATTATTAGTTTTAGCAAAGTTATTAATTTATCGAGTATTAATTTAACGAGATTTTACTATATATAAAATAAATTATGCGAATGAGAGAGTATATATTTTTAAAATTTACAATTTGATATACTATTTTTTTAAGGTGTAATGGTATCATACTACTTTTTGACAAATCGATGAGGCAATATATGAAATTATAAAAAATAAAGTGTTGTGATTAAATAAAAGTAATCATAAAAGAATGTTATAAATTGATTTGTAAGGATATGATATAATTATAAAATTCATCAGTATATATATGGAACTGTAAATTTTAAAAACATATGTTATGATTTATAAAAGTGAAAAGTCATGAATTTTTATTCAATTATCACTTTATAGTCTATAGCAACTAATGTTTTTAATGAAAAAATTAATATTTATGACAAAGTATGTATGTTTTAATGAAAATAACTAATATGGTTAAAATACACATAAAATATAAATTAGTGGCACAAACAAAAACTTTGTGCATGTTTCTATAAGTCTTTTATTTATTTATTTATTTGACAACATTAATTATATGTTTTCATAAAAAGTAATTATGCGTTGATTAATTGGAGTTATTAATTATGTTGTCATCATTCATTAAAGAAACATAGAAGGGGAATATCTTTTTACAGCGTTCAAAATATATTTAAGACATGCTTGGTTGGGAGTTATGAGAGAGGAAAATGGAAATGGAAATAGAATCAAAAGAATATGTTTGGTTGATGACTTTCATTCTTTAAATAGTGTCATGATATCCCAAAACAAAGGAATGGGTCTTTTGATTACTTAATAAAAATATTAAAAAAAATTCATCTCACATTTTTATATAATTTTTTTTAATATCAATGATAGTATTCATCATCATCAACCAAACATCTCAATTTTATAGCCTATATTCATTTCATTTCTCATTACTACCATTACTATTTCTTATTATAAACTAAGCACTCCCTTAATTTTAGTTCAATCTCTTCAAGTACTACAAGAAAATAAAAATTCTCTACGAAATTAGAATTATCTATATAATTTTCCAACAAAAAATTTTCATAGTGGAATTACCTACTAGTTGCTTACAAATTTTTCTAATCATGTGTCTGCATTCATTCTTCAACCTACAAGCAATTTTGCTTACTAAATCGATTTGTCTACCAAATAAAATTTCTAGGTATGAATTATATACAAGAAGATTGTCTACAAAAATTTACCCATAATTAAGCATTTTGTTTACGAAAATATGTAGGTCGTAAGAATTGAAAATGTTTATATAAATAGAAATATTTGTAGGCAATTTGTATGAAATTCTTATAACAAAAATTTTTGTTGAAAATTTTATAGTCATATTAAAAAATTTCATAGTTAATTTTTATATAAGCCGATAAATCTCTTAAAATATATATACTCCCTCCGTTTTACTTTGAAGGTGGCTTTTATTGTTATGCTTACAACTAAGAAACTTAAAATTTGATATTATCTTCCAATAAATAAAAAAGAGATGAGAGAGTGTAAAGAAAAATATAAAAAAAACTTTAGGGGAAGAGGATTTTTAGAGGTAAACTTAAGAGAATTGTGAAAAATTACAAAAACATCACTCATTTGAAACAAAATTTAAATTAGGGCATTGCTAATCACCCACGTAAGAATACTTTGTTCACCCACCTTTTCTTTTAACAAGAATATGTTTAATAAAAAAATATTAATATATTCTTTATAAAAAATAAATATTAAATTTATACCGCTCACGCTTTCAACACTCACAAAAAATCTCAGAATTCACGCAAATTTTTCTACTGTTTCACACACAGTTACACCATCAAAGAAGAAAAAAAAATGGTATGATCATGAAAATATAAATCATAGAGACACAATTTAAATGAGATTAAAGTTATTTTTTTTTTTTTGGCTATAAATTGGTACACCATGGAAATGAAAGGAATTTGGTCTTTTTCTTCAGACGGTCAGAAAGGGAGCACTGCAAAATAGAAAAAAATTAGGGTATACTGATTAATTTTAGGGAGATGGAGGGTAGTCGGGAGGCGCATGAATATGGGGGGGGGGGGGGGGGGAGGGGTTATACAAGTTAGTTGGGGGTGGTTTGCAAAAAAATGAAAGTAAGAAAAATAGAGAGACATAATGATGGTTTCAATCTTTCAGATTTGGGAGGGGATGTGAAAGGAAAGAAGAAATAAAGAAAGAAAATAGGGTTGGTGGTGGTGGTTTGTGGGGTCCGCACTATAAGAAAAAATAAAAGTGTTGTTGTGCTATTTTTTAATTTTAAATTGGTGGATGTGCATATATAATAAATAATTTAAATATTATATTAAGGCTATAGTTATAAATTTTAAGGGGTACCTTAAGCAAAATAAAAGAATAAGTAAAATATATGGTTGGTTAACTTAGTAGTGGGTAGACAAAGTATTTCCGTGGGTGTTAATAGTCACGCCCTTTAAATTAGTTAAAACCAAGGATGAAAATATCGCTATCGCAAGTAATATCGCAATCTTAAATTTACGGATATATCGATATTGCAATTTTTTTTAAAAAAGATGAAAACTTTATAAAGATTTTAGAAATTTAACATAAAATTTTAGGGAGTATTATAATATGATATTATGCATATGTTCCATTTAAAATCATTATAAAATTACATGTTTAAAGTAGGTATATAGATAATAGACTATATAAACATTGTTCAACGTAAAAAATATTGAACATATAATACTTAATACAATACAAGATATAAATACATAATATAATACTCCCCCCGTCCCAATTTTGTTTACCCATTTCATTATGTACCCCCTTCAAATACATCTAAATTACACCTCATTCCACTAATAATTATGTAGAAAAACATCTTTATTTGGTTTCATGCACTTCAATTGAATAATCCGCAATCATAAAAAAACAATTTTATCCATTTAAATGCTACAAATTAAGTTTCACAAAAAAATCAACAAAAGTCAAATGGGTAAACAAAATTGGGACGGAGGTAGTACAATATAAGATATAATGCATAATACAATACAAGATTATGAATATTACATGATACAATACACTTAGTACCAAAATGATGACCTATGAGGTTCAAATACAGAGTATGTAATGCCATCTTTGTCCAAATTATATTGACACCAACTCATTATATTGGAGTAATCCTAGATAAAGGGTATTAGTTGATGACCTATTAGTTTTGGAGGGTATTAGTTGTATTCACTGAAGGGTACAAAGAACACTATTTATTTAACTAAAGTGTATCAGTTGGTTACACTAAAGAGTATTAATTGATTACACTAAAAAATATCGTAAAGTGATTCATGTATGAACCAATTTCACTCTATACATACTCACTTTAATGCTAAGTCAACTTAGAAAAATAATAAATATATAAACACATAAAAAAATAAACATAAAAATAATAAACAAAAAAAATTACAATATTTTTATATATCCGCGATATTTTGCGATATATCTGCGATATTTCCCGATACTCATTTATTTTTGTACTACAAGTGAACCGATATCGATATCGATATCGATAACTTGCGATATATCACGATATATCCGCGATACGTTGTAAAAAATATATTGCACCCCAATATCTATATCTCAATCTCAAAATTTGCGATATATCTACGATATATTTTCATCCTTAGTTAAAACAACTAATATATTTTAAAATTGATACTTTTAGTACAATTCATTAATACCTATAATTTATTTATAGCTTTCAAACAAGCTTCATTATTAATATCATTCATATAATACCTTCCTAAAAAAACAATTATCATGGGTGAATAAAATTTGACCCCATTTAAGGGAGATCGATAATTCCCATAAAATAAAAACTATGTAACAAAGCAAAAGTAAAATAGACCATCCTTCTGCTACGGATGAGCGACAAAGATGTAATAGTAGTATCTTTCTTTTTTCCTGATTTGGAAAATTTTAAAAATCTCGTCAAATAGACCACATTTCGATATACGAACCGGCTATATAATTTTGAAATTGTTTTAATCGGACCACGACCGGTCTAATTGGTGCCTATACTCTCTGATTCATTTCTTTTTTATAGCGCAAAGACAAAAATTTTATTCCGAAACGCTAGGCATAATATATGCCTAAGAGAACAGTTAATTACAATGTTTTTGTTCAACGGTCTAAACTAATTCTAGGACTCACTAGCGAAATTAAATACTTAGGTACATTGCATTTGGATTCGCGATGATTTTTTAAATGAATGAATTTCAAAATTTTTTGATTTGAATTTTTTTATTTAGATTCAAAATGAATTTTAAAAAAAATTGACAAATTGCTGGACAAAAATAAAACTATGGCTAAATAAATCCCCAAATATACTATATATATCCCAAAAATATTTAAATAAAAATATCTTTATATTAAATGCTTATTATACCATATATTATAATTAGAAGAATTATAATTATCCTCATCATCTTTCTCAACAAAAATCCTAAAAATTAGACACTTATCATTAAAATCAACACAAAAATTAATTTAAAAGCTTATAGATCTAAAATTTTGCCAACACTGTCTTCTCATTCTTGTTTGGCTACCGCAATGCAATTGAATCCACATAATACACCTTCATCTTCTTTATTTTCTAAGTAACTTTAGGAATGATGTGATTTTGTTAATGAATTATTCTTTTTAAAAAATACCCCCTCCATCCCAATTTTATTTTCCCGTTTGACTTTACACGGAGTTTAATGCGAGAGTTGAAATGTAATATTTAAATTAATAAAGTAATTTTTTGTGAGGTAAAATTTAAAAAGGTAAATGTATTTTATTTCTATTTTGAGAAATAAAAAATAAATTGGGAGAATCATTTTTGGCAAATGAGATAGTAAAACTGGAACGGATGGAGTACCTCCTCTTTTCTTTTAATGACCATTTTCAAAATTTTCCTAGAATTGGTTTTGATTGTTTGACAATTTCAGAATTTTTTCAGTGTCTTCTTTCTTTTTCTTTTTTCTTTTTTATTTTTTGCAAATTTTGTGTTTTTTTTTAAATAAGGATATAATGATCTTATATTGGGGTATATAAAGTAAATTTAGGGGTTTATTTAGTCACTGCTGAAAAGAATAATTTTTTTTTTTTAAATCGTCTCTTTGCTCTCTCTCTACTCTCTCCCTGCATTCTCTATTTTCAATTAATCGGATGCAATCATAAAGGTTTTTTTTTTTTTTCTAAAATGAAATGTTTAAAATGATTTTGTAAAGAAAATATTATAAAATTGAAAAGTATACAAAAAATAGATGGAGGAAGGGGAAAGATTTCACAAAGTCACTTAAGTGAGGGTGAATTTGTAAATCCACCCAAATAAATGTAAAATTTAGAATTTTAAAATTTGCTTAATTAAAATTTATTGATTTGAAAATAAGGATTTATATATCCATTGATTTCATTTTTTATACAAACAACATAGTGGATTTAAAAGATTCACAGTTCCAAATCTTTTCATCCAAATGCAGTTTTAAAGAAGAGTTACAAGAAATGATTTGTTCACCCGTTACCAACTCCATAATCATTCTTCGATTTCCTCTATAATTCTTTTCCCAATGATTTCAATGCCTTAAAAATAAGTTTGTTTCTAGTTTTCCATAAGACCAACCCGTTCTACTTAGTCTACACATTCCCAAAACAAAACTACGATTTTCATATAGGATTAATTGCATTTTTGATCTTAAGAGAATGTGTCTATTTTTTAAAATTATTATTTTTTCATCACTTTTAGTCCCGTAGTTTCTTTTAACACTTTTGATCCCAAAAGAATAGGATATAGT
Organism: Ballota nigra; assembly: GCA_947034835.1. NCBI lineage: Eukaryota > Viridiplantae > Streptophyta > Magnoliopsida > Lamiales > Lamiaceae > Ballota > Ballota nigra. The sequence goes on from OX344730.1 coordinate 19,133,348, forward strand.
GTAGTTTTAGTCCCAAGAAAATGTATAAATTGCAGTTTTGGTCCCAAAAGAACAGGACAAATTTATAGTTTTGGTCCGGCTTATTAACGTATGAGACCAAAATTGCAAAAAAATAAAAAATAAAACTATTTTCGCACATAAATACCAAAAATATTTTGCACTTATTTTTTTGGGACTAAAAATGCAATTTTCAATTTTCATATATAGTGTGAAGTGTCATATGTGAAGTATGAAGTCTACTGAGCTTAATTCAATAAGGAGCTATGTTGATGAAGTGTTAGCCGTGGGAGTTAGTCTATTTGGGGTATCAGTAGAGTTATATCAGATGAGGTTCATCAGATGAGGCCTAACAGTGGAGGTCTAGACCGGAAGTCATCTGATGTTAAGTGACCAAGTCAGCTGAGGTCAAGTCATCTGATATAAAGTACAAAGACGCGAAACACCAAGTTGAAGCTAACTGAAGGCGGTTCTAACTGAATCAACTGAAGCGGTTATTGGAGTTTGTTAGCCAGCTGGATAACTACTTTACTTATGAGGTAGTTACAACTGAATCAAGTTAGAGATTCAGCTCAATCTCTGTATCTATAAAAGGGGATTTCTCAACTGAGAGAATAACTAAGAACTTGACATCATCTGTGAGCGCAAACACGAGAGATTGTGAGCGATTGTAACTTGTAACTTCCGTTTTTCTTTCTTAGTGGAATACTCTATCCTCTCGGATCCCGTGGACGTAGGAGTTTTTCTCCGAACCACGTAAAATTCTGGTGTTCTTGTGTGACTTTCAATTCTGTTCTCATTGCATTTGATTCCAATTCCCGGAAACAAGTTTTCTTGTGAATCCGAAACCGTGATTAACATATAGTAACATTAATGCCGTGAAATCTAATCATTCATACATAATAATATATTGTTTCACTTCACATATGAAATATTACTAAAGACTCATAAAAATTGTGACATCGGACAATACAATCTGTAATGATAGAGGATAAAAATTCGTGTGAACCGACTTATGAACAGGTTCGTGAAACAAAACTCTACTTGACAATATTAGTAAGGAAATGAATGGATTTAGTTGGCTTGAATTTTATTTGGGTCAAATATAAATCCACCTTATAAAAATAAGATTCGTGAAATATTTTCACATGAAATAGACTCTAGAGAGATATTTATGAAGAATATATATCTGAAGAGTAATTCTTGTATGAGACCGTCTCATAGTATGAGACCAATAATATTTGATCCACTTTTAATTTAAATTGTGTCACTTATTAATTAAAAAGTTGTCACTTTTAAAAAGTGATAAAGTTTAAACAAAAAGTGATAATATTTTTGTTAAAAGTGACTTATCACTTTTCTTTAAAAATATTATCACATTTTATGATAAACCTATCACTTTTTTTAATTTGATAGGTCTCATATTATGAGACGGTCTCACACAAGTTTTTGTCATATCTGAAACATTAACTTAAATGTCGGTTAAGGTGCGAGACAAATGTAGTTGCAACAAAATCTATGTGTGGTAGAAATCTCAATTGTTTTCTTTTCAAATGGCTTAGATTTTATTGTTTGTGGCTTATAAATTCGACAGCATCTCTTTCTTAAGTTGTCAATTTCTTGAAACGATTTTATCAAAATGCCATGGCTTATGAATTACAAGTTTGCTGGCATCAGAGTTATGGTAGTAGTACTTGTAACTTTTTGCATTTATGGATGGCACTATAATGTTAAACGGCCCTACATGCTAGGCCAGGGGTGCATTCTAAAATATTCACTTTAAAAAAGCAAACTCTCATATGCATCAAGTGCACAGTGCACTCACTCAACAGTTGATTATGTTTGTACTTAAAATTTTATTTTAATTACACTGAAAAATGTGATTAGATTACACTAAAAACCGATTTTCAGTGTAATTCAACCACACTTTTCAGTGTAATTGGAACAAACATTTCAGTGTAAACAGAGTCAACTGTTGAGTGAGTGCATTATACACCAAGGGCACAAGAGAGTTAACCTCACTTTAAAGTTTAAGCAATTTGCTAATAATTAAAATTTAGCTTTAATTTCATTGGACTTGGAATAAATCGGTTACTAACCGGCTACGGAATTTTAAGAAAAAGACACTTAATTAACTAAGTACATTGCATGATGAAATTAAAATTCATTATACATAATTTAAAGATACATAATAATACAATAAATGTGTTGTTAATTGAACCGAACCAGTCAAAATGATATAAAACATTATGAGGATATAATAATTTTTTAAGAGATATAGTGTACACCCTACACACTGCACACAACTAAGCAATATTAAAAGTTTTTTTTACATGCAATAATATTAGTTTTTACCATAATAGCATAAATATTTATAAACAATAATATTAGTGATGTATGGCGCACAAAATCCACGTGATACTTTGTCACTCTTTAATACTCAGCAGTCAGCATACATTTTTATCCCTACTCACTTCATCTAAATTATGTACTAAAAATAAGTTATTAGAACGTGAAATTATCATAAAATTATATAAATATCAAATTTAAAAATATTAAACGGACTGATTCTGTCTCTAAATCATTAGTGCTCAATTGTACAGGGGGGTTTTATTAGTCTGTTCGGGCAAAAACGACCACAATTTAAACAGGCTAAAAAACTAATATATTCTTAACTCTTTTTTTTTTTTTAATAAACGAACCGTTCTATGTACCATCATGACCTTTTTAATCTCAGTAGTTTTTTTTTTATTTTTTATCGGTAAATGTTAACTGTTAATAGTTAGATTAGTTTACCAAGCCCTCATGTACTCCAAGAAATTTTCAAGTCACCTTATAACACTCATAATTTGTCCTCAAAGAAAATCAATCCGGGTCACTCACGAGAGTGAGGAAGCCGGTGACCATTTTAACCTCGGTAGTTGACCCATGGAGTTTGCCTATCATGTACATTAACCTACAGTATAAATAGGTTGGGGTCGAGTTAAATACACTTCTATTGATTTTTGAATTAGTTATAATTGAGCTTTAAAATTTGTGTGAATTTATATATATATATATATATATATATACTCGTGAAAAAGTTTAAATTATTGAATTCGGATTGTGATATTTTTTATACTTTCTTTAATTTTTTTTTTGCATATTGAGGTTTAGCTAATGGAGTATTACTTTATAATTAAAAAGTATCACTTTTTACTATAATAATTATTTTTATATTGTTAAAAATTGACATTGTTTACCAAAGTATTGTGTTTTTTTCATTACCAGAAAATATATCAATTTTTGTTAGACGATCACATTATAATACGACTAAAACAAGTAGAAACATGAACAAAAAAAGAAAAAAAATCATAAGATATTAGCATTTTGCTAGTGGAAGGTAACATCACAAATCATCCCATAACTGTCTAATTTAGTCATATTTTATTGTTTTATAAATTTTAGTGTTTTAACTTTAATTTTCATTTGCCAGAAATTTCAAAATTCTCCAAATTATTTTACGAGTTTCAGGTCCCCGGCCGGACTAATTGCATTCCTCCAGCCAAGTTTGCAAAAAACTATGGGAGAAGAGTCATTCATCCACCAAAAACTAAAACTAAATTCCCAAAATAGTAGTAATCGATTGAGAAATTGGAGGTAGCAATAGTTAGAACACGTTGGACGAAAGTTTGGTATAAGAAACGACCTTCAACTCAAGAGAAAAATGATGAAAATTAGAGATGTTAAAGGCCATGCCCTAAGGATCGACCCATTTAAATTGAAAAAATAATAGTTTAGACTAGTTTTTCCTAGTCCGTTTAATTTCGGACCATTTTAACTCGAACCCCTAATGGGCTAAGGTTAATCCGTTATCCTATTTGGTATTTTTAAATTTAGTTTTTATATAATTAATGACAATTTTACTAATAATTTATTTTTACAGTTGTATAAATTTTAGATGAAATGAGTAAGAAGATAACATTTTGTTCCTATAGGAACAAAAGTGTTGAGTAGTAGTGATGTTGAATATTAAAAATAGTTGTTATATTTTCATTAAAGTTTTTTTCTTTCGTTGATGTCATTTGATTTGTAACAACACATCATAAAGTTATATTAATTATTATATGTATCTTTTAATTTTGTAATATGAATATTATTTTTATCATGTAATTTTTATACTAATTAATTATTTATATTTTTTCTTTCATATTGCCCTTTAGTTGTCCATTTAGTCCGGTTAGGTCTTAAATATTAGTGGATAATTGAGAGTGAATTATTTAGTTTGTATCCCTGTAGAGATTTTCATTATGGATTAGAGTTAGTATGTTTAACATCTCTATAAAAAAATAATGGGCATAACAAAAATTAATAAATTTGTATCTTCATACGCCAAAACATTTATTTGATTAAAGGTAATTATTCAATAAAGTGAATCAATTAATTGTCAACAAGTCGTCTATATGTTGGATTTTATAGGCACGTAAACACGTAGCACATGCGCAGGAGAATAAATAGTTCACCAACAACGAAAATTAATTGCATAATTAATTACGAGAAAACTTAAATAAGTATTCTTACAGCAATTCGTACGCAGAATCCTCTACTATGGTATCCACGTAACAACTTTCTACCAACCCTCACCGATTTTACCAACGTTGAATCTCGAGATGAACTTGATAGGAAAATTCGAGCTAGAGATTTTATGGAGAAATTATATTTCTTGTGTGTATTCTGGAATTCTCATAGGACTCATATTTATAAGGATAATATTGGCTTAATTCCTAAACAAGATAATAGGTCGTCAAATAAAATCTCTACGGATTTTATTTCTTTATAGATATATTTCTATGAATTATTATCTTGATGAATAATATTCTATATAATAATATTCCAAATATTATTATTGGGAATTCATATTTAATTATATCTAATTTAATTAAATATTAATAATAATTAATTCCAAATATAATTATTATTATATTCTACATAAATTAAATATTATATCCAATACAATATTTAATCAACCAACTATAATTGGTAAATTGTCATTACTTGTTGTGTGACCCATAGACCCTCGTATATTGAGCGATTAGTCAAACTAACAGCCTTAATTAAACCCTAGACAATAAATCAGGCATTCTCAATATACGAGGTATATTGCGAGGAAATCTGCAACTACCTGTAATATTGTAGGTTATTGTGATATCTTCCTTTCATTCACGAAAACCTGATTAAGTCTTGAACATGATGAAGTGTCTATTCAAATAGTTTAATTATATTATCTCTAATCACTAATTGATCAAGTATATCACACTTAGCCACAAAGTCTAAGTTGATGTGCGTCGGCCGACGACTTAAATCCAATTATAATGAGAAAACGAGTATTCTCTCTAAATCCACATTCGAGGAATGAATCCTATCATTGACTCAACTACCACGCACATGCACTTCGTGATGAACTCAACCCATGACATATCTATGTTGGAGTTATACGTGAAAGTATGCTTTTACTTTGTATAACTCGTGTATCAAACACTTATTTATGAGAATAATTCTTTTATCACATTTGCTTTAGATATGATTGAATGTTGAATTTCTATTGCAAACCGTTCAATATATGGTACTAGTTACATTGTAGTTAATGTGGTGATACCCGATCACGAAAGACAACATTAACTGTTTCCTTGTAACTAAACGTACATTTTCACGACCTAGGTGGAATTGAACAATCCGTCGTGAAAGGTCGATGTGTAAGGCTCAGATTGGTTTGTCTTGACTAAGAGATTGCACTAGCACATTTAGTATGTGTTGAAGAGGACCTACACCGAGGATAAATTCTTCTGTTCAGAAATGTGAAGAATTAGACCTCATTGGTTGTTGATTTCTTAATCTCCGTCACTTAAATAGGACCGTGTGTGCTTAATGGTTACTGCTTTGATTCATGTTGGGTGGGAATCATTGTGACTTCGAACTTTGTGTCTTGGGCAGTAATATTAATCATACGACGGTTGCTAAGATTTAATACGGAGAAACGCGTGCGAGTACGGCTCGTGTGATTAGTCCTCTTGGTGGGCTCAAAAGTTTTATCGTACCAAATCTTGCAAGTGAAGAATTAGTTTCTTCGGTACGGATAATAATGTTGAGCTGTCTTTACTCCAAGGTGAAATATATTAATTAATTTAGAGCTATTCAGAAGCTTAATTAATTAATGGACTTGATAATCTTAAACGCGGGAAATAATAACCGGGAGCCCATATTATCGTAATTTGGATTAAGATGGATAGTGCAATATTAATTTATTAGTGGTAATAATTAATATTAATGGATTGAATTATATTGGGGCTCAATATTGAAATTCAGAAGTCCATTAGGAGGTCAAATCTTAATTCTCCTTAAAGGCCCCTCAAGTAGCCCATTAAGTAGCCCAATAATGATAAGGTGATTAAAATAGAAAGAAAATATATTACTGATTTTTCTCTTAATTTTTGAAAATTGTATATTTAGGAGAGAAAAGATTTTGTTGATTTTCTTGGAAAGATATTATGGAGGATAAGTATTCTTGGAATACAAGATTATCTCATATATTCAAGAAGATCCAAATCTTGGATTCTTCTCTTAATTATTTTCGAAAATTACCCTATTATAAGGAGTGTGAGATTTTTGTGGAATATTTTATTTTGGAGAAAAGAATATATGAGATATATTCAAGATTTCTTAGAGTCTAAGAAAAGATTTTTTCCAAAGCCCATATACCTAAAAATTTTGGCCACTATACTTATAAATAGGGGATGATTATTTCATCCCCAAGTACATAATTCCATGTGTTGGAAAAATCAAGAGCATAGATATTTTTCTTTTTCCTTAGTTATTTAAATTATTCGAAAACATCTCCCACCAGTGATCGAATAAGGCGAAAGGGAAATACTTGAGAAGGCTTTTGGGTTGATAAAGTGCGTACGTGTTTGTCCCGTTTTATTCAAAGGCCAAGTTCTACGAGAGGTGCGTAAGTCACATATTATCTTGTTTATTCCGCCATAGATTATATGTGAATTAATTCAACATGCATGATGTAAAATTTGTTGTTGGAATTATTATTTGAATTAATTAGGATTAATTCATGCTAGTAATAATTAAATTTAAATTCGTATTTAAATTTCATCCCGAATAGATTCCGGGCACCCCTATTTTCCCAACAATCTACCCTTAGAGAGTGCAAGCGTCGGTCATGGTCAAAATTCATCACTCCACACATGTCGTGAGTATAAACCTCAAGTTAGAGGAGTATCACATCGCTCTCACTCACTGAGACACTCGTAGACACATATTGTAGAATTACATCAAACGGTTTCTCGGATGGGTATACCAATACCCTCTAAGGTATTTGTGCATCCATTATTATATACCTAGTATCTTATAGCAAGTGAGATCTTACTACACTCTCCCATAGAGTATAATGCAGATCGCACACCAATCTCAATTGCATCATCAATATCTCATTCTTGATGATCTTTGATCGGGGCTATTTGAGAATCATACTTAAGTCATCTGATTTCTTGATGATCTTTGATCGGGGCTATTTGAGAATTATACTTAAGTCATCTAAGTTCCCACTCACTCAATGACAGTATCGATTCAAGGGAACACATATATGAATAATGCAAACAATCAAACATAATATTCAGATAAGTGTAATGTCATATATTTAATATTAAATCAATAATATTAAACCACAAACTGAATATTACTCCCTCCATCCCCAAAGACTTTTCACAGTTTTGGGGACCCAGTTTTTAAGAAAAGTACCGTGCATACATTAAAATATAATATTTATACTTTTTAAGGGATGAATTAGTTTGAAAATTAATCTCAAACCAACTCCCTCCCAAACGATCAAATCAACCTAGAGTTGGACAGTTTAGCTGGCATGAATAGTAAAAAATTGAAAATTGAAAACTTTCCCCACAATTTTACGAAAAGTTGGATTCCCTCTTAAAATTATAAATTTCAGTCAAGTTTTTCCCTCTATTTTACCTAAGCTTAAAAGTTGTCTTATATACAAACAGGGATCATAAATACACATTCAATTCTAAAAGTTTCAAAAGGCATTCAAGATGGTCATCAGAGGTAGAGGCACTGAATTAACTCCATCAGAGAAGAATCGTATTGCTCAGCTTCTCCTTGCAAACAACAAAAAGGGCATAGTTCACAGGGGAAAGTTTGATGAAGCATCTACATCATTTGGAGTTAGCATGAGAACCATCCAAAATGTTTGGAAGGTTGCACAGAAGCAAATGTTAGATGGAGGCCTAGTGATGTTCATGTCACTCAAGAAAGACATCAAACATAATGTACAAAAAATGATTGAACTAGATGAAGACATGATGAAGGTTGTACCATATTCAAAGAGATCAAACATGAGAAGATTGACTAAGGAGATGAATTGCAGCAAAAGCACAGTCAATAGGTGGGTGAAAAGGGGGGCAGTCAACTCACACACAAATGCCATCAAACCCTCTATTTCAGATGCAAACAAAATACAAAGGCTGCAATATAGCTTGAGCTCACTGCAAGATGATAGCCTCACCAACAAAATCAAGTTCACACCAATGACCAATGTTATCCACATTGATGAAAAGTGGTTTTACATGACAAGGGCAGTGAAGAGGTGCTACAAGCTGAAATCAGAAACTGGACCATACAGGACATGCAAGAACAAGAGGTACATAACCAAAGTTATGTTCATGTGTGCAGTCTCAAGACCCCAATATTCAAGTGATGGGGAACTTGTGTTTGATGGAAAAATAGGGATATTTCCATTCACAAAGCAAGAAACAGAAAAAACATATTGAGGGGAACTATGATGACTGTGCCAATAGACTCAGTGACTAAAGAAGTCATCAGAAACTGCCTAATCTACCTAGGAAAAACTCTATTATTTCTTTATTGATCACATAGTTTTAATCATATAAGCAAGTCTCCAAAATAGAAAAACTCTATCATTTCCCTAATGATGACATTACAAGTGAAAACTATCAGAATATTTTCATCACATAGTTTTACACGCTTAAGTAAGCCTCCAAAATAGGAAAACTCTATCATTTTCCTATTGATGACATTACATTTAAAACTATCAGAATATTTTCATCACATAGTTTTACACATATAAGCAATTTCCATCATTTCTCAACAGATACTACCAGCAATTAAAGAGAAGTGGCCAGCAAGTGTAAGCAAGCATATAGTAATACAACAATACAATGAAAGACCACATCTACACAACAATGATCCTGAGTTTAGGGCTGCAGCCTCCTCAGATGAATTTGACATCCAACTGGTTTGCCAACCACCAAACTCTCTTGATACTAATATCAATGACTTAGGGTGGTTCAGAGCTATACAGTCATTACAAGTGGGTACATCTTTATATAATGTCCAGGATTTGATGAAAGCTGTTGTGTTGTCTTTAAAAAGCTCACACACATTACCCTTAATAATGTATTCTTGAGTTTACAGAATTGCATGATTGAAATGATGAAGGCCAAGGGACACAACAACTATAAGGTGCCACACATGAAGAAAGCATTTTTACTTAGGCAAGGAAGACTACCAGATAATCTTGAAGTGGATGAAGGGTTAGTGAGAGGATGCATAAAGTACTTAATGGAAGTTGGACAGATTGAAGGTACACCATATAACTTGAATGAACTGATGACCAATCTAGGGTATGATAATTAAGTCTTATAGGCTACTTTTGCACCATCTTAGTGGACAGATGGTTATATTTATAGTATAAACTAATGTTCTTTAAGTCTTATAGGACTTATTTAAGATGTAAACATATGATTATGCATCATTTTGTAGGTATTGGCTCTCATATATTGAGATTATTTTATCTTTTGTAAGTATTGACTCTCATATATTGAGATTATGTCATCTTTTGTAAGTATTGACTCTCATATATTATGATTATGCTGCCTATCAGATTTCAATTTTGCATTTTGTAACCTATCAGATTATGTAGCCTAACAACTTCAGTTTCATCACTAGGAAACAGAACTAACATGCATCACATATGCATATATGCACAAGGTTGCACAAAGTTCTGTTGGGAAAATAGGGGTGCCCGGAATCTATTCGGGATGAAATTTAAATACGAATTTAAATTCAATTATTACTAGCATGAATTAATCCTAATTAATTCAAATAATAATTCCAACAACAAATTTAACATCATGCATGTTAAATTAATTCACATAAAATCTAGGCGGAATAAACAAGAATTTATGTGACTTACGTACATCTTGTAGACTTGGTCTTTGAATAAACGGGACAATCACGATCTCGCTTTATCAACCCAAAAACCTTCTCAAGTATTTCCCTTTCGCCTTACTTGATCACCGGTGGGAGATGCTTTCAAGTAATTTAAATAACTAAGGAAAAAGAAAAATGTATATGCTCTTGATTTTTCCAACACATGGAATTATGTACTTGGGGATGAAATAATCATCCCCTATTTATAAAGAGTGATGGCCGAAATTTAGTGGTGTTATGGGCTTGGAGAAAATCTTTTCTTAGGCTCTAAGAAATCTTGAATATATCTCATATATTCTTTTCTCCATAATAAAATATTCCACAAAAATCTCACTCTCCTAAATAGGTTGCAATTTTCGAAAATTTCATGAAGAAAAAACCAAGGTTTGGATCTTCTTGAATATATGAGATAATCTTGCATTCCAAGAATACTTATCTTCCATAATATCTTTCCAAGAGAATCAACAAAATCTTTTCTCTTCCTTATCATTAATTTTCGAAAATATAAGAAAAAATCAGCATAATATTATCTTTTTATTTTAATCACCTTATCATTATTGGGCTACTTAATGGGCTACTTGAGGGGCCTTTAAGGAGAATTAAGATTGGACCTCCTAATGGACTTCTGAATTTCAATATTGAGCCCCAATATAATTCAATCCATTAATATTAATTATTACCACTAATAAATTAATATTGCACTATCCATCTTAATCCATATTACGATAATATGGGCTCCCGGTTATTATTTCCCGCGTTTAAGATTATCAAGTCCATTAATTAATTAAGCTTCTGAATAGCTCTAAATTAATTAATATATTTCACCTTGGAGTAAAGACAGCTCAACATTATTATCCGTACCGAAGAAACTGTTTCTTCACTTGCAAGATTTGGTATGATAAAACTTCTGAGCCCACCATGGGGACTAATCACACGAGCCGTACTCGCACGCGTTTCTCTGTATTAAATCTTAGCAACCGTCGTATGATTAATATTACTGCCCAAGACACAAAGTTCGAAGTCACAATGATTCTCACCCAACATGAATCAAAGCAGTAACCATTAAGCACACACGGTCCTATTTAAGTGACGGAGATTAAGAAATAAACAACCACTGAGGTCTAATTCTTCACATTTCAGAACAGAAGAATTTATCCTCGCTGTAGGTCCTCTTCAACACATACTAAATGTGCTAGTGCAATCTCTTAGTCAAGACAGACCAATCTGAGACTTACACATCGACCTTTCACGGCGGATTGTTTAATTCCACCTAGGTCGTGAAAATGTACGTTTAGTTACAAGAAAACTGTTAATGTTGTCTTCCGTGATCGGGTATCACCACATTAACTACAATGTAACTAGTACTATTATGAACTGTTTGCAATAAATATTCAACATTCAATCATATCTAAAGCATATGCGATAAAAGAATTATTCTCCTAAAATAAGTGTTTGATACACGAGTTATACAAAGTAAAAGCATACTTTCACGTATAGCTCCAACAATCTCCCACTTATACTTAAAGTCTGCTTTTTAGTATACATCATGCATATCTTAGTGTAGTAGCTCTACGTGACATCTCATGTCAACCTACACTAACCTAATAATTCCTCCCACTTATACTTAAAGCAGATTGGCAATAGTCTTGACTCCCATTCCATCCACATGTCTCTCGAATGTACTCTGAGGCAGACCCTTTGTGAATGGATCCGCTAGGTTGTCACCCGACGCTATCTTTGCCACCTCTATATCTCCTCTCTTAACGATTTCTCGTATAAGATGGTATTTTCTTTCTATGCGTTTGCTGGCCTTGTGGGCTCTCGGTTCCTTTAAATTTGCAACTGCTCCGGCATTGTCACAAAAGACAGTTATCTTGTCGGGCAAATTCAGAACAACGTCCAAGTCCACTAAGAAGTTTTTGAGCCAAACTGCCTCTTTTGCTGCTTCACAAGCAGCGACATACTCGGCTTCAATGGTCGAATCGGCGATGCATTTCTGCTTAACACTTCTCCATGAAATGGCTCCTTCTCCCATGCAAAACACAATACCCGAGGTTGACTTTCTTGAGTCTATGTCTGATTGGAAATCCGAGTCCGTGTATCCCACGGGCACAAGACTATCTGACTGGTAAATCAGCATCCGCGCACGAGTTCTTTCAGATACATCAAGATGCACTTTACGGCAGTCCAATGGTATTTCCCGGGATTACTTTGATATCTTGCCACCATGCCCACGGCAAAGCAGATATTTGGTCTTATACACAGCATTGCATACATAAGGCTTCCTACGGCCGAAGCGTACGGAACACCTTTCATGTCATCTATCTCCGTTTGTGTCTTAGGGCTCATTTCTTTAGATAGATGGATTCCGTGCCTAAAAGGTACAAAATCTTTCTTGGAATCTTGCATGCTGAAATGCTTCAAAACAGTGTCAATGTATGAAGCTTGTGATAAGCCCAACATCCTCTTCTTGCGATCGCGAGTGGTCTTCATCCCAAGGATGTGACCGGCTTCCCCTAAGTCCTTCATATCAAATTGTTTTGACAGCCATACCTTTACGTTTGACAATACCTTTACATTGTTTCCAATGAGCAGAATATCGTCTACGTATAATACTAAGAATACCACCGCAGTTCTGTCACGCTTCTTATACACACAACTTTCGAACTCCTTTTGATCAAACCCATAAGACTTAATCACTTGATCAAAACACTGGTTCCAAGTACGCGATGCTTGCTTAAGTCCATAAATGGATCTCTTAAGTTTGCATACGAGATTCTCTTGGCCTTTTTCAATGAAACCTTTGGGCTGTTGCATATAGATATCTATCCCGTCAAGACTTCCGTTAAGGAAAGCTGTCTTGACATCCATTTGCCAGATCTCATAATCTAGGTGCGCAGCGATCGACAAGAGAATACGGATGGACTTAAGCATAGCTACAGGTGAAAAGGTTTCCTCATAATCGATCCCTTCTTTCTGAGTATACCCTTTGGCCACAAGCCTCGCTTTGAAGGTCTCAATCCTCCCGTCCGGTCCTCTTTTCCTCTTGTACACCCACTTACATCCAATGGGTTCTACCCCATTAGGTGGCTCGACCAACTTCCACACTTGATTATGATCCATCGAACCCATCTCGGCTTCCATTGTTGTTTGCCATGACTCCGCGTCTTTGTCTTGGATTGCCTCGTCGTATGTCCATGGGTCTAATTCATCGCCAAAAACAAAATCCGAAGATTCTCCTATCCCCATGAATCTCTCGGGTTGCCTAGCAATTCTCCCACTGCGACGGGGTTCTGGTTGTAAAGATGTGACGTGTGGTACATCATCTTGTATACTTGGTATCGAGGTTTGACCTCTCAATTCTTCTAAGGTAATTTCACTTTTAGGCTTCCGATTGTTCATATAGTCTTCTTCCAAGAATTTAAAGTGTATACTAATCACGGTCTTTTGATCCTTGGGACTATAGAATATACACCCTTTAGTTCCCGCAGGGTATCCTATAAACAGCTTTAATTCCGAACGTGGATCCAACTTACCGGCTTCCTTGTCTAGCACGTATGCCGGACAACCCAAATCCGCAAATATCTTAGACTGGGCTTGCATCCGTCCATAATTCCATTGGAGTTTTAGGAACCGATTTGGATGGCACCAAGTTTAGAATGTAAGTCACCGTTTCCAAGGCATTACCCCAAAACGACTTGGGTAAATCCGAATAACTCATCATGGATCTGACTATCTCTAAAAGAGTCTGGTTTCTTCGTTCCGCCACACCGTTCTGTTGAGGGGTTCTCGGTGCGGATAACTGGGATACGATCCCTTCGTCCGATAAGTAGTTCAAGAATTCATCGTTGAGGTATTCGCCTCCACGATCTGATCGTAGAAACTTGATACTCTTTTCCCTATGTTTCTCGGCTTCGGCCTTAAACTCCTTGAACTTATCAAAAGTTTCAGACTTATGCCTCATAAGGTAAATGTACCCATATCTTGAGTAACCGTCAATGAAGGTCGAAATACTCATACCCCATTCTCGCTTTAATCGTCATTGGACCAGACACATCGGTATGAACTAGTTCTAATACTTCCGTGGCTCTATTCCCCTTGGCTCCAAATGCCCTCTTGGTCATTTTACCCTCTAAACAGGATTCACAAGTTGGAAACGGCTCGACTTGGAATGATTCCAAGGATCCGTCTTTCACCAATCTCTCTATCCGATTTAGATTAATATGACCTAGTCTAAGATGCCATAGAAGTGTTTCGTTCATCTCCGAAGAACGCTTTCTTTTATTTCTCGAAATGATCGACGTGTTATTAGATTCATTATTTGAGTGGTGTGCACACTTAATCGTATAGAGATTGTTTACCAACGTTCCATGACATATAGTAACATTCTTAAAAGAAACAGTAACAACTTTATTAAAAGTAACTGAATATCCATCAAAAAACAACTTAGAAACTGAAATTAAATTCTTCCTAAAGTTCGGAACGTATAAAAGACCTCTTAAAATTAAAACTCTATCTTCAAAAGATAGGTGCACGACTCCCACTGCTTCGGCTGGCACTCTCGTAGCATCGCCCAAAGTGATGGTGATCTCATTCTTGCTAAGTCGTCGGGTTAGCTGGAACCCCTGAAGAGTGAAACAAATATGATTAGTTGCCCCGGTATCCACTACCCAAACGTGGGCAGCATACGCCGCAACATAAGTTTCAACGACTAAAGCATGAGACTTACCTTTCTTTACCGCCTTCTTAGGCTTAGAACAGGTAGACCTCCAATGTCATTTCTCCCCGCAATTGAAGCACTTACTCTTACCGGATATCTTTACGTCGTACGTCTTGAATGCTCTTTCTTTGCCATCAAGAGTGAGTCTACTGGTTTGGTTCCGATCAACCTCCTTCTTCTCAATCTTACCTTCCATTGGCCTAGATTTCGAGAAAAAGCTCTTGATCACCAAGGTCTCTTCCTTACTCCCTAAGTATGACTCTACCGTTATCAGAGCTTTGAGCAGAGTATCTAAAGTGAACTTGTGTTCCGATAACACGTATTCCCAAAAGAACCCATCAAAACTACTCGATAGCTTTAGGAGTATGGAATCGATTTGACTTTCTTCACTTTTTTCGGCTCCAAGAAACTCGAGTTTTTCAAACTCACGCCTAAATTTGAGAACATGATCCCTTACAGGTGTTCCCTTCACCATTTCCTTCGTGAGTTTCTCACGAATGGTGAACAGATTCGCCATGTGATTCTGATGTTGAAACATCTCTTCAAGGCTATTCATGATATCAACAGCCGCTTCAATGCCTTCATGAATGCGTTTCAAATCTTCAGACATAAATGTCAAGATGATCTGCTTCATGTGCTCATTGGAATGCTTCCAATCATCGAATACCGCCCTTTCCCCATTACTTGACTTATCATTAGGTTTCTTGGGTACGTCAACGCTAAATATCCAATAGTGTTCTTGCGTAGGTAGGACCATATTCATGTTACGTTACCAATCAACATAATTCTCACCGACAAGTTTGTTATCTTTAAGTATACTAAACAGTGGATTAAAAGGTTGTGACATGATGAACTGAGAATAAAACATACATTCATATCAATATCTAGAAAAATATGAAATTATCACATAATTCGATCACATCAATTATATTGAAACCTTAAAACAATATAATCATGCATCAGCCAACATCTCGAAATAATTTAAATGCGCCACGAGGGGTGGTCTATACATTTAAACACATTCAAGCGGATCACAAACTTAAAACTTACAAATCCTTAATTCAAAATTAATAGTTGGCTCCCACTTTGACCACATAAAAATTGACAGGGACTCCGAGGGGAGTAAGTTAATATCAATTTCTTATGCCTAAGTAATAACCATAATTAAATAAAGGATTATTATTTCGCTTTGAGCAAGCCACTCGTGGTGAGGGTCAATACCGCCACTAGTAATAATCCACAATCATCCTTTCATAATTTATTCATGTGAAATCCGTTCTTTTGGCTGATCCGAGGGGGAAATGTATTTCAAAAGAACTTCACAAATAAATAAATTATGGAGGCTAAATTAATCCAATTTTAATATCCGGAATAAAGTTGCGATTAAATAAACATACTTAGTAATTTTCGAAAGTAAGATTTTTCTTGGACAATAAAATTCATGCAAACACATATTAACAAATAATAATAAGTGCACGAAATAAAGCATCCATCAAAACAAAATTAAACACATTGGAGCACTCAAATCCAATTGTCACGGTTTAATTTCTTCACGTCTTGATACGAAATATCGTCCTTGTTTCTTTCCGTCGTTCATCTCGACACGCTCCCACTCGAACAGCAACACTTCATCAAAACAACATCGTTTGGAATTCGGGACGACATTTAAAATCACACAAAAAAATGCAGAACTGAAATTAATTAAAAAAATTCCACGGCCCGAGATACGGCGCGCGTCGGCCCACGGAGTGGGCCGCACGCCTCTCGGCCCACAGCGGCTGAGCGTCGGGCGCCGGGCAGCAGCCCCGTGCGCGCTTGCGCCACCTGTCGTGCGCGGGTCGTGCGTCTCGCGCACCCCGTGCACCAGGTTTCGCCATTCGTTCTTGCTTTCCATCCCATGCATGATTTTACGTCCATGCATGCGCCGCGCATGCATGCGTCGTCCGGGTACGCCGTCTTTAATTTTTCGTTCTTCGTCTCGATCCGGTTACAATTTATTTTTCTAAAAAATAAATACTAGATCTAGACTAGTCTATTACAATGATCGAATCAAAATAAAAACAACTAATCTACTCGTGGATTTTCTCACGAGAAAAACGAATTCGAACGAATCGAATTAAAAAACAATTAATTCACACGCATGAAAAATTAACAACATTAAAACGATGACAATTGGATACCTGCAAAAAAGATCTAGCAATTCTACTATCCAATTTCAATTAAATGCTTAACAATTTAAATTCCAATTTAAAGATCAGAGCCCGAAACCGTGGCTCTGATACCAGTTGTTGGGAAAATAGGGGTGCCCAGAATCTATTCGGGATGAAATTTAAATTCAATTATTACTAGCATGAATTAATCCTAATTAATTCAAATAATAATTCCAACAACAAATTTAACATCATGCATGTTGAATTAATTCACATAAAATCTAGGCGGAATAAACAAGAATTTATGTGACTTACGTACCTCTTGTAGACTTGGCCTTTGAATAAACGGGACAATCACGATCTCGCTTTATCAACCCAAAAACATTTTCAAGTATTTCCCTTTCGCCTTACTTGATCACCGGTGGGAGATGCTTTCAAGTAATTTAAATAACTAAGGAAAAAGAAAAATATATATGCTCTTGATTTTTCCAACACATGGAATTATGTACTTGGGGATGAAATAATCATCCCCTATTTATAAAGAGTGATGGCCGAAATTTAGTGGTGTTATGGGCTTGGAGAAAATCTTTTCTTAGGCTCTAAGAAATCTTGAATATATCTCATATATTCTTTTCTCCATAATAAAATATTCCACAAAAATCTCACTCTCCTAAATAGGTTGCAATTTTCGAAAATTTCATGAAGAAAAAACCAAGGTTTGGATCTTCTTGAATATATGAGATAATCTTGCATTCCAAGAATACTTATCTTCCATAATATCTTTCCAAGAGAATCAACAAAATCTTTTCTCTTCCTTATCATTAATTTTCGAAAAATATAAGAAAAAATCAGCATAATATTATCTTTTTATTTTAATCACCTTATCATTATTGGGCTACTTAATGGGCTACTTGAGGGGCCTTTAAGGAGAATTAAGATTGGACCTCCTAATGGACTTCTGAATTTCAATATTGAGCCCCAATATAATTCAATCCATTAATATTAATTATTACCACTAATAAATTAATATTGCACTATCCATCTTAATCCATATTACGATAATATGGGCTCCCGGTTATTATTTCCCGCGTTTAAGATTATCAAGTCCATTAATTAATTAAGCTTCTGAATAGCTCTAAATTAATTAATATATTTCACCTTGGAGTAAAGACAGCTCAACATTATTATCCGTACCGAAGAAATTGATTCTTCACTTGCAAGATTTGGTACGATAAAACTTCTGAGCCCACCAAGGGGACTAATCACACGAGCCGTACTCGCACGCGTTTCTCTGTATTAAATCTTAGCAACCGTCGTATGATTAATATTACTGCCCAAGACACAAAGTTCGAAGTCACAATGATTCTCACCCAACATGAATCAAACAGTAACCATTAAGCACACACGGTCCTATTTAAGTGACGGAGATTAAGAAATAAACAACCACTGAGGTCTAATTCTTCACATTTCAGAACAGAAGAATTTATCCTCGCTGTAGGTCCTCTTCAACACATACTAAATGTGCTGGTTCAATCTCTTAGTCAAGACAGACCAATCTGAGACTTATACATTGACCTTTCACGGTGGATTGTTCAATTCCACCTAGGTCGTGAAAATGTATGTTTAGTTACAAGGAAACTTTTAATGTTGTCTTCCGTGATCGCGTATCACCATATTAACTACAATGTAACTAGTACTATTATGAACTGTTTGCAATAAATATTCAACATTCAATCATATCTAAAGCATATGCGGTAAAAGAATTATTCTCATAAAACAAGTGTTTGATACACGAGTTATACAAAGTAAAAGCATACTTTCACGTATAACTCCAACAAGTTCACCAAATAACAAGGTTAGCATGCATCACAGATGCATATACGCACAAGGTTGCACAAATTCACCAAATAACATGACTAACATAATTCACAACTTCAATTTCACCATCAGATGGTCATTTTGCATGTAATGGTCATTATATTAATCAATCAAACATAATTTGATTGATTAGTTCCCTCAGAAAAGTTTCATCACTGGAAAACAGAACTAACTTGCATCACAAATGCATATATGCACAAGGTTACACAAAATTCACCAAATAGCAGGGATAACATGCATCACAGATGCATATATGCACAAGGTTGCACAAAATTCACCAAATAACAAGGTTAGCATGCATTACAGATGCATATATGCACAAGGCTGCACAAATTCACCAAATAATAAGACTAACATGATTCACAACTTCAATTTCACCATCAGATGGTCATTTTTCAAGTAATGGTCATTATATTAATCAATCAAACATGATTTGATTGATTAATTCCCTCAGAAAAGTTTCATCACTGGGAAATAGAACTAACTTGCATCACAAATGCATATATGCACAAAGTTACACAAAATTCACTAAATAGCAGGGATAACATGCATCACAGATGCATATATGCACAAGGTTGCACAAAATTCACCAAATAACAAGGTTAGCATGCATCACAGATGCATATATGCACAAGGTTGCACAAATTCACCAAATAACAGGACTAACATGATTCACAGCTTAATTTCACCTTATCAGATGATCATTTTGCGAGTAATGGCCATTATATTAATCAATCAAACATAATTTGATTGATTAATTCCCCCAGAAAAGTTTCATCACTGGGAAATAGAACTAACTTGCATCACATATGCATATACTCACAAGGTTGCACAAAATTCACCAAATAGCATGAATAACATGCGTCACAAGTGCATATATGAACAAGGTTGCACAAAATTCACCAAATAGCAGGGATAACATGCATCACAGAATTCACCAAATAGCAGGGATAACATGCGTCACAGAATTCACCAAATAATAGGGATAACATCACAGATGCATATATGCAGAAGGTTTTACAAAATTCACCAAATAATAGGGATATCATGCATCACAGATGCATATATGCACAAAATTCACCATATATCAGTGCACATGTTCATCATAGAATCTAAACATGCATCTTAATACTCAGAATTTTAACATTCATCCCAAAAAAATGAGATTGTAGAGTAACCTAAGCACGGATGGACATTGAATTCCCAAAAACTTTATGTAAGACCGCCACATGTCCTCACTCCACTTCCAAGCCACCTCAATCAGCTCCATCTCCTATATCCCTTCCATTAGATAACAGTAGGGTACAATTTCATCTTCAAAAAATTAAGAAAAATAAGAATTAGGATGAAAAATCGCCACCAATTTTTTTTCGAACAAATTAACTGAATAAAAAAATACATGTGTCCATTGGGGGAGTCTCATCAACGAACGAATCTTCCGAATCAATGACGATTGCATTCTCAAGATCGAATTCAGGGGATTCCAACTCATCATAATTCCACTCCATAATAGTCAGATCCATACTTCCAAAATCAAAATAGGGTTTTGACAGAATTGAAATAGGACTTTTTTACAGATTGAACCTTTAGGGGGAGAAATAGATGGAAGATTCGTGTTTGATGAAGATTGATGAATATGTCTTCAATTTGGGGGAAAGAAGGATAGAGGCAAGTTGAGGGGTTTCAGAGAGTGGGGTTATAGTGTGGTGTGAGAGATGAGGAAGACGATGGAAGAGAGAGAGACATGGTGAGGAGATGACGGAGGCGAGTTCGTAGAAGATGAAAGAGAGAGAGATGGAGGTGAGTTCGTACAATAGAAGATTCGAGAGAAGATGGAGAAGACGAAAGGTTTTGAATGTTAATGTGTTGGGGTGTAGATGATGGAAGAATCGAGAGCTATGGAGATAAAATAAGGCTTTGATTTTGTGTTAATGGGTTTGAGTTAATTAAAGTGGGTAGATTAGATTTAATTAATGGGCTGCTGATTTAATTTGGGTTGGGTTAATCGGTAATTCAATTTTATTAAGAATAATGAATTTGTTAAGTGTAAATAAGTATAAATAAAATTTGCATTTTTTGGTGTGTAAAGTGTTAGGGGACAGACGAAAAGGGAAAATGTGAAAAGTCTTTGAGGACGGAGGGAGTATCTTAGTATTATGTCTTCATAAAGGATTGTCTTAAAAACACTAACACTAAAATTATATATGTAATTTATCCAGGAGTAATGGAGTTTTGGTTTGTATTTGTGGGTGTGACGTTCGATAAATGTTGTAGCTTATAAGTTGATTTCTTTTATTTTTTCTTGCTCTTTTCCGTTTATTGAAGAATTTATTTTTAAGAGTTGTGTGATTGATATTGAAGTCGTTTTGGATACTTAATTAATGTATTTACGTTTCCCGCCATAGAGAAAAAGTGAAGGAGGTGTCCAATTAATGGCACCGACGTGTCTGTCTTGGTGGTTGGTGTGAGTGCTACTATGCACAATTAAGCCTGCCACTTCCATCATAATCTCAAGTTTTTTTTTTTTTTTAATCCTAATTCATCAACCATCAATAAAAAGGAAAATAGGATCCATTTGATTGAACTTATAAATTCTTTTAACGTGTGTTTGTTAAAAAATTTAACTGTTTATAAGTTAGTGAAATCAATTTTTTATACTAGCTTATAAGCTTAATAAAACAAGGGAATGCTTGTTGAGAGTGAGACTACCTTTATTGATAGTTACACGATCAATTGTTAGCTAAGTGACAAAAAAATAAAAATAGCTCAATCCGATCGGTCGGCCAATCTTCCGAGCCATCTTCATTTTTCATTAGCATATGACATGTATCAGCTTCCCATTAGAGCATCCTTAGTGGATGGATGAAAATTCATCCATCCACACACTCTCTTTCCTCCACCTCATCTCCTTTTAAACACCCTCATTTTTAAACACATTTCCACATCCATTCATCCATTCATTATCCATCCATACTACTATTCAAGGGTCCCACTATCACTTTATTTATTTTTTTAACACTTTACATTTTACACAATTATAATTATTTTTAACTAATATTATTAAATTAAATCATTATAAAATAATTGACAAGTAAATTTTTTTTAATTCAACTTAAGAAAAATGCCATTAAAAAAAAACATCATTCAAACTAAAATATTCCAATAAATTAAAATCTAGAACATTTGAAAATTCACGAATGCAATGCTGAAATTAAACAATACATCAATCAAATTAAAATGGTAATCCATCAATTGTTGTTGTAGCGTGCCCAAATATGCTCAACCAAATCGGCACGAAGTTGGTGATGCACTTCGCTGTTACGTAACTCGGAATTTCTTCGAAGAAAATCCTGAAATTCTACATTTGGACCTTGGACGAATTCTGTTGGCTCATCACCTTCCTCGTTGTAAAAATTTCCAATCATTTCTCCCTCATCCTCAACGATCATGTTGTGTAAAATAATGCATGTTAACATAATATATTTTAGTTTTTTCTTATACCAAGAACGAGCTGGACCTCTAACAATTGCCCATCGAGCTTGGAGAACCCCAAAAGCTCGTTCCACATCCTTCCTAGCAGCTTCTTGTCTTTCCTTAAAGAACTTCCTTTTTGGATCGTCTGGACAAGGAAAAGACTTCACAAAAGTAGCCCACGTTGGATATATACCATCTGTTAGGTAATACCCTTTCGTGTAGTGAGTTCCGTTGGCTATGAAATTTACTTCAGGTGCATTTCCTTGGAGCACATTGTTGAATAAAGGAGATTCATATAACACGTTGAGATCATTACGTGATCCCGCGACTCCAAAAAAAGCATGCCATATCCACAAGTCTTGGGACGCGACCGCTTCCAACACGATTGTAGGAGAACCATGTCCTCTTGTGAACTGACCTTTCCAGGCAACAGGGCAATTTTTCCATTCCCAGTGCATACAATCAAGACTGCCCAACATTCCAGGAAAACCGTGTCGGTCTTCGTGTAATTGAAGAAGTCGTTGAATGTCAGCATCATTCGGCTTTCTTAAGTATTGGTTGCCCCATATTTCAACCACATTTTGACAGAAATTGAAAAGGCAATTGGTTGCAGTTGTTTCCCCCATCCGTAGGTACTCATCAAGATGATCGGCCGGGACTCCATAAGCGAGTTGACGAATAGCCGCCGTGCATTTTTGAAGTGGTGACAAACCTCTTCGATGAGATGCATCGAATCGAAGCTGAAAATATGAAGAGTGATTTTCAAGTGTATTCACTATACGAAGGAATAAGTCCCTTCGCATTCGGAATCGTCGTCGAAATATATAGTCTGGATACACGGGCGCCTCAGCAAAATAATCTTGAACAAGTCTTTCGTGTCCGGCAACACGTTCCCGATTGATGTACCGTCGCCTGTTACACCTTCTTTGGAGGCACCTTCGTTCATATTCCTCCAATATAACTTGACTTTCATGAAGTATTGCTGCGTATAAATCTAACTCGGGATTATTGATTTCATCTTCGTGGTCGCTGGATGAGCTGGAACTGCTGGAATATTGAGCCATTTCGTGTATGAAAATTATATTGTGTATTTAGAAACAATGTTGATGATGAAATGAAGATGACACCCACCACTTCAATATATAAGCCTTCTACACCAACGGCTAGTTTGCAACGGCTAGTTTGCAACGGCTAGTTTGCAACGGCTAGTTTACAATAATTAAAGCTCACAACAATATTAAAAGATTACAATAATTAAAGATCTCAACAATATTAAAAGATTACAATAATTAAAGCTCACAACAATATTAAAAGATTACAATAATTAAAGCTCACAACAATATTAAAAGATTACAGTAATTAAAGCTCACAACAATATTAAAAATTACATAATAGTAGACACTACACGACTTTAAGTAAATTAGATTGCCCCCTTCCATTTCGCTTTAATTTGTTGCTTGAGTAGGTCATGCATTTCGAGTTGCTCATCAGTCATGGTGCTTCTGTCCTTGAAAAAGGCCTCAAATTCCTTCAGCCGCTGTCTTTCTCTCTTTGCTTCGATGTGTGCCTTTTTCAATTCAACTTCAGTTTTTTTTATGCTTGACAAATCATGTATACCTTTGACAATGCCATCCACCCTTGTATATAAATCATCATTGCCACCTTCGTTGTCATTGGCTTTAGCTTTAGCCTTTCCTTTTGCTCTCTTTTTTGCGGCTTTTTGTCCAATCGGACGTGTTTCGTCGTTTAAGTCAAAATCAGCACCTGTTTCTTGAGTTGAAGATGTGTTGCTAGCACCCGATTCAGAGGTCTTTGACTTCTTCGTGGCAAAGTAGGCTTCATCTTGTTGTGGTTGAAACTCAGGACGATCTTTAACGATTGCCCACACATGAGCAAGATTAAATGTAGCATTCCTGTTCTCATCTCAATACATTTTCATCGCCATTTTCCATATGTCCTCATCACTATGCCCACTTCTGTACGTACCACTGATGAGTATGTGATACCCATTGAATTTGTGCACAATAGACTTGACGTAATGCCAATGCGATCTCATGTTGGCCGGTGTGCGTGCACAAATATTATCTTTCTTGTATTTGTTGTAATACCAACCAATTCGATTCCAAAATGCATTGTTAGTCTGATCATTTCCTATAATCGGGTCATCAGAAATGTTACATACCGCTCTTGCTAGGTGTTCGTCCTCTTCAGTCGTCCAAGGAATTATTCGCCTCTTCGTGTCCTCACTTTCAATAGAAATGGGCGACTCACGATCAGATACTGGTGCTTTGCCTTTAGAAGATCTAGATTGTTGCTTCGTTGCTTTTGGAGTTGCATTTCCGAACACTTGTGGTTGTTTCCCGAATTGATTGTTTGTCTGTTGCCATGCATTTTCAGGCATGAGATTTTGAAAGTGAGGTCCGTTGGAAAAATTCGGAATATTCACCATATTGTTGGCGAAATTCGAAAAATTGCCCATATTTCCAAAAGGAAAATTTGGAGAAACTTGTGAAACAAATTGGTTAGGGGTGAATTGAGAACAAGAAAGATTTGGAGGAAATTGAGAATTTTGAGAGTAAGAAAAATTTGGAGGAAATTGCTCATTTTGGGGTGACTCGTCTTCTTCCGAACTTTGAGAATTCAACAAATTACTAAAATTAAATTTGGTATTTTTATCCATATTGAATAAAAATTGGAGAATGAAGTAAAATTGAAGAGAAAGAAGAGAGAATATGATAATATTTGAGAGATAGAGAATGAAATAATATAGTCATATTATCTCATATTTATAGGGAAAAAAATTATTTTTTTAATATAAAATGTATCCGTTAAATGTGTCAGTAGCCGTTGAAGTAGAATATTTTTTTTGTACGTAGGCTATATTGCAACGGTTATGTTGTATAATTTCAGTTTTTTTTTTTTTTAACTTACTCTAGTAATAGTCCCATCAAATATATTAAAAAGCAAGCATGCATCGGATATATTTTCCCTTCCAAATTCATTTCACAGTTTATTTCCAAGTTTAGGGGCCCACATGTCATACTCTCTCTCCAATTCAATGTATTGGATATATGATCTTCTCTCTCCATTTAAAGGAGAGCCCACAATGATTTAAATTGCACATATGCATTCATCCAATGAGTGGATGCTCTTTAAACAATCCACTACAGATGCTCTTACTAAACATAAATTTTATTATATAAGTTTTAAACTTTAATTTTTATGATATTACTAATAAAAAAATTATATTAAAATTCTTAATTATTTATTTCCTATAAATAAAAACCAATATTTATATATTTTGAATCACAATTACATATTTTATCTTTTTATATCATCTCTTTTAATTAATTTTTTTTAATATCAAATAATTTAATATACCACCTTATAATTAAAAATAATAAAAATTGACTATATATGAATGTAATTATTAAATAATGAAAAAAAATTATCTTAGATTGTGTTGGGTTGTCGATAAAGTATGAAAAAAAAAGATTGAGTTGAATTGTAAATTGTATATGTGGAGGAGAGAGAAATGAATTAAATATTAAGAAATTGAGCTGTGAAAAATTGGTGATAAATATAATCTAAGGGATTGATGGAATGAGTATAAAAAAATATTGGTTTGAGATAGTGGAAAATCAAACCCATACACCTCATTTAGGAGAAGAGTAGGTTGATATTTTAAAATTGTCTATATAATCTTTTAAATGAAAAAGCTATATATCAAAATAGTTCGTGATAAACTTATCATTAAATTATTTTAAAATACCAAATAATTGATCGAGAGTATAAAAAAATCAGGGTCAGTGGTATTATTGTAATTGTTTTCGACTTTGTAAAAGTAGGAAAATATGTTTTCAAACTTGTAAAAATAAGACAATATTATTTTCAAGTTTGTAAAAGTAGGACAATATGTTTTAAAAATCAATTCTTGCTTTTACAAGTCTGAAAAATACATTGTTTTGCTTTTACAAGCCCGAAAACATAAGGTTTTACTTTACAACCCCGAAAATAAATTGTTCTTAAAATACAACTATTTCTAAATTACTGATTTAAAATAAATTTCCTAATAATAATACTCCATCCATCACAATTTAGATTACTCATTTCTAAATGACACAATTTTTAAGAAAATAATTGTTTATTATTACTTTTGAGTATAAAGTAGCTTTTTAGAAATTGTTTATTACTCCCTCCATTTCAAAATAAATATTTTTTTTTAGCATTTGTCATCTTTTACAAAATAAATGTATTTTTAGCCTTTGCAACACTTTTGACAAATTTATGCAAATATAGCAAATACCAATTGAAATGGTGTAAATAGAGAAGTTGGAAAAAAAAAATTTGAATATAGGGTTGATCGCCTCTGAAAAGAGCGATCAACCAGATAGATCGCCCCCCAGAGTAGCGATCAACCATTGAGTCGCCACGTCATGCATCGCCTCTACCAGTGGCGATTTACAAGGAACTAAAAGGGGTTGACTGTTATTTTGGGCAGGGGTTGCTGCCAAGATTCCTGAAACCCAGAATAGCTTTGGCCTACTACACGGAACACGTAGGGGGTTCTTTGACCGTTTTTTTTTTTTTACGACGGAGGCTTCAGGCAACAGCGGTTCTCGGAGCAACGTGCTTTCATGGATATAGATGAAGAGAGCAACTGGAATTTTTATTTGAAATTGGGATCGTGAATTTAGAAATTGGGATTGTGGATCTGAAATTGGGATCGTGAATGGCAGATTCATTTTGATTTGAGGATTTTTTTTTTTGAAATTGGGATAGTGGATTTAGATGAAGAGAGCAACTGCTGGGTAGATCGTGGATATGTGCAGAGGGGCAGAAATCTTGCAGTGTAGATCGCCTCTAGCTTGGGCGATGCAGAGGCAAAACTAGAATTTGTCTTGATCGCCTTCCATGACCTGAGGCGATCCACCCTATATTCAAAAACAATTTTTTGTCGACCCTATTTTCACCATTGGGATTCAGATTCACCATATATATAAAAATTTGCCAATACTTTTCAAAGCATATAAAGTAGCCTATAGGATGTTTTGAATCAATGAAATCAATTCTTTTTTTTAAAGTAATAATTGTATAGGGGTAATTATGATAAATATTAGATATCTTAATATGTGTGAAGAAATCTAAAAAAATATTTATCTAATTGAATAGATGGATTTTTCCAATATCACTGTTGTGTATATGCAATACTTCTTCCGTCCCAATTTTGTTTATCCAAAAGCCCTAAATAAGAAGTTTTTTTTTGTTTACCCATTTTCTAAAATAGCAAAAACCAATACCACTTTTTCAAACTCAACCTTCAAAAAATTACTTTTCTCTATATATACAACAGTGATATTGGAAAAATCCATCTATTCAAATTCATGGATTTATCTAATTAAATAATCTTGCTCCGGTCATAATCATTTTCCTCTTTCTTTCACAACACCTTTTTGAAAAGGTAGACAAACAAAGGCAGGCAACTTAAATCGATACCAAAAGGATAAGACCACCATCATAATTATGGGTGAATATGGAGTCAATTATGATATAATGAATGAATTACAGGCATCCAATTAGGTTTTTGAGTTTGATGGGCCATCACTTCTGAATGACCTCTCTTGAGATTTTTAAGTTTTAATAATAAATAAAATATGTTTACACATTGTACATTTGTATGGTATTTGGTTATATTTATAATTTTATATCAAAAGAAATTTTACATGTTATTTATAATTATAGTATTACGTTTTTTAAAAAAAAAAAAATTAACTCTGATAGAATAAAACTATGGAAATTGTAGATTTCCACACACACACACATATATATATATATATATATATATATATATATATATATATATATATATATATCACATTCTCATATGCACCTGGTGCACGATGCATTCACTCAATAATTAAGATTATTTACATTGAAAATTGTAGATTGACTATACTGAAAAGTGTGATTAAATTACACTAAAAATCGTTTTTCAATTTACTTTTCAAACTAATCTAACCATACTTTTCAATGTAATCAAATTATACTTTTCAATGTAAACAATTTCAATTGTTGAGTGAGTGCATCATACACCAAATGCACAAATCATACTTACCATGATATTGTTTTAAACTATAGAATATTTGACCAGGAGTACGATAATCTCACCAGGGGTATCATTAATTTGAGTTCAAAAAAATTTGCAGCAATTTTAATTTAATACCATTGATCCAAAATTAATGATATTTGTGGTGAAATTATCGATACTTTTAATTAAATGTTCGATTCTTTAAAATAGTTTCATAACAAATTTATTATAAACTATTTTAATATAATAGTAGGTCATGAACTATATAAAAAGTGATAAGCACACGTGCTACTGGTATCCGCCTTGTATATTTGGACTATATATACATATGTGCCATACACATTTAAGTTTGACTTGGTTGGTATTCTTAGCTAGACTTTTCGATTCTATCAAATTATCCTTAACCTGTAAAAACATACATACCCGCTCCTCTCCCAGATTTAGTGGGATTAAAACCATTTTCGTCCCGTAACCTTTTACTTTTTTGTTGTGTCATACTTATTTATTTTTTCGATTTAATTTCATAACAATTCAAATTTACTCAAATTAATTTTAAATGGCCGAAAAACTCGTAAAACGATGTCGTTTTGGTCACGTGTCGGTCACGTGCTAAAATTTTCCGGCGGAATAGGAGGGACTAAAACATTTTTCTTTTTGGTCCCATACTTATTTACTTTTTCGATTTAGTCCCACAACAATTTAAATTTACCCAAATTAGTTCCAAATGGCCGGAAAACTCGTGAAACGACGTCGTTTTGGTCACGTGCCGGTCACCTGCTAATATTTTCTTGTGGAATAGGATGACGGGTCCCGTTTTGCGGACGTGGCACGCTGACCAAGTACTTTCTCTTATAAAATAAATATAAAACTAAAAAAGTATTTTCCAATTATTTTTTCAATAAAAAACCTTAAAACTTAAAACTAAAAATAAAGCTACTTGTAATTAAAGTAATGGAAGACCCCGATTCTGCACGGCATAATATAATCCAGCAGTATTTGACGGCGACGGGGTGCTCGAAGCAATAGAGCTGCGCCAAGTAGGGATGACAAAATGATTCGCTCCACCCTTCATGTTATATATATATATATATATATATATATATATATATAAGTGTGTGTGTTTGTGTGTGTTTATATTAATATATTGATTTTGAAAAATTATAAATTTGCATCAGATGGAGCAGGGCAGATCAGGTCTGCCCCGCAGCGGGGCAAGGAGCAGAGCGGGGCGGCAGGGCACAAGTGCGGAGCAGACATGAATATTGAGATATCCGCCCTGATCTGCTCCATTGCCATCCCTAGCGCCAAGAACATGTACGCGTCGGAAATGTACGCATCGGGTATTAGGGTTTTCTCAGATTTTTTAGAAAATTGCTAGTCGTTTTGATTTGTTTTTGTTTTAATTGCAGGTAGTTTTTGTTGGGAAAATTGGGGTGCCCGGAATCTATTCGAGATGAAATTTAAATACGAATTTAAATACAATTATTACTACCATGAATTAATCCTAATTAATTCAAATAATAATTCCAACAACTAATTATCATCATGCATGTTGAATTAATTTCACATATTTAACTAGGCGGAATAAACAAGTAAATATGCGATTAACGTACCTCTCGTAGTAACGGCCTTTGGATATACGGGACACTTGTAATCTCGCTCTATCAACCCAAAGCCTTCTCAAGTATTTCCCTTTTCACCTCACTTGATCGCCGGTGGGAGACGCTTTCAAGCAATTTAATAAACTAAGGAAAAAGAAAAATATATATGCTCTTGATTTTTCCAACACATGGAATTATGTACTTTGGGGATGAAATAATCATCCCCTATTTATAAGAGTAGTGACCGAAATTCGTAGAGATTTTATGGGCATGGAGAAAATCTTTTCTTAATCTCTAAGAAATCTTGAATATATCTCATATATTCTTTTCTCCATAATAAAATATTCCACAAAAATCTCACTCTCCTAATAAATATGAAACTCTCGAAAATTACATAGAAGAAATCCAAGATTTGGATCTTCTTGAATATATGAGATATTCTTGTATTCCTAGAATACATATCTTGCATAATATCTTTCCAAGAAAATCAACAAAATCTTTTTCCTCCTTATCATGCAATTTTCGAAAATAATACTTGAAAAATCAGCATAATTATTTTCTTTTTATTTTAATCACCTTATCATTATTGGGCTACTTAATGGGCTACTTGAGGGGCCTTAAGGAGAATTAAGATTGGACCTCCTAATGGACTTCTGAATTTCAATATTGAGCCCCAATATAATTCAGCCCATTAATATTAATTATTACCACTAATAAATTAATATTGCACTATCCATCTTAATCCATATTACGATAATATGGGCTCCCGGTTATTATTTCCCGCGTTTAAGATTATCAAGTCCATTAATTAATTAAGCTTTTGAATAGCTCTAAATTAATTAATATATTTCACCTTGGAGTAAAGACAGCTCAACATTATTATTCGTACCGAAGAAACTAATTCTTCACTTGCAAGATTTGGTACAATAAAACTTCTGAGCCCACCAAGGGGACTAATCACACGAGCCGTACTCGCACGCGTTTCTCCGTATTAAATCTTAGCAACCGTCGTATGATTAATATTACTGCCCAAGACACAAAGTTCGAAGTCACAATGATTCTCACCCAACATGAATCAAAGCAGTAACTATTAAACACACACGGTCCTATTTAAGTGACGGAGATTAAGAAATCAACAACCACTGAGGTCTAATTCTTCACCTTTCAGAACAGAAGAATTTATCCTCGCTGTAGGACCTCTTCAACACATACTAAATGTGCTAGTGCAATCTCTTAGTCAAGACAGACCAATCTGAGCCTTACACATCGACCTTTCACGGCGGATTGTTCAATTCCACCTGGGTCGTGAATTGTACGTTTAGTTACAAGTAAACTGTTAATGTTGTCTTCCGTGATCGGGTATCACCACATTAACTACTATGCAACACGTATTATTTATTGAACGGTTTGCAATAGAAATTCAACATTCAATCATAACTAAAGCAAATGCGATAAAAGAATTATTCTCATAAAACGAGTGTTTGATACACGAGTTATACAAAGTAAAAGCATACTTTCACGTATAACTCCAACAGTTTTGTTTTTGTTTTTAAGTTTTAAGGTTTTTTTTTTTTAATTGAAAAAATGAGTTGGAAAATATTTTTCTAGTTTTATATTTATTTTATAAGAGAAATTACTTAGTCAGTGTGCCACGTCCGCAAAATGGGACCCGGCATCCTATTCTGCCGAAAAATATTAGCACGTGACCAAAACGACGTCGTTTCACAAGTTTTTCGGCCATTTGGGACTAATTTGGGTAAATTCGAATTGTTGTGGGACTAAATTGAAAAAATAAATAAGTATGGGACCAAAAAGAAAAAGGTAAAAAATTACGGGATGAAAACGGTTTTAATCCCGAGATTTTGTTATATCTAATCGAAAAAATAATATTTTATACATGTAATTGATCACATATTCATCGGTGGGCACAAATTTATATATCCACTGTAAATTTATTAATGATACATAAACAAACATAAACAATCAATTAAAATAATAGTAGGTCATCTGCTTATGTGTCATTAACACATTCGCGGTGGGTATATAAGTATATGTCCACCGGTGGGCATGTGATCATTTTCAATTTTATACTAAAAACACAGCAAGTGAGTTTCATGTGCATCAAGTGCATCATGCAATTTAATTGTATTTTTTAAAAGTTTTTCCTACTATTATTAAAAAGTTACATTTGTCATTATCAAAAAGGTTATCTCTTATAGGAGTAACTTTTCTTTAATAGTAAGAGTAACTTTTTAAAAAAATGCATTTGAATTGCACTGTGTATCTAGTGTATATAAAACTAAATAAAATTAAAACAATAGCCTATTACAATTTTATAATTAACAATATAATACTCTCATTGGTTCATAAATCCATTCATTAACAGAAAATTTACAATTGAGGTACTTTTCACCTACTACAAAGATAGACTCGGGTTCATTTTAAGCAAATTAAAAAAAATTAAAATTTTAGAGTGATTTTTATGTACGCTCAAGTGTATATTATGCATTTGAATTTTGATATTAATTTATACTACCTCTGTTCCTAAAAAAATAGTCCTATTTTTTTCACGTGATTTAATGCGATATGTCGGAGGGTATTACGGAAATTTCCGAAGTTTATTTTTAATAAAATGATCGTTTATGCAAAGTATGCGAAAGAATTTTCTATTAATGATCATTTTATTAAAAAACGAACCTAAAAAATCTCGCAATATTCTCCATCTTATCACATTAAATTACGTGCAAAAAAATAGGAGAGGGAGAAACCAATTTTAGTTTTCCAAAGTCCAATTTACTTAATAAACTTTGAAAAATTAAACTTAATTTAAAATTGAATTCAAAATCCACGTGCGAAGTAAAATCTGCGAAGATTTTAATAGCTAGAATATTAAACTTTTGTCTCATTGTCCCATTTTGCCTAGAATAGGTCTATACAGTTATTCTTTTAATATATATATATATATACACCATTATTATACATTAATTACTTAGTATCTAAATTTTGATTTGAAAAATAACAAATTAACGTAAATATTAATATGAAAAATTAATAATACAGTAAAGGGAAAAAAATGACTCCTTACTTAAGGTAATTGTATTTTAAAGACATTTGTGAAATTAGGACACTATGTATTCGAACTTGTAAAAGTATGACAATATTTTTTTTAAACTTATAAAAGTAAGACAATATATTTAAAAAATCTGCAAATGTAGAACAATTGCGCTCATGAAGGTTGCATTTAAGCCTTATAATTCAGGTTCGATTGTCTTACAGTTACAAATTTTTGGAACATATTGTCCTACTTTAATTATAAGCCTGCAAAATTATTGTCATACTTTTGCAAGTTCGAAAACATATTTTCATACTTTTAAAAGCACGAAAATATATTGTCCTACTTTTATATGCCCGAAAATATATAGTTTTTAAAATACAACCACTACTAAATTTCGAACCTAAAAATATATTTTTCTCATAGTGATGGTTGGATATGATTGAAGAAAAAGAATTATTTACTAAAACGGATGAGTATAGTTTCCGTTGACAGATGAAGTATTAAATATAACTGAAAAAATGAATACGGGTGCAAATAATTAAAAATGCTACTATTTGCATATAATTAAATATACATACGTGGAGCTATAATCTCCTCAAAATAAAATTATTCTGCATCAACAAAATCACTTCTTCCTAAAAGTATGGGCAATTTTTGTGGCATTTTATAGGAATTCTATCCTTGCCCTATAAAAGAACAAGACAATCCCTTTTTCCATATTTTATTTTATAACGTTACTGTTGGTTATGAATGGAAATGCATACAATTATAGGGGGGTCTTTAATATATATATATATATATATATATATATATATATATATATATATATATATTTATTTATTTTTTCAAACTATTATTTAGAGATGACAATGGATTGGAACGGAGGGAGGACTTAGATACCCAAATCCACTTTATACTTTTGAATGAGATGGGGCGGGTATTTAGTTATCCATATCCACTTTATACCTTTTGAATGAGGCGGGGCAGTCCAACCCATGTGGGTCACGAGATAGGTCATAGAACAAGTAGGGTGATCGATTTTAGATATAATTTATGTTATTTTAAAAACAATACGTAATATAATTCTAATTTATAAATATATATAATATAAAATTAAAATCTTTGTTGAAAAAAAAAAGAAACTTTAATTAAAATGTATGTCTTGTGAGATTGTTTCATGCCATGAGACGGTGAGATTGAGTATAAATTGAGCATGATGCATTAACATTTTGACAGGGGTGGGTGTTAATTTGTACTGTCTCATGTCATGAAACGGTCTCACGCAAATTTTTACCATTTCATTTTATGTTTTATATATCAATATATATATATATATATATGTGTGTGTGTGTGTGTGTGTGTGTGTGTGTGTGTGTGTGTGTTGAGCTAAAAAAATGCTATAAACTTGAACTATTGTCATTTATATATTATATTTATACAACATATATATATATATATATATATATATATATATATATATATATTAAAATTTAATATATAAAACAGGCACAAATCTTGAGTAATATAGACCCGCCACACTCTGTTGATAGGCGGGCTACATCACACCTAAGGCGATAAGGTTTAAACTAATGAACCATTTAAGAAACAAGATTTAGTTAGGTCAAGCCAGGCCGAGCTGGAATAGTCAGACGAGCTACTCCAGCTAGGTGAGCTACACTACCAAGTCGAGCTACATCAAAACAAAGGCCACCCGAGCCCAATAAGACTCTGGCGAGCTACTTTTGCCAAAGTGTCAAGGCAGAAGATAAGTCGACCAACAAGATCAAGTTAAGAACTCCTCAAGGACAAGTCAAACAGAGACAAATTGCTCACAAATACGAGCTAATCCAGCTTAAAGGATAGAAATTAGTTTAGATAAGGTCAAATAGTCAACTCCCCATGTGTCAAGCATGCACACATGGGAGAGCAAAGGTCATACCACCTCCTACTTGGAGGACTTGTATAAAAACCTTGAATTTTCATGAATAAAAGGAAGTACAAATTCACAAATACATCCAAACTTTGCCTACACACACTCATACACCTTAATCTATAGACATACAAAATAAATAGTAATCAATACACGTATTTATCTGTTTTGAACCCGATTATTGTATTCACTATTTACGGTAGTGATCAGTCACATGTAATTGTTTGATGATCTAGTTAGCAACTAAAAACAACCACTAATCCACGTGATTAGAAATGATTGTCAACAAATTGGCGCTAGAAGAAGGGTATCCGAACCTCCAATTAAGTGTGATTATCAAGAACTTCAAGTTTAAAACTTGAAGATTTGAAGAAGTTCTTGAGTTTCCTTTGAAAACTCAAGTAAGTGTTCTTTGTTTAAAGACTTGGACACTTGAAGATTCAAACAAAGCTCTAAGCTCAAGATGTCTCATTCTCAAGAAACCCAATACTCTCACCACTCAGTGAGTGGCTCACCTACTAGGGGCTCCTCTGCTGGCCGGCGAGCTACAGCAGCTCGGCCTACATACGGGAATAGGCCGACAGTGAATCCAACTATGCCTCCAGAATTGGAGGTATTGGTCAATAAATCGGGCGACCTTGTCCGCACAATAACAATGCTACAAGCATTGCAAAAATAACAGGGGCAACCTGGCCCTTCTCATGTCAGAGCAAGACACAACCCAACAAGAGCTCACAGGCATGAGAAGGTTCGGGATGAGCGGTCAAATGAGGCAGACAATGCTCAAACCCAGAAAGCAAAGGGCAAGGCAAAGCAGCTCGATGAGCCCGCCAGCCATGGGGAGTCCACCCCAAGTCGACCTACAAAAACAAGTCATAGGACCACGCGTCAGAGCGTGCTAGACAGACTTGGTCGTCCAGGTCAAGATAAAAATGGGACCCGTCTCAGGGCCGATGCAGTTCAACCAAGCCATGTTCCAGCTCGCCAATTAGCCCTTGAGAAGCTGGCCAGGTCGACTTTTTATCGCCTGGGTCCTGATGGGGCGAAGAACCCCAGAAAACCATCTCATGAGATTCCCTCTCCGAGTGAGGGACTGCGACGAACTGATGGTCACACCATTGTTCGCTGAACAACATCCAAGTCAGGGGGGACCTCTGGACGAGGTAGTGTAAATGAGGAAGGCTATTGAAAGCATGCAGGGTCCGCTGGACCTGCAAAGGGGTTAAGGGACAACCACCCTTCCTTCCTCTTTATTATCTTCGATAATTCTGAAGGCCCCGATTAAGAAAAAATTACAGTTCCCTGCCAGCATCCAATATGAGGGAACGGTAGATCCTCGGGTGCATTTGACCAAGTATTCTGACTATATGATCTCTATGGGAGCTAGTGACGCTACCCAATGTCGGAATTTTCCCCTAACACTCGGGGATCGTGTACATAAA
Source organism: Ballota nigra (assembly GCA_947034835.1). Lineage (NCBI taxonomy): Eukaryota > Viridiplantae > Streptophyta > Magnoliopsida > Lamiales > Lamiaceae > Ballota > Ballota nigra. The sequence goes on from OX344730.1 coordinate 19,169,976, forward strand.
TGGTTTTCGGCACTACCGCTGGCTTCCATTCATTCATTTGCCCAGTTGGGCAAATAATTCTTGTCCCAATTTTATGTGAATTAATTCAACATGCATGATGTTAAATTTGTTGTTGGAATTATTATTTGAATTAATTAGGATTAATTCATGCTAGTAATAATTGAATTTAAATTCGTATTTAAAATTCATCCCGAATAGATTCCGGGCACCCCTATTTTCCCAACAACTGGTATCAGAGCCACGGTTTCGGGCTCTGATCTTTAAATTAGAATTTAAATTGTTTAACATTAAATTGAAATTGGATAGTAGAATTGCTAGATCTTTTTTGCAGGTATCCAATTGTCATGGTTTTAATGTTATTTTTTACATGCGTGTGAATTAATTATTTTTAATTCGATTTGTTCGAATTCATTTTTCTCGTGAGAAAATCCACGAGTAGATTAATTGTTTTTATTTTGATTTGATCATTGTAATAGACTAGTCTAGATCTAGTATTTATTTTTTTAAAATAAATTGTAACCGGATCGAGACGAAGAACGAAGAATTAAAAACGGTGTACCCAGACGACGTATGCATGCGTGGCACATGCATGGGCGTAAAGTCATGCACGGGGTGAAAAACGAGAACGAACGGCGAAACTCGGTGCACAGGGTGCGCGAGGCGCACAAACCGCGTACGACGGGCGCGGCAGGGGGCGAGCGCGCGCGCATGTAGGCAGCACTCGGCGGCCAGCTACTCGGCGCCGTGCCGAGAGATGCGCGGGCCCACTCCATGGGCCGACGCGCGCCGTATCTCCGGCCGTGAAATTTTAAATTTCATTTTTCATTTTTTTTGTGTGATTTTAAACGTCGTCCCGAACCCCAAACGAAGTTGTTTTTGATGAAGTGTTGTTGTTCGAGTGGGAGCGTGTCGAGACGAACGATGAAAAGCAACAAGGACGATATTTTGCATCAAGACGTGAAGAAATTAAACAGTGACAATTGGATTTGAGTGCTCCAATGTGTTTAATTATGTTTTGATGGATGTTTTATTTCTTGAACTTATTATTATTTGTTAATATGTGTTTGCATGAATTTTATTGTCCAAGAAAAACCTTACTTTCGAAAATTACTAAGTATGTTTATTTAATCGCAATTTTTTTTCGGATATTAAAATTGAATTAATTTGGCCTCCATAATTTATTTATTTGTGAAGTCTTTTTGGAATACATTTCCCCCTCGGATCGGCCAAAAGGACGGATTTCACATGAATAAATTCCGAAAGGATGATTGTGGATTATTACTATGGCGGTATTGACCCTCACCACGAGTGGCTTGCTCAAAGCGAAATAATAGTCCTGTATTTAATTATGGTTATTACTTAGGCATAGGAAATTGATATTAACTTACTCCCCTCGGAGTCCCTGTCAGTTTCTATGTGGTCAAAGTGGGAGCCAACTATTAAGATATTGTATCCGCTGTTGAAATCATGGAAAGTCTTGAAGAGATGTTTTCACATCAGAATCCCATGACTAATCAGTTCACCAAACATGACTCTGTCAAGTTGGAAATGGTGGAAGGAACGCCCGTGAGGGAGCACGTTCTCGAGATAATGGCATACCTTAACAAGTTGGAAGTACTTGGTGTGGATTTTGATGTCCCTTCTCAGGTTGATTTCATATGTCATTCTCTACCGAGAAGCTTTGAGTAGTTTCATCTGAACTGTCAGATGAATGAACGGATAAGTCGTTTGTCCGAGCTCTTGCAAGCTCTAGTTTCGGTGGAGGTGATAGTGGAGCACCAGTCTAGTGCTATGGTGGCTAATGGTCCGTCTACCTCTTTTGGTCCCAATGGAGGGAAAAAGTGGAAGAGAACCAAAGGCCGGACCCAAGCAAATCCAATTGTTGCGAAAGGCAAAGCCAAGGCTAGCATCAAAAGGGGAGTGTTTTAACTGCGGTAAGAGAGGACATTGGAGGTCTGCATGTTCCAAGCCTAAGAGGCTAGGAAAGTTAGGTAATTCACACGTCTTAATCGTTGAAACTTGTGAAGTGGTGTATGTTGTCCATTCGTGGACAGTGGATACAAGAGTCACTTATCTCATTTATTTCATTTTGCATGGGTTCAAGCTAACCCGAAGATTTAGAGGAAGTGAGATCCCCATCACACCGGGCAATGCTACGAGAGTAGCAGCTGAAGCAGTGGGAGAAGTGTGCCTATCTTGTGATAGAGTTATGGTCTTGAGAGACGTTCTTCATGTTCCTAGTTTAGAAAGAACTCAACCTTCAGTTTCTAAACTGTTTTGAATAGATACTCAGTTTCTTTTAATAAGGATGTTATTATTTCTTGAAACGATGTGTTTATCTGTTTCGGAACATTGTTGGATGATCTTTATACCATTAATTGGGCACACCACTCATAAATTGAATATAATAACACATCGACTATTTCAAGTTATAAAAGGAAGCGTTCTTTCTGATATGAACGAAATACTTCTATGGCATCTTAGATTAGGTCATATTAATCTAATGCGAATACAGAGATTGGTGAAAGACGGATCCTTGCAGTTTCTTCAAGTTGAGTTGTTTCTAACTTGCAAATTCTGTTTAGAGGGTAAGATGACCAAGAGGGCATTTGGAGCCAAGGGGATTAGAGCCACGGAAGTGTTGGAACTCGTTCATACCGATATGTGTGGTTTAAAGGCGATCATAGCAAGAAGGGGGTATGAGTATTTTTTTCACTTTTATTGACGATTACTCGGGATATGGATACATCTACCTTATGTTGCATAGAGAAAGAAGTATCAAGTTTCTACGATCTGATCGTGGAGGCGAATATCTCAACGATGAATTCTTGAACTACCTATCAGACGAAGGGATCGTATCCCAGTTGACCGCATTGGGAACCCCTCAATAGAACGGTGTAGCGGAACGAAGGAATCAGATTCTTTTAGAAATTGTCAGATTTATGATGAGTTATTCAGATTTACCCAAGTCGTTTTGGGGTAATGCCTTGGAAACAACGACTTACATTCTAAACTTAGTGCCATCCAAATCACTTTCTAAAATCCTGATAGAATTGTGAACCGGGCTCAAGCCCAGTCTTAGACACATTCGGATATGGGGGTGTCCGGCATACGTGCTAGGCAAGGAAGTCGGTAAATTGGATCCACGTTCGGAATTAAGGTTGTTTATAGGATATCTCATGGGAACGAAGGGGTGTATGTTCTATAGTCCCAAGGATCAAAAGACCGTATTTTGTACACACTTTAAATTCTTGGAAGAAGACTATAGGTACAATAGAAAGCCCAAAAGTGAGATTACCTTAGGCAAATTGAGAGGGCAAACCTTTATACCAAGTATACAAGATGATATACCACACGTCACATCTTCACAACCAAAACCCCATCGTAGTAGGAGGATTGCTAGGCAACCCGAGAGATTCATGGGAATAGGAGAATCTTCGGATTTAATTCCTGGTGATGAATCAGACCCATGGACATACGGCGAGGCAATCCAAGATAAAGACGCAGAGTCGTGGCAAACAGCAATAGAAATCGAGATGGGTTCGATGGAACATAATCAAGTGTGGGAGTTGGTCGATCCACCCAGTGGGGTAAAACCCATTGGATGCAAGTGGGTGTAAAAGAGGAAAAGAGGACCGGACGAAAGGGTTGAGACCTTCAAAGCAATGCTAGTGGCCAAAGGGTATACTAAAAAAGAAGGGATCGATTATGAGGAAACCTTTTCGCCTGTAGCTATTCTTAAGTCCATCTGTATTCTCTTGTCGATCGCTGCACACCTAGATTACGAGATCTGGCAAATGGATGTCAAGACAGCTTTCCTTAACGGAAGTCTTGACGGGATAGATATCTATATGCAACATCCCAAAGGTTTTATTGAAAAAGGCCAAGAGCACCCCGTATGCAAGCTTAAGAGATCCATTTATGGACTTAAGCAAGCATCGCGTACTTGGAACCAGTGTTTTGATCAAGTGATTAAGTCTTATGGGTTTGATCAAAACGAGTTCAAAAGTTGTGTGTATAAGAAGCGTGACGGAACTGCAGTGGTATTCTTAGTATTATACGTAGACGATATTTTGCTCATTGAAAACAATGTAAAGGTATTGTCAGACGTAAGGGTATGGCTGTCAAATCAGTTTGATATGGAGAACTTAGGGAAAGCCATCACATCCTTGGGATCAAGATCACTCGAGGTCGCAAGAGGAGGATGTTGGGCTTATCGCAAGTTTCATACGAAGCTACTGTTTTGAAGCATTTCAGCGTGCAAGATTCCAAGAAAGGTTTTGTACCTTTTAAGCACGGAATCCATCTATCCAAAGAAATATGCCCTAAGACGCAAGTGGAGATAGATGACATGAAAGACGTTCCGTACGTTTCGGACGTAGGAAGTCTTATGTATGCAACGTTGTGTACGAGACCGGATATCTGCTTTGTCGTGGGCATGATGGCAAGATATCAAAGTAACCCCGGGAAAGCACATTAGATTGCAATTAAATGCGTTCTGTAGTTTCTGAAAAGAACTAGTGATGGAATGCTGATTTAACAGTCAGGTAATCTAATTCCCATGGGACACACGGACTCAAATTTCCAATCAGACATAGACTCCAGAATAACTATCTCGGGTAGTGTGTTTTTCATGGGAGAAGGAGCCATGACATGGAGAAGCGATTAGCAGAAATACATCGCCGATTCGACCATGAATACCGAATAAGTAACTGCTTATGAAGCAGCGAAAGAAGCGGTTTGGCTCAAGTACTTCTTAGTGGACTTGGACGTTGTTCCGAATTTGCCCATCACAATCATTGTGGTGGAGTAGTTGCAAATTCAAAGGAATCGAGAGCCCACAAGGCCAGCAAACACATAGAAAGAAAATACCATCTTATACGAGAAATCGTTAAGAGAGGAGATATAGAGGTGGCAAAGATAGCGTCGGGAGACAACCTAGCTGATCCATTCACAAAGGGTCTGCCTCAGAATACATTCGAGAGACATGTGGATGGAATGGGAGTCAAGACTATTGCCAATCTGCTTTAAGTATAAATGGGAGGAATTATTAGGTTAGTGTAGGTTGACATGAGATGTCACGTAGAGCTACTACACTAAAACATGCATGATGTATACTAAAAAGCAGACTTTAAGTATAAGTGGGAGATTGTTGGAGTTATACGTGAAAGTATGTTTTTACTTTGTATAACTCATGTATTAAACACTTGTTTATGAGAATAATTCTTTTATCACATTTTCTTTAGATATGATTGAATGTTGAATATTTATTGCAACCAGTTCATTATAAGTGGTACTTGTTACATTGTAGTTAATGTGGTGATACCCGATCACGGAAGATCATATTAACGGTCTCCTTGTAACTAAATGTACAAATTCACGACCTATGTGGAATTGAAGAATCCACCGTAAAAGGTCGATGTGTATATCTCAGATTGGTCTGTCTTGACTAAGAGATTGCACTAGCACATTTAGTATGTGTTGAAGAGGACCTACAACGAGGATAAATTCTGCTGTTCTGAAATGTAAAGAATTAGACCTCAGTGGTTATTGATTTCTTAATCTCCGTCACTTAAATAGGACTGTGTGTGCTTAATGGTTATTGATTTGATTCATGTTGGGTGAGAATCATTGTGACTTCGAACCTTATGCTTTGGGCAGTAATATTAATCATACGACGGTTGCTAAGATTTAATACGGAGAAACGCGTGCGAGTACGGCTCGTGTGATTAGTATCCTTGGTGGGCTCAGAAGTTTTATCGTACCAAATCTTGCAAGTGAAGAATTAGTTTCTTCGGTACGGATAATAATGTTGAGCTGTCTTTACTCCAAGGTGAAATATATTAATTAATTTAGAGCTATTCAGAAGCTTAATTAATTAATGGACTTGATAATCTTAAACGCGGGAAATAATAACCGGGAGCCCATATTATCGTAATATGGATTAAGATAGATAGTGCAATATTAATTTATTAGTGGTAATAATTAATATTAATGGGTTGAATTATATTGGGGCTCAATATTGAAATTCAGAAGTCCATTAGGAGGTCCGATCTTAATTCTCCTTAAAGGCCCCTCAAGTAGCACATTAAGTAGTCCAATAATGATAAGGTGATTAAAATAAAAAGAAAATATAATGCTGATTTTTCTATGATTTTTTTTTTCCGAAAATTGTAATATTAGGAGAGAAAAGATTTTGTTGATTTTCTTGGAAAGATATTATGGAAGATAAATATTCTTGGAATACAAGATTATCTCATATATTCAAGAAGATCCAAATCTTGGATTCTTCCCTATTATTTTTTAAAAATACAAGTATGAAAGGGTGAGTGAGATTTTTGTGGAATATTTTATTATGGAGAAAAGAATATATGAGATATATTCAAGATTTCTTAGAGACTAAGAAAAGATTTTCTCCAGGCCCATAAAATACATAAAAATTTCGGCCACTTCATTATAAATAGGGGATGATTATTTCATCCCCAAGTACATAATTCCATGTGTTGGAAAAATCAAGAGCATATATATTTTTCTTTTTCCTTAGTTATTTAAATTACTTGAAAGCATCTCCCACCGGTGATCAAGTAAGGCGAAAGGGAAATACTTGAGAAGGTTTTTGGGTTGATAAAGTGTGATCGTGATTGTCCCGTTTATTCAAATGTCAATTCTACAAGAGGTACGTAAGTCACATAAATTCTTGTTTATTAATTCCGCCTAGATTTTATGTGAATTAATTCAACATGCATGATGTTAAATTTGTTGTTGGAATTATTATTTGAATTAATTAGGATTAATTCATGCTAGTAATAATTGAATTTAAATTCGCATTTAAATTTCATCCCGAATAGATTCCGGGCACCCCACCGGAGTCAGCTGGCTGATCTCCAAGTTTGTTTGCTCCAGTAATCGACCAATTAAGGGATGGAGGGAAAGAGTGACTCCAACTTTGAGGATGGCCAAGTTGATCGCAGTGAGCCCGCGAGGTGGTCTATCAGTTCGATCCTCCTCAAATAGCGCGTACAAGTGAATGTCATAAGGGATTTTGCAATCCCTTCGAATTTTTAGCAGATCGTCCTCGGTGATCGATGAGATAATGTAGTTCGCCGTGAAGTTGTTCGTGTTTTCGTTCCCGCGAGCTGGAATGGAGAAATGAGTGGAGTACTCCCTTTCGTAGGCATCCCAGTCAACTTGGTGAGCTATTGCGACTGGGATTTGGTGCTCGACCGGGTTCAGCATGGGATAATTGATGCTTTTGAGAAACTCCCTGGTTAGCTCGTCTGTAGGGGTGTGTTGTTGTACCTCGACCTCTTCCTCGAAATGGAGATCTGAACTGGTCTCCTCCACGATTTTACGGACGGTGTTGACCTCAACAACCTCCTCTCTAGACTGGCAAGCTCCTGAATCCACAGATCGGACTACGGAGGTCGCCTCTGGGTCCGAATCAATAGTTACGACTGGAATGGGGGTTGAACTCTCTCCGATTAGGCGTTTTCCAGGGTTTTGAGGAGGATAAGATCCGGTTTGAGAGTCGGAGGACATTTGTTTATAGTTATGCAGCCCCTCTCCGAAATTATTGGAGGGTGTGTAGCCTCGAGATCGCTCGCGCATGGGCAGCGGCAATCATGCCGCCCACATCATGCCTCGAGACGCGCCAGATGCCTCAGAATTCCAACAGCCGCCCGTTCGATGTGGCTCATCCAGTGCAATCCGTCTGAGTAGAGGCAATTCGTCCAAGATGATCCAGTTCGCCCGTATATGATGCAGTCCGACCAGTAGGCTCAAGATTTATAGCCAGCCCGTTAGCAGCTCGCCTCTTTCTTCGCAACATAAAGGCAGGCTAGGGGGCGATTGTTGATAGGCGAGCTATATCACACCTAAGGCGAACAGGTTTAAACTAATGAACCATTTAAGAAACAAGATTTAGTTAGGTCAAGTCAGGCCAAGGTGGAATAGTCAGACGAGCTACTATAGCTGGCGAGCTACATTACCAAGTCGAGCTACATCAAAACAAAGGCCACCCGAGCCCAAATAAGACTTTGGCGAGCTACTTTTGCCAAAGTGTCAAGGCAGAAGATAAGTCGACCAACAAGATCAAGCTAAGAACTCCTCAAGGACAAGTCCAACAGAGACAAACTGCTCACAAATACGAGCTAATCCAGCTTAGAGGATAGATATTAGCTTAGATAAGGTCAAATAGTCAACTCCCCATGTGTCAAGCATGCACACATGGGAGAGCAAAGGTCATACCACCTCCTACTTGGAGGACTTGTATAAAAACCTTGAATTTTCATGAATAAAAGGAAGTACAAATTCACAAATACATCCAAACTTTTCCTACACACACTCATACACCTTAATCTACACACATACGAAATAAATACGTAATCAATACACGTATTTATCTTTTTCTGAACCTGATTATCGTATTCACTATTTACGGTAGTGACCAATCACACGTTAGCAACTAAAAACAGCCACTAATCCACGTGATTAGAAACGATCTTCAACACACTCCACTACAGGGTACGGGGCGGGGCGATACAAACTGCGCGAGTCTAGGTGGACCGTATTAATATTGACGTCCCTACTATTATTGGCCTATTAAGTGATCATAACACAATTTAAATATGTTAAAATATGTACAAATTGTAAGCCTTAATCATATATGCAGCAAGTTCGTTTTTAAGTAAAATAAGAGTGACTTTTCAATAATAACCTGAATAATCTTTTAAAATTGAATTGCACTGTACATCTGGTACACAAAAGACGTACTACTCATGTATGCAAATATATACAATAAATTATACTACATATGTCCCCCAAATCTTCTCATTTTCCTCTTTCATTCGTCCCTTAAATTTACTCACATTTCTTTTTAAAAAATATCATTTTATTATCACACTCACAAATAATTATTTTATTCATCTATTGACCCCACAATACCCAACAATATCTTTCCTTATATATATTTTTATCTTTTTTTCCTTAAAATTCATGTTCATCTCAAAGGGAATAAATATATGGGACAGAGGGAGTAATATATTCGACTTTCCAATTAAAAAGAAAAAACTATTCTGCTATAGCTTCTTTTAGAATCTTCAGTTCTTTTGATTTTTCTAAATCAATCGCGTCTTGTTTCTTCCCATTTAATAGCGTATGTTTCGTCTACGTCATAGGGAAGTGGTTTTCTAGGAAAAAAACGTATTTGTAGAGCGATTAAGACCATAAATAAAAAATAAAATAGTATATATAGAGAAGAATTTAGTGTTGATGGCCGGAGATGAATTTAAGTGTAGCGCGAACTTTGTAGTAAATTATTGCGAATGGTTGGAAATGCTTTAATAGAAGAAATTTTTGTAGCAATAAGTTTTCAGATTCATGTTTTGTTGTCATCTTGTTTTTTTTTTTTCTATAAGATTTTCCTTGCAATCGTGCGACGTAGCTTTGATAACTTTTTTTTCCTGTTTTTGGGTCTGTGTTGTTTTTATAGTTTGATTGTTTTAGAAGTGATTTGGAACTCTATGTTGGTCATGCAAGAACTGACGGGGTAATTTCAGTGTTTAATTTGACTAATATTTGATTGGATTTGTTCGTCTGTTAAAGTGTTTCATGGACCTTTCTATTATATAGTGGAAAAAAATAACTATGAATATATATAGCAGTTTGTTTGATTTATTCAGTCTCGTGATGAGATATAAATTGAGAATAACGCATTAATACTTTAATATGAGTGTGTGTTTGTCTTTATTTTTTTATAGTTCTAGTCCGTCCATTTGGATTGAGGATTTGAGATGTATTAATTTTTATTTAGAGAAATTGATTTTTTTTTAATTTGATTACATAAAACCATCATTTTTATAAAAAAATATTAAAATATATTCGATATAAGGGGATCGTGTGTATGGCACAATCATTTCAATTTGGTAGTTGTATATAAGATGTTAGATATCCTTTTTACTGTACAACAGATATACATTAGCTCATTCTACATATCAAATCCAATGCCTATCCAATTATACTGTCTCACACATTTTCGATTTTAAATTACATCTCTCTTTCTCTCTCCTCCCATCGAAAGCAAACTGAAAGCGAAACAACTCACGAGCTCACACTTTACAGATTTTTTCAAACTTGAGAAAAAGGGCATCCACAAACCCTCATCACACATACACACTCACATATACATATTGAAAAATACTTGCACATATGTTATATGTACATGTACTCCCAAAAAACAATAGCATAAAAACAAACTTTCGAGACCCAATTGTGGTTGACATCATTCTTCTCCACGCTCCCCCACCCCCACCCCCACCCCCATCTTAAACAGGAAAAGAAATATACCCCAACATATATTTTCCTTCAACAAGAAAAAACGGTTACTTAATATTTACAAGTAAATTTTAAGCACTTGAAAGAATATTATGCAAAGTTTAAGTATTACTTGATCGAAATCTTTCTATATATATATATATATATAACCTCTATATTAGAGAGAGAGAGAGAGAGAGAGAGAGAGAGAGAGAGAGAGAGAGAGAAGACATATGCTTGCTGTATCGCCGTTGAGGAACCCTAAGAATGAAAGAGAAGGCGGCGAAATGGAAGAGAGCGAGTTTGCGGAATTCTCCGGCAGTAGTTTGCTGGACAGCATTGATTTTGACGACCTCTTTCTCGGGATCAGCGAAGGCGACGTGCTGCCTGATCTGGAGATGGACCCGGAGATTCTAGCCGACTTTGAATCCGAGGCCAGGGTTCCATCCCTCTCCCTTGATCACAATTTATTATTGGACCAAGAATACGATCAACACGTTGCCGTCAACTCAGCTTCCGACGTCGTTTCGGTGGATACCAAGATAACTAATCAATCGGATAAACCAAGAAAACCGATGCCTCACTCCAAAAACCCCCACGCCAAGAGGAAAGTTAAGGTAATTCCATTGCTACCTACCTAGGGTTCTCTCTCTCTCTCTCTCTCTCTCTCACAGTTATGAGTTTCTCACACATCATGGGAAACGTAGGTCACGAGAATCTGGATACGCTCCTAAATTATATATATATCCTTAATTAGTACGAATTAAATGTATTTTTCAAATTAAAATTAGGTGTATACGATGACACTGAGCATAATTAATTGGAACGACACAAGTTCTTGCCTCATATATTTAACGAAGCATGACAAGAATCTCCCAATTAATTAATGTTGTGAATTTGGATGAAATTAAATGATATTTTGAATTAATGTGTGTGTTAATTAATTAGGTGGATTGGACACCAGAGCTTCACAGGAGGTTCGTGCAAGCAGTGGAACAACTAGGAGTGGATAAAGCAGTCCCTTCCAGAATTCTGGAGCTCATGGGAATTGATTGTCTCACTCGCCATAATATTGCAAGCCATCTTCAAGTATGTCTTAACATATAAATAAATTTTGTTTTCATTAACATTTCCAACTTTTTAACAATCTGAAAGATTAAAGAATTATGGGTTTTTTAATTAAGGGTTAGTGGCATGTAAAATCACAAAAATTTCACAAATTGTAATATAATCCTACCTTTTAAGTCTTGAAAAGCACAACTTCAATTTAATAAAAGCAATGGAGAGATCCTACCTAGAATTGATGTTTCATCTAAGTGACAAAGAATAATTAATTGTATTAGCATGTTTAAATTTGTTAAGATGATACAGAATATCTAATTGTCATTTTTAGTCAAGAGTGATTCTATATGTTTGTCAATCGAAAAGAAAATCTTGTATTAAAGTTTTGTTAATCAAAATTCAAAATTTTAAATAAGATTGCAATTTATGATAAGATTTTGATTTTATGTGTAATTAAGTTGCAAGCATGTCTAATTTATTTTGTTTGATTCCATTAACATATTTCCAACTTTAATTTTATCCATATGAAAAGTTTAAGAACTATTTGTGTTATTTAATAATTTATTATTTATGGTTTGGGTGTTTGAAAATTTCGAGGTGGGTTTGTCATGTTTCCCTTTTCAGAAGGTCTGCACAAGTCAAATGGCTTGTGTGCAGAGTGTTTGTCCATACCCTAGCTAATTGTTCTTTCTCTTCTCTTGCATTATAATTCAATAAAAAATAAAATTGCAGTTAAAAATTCAGAAATTTGCGGACCTTTCTTTTTGGGCAACTTTACTTTTGGTTGGTTACTGTATGCTTTGATATAGTGATCAGAAATCCCACGATCTTTCTTCAATCATAGCAAACATTGAAAAAGGCATCCTAATGTTTGGTATAATTTTCTTTCCCTTTGTTTGTTTTATGTAAATAGTAAGCCATTAATTTTCAGTAGTATTTAATTATGCCATAATTAATTTGATTCATGATTAAGATAATTCATATTATATTATGCAGAAATACCGGTCCCATCGAAAACATTTGCTGGCCCGGGAAGCGGAGGCGGCGAGCTGGAGCCAGAGGCGGCGGTTGGGCGGGAAGAGGGATGAGTGGAGTGCACCAACAATGGGTTTCCCTCCGGTGGCACCATCTCATTTTAGACCCTTGCATGTGTGGGGTCACCCATCCGTCGACCAATCAATCATGCCCATCTGGCCTAAACATCTAAACCCTCCGCCACACGCTTGGCCCCATCCTCCGCCCTCCGCTGACCCTTCTTTCTGGATTCCTCATCACCACCACGTAAGCTACGGTTAATTATATTACTTATAATTTTTTTTAATTTAAAACACAATATTTTTAAGTTTTACCATTCAAATCCTCCAATACTTAATTAAATGATGTGGCACATATCATATAATATCACATAGATGCTAGAAAATATTTCTTTTTTTAAAGACATGTTTTTTAGAAATGTTTGGACTAATTGAGTCTTTTATTTGCACATGACGGTCCCTATAATCCATTTTAATTTTAAAAAATTATTTTCGAGCATTTACATAGTATATCTACGTACTTAAAAGTATGTTGTTTCGAATTGAAAAAAAAAATATTGTAATTAATAAAATATATAAAGTTGGTGTATTCTTTCTATTTTGTGCCATTAACCCTTTAATTTAAATATAAAGACAAATTCTTGTATATATACACCGTTTATATTATGCGTTCCTTTAGAATTGTATTATCTTTTTAGCATAATAATATTATTCATTTTATTGAATGTTATTTTTCAAACATAAATTATACTTTTCACATCAATGGAATGTTATTACTTGAAAACTAGTTTAATGCATGGGCGGATCTACACTAGGGCTCCACTAGGCTGGAGCCCAGTGCAAAATTCCTAGACCCCTATTAATATTAGTTATCAAATATACTTAATTATAGTCTCAGCCCACCCATATCAAAATCATTAGTTGTTAAATTTATTTAATTATAATCTAAACTCACTTTTAAAATTAACCGTTTACAATCATATCTTATTTATACTTTGTATTACTATATTTTCCAATATACCCTTAAACAATAAACTAAAATTTCTTAAATAAAATATAAACGATTAATATACCTTCAAATTTATATCACTACAAAAAAATAAAAAAATAATCTACGAAATTAGAATTGCCTATAGAATTTTCCAACAAAAAAATTCAGTAATGATATTGCCTACCACTTAGCTACAAAATTTTATAATTATACAGTCACCTTTATTTCTAACCTACAAGCAATTTGCCTACAAAATTAAATTTGTGAGAATTAACTACCTAACAAATTTACCAATAAAAATTTTGCCTACGAAAATTCCGTAGGCAAATTTCTTTGTTATATAATAGAAAATTTTGTATGCAATTTCGTAGCCAATCTTCATTACGATTTTTTTTTGTTGGAAATATTGTAGGCATATTAACAATTTTTGTAGACAATTTTATATTTTTTGTAGTGTATATTTTAATACTAATAAATAATTATTTCCTTAAAATCTTCACTACTTAATATGAACAATATAAAAAGGATGAATGTTAAAAAAATTCTTATCTGTGACTCCTGGATCCGCCTCTGGTTTAATGCACAATGCAACGGATAATCCTACTATACTAACTCATACCTCTATTTCTCTCATAAATTAATGTATTTTCATGCGTATACATACAGGTTCCGACGCCGGGAACGCCTTGCTTTCCGCCACATCTTCCGGCAGCGGTAATTACCCTACAATTTTAGAAATATTTAATTTAAAGTTTGTTAATTTAATTCTTAGTAGATAATTGAATTATGTCATACAGAGGTTCCCCAGTCCAGCACCGGTCCCCGGTATACCACCTCTTGGCATGTACAAAGTAGAGCAGGGCGGGATTGGATTCCCGACACTAGCCCACCCTCCTTCCGACATTCACCCGGTAACCCAATTTAATTTTAATTCATAATAACATAACATAATTTATCTATCTAATAACTGTTCAGATTTGAAATTCTTAAGTATCAAAATCAAAAAGATCTGAAATCCACTTATTAATATTTAGTAATTTTAAATTTCATCTCCAACACTGCCCCTTATTGTTGCTTGAGCTAAAAATTTATGTTGCAGCAATCTATCTGCCTTCTGTCCTATATTTTTTTGAGTTACTAATTTCAAATTTATGAGTTCAAGTAACACGGGATATTTTAAATTTAAAACCATTTGAAGTTAATGTTTAGCTCATATTAATTCTATCCAAATCTACTCCGTGGTCATCAAGTAGCGCCTAATTAAAATACAAACTCAAGTGGCCTCTCACTGCTTAATTTTAACCCCCTAGAAGTGATTTTCATTATTAGTATTGATGGAAAACACCCTTTTTTAATTATAAATATTTGGAACTTTTTCAACATTGGCAAGATTGGATTGTTCCGATTGAGACAAGTGACAAAAAAAAGAAGACAAAAATTCAATTAGTTATAAGTCTCTTGTGCACCATGCTAAAAGCGCGCAAATCAAGTATATTTTTTATGACTCAATTTTGTGTTTACTGAACAGTTATGGTTGGTAATTATTCAGTGAAAATAACTCTAACCATTCAAAGTACTACGGTGCGCACACGCATGCATGCAATGCAGAAATTAAGTTGTTTGTTTTTAATTAACGTGGGTGGTGGTAAATGTGTGATGACAGTCAAAGGAGAGCGTAGATGCAGCGATCGGAGACGTTCTATCGAAACCATGGTTACCGCTGCCGCTTGGGCTAAAACCGCCTTCTGTTGACGGTGTGATGGTGGAGCTACAACGTCAAGGGATATCAAATGTGCCACCAAGCTGTGCTTAGACCTACCTCCAACAAAATCAACTCGACGAAATTTCCAGCACTTAATTGCATGATATATATATATATATATATGTATATCATCCAATGTGCACCTTCTCTCTCTCTCTCTCTAAATTATCGTTCGTGCTTCCTTTTGTACACGGTGTGTATAGTGAAGTTTGGACATTATTTTTTGTATTGTTAATTAATTGTGATAACAAAAATAAAAAATATATAGAGCGTACGTACTCAGCGCGCGGCTGGAACACTTGCAATAAATGTTTTGTTTTGCGTCAATACATATTCTACTTTTGAGCATGCATCAAGGACTTGTAAATACATCTCATGATTTATCCGTGCACTCTTTCTTGACATATATACAGTACTAGTCTTGTCCATTTTAGTTGTCTTTTAGAGGGGAGAATATTTGCTTAAAATAATTGTCATTTTATACCCAAAACAAGTAAATGATTAGATTCAAATTCTGTCTCTATTTTGTTTATAACTTACATTAACTATGAATATATAAACTAAGGCAGTGAATCTTGTTTTTATATAAAATTGGATTCATTTACCCATATTAAACTCGCGGGCCATGTTATCAAAACGGTTGGGCTTGGTTTTGCGGCTTTTGCCAAGTGCCGTGACTTGTTTAGCTATTTTATGTTTTTTTCTTCTTTTTTTAACTTTTTTTTTCTTTCTTTTCATTTTTACTTATTTGTTTTTCCTTTTGTCATTTTCTTCCTTTTAATTTACATTTTAAATCCAAAATGAAAAGAAAAAAGTTAATCTAGTTGCATTGATTTTTTTAATTTAATAATTTTAGTAAATCTTTTAATTATTCTAAATTTAATCAAACTATTTTAAATTATTAGCCGTAATACTAATGAATTATTGAAATATATTTATTGTAATTATTAAGTGTATCACTTAAACTATTGAAATGTATTAGTTGTAATATTAAAGGGTATCTAAAATAATTCTATAATTTAATATCTCGACTTATACCCTCTAGTAAAAATAAAATAGGTCATCCCCTTCATAGCACGACTGAGACCCTTTAGTAATACGAGACATACTCTTCAGTTATCACAACTAATACCCTATTGTAATATAAGACATACTATTTGATATCACAACTAATATCTTTTGTAACATATGTCATACCATTCGATTATGATGATTAATAACATATGCCATACTCTTCAGTTATAGTGACTAACACTCTTCACTTGTCGCGTCTAAAACTCTTTACTATTGTACGTCATACCCTTCAATTTGCACAACTAAATACACTAATATATGCCATACCTTTCAATTATTACGATTAATACTCTTCAATTATCCCGACTAATACCCTTCAGTTATCCCGGCTAATACCCTTTAGTAATATAGGTCATACTCTTCAGTTATTACGTCCAAATACTCATTTGTAATATAGTTCATTCCCTCAATTATCACGACTAATACTCTTAAGCAATATTCTTTAGTAATACAAATTATACCATTCAATTAACACAGTTAATACATATCAACACCTTAAGTTATCACGACTAATACTTTATACTAATATATATCATACTCTTCAGTTATCACGGCTAATACCTTTATAATGTTGTTCATACTCTTTAGTAATTTTTCATTTATATTGATTATTAAACAAATAAAAAAATTAAAAAAAACATTTGAAAAAAAAGGGTTAATTGCATATAAATACACCACTTTTTTCCCAACTTTCAATTTAATCCTGAACTTCACAATTAAATTATAAAAACCCAACATTTTAACGAATTTAAACCTGATACATGTTTTTGTGTCTCCGCTCATTTTCAACCGGTATCTGGTGACGTGTCTCGCTGAGACACGTCACCAGCTATTGGTCGGAGACGGGCGGAGACACAAAAAGACGAGACACGTCACCAGATATCGGTCGAAAACGGGCGGAGACACAAAAACATGTATCGGATTTAAATTCGTTAAAAGGTTGGGTTTTTATAATTTAATCGTGAAGTTCAGAATTAAATTGAAAGTTGGAAAAAAGGTGGTGTATTTATATGCAATTAACCAAAAAAAAAAGACAAAGGATATAGTGAAAATAATTTATACATTACCATTGGAGGTATTAATTTTTTCCAGTGAAGAATATTAGTTGTTTTCATTGAAGTGTATTACTTATTTACTGAAAATAATCTATACTCTTCATTGAAAATAATTAATACTATTTAGTGAAAACAAATAAAAGCTTTCAATAATTATGTATGAATCAATTTCACTCTATACATACTCGAAAAAAAATAGAATAATTAATAAGATTTGAAGAGGAAAACTGAAAAAATAAGAAAAAGGAAAAGACATGGAGAAATGGTGGGCAAAAGTGGGACAAAGTGAGCCCAAGACTACGAAACCAAATCCTCGTTTCAAATTTAAAATAAGTTGTTAATATTGGCAAGATCTTTTTTACTAAATGGATCCAAATTTCATACAGGAATAAGTTTCACTCTATACATACTCATAAATTAAAGGATAATAATGTCCCATTATTCCATATGTACTTATTGATATTTCAATATTTTCTTAGTTCGTGTATAATATAACCAGTAATTAATTCTTTTAGTTAACAAAAATAATCCGAAATATAAATTCAAAATGTTCTTCAAATTGCTTTTTACAGCCCACTGATCTTCTCTTCCTGTGTTTATTTTAATATGTTATCATATCAGGTAATATATCATTATAATTTGTATTGCATTTTATGTCACATTATCTAAATACATGATACATATATATCTCTACTACATAAAAGTAACTATTGATTAATACTATACATATGCTTGTGTGCGTATTTTAGTAACAAATATTAATGTATAGTCTGTTAACAGTTTCAGCGTTACATAGCTATGGATGCACTTGAAATGATGTACCCGCTTTGATTTTTATTACGGCATGATTATATTTTAAAATCATAAAATGGTGTTCCTAATTTGTTAATATAAGAAAAGGACATTTTTTCTCAGCAATACACCTAATAAATACGGAGTAATACCTTTTTTTTTTAATTATAAACTTATTAATTTATTAAATAAGGATATAATAGTTTTTTATATTATAATGATTTTTTTTTTTTACAATGGATAAAATCAGCTGGGTAACGAAAAACAAAAGAAGTAATAATTTGCCATTTGGATACGTTCTAGAAAATTGGGCTTTGACACATTTAAATCTGGGCCAACTATCTCTCCTTGGATCAGGTTATATAAAACCTATGTTTTATTAGTACCCTCCACCCAAAACATATTTGGAAAAAAAACAAAAAAAAACCCCAAAAACATAACAATTATAAGGAAAAAATTCCTAAAATGCTTATATTTGGTTTTCTCTTTTTTGTATTTTCAGAAAAATATTTCAAAAAATTTTAAGTTTTTCGAATTTTTTTCACAAATTTTTCTTAAAGTGAAGTGTATTAAGTTATTAACAATATATAAGACTGTGTATAATCCGGCTCCCCTTTCAAACATAGAATTAATACAAGGGTGAGGTTATTTTCACCTCTTTTTCAAAAAATACACTCACCTTTTCTTTCCTTTTTGCATCAATTATAAAAATTCTAAAATACCCTTACCACTCAATCCTTTAATTGGGCCTACTTCCCAATTGAAGTTCTAATTGTTGGCATCCAATGGATAACTTTATTTCTTTTAAACCTAAGTAATTTTTTTAAGTTTCTTTTTTACTTTAATTATTTATATTGCATGGTTCTGAGTAACCACTGGTCAATGTAAAGGTATAGTAAATTATTAGTCTTTGTGTGAACAATATGTCAAAATTACTAATTAATTATTGGTTCCTTTGATTCATTTTTAACTTTTTGTCCAACTTAAGCAACTATTGAAGTTCATTTTATTGTTAATTATGTCATTATTATACCAACCACTAACAAATGACATGTTATTTCTTTCTTTTTTTTCTTTTTTGAAGAACCAAATGACGTGTTATTTCAACACTTATAATGAGTGGTTATGTATTTATTAATTTGTTACCTAAAGTGACATGCACGGTGGTACTTGATCAGCTAATTGACATGGATGTCTCATCAAAAATATAATCAGTAAATCGGATAATAAATTGATCCTCCGTAATGAACTTGTCGTTATGCTGGACTAGGGGTGGAAAAAATATCGAAATACCGCACATATCGTATCGAAAAAATATCGAAAATTTCGGTTTACCGAAAATATCGGTCCGATAATGGTATGAATATTACGAATTTTCGGTATACCGAAATATTATCAGTATATGTTGGTATGGAACAATATACTTTTACATGTTCGGTATGGAACGGTATACATTTACATTTTTTAATTTCGGTATGCCAAAATATCGGTATATGTCGGTATTTTCGGTATGAAACGGTAATACCGATTATTCGGTACGGTACGGAATAAATTTTTTCGATATACTGAAAATTTCGGTACGGGATCGGTATGACATTTTACCATACCGAACTTTTTCGTACAGTATACGGTATGCGATTTTCGATACGGTATACCATACCGACCCAGCCCTATGCTAGATCAAAATATCATAACTGTATGCGGTCAGTAAACACATATACATATCCACTTAAAAAGTCAAAACTGCATCGTTTTTGTAATAAATTCAATAGATTTAATATACCAAATCCAAAAAATTTGATGTGGACATTATTAATGGGCTTCATAACCTAAACAGGCTTTAGGTTTAGATTAGGATTTCTCTATTATATATATATATATTTTTGTACTCAGTATTGTAAACACACATAAATATTAGTGAAAACTCCTGGCTTGGTACGCCCCCAGATGTAGTTGTTATAGACGAACTGGGTAGATAAACTGGTGTCTCTACTTTACGCTTATAAATTACAACACGTTATCAGAACGAGTCTCTGCCCGAAACTAATCGGTACGAAACTCAATTTATTTTTCAATAGCATGATAATTAATTATCGTATCAATTTCTAGATCCCTATGTGCTATGAATTCACCGTGCACTTAATTTATACATTGCAACCGTTTTATTGTGTTTGTAATTATTTATTAATCGAATCAAAAAAATATATATATATATATATAATAAATAACACGACGAGGACGGCCCCACCGCGCGCACCGCCGCGAGCCTCAAGGCCACCGCCGCGCGCGCGAAGCCAGCCCTACAGCCGCGAACCAACGACCGAGCTTCCGCTGTGAGCCACCGGAACACCGCATCGCACGTCGTCGCACGCGTCCGAGCGCTACGAATGGCTTCGTATAGTCAGCGAAGGCGCGCCCCTCCCCTCCGCACGGCCATAGGCCGCGTCGCCACACGACGGCTCAGCACAAGCCTTGCACTCCGTCCTCATGAGCTCTGTGCTCCGCCGCCCTAGCCCCTTGCACGCGCTTTCCCATCTGCGAGCCCTGCCCAATGTGTTGGGCCATATAGGCCCAATGTAGTTTGCGTCATCCGAAACAAAATAAAAAAAAATTGGCCATGCAGCGCGTTTTTATGGGCTGGAATCAGAAAAAAAAATTATTATTAATAACTTTTGGGCTATTTTTTTAATTGGACTGATTAATTGATTTGTGGGCCTTATGTTATTTTATTTTTGAGACCTCAATTTAATTTATTAAGTTCCCATTATATTTGAAAAATAAAAGGTGATAATTCTTAGCATACTAATTAAGCTCAATTTTTTTTTAATTAATTTTAAAATTAGTTCTCAATTTTTTTTATGTGCTTAATTGCTATATGCACATGCTATTTATGATTAATTCTTTTGCATACATTATCACTTTTGCACATAGTCCTTATTTTATAGTCTGCATATATTGGCTGGGTAGGCGGTGTCCAGTACTTCTCGGACCGTAAATTATGTTTTAGGTAGACGGCGCTCAATTCTTGCTTCTATGTGCTTGAGCGTGATCAAATAAATTCTTATTTCTTCGTTGTCAACAAAAAGGTCACAAAACTCATCATGTCACTTTAAATATTGTAGTGAGAATGTCTGATATTACCAAAAGAGAATTCGCTGATGTAAGCAAATTAAATTTGCACCCAATTAAATGGTGACACGTGTACAAATTAAATATTAATATCAAATTAAATTTACTTTGTATTTTAAGAATTCAATTAAATTAATTCTTGAATTAAATAGTTAAAAATAATATTAAATGTACACGGTACAAGTCGGTTGAATTAAATGAGTGTTCGATACTCATATTGGTAATAAATACGTTTTATTTACCATAAGAACGAGAATTAAATGATATCTCGTCAGAAATGGAAGCGAACTAAATTTACAAATCACGCCAATCAAATGGCATGGGCCAATCAGGACGTGCCACGTGGCACGACAGGAATGAAAAGCTTTCCACCCTCCACCCTATAAATAGGGCCCCTTCATCATTCATTTTACACACACAACTGAAGCGAACGAGCATTCAGACGATCAACAAGCGAATTCTTTGCAACCGTTCTTGAAGACTCAAAGCATTCTTCGTGCAAACCCGCCAAAAACAGCTTCAGGTCAGAGATTAAGGCTCAAAACCCCTCCGATCCGGCGTTCTTGAAGACTTAAAGTGTTCTTCACTGTTTTTCGTACAACCCCGCCAGAAACAGCTCCAGGTCAGAGATTAAGGCTCAAAACCCCTCCGATCCGGCGTTTGTCCTCGAAGATTCAAAGAAACTCCAAGAACGTTCTTCAAGACCTTTGAATATTCAAAGGCATTCGTCGTCATTCTTCGCCCAAATCAATCAAAATACAACTCCTGATCAGGGATTAAGGCTCAAAACCCCTTCGATCCGGCGTTTTCCTTCGAAGATTTGAAGAAACACTCAAAGCGTTCTTCATCAACATTGAAGATTCAAGAGCGTTCATCCAGAAATAATGTTTAATCCAAAACAAGGTGTTTTCACCATTGGAGTAACGTTATAAACATTCAAGTCCAAGATCGAAGTCAAGATTCGATCAAAGTTCAGAGTCAAGCTTTGAAGAGAAGAATCACAGGAGCAAATCAGAGTTGGTCAGACCCGCACAATTTCCTAAATTGAACTCAAAGAAATTCAAGTTGTAATGTGTTTCGTGTTTTTACGAAATTTGTTGTTACAGCTGAACTTGTTCTTGATGGTAGTAATTACCTGACATGGGCTCCTTATGTCGAGATCCATCTAGACTCAACTGAGTTGAGCGGAGCCATTGTCGAAGGTTCAAAATCCACTAATGCTCAGAAGGCGAAAGCATTGGTTTTTCTCAGGCATCACCTGAATAAGGATCTGAAAAATGAATATCTGGCTGAAAAGGACCCCGGAGCATTGTGGAAGTCCATGAAGGACCGTTTCCAACAA
The DNA here is from genome assembly GCA_947034835.1 of Ballota nigra. NCBI lineage: Eukaryota > Viridiplantae > Streptophyta > Magnoliopsida > Lamiales > Lamiaceae > Ballota > Ballota nigra. The sequence goes on from OX344730.1 coordinate 19,192,528, forward strand.
CAAAATGATATACTCCTCCCTCAGGCACAATACGATAGGCTGAACCTCAATTTTCAAGACTTTAAGTCTGTGATGGAGTATAATTCTGCCTTGCACCGTATTGTATCGCAGTTAAAGTTATGCAAGAAAGCTATAACTGAGGCCGAGTTGATACAGAAAACTCTATCAACGTTCCACGCTAGCAACCTTGTACTCCAGCAGCAGTATAGGGCCAAGAATTACATTGTACACTCTAATCTAACTTCTGCACTTCTAGTAGCAGAAAAGAAAAATCAACTCCTTATGAAGAATCATAATTCGAGACCGGTTGGCTCACAAGCAGTGGCCGAGGCACATGCTATAGCTCAGGGAAATACAAGTGGTTGCAAGCGTGGAAGGGGGCGAGGAAGTAAACGAACTTGTGACAAAGGCCGAGGTCGTAGTAAATCTGGTGGTCCAGGAACCTCAAACGACAATAAAGCTCAGAATCGTGGAAAGAGTGTACCCAACATGAATTCCGCTCCACAAAAATCTGGCTCTCAAGACAAGGTTGAGCAGTCCTGCTACAGATGCGGATGCAAAGGCTATTGGTCCCGCACGTGTCGCACCCCCAAGCATTTGGTTGAGGCTTATCAAAAGCAGCAGAAGGACGACAAGGGGAAGGCCCCTAAGGTCGAATCTCACCATGCCAGCCTGCCTGAAGCAGAATATGACAATGACAGTGACGGTCTCTTGGGCTTGAAGCTCAAAGACTATGGAGATAATGAGTGATTCTGATATTTGATCACTTTTAGTACTTTATTTTTGGTTAAGACCTTTTCATTTGGATCCTGTCTTTCGGATACTTTATTTTATCTTTGGGAATTTAGTTTTGATATGTTTACTTTAATATATGATATCCGTTAACTTTATTTGGATATTTCTATTCTTATACATGGCTTGTAAATATATCAGCTATTAGGTTTGGGTCTTTTTCCTCTGACATGATGGATACAAATTATGATTTTATGTTTGGTAGATAGCGCCACCACACACACAATCATAAGAGACAGGAAGATTTTTCATAACTTGGTAGAAAGAAAGGAGATTGTATCCACGATAGGCAATGATAATATTATGATAGTGGGCTCCGGAAGAGCCTCTGCCATCCTCCCTATGGGTACCGAACTCATAATTGACAATGTCTTATTATTTCCACAATCGAAGCGTACCTTCTCAGTTTTAAGGACATAAGATCTAATGGCTATATCATTGAAACTGAAACTGAGAACAATAATGAATACATTTTGATGACCGTTACTCGAGGTAGCCGAAAATAAGTTATTGAAAAACTTCCCTCCTTCTCTTCCGGATTGTACTATTCCTACATCCGGCCGTCTAATCTCCATATAGCCATGAGTATGAAATTTCACGACCTGAACTCTTTTAAATTATGGCATCAGCGGTTAGGTCATCCAGGACAAACAATGATAGATAGGATTCTATCTAATTCCATTGGTCATAGTATTTCGAATAATAGAATCCCTCATGTCGATGAATTTATTTGTGATGCATGTCCCGCAATCAAGCTTTTGTGAAACTTATTGAGAAAACTATCGAGCTTCGAGCTCAGTTCCCGAATTATCCAATAAAATCGATTCGTATGGATAATGATGTTGAGTTTACCTCAAAAGCCTTTACTGATTACTGTATGGCACTGAGAATTAAAGTGGAGCATTCGGTCCCTTACATCCACATTCAAAATGGTCTTGCTGCAGCGCTAATAAAACATATCAAATTTATTGCTAGACCGTTACTTATGAACTCTAAACTACCCACTTCATAATGGGGCATGCAGTCCTACATGCATCACATCTGATACAAATCCGTCCAACTGCATACAATGATCATTCCCCCTAAAGCTAGTGCATGGGAAAGAACCAAACATTTCACATCTGCGTATATTTGAATATGCGGTGTATGTTTCAATAACATTACTGAAGCGTACCTCTATGGGCCCACAAAGGAAGCTAGGTATTTACGTTGGATTTGACTTTCCATTCATCCTGAAATACCTAGAACCTTTGTCCGGGGATCAATTAACGGCCCAGTTTGCTGACTGCACGTTCGATGAAGATCACTTCCCGGCATTAATGGGAGATCCGAATTTAAAATTGAATAAATGCCGGAAACTTATGTGGAACGTAAGTAATCTTCAGTATCTAGATCCACACACTAGTCAATCTGAACTGGAAGTTCAGAAGATCATTAACTTGCAAAATTTAGCAAGCAATCTGCTAGACGCGTTTACTGACCATAGAGGTGTAACTAAATCACATATACCTACAGTAAATGCACCCCAAAAGGGTTGAGGTCTCAAGAAAAACTAGTATGCATGCCCCCATACGCCAGAAGCGTAAAGGACCTATAAATGATACAAACACACCTAGAATGAAAGCTAGCAAAACTGGTCAGTCAAACTTGAAATCTCTAGAAGACGAGCATCCTAGTAATGAAGCACGTGCCCAAAATATTCAACGTACTAGGACTACGGAATGACCAGACCTAGATACATTGGGAAACGAAGAAGGCTGGTTGACATAAATGTTGAAGTCTCTATGAATTTTATAGATACAGGAGAAACTTATAATATAAATATTACTGTCGTTGACGATACATTTGCAGCGACAATTGCTCTTTCTGTTATAAATAATGATCTAGATCCAGAACCCAAAACAATAGCTGAGTGTCAGAAGCGCTCCGATTGGGTAAAATGGAAAGAGACAATTGAAGCAGAGCTCACATCGCTAAATAAAAGAAAAGTATTTGGCTATATCGTTCGTACACCCGCGCTCACTATCCCTGTAGAATATAAATGAGTTTTTGTACGAAAATGAAATGAGAACAATACTGTGGAGAGATACAAAGCGAGACTAGTAACTCAAGGGTTTTTGTAGAGACCCGGTATTGATTTCGATCAAACCTATTCTCATGTAATGGACGCAATAACGTTCCGCTACTTAATATCTTTGGCAGTTAAATTAGATATCCAGATGAGATTGATAGATGTTGTAATCGCATATTTATACGGATCACTAGATGCCGACATCTATATGAAAATTCCGGGTGGATTTAAGATTCCCTAGATGAGGAATGGTAAAAACCGCAGTATGTATAGCATAAAACTGCAGAAATCGTTGTACGGCCTAAAGCAATCAGGTCTAATGTGGTACAACTGACTTAGTGAATTCCTCCAGAAGAAGGGATACACAAATGATATAGCTTTTCCATGCATATTTATAAAGAAATCGCAAAGTGGTTTTTGCATCATATCCGTATTTGTTGACGATCTAAACATAATCAGAATATGCAAAGAGATTGAAGAAGTCAGTTCAATCTTGCAAGCTAAATTTAAAATGAAAGTCTCGGGTAAAACCAAGTATTGCCTCGGCCTGCAGATCGAGCATCTCCCGGAAGGAATTCTTATACGTCAGTCAACCTACGTGAAAAAGGTATTGGAGAGATTTCACATGGATAAATCTCATCCACTCAGCACACCTATGGTTGTCCGATCCCTCGAAGTGGATAAGGACTCATTTAGACCAAGAGAAGATACAGAAGAAATTATGGGGCCACAAGTTCCTTATCTTAGCGATGTTGGTGCATGAGTATCTCGCAAATTGAACTAGACCGGATATTGCATTTGTAGTTAATTTGCTTACGAGATATAGTGCTTCTTCTACAAGGAGACATTGAAATGGTGTTAAGCACGTTCTACGGTATCTCCAAGGGTCTCAAGATCTTGGATTGTTCTACCCTAGGAACCAAGATAAAACTCTGGTAGGTTACGTGGATGCTGGCTACTTATCTAATCCCCACAATGTCGTGTCCCAAACTGGTTACATTTTTCTCTGTGGTGGTACCGCAATCTCATGGAGATCGGTTAAACAACCCATGGTTACCACATCTTCAAATCACCCAGAGATAATAGCTTTGTTTGAAGCTTCACGAGAATGTGTTTGGTTGAGATCATTGGTCAAACACATTAGTGACTCGTGTAGTATCACTAAAAACGATACATCCCCTACCGTTATATTTGAAGACAACGCAGCTTGCATCGCACAAATGAGTAATGGGTACATCAAGGGAAACCTGACGAAACATATTTCACTGAAATTTTTCTACCCATAAGAACTCTAGAAGAGTGACGTAATTACCATACAAAAGGTGCGATCTAGTGACAATTAATCTAGCAGATTTATTCACAAAGTTCCTACCTACCTCTACTTTTGGGAAGTATATTCATGGTATCGGGATGCGAAAGCTTAAAGGGTTGTTGTCTTCATGGGGAGTGGTAACCTCGAAATAATCTAGAAGATTGGATCCGAAAGATCAATAAATTGCATTCCTCCCTAGCTAAATATTTTTATCGCTACCTAGAATGTGGAGTTTTCCTGATGAGACATATACGTTATGTCGTAATGTCCAAGGGGGAGTGTTATAAATCCAGTAGATTTAATATACCAAATCCAAAAGATTTATTGTGGACATTACTAATGGACTTCATAACCTAAACAGGCTTTAGGTTTAGATTAGGGTTTCTCTATTATATATAGATCTGTGTACTCAATATTGTAAACACACAGAAATATTAGTGAAAGCTTCTGGCTTGGTACGCCCTCAGTCGTAGTCGTTATCGGCGAATTGGGTAAACAAACCGATGTCTCTACTTTAAGCTTATAAATTACAACAGTTTTGGACACGGACCCGATCCAAATTGTCTGTTGTTACAATTGCAATTAAGATATTAATTTATTTATTTTCTTGCAATTATTTAAAAGTTTGATTAAAATCTCAATTGAGTCAAAGCTCATGATTTTTTCTGTAATTAATTAGTTCAGATATTATAGTATTATTCATATTATAGGACGTATTATTTTGGAGTCCCTAAAGCTCACAATTAACAATTTCATTGAAAATTCTCAAATTAATTTTTCATGTGACACAAAAATGACATCATTTTGACGACTTTAAAATAATAATCGGGCAATCTTTTAAAAGTTAAAACTGAATTAGTAAAGTTAACTTTTAGGATCTTTTACAATTATTTAGAAGTTGTGGAACATAAATATATTTACTCCCTTGTAAATTCAATATACAATTTTAAATACACAGCCATCGCATAAATCTTATTAATAATTACTCGACTATTTGGTTCTTCATTAACCAACCAACCTTTTGAATGCTCCAATATTTCAATACAGATAGGACGAAATCGAGCAAAGTCGCGACCAATCAATTCAACTAGCGGCCATACGTGTGTGATTAATTTCCTTCAAATTAAAGGCTCATCAATTGTAATTAAATTACTACATTTAGGTTTGTACAATTGTAATTAAATTACTACATTTAGGTTTGTACGTGCAGGGCCGATCCTAGGAATTCTTGAGCCTGAGTCGATTTTAAAATTGGGCCCCTCAATTATATTAGCTTATATATAATATAAAATTTTAAATGACATGAAATTAAATATTGTACAATACTAAAACAAACAAAAAAAATTATTAATACTTAAATTAATATGACGAATATTTTCAAACTAGCTAGTTACATACAACCCGCCTAACAGTTTTAGAGGAAAAAACATTAATTACATCCGCGTAATCAATTTGTTCAGCCAAATCTTTCTCAATTGATAACATAGCTAAACCATTCAATCTATCTTGAATAAATAATTAAAAATTAAATAAACAAATCATAAATAACTAATTACTATTAACCATAAAAAAATAATATTTTTACACTTACATAGATAAATATATCAAATTTAAATTACAAAATTGTTATTACTTATTAATCACCAAATATTTTAATATAATTTTTTATCATAAATAACTAATTAGTATTAACCATCAAAAATAATATTTTTACACATACATAGATAAATATATCAAATTTAAATTAAAAAATTGTTATTACTTATTAATCACCAAGTATTTTAATATAATTTTTTTATCATACAAATATACTAGTAGAAGAAGATGAAGATAAATCATAATCTCATGAATATAAATTACCTCTAGGTAAATGAGAGTAAACATCAGCCGCTAGGACTAGAGATGTTAAACGGGCTAGCCCTAACCCTATAGGGCCGGCCCTTACGGGCTTCGGGCTAAACGGGTTAGGGCCTTATCCGGTTCACTCTTAACGAACCTCTAATAATTAAGACCTAACCCTAACTCTAGCGGGCCTCGGGCTAAACGGGACACAAACGGGTTATGTCGAAAAAAATAAAATTCAACACAAAATTTAAAATAGCGGCAATAAAATGTTAATGAATTTAAACATTGTTCATAAATTCATTAAAATTACATAAAAATAATTCAACATAATTATAAAACTTCAAACATCAATACTTAAAAAGTACAAAACACTAACATGTAACAGTTCAAACATCAATATGTAATTCATAAACTGATAATTTGAAAAAATGTGAGTATATTAATTCTTTAATAGTAATAATCAATACACTTATTATATAGTATAAATAATTAAAAGATATATATATATATATATATATATATAACCCGGGCTGGCGGGCTAGCCCGGTTAACCGGCGGGCTAGCCCTTTTAGCCCGCGGGCTAATAGGGTCGGGTCAAAAAGGCCCAAATTTAAACGGGTCTCTTAAACCATGACTCTAACCCTGCATTTTTTAGGGTTAAACGGGCCGGCCCTAATTAACATCTCTAGCTAGGACAAACACTCTACATATGTTCATCTTGTGAAGTTATGCACATATATCTTTTATATATATATATATATATATATATATATATATATATATATATATATATATATATATATATATATATAATTTTGGGCCCCTAAAAATTTATAAAATTGTCGGGCCCCAAGTCGATCGACTCGTTCGCCTCAAGAAAGGAGCGGCCCTATGTACGTGGCAGAATTAAATATCTGTATACTCTTACTAGCTAGGTTATAATCTCTATTAAATAAGAAACTCGTGCTTAATGAGGCTTTCTTTAAAAGTTAATTAGCAACCATTTTTATAGCAAAATGTAAAAGTAGATGTCCCAACTTGGAAAGTTTGACACTCCCTTCGTACTAAAAAAATGAAAGAAAAGAAGTGTTACAAACTACAAATGTTAAGAGTTAAAATATAATAACACTAAGGCTAAATAATCAAATTTAGCACGTACTTTTAGGTTTTTATTAATTTTAGCACATACTTTCTTCTCTCTCTAATTATAGCACTTACTTTTATTTAATATTTAAAAACATCATCGATCATCATTTTCGATAAAATATGTCTGGTGTGGACGCGAGAATCCACCTTTTTTGCTGATGTGTAAACAATTAAATAATAAAAATTAAAATTCTCAACACGTAAATTAAATTACGTTGCCTAAAATATAGGAATAAAATTTATTTTCATACTCGTCCATTTCATCCAGAGATCCTAGATTATTCAAATAAAAAAAAATTAATTATCTCCAACTTATTATCTTCACTTACTATCCATATTCTCAACTCTCAACCTCAATCACGTCCACTAGAAGATAACATTGTTCTATGCTCATATTTTGTTGGTCATTATTTTAAGAGGTAATGTTTTGCAAATAATAATAATAGTGGAATGAATGAGGTCCTGTTTCGCCAAATAAGTTTATGAAATGAAAAACAATATCTTTTCAATTTGAGAATGACGTATTGGGTATAAAAACAAAATGATGAGTGCGTGTTTGAGATTTGATTTGAATAATCTAGGCTTTTCAAATGATTTGGGCAAGAATGAAGGAGAAGTTTGTATTTTAGTCTAACACAATTTAATTTATCTCTTTGAAAATTTTAACGTTTACACGTCAACACAACAAGTGAAAAATATGTGCTAGATTTGAAGAAAAAAAAAGTATATGCTAAAATTGATGAAAAACTAAAAGTATGGACTAGGTTTAATTATTAAATGAAAGCATGTGCTAAATTTGAAGAAGAAAAAAAATATGTATAAAAATTGATAAAAAATTAAAAGTATGGGTTAGATTTAACTATTTGACCTAACACTAAAAATAACAACTAATTTACTAAAAATGTAAAACTGCACGGAAATAGTGTAATTTACCTACAAACTACATTTACGTTAGTGATGTTAATCCGGGCCAGGCTAAATGGGCCGGCCCGTTTAACCCTAAAAATGCAGGGTTAGGGCCATGGTTTAAGAGGCCCGTTTAAATTCGGGCCTTTTGGCCCGGCCCTATTAGCCCGCCAGCCCGGATTTTTTATATATATATATACACACACTCACATAAGTGTTAATAAGTATTTTTTAAAGTATATATATATATATATATATATATATATATATATATATATATATATATATGTATATATAATAAGTGTTAATATAATTTTGTACTTTTTAAGTATTGATATTTGAATTTTTATAATTATGTTGAATTGTTTTTATGTAATTTTAATGAATTTGTGAACAATATTTAAATTCATTAACATTTTATTGCCACTACTTTAAATTTTGTGTTGAATTTTATTTTTTTCGACATAAACCGTTTGTGGCCCGTTTAACCCGAGGCCCGCTAGGGTTAGGGTTAGATCTTAATTATTAGAGGTCTGTTAAGAGTGAACCGAATAAGGCTCTAACCCGTTTAGCCCGAAACCCGTTAGGGCCGGCCCTATAAGGTTAGGGCTAGCCCGTTTAACATTTCTAATTTACGTACGTAATATTTACATTACGTTAAATGTATTGGGTTGAAAATATAATGTATGAATTGAAGTAACCCTTATATTCCAAAATATTTTAATACAATTTTTTACCAAGCAAAAAAAAAATATATATTTACATTGTATTTCTTTTTTTCTTTAAATATATGCTTATATAATTTTATCAATAAATAAAAAAAATGATAAATCATACTTAGACAAAAATAATAATTAAAGAATTTTATCTTTTTAAAAGTCAAATATGTAGAGAGGTATGTAATTAATCTGTTTATATTAATTGAATTTTTTATTCCACTACAAAAAAATATAAAATTGTTAATATGATTACGAAATTTTCAACAAAAAATTTCATTGTGGGGATAGTCTACGAAATTACTTATAAAATTTTCTAATTATATTTATACATAAGCAGACATTTTCATTCCTTCGTAGGTAATTAATTACTACGTATACAAATTTCATTTATAGGTAAATGGATTGGAGGTAATTAATTGCTTGGAGTACTTAAGAATTTCAAATTTATTTCGCAAGCAAATTGTTTGTAAGTTGAAGAATGAAGATGCTTACATGATAGAGAAGTTTGTAAGTCATAGGCAATTGCACAACGAAATTTTTTTATTGGAAATTTTGTAAATAATTTTTTATTTTTGAGTTAATTGCAAATAATTGCAATTTAATCTAAACTTTTGAATCGTTACAAATAAAACTTCAACTTTAAATTTATTAGCAATTTTAACCAAATGACAAATTTCAATATACCTGAAAATGATGATTAATTATGTGTTGTCATCCGAACCAATCTTAACATATTAATACACTTAATTAGTCATTGTCAAGTAAGTGAAATATCATTTTCGGACAATAAAAAATTTATTTATTGGTTCGAATTGCAACCAAATGTTAAGTTGGAGTTTTGTTTGCAAATATTTAAAAGTTTATATTAGATTGCAATTAGTAAAAAGGTTGTGATTTTATTTGCAATTAACCCTTTATTTTTTTATAGAGTTCTCTCCTCTGGGAAGATGTCAAATAACATTGATAAAAGAATTTTATCTTATATGAAATTAATTTATTTATAAGTATTAATTTCTTTTTTAAAAAAATCGATTAGGGGTGGAGGCCTGATGTTTTAACACGTTATAACTCCTTTTCGCAACACATAACGTCGAGGTAGGCCAGGGGACGAAACAACAAAAAAACAATCCAATTTCTAACAATCAAATTAATTAGCTAACATATTAGTTAACGGTATTCAAAAAGAAGAAATAAAAATCATTAACTTATCAAAATTTCTATCATATCATAATTTAACAAAAAGACAAAAGGAAGATCCACTAGTAATTTTACTTGTAGCAAAAGGCGAAGCCCTCGCCCCCAGGGCCCCCACCCCCTGGCCCGACAGGATTGGGTGGAGGAAGTAAATCATGGTGACTTAGCGGCCCATTAGGTGGGAGGACCAGTGCCTGGTGCCCACAAGGTGCTATCCCCCACATAAAAATTTTTACTGTATAGATATATCTTTATACATGTACATAAAAAATTGGCTTCACCAACAAATTCAGCTTAACGAATAAAGGCAGTAAGTTGTAATTTAGTACAATGCGCATGTGCTGGAATGTTTGTTGGTGTTCATATTTATAGTAGCCCACAGATTTTTACTTTTTCCCGAAAGCTATTAGCGTGCCCACAGATTAGGAGAAAGGAGTAAATCAATACGGAAATAATTAAATCGCCTTTACTTGCTTTAGAAGTGGCAAGTGTCGAGGAGTAGATTGGTACAATTTTTTACCAACAAAAACTTATGCATCAATTATAAAGTAACTCAAACATGTAATGTGATGTATTAGTTCCTTTGAAGAAAACTATCAGGTCATACAAAAGAGATATACTCCCTCAATCTCCTATTAATATTTACACCTGTGTGAGCATATATTTTAAAAAAAGTTGTTTTATTAATTTTTTGAACCAATGAATGAAAAGTATTTTGAATTAAAGTAGGTAGTGTGAGAGTGTTTTATTTCTATATTTGAGGTGTGAATATTATTGTGGAACATCTCAAATAGAAAAGTGTGAATATTAAGAGGAAACAGAGGGTATATTATTTTGAAGGTTGAACAGTATTAATGTTTTTATAATGTACATCCTCCTATTTAAAATGTACTCCTTCCGTCTCCTATTAATTTTTATATGTATGGGATGATATACTTTAAAAAATATTATTTTATTATTTTTCTGGACCAATAAATGAATAGTGTTTAGAAATTTTTAGTGTGATAATATTTTATTTCTATTTTGGGATGTAAAAGTTATTGTGGAACGTCTAAAGAAGGAAAGTGTGAAGTTTTTAGGGAACGAAGAGAGTATGTCATTTAGATGAATGTACACATATAAAAAAATAATTTGTTTTTTATTATACTCTTAATAAATGTTTCACTTTCTCACTAAAAGAACACATTTATATAAATATTTTAATAATTTTAAGGGTAAATCGAAAGAAATACAATTAATTTACATTAAAACATGCAAAACATCATCTAATTTACAAATGAGATGAATGATCATAACGATATTTATTTTTAAATAGAGGGAATACAATTAATATTTTTCATCTTATGAACTAATATTTTTCATCTTATGACCTAATATTTTTCTACCACTTTTTTCCTATGACCCGAGGGAAAAAAAAATTGGTTAAAGATTTTGGATCGAAATTATACAAATTATACGGTGCAATATATGTACTGAATTGAAATAGAATTACTGAATTGATACTTCTTTTTAGGGGCATTTACGTATTGGTTCAAAAAAAGTGAACCTATTTACAAATAGGTTCAAAGCATTTGCACAGACACATAAAAATATTTGCACAAAAGAGAAAAAATGTGTAAGTGTAAATTGTTTTGAAGCTATTTGTAATTAAAGTCACTTTTTAGAATCATGTTGTAATTTTCCCTTCTTTTTATTATATATGTCTGAGTGTGTACTATTTGTGATTGATTTGAAATATAAACTAGAAAAAATATTTGTGATTGATTCGAAGATTTCACTTGAAAAGTTATTAAAAGAAAGAAGTTGCTCAATCAATTTTCATCACACCATTTAACATTAAATTTTAATTTTGATAATTTAAATTTAATTTATTGTGTTAATATTGTTCCATCAAAATCAGTTGAACGTACACAACTTGAAGAGTGTGTTTTGAAAAAAAAAAAAAATATATGATATGGATAACCACGCCCATTATCATAATTGCTATTTTTATTGTTGGGGACAATGGCAATCTAGTCAGAAGAGACAGAGAGGCACATGTATTATGTGGCTTACTTATAGCCTCATAGATAATTACTATTGTTGGACTTTTTGTATCAATCATTTTCCATGTCATGTTCTTGGTTGAAGATAGTGAAATAGGACTTGTATAATTTGAATGTGGTTTTCAAAGTAGAATTATGAAATAATTATAGACAGTAATTTGAAATATAAGACATTGTTACAGAAATCACATAATGATTAAAAGGAAGAACATATATAGAGCAGGAATATTTCATCTTTGATCTCATTTCCATTTTTTTTTCTAAAGTTTTTGTAGTTTAATCACACCACTAACCTACGTGTGTAAATAAAATATACTCCTATATTTGGATCAATTATTATTTTATTTTTTTATCCAAAAAAAAAAAACAAATTTTATTCACAAAGACAAGAGAACAGGCATGAGGAATGCCTACTTCATAGAGAGATTACGACCCAAAAGCCTGGCAATCTAATGCAGTTTTTGGAGAATCAAACCACATATTTAATATTTTTCACCTATAACTAATTCAATACTCTCCCTTTTATCTCCTCTATCAATTTATCTTCATTGAACAAAAGGCCTTCAAAAGTACATTTATTTCTTGCTTTCCATAGGATTCATACACACATTCTAAAATCACAATTGCAATCTCCATACTTTTTTTCTTATGTAAGAGCCCCGAGAATTGAAGAAACTGGTCAAAGATGCGACCTTGCGATGCCGTGGAGATATGTAGCCACTCCAAGCATTTGCTCTAGATTTTTTATGCCACCAAATTACATTTAGATATAATAAATTCACATCTATTTTAAGGTTATAATCGGGAAAATCATCACATGTGGCCACTAATGGACGTAAATTCATTTGTCCACCTCACGAATATGATAATAATACATAAATAAGAGAGTTATTATTATTTTAATTGTTATTTATATTTATTTTTGTGTTATTATCACATTTATGATGGACATATAAATTTATGTTCATCAATTGATATGTGATCATTCTCGAATAATTAGGATGTGAAAAATTCAAAGATGGGATAAATTCACGTTACTACATATCTACATATATATATTGTCAATTTAACTGTACATGCATAATACTACCTCCGTCCCAAGAAGCTTTTCACACTTGGGATGGCACATTTTTTAAGAAAAAGGGGAGTATGTGAGTGTCGAGTTGAATAAAATAATGATAATTTTATGTTTTATTGACTTTTGTGAGAGGGTGTTATTTTCTCTTTTGGGGTATGAAGAAAATATTGGGACGTTCATTTAAGGCAAGTGTGAAGAAAATATTGGAACGAAGAGAGTACCAATATTGGTACAAACATAATGTCTATTAAGTTATTGACTGTACAAACATAATAAAATACAAAGATGTCAAAGAATTGCATGAGACCATGATAACTTTAATGTAAAGCGAGTCCTAGTCAGGTTTTCATTTGACATTTTTTAGTGTGTCCTGAGATAATTTAAATTATATGTATTTTTACCGCTTATTATTCTGTTACCATTGGAATAGACATGAATTTTAAGAGAAAACATATTTTTTAGAAAAAGAAAAAAAATGAGTAATTGTTTGTAAATAAAATTCAATGACAGCAATTAAATAATATTTTTTTTGATTGGTAAAAGTGAATTTGTTCATCGAAGGGTATAAGACATACCCAACATATACACGTTTTACAAGAATCAACAACCTAACACCATTCTAGGATTTACAAGCCAATCACGAAAAGAGAAATTCGAACAACCAACATTACAAAAAATCAGCTCCAAAGCCTTGAAAATTGAAATAATATCCTCAACAATTCTATCAGTATTAAAATCAACACCATTAAAAAATTAAATCATTTCTACCTTTCCAAAGTCTTCAAACCACGCATAACCAAATCGTAACAGCCACTTTTTTTCCTTTCTTGCCTCTCAAAATTCGACTATGGGCAATGAGGTTTGAGAGTGTTCGAGAATGCAAAACCATAGTAAAGCCCAACCATTTAAAGCAAGTCATCTATACATCGTATGCTTTTGTACATTCGAAAAGCATATGTCTTCCAGTCTCGATGGTTGTTCCACATAAGGCGCAACGCAAGTTGTCGTTTGAAGTCAGGATGTTTCTTCTAAGTAAATTTGATCTAGTTGGTAGTCTATCCCAGAGAACCCTCCACGAATGAGTCATTACCTTCAAAAGTGCAAAAGTCTTCCACATAAAATAAGCAATTAAATAATAATAAAAATAGATAAAATTATTAATTCTATAAAGAACATGCAAGTAAATTTGGTAGGTATTCCAATAAGGCAGGTGGGAATAAATTTGGTGGACAAAAAGTGCATGAATATATATAGAGTGAAATTGCTCATACATAAATCGTTGAAAAGTATTAATTGTTTTCATTGAAGAGTCTTAGTTTGTTTTCTATAAACAACTACTACTCTTCGGTGAAACCAACTAATATCTTTCAGTAAAAACAACTGATATTCTTTAGTGAAAACAATTACTTCCTTCGTCCCATAGTTGTTTTCTACATTACTGTTTGTACAAGCTTTAAGAAAATAGTTTTTTTATTAGTATTTTAAGTGATATAGTGATAAAATATATGTTTTTGGTTAGAGTTTATGGAGAATATAATACTAAAAAGTATCATTATTTATTTTTTTACCAAAAATAGATGTAGCAATTGAGTATGAGACGGACCTTTTTGACAATGTAGCAAACAAATTTAAGATGGAGGGAGTAATATTTTTTAATAGCTTATGTATGAACCATTCCATTATATACTTTGTCAAAGTGTACATTTTTTGACACACCTATAGATTTTGACGTGAGACATTGTGAGATTATGTAGTCACACTCTCATATGCACTTGGTGTACGCTGCACTCATTCAACGGTTGAAGTTATTTACATTAAAAAGTATAGACTGATTACAGTGAAAAATATGGTTAGATTACATTGAAAAGTTTACACTGAAATCGATTTTTAGTGTAAATATTTCAGTGTAATCTAACAGCATTTTTCACTGTAATCAAATCATATTTTTCAATGTAACAGTCTCAACTGTTGAGTGGGTGCACCATACACCAAGTGCACAAGAGAGTTATTCAATTATATATAGTCTTATCTATAAGTTTAGCTATTATTGCTTTAAAAAAATTATTATTTAGAAATTTAAGACAAAATTAAACTTGTATCAACCTGAGTTTACGTGAACTCGATTTCATCAAATATTATTATTATGTATATACATTATTATTGTTGTTATGTAAATTCACTATCGCTATTATACATATACACTATCATAAAATCAAGTTTTTTTTTAATAATAGTAATAGTGAATATACATAACAATAATAACTTGTGTACATGCAAATGATATTTAAATAAAATTCATGTAAATTGAAATTCACGGGAGACCCTGAAACTAACTGGGCCCACACAATGCAGCGAGATGCGAGGAGAGCATGAATCACCGAACATGATGAAGCAATAAATTTGACGAGTTAGGAAAGCGGGGGCCACCCCTGAAGATAGTGGTTTTGTGACCTACTCCAATATGACTCATAATTTGGTGCCCTCTACAATTTAGTTTTCGCTCTTGTTTTTATTTTATCAATTAAATAATAAGCATGTAATTTAATTTTTATATTTGTACATATAATAGATTGAAATACTTGATTAATTTTAGGGCAACTGTTTTAAAATGAGGATGTATATTGTGTTGGATTGATAGTTATGGGATTTAATAATTCGAAATGAATGCATTTAATAAAATATATTTATTTTTTTAGCCAAAAAATAATAATCAAGATTATTTAAAAAATAATTTAATAGTAGGGAGAATAGTTTTGAAACTCATTAATTAGAGATTGAAAAAACTCAAGCGCAGTATGAATTTGGTACTATGAAATATGAATTCTCATTCTTTGATCGGATTAATGCAACCTACTGACATTGACTCTCTCATTTGAGATTTTTTTTTGGGGGGGGGGGGGGGGGGGGGTGGGGGGGGGGGGACTTCTTGATATTTTAATAAACTACTGATTTTATATATTTATATTATTTTAATGTTGATAATACTATTCCATATATATATTTCATGTAATTTAACTTTTAAACAATTTTTTTTCTATAATATTAGTAATGTTTACTTAACTTTTTTATGGAGTTTCCAGAATTATGTATGAAATGATTTGGTTGTTACAAGTTCATTCATATAATCGAAATAATAATAACTTATAATTAATTGAGTTTAAATTGGGCTCAAGCAGGTTAATTGGTTATAAATTTATAGGAGTACATTTGTTTCCTTTGAACTCAAGATTTAAACTATATAAGTTAGATTTTATTGGATGGAATCATATATTTAATGTGTATGTTTAACAAACAATGTATTTTCTTAATTACAATCTCCACACAATATTTTATCTTAATTACTCGATTTCCATTTTTTTTTAGCGATCATATTGATTTTATTATTATAGTTCGATTTATTTGTTCCACTTTTCGTATTCAACTTGATATATTATTTTGTTGAATTATTAACACATGTCCAATGGGGTATATATCATCTATTGATTATTCTTTCACCTTTTATATATTATTTTTTCACCCTCCACATATTATTTATTCATG
The DNA here is from genome assembly GCA_947034835.1 of Ballota nigra. Classification (NCBI taxonomy): domain Eukaryota; kingdom Viridiplantae; phylum Streptophyta; class Magnoliopsida; order Lamiales; family Lamiaceae; genus Ballota; species Ballota nigra. The sequence continues at coordinate 19,209,176 of OX344730.1, forward strand.
TTATGAAATATAAAGTATAACACAAATATGAAATATATAATTTCATATCTTTTGAGTATAGCATACTGTATTTTGTTTATCAGCAATAGTACGATACTATTGAATATATTCCTTGTCAGTTAAAACCTGAGGTTATAATTAAGAAAAGGAAAACAAATAAAAAGTTTGAAGTTTCAAACCACAGTCATGCACTCATGCTAGATCATGTGTTGTCTTTAATTACTGTGTAGGTCGCTTTTCAATTTGGTATTATCATGAATTGAATTTATGACTATAGAGATTTTGATTTAATTTTATTTACTTAATGACGTGTCATTTCACACATATTATTTATCATTACCATAAGTTTTCACCAAGGTTGTGTCTGTAAGTTTGGGTGGAGAAATTTAAACAATGAAATTTAAATTCATTCTATTTATTTGTATAAGATATTTAAATGGATGGATTTTAAATTTTTAGTTTTAATTCTAGTTCAAATATAAACTTTTTTAAATATTTAGTAGTGTCGTTTAAAATTTATGGATTTTTCAAATCCTTTGCAAGCCAAATGCAATCCATATAAATAGTTACAATTAATATTGCTTGATATAGTTGATCTCTTCTAGCAGGGATTATGGGATTCAAAGTTTTCCACGCCCCTATCCTCATTTGTCTAAAAGGGTTATAATTATGAAAAGATAGAGGGAAATGTTAAATTTTTTGTCCTTTAATTTTTATTAATCTTGATTTTAGTCAGTTATTTTAAACTTTGAAAATACTTAAATTTATAAACTTCAACTTGTGGTTCTTTTACCAATTAAAACAAGTTAACATAATTCCAATTTTTCGGCTTTTTAGTCGGCTAAAATGATATATAAATAAAAAAAATTAATTTGATAAATTTGAGAAACGAATTTCAAAATATTTTTTTTATCAAATTAAAATAAAAATTGGTGCAAACAATGGAAAAAATAGCATTTACCCGAAAATAAATACTACTATTTATAACAATCATTTAATGCTTTTCTGGATTATTGTTAATTAAAACATAAAACCGTAAATATAATAAAAGAAATTGTAGGGGGCCACAATCCATTGAGTATAAAACATACTATGAGTTAATATACACATGCATACGTACATAAAAGTAAATAAATTATGAAACTAAAATATAATCAATTATAATACTGGATTCGTCTAAAAAAAATTATATTTCTCTAAAGTATAACACACTATTTTCTTTATCTTGTGAATGAGGATGCAACATTTCTATTCTATCAATTCTCACGCATCTTTTTCCCAAGGTCGTTCATTTTTTTTGTTGGACTACTATATATTCATTTCTATTTGGCTCTCAAATATATATATATATATATATATATATATATATTTTTTTTTTTTTTTTATTTTTTTATTTTTGTTAAAAGTATTATTAAATTTTCAATTAACAGTTTATATTTTCAACAAAAATATTCGTTCTTTGTCCAAAATACAAATAAATATAATATAGTCCTTATATTTGTTCGATTTGAGTGTGCTGATAGCTAGAGACTAGATCGAACGAGCCATAGTTGGCTCGATTCTTTGTGGCGTATAACTAATAACCATATATCTTCTGAAGCCATAGGACGGACCTAATAATTAAATTTAAATATATATATATAACTAGATATACACAAATAAATGTATATATATAATTGTATATATATCCCACTTTTTTACAACTTTGACAAAATGTGTGGAAATGGTTGATTCCGTGATAAATTTGTAATTAATTCGTTATGGAATTGTTGAAAGTTGTCTTTTCAAGTTTGCAACTATGAATTGGAGCAATTTTTTTATGATTGTATTCTTATTATTAATACCTATATTACAATTGAAATTTAATGTATCTTATCTATTTGCATATTTTGATTGTACAACTTTAAATATTAAACAATATTTATATGTAATTTAATGAGTCAAGTCTTATATGAGATTGTTTCACCACGAACACTATAACAAAATATAAAATTGCCTACGGAAATTGTCAATATGACCACGAAATATCCAACAACAAAATTCGTATTGGGAATTACCTACGAATTGCCTACAAAATTTTATAATTGTATAGGCATCTTCTTTCCCCACCTACAAAAAATTTGCATACGGAAATTCCATATGCAAATTGTGTTGTAGGTAACTATACCTAAGGAATTTATTTCGTAGGCAAATTAATTCCGTAAGTAAGTTGTTTTTAGGTTGAGAAATGTAGAAACTTTCATAATTATAAAATTTTGTAGGCAAATCGTAGACAATTCTTACTACGAATTTTTTTGTTGGAAAATTTTTGTAGGCAATTCTTTATTTTCTTGCAGTGGAAAAAGCTATCACTTTTAATATATATGTTATAATTTTTTAAAAAGTAATTGTATCACGTTTAAAAATATATATATCAAGTGTATTATTTTAAAATAGAAATTTAAAAAGTGATATATTTTATATTAAATAAATTGATCGCTTTTCAAAAGTTATATGTAAAATATAGCAATTTAAAGTAAAATTTTGAAAAGTGATAATAATCTCGTGGTTGAGACAGTTTTATATAAGAAAAAAAAAATTATATATATATTTTAAAAATTAATTTTAAATCTGCCACTGGTAAAATTAGTCTTCAATCCTTGGTTTTGCACCCAAACTAGAGAACTCGAATTAACAAAAGTAATAATAAGATGGTTTTTGCAAATTTTACAAAATAGTGGATCATCCTTCATTTTCAAAAGCTACTTTTAACTTTTGAAACTAAACAGCTCTAAAAAAACTCTTAATAAAATAACCCCATTATTATATACTTATGAATTGCATCCGTGCAAAATATGTGTTAATTCATGTATATATACATATTTCCATATGTGAGTATTGTGCTGTATAAATTTAATCTGGATCCATTATTTTAATCGTACGAATGCAGCCATGTACATGATGCCCCACAAATAATGATCTGTAGAAATGTGAGGTTTTAATTATGCGCGAATTAACAATTTAAATAGAAGATTTAATAAAAAAAGTTAGTGAAAATAATTAATGCCTTCAATGAAAATACTTAATAATGAGAAATTGATTTTTTAAAATAATATTTTTAGTAATATAATTAATACTTCCTTTGTCCATACTTATTTGCCACATACCTAAAATGTCTCTCCGTTGCGATGCTTTCATAAATGACAATAAACTAACATTGTTTTTTTACAATTATATCATTTTCTTATGCTATTAAATTTATATTTTATGTCAATGTTTTATACTTATTAATTCACTTTATATTTTAATGAAAATTCAATTTAGTTTAAAAGACAAATTATAAAGTAACCAATGAATTTAAAACTGAAGAAATATAATTTTAAAATACATTTGCATAGTTGATTTCCGTAAGTATAAGGGGTGTATTGGATTAGGATTTCACAGAATTTTAAAGGACTTTTTTTTAAAAAAAAATGTCTGCTGGTATTCAATCAAGAGTTTATGTCACTTAAAAACAATACATTGATATTCAATCTAGATTTCCAATTTTTTTAAAGAGTTCGTTAAAATTCATTGGTATTCATTTGAGACTTTTTAATATTTAAAACAAATCCGTTGGTATTAAAAAATATAAGGATTTTAAAGGATTGTTGTGTTAGGTGGATTTTGAAGGACTTTTTAGTTGTTTTTATAGATACCAACAATCTCATCCAAACCCATAGAATTTTAAAGGATTTTTGAAATGACTCTTCAAGTGCTTTCTCCGGTAATATCTTCACCTTTATCTCTTCACTTTTGAATATGATTCGTTGCCAAATTGTCGGCTAAATCAATGCATGTTTTTTCTATGTTTTGTTTTAACAATTGATAAATTGAAATTTGTGCTCAAATTATGGTTGTTTTATAACAACAAATTTATTTTGCTCATAATTATCCAATTTATGTTATTATGGTCTTGCTGAATTTTAGGATAGTTTGGAACCTTGTGAGTTAGAGGAGAAAAATAATTGGGGTCGATACAGTAGATTTATGGAGAAGAGACTTGAACCATGAAAAGCTTCTCGAAACCGGGATCGCAACAAAAAAAATCGAGTCAATCGGAGTTCGAGAGCTGAAGATATGTCCGGAACAAAATTGGTGTGCAGCAGCCCAATACACTCAAGCCCAAGTCTTGCGGCCCAATAACCAGATTACGTAATGAACAAATTGAGCGACCATTAAATCGACAACGGATTACTAACAAGGAAAAATTACTATATACACCGAACATTAAATGATGATTCTACAATATTTTGAAAAGTTTATAGGATGTATCCAGATGTGTTTCGAAAGTTATGTGCAATTCTTAGAAAAACACCTCTAGAGGAAACACGATCTATTTGTGTTGAAGAAATGCTTGCATCATTCCTACAAATTGTTGGTCAGAATACTCGATATTATGTAATTCGTAACACATTTGGCCGACCACAATTTACCGCAAGTGAAAATTTTCACAAGATTTTTGAAAGCTTTGAACACGATAGCGCCTACTTTGATGGCTAAACCAAGTTCAAGTGTACCTGCTCAAATCAAATAAAACACGAGGTTCTTCCATTTCTTTAAGGTATGTAATAATTATCTAACAATAAAAATCATAATTAAAATGACACTACTATATTTATATTTTTCATACGAAAATTGTTATATTAGGATTGCATTGTAGCTATTGACGAAACACATATTCCAACAATGGTAAGGGAACGAGATGTAAGTAGTTATCGTAATCGTCTTGGAAAGATATCACAAATGTATTAGTCACTTGTAATTTTGATTTGGAGTTCATGTACATTCTTAGTGGGTGGGAGGGTTCGGCTTATGATTTTAAGATATCAAATGGTGCTATAACAAGGAGGAATGTACTTAAAGTGCCACAAGTTAAATACTTATTTTTTTATATTAATATTATTAGTATTATTATAATACTAATATTATATATTGCATATGTAATTAGGTAAAAAAAAATTGGTATATTGTGAATTTTTTAACCGGCGCCAATTTTTAGCTCCATATCAAGGTGTAAGATATCATCTACAAGATTTTGCAGGTCAGGGTAATGACCCTAAAAATGAGAAAGAATTGATCAATCTTCGTCATGCGCCTTTAAGGAATGTGATCGAGAGAATATTTGGTATTTTTAAATCAAGGTTCACAATTTTTAAGTCAGCGTTTCCATTTTTATTTAAGACACAAGCAGAACTTGTATTAGCATGTGCAACTCTACATAATTTTCTTCGCAAAGAATGCCGTTCTGATAAACTTCCAGTTGAATCTATGGACGAACCTTTATTTTCAACATTATCGATTAATGAAGACCATAATTTTGAGTCTATTATTCAAACCCAAGAGCAAGAGCGACAAGACGTTAATGCTTGTAGGACTAGTATAGTTATGGATATGTGGATGAATACTATTTAGGAGGACATGATATCATGGAGATTTTATTTTTCTTTGAATCTTTTTAAATTCGAATGTATGAAAAAAAATCTTGAACTCTTTGTATGTCACAAATATATGAAATTCTGCAAAGTCCACAAATTTCTACGGAATCCTTTAAAATCCTGATTTAAAAAGTGTTATAAAATCCTGCAAAATCTTAAAAGTCATAAAAATCCTGCAAAGTCTTTTAAAATCTGCATGACTTTTTTCAACTAAAAAGTGTTTTAAAATCCTAATCCAATACATCCCTAAATTAATGTCGAAAAAAATGAAAATATTACCGACCTTTTTTTAAAGAGTACCACTATTCAAACCCCAAAATCCTCTAAATCTACCTCACATACTAAACATACCCCATTAAAATTTAAAAAATCAACATATATTACTAAACATACCCCACTTCATTCCTATAATATCCTTTCTCCATTAATATTCCCACAATTCCATTAAATCCACATCACTTACTAAAAATTCTCACCATTTCATATTCTCAATAAAATCATTCATTTTTTACTTTTTAATTTTTTCATATTCTTTGGTTTTAATAAAAAAAATTATATTAAAAATTAAATATATATTAAAAAAATAATAATTAACTAAATCTTCTAAATAAGTATTTATCAATATAAATATCTTAAAAAAATATCAAAAAATAAAATAAATATAAAGAAAATTTTAATAATCAATTAAATTGTATAATACATTTAAATAAAAAAAATTAAAAGTAAATTTGAAAATTATTTTAAAATAATTCAGAAAATAAAATAATTTTTTTAAAAATTTAGTTAACTTTTTTTTAAAAACATTTAAACCTAAATAAAATTTGACAAAAACAAATAATACAAAAATCTAAAAAATCAATTAAATAAAAAATCAATTAAAAATAAAATTTGAAAAATAAAATAACTACATAAATATAAGAAAAATATCTAAATCTAAACAAATTAAATTTAAAAAAGAATAAAAATAAAAAATATTTTATAAATGTTATTTAAATTATCATAAACAATTAAACTAAATAATTAACTAAAATTTTATTTTTATTTAACTTCGACTGAATTTTTAAAATAATTTTCTTAATTTAGTTATTTTTTAAGATTTAGTTGATCTTTTTAACTATTTTTTTGTTTATTAAAAAAATGGATTTGTTTTAATTAAATTATTTTGAAGATTTAGTTGAGTGTTTTCTTTTGTTTTCCAAATTTTTAAGGATTTTTAAATTTTATTTAATTTGATTATTTAAATATTTAATATATTTTTAAACATTTTTTTAGATTTTTTTTAGGGTTTAAAAATATTTAAGAAAAAGATTAATTAAAAGTTAAAATAATAATTTTGAAATTAAATGGCTTGAAGGAGTAAAGTCAAAATCATCAAAATTTAGAGTATAATTTATTCCATATATATATAAGGATAACTTAGTCATTTTATTTATGTCTATTTTTGTCTTTAAAATTATGGGGTTTGTTTAGAGAATTTTGGGGTTTGAGTATTGGGACTTTTTTTAAATCAAAGAAATAACAGGATCCATTATTATCAAATGTTAAAAGTAGGAGTGTGAAACCACAAATGAATAACGTCGTTATGATCACAGGCTTTTGAAAGCACTCACTCACTGTCAACTCCTAAACTCATTAATGACTCCAACCTCTGAGAAAAAGTGGAGGGGAAGAAGCTCGCACAACTGCCACGAAACTTGCGCTACCGATCTCTCCCCACCTTCCTTTCTTCCTATTTTCCGTTACCGATTCTGAGAACCTCTGTCCTCCGCTACTCATTTTGAGCCACTGCCGTTCCGTATGCCGCCGACGCCCTGCTGAGAAGAAAGGCGGAGATCTCGTGAGTTTCAATTAAGTTAATCCGTTGATTTTTTCGTCGCGTTTTTTGCTAATTATCCAAAGGATGAAGCTCGAACCGTGCTTGTAATTCGGTTGTTGGAGTTTTGGATATGGTGCACTATTTAACTGTTGACATTTCGTTTTCATTTTCCCCCTTTCGTTAGTTGGAGGGATTGGCATTGTAGCTGCGGTATTTAGAGAATTTTTTTTCAGAATCTGAACTGCAGCAAGTTGCGCCAGAGAGCATGAGGTTCGTAGTTTATAATTTTTTTTTTCAGCTCACTATGTTGGGAGTTGGTAATTTAAATTTTATGTGGAAACGAATTTGCTTATTATTGTTTTAGAAATTAGTAGTGGGGCTCTTATGTTCTGATGTTGACGATCTGATGTGTATTGTTGTGTTATTTGTATGGGTGATGACAATGGTGCCTGATTTTAGAGTGGTAATGCTGATGCTCATATTATTTTTTGAATACGAAAGCTTAATTGTATACCATTCAATGTGTATGTTCTTTGATCTTTCGGATCATATATTTGATATCCTTTTCTTTACTTGTCCTTACTTCTGCATAAAACAGGAAAAATTGTGGCAAAATGTTTTTATTGTTTCTCAATGTGTATATTATTTGATCATTGGATAAGATAGTGAATATTCTTTTCTTTACTTTTCCTTACCTCAGCATAAAATTGGAGCACATATTGAGCAGCTAATGTACCTTACGTACTGAAGCTATTCAAAAACAGAAAGAACGAAAAATAAAACTAAAATTTTAGCAGTCATGGGGCAAGTTAACTGTCCTTAAAAAATAAGATGCAATTCTACGATTATTAATTGGATTCACCATTTGTATTGTAAAATAATGCTAATATTTTACACTCTTCACCTTTCTTTCAGTTCAATATTTTTTTTTTTAGGCAAGGCATGGTTGATATCTTCCAACCACGTATCCTATGTTCCTTGTGGCTGCTTAGCTCTAAGAATTAATGTTCCTTTCCTTTAAACTGAACCACTAATTTACATCTGCAGACACATGTCATTTTTGTCCCTCTCTCACTCTCCCTCAAACATGAAAATAAAATTGGATAGCTTATTAACAAAAATGGGCCATCCACTCATCTTGTGCTTGGTCTGACTTTGTACTAGAAAATAGCAAAACAAGCTTGAACCCAAATTTGGAGATCAATTCTGCATCTTCACACTATTATGCAGTTCACACTGGAAGAACAGGAGGAGGAAAAATGGTCATTCATACATAATGCTGTGTTGGCTTCTTTCCTTCAGAAAGAAAGAGTTCATATGGACTAGTTTTATTTTCTCTGATTTTAATTTTTACCTGTTTTCATGTAACATATATGTAGTAATGTAAATGCATGCATAAATGTAATAGTTATATTCTACTTGTATCTATGAAGTTCAGATTGCATGCTTGCAATTTATCAAATTACATACTACGAAATGCTTGATATCTGATCATTGTGAAAAACCTTAAGTGTAATGGAAAGGCTTGATGGACAGCTCCTCAATTAAACAAAATGAGTTCTTACATGTAGTCACAGAAGGAAATTCTCCTGACCACCTTGTTTATTGACCTTTTGTGGGGATCAACAATGGGAACGTGTAGCTGGATATGGAGATGGATTCAAAATTTAGTGCCGAAATCTCTTTTAGTGCTGGCGAGGGATCGGACGTGAGTACAAATGCTGGACCGGTACAAGTTGACGAAGTGGATGAAGCACATATTTCTGTTAAAGAAGAAAAGGTTCCTTCAGTTTCCGTCTCAACATCAGCCTCAAACCATGGTTCAGGGTCGAGCTTGGTTCAGGGAGAGGAAACTGTGAGTGAGAGAGAGGATTTAGTTGTTAATCTATCTTACAGAAAAGTTGATGATGGAAGAAAATCATCAACTCGTTCAAACAATTCTTCAGGGAAGAAAAAAGCGAAGGTAATTACTAGTGATCTCCAATACTAACTTGCACTCTTATGTCAGTTAAGTTTTGATATATTATAGGAACTTGCTGTCATTGGAAAGACGTTTACATATGAAATTGTTTCCAGCGACATTCTTTCTTTTATCATACTTTTGGATATGTCCATCCACCGAGCAAAGCAAACTTAGGTGGGTTGCAATTGATATTCTAAGTTTACCTGTACTTGTGAAGCTTAGTATATAGGATTGATGCTGTGTGTGCTTGCAGTTCTGTTGTATGGATAGCTTTGCTTTTGAGTTTTGAAAAGAAGATGAGATGGTTACCTTATTTTATGCATAGGTGGATTGGACACCTGAGTTGCACCGGCAGTTTGTTCAGGCAGTGGAACAGCTTGGTGTGGACAAGGCTGTGCCTTCGAAGATTCTCGAGCTTATGGGAGTTGATTGTCTTACTCGCCATAATGTTGCCAGCCATCTTCAAGTATGCACACTTGTGACTCTTCTCTCATATTCCATAAAAGAATGTTTCCTTTCCACACTATTCCGATGCTATATCTTTTATTCTTCTTTTATGAAAGTTTGTTCACGGTTAACAAATTGTCCTTTTCCTATGAGAAGTTGACTCCCTTAATATGGATGCAAATAACTTCATTAATTTTCACTTAATTTGCAGAAATATCGATCTCATAGGAAACATTTGCAAGCTAGAGAAGCCGAAGCAGCAACTTGGAGCCGGCGGCGGCAACTGTGTAGAACCACAGACAGGACAAGGAAGAGCAATGCAAACTCTTGGGTTGTGCCCACCACGGGATTCCCTCCCGTGTCTTCGATGTCTCATTCTAGACCCTTGCACGTCTGGGGTCATCCATCTGCCGACCAATCATTGGCCTACATGTGGCCTAGTCATCTAGCTGCTTCACCATCTCCTCCTGCTTGGACCCCACCACCACATGGGGACCCTTCTTTTTGGTATTGCCACCACCAAGATGTAAGTTTGTTACGCATGCATTGTTTCACGACTTGCATGCTCTCCCGACTCTAACGTCGCACTTCCTTTTTGTAGTTTCCAGCACAAGGAATGCCTTGCTTTCCCTCACATTTCCCTCCCACGGTAATTCCAAAAAATCTACTCTTTTGTTGGTTTTCTGTTGCATGTACTGTTTTTTACGCCAAAATGATACACTAACCAAAATGACAATCATGCAGAGGTTTACCACTCACCCAGTCCCAGGCCTACCTCCTCATTCAATGTATAGTGTGGTACCGAGTGTTGGTGTCCCTGTTACCCCTACTGGACAAACACTTCCGCAACCACCATTTGACTCTCATCCGGTGAGATTTCTTATACTGCTTATTTAATACAGATTTGTAGCAAAACTAATTTTCAAATGGTCATACATTGTTACCTAGCAAATAGGCTTTGACTGAATGAGTTCACTGGCTCTCTTTAGTTCCTTACTTCCTTTTCACTCTGAAACTTCACTTGTAGGTAAGAGCTCAAGATCACTGGTTAAACCTTGCATAAATATTTAAATATATGTATGTAATATCTGTTTCTATATGCTTATAGTAACCAAAGCAACAATACTCAAATAACAATCTTTCATGTTCTTTTCCTTATCAATCCTGATTAAAGATATGAAAAATGTCTTCGATTTCTTGTCCTGATTTTTAATTCAAAAAGCACATATAATACTCCGTGATTTTAAAAACCGTAATTCATATTCTAAAGCCATCTGCAACATGACATCCCTCATGGAGAGTGATATTCCATTTGAATCAAAAGCTCTAGATACATGTACATCTGGCACATTGTTAGTTGGAAAAAAAGAAGTTTAAATTGTGTGGAAGTACTACTAAATATAATTTATCTCTTAATGCAGCATCCTATAGTTCTTTAACCAACATTAGTATTTATCTTTTAATGATGTTGAATGTTTGTAGCAGTCTAAGGAGAGCATAGATGCAGTCATTGGAGATGTTTTATCAAAGCCATGGCTGCCGTTGCCACTTGGTCTGAACCCCCCGTCTATCGACGGTGTGGTGGTGGAGCTGCAACGTCAAGGGATTTCGAAGATACCACCATCCCGTGCTTGAGTAGCTGCTCATTTGGTATTTACATGACCAATAACATAATCTGTTTGGTGAAATAATGGCAATGTGCATAGTTTATATGATTTCTCAACCCATTCCTTCCTTTCTTATGAGCAGTTCTTAGTTTCTTTGTCTGATCTCTTGACTTTGCTCCAAGAGCTGGGTTACATAAAGAGAAATTCTTTTTATGGATCGTGTATTTTAATAAATAGCATAATCTTGGTGTTTGCACACCCGATTAATTTGAATATTTCTATAACTAGAAGTAAAAGAAGTGGCTCTAAGATAGGATGGTAGTAGACTAGTAGTTGACGGTTTGTGCGTTGGTGAGGTCTCATGCTACACAATGGATTCTATTACACTATTATACATTAATGAAACATAATTAGTTTCAATTCATTAGTTAGTTATGAGTCGTGTGTTTTGTTCGTCTACAATGGTTTAATAAAGAATATTGGCAAAAACTTTTATGAGACCGCCTCATGGTATAAGACAACACTAATTAATACTCACCCCTACTAAAGTGTTAATGAGGCAATGCCTTAATTACACTCAGTTTCATTGTCTCATGCCATAAGACGGTCTCATACGAGACCTACTCAAGAATATTACCCCATTATTACGTAACAAAACATTTTAATTGCGTGATGCATGGCATAAGCCCCTGATTTTCTTTTTTTAGGTTTAGGTAATTTACACTTCATGGCATTTACATAATATATATGGTTAAACTAGTGTAAAACCCGGGTGTTACGCGGAATTGAAAAAAATATAATAGTAATACATTATTATTTACTTTTTATAATTTTTATCAAATAAAAATTGTGCATGTTTAGTTTACACTATTTCAATTTTGTATTCTGAATTATAAATGTTAAATGTATTATAGATAATTTATAGGGGCGTTTACAAAATGATACAATCTCAAACCACTATTTACAAGATAGCACAATGTTCATGTTCTTATGTTCAACTTTTTTTTTTGTGCTTCTGTTCAATTATGTTGTATCAATTTGTAAAAAGTTGTTTGGTATTGTATTATCATGAACTTATTCCTAATTTATAAATGGTTTAAATGATTATGTGCTTCCTTTATAAATGTTGACTGCACTATTTGGTTGGTCATGTCATGTATCATAATATACAAAACAATATCAACTTATTATCAACACTATATTTAGATTGAAATTATAACTTAAATAATAATAATAATAAAAAGAGTAATAATTTGACACGGTTCAAAGAATATTAATAAACTTACATGAAATCTCATTTTTAAATAAATGAATATTTAAGACATTTGAAAATGATCTTCTTTAAGACACTTGAAATTGCAATGATTCATACACTAGTACAAATAAAGGCTTAGACAGCGGTTAAATTTGCTCTTAGACAGCGGTTAAAAATGCTTTCAAGAAACAGCTATCTAAGTTCAAAAAGCGGTTTAAATAAGCAGTCCACTTAGATAACGGTTGAAAACCACTGTCCAAAGCCCTCACAGAGAGCGTTTATCAACCACTCTTCAAAGCCTCAATTGGACAGGCAGCGGTTATTGTCTAATATCAATATATTATTATTTTTCTTTTTTATAATTCTCTTTAGAAAAATATATATAATTTTTTTTATATAATCTTTTTTTTTATTTTAATAAACATGTTTATATACAAAATTACCAAAATTTATACAAATATTTATTCGTAACATCAAATAAATAAATATAATTTAATATACCAAAAATATGAAATATTATATTTCATCACAAATTAATATTATAGTATCCTTGGCCCTATTCAAATGAAAAACATATCTTATTTATTAAGTGAAGATCCAAGACCACCCTTACATAAGTACCATTACAAACTGATAGCAGACATGATCATATTTTCCAAGAGATAAATTTCAAGATTAATCACCCATAGCCATACTAATTTATTCGAAAAGGACTTGAAATAAAAGGGCGGGGCATCAAGGATTTGCAAATATATAAGGGTCCAAATCCTGGAAAGTCTTGATATCAAAATCCTCGATGAGATCTGATTTGGGGATATCGTCGCTGGCCTTATCGTATTCACACCACCATTTTCTTCTCTTCATCCACCAATTCTATCTTCTCTTTTATCGATGAAATTGCTGATAATCCTGCACCACCAAACCAAATATGATGATTCAAGTGTTCATTATACTCTTTTAATGGAAATGATCCAATGTCCACTAGTGAACACAAATTTAAATGCCAAAGCGAACGTAATAATGACATATGAACGCACTTAAATAATCAATAAGTTGTTCAATATCAAGAATAGTAGTGTTGATTCTCTCGACCCTTTAACATAAAGATTATTCAGTTTTATTTCTTGATGGAGGCAGGAAAGAGATATAATGGTCCATCACTTATCTTTTGATAATCAAATGACAGCGATCAAGTTTCAGAAGAATATCAAAGATCATCTCATGATTCACAACATCAGTCGGCAAGCCTATATTCAGAAAACAGTTTTTGGATATGTTTTCTGCTTGATTTCAGTCAATATAGCACTGATTAAGGGTAAGCAAGCCTCTGCTGCTAGTGCAAAATCATCTACATTACGCCTCCCTCCAACCTCGTACGTTAGCAATTGATATAAAGTAAACACGATTAAACTTCTTGGGACACCAAATAAAGAAAGCAATATAATATCAGCAGTATTTGTAAACAAAATCTTACTCATTATCAAAATTATAGAGGGGCATGGTACAATTACCAGTCATATGATAGAGAAATAGCGGGCACATTATTGAGAAATGCTTCACGTGCACCTGCTACAGTCCCTGAGTAAATTCACTGCATTCATCCAATGTAAAGCACCATTTAAGTTCATATTACATGAGACAAATCCACATAATGATAAAAAAAGAATCAAGGTGTCCAATATAGGTAGCATATACTAACATGTGATAACCACAGTTGCTACCCCGGTTAATGCCACTGATTACTTGAAAACAATTGCAGAATGGGAGCATTTACACAACTTTTCTAATTAAAATCGCAATTGCCCTTCACATAAATAGGTACAATGCCATGAAAATGGGAAGATGGAGAAGGTTAGCACTTCTCCTAACTAAAGTGATGAAATTTAAATGCAAGGATAAAATGTAATATCGTTCCAGCTGAAGAACTAGTACCAGATCAGTGATTGAGGGGAAGAGTTCTTTGGAAAGTTCTGGGAAAAACTGTTACTTGCTAAGAAAAATACAAACTTTTCACTGGAACATTAATGGCCAAATACACTAAACGCATTTAAAGAATGTACCTAAGTTCTTTAAAATGAAAGAAATAGGGCTTTTGGGAGCTGTGTCAAGCCAAGCATAACATGCTCGGTTATTTTTCAAGAAATTTAATGGATTATAAAACCAGAGCATAAAACCTAACACATTATGCTCTCATTAACCAATAAATTGAAAACCATGAGATCAGAAATACACACACAAAACCTTCAAAATAAACCCATGTTTAAATAGAAACAAAATAAATTAGCAGGGATTGAGGGGATGTGCAATCAACAGGGTTCCCTGGAGTACAAAGTGTTTATTTTCAACATTAACAATATTTTCTTAATCCATAATAAGATAGAATAACTAGTTACAATATTAGAATGTACCATCAGATCGAATTACTAAATATGGCTATTTTCCTAAACTGGTTTCCAAATTCCAACATCAAATCCTCCTAATTTGTACAATAATTAATTAAAATGTACCATCAGATCGAATACTAAATATGACTATTTTCCTAAACTAGTTTCCATATTCCAACATCACTCTCCTCCTAATTTGTATGTGCTACGTCCAACAAATAACTAGAAAAAGTGTTTCATTCATTTTGAATCTTATTTGTAGTTCTTTATAACTTCAACAAGTGTGTGAACTTTTCCACATACATTACCAAAGAAAAGCATTATCTTGTATATAATGTTGAAAGGAAATCAAAGTATTTACCCCAAATTATGCACTCTTTACCTCAGTAATATTATGTAATAAATAATTTTATAACACAAAACAAAAAAATAAAAAATACCTGGAGCGGTGGCGGCGTCGCGCGGAGGGGCTTCGGGCGGAGCGGCGTAAGCAGCGGCGCGGCTTTCCGAAAGACGGCTTGTTAGGATCGGACGACGACTCCACGGTGTGCCACTTTGACGGAGGAGGTTCATTAGCGGCCTCGATCTCCATGGATTCATTGAGAGAGAGAGAGACTGGCGATATTTTCTGAAATCTAGGGTTTAAGCGGGCGCCTTTAGGCTTTGCTAAATGGGCCATTATTCCTTTGGGTCCAATTATATACGAAACCACTTGTAGATACGAAACCGCTGTCCAATATATCACTTAGAAAGTTGTTTCTAACCGCTGTCCAAGGTTACACTTGGACAGCGGTTTTAAACGGCTCTGCAAATATTCACCTCTTAGATAGCTGTTATTAACCGCAGTTTAAGATTAAACCTTGGACAGCGGTTATTAACCGTTGTCTACCCCTTTTTTTAATATAACTTTGTAAAACCGCTCTCCAAGATAAGTTTTGGAGAGCGGTTTTTTTAAAGGCTGTCCAAGTAAAGTTGTCTAAGTCCAAATTTGTAGTAGTGATATCTAATCTTCCTACTTTTATAATTAACAATAGTAGTGTTGTTATTAGTCCTGAAAAATCAATGGAGATTGCCAGTCTCGTTCCTCATTACACTTAGTGTAATGATACAACTACAACAATATAGAATTGTCTATCGATTTAAATTTGTAGCAACATTATTATACAAATTTGCTTTTTCGCTAGATCAAACAAAAATTTGAAACTATTCACAGGCCTTACATAAAATTGAGGCAGTATAAACACTCTGAAAAGATTTTTAGTTCGCAATGTTTGCCAAAAATCCAAAAAGAAAAAAAATGTGTGTTACAGCCAGGCACGGACCTGTTAAGGGTCCAAGGGGGGCACTGGCCCCCATCCAAAAAAAAAAGGTATTTTAGTCATTTTACATTTATTTAATTAAAATTAAAAAAAAAAAAGTTACTACCAAGTACCAAGCTTACACTACACGCCATACCCCACTTTCCCACTTTCTCTCTTTCATTTCTCAGTTCCCACCCAAATTTTTTTCCTTCTGTTATTTTCTCCTTGCTCTTCCCAATTCCTTGCACGCAGGCAACATGTATTTTAATATTTATTAGTTATTAACTACTTAGTGGTTAATAGCATAATATATATATATATATATATATATATTACATACATATATATTATTTTTCTTTTCATTTAGTTGATTTTATGTCTCATTTCAAAATTGATTTTTTATATAAATAAGTTGTTATAGAATTAAAACACCAATTTTTTAGAATATTAAACTCACAATTTTTGGTATGTATTCTTTCGAAATTGTTAGGGTTTTATTATACTGTTATATTATTAATTGTTTGAGTATATTAGACTAGTTGGTTTTAATTTTAATGTTAATTTGATATTTTAATTTCGTTTTATTTCTTGTAGATAATGGAACGATACTTTAAAAAAACACCATCTATTGAGAAGACAACATCTATTAAGGAGACATCATCTACAATCAATTCACATGTTGTTCAATCTCAACAACCACCGATTCAAGAAAATAGTATTGAAATTGATTTGGAAAATCTGCCAAATGATCCAGGATTACGGCCTAATATAATGAGTTATCCACCTAATTTAATTGAACAGGTGTGTAGGTCATACTTGTTAAAAGGTCCATATCAACCACGTGAGCATAATTTTCCTCAAAAGGTGGATGGAAATAGAAAGCGTAAATTTGTTCCATCTTGGTTTGACGAATTCAATGATTGGTTGGAGTATAGCATTACAAAAGATGCAGTATATTGTTTATATTGTTATGTCTTTTCTGCGGGGCGTAGTGAAAGAGCACATGATGCTTTTGTTTCTGAAGGATTTAATAATTGGCGTAAGAAAGAAAGATTGAGATATCATGTTGGAGATCATAATAGTGATCATAACAGATGTAAAATGGCTTGTTAAGATTTGATGAATCAAGTTCAACACATTGAAGTATGTATTTCTAAGCAATCGGAACAATCAAAGATTGATTATCGTTGTAGGTTGAATGCATCTGTTATTGCCTTGCGTTATCTCATTAAGCAAGGATTGACCTTTCGAGAAGATGATGAGTCAGACGAATCATTGAATCAAGGAAACTTCATTGAGTTTTTGAAAGCTATTGCTTCATGCAGTGAAGAAATAGCTAATGTTGTGTTGCACAATGCTCCTGAAAATCACAAGCTTACGTCTCCTAGGATTCAAAAGGAAATCATAAGTGCAGTTGCAATTGAGACAACATATCTCATCATTAAGGATATTGGAAATGAGTTTTCCTCTATTTTAGTTGATGAGTGTCGAGATGTATCAATCAAAGAGCAAATGGGAGTGGTGATACGTTATGTGAATAAGAGTGGATGTATTATTGAGCGTTTCCTTGGTCTTGTGCATGTTACTGACACAGCTGCAACCTCACTTGAGAAAGGTATTGAATCGTTGTTCTCCACTCATGACTTGAGTATTTCTAGTTTGAGTGGTCAAGGTTATGATGGAGCAAGCAATATGCAAGGTGAATTTCATGGGCTAAAAAGTTTGCTACTTAGGAAAAATTCAACTGCTTACTATGTTCATTGTTTTGTTCATCAGCTTCAATTGACAATTGTTGTTGTTGCTAAAAAACATAAAGAAATTGGTTCTTTTTTCAATAATGTTGTACGTTTATGATGTTGTTGGAGGTTCTTGTAAGCGCAGGGATTTCTTTCGAGAGAGCCAAATGAAAGAAATCATTGAAGGGATTGCAAATGGTGAAATCAAGACTGGAAGTGGATTAAATCAAGAAATGTCATTGAAGCGACCAGGTGATACCCGTTGGAGTTCTCACCATGGTACTCTTATAAACTTGATTCGTTTATTTTCTTCTATTGTTGGTGTTCTTGGATATGTTGAGGATAATGGCTATGATGATTCTCAAAGGGCCGAAACATTTGACTTGCATGAGATTGTGAACCAATTAGAGTTTATCTTTGTGTTACATCTTATGCAAAAAAATTTGGGGATCACACATGACTTATCAAAAGTTCTACAAAGGAAGGACCAAGATATTGTTAATGCAATAAGTCTTGTAAAAGTATCAAAAGCTCGTTTACAAGCAATGAGAGACGATGGTTGGGAGACTTTATTAGTTGAAATTTCAGAATTTTGTAGCAAACATGAGATAGGTGTAGTGATCATGGAAGATCCATATACACCCCGAGGAAGATCAAGACGTGGAGAAAAGATGACTAATCTTTATCATTACCAAGTTGAGTTATTTTATTCTGTGATTGACATGCAAGCTGTAGAGCTAAATCATCATTTTGACGAAGTGAACGCTGAGTTGCTTTTATGCATGACATGTTTTGATCCTAGAGATTCCTTTGTAGCCTTTGACAAAAAGAAGCTAATTCGTCTCGCCGAGTTCTATCCTTGTGAGTTTTCTCCAGTTTCTCTTTGTGAACTTGAAAGTCAACTTGAGACATTTATTGTTGATGTGCGCATGGATGAAAATTTTAGTGAAGTAGAAGGAATTGGTGGACTTGCTCAAAAGATGGTCAGTACAAGAAAGCATAATATTTTTCCATTGGTTTATCTGTTAATTAAGTTAACACTGATCTTACCAGTTGCCACTGCCACCGTGGAAAAAGCTTTTTCAGCAATGAAGATTGTCAAAAGTTCACTTCGAAATCAGATGAGTGATGAACTTTTGAATGATTGTTTAATAGCATATATTGAAAAAGATGTATTTCAAAATGTTAGCAATGAAGCTATTATGCAACGATTTCAAAATATGAAGAATAGAAGGGAAATGTTGTATTGAGATGCTATTAGATGCATGTTTTAAATATTGTCACTTATTATGTAATATAGACTTTGACGAAATTATTATTGTCTTTTTTGTGAAATTAATATTTATTATTTATTTAAATATTGGACCCCACGACCGTAAAATCCTGCGTCCGTCACTGGTTACAGCAACAACTTCATTTCTTTTCTGACAACCATCGACCTGAATCAGAAAATAAAGTTGTTGAGCTCTATCATAGAGTGACCAATAATAAATAAAGGTTACAACCTAATCTATAAACAACATGAATGACATGTCTCGCACCAAAAAAAAGTGGCAGTAGCTTTCCATCTTGATTATATTGTGAAATACTTCTTATGCTTCTGCATAACCTGTATAGATTCAAGAACTAAGATGCCTGGCTATGAGCATTAGGTTAATATGATGATAGTGGCAAACCCGGTGCTCTGTTCTCTCTATCTTTTTTTAATATTCCATTTTTAGTACATTTCGAAGTCTTAAAGGTATGTATCCTCTAACTTCTTGAAAGCTTAATCTAACAATAGTGATCACTATCTAACACTCCCTCAGTCCCAAAACAATTTGCACACTTGTTATTTTGGTCCATCTCACATCAATTTGCACACTACCGAAAAATGAAACATTGGTTTGCATCATTGCACGCACACTTACAAACATATACACATATTTACCCCTATGTCACAACTTTATTCAAAAAACACAGTTTTCTTTAAAAAAAAATGCAATCTCTTAAGATGCAAATTGATGTGGGACGGAGGGAGTATAATTCATCAAAGACAAATGATGTCATATAGAAATATCGATTCTTGAGATAAAAATAATATAGAGAATTAAATAACTAAACCAAACGATAAATGAGTACAATTTCAAAGAAAAACTTTTTATTTGTTACCATCTTTTGAGAGCACCATACAAAACTGCACAATCTTAACTTTTTCAATCTCCAAGTTTCCTTCTCAGTAGTAATAACATCTAACAGGGGGATTTGTGAAGCCATAATAAAGAATAAAGTCCGTGATTCAAATATTTATAAATGAAATTAAAATTCACGTATATAAATTTTTGGAACTGAAAGTAAGTGTTACTGATCCTGAGAATATGATTAGAAAGAGTAAAAAGCGATTAGCCCAAGCCCGTTGTCATAAACTGCTATTCATACAACAATAGTATAATATAAATTTCATTAAAATTAAAATATATGTTTTATAAGAATAAGATAATGCATTTTTGCCTGTTGAAGGAGCAATAAAAAAGTTTTCGGCTTATTGATAAAAACGTAGAAGTTTCTGAAGATGGGGAATTGATGTTCAAAACCTTATATATTTGACAATAATAGAGAATATCAGCTCCTGGAAAAAAAAATGACCTGAGATACTTTTGATCTAGTTCCAGCTGCATTTGATTTCCCCCAATACTCGGGATTTGGATCCGGTGCTATACAAGAGCGTCCTGTGCAGCACACATACATAGTCACGCCAATTGGTGTAATCCCACAAAATCGAATACATGGTGAGACCACATATTTGTGCTGCACAGGACGCTCATGTACAGCACTGGATCTAAAACCCAATACTCGAGTCATTTGTGATAGTGTTCAATTGTAAATTTGGCTGAACTACCGAAAACCTGAAAATTATTTAGAAAAAAAAATGTAATCTAAAGTATGCATTCAAATAATCGTAGGATGCGACATCCGTGGTTAGTTTTCTGTAAAACTGCAACTTAATAAAAGAAGATTACTATCCAACAATATTGGAAATATTAAAACAAAATATAAAGAGTAGATCATTTGAAATAAACCGAGGACCAAAAAGGTCGATCCTATTATTTGCATAATGATCCAGATCATGTTGTGCCCATTATTCGAGTGCACAAAGTAATAACCTGTTGATGACATATCTAAATAAAAATAAAAAATTATAATCCTTGTTAGCTGAGTCTAGATTAAAGGTGGTGAATTTGAGTGCAAAAACTAACCTGAGATAATAAGGTTTTTTAATATCGCGTATTTCGGCTTCCCAAATATATTGAAGAAACTTTGTTTTGAGAATTCTCTAGCATATTTGTTTAAAATATGTGGAATTATGTCCAAGCATCCACAATAGAGTAAGATATCACATGGATATTTGAATTGCATGAGGATCCTCTTGTTGCCAAAATAGACCTAGGAAAAAAGTGTCAAGATTTCAGCAAAGTAGCACATTAATGGGGGCGATCATAGCAGAATTTAAATGAAAACATATCTGTAGTACAATAAAGGAATTCTGAATCACAAATGCCTCTTCCAAGTAAGATTTGTAATCATGGCAGATATGCATTATAACATGTTTAGGTGCCACAGAATTACATTTGTAATGTATGCACGGACTTGAGGATCCCTGCATTTCCAAAACTGTAGTATAACAAAGATAAATTAAAAAGGCAGAATCGAGTTTCAAAATGCAACCAAACATTATAACAAACAGAGATGCAACAAATGGGCATATATCAACTAATAATGAAGACAGGAATCACCATCTACAGAGAAATCTTCATTGACCCTTTGTTTAGCAAATAATGAATTCTGTGAGGCACAGATAAAAGACACTGATACAAAATTAGAAACAAAGTGGGAATCAAAATTTAATTTTCCTGAAACAGAAAAAAAAAATCAAACTAGAAAACAATTTGTTCAAGCATAGTGAAATCATATTATATATACCCACACAGTTATAATGTGTACGAAGGAGAAGATGGATTAATATAAAATGCGCACCAAACATGGCACCGCTTGCGCTATGATCGATAGAATATGTAGATGACGGAAGAAAGTTAATGAACGTTACATAAATAAAGATTAAGTGATTAACTAATATTTCTATGGAAGCCGAAAAACTTGAGAATTAATGTCTACCTAAAAATTAAGACAGGTTATTTCACAAACAACTGGCAGGCGGTGGTGAAAATATTGACACGCAAATCGTAATATTATTTTTTTAAAGTGCAAATCGTTATATTGACACGCAAGACAAAGTGAAAATAAGAAAAGATTTTGTTCTGATTGAGGAAGTGTGTCAATAAGTTAATATTTAAGTAAATTAATCAATTGAAACACAGATCGTATATTTTACCGGAGAAGGAATGGCGAACACAATAGGGTTGCCGCGGCGGCAGAAATAACAGAGAAGAAGCAACGCAGCGGAGAGGGGGGAAATAACCTTATAGAAGATGAATTGGAGATGGTCGGTTTAGATTAAAATTTAAGTAGATGGATAATGCCATATATAACATAAATGCACAAAATTAGAGAAGTATTTTGAAATAGAGGCTTTTGGTGAGGTGGGGTGATTCCCAAATAATATATACTAGTTATAGCCCCACAACATTTCGCAGGCTTCAATACAATTTCTTTTAATAAACAATATTTTTACATTTCTAAATTAAAAAAGCGCAACTTCAAATGCATACAGTATCAGAGCATCCATTATAGAGATATGTATGAGTATATGCACAAAAACTCTGACAGTGCGCAATGTACTAATGGAATATGACCATGCACTAATCAACAAAACTAATTTATTAAATTAGTGTAGACAGGAATAGCTAACCACACGAACCTATATGTACAATTTTAACAATTATTCGGCACACAACAAACCTGCTCACCAAATATATCTACACATATAATTGGGTATACAATCATTACACTAATACTGACATATTTGTGTACAAAATATTTTGTAAAGATTGTTTTTTTTTTCAAATTTTGATCAAAAGTTAAAGAATAAGAAAAAATAAATATTTTGTTCTTGAGAAGAGAGGCAATTTTTATGAGAATATAAAAATAGGAAAGTGCTATATTTTATTTTGATAGGGTAGGGATATTATAGGAATAAAATGGGGTATGTTTAGTAATTCATGTTAATTTTTAAATTTTATTGGGGTATGTTTAGTAGGTGGGGTGAATTTAGAGGATTTTAGGGTTTGAGTAGTGGGACTCTTAGTCTCGTACCACTATGCTAAACATTGTATGCTCATATATTTAGACCTGTATCACCCTATATACAAATTATTAACTTACATCTACCATCATACACCCACACCTAAATATATACAAATGACACCCACAAAAATGATGAATGTACTTATTTTTTTTTTAAAAGTGAGTAAATTTAATAAAATAATGGATGTAAATATTTGTGTGGTCAAATATAGAAAAAATACATTTTGTGTCCTATAACATTGGTTGACTTTAGTTTTTTCCTATTAACTTTGGAATTTTGAATTTCGTCGTATAACTTACAAATATTGTGATTTTTTATCTTATTCTTAGAACTCACATATTGCTAGCCGAGAATAAATATTATTATTGAACAAAATAATATGTCAAACATACTCTAATATTTTTACTCCAATCATTACCAATCATAAATGAAATAATATAAGTATTAATGTCTGTCAACTTAGAATCCATAATTAACGTCTATTAACAGTTTCTCTTAATTTGTAGGACGTTTTGGTATATTTTTTACATTGAAAAAGTACATCTTTAATACTTATAGGAAGTATTTTTCCCAATACAATGATTATGTATTGGAATATATATTCATTAGATTAATTATCATACTAATTGAATGTCAATCAATACACAACTTACGTAAACCAAATTAATATAATGTGCGTGTGAAACACAACTTAACAAATTAATTTTATTTCTTAATTATAATTATAAAACTTTATTTATTTAAACATCAATCAAAATACATTTTATCTTTATTCGGTGAATATAAACAAAGATGGTACTCAGAAGTCAGAATAAGTATCATATTTATTTTTGCTTATAGAATGATTTTACTTAAAAATGTATATTAGGTATATTTAAGTTAATATACTAAAATCTCAATTTTTTTTTTTAAGGAAAATCTCAATCGCATATTTAGTGCTAGTAAATTCAATGAGTTACGTTAGTATGATATTTTGCAACTATTTTTCCAATTTGTGGGGATTTAAGTATATTTAAGTTAATATACTAAAATCTCAATTGCATATTTTTTTAAAGGAAAATCTCAATCGCATATTTATAATTATAAAACTTTATTTATTTAAACATCAATCAAAATATATTTTATTTTTATTCGGTGAATATAAACAAAGATGGTACTCAGAAGTCAGAATAAGTATCATATTTATTTTTGCTTATAGAATGATTTTACTTAAAAATGTATATTAGGTATATTTAAGTTAATATACTAAAATAAAATACTAAAATCTCAATTGTTTTTTTTTTAAGGAAAATCTCAATCGCATATTTAGTGCTAGTTAATTCAATGAGTTACGTTAGTATGATATTTTGCAACTATTTTTCCAATTTGTGGGGATTTAAGTATATTTAAGTTAATATACTAAAATCTCAATTGCATATTTTTTTTTAAAGGAAAATCTCAATCGCATATTTATAATTATAAAACTTTATTTATTTAAACATCAATCAAAATACATTTTATCTTTATTCGGTGAATATAAACAAAGATGGTACTCAGAAGTCAGAATAAGTGTCATATTTATTTTTGCTTATAGAATGATTTTACTTAAAAATGTATATTAGGTATATTTAAGTTAATATACTAAAATAAAATACTAAAATCTCAATTGTTTTTTTAAGGAAAATCTCAATCGCATATTTAGTGCTAGTAAATTCAATGAGTTATGTTAGTATGATATTTTGCAACTATTTTTCCTTAATTTGTAGGGATTTAAGTATATTTAAGTTAATATTATAAAACAAAATATTAAAATCTCAATCACATGCTAAGTGCAAGTAAATCATTGAATTATGATGATATTATGCAACTAATTGCTTAATTTGTGGATATTTAAATATATTTAAGTTAATATTATAAAATAAAATATTAAAAGCTCAATCACATATTAAGTGCAAGTAAATTCCATGAATTACAGTGATTTTTATGCAACTATTTCACTTAATTTGTAGAGATCATAATAATAATTAAGTACCAATCTATTTAAATATGGAATAGATGTGTACATTATTATAATAGTATCAATTAATAAATCTTAAAAGCAGGCATAGCACATTAGATAATATTTTTTTACGTAAATCCAAATAATATATCTCTAATCTTCATAGTAGGTATGTTCCGCAGTACAATAATTTAATCAGTTTCATGCACTATTTTCTAAGATTTCTTAGCAATTTTTTAATTTGAAAAAAAAAATCATATATAAAATGCTAATTTTTATAAGAAATTAACTTGTTTTCTATTGTGTACAAAATAGATGTATCACAATCAACTGCATATTAACTTCATGACGTACATATTTCGTAAGTCCAAAGAATGAGTAAAAACACATATAAGAATTAATTTATATAAATATTTATCAGGAAATTGTTCAAAATACCACGATCAATTTCCCAAGAGAATATAAGCCACATAAACCGAATATTTAATATATATATATATATATATATATATATATATATATATATATAAATGACTTACGCTAAATATGCAACAATTTTGATTGAATCCATACTCTAAAGCATGTCCAAAATCACGAGATCGGAGGTAATATTCAAATGCATGGTTATTGGTCAATTTATATTAATTGAATAATCTATAAACTGGATTCATGTATTTGAATTCTCTTAATCTAAGCCAACAATACATAACCAAAACAAACAGCAGGAACAACAAAAGAACCAACTAAAGCACAATAAAAATATATGAAAGTCAGAAGCTTTATTAACCATGGATCACACAGAATTACAAGGATACAGAGGAATCGAGAACTACAGAATCTGTAGTAAAAAAAAATTGCGACCAAGAAATCATTTTTCCAAGTTCTACATAATACACGAAGGACCACATAATCCCCACGGGTTTACAAATTAGAAAACACAAAATCAAAAGATTAGATGACCAGCGCACAGCCCATTAGACAGAACACGACCAGTGAAGCTTCGAAAACCTGCAAAAAAAAAAAAAGAGAAAAAAAAAAGTAGATAAAAAAAAAGCAGTGCAATTAGCATACAAACCGGCATCAACACAACAAACCATAGCGAAATACCGAGCGCGACTGTAAAACATCATCGGGGAAAAATGAATATAGAAATGAAAGTCACGGTGGATGTGGAATACCCAGATAAAACGAACCTCAGAAATAAACAATGGGGACATGGAGACAATGAAAAGTGATGAGAGATAGGATCAATTTATAGATAAATAAATAAAAAACAAAGACCAAATGAAAGGAGAGAGTTCAAAGAAAATAGAGCAAAGAGATATGCCACATAGGAAGAACATGATTTGTCTATATTAAAGTATGGATTCCCTCCGTCTCAAATTCGTTTGTTACATTGCCAAAAAAATCCGTCCAATAGTCGTTTGCTGCATTTACTTTTGAAAAAAAAAGTAACAATATTTTTTAATATTATATTCTATATACACTAATAACCAAAAATATCTACTTTATCACTTTAAATACTATAAACAACCCTTTTCTTAAAACTCGAACAAACAGTAAATGAGAAAATGAGTTTGGGACGGAGGGAGTATAAGATATTTAAAAATACTCTGTAATTTTCAATACATTATTCATTCAGCCAGTTTATTAAAAAACTAAAAGTGATTTAGGCTTGGGATCGATGCTTGGATCATGGGGTGTGTGTTTGATTGGAAGTTCTCGAAATGAAAATGGAAATTAGAATCTTATCTTATTATAATATATTTCCAAATCTCTCCAAGGTGATGTGTCAACACTACCTTATTCTAAAGATGAGGTGGCATGTGTCAAATCTCTCCATTTCGAAATACTGCGCTCTCATTAAAAGTTAGTTTAAGTTTTGATCTCAACCATTCATTTTATATCATTACATCTAAACCATTGATTTGTAACTAGGGTTAATATAATTATTCATCATTTTCATTCTCCCATAAGCTGTCTCTCTCACATTCGATCTCCCTCACACCACCACACTTTTCTTCGATGTTTTTCAGAGCGTCACTTCCGCCCCCTCTTCAATTAGCGCGGACCAGCAACTTATACCAGATTATAATTTTCTCACCGCCACCTGCCATGTCCATGCCGCCTCATTCCCAGAATCTTTCAAAGGTTAGATTTTTTTAATTCACGAATTTTTGCGATATTATCTTCGGTATAAAGTTTTATCTGTGTATTAAGTTGTTCCTTCGTGTAGCCCATCGCCGTCTCGCTACTCTATTACAGCTGGCTCGTTTAGTCCAGCGTCGTCGTTCCTCCACCTAACCCAGCGTCTTCTTTCCTCCGACCAAGGTAAACTCCCGATCCCTTTGCACATATGCGTTTCTATATTCACGGAATCAATTGAGTACAAACACTACACGTACAGAGCAAATGTTTGATAATATCACAAAATTCTTGGTGTTTCACTCCACTAATTCGGAAAAAAATCAATTCAACTTGGAATTTAGCCGACATGGTGGTGGGAAGTATATGTTAATTGTATGGGAGTGAATTTGAATTAAAAAAAAAGACACTAAGTTTTTTACTTAGATATTTTTGGAATTTATTTTTGCAAAATATTTATATATGCTAATTTTGTTGGAGGATATTGAAATATTTTGCAAAAGATATTGTCACGTAAAAGATGGCAAGATTCTCAAAAAATCTTGCCATCCAATACCATATCTTACATGGATAATAGATTGTAACATTATTTTTTTTGGACAATATTTTACTAGCCAGAATATATTATCACTCAAATAACATATTATTCACAAAAAATCTTGCCATGAAATACAATATCTTACCATATATAATACAATAATAGATATTTTTGGAATTTATTTTTGCAAAATATTTATATATGCTAATTTTATAGGAGAATAATGAAGTATTTTGCAAAAGATATTGTCACGTAAAAGATGGCAAGATTCCTAAAGAATCTTGTCATCCAATACCATATCTTACCATGAATAATAGATTGTAACATTTTTTTTTACAAGATTTTACTACTTAAAAGACATTGTCACTGAAATAGCATATCATTTCCAAAAAAATCTTGTCATGAAATACAATATCTTACCATGTATAATACAATAATATATATTTTTAGAATTTATTTTTATAGAATATTTATATATGTTAATTTTGTAGGAGGATATTGAAATATTTTGCAAAAGATATTGTCACGTAAAAGATGACAAAATTTCCATATATCATATCTTACCATGGATAATAGATTGTAATATTGATTTTTTTTTGGACAATATTTTGCTAGCCAAAATATGTCGTCACTGAATAGCATATTATTCCCCAAAAAATCTTGCCATGAAATACAATATCTTACCATATATAATACAATAATAGATATTTTTGGATTTTTTTTTGTAGAATATTTATATATGCTAATTTTGTAGGAGGATATTGAAATATTTTGTAAAAGATATTGTCACATAAAAGATGGAAATCTTGTCATCCAATACCATATCTTACCATGGATAATAAATTGTAAAATTAATTTTTTTTGGACAAAATTTTACTTCCTAAAAAATATTGTCACTGAAATAGCATATTATTCCCAAAAATATTGCCATAAAATACAATATCTTACCATGTATAATACAATAATAAATATTTTTGGAATTTATTTTTGCAGAATATTTATATATGCTAATTTTGTAGGAGGATATTGAAATATTTTGCAAAAGATATTGTCACGTAAAAGATGGCAATATTCTCAAAGAATTTTGTCATCCAATATCATATCTTACCATGGATAACGTATTGTAAGATTAATTTTTTTTTGGACAAAATTTTACTACCCAAAAAATATTGTCACTGAAATAGCATTACTCCCAAAAAATCTTGTTATAATATACAATATCTTACCATGTATAATACTATGTCACATATGGTTAGCAATTTTTTTATATAAAATACATGTATACATGAAATGTTTAGGAGGAAATTGAATTTTTTTAAATAATTCGAATCGTCGCTTAAATGTAATTCCTAGGGTTTGATTTTTCCATTGTAAATACCTGCAAAATTGAATTTGAAATTGTAAAATATAGATATTATTTTGTAGTAGGATTTCGAATTTTTTCAACAATTTCAAATTTTTAACTCTTTTTTCGTTATTTATCTATTTATTTATTTTTATTTTTTGCAAAATATCTGTAAATGTGAAATGTCCAGGTGGAAAAAAAAAAGATTGGCGCCTAAGGGTCAATTCTTATTGTTGAAATGTGTATTATAAATACCAACACATTAATCAATTGTTCCCACACAAAGATCTACACAATATTTTATTTTAATTATGACATCATTTTTGTCAAATGTTACCTTTAGATCTGTAGGATTCTATCTTTAGAGTTGAACTTTTGTCGATTTTTAATTTTTATTGTATCTTCATATCATGGGGGAAAATTGGGCATGCAAGTATACAAAAACTGTAATTTCAAGAAACATTGTGTTATACTAATTTGAGATTAAATGTGTGAATTAGTTAATGTTTTTTAAATTTTATATTTATTCATGTTTAGTATTTATTATTATTTGTTGAATTATAATTACAATTTTAAAATTATATCAAAATTACAAGATATTTTTAAAAAATTAATATTTATAATTTGAAATAATAATAAAAAATATATTTTTCAGTCCGCGAAATTCGCGGTACGTACTAGTTAAAATTATATTGTGTATTTGTAATTATACTATTATAACTTTTATTTCTCAAAGTTAAGGAATCCCCCATGTTGTGTGTATGTGTACAGTTGGTTTCACACCCATTTCTCTTTCTATACTCATATTATTCCTTATTAACTAATCACCCGAAGTTTTAATTCACAAGGAAATAAAATGATTTTAGTTATTTATCAAGTTGACATTAATATCTCATTCGACATCATTTAGTTTTTTTTTTAAAGAAATTCGACATCATTTATTTAATCTCAATATTTTGATATCATTTAACTCATTTCAGAGTGTAAGTGTAACGGTCGAGATTATAAAAGGAATGGAATAATATCAACTTGTTTAATTTTCTTAATTGGAAGGAGTTTTTAGTCATAAAAGACCTAACAAATAAAGATAAATTCTTGCGATGCATAAGTTTTTTATGAGTTTTATTGTTAGCGCATACTGTTAGAAATTATAGTTCGAAATCAAGTAATACTGATTGGTTTTTACAACCAACTTTTATTTCTAAAACTAATAGACGGTTGAAATTGCAAAGACAATGGTGGGAGATGATCATAAATGGTCGTCCGCAAATGGATTTTGAGAACTTGTGTTGGAGATGAATTTGTAGATCGTCGCTCAAACTATAAAGAAATCTAAATCTGGTCTTTCCTACTTTGACTTGATCTTCTCGGATATCCTAATGGTTGAAAAATGGTTCGATAACATTACTTTTAGTTGGATACAATATGTTGAAAATTTCATAAGACCCAAGATATACTTGTTTGAATTTTCTTACGGTTCTTGTTTTAGTTCTGATTGTATTCTAGAAACTATTGTGTCTGTCGTCAGAGACAGATGCAGGATCTTCAAATTTGGGGATATAACCAAAGGTGAATTCAAGATCATATAAATAATAATTAAAATTTTACAACCCAATAAATTTTTATTAAATAGTATGAATAAAATTACAATCATTTAACCGTAACTTCATTTTTTTTAAGCTATGATAATATTATTGAATATTTGTAGAAACACACTTCTCAATAAATCAAAATCTAATTTTTTTTCTTCTTCACAAATCTCAATCTAGATAATAATTCTACACCGCTCAAATTGTTTACCCACAACAATTTTGAAAATAAAAATATTATATATAAATCTATCTCAATTAAAGTAATTTAATATATGTATAGCAAGAATTTCATAAATAACAATTTTCCAATATTAATCTTTAACAAATTTAGTTCATAATTAAGTCAAATAATAAACATGAATTACGGTAAACTATTCATAATATAATTTTTAATTTTATAAAAAAAGTAAAATGCCAAGTCTCAGAACTTTTGGGTTGCACAGTCAGTGTGAAGTGTAACTTTTTAATAAGATCATTAAAATGAATTTCAGCGTACAATATTTATTTTAAACCCATATAAGCAAATTTTCATTTTTTTTTTCCCTTGTTCTATATTGCATCCGCCTCTTTCTGTTGGAGACTGACTCGATCATTCAATATATATTTACATTTTCTATTTTAAAAGTAAATAAACTAAAGTTTGTAAAAGTAATTGAATACTTAAAAAAATTCGCAATGCCAGTCTTTTGCTTATTTTGATTAACAAAAAATAAATGAATAACGTAAATAAAAATATAATTTATACCCAACATTTATATACGTAGTAGAAGCATATTAAAAAAAAAATAAAAAAAAAGGGCAGATGGATTATCGGCCCGTGTGTAGTGCTCTTTTCGAACTCCAGGCCGGCCCAAAAGCCCAATTGTTGTACTAAAAAGAGTACAAAGTTTGCTTGGCGAAAAGGAAAACTCCCCTGTTTATTAATTCCCCAGCTTTGTTCATCTTTATTTTTCTAGGGCTATAGCACTTGCAATCACTCCACATTCTCTGATTTTGCCCTGATTTAAGATTTCAATTCGTTTTGCAATTTCAGTAATCTGTTCGAACGTACTCAGTTCTAGGGTTTTAGCTCGCATTACACATGGCACCGGCGGAACCCAACAGCGGCGCTAGCGGCGGAGCCATCAAAGACCAGGCTCCTGCCAAGTCGGCGAAAGATCTCAAAAAGAAGGATGACAAGAAGGACGAGGATCTCGTAAGTTGTAGAATGATTGATTACTTAAATCAGTTTGGAATTTGTGTGGATTTCCTTTTTGCGTACAGTTTTCTGGGTTATTGATTGAAAGTCGAAGTGGAAACCATGAGTTTAATGCACTTTATCGATTTGTGTTTTAGTCGGAGGAGGACTTGGCCCTGAAGCAGCAGCTGGAGCTTTACGTGGAGAGAGTACAAGACGCAGATCCTGGACTGCAGAAAGTTGCGCTAGAGAGCATGAGGTGTGTAGTCTTATTTTACTCATTTTGGGAAATTGAGATATGCTTGATGGGGAGTGGGACGGTTTCGCGGCGGTAGATTTTTTGTTGAGTTAAATTAATTTTGGTACTGTAATTTTAAAACAGGGAGAACATCTAGCAAGAAAGTAAGGCCAGAAAAAATAAAAATAGAAAGAGAGAGAGGATTATAACACCCACAATCAAAATGCAGTTTGGAGTTAGAAAAATACCGGTAGACCGTAGTCTCGTTTGGACAACAAACATTGTTTTGGTTTCTAACAACTTTTATTCTAATCATAAGTCCCTGCTGGTCACTTCAATATCATTCTATGTAGGATTGCAGTAATTTGACTTGAGAATTTGTCAACTCTTAGATTTAATATATAATGAACAGATTTGAGTCAAGAATTCAAAGTTGCCAAGGAAGTTATCCTTTTTAGATTCAATATACCCCTCTAGTCACTAAAGCAGCGCACTCTTGTACTTTCAGTGCACTGCTTTCATTCTTGACACTTTCACCCTTGTTAATGACTGTTGGAATTAAATTGAACATAAATAGTTTCTTTTTCCTAGATTAGATATCAAAATTATAAATTTGTTCCGAGAAATTGAAATGAACCAAGACCACTACTCAAGATATTTTGTTAACTCCTGCTAAAGACACCACCGTGCGATTATGCCAAATATGTTTTAACTCCTTATAGAGAAAATGCAAGTTGAATATGGATGCCTGCATAAGTAGAAGTGATATCATGAACTCTATTTCTTTTTTTAAAATCCTCAAGATTTTCAGCTATTTTTGCATTAACTGTATGCTGATTGATTTTAAGATGTTTATCGTCTGTTTTAATTTCTTCATTACATGACTTTTAGATTTAAATATATGTTGTTTTTATCAGAACGTGCAGATGTTGTTTTTATCAGAACGTGCAGAATACTATAAAAAATTACTGGTTTCCTAGTCCGCTTGACTCAATTTTTTTTCCAATTTTTGTTATTTCCAACATTGATATGAACTTAGTTGCTTTATATAAAAGGACTGTGTACAGAGTGTTTAGTTATCTATCTTAACTCTCTTTCTAGGCAAGAAATACGTTCAGCAACCAGTTCTATGACTTCAGTTCCAAAGCCACTGAAGTTCTTACGTCCTCATTATGGAACTCTACAAGCACATTACGTTAAAATGGCAGATTCAGATTTGAAGGTGATAATTACTGAATTTTGCTATTTCACTCTCTTATATGTTTAAATTAATATTCTTTTTCCTTTGTCCCTTAGAAACTGCTCGCAGACATACTGTCCGTCTTGGCCTTGACGATGTCCCCTGAAGGAGAAAGGGTATGCTGTACCACTTACTTCATTATCAAATGGCTTGCAGTTCTTTTTTCATATCATGGTGCCTATCTTTTAATGACTATTGTTGTTGCTGTGTGCAATCTCTTGGAACATCTAATGGGATTAGCAGACAAGAATAGACTTCAATTTGACTGCTGTTATTAAGTGCCTACTTGATTAATCCACCTCTTATCAGCTATGGATAATTGCTTTTTGCACATAAAACCTCGAAGTGGTTGCATTAAATCATTTGAGTGCAATTACGTTATTTCATGAGTGTTTAGTCTGAATTGGCAATCTCATGCATGTAAATGAATGAGAAATTTGTGGTGCTTCAGAATATTTTGTAGCAGAAGATGCAGAAGAGGTTCATCTTGATCTGTGTAGTTAGTTTGAAGACTTTTTCTAAATGCTTCTGAAGGGTCTCAATTTGTCTCTGATCAAAGTTACTTATAGTGGGGTGCTATATTTCTTGGAATAAATTAGTACAAGTCTTTGTTCCATTATTATGTCCCTAGACAATAGACATTTGTCTATCTATTTGCCAGCATAAAAAATGGCAATTACTAACAAACACAAATTTTATTTATTTTTTATTATTGGAATGTAGGAGTATTGTTTGACATATAGGTGTTGGTTTGGTTGTTAGCACATGAAAGAATCTTAACGTAGCATAATACTTTTTTAACTAATGTAGCTTTAGAGGTTCTGCCTCTAATATGACTGTCTCTTTCTTTTCACTAGTTCCTTATTATTTTAGGTTCTTTGAGTTCATTTCAGATCACACATTCTTTTGTGCTTGCTTGATAGTCTTCAGAGAACATTTCTGAATGTGTGACGTGTAATCATAACTCTAAATTTCAATAATTTCAGGAGAGCTTGAAATACAGATTACTTGGCTCAGAGGGTGATATTGGTTCATGGGGTCATGAGTATGTCAGGTGAGGATTTTCACTCTTGAGCTTAATTATTTAAGCTGCATACGAGCAAACTCTTTCTTCATAGACCTGATGCAATAAACTTATGTGAGATACTTAGATGTTTTTGATATTTTTCTTATGGAAAACATCAATTAAGTGGGAATCTTTTATTGTTATGCTTATGAGCTGATGCAAATGAGATTAATAGAAGTTACTAATTTAAATACAGGAACTTGGCTGGGGAGATTTCTCAAGAGTATGCCAAGCGGCAGGTGAGAACTTCTATTGAATTGGTGCAAGTGCATGAATGCCGCTTGGATGGCTAATATTTGAGTGATTTTTCTGGCATAACCTTTTGTTATTATGTATTTGTGTCAACTGTTGGGGCAGCTCTCTTTGAACTTCTTACTTTGTTCATATGGTCTATAATAAGCACTTCAGTAAATATGGTCCATACTAAGCACTTTAATGTTCAGTAAATACTGAGCACTTTAGTGTTTAGTAAATCTTTCATAGAGTATGATTCCAGATTTCACAAATTAAATTTGCAGTTTCTGAACATCACAATTTTCTTCAGTTATTGTGCCTATCAGACTGATGATCCACTTGATAGAGCTGAAAAAAAATCCTCTATTTCCAATAATTAGATATTAGTGTTCAGCCTGCCACTTTGCGAGTGGTTTGCGTTGTTAATTCCTGAATGATGTATTGCAGGCTGAAGACGCCTCTACCAAAGACTTAATGGAGCTGGTGGAGCAAATTGTTGCATTCCATATGAAGGTATGATCCTCCTTAATTATTGTTGGTAATAGGCATTTTGGTATTTATGTTAGAGAATATTAATGGGGGCAGAAGTCCTCTTAATTAACAATTAGCATACCATTGCAATGGATTTTTGTCATTTGAAGCACTTATATCTGATGTTCAATTATGTTCCAACTTATCATGGGATTTCATGTATTTGCAGCATAATGCCGAGCCTGAGGCGGTTGATCTGCTTATGGAGGTCCATCCTTTGAATTCTGGTCCTTAAGCTATTGCTGATAACCATGCCTGAAGAGAAAAAGTTAACATATAAATTGTCTTTATCAGGTTGAAGACCTTGATCTGCTGGTGAGCTATGTGGACAGTGCAAATTATAACAGAACATGCCTATATCTTACTAGCTCAGCAAAGTAAGGAGGCTCCAAAGTCTTTTTTCTTGTTGGCTTTTGTTCCTTTTTAAACTCCATGCAGGTTTCAATTTATGCACATGCCACTTGCAATATTGAGAAACAATGAATCTGCAATGGTACTATGAAAACTTTTGTTACCAGTGCCCCCATGCTGAAATTGAGTGGCAGTTTAAATACCTAAAGTCCATGTTTTTTCCTACCTTCCCCACTTGATAGATTATTCACAACTAATGATGGTATTAACTAATCTTAATGCTGCATATTAAAAAAATCAGGTACCTCCCTGGACCAGACGACACATTAGTTCTGGACATTGCCTTTTTGATTTATATAAGATTCGGAGAGTATCCAAGAGCACTACAGATTGCCTTGTCTCTTGATAATATCCAGGTTTGCACTTGCTGTGATCACCATGCTTGTTTTATATTGAAAAAAATGGACTGAATGTATCTTGTTTAGGAAATGAAAATACCAAATATAATGATATGCATGGCTCATTTACTAGTAAAAACTATAACAAGTGTCTGTTTTTAATCTGATGACTGTATATCTGTTTTGCAGCATGTAAAAAAGCTTTTCCAACTTTGTGAAGATCCTCTCAAAAGGCAGCAATTTTGTTTCATCCTGGCTCGCCATGTAAGTCCATTAAATTGTACTTCTCTCTTTCCCCCATATGGTTTTCTTATTTCTGTGACATTATGTTGGTCATTCAGCTAAGATGGGTTCGATGATTGATTATACCTCGTGTTTGCTGGTTTTAGAGAAGTTTACCCGATTAGATAGTATTTTGAGGCTCTCTTGGTAAAATGTCTTGTATCCAGTATTTTTTTTAAAGGGAATAAGTTTTAGGCATTCCATTTAACTATTTTGCATTTGGTAGTCATATGTGCATTTTATCTTGCTGTAAGGATACCTAATTTTGGCATTATAGAGAACCGAGCTACAAAATTTGGCTTCATAATTAATGATGGTGGACAAGAGAAGCTTCAGAACCCTAATAGTTTACAATTGTAAACTATGATCCAACTTGTACTTTGGTGTTCATTGTGTTATTTATGCGTTATCTGTCAGCCACATATACACTCAGGATTTTATTTTGGTCAATGGACTTATGTTCAAGCATACTCTGGGCACAATCGATGCATTAGGAGACTGAGTCTGTTGTTGTTAGTGTTTGAATCTGTATTCACTCTCTCAGGCTCTCTGATTTTCCTACTTCTTATAACAACAATATGCTTATTGCCTTTTTGCATATGCAGGGTGTTTCTTTTGAGGTTGATGAATCATTGGTTGCAGAAGAGGAAGAAAGGGAGGCTTTGCAAGATATCATCAACAATACTAAGTTGAATGAAGGCTATCTTACCCTTGCCCGTGATATTGAAGTTATGGAGCCTAAATCTCCTGAGGATATTTACAAGGTCTAACTCTCTTTTGATGTTACTGTTCTATTCTGGTCATGACTTCTGACTATGAATTTTGGATACTGCCTTGTATTGATTGATCTGCATTCTTTTCTTATTTACTCTAAATAATGCTCAAATAAAACACTTCATGTTCTAATATATATCTGTGGATTCTGCAGGCACATCTACTTGACGGCCGTGGTAGTGGTGGGGGTACTGTTGATTCTGCCAGGCAGAATTTGGCAGCAACATTCGTCAATGCTTTTGTCAATGCTGGGTTCGGTCAGGTTTGTATAAAAACCCCTGGGTTCACATCACAAGAGTAGTAGTTCATATATTTATTTTATCTTGAGGCTTGTGCGGGTTTGTTTCGGCATTTGCAGGATAAGTTGATGACAGTTCCATCTGAAGCATCTAGTGGTGGTTCTTCATCAAGCTGGCTCTTTAAAAACAAGGAACATGGGAAGGCCAGTGCTGCTGCAAGTCTGGTGTGTACCTGCTCTTGTTTTGTCATTTGGCTGGATAACTGTAATTGTTGAATCAACTAAAAAGGATAATTATTGTGTGTTTATGCACTGTAGGGCATGATTTTGCTTTGGGATGTTGATTCTGGACTTGCTCAACTTGACAAGTACTTCCACAGCACCGACACTCATGTGATTGCTGGCGCATTATTAGGAGTTGGGATTGTAAACTGTAATGTCCAGAATGAGTGTGATCCTGTAAGATTCAATTATTTGGCGTCACAACCAAAATAGACACAATTCACACAAACAACAAATTAGAGCTATTAAGTTTTTTTTTTTTTTTTTTTTTTTTTTTTCTGGATGTTCATTTTTTTAGTCTGTTTAATGTGTGCCTTGGGCCCTTACTTACATTTCTCACTTGCTTTATCAGGCACTGGCTCTTTTAGCAGACTATGTAGAGAAAGAAGATTATTCAATTAAAATAGGTGCAATAATGGGTCTAGGTCTTGCATATGCTGGCTCTCAGAACGAGCAAGTGAGTTTCTTATCCGATTCTTGTCAAACAATTGGGTGTTCTATGTTATTCTCCCTTAGTAGTGCAATTGAATACTTTTCTAGTCCTATTGCTGTGATCTGATATTTTTCTTTCTTTTTGGTATTCTCAGGTTCGAAGTGTATTAATGCCTGTACTTGCAGAGGGGAAGACACCTCTAGATGTTGTTGCATTTACTGCAATCTCTCTGGGTTTGGTATTTGTGGGTTCTTGTAATGAAGATGTTGCCCAGGCAATCATATTTGCGTTGATGGATCGATCTGAGTCTGACTTGGCGGATCCCCTTGCCCGTTTCTTGCCTTTGGGTCTTGGTCTGCTATATCTTGGGAAGCAGGTAACTATGCTGAACTCCTTTTGTGCAATAAGATTATAAATTATGTAGCAATGGGACCAAAATTATGATGAGCTTCATAGCAGCAATGCTACATAATTCCAAAAGCACTACTCTCCCCACATCAATACTCCATTATTTTAAACATAATATCACTTCATCTCTATCTATGACAGGATAGTGTTGAAGCTACAGCTGAGGTTTCCAAGACATTCA
Source organism: Ballota nigra (assembly GCA_947034835.1). Classification (NCBI taxonomy): domain Eukaryota; kingdom Viridiplantae; phylum Streptophyta; class Magnoliopsida; order Lamiales; family Lamiaceae; genus Ballota; species Ballota nigra. The sequence goes on from OX344730.1 coordinate 19,247,814, forward strand.
ATGAAAAAATCAGAAAGCATTGTGATATGACCCTGTTATCTTGTGCCTATGCAGGAACCGGGAATGTTTTAAAGGTTATAAATCCTTGAAGTTGAATTTGGGAAGTTCAGTTCAATCTCAACTGTTTTGCTAATTGCCTTTTTCTGTTGCAGGTACAACACTTCCTTGGTCAATGTGCGCAGCATCTTGAGAAGGGTGAATCATATCAGGGGCCAGCTGTTCTTGGAATTGCTATGGTAGCAATGGCTGAAGAACTGGGGCTTGAGATGGCCATTCGTTCATTAGAGCATCTTTTGCAGTATGGGGAGCAGAACATCAGAAGGGCTGTTCCTTTGGCTCTTGCTCTCCTTTGTATATCAAATCCTAAGGTGATCTGTTCTTAGTCTTACTACCCATGAAGGTCCTAATTCTATTTTCTCAATACTCATTGGAGTGGGGAAATAACAGGATTTTGCAGTCCTAGGCCACTTTGTCATTAATGTATTATTTTTACGAAAGCAATTTCTAAATATAATTTTATGTAATTTGGGGATTTATTCATTCACGAAGGGACCAAGTTTCCTGCTGCCAGTAGTCTTATGTTTTCTGTTTGGTGGTTGACAGGTCAATGTTATGGACACGTTAAGTAGGCTCAGCCATGATGCAGACTCAGAAGTTGCAATGGTATTATGATACTTGAGCTTTCTGGCCTTCAATTTTTACTTCAAATTTGTATCCAGTTGGTTATAATGTGTGTGAAATCAGGTTTTTTGTTTATTCATGTGCATACGTCTCGAATTTTGCAGGCTGCCATCATTTCATTGGGTTTGATTGGTGCTGGAACCAACAATGCCAGAATAGCTGGAATGCTTCGGAATCTGTCAAGCTATTACTATAAAGATGCCGGCCTTCTCTTCTGTGTATGGATTTGACTCTACTTATTTTACTATAAGTCCATTTTCACACACAATTGCTGGAATATTCCTTGCAGAATATAAAATTTGTTGTGAACTGTTCAGGTACGCATTGCTCAAGGTCTTGTCCATCTCGGCAAAGGGTTGTTGACACTTTCTCCATATCATTCTGAACGTTCTTTGTTGTCTCCGTAAGTTATCGACTTAATTGTATTTCTAGTTTTAATTGTGAATGCATTGCCCAAGGTCTTGTCCATCTCGGCAAAGGGTTGTTGACACTTTCTCCATATCATTCTGAAAGTTTTTTGTTGTCTCCGTAAGTTTTCGACTTAATGCATTTCTAGTTTTAATTGTGAATGTTTCCTAAAACCAAATTATTTTCGGTTATGGTTCTTGTTGCAAAATGAAAATGGTGTATTCCTGGATAAAAACCTGATAATTTTCCAACATTCAATATCGAGTTTGTTTATATATGTGTTAGTGAATTTTCTGTCTGTATATTTCTTTGTTGACTTATTTTAATATATTCGTATGCTACTAGATCATTGAAAGATGCATCTATCTTTACTATTACTAATAGATGAAGTTAAATAATATTTTCTACTCATTTTTTACTTTGTTCCAGGACTTCACTTGCTGGACTTGTGGTTATGGCACATGCATGTCTTGATATGAAAGCTATCATCTTGGGGAAATATCATTATGTCCTATACTTCCTTGTTCTGGCCATGCAGGTATTCCACTTTGAACAGTTATTCTACTTCTGTTTTGTTCTCTAGTTCCTTTTTGCTTACAATAGCATCTTGTCTACAGCCAAGAATGCTGATGACTGTTGATGAAAACCTGAAACCTCTCTCAGTACCTGTGCGTGTGGGTCAAGCTGTGGATGTGGTCGGTCAGGCTGGTCGACCCAAGACCATAACGGGTTTCCAGACCCACTCAACACCTGTTCTTTTGTCCGCTGGAGACAGGGCAGAGCTTGCAACCGAGAAGTATGATGTGTTGTGCATGTAATTTTGTTTGTTTCTCAAAGCCTAAATTTCACGCTAACGTTAAACCTCTTTTACAGATATATTCCTCTTTCGCCCATTCTTGAGGGATTTGTCATCTTAAAAGAGAATCCAGAGTATAAAGAAGAGAACTGAAGCTGACTAGTTCTGATTATGGGCCGTGTCTCATGTAGAATACAACTTGGTTATGGGTTGGAGCAAGCGCACCAAAATCTCACTGCCACATCTTATTTATGTTTTAACTGGTTACGAGAAAGCTGATGAGCAGATGGGTTTTGTATTCTTAGTTTCAGCTTTGTTCGAGTCTCCTCTTCCCTTTGGTTCTGGTTGTCCATGATTTGTATTATTCTGTTTTGAACTGATGAGAAGGATGGTTATATACGCATACACTGTTAAATTCGTTCGCCTTAGATAGTCATTAACAGATTGGTCATCTACTCTTGTGTCAACCCTACCCCTCAATTGTGCTACTGTGCAGTTTAAATTTGAATTTGTGGTCCTAGTAAGAGCGCATCGTTGCTTTTACATACATACTAAACGCCTGCACTTAAATAATCGATTAGACTTTTGAAGTGGAATCTAGGTGCAATTTTTGAGTGAATGCGAGGGTTAAAATGAAATGCGTTGTGTGTGAAGTATATTAGAAATCTCGTTGCCCATGTGAAACAGTGGCAGATTGTACAAACTTCGTTACAGTCTAATGTTCTAATATAACTTGTCATCCAGCCTCGAAATATTCTCCATTTTGCCTGATACAAGTGGTATAGTTTGGCTTGATACGTGAACTTAGTGTTACTGGTAAGTGGTAATTGTACTAAAGGCACTATCCGGATGAAAACACTATCTATTCGATGAATAGACAACCCTCCTCATTTTCAAAATGCCTTGTACGTTTGTTCATATTCTTCAGTTTCAAATTTTTTCACATACTACTTCACCTCAATCGACTACCGTCCGTTCACTGCACATCCGACAACTGTTTGGTACCTGGTGCCGCCACCAATTCACTCCGCTACCAGTTCACCATCGTTCTCCAGTGGTGAAGTTGTGAAGGTAAGTATCTACTTTTTTTTGCTTTAGTACGAAATCTATGTTGGAATCTATGTAAGATTGAAGTTATTATTGTTTTGAGTACGAAGGATTGAATCGTATGTGTTGGGTTGAAAAATCGTGATGAGCGCGTTCGTACCTGGTTCTCCGTATTTATGCAACATTTTTGAAAAAAAAAATCCGAAATATTGGGCAATTTTAAAAAAAACTTTAGAAATCAAATGTTTGATTTTTTTCCCGAAAACTGTCCAATATTTTGGAAGATTTTCCGAAAATTTTACTTAAATTTGGAGAACCAGATCTGAACACGCTCATCACGATTTTTCGAAAATTAAAGCTCTCTAAACAAGCAATCAACAATATTATCATACTCATTTAATTTAACACACTCAAACAATAACAAGATGCATAATGAGTCTCAAAAACAACAAAAAATATTATATTCAACATTTAAAAACGAGGGAGTCTTGTATGAGACCTCTCATGGCATGAGACAATGAGAATGAGTGTAACTAGGGCATTAACTCATTAACACTTTGATAGGGGTATGTGTTAATTTGTGTGGTCTCATGCCATAAGACGGTCTCATACAAGTTTTTGCTTTTAAAAATCTAGTTCTTCAATAATATCAAAATTGTGAAAGTTAGAAACTGTGGAAGTATATTTACTAAGGATATTTTGATGAAATTTAAAAAGGGCATTACCAAAAAGGTAACCGTACTTAAATAGAGGGGTCTGGCTATATACCCCTCCAACGTTAAGGGATACACCTATATTTATTATGAACCATCTATTTTATCATTTTCATAAAAAATACATTAATTTTAATACACCCTACGTTAAACACCCATTTCTAAAAAACGTTGCCGTCTTCCATGGTTTTTTGTCGTCCCAGCAATGCCTCCTCCACCGCCTGACACAACCAAAAACCTATAATCAAAACTGAGAATAAAAAAACAACCTATAATCAAAACTGAGAATAAGAAAACAAGGAACAAACAATACAAATCAATCTAAACAATAAAAGATTCCAAAAAAATGCGGAAAACAAATATAAAGAATATTCGTGGATATCCAATTCGAAAATTGTCGTTCCACCAAACACAATGAACAATTAACTTGTCCAATTAAAATGACAAAATACCCATTGATTAGACGTGAAATTGTGATGTTTTGGTGTAGTCCATATTTTGAGCGTTTTTTGTGAGTATTTAGAGTTATTTGAGTAAATTTTTTATAAACTCATCAATTTATCTTCTTGGTGTTCATATTAGGATAGAGGGCGAAAAAAGGAGTTCGTAGGACTTTGAATCGATCAAAACGGACTCCCGATTGAGAAGATATGAAGTTTTTTCGAATGCGTGCACAACAGCCGAAAAGCACTCGAGCTCAAGGCACTCGAGCGAAAAGTGCTCGCCTCCACCAGCTCGAGCACCCTGAGTGTTCTATGAGAGGAAAGTGCTCGATCTGAGCAAGCTCAAGCGCCAGGCGCTCGAGCGAGGGCCCTGGGCGATTTTCAGTCTATTTTCGTATAAATACCCGTCTTAAGTCTATTTTTACATATCTAAATATATCTAGACTTGATTTTCGAAGGGGAAGAGCTTGGGAACGTGATTTTGAGAGTTTGGCAAGGATTTCAAGTTTGTAATCAAGTTTTTTATCGTATGAATTCATTAGAACAATTATTACTTTGCACGGATTGGATTTTCCTTTTTATTTCTTGAATTCTTTGATACTTAAACCTAATAATTTTCCAGATTTTATAGGTTTAATTTTTAGAATTGATTCAATTGCTTTCATAATTAGTTTATGTTCTTAATTTTCTTGATTATTTTAATTATGTTTATGATGATTGATCTTGTTATTGCTTTTGTTCTCATAATCATCATGTTAGGCTAAAACCTTTGTATGCTTAGGATAGGATGAACTCGTAGAAGTAGGTTGTTGGTACGTAATTAGGATAATTCGTGATGTATGGTTTTAATTCTCTTAATTATGGAATAATACTAATAAACCCCAGAATAATCATAGAATTAAGTACGAAAATTGTTAGAGAGAAGACGACCGCATCACTCTTTAATAACGAATAGGCTTAAGGAGAGGGTTTTTGAAGGGGTTTATAACCAACCGGTTTATCTAGGGAGGACGGCCGAATCACCTTAGTTAAATTAGGACATCAATAATTAACCACAATTCATCTAATTTTATTAGTGGGTTAGTGAAGTAAGTTGTTAGAACTAAGTATTGGGGATATTCCTGGGCTTTTATTTTTTCAATTCTTGTGCTGGATTATGGAAGTTGATTCCCTAGTTTATAGTACGCTTAGGATTTTAACTTTGAATATCACAATTATTTTAGTTAACGTACCAACTCCGTTAGTATACGTAGGGATTCTTATTCCAAGCATCATCATCACATTTGCACTTCAAATCAGAGTTAGAATAATGTTATTACTTTTCGTTTGATAATTAGTAAAATATAGTTTAATATTAGTCTAAAACAAAATCACATTCATATTAGCTACGAGACATAGATTTCCAGGGATTTATTCGCATACAAACTTTTCCTTGGGTTCGATACTACTTGGTCCCTATACTTGCCCATACTACAGTGATCTCATACTCTTGTGGGGTAACTACTAGTCAAGCTAGTATTTTACGATCAAGTCACCCATTCATGATTTGATTTGACAAAAAAAAAGGTATGACAAATGTAAATTAAAGCATTTTTTGTGAGATTGATAAAATGAGTAATTCATAATATATGTACATCCTTAATGTTGGAGGGTTATATAGCTGGGCCCCTATGTTGCAAGGGTGTGACTTGAAGCGATTGAACTAACTCTACTAGTCGCTTACCCGCAAGCGGACGGGTTCACTGTAGTATAAGTACGTATAATGACCAAGTAGTATTGAACCCAAGGGATGGAGTGTATGCGAATAGATCCCTGAAGATCTATGCGTCGTAGTTAATATGAGTGTGTTGTTTTTGGATTTTTAGAAAGATTAATTAAAAGACTAAATTAAACTAAGTAAACTGAAATACTAAAGAAATCTAATTAACTATGGGTTTTGTTCTAATGAGAGATGGTGATGCTCAGGATAGGAATCCCTACGTATACTAACGGAGCAGGTACATAATCAAAATAACTGTGACACACAAGAAATAACCTAAGTCTAAGAATGCAAGGTGAAAGCTCAAGATTCTAAACCCTAATACTTTACCCTAACACTCGACTTCACTAATCTACTAACAGTTTAATAGATTGTGCTTAATTAATGAGACCCTAATTTAACTAAGGTGATGCGGTCGTCCTCCTTCGCTAAACTGGTAGATGAATTAACCTTTTCTAAACCTTCTCGTTAAGACTACTAATTGTTATTGAGTGATGCGGTCGTCCTCTCTCTAACACTTTCATACGAAATTCAAAGGTAAAGTTAAGATTAATTATAAGAATTCATTAATCAAGAGAATTAAAACTAACGTCACGAATTACCCTAATTACGTACCCACATCCTACTTCTACGAGTTCATCCTACCCCAAGTATACAAGGGTTTTAGCCGGACATGGCTTTAACAAACATAAAAGCAATAGAAGAAACAACGAACATAAACATAATGAATTGAACGAAGAAAATAAGAAACATGAACTAGGGTTTTAAAGAAATAAATACTAAGAACTAAAATTTAATTAACTAAAACGAAGTTTCAAAGTGTTTAAAGAAATCAAACTAACGAAAAGAAACTAATAAACGAAAAGAAACTAAGAATTCGTATGAAAAACCTCAACAAAATGTAAATAAAGTTTGCTCGTTCTTCTCTTCTTCCTCTCTCTAAAAACTAAATCTAAAAGTTATTTCTAAAATTCGGGGATCCCTCAAAACGTGTTTGGAAGAGGTATATATAGGCACCGGGTCGAAACGGGATCTCGTGGGCCGAAAAACGAAATCTGGAAAATAGGCCTCGGAAGCGCTCGAGCTGTCCCGGTCGAGCGGGGCGCTCGAGCTTATTTGGTCGAATGATTCCATAGCTCGAACGGGGCGCTCGAGCTATGTTGCTCGAGCGGTTCCATAGGTCGAATGATGCGCTCGAGCTGAGCCCCTCGAGCGGCAAAAATGTTCTGTAAGTTTGGAGTGCTCGACCTACGTTGCTCGAGCGAGGTGCTCGAGTGATGGAGCTCGAATGGGCCCTCATTCCTTGCAACTAACACTTTTCTTCTCACGTACTAATACCAATCGTATTTCTTCGATATCTTCTCATCCGGGCATCTGTTTGAGTCGATTCAAAGTCCTACGAACTCCGTTTTTTGTCCTCGATTCACCTACGAGTATCAAAGAGACCAATTCATCAATGTATAGAAATAGTATTCATTTGGCTCTAAAAATTCAATAAAATCGACCAAAACTAGGGCGTTTCTAGCTACGAATCACGACAATTTCACGCCTAATCAACCCCCCCAAACTTACCATATTGCTTGTCCTCAAGCAATGAAATAATAAGTCAAGTGAAATTGTTAGGGATGAGTCAAAGAATCAATCATGCAAGCTAATGAACTCGAGCTTCAAAAATCAATCACCCGTATACTCACTCACTTTCCTTTATCATACTCATGCAATAATAACAAGAAACACCAAGATCAAACATGGATGTGCTCTCAACGATGTGTTTCGCTCCCTCACCAGTGTATATCAATGATCAAGGGACTCACTCAAACAATCAATCACTCAAATTGGCAGCCATAGGCTTGTAAGCGCTCTTAACTCCGACCATACTCTAGAAATCAATGCCGAATCAAAAATGACTTTTCTCAAGGTTGTAATGTAGGCTCTTTGGACAGGTGGGATAACAATATAAGGTAAAGTGACTAACGTGAATGGAGAATAGAAAATCAAACTTTGGCACTTCGAGATTAGGAATAAACTTCTTCAAAATATTCAATAAACACACTTTCAATTCCACTTTTCTCAACACTTCAATTTTTTTTTTCTAACTATTTTCACTTTTTTTTCAATCACTTCATTTTTTTTTTTTCGCACAAACACATGAGCTCATTTTTTTTCTTTTGCTCATTCTCAAATTTTTCTCTTTTTCCCACATCTCATAACTTCATCACTCCTTCTTCTCATATTCGCTCAACAAACAACCTTTTCCTTTTTCAACTCAATTTACTCCCTTCACATTCACACTTTCCTATTCTCCACTCAAATTGGGACAAAAGGCTTAGGAATTGGAATATTGTTCATACGTGCTAGCAAATAAAATAGGCTTTAGGCTCAAAGGGGCTAGCAAGGTATACATGTCATTGGTAAGGAAAATTTTTGACTAAGTAACTCCATTAAATCAAAGATGGCCTAAGATCCCATTCGACATATCAAACTAGACACAATCAAGAAGCAAGAGCACGCACAAGTTCTAGCATCCTCTAAGGTGATGATTCACTCACAAACGAAGAGATTAATTCATGCATCAAAATCTCATAAGGCTCAACTCTCACGGCTTTCACATCCATGCTAGTCTAGTGCATTCTCACTCTTATCACACAAGTACTCAAAAGAAAAATTTACAAGCATACGGGTTCTCTCTCAAATCAACTCTAACTTAAACACTCACACAATAAAACCCGAACTCAACCTCTCAACTCAACTCTACTCATCAAATCATACTCAAAGATAGCAATCAACAAGCATAAGATAGTTGATAGGCATGAAATATGCAATAGCTAGTCAGATCAAAATCACCCCAAGGAGTATCTCAACAAACCAATAATCAATCAAACTCAACTCAAAGATAAGGGCGTGCATGCATGTGCAATGTAATCATAAAATAAAAAAACTCCACCCCCCCAAACTTCGACCTTGCTAGAGGTCTAAGTTTGGGGTTGTGGGTTACCTCAACCAAATAATTCAATTTCTCTCAATAGTTTTGCACACTCCCTTGTCTCAAGTTGGTTCCTTCAATCTGAATAACTCCATGATACCTTTACTCTTTTAGAGACAAGCCTACAAAATAAAACTCTCAAGTACGAGGTTAAACATACGACTCAAAATAACTCCCTAATAACTAAAAAAAAACTCAAAGCAAATAAAAAATAATGGGTTGCCTCCCATTCAGCGCTATTTTTAAGGTCCTCATGCCGGACCAAGCTCAAAGGAGCTTATGGGACATCATACTCAAATTTACCTCCCTCACTCTCATAAGAGTGGTGTTTGAATTTCTTTCCTTGTTGTCCCTCCATCATGAGTTCCTTTGCTTCCTTCTCCATCTCAAGTGGTATAGGTCTCAACTCCTTCTCACCTTTATCTGGAGGAGTCTTACTAAACAATTTCTTGAGTTTGGACTTTTTCTTTTTTACTCCTCCTTTCCCTTCTAACTGGACCATGTCCACTTTCTTCACTTCTTCATCCTTCAACTTCCTCACTTTATCCCTATCAAAATAATCAAGATCATAATGCTCATGGGTGAAATAATCAAGTGAAGGACTAACAAAATCATGAATATGAGAAGGATTAGGGATAGAAGGTGTGTCTTCAACACGATGATCAATAGCATCCATGCAATACAAACTCTCATCCTCCTTCGGGTGCTTCATGGCTTCATATAGGGAAATCTTCACTTCTTGATCATCAACCTTCAATGTAATCTTCCCATTTGCCACGTCTAGCACCATCCCCACCGTAGCTAAGAACGGTCTTCCCAAGATTAGGGGCACGTGCTCATCTTCCTCCATCTCTAGGACTACAAAGTCGGCTGAAAAAATGTGATCTCCAACTCTCACGAGGATGTCTTCAACCACACCTTGAGGTCTCGTGTTAGACCGATCGACAAGTTGAAGCGTCATCATTGTGGGTTGAAGTTCTCCACCTTCCAACTTTTTGAAGAGCGACAAGGGCATCAAATTAATGCTCGCTCCGAGATCGCACAACGCTCCCTTCTTGATCTCGTTACCGATATCACAAAGAATGGTGAAGCTCCCGGGATCCTTCAACTTCGGAGGAAGCGCCTTGTGCACTAATGCACTCACCTCGTGGTTCAGTTGCACCAACTTCGGCTCATCCACTCGCCGTCTTTTCACAATCAAGTCCTTCAGAAACTTTGCATAATGCGGCATCTGTTCCAAAGCATCATAAAAAGGGATATTAATATGCAATTGTTTAAACACATCAAGGAATTTAGCGAATTTCTCATCAAGCTTCTTTTTCATGAAGCGTTGTGGATATGGGACTGGTATCACAGATTTGGGTACCCCCCATTCATCTCTTTCTGTTTCTTTCACTTTATCCCTTGCTTCTTTTGCCTTCTTCCACTTAGGAACTCTCTCAATCTCATCACTTTCCTTGCCCTTCTGGGACTCATCCATATCTTTATGCTTCTCAATCCTTTCACTTTCAATCCTCTCTCTATCTTGGGGCGTCTCAGAATCAGCAGGCATCTGAGGACCTTCATAGTTGGTTCCACTTCTTAACTGGATAGCCTTGCAATGCTCTTTCGGGTTCCCCTCCGGCATGGAAGGATATTTTCCCGGCTCTCTATTCACCATCTTTGCAATCTGGCTCATCTGGAACTATATAGAAGTGAACCTTCGATTGTTCTCTTGTTGAGTTCTAGTCCACTCAACGTTCATCTTTTGGAGCTCTTGATCACGTTGATCACCCTTTTTATGCAACTCTTTCACATCGTACTCCAAGGATGACAACCTCTTACTTCCTTCCTCCACTTTCTGAAGGATAGCTCTCAACATCTCCTCGGTTGATGCACCGCCTTCTCCACCAGGAGGTTTAGACCCCGGATCAACACCTGCAGGAACAGTAATACCAGCTTTTGGGTTAGCATAAGAAAAATTCTCATTCTTCCTCCATGTGTTTTGAGGAGGCTGCTGGCCTCCTTGAAATCCTTGTGTGTTCCTCCATTGATTTTGAGGCGGCTGTGGCCCTGGAGGTGCAAATGGTTGACCATAAGAAGACCTTCCATATTGATTTCCACCTTGGTAGCCATTCTGATTGTAATACAGACCTCCCATGTAATTGGCTACCTCTTGCTGTCCACTTGGCTGGTCTACTCTCTCATTCTCTACTGCATGCTCTCCAACCAAACTCTTCCCCAACTCGAGGTTGTTGATCTTCTCCATCATGGCCATCAACAGCCTTCTCGTTCCTTCACCTTCTTCAACCTGATGAACTCTCTGAAAATCTGGATCTCCATTCCAAGCCCCGGCATTCGTGACAATGTTGTCCACGATCTCTCTACACCTCTCTATGCCTTGATTCAGGAATGCTCCGCCCGCACAAGCATCTAAATGGTCTTGCCCCGCCTTGTTGGCACCACTGTAGAAGAATGTCATCACATCCCCCTCGTTATACCCGTGCTGCGGGCATTCAATCAGCATGTTTGAGTATCTCTCCCACGCTTGACGTAGGTCCTCTCCTTGCTTCTGGCGGAAGGAAGAGATCTCAATCCTTGCTTTGATCGTTCTCGATGGAGGGTAGAATCGCTCGAGGAACAGACGTTCGAGCTCGGCCCATGTGGTTACACCTCCCCGTGGGAGTGTGTTGTCATACCACTCCTTGGCTATTCCCGTCAATGAGAATGGGAACAGCCGCAGCCTCTTGGCATCTTCAGACATGCCATTGTAATTGAAAGTAGAGGCTATCATGAGGAAGCTCCTCAAGTGTGTATGAGGATTCTCCTTCCCGATCACCCCCTTGAACTGATTCTCGGTCAGCAACTTTAGAATTCCCGGGGAAATCGAGAAGTTATTCGCCTCAACAGGTGGTAAAGCCACTCCATCGTAGTACCTCTGCGGTTGTGCCACGAACCTGCCCCGAATTGCCATATTCTGATCTGCGTTCTGGGCATAGGCTGAGGAGCAACAGGTGGTGCTGGTATGTGTTGAACTGGAGGTGGTTGGTACACAGGTGGTTGGTTGTAAACAGGAGGTGGATAAGGGTATGGTGGGTATGGGTAGTGTTGGTATACTGGGTTGTTGAAAGGGTTATTTGGGTTTTGTGGGTAAGCAGGGTTGTTCAGAGGATTATGGACAAAATTCTGAGCTGGATTGATGACGTTTTGTGCACCCGGGTTTTGGCTCTGACTATCCCCTAACGGATCTTGGTTCTTACTGGTGTTGTCATCAGTGCCGTCAACCCGGTTCAACCCCTGGTTAAACTCATTCTCGGTATCTTCCAACTCATTCGTGATGTCCATTGGTTCTTTCCCTAAGTCGGCAGCGTTCATCCTTCTTAAGAAGGCTCGGTTCCTTCTAGCTATCGTCTCAGGGTCCAACGGTATTCTCTCTTCGCTCGTATTCCCTTGCGAGCGTGTTCTCATAAACCTGAAACACTAGCAGAAGGATCAAAATGCAACTGCCGAATATGCACGAAATAATAAAAAAAACAGAAAATAAAATCACTCACTACTAACTACTAAGCTATCTACAAGTCCTATTCAAAAGCATACAACGCCATCCCCGGCAACGGCGCCATTGACTTGAAGCGATTGAACTAACTCTACTAGTCGCTTACCCGCAAGCAGACGGGTTCACTGTAGTATAAGTACGTATAATGACCAAGTAGTATCGAACCCAAGGGATGAAGTGTATGCGAATAGATCCCTGAAGATCTACGCGTCGTAGTTAATATGAGTGTGTTGTTTTTGGATTTTTAGAAAGATTAATTAAAAGACTAAATTAAACTAAGTAAACTGAAATACTAAAGAAATCTAATTAACTACGGGTTTTGTTCTAATGAGAGATGGTGATGCTCAGGATAGGAATCCCTACGTATACTAACGGAGCAGGTACATAATCAAAATAACTGTGACACACAAGAAATAACCTAAGTCTAAGAATGCAAGGTGAAAGCTCAAGATTCTAAACCCTAATACTTTACCCTAACACTCGACTTCACTAATCTACTAACAGTTTAATAGATTGTGCTTAATTAATGAGACCCTAATTTAACTAAGGTGATGCGGTCGTCCTCCTTCGCTAAACTGGTAGATGAATTAACCTTTTCTAAACCTTCTCGTTAAGACTACTAATTGTTATTGAGTGATGCGGTCGTCCTCTCTCTAACACTTTCATACGAAATTCAAAGGTAAAGTTAAGATTAATTATAAGAATTCATTAATCAAGAGAATTAAAACTAACGTCACGAATTACCCTAATTACGTACCCACATCCTACTTCTACGAGTTCATCCTACCCCAAGTATACAAGGGTTTTAGCCGGACATGGCTTTAACAAACATAAAAGCAATAGAAGAAACAACGAACATAAACATAATGAATTGAACGAAGAAAATAAGAAACATGAACTAGGGTTTTAAAGAAATAAATACTAAGAACTGAAATTTAATTAACTAAAATGAAGTTTCAAAGTGTTTAAAGAAATCAAACTAACGAAAAGAAACTAATAAACGAAAAGAAACTAAGAATTCGTATGAAAAACCTCAACAAAACGTAAATAAAGCTTGTTCGTTCTTCTCTTCTTCCTCTCTCTAAAAACTAAATCTAAAAGTTATTTCTAAAATTCGGGGATCCCTCAAAACGTGTTTGGAAGAGGTATATATAGGCACCGGGTCGAAACGGGATCTCGTGGGCTGAAAAACGAAATCTGGAAAATAGGCCTCGGAAGCGCTCGAGCTGTCCCGGTCGAGCGGGGCGCTCGAGCTTATTTGGTCGAATGATTCCATAGCTCGAATGGGGCGCTCGAGCTATGTTGCTCGAGCGGTTCCATAGGTCGAATGATGCGCTCGAGTTGTGCCCCTCGAGCGGCAAAAATGTTCTGTAAGTTTGGAGTGCTCGACCTACGTTGCTCGAGCTAGGTGCTCGAGTGATGGAGCTCGAATGGGCCCTCCTTCCTTGCAACTGTTGGTGATCAATTTTTATCGGGTGGATTAGTGACTGTTTAAGTTCGGTTTAAAGATCATCAATTAATTACGTGTGATTGGTTACCACCGTAAATGGTAAATCGAGGTTCGGGTTATGAAATCGGATATACGAAAGTCGAAATCGAATTAATTTCGTATGTGTGTTTGTTTAGGTGTGATAGTGTGTGTTTTTAGAGTGTTTATGAATTTGAACTTGTATTTCTTAAGCTGGAGACCAACTATTTATAGAGACTAGCAAGCATGAGGTGTTACTGACTCTTGGTCTACCTTACCTGCATGTTTGGCATGTGTCCTTTAACTCTAGTTTGACCTTATCTAAGCTAAATCTTAGTTACAAAGTCTTCTTTGGTCTTATCTCGGACTTCATTGTTGTTCGTCCATGTCGGTTTAAATTGATCCAAGATGGTTCTTTCATAAAAGTTGTTCGCCGTTTGGGTGTATGGCTCAGAAGTTGTTCGTCTTTGTGTCTTGCACAGATTGGCCTTTGTGTCTTGCACAGATTGGTCCTTTGTTCGTCTGCATATACCTCTTAGGCTGATAGCTGTAACACTTTTACCAGTGTTGTTCGTCATTATTGACTTGGTGGTGGGTCCATATTCGGTCTTTGGTTTTTAAACCTGTTCGCCAATTTCTTGTTCGTCAGTATAGTTGTTCGTCACTTTATACACTCCTTGGATTAGTTTATGCACCCCAGCTTGATTTTCTTTATTGATCCTCTTTGATTTGGGGTTGATTTCTCGTAATTCTTCTTGTGGCTTTAATCCTTGTTTGCCCATCAATGATTTATGTTCGCCTGTCAACAATTGCCCCCTATCCTGGCTATATGTTGCCCCAGACGAGCAACTTTGTGGCGAGCAACTATAGTTAGGATATTATACTGACGTGGATTTGGACGAACATCATTGGTCCTGGCGAGCAACAAATGGTACGTCGTTCCGTCTCCCCAAGGCCTGGGGGTTGTACGAGGATGACGTGAGCGTCATGATTGCGCGCCGCTCACGCGCGAGCAGCCCCGAGGCGACGCGCCCCTATATTTGCAACTAGGCCCTTTGATTTTCGATCTTGCTCGAGTTTGACCCCGTTTTCTTTCAATTTGGCTTGTATTTTGTTGAAAATTACACATTATACCCCGTTTTTTTGCTTGGGGTATAAATTGAAGGGGAAACAAATATTTTCCCACTTTTTCACTCTTTGCTACAGTGCTCCGGCGATTCCTTCCTTCTCCGGCGACTCCAAGCTTTCCGGCGTCCGTTTCTCTTGCATTTGGCCTCAACTTTCATTCCCCAGGTAGTTATTTCCTTATCTCTTCTTCTTTCTCTCTTTTTCTTCCGTATCTGTACCTTCGCCGCCGTGTGGGGAAAGTTACGCCGCCGTCGTCCGCCTAGGATTGCCACCGGAGATCAAAGAACCTCGTTATTCCCCTTAAAGAATTCTTTCATCTGAACTGATGTCCTCCCACTCGAGCAACAAAGGATCTGAGGAAACCCTTGACCCACTTTTTCCAATCGCGGTCCCCGTCGATCAGCCTCCCTTCGAGATTTCTTCGGCGTCGGATCCTCACGTGGATTCGGTGGTTCGTTCAGTTGAGGATACTGGTGCCCGCCCATCTGGGAGAGAAATAGTGGTCGCGGCGAGCAGAAATTCGGAGAACGATTCTTCATCCAGCGCCGAATCAGAAGATCCATTATTTGACGAGCTGACTCACGAATTTCTAGAAGGGATAGGGTTCTCATCACCAAGAATGATGGAAAATGAGATCCCAACTGGAGTTGCTCGGCCTTTTGATTGGCGAGCATATGCTGAGGAACATGCGAACAACTTTGCTCGCCCTCAGAGAGAAGTATTGGATCTGGTGAAAACTGAGTACCAGGCGAGCAAGATTAAAAGCGTTGTTCGCGAACATGAGTTGGATTCGATCCGGGAGACTTACAAGATTCCCTACGATATTCATATGTGGGCTCCCAAGAGAAAAGAGAGAGTTGATCGCCCACCTCCAGGATGCACGGTGATCAACATTCATACTCCGATCGCTGGATTGAGATTGCCCCTTCCACCTATTATTGGCCGCTTCTTAGAGGCGACCAACCTTGCTATCACCCAAATCACCCCAATTGGATGGATGAACTTATTGGGGACGATGTGTTTGTTCGCACTAGAGGGGTATATCGACCGCATAACTGCAGATGAGATCAACTACCTCATGACGATCACGAGATGTCCCCCTGGAGAGGAGGGTTATTTTTATCTTAAGGCCAGGACTGGACTGAAGATGGTGGAGGGAGTGCCGAACAAAATTCGCGATTGGAAACAACACTTCTTCTTCATCGGGGGCGATTGGCGAGCATCTTCTGGTCCACACGATGGTGATGGACGAATTAATTCCCCTGCTTCTTATAGGAAATTTAAACGTAAGACTATTTTCTTGTTCGTCTTCGAACTGTATTGTTCTAATTTAACTTTTCTTGTTTGTTCGTAGGCCCTCGTTTGCCCAAGTGGAACTCGGAGGAAGAGGAGATCGGTTCAGAGTTTCTATTCACCTCCTGCTTGGTCGGCCTTCACAACAAAGAAGATAGGACCACCGAGTATTTACGTGGGGGAAAGTGCTTAAGAGCTGCTCGCTTGTTTCCCTACCCTCATCATTTGGAAGCACAAGCAGAGGTGCCCCCAGGTATGAAAAGTTTCCAACTTCTAATACCAACTTTGCTCGTCATTTTACTTTCATAACTTGCTCGTCTAACTCCTTTTTTTTTTTAGCCGAGCAAGTCACCGTTGCGGTTTCTCCCAGTTTTGCTCTTCTCGAACAAAGAGTTTTCGAGTTGGCACCTCTGAAAGGACGAAAAAGGAGAGGTGACCCGCCTACCAAGATCTTGGCGATGACGAACAAAACTGAGGGGGCCAAGGTTCCGCGACCAGCTGCTCCCCCAGGTCCTGCTCAGCCATCTTCTCCAATTTCTCCCCCTCGCGCGGAGAAGCGCCTAAAGAAGGCGGATGGGACTCCGTTGGCCCATGATGTCCCCATTGTTGGTAAGGGGAAGGAGAAAGTAGGCCACAGTCATCCTCGTCCAGAGGGGGATGCTGTTTGCCGCTCCACCGAGCCTGTGGAAAGAACAGGCAAAGCGAGCAAGGATTCAACTTCTGGCCGCGGCCCCGAGGACCTCACCCATCTGGGTTGGGATGACCGGAAATTCAAGGAGTAAGTCCATACCAGCTTCTGCCGAGCAAGATTCATCATCATTTTTTTTTCTAAGTATCATTTTCTTTCTTGTTCGTAGATATCGTGCTGACGATCATCCCGGTCGAGCAAGTGTTGTACACCATTACGCTTGCTCGAAGACTCTCGTAGATATAAGGGAGATTCCTGGCGACCATGTTCGCAGAGCGACAGAGCTGGTCGCCCGAGCCTGGACGCACCCTCTAGACAAGGCCATTTTTCAACAGGGGCTGATGGACAACGTCCATCTCTCCATGATGCTTCACGCCAATGGTCTTGTTACGGCCCAGAGGGTGATGGCCCAGATCGCCGAGCAAGAAGATGCTGCTCGTCGCTATGCGAGTACTGCTCGGCAGCTTACAGAAGAGAAGGATGGCCTGGTCGGCCAGTATGAGGCTAAAATTGCCCGCCTCAACAACCAGATCAATGTTTACATTGATACTGAACATAGGCATCTTGAAGAAATTCAAGGTTTGTCCAAAGAGCTAAAGGACAAAGAGGCTCTGCTCAAGGACAAGGAGGCCTTGTTCGGCGAGGGGGAGAAAAAGCTGTCCGCAACTGAACAAGAGAATGCCGAACTGAAAGCAGAAATTGCTCGTCTTCGGGAGGCGGAAGCCAACCTCTACACAAGCGAGCAACTCGAAGCCGAAGTTCAGGCTCGAACGGCTCCCATCTCAAACCTTGGATATATATGCGCCTATGCGGACAGCATCCGCACGGCCGATGCTTATGACTTCAAGGATTTGGTGGAAGAAATGAGCAAGGATCTGAATGAATTCATGGAGCACTATCCTCCGCCGAACAATATCGAAATTCAGCTGGCGGATCTGGCAGTACTAGGGGTTAAACTTAACAAACTCGACCCTAGTATTACCATTACTCATCCTCCGCCCCCAACTGATGAAGGCGAACAAGAAGAAGGGGTGGCCGTGGCTGACGAGCAAAATGCAAAAGAGGCTGAGGATAAGGCTGCTGAAGATTTGGCTCGAGAAATGATCGTTGAACCTCCCGCCGAGCAGGCTCAAGATCCTCCCCCCGCCGAGCAACAATAGTTCTTTAGGACTTAGCTTTTTTTCTTCACCTTCTTTGTAATAGTTGATCGCTCATTTTGTAGTACTTGACCTCTAGGATCATTGTACTATTTTTTAGACTTAATGCCTTTTTGATTAATGGAATGTCTTTCTCATGTTCGCTCATTTTCTTTATACGTTAATTGCCTTTACATTTTTATCAATGTCTTTGCAATTATAACATATAGTGTTGGGCTTTTGTTCGAATTGAACTTTGCCTTTATTGGAATCGGGGTTCAGCCTTAGGTTCTGTTCATTTTAAAAAAAAAACGAACAACCTTTAAATGGCTTCGGTCCTTAGGTTCTGTTCATCTTGAAAATGAACAACCTTTAAATGGACTTGTACCTCGAGCTTTGGACTTTTCCTCTTTGACGAACAACTATTATATTCACATAATGAACAATTTACAAGTGTTGTAAGACTGCTCGTCACTAATACATACGAATCGACGAACAACTTTGAACACTAATTAAAATATGCTCGCTTATAATATTTTTGCCGAGCAACTCTGTCTATATAAAAGATGAATCAGCACCAAACTATACAATGTGCCGAACAACTTTAGATTCTATACTTAGCAAAATTTTAGGCAAGTTTTTGGTTTGCCTTACTTGATTCACTGGCCCTCCGAGACATTTGTTCGCCCAATTAAGAACTTGTTCATGTCATTGATAGTATTTCTTCAGATGTACAGCATTCCAGGAGTATTGGGCCGGCTTGCCTTCCATATCTTCGATATCGTATGCACCATTAACGAATTTTTCCGTTATACGATACGGACCCTCCCAAGTTGGTCCCAATACACCTGGAGGTTGGGCGAGCAACTTTCTTAGAACCATATCTCCAACTCTGAATTCCCTGATTTTAACATGGGAATTATAATAGCGTTCTGCTCGCTGCTTGTAGGTAGCATTTTTTTAGCTCGGCATTCAGTCTTTTTTCCTCGAGCAAATCCATTTCTGTAGCTAGAGCAGAGTTATTCGCCTGCTCATCAAAGTTGGTCGTCCTGAATGTATTGGTTTTTAACTCAATTGGTATTACAGCCTCTATCCCGAAAGCCATTGCAAAAGGTGTTTCTCCGGTGCTTGACCTGGGAGAAACTCTGTATGCCCATAGGACTTCCGGAAGTTCTGTAGACCAACTATTTTTGCTTTCTGCTAGCCGTACCTTTAACGTATGCTTGATAATTTTGTTTACGGCTTCAACTTGTCCATTTGATTGGGGATGATAGGGTGTAGAGTAATGTTTCTTGATCCCCCATTTAGTACAGAAATCTCTCAACTCCTTCCCATCAAACTGTGGATCATTGTCTGTCACGATGGTTTGTGGAACTCCAAAACGACAGACAATGTTCTTCCAAATGAAGTTGATCATTTTCTGTTGCGTAATTTTCAACATGGCCTCTGCTTCTGCCCATTTCGTATAATAGTCGACTGCCACAACGGCAAATCGAACTCCTCCAACTCCTGCCGGGAAAGGACCAATAATGTCCATTCCCCATCTAGCAAAAGGCCACGGGCTATAAATCGATACGAGCTGTTGAGCCGGAGTATAAATGTTTGGTGCAAAAATTTGACATTGGTGGCAAGTCTTTGCTTTTTTGATTGCATCCTGGCGTAAGGTTGGCCAGTAATAGCCTTGTCTGATAGTTTTGTACGCCAAGGCTTGCCCCCCAGTGTGATTTCCACATACTCCGGCATGTATTTCTTCGAGTATTGCTCGTCCTTGCCCCCTAGGCAAACATTTGAGGAGTGGAAGTGATATTCCTCTTTTGTAGAGTTGCTCACCTACCAGAGTATATCTGGCGGCTTGCTTAATTAGCTTGGCAGCTTCAAAAGAGTTGTTTGGTTTTTCTCCACTTTTCAAGTATTTGACTATACTTGTTCTCCAGTCTCCCTCTTCACTGGTTTGATTGTCAAGTTGGTTGACATTATAACTCGTTGTTGATGGGTCATTCATCTTTGTAATTATAATGTCTGCCAACTCTGCAGGCCCTTCGCTTGTTGCTAGTCGGGCCAACGCATCTGCTTGAGTGTTGCTCGTCCTTGGGATTTGTTCAATGAATACTTGGTCTAACAAGGACATCAGGTGAGCAACAATTCGTTGATATTCGATCATATGGCCGTCCTTCGCCTCATATTCACCTCGGACCTGGTTCACTATCAATTGTGAATCACCGAATATTTGCAACCGTCTGACACCTACTGCCAAGGATAGATGGAGACCAGCAATGAGAGCTTCATACTCAGCTTCGTTGTTGGTTGCCATAAAGCCAAATCTGATTGCCGAAGTGAATACTTGTCTGCCTGGACTGATTAAAACCACTCCTGCCCCCGAGGCTATGTTAGTCGAAGATCCGTCAACATAAAGATGACAGGGGTGATCAAGTCCTCTCGTCGGATCTGGTGGGAAGGTTAGTTCGACTATAAAATCGGCTAACGCTTGCCCTTTGATCGCTGTTCGAGGAGCATAAGTCACCCCGAATTAGCTAATCTCCAGTGACCATTTTAATAGACGACCAGCTGTGTCGGGGCGATGGAGAATTTGTCTGAGTGGGAAAGTTGTTAGTACTTCGACTTGATGATAAAAAAAAGTATGGTCGTAACTTTATCACACTCATGACCAGTGCGTATGCCAGCTTTTCGGTTGGGGAGTATTTGATCTCCGTCTCATACAAAGCTTGGCTGACGTAGTAGATAGGTTGATGGAATTTGCCGTCTTCCCGTACCAGGACGGAGCTGATGGCCACTTCCGACGCCGCCAAGTATAAATATAGCTTTTCTCCTGGGACGGGTTTTGATAGGATTTTTACATCTTCCAGGTAGTCTTTGAGTTGGTCGAACGCCTTTTGACAGTTGTTAGTCCATGTGAACTGTCCTTTCTTGATGGCTTCAAAAAATGGACGGCATTTGTCTCCTGATCTGGATATGAACCGGTTTAGTGCTGCTAGACATCCCGTGAGTCTTTGCACTTCTTTTATTGAACGTGGTGGTTGCATATCCACTATGGCTTTAACTTTCATTGGATTAGCCTCAATTCCCCGTTGACTAACAAGATGACCCAAGAATTTGCCTGAATGAACTCCAAAGCTGCTCTTCTTTGGATTCAGCTTCATGTTGTAATGTCGAAGAATTTCGAACACTTGGGTCAAGTGTTGGAGATGATCTTCTTTATGAGGACTTTTGACTACGATGTCATCAACGTAGACTTCTACTGTATCTCCAATTTGCTGGTCGAACATTTTGTTCACCAGCCTTTGGTAAGTTGCTCCGGCGTTGATGAGGCCAAAGGGCATTCTCTTCCAACACAGTAAGTTCTTGTTAGTATAAAATGCTGTGTTCTCTTGATCATCTGGATGCATCGGAATTTGATGGTACCCGGTGAAGGCATCCATGAATGTTAACATTTCATGACCTGCAGTGCTGTCCACCAATTGGTCAATGTGAGGAAGAGGAAAGTTGTCCTTCGGACATGCTGCATTCAGATCTGTAAAGTCTATGCATAGCCTCCAGGTCCCATTTGGTTTCCTCACAAGGACTGGGTTTGCTACCCATTGTGGACAGAGTGCTTGTCGGATTAGGTCATTGTCTAACAACTTCTTTACTTCTTCGTTCAAAGCTTGATATTTGTCTGGGCCATATTTTCTTCGTTTTTGATGGATTGGCCTTTTTGCTTGATTGATATTGAGCTTGTGACAAGCATGTTTTGGATTTATCCCCACCATGTCTGCATGAGACCAAGCAAAAACATCTAGATTTTTACTGAGGAACTCTTTCATTCGGGATCTGTAAGGCTCAGGGAGCTCAGATCCTATGTATAACTCGAGATCCGGGTTTTCAGGATTAACTTTGAACGCCTCCAGCTCTTCAACTGGAGTTGCTCGTCATTTTTGTCCTTTCCACCGAGGATCAAGTATTGGTCCCTCAGAGTTGAAATCATTTTCGATGTTCATTGGCTCTGCCCCCAGGCGGGGATCTAGATCATTTGTTGGCCCTGATTCATTGTTGTTAGTAAACACCTGGCCCTCCAGGCCATTATATGAATGTTGCTCGTCACCATCCCTTAGTTGTTCGTCAGGATGATGTTCCTCATGGATGGTGAGGAGTTGTTCGTCCAACATCTGCTCGTCATGATGTTGTTCGTCTATATCCATGTGGTCATCTTCTATGTCCATCATGTTCTCCAATATTGATGGTTCATCAACCGAATAGCTGGTGGTGGCTTCCATCATGGATACTTGTGCATGTTTTGCTTGTAGTTGTAAGAGGCATTCCCGAGCCTTTCTTTGATCTCCTTTAACCGTGCCCGCTCCACTTGCTGTTGGAAACTTCAAGCAATAATGGTAAGTTGAACAGGCAGCTTTAAATTCATTCAAAAAAGGTCGACCAAGGAACCCATTATAGGTTGATTCTTGGTCTACGACAAAAAAATCTACCATTCTTGTAATATTTTTTCGGGTTCCTCGATCGTTACAAGTTGTACAAGCAAAGAAATTTCTCCCAATGGGACTGTTACTGCATTTCCGAAGCCTAGAATTCTATGGTTTGAGTCCCGGATGTGGGCTGAAAAGTCCCCAAGTTTATCGAGTGTACTTTTGAACAAGATGTTGGTATAGGCTCCGGTGTCTACCAACAATCTATGGACTCGAGTCCCCATGATCTTTGCGTAAATTACAAGCGAATCATTGTGAGGGGTCAAAACTCCTTCAAGGTCTTTTTCAGTAAAAGTCAACTCCGTCGTTTGCATGATAGTTGGTTTAACCTCCATTTCTTGCACTTGATCGATTGCTCGTAATTCAGCCTTTCTTTTTCGGTTGGAGATTGGTGGTCGTCCATCAGAACATCCTCCTGCGGGACCTACAGGTTCCATCATATACAAATCTTCCAATGGACGAGTAGGAATGGCAGGAACTGGTCGTGCCGGCTTATTGTTCTTCTGGGGTTGATCATCTTCGTCCTCAGAGTTATTCTCCCGGGTTCTTTTTCCGGGTTGTCTTTTGACAAAGTCGGAGAGCTTTCCATCTTCGTAGAAACGTCAGAGTTATTTGAGCAAATCTCTACATTCACTCGTAAAGTGCCCCACGCTTTGATGGTAGGCACAATACTTGTTAGGGTTAAGTTTGCCAGTATCTTGGCGAATTTTTCGGGGAGGGGAGAGCAACTCCTTATCCTTCACATTCTCATAAACAGTATCAACTGATACTGTTAGCACTTGGTTCAGCTTTTCTTTGAGTTCTGTCCCTTCAGTGAATGCCTTCATGTTTTTAGGGACTCGATAACTCGTTGCGCCAGATTTCTTGTTGTTCTCCTTGGGATCGGCTTTGTTCTCTCCCAAGTTTGACTGCAGGGCCTCGTGTATAGAAATGAATATGCCGGCCTGATTTCTAAACTCGGTGTAGCTCCTTGGGCATTTCAGATGTACCTCTTTCCATAACTTTGACCCTTTCTTCAGTCCTGCCATAATAGCAACAATTTTTGTGTCTTCGCTGACGGGCTCACCCTCCAACAACACCTTGTCAACCTTTCCATGAATGCTCGATCTGACTCGTCGTCATTTTATTTTAGGTCCGACAATCGATGTTTTTGGGACAAGTATGACCCCGTCGTTGAGAAATGAGACAGGAACTCCCGACTCAGCTGAGTGAATGAATGGATGGATGCTGGTGGCAATGCTGAGAACCATTTGTGTACCCGGTCCCCCAAGGTTAACGGGAAGTTTCGGCATTGAGTGGCATCGCTGGCTCCCACCGAAACCATATAATCTGAGTATTTTGTTAGATGAACTCGGGGATCAGCAAGGCCGTCATATTGTATGCTCACAGGGAATTGAACTTTCTTCTGAATCGGGGCTTTCAGAATGTAGGTTGATAATGGTGAGGATGGCAAGCTGGTCGTCCCTACACCTCTTTGTTGGTCCAACTGTCCCTGCATGCTTTCTATCGCCCTTCTCAAACTTGATAGCTCATCCAGAGATGCCCCCTGACTTGGAGGCTGTTCGGCGAACAAAGGTACAAACCTTTCTGCTCGTCGCAGTCCCTCGCTTGGAGAAGGCAAATCCTGGAGCTGCTTTTTAGGGTTGCTCGCCGCATTAGGTCCCAAACGTTTAAAGGCAGACTGGGAAAGTCTTTCATGGACCGAAGGGCGAGGCTGTTCAAATGTTGCTCGCCCATGTCCTTCTTCCTGGCGAACAACTTTCTCCTGGTGCTGGGGTTGGCCAAGTCTGTCCTGGGCACTGGAGCGGGTTGTTCCGTGGCTTGACATTGTTGTTCGCCCGCGAGCAGATTCAGTCTGGCCCTCTCTTGGTTCAACCATCTTTGCTTTGCCCTTATCCCGCCTGACTTGGGCACTGTTCACCTCATGTTGTTCGCCCCTGGTTGATCTAGCCCTAACAACTTCCACAGGTCTGTCCTTAGGCCTCACTAGTGAAGGCCTATTCTGATCTTGCTGTCTCTGTAGAGCTTGGAGAGCAGCAATGGTTTTGGCTAATTCGTTAGGGTTGTTCGCCAGGGCCTCCGTCTCAGGTGGGAGGTTATGGGTTATGGCCGTGTGTTGTGATCTATTCACATGTCTAGGATCACGATCTCGGTGGTCGGCCGACGAGGCTCGTGTTGGAGATGCTCTACTTGACAAACGAGATGCTTGTGTTTCCTTGGATTGAGGCATTTTAATATAAATTGTTTCTTTAATTTTAATATTGAAGAACACCAAGAACACCAAGAACACCTTTGCTTGTATCTTCAAATATTTCTTGAGGTTTTCTTTGAATCTTCAAGTTTTCAACTTGAAGTTCTTGAGTAATCACACTAACCGAAGGTTCGAACCCTCCTTCTAGCGCCAAAATTGTTGGTGATCAATTTTTATCTGGTGGATTAGTGACTGTTTAAGTTCGGTTTAAAGATCATCAATCAATTACGTGTGATTGGTTACCACCCTAAATGGTAAATCGAGGTTCGGGTTATGAAATCGGATATACGAAAGTCGAAATCGAATTAATTTCGTATGTGTGTTTGTTTTGGTGTGATAGTGTGTGTTTTTAGAGTGTTTATGAATTTGAACTTGTATTTCTTAAGCTGGAGAACAACTATTTATAGAGACTAGCAAGCATGAGGTGTTCCTAACTCTTGGTCTCCCTAACCTGCATGTTTGACATGTGTCATTTGACTCTAGTTTGACCTTATCTAAGCTAAATCTTAGTTACAAAGTCTTCTTTGGTCTTATCTCGGACTTCATTGTTGTTCGTCCATGTCGGTTTAAATTGATCCAGGATGGTTCTTTCATAAAAGTTGTTCGCCGTTTGGGTGTATGGCTCAGAAGTTGTTCGCCTTTGTGTCTTGCACAAATTGGCTTTGGGATCTTGGTCCTTTGTTCGTCAGCATATACCTCTTAGGCTGATAGCTGTAACACTTTTACCAGTGTTGTTCGTCATTATTGACTTGGTGGTGGGTCCATATTCGGTCTTTGGTTTTTAAACCTGTTCGCCAATTTCTTGTTCGTCAGTATAGTTGTTCGTCACTTTATACACTCCTTGGATTAGTTTATGCACCCCAGCTTGATTTTCTTTATTGATCCTCTTTGATTTGGGGTTGATTTCTCGTAATTCTTCTTGTGGCTTTTGTTGATAGGCGAACAACATCCAGCATGAAGCGAATAAGAGTTACGGGCTTAAACAAAGATAGTTAACATTGGGATGCATCTACCAATCTGAGAGGTGTATAAAGTGACGAACAACTCCCCCGACGAACAACTAATGGACGAACAGGTATTAAGACCCGAGACCAAGAATGAGCCAACTGTAAAGTCATCAATGACGAACAACTTGGTCAAATTATGATACAACAAACAGCCAAGGAGGTGTGTACAAGTGAACAAAGGACAAAGATCCCAAAGCCAAGCTGAACAAAGCCATAAGGCGAACAACTTTCAGTTGTAGAATCAACAAAATCAATCAAGCCGACCTAGGCGAACAACAATGAGTCCGAAATAAGACCAAAGAAGATTTTGTAACTAAGATTCAGCTTTAGATAAGATCAAAGGGACACATGTCAAGCATGCAGGCTAGGGAGACCAAGAGTCTTGGACACCTCATGCTTGCTAGTCTCTATAAATAATTGTTCTCCAGCTGTGAAATACAAGTTCAAAAAAAAAAGAGTTAAAAATGCATAAACAATTCCAAAACACACACAAATACACCTAAAATGCCCACACATATGAAATCAATTCAATTTCGACTACCGAATTTACTAATTCGATAAATTCACACCTTGAATTACCAATTACGGTGGTAATCAATCACACGTATTGATTGGTGACGTAACACAGATTTAAACAGCCATTAATCCATCCGATTAAATACGTTCATCAACAATTTGGCGCTAGAAGGAGGGATCGAACCTTCGATTCAGTGTGATTGCTCAAGAACTTCGAGTCTGAAACTTGAAGATTCAAAGAAATCCTCAAGAAATTCTTGAAGATACAAGCAAAAGTGTTCTTGGTGTTCTTCAACAACAATTTGAAGATTCAAAGATTAAGAAATTAATCCAACATTAGGATGCCTCAATCCAAGCAAACACAAGGATCATGCCTGTCAAGGAGAGCATCTCCTACTCGGGCCTCGACAGCAGACCATCAAGACCGTGATCCTAAGCATGCAAACAGATCACAGCATACAGCCATTACACATAATCTCCCGCCTGAAATGGAGGCTCTGGCGAACAACCCTAACGAGTTGGCTAAGACCATAGCAGCTCTCCAAGCCCTCCAGAAACAACAGGAACAAGCTAGACCTTCCCAAGCAAGGCCTAGGGATAAGTCTCTGGAAGTTGTGAGGGCTAAAAATATTAGGGGCGAACAACATGAGGTGAACAGCGCTCAAGTTAGGCGGGACAAGGGCAAGGCCAAAATGGCTGACCTAAGAGAAGAGCAGGCTGAGTCTGCCCGTGGGCGAACAACTTTGTCAAGCCATGGGGCTACTCGTTCCAGTGCCCAGGACAGACTTGGTCAACCACAACGTGTCATGGAAGCTGCTCGCCAGAGAGCAGGTGATGGGTGAACAACTCTTGAACAGCCTCGCCCATCAGTACATGAAAGATTATCTCAGTCCGCCTTCAGACGCCTAGGGCCGAATACGGCGAACAACCCTAGGAAGCAACTCCAAGAGGAGCCCACTCCGAGTGAGGGACTGCGACGAACAGAAAGGCATGAGCCTTTGTTCGCCGAACAGCCTCCAAGTCAGGGGGCACCTTTGGATGAGTTGGCCAGTTTAAGAAAGGCAGTGGAAAGCATGCAGGGGCAATTGGACCAACAGAGAGGTATGGGGACGACCAGCATGCCATTATCCCCATTAGCCCCTCACATTTTAAAAGCCCAAATTCAAAAGAAGATTCAGTTTCTGGCAAGCATCCAGTATGAAGGCCTGGCAGACCCCCGAGTCCACCTTACCAAATATACGGACTATATGGTTTCCGTGGGGGCCAGCGACGCCACCCAGTGCCGGAACTTTCCATTGACGTTGGGCGACCGGGTTCACAAATGGTTTTCAGCAATGCCACCGGCATCAATCAACTCGTTTGCCCAACTGAGTCGGGAGTTTCTTTCACACTTTTCAACAGCTGGCTCGTATCTTTCCCAAAAACATCGACTGTCAGATTTAAGATAAAATGACGACGAATCTGACAGAGCATTCATGGAAAGATTCGATAAAGTGTTGTTGGAAGGAGAACCGGTCAGCGAGGACACTAAAATTGTCGCTGTTATGGCAGGACTGAAAAAAGGGTCAGAACTATAGAAAGAGGTACGTCTGAAGTGCCCAAAGAATTACGCCGAGTTCAGAAATCAGGCCAGCGTGTTCGTTTCCATGCATGAGGCCCTAGAAGCAAACTTGGGGGAGAACAAAGTAGACCCCAAGGAGAATAACAAAAAGCCTGGTGGAACAGGATACAGAGTCCCGAAGAACATGAAAGCATTCAACGAAGGGACAGAATTGAAAGAAAAGCTCAACCAGGTGCTAACAGTGTCAGTTGACACTGTTTATGATAATGTAAAAGGCAAGGAGTTGCTCTCCCCTCCGCGAAGAATCCGTCAGAACACTGGCAAACTCAACCCCAACAAGTACTGTGCCTACCATCAAAGCGTGGGGCACTTTACAAGTGAGTGTAGAGATTTGCTCAAGCAACTCTGGCGATTTTATGAGGAGGGAAAGCTCTCCGAATTTGTTAATAGACAGCCCGGCAAAAGAGGCCGGGAGAGCAGCCCGGGGGAAGAAAGTGACGAACAGCCTCAACGGAATAATCGCCCCGGACGACCAGTTCCCGCTGCAGCTGCACGCCCATTGGAGGATATTTTCATGATGGAGCCTTCCGGCTCTGCCGGAGGTTGTTCTGATGGACGTCCACCAATGTCGAACAGAAAGAAGAAGGCAGAGTTACGAGCTATGGGCCAAGTTCAGGAAATGGGGATCAAACCAACCATCATGCAAACGGCAAAGTTGACCTTTACCGAAGAAGATCTGGAAGGAATCTCGACCCCACATAACGATGCGCTCGTAGTCTGTGTAAAAAATATGGGAACAAGAGTCCACAGACTTTTGGTGGACACCGGAGCCTATACCAACATCATATTCAAGAAGACGCTCGACCAACTGGAAGATTGTTCGGGCTACATTCAAAGTACAACTCATAGAATTGTAGGCTTCGGAAATGCTGTAACCACTCCAGTAGGGGAAATTAGATTATCTGTACAACTTGTAACGGCCAATGAACCCGAAAATAATATTACACGAATGGTTGATTTTTTGGTCGTAGACCAGGAATCAACTTACAACGGATTTCTTGGTCGCCCCTTTTAAATGAATTCAAAGCTGCATGTTCCACTTACCACTATTGTATAAAATTTCCAACAGCAAGTGGGACAGGCACAGTGAGAGGAGACCAAAGAAGAGCTCGGGAGTGTCTCCTACAATTAAAAGCAAAGTTTACTCAAGTGTCCATGATGGAGGCTACCACAAACTACCCTGACGATGAGCCGTCAGTACTGGAGAACATGATGGACATGGATGACCACATGGACACTGACGAACAACACTTGGACGAGCAAGTGTTGGACGAGCAACTCACCACCACCATTGAGGAACTTCCAGCTGACGAACAAAGAAGTGGTGGTGACGAGCAACCTTCATCAAGCAACTTGGAGGGCCGGGTACTGGCTAACAACAACGGATCAGAGCCGACGAATGATCTAGATCCCCGCCTGGGGGCAGAGCCCATGGACATCGAAAATGATACAAATCTTGAGGGGCCAATACTTGATCCCCGTTGGAAAGGACAAAAACGACGAGCAACTCCAGTCGAAGAACTAGAGGCGTTCAGAGTTAACCCTGACAACGAGGATCTTGAGCTTTACATAGGATCTGAGCTCCCTGAGCCATACAGATCCCGGATGAAAGAATTCCTCCTCAAGAATCTAGATGTTTTTGCATGGTCTCATGCAGACATGGTGGGGATAGATCCAAAGCATGCTTGCCACAGGCTCAACATTAATCAAGCCAAGAGGCCAGTCCATCAAAAACGAAGGAAGTACGGCCCGGACAAATATCAAGCGTTGAATGAAGAAGTTAAAAAGCTGTTAGACAACGATCTGATCCGTCAAGCACTTTGTCCACAATGGGTAGCAAACCCTGTGCTGGTGAGGAAGCCAAACAGAACCTGGAGGCTATGCATAGACTTTACAGATCTGAATGCAGCATGCCCGAATGACAACTTTCCTCTCCCGCACATCGATCAATTGGTGGACAGCACTGCGGGTCACGAAATGCTAACATTCATGGATGCCTTTGCAGGGTATCATCAAATCCCAATGCATCCTGACGATCAAGAAAGCACAGCTTTTTACACTAACAAAAACTTGTTGTGCTGGAAGAGAATGCCCTTCGGCCTCATCAATGCCGGGGCAACTTATCAAAGGCTGGTGAACAAGATGTTTGACCAATAAATCAGAGACACGGTGGAAGTCTATGTAGACGACATCGTGGTCAAAAGCCCCAAGAGAGGAGATCATCTCCAGCATTTGACCCAAGTGTTCGAGATTCTTCGGCATTATAACATGAAGTTAAATCCGAAGAAGAGCAGCTTTGGTGTCCATTCGGGGAAATTCTTGGGACATCTTGTTAGCCAGCGGGGAATTGAGGCCAACCCAGCAAAAGTTAAAGCTATTGTGGATATGCAACCTCCACGATCAGTAAAAGAGGTGCAAAGGCTCACAGGATGCCTAGCAGCTTTGAATCGGTTCATATCCAGATCGGGGGACAAATGCCGTCCATTCTTTGAGGCCATCAAAAAAGGAAGCTTCTCATGGACTAACAACTGTCAAAGGGCCTTTGATCAACTCAAAGACTACCTGGGAGATGTTAAAATCCTGTCAAAACCAGTCCCAGGAGAGAAGTTAATCTTATACTTAGCCGCGTCAGAAGTTGCCATCAGCTCTGTTCTGGTGCGCGAAGACGGTAAATTCCACCAACCTATATACTACGTCAGCCAAGCCTTGCATGAAGTAGAGATCAAATACTCCCCAACTGAGAAGCTGGCGTATGCCCTGGTCATGAGTGTAAGAAAGTTAAGACCATACTTTTTCGATCATCAAGTCGAAGTACTAACAACTTTCCCACTCAGACAAATCCTCCATCGCCCTGACACTGCTGGACGTCTTCTGAAATGGTCACTAGAGATTAGCCAATTTGGGGTGACCTATGCTCCTCGAACAGCGATTAAAGGGCAAGCATTAGCCGACTTTATAGTCGAACTAACTTTCCCACCAGATCCGACGAGAGGACTAGATCACCCCTGACATCTCTATGTTGATGGATCCTCGACAAATGTGGCGTCAGGTGCTGGAGTGGTACTAATTAGCCCTGAAAGACAAGTATTCACCTCGGCAATCAAATTCGGTTTTATGGCAACCAACAACGAAGCAGAGTATGAAGCTCTCATTGCTGGTCTTCACCTATCCCTTGCCGTAGGTGTTAAACGATTACAAATCTTCGGAGACTCACAACTGATTGTGAACCAAGTCCGAGGTGAATACGAGGCGAAGGATGATCATATGATTGGCTATCAACGGATTGTTGCTCACCTTATGTCCATGTTAGATCAAGTCTTCATCGAACAAATCCCACGGACAAGCAACACTCAGGCAGATGCTCTGGCCCGACTAGCAACAAGTGAAGGGCCAGCAGAGTTGGCAGACATTATAATTACAAAGATGAATGATCCATCAACAGTAAGCTATAATGTCAACCAATTTGACGATCAAACTGCCGATGAGGACGACTGGAGAACAAATATAGTCAAATACTTGAGAAATGGGGAAAAACCAAACAACCCTTTTGAAGCTGCCAAGCTAGTGAAGCGAGCCGCCAGATATACTCTGGTGGGAGAACAGCTTTACAAAAGGGGAATATCAGTCCCACTTCTCAAGTGTTTGCCTAGGGGGCAAGGACGAGCAGTCCTCGAAGAAATTCACGCCGGAGTATGTGGAAATCACACTGGGGGGCAAGCCTTGGCATACAAAACCATCAGGCAAGGATATTATTGGCCGACATTACGTCAGGATGCGATCAAGAAAGCAAAAACTTGCCATCAGTGTCAAATTTTTGCCCCGAACATTCATACCCCGGCCCAAGAGCTCGTGTCAGTTTACAGCCCATGGCCTTTTGCAAGATGGGGGATGGACATCATTGGTCCTTTCCCGGCTGGAGTCGGAAATGTTCGATTTGTCGTTGTGGCAGTCGATTATTACACTAAATGGGCAGAAGCAGAGGCCATGGTGAACATCACGCAGCAGAAGATGATCAACTTTATTTGGAAGAACATTGTCTGTCGTTTTGGAGTTCCACAGGCAATTGTGACAGACAATGGTCCACAGTTTGATGGACAAGAGTTGAGAGAATTCTGTGCGAAGTGGGGGATCAAAAAGCATTACTCCACACCTTATCATCCCCAGTCAAACGGACAAGTTGAAGCTGTGAACAAGATAATCAAGCATACATTAAAAGTAAGACTGGCGGAGAGCAAAAATGGTTGGTCTATCGAACTCCCGGAAGTCTTGTGGGCATACAGAGTTTCTCCCAGGTCTGGCACCGGAGAAACACCCTTTGTTATGGCTTTCGGAACAGAAGCAGTAATACCTATTGAGTTAAGGACCAGCACGATTAGGACGACCAACTTTGATGAACAAGCAAACAATTCTGCTCTAAGTGCTGAAATGGATTTGCTCGAAGAAAAAAGACTCAATACTGAGTTAAAAAATGCAACATACAAGCAAAGAGCGGAACGTTATTATAATTCCCGTGTAAAAGTCCGGGAATTAAGAGTTGGAGATTTGGTTCTAAGAAAACTGCTCGCCCAACCTTCAGGAGTACTGGGACCAACTTGGGAGGGCCCATATCGTATAACGGAAAAATTCGTAAATGGCGTATACGATCTCGAAGATATGGAAGGCAAGCCGGCCTCATACTCTTGGAATGTCGTACATCTCAAGAAGTACTATCAATGAATGGGCGAACAATTATCTTGGGGGCAAGTATGGCGAATGAAGTGAATCAAGCAAGTGGAATGGATCAAAAACTTGCATAATTTTTTTAAAATTTGGCTAAGTATAGATTAAAAAGTTGCTCGGCACATTGTATAGTCTGGTGCTGCG
This sequence comes from Ballota nigra, assembly GCA_947034835.1. Lineage (NCBI taxonomy): Eukaryota > Viridiplantae > Streptophyta > Magnoliopsida > Lamiales > Lamiaceae > Ballota > Ballota nigra. Next base: position 19,280,625 of record OX344730.1, read on the forward strand.
TCTTTTATTTTTGAATAAGAGTTGCTCGGCAAAAATCTATAAGCGAGCAAGTTTTTAGTTTGTGTTCAAAGTTGTTCGTCATATTGTATATGTTAGTGATGAACAGTCTTATAACACTTGTAATTTGTTCAAAATGTAAATACAGTAGTTGTTCGTCAACAAAAGAAAAGTCCAAAGCTCGAGGTACCAGTCCATTTAAGGACCAAAGCCATTCAAAGGTTGTTCGTCTTTTAAGATGAGCAGAACCTAAGGCTAAACCCTATTCCATCAAAGGCAAAGTTCAAAAAGCAAACAAAGCCCAATACAATATGTTATAATTGCAAAAGCATTTCATGAATATGTAAAGGCAATTAACATATAAGAAGATGAGCGAACAAAAGAAAGACATTCATTGAATTAAAGGCTTTAAGCCCAAAAGATAGTACAAGCTGAAAGTAGCCATTACAAGTACTACAAAAAAGGAACGAACAACTATTACAAAAGATGAAGAGAAAAGCTAAGTCCTAAGAACTATTGTTGCTCGGCGGGGGGAGGATCTTGAGCTTGCTCGGCGGGAGGTTCAACAATCATATCTAGAGCCAAGTCTTCGGCTGCCTTATCCTCCGCCTCTTTAGCACTCTGTTCGACAGCGGTGGCCACCTCTTCCTCTTGTTCGCCTTCATCAACTAGAGGAGGAGGATGAGTGATGGAAATACTGGGGTCAAGTTTGTCAAGTTTAACCCCTAGTACAGCCATATCAACCAGCTGGACCTCAATGTTGTTCGGTGGCGGGTAGTTGTCGAGGAATACGTTAAGATCTTTGGCCATCTCCTCCACCATATCTTTGTAATCATAGGCATCGGCCATACGGATGCCATCCGCGTAAGCACAAATATAGCCCAAGTTGGAGATTGGCCCACTCCGAGCCTGGAACTCTTGCTCGGCCTGTTCCCGAGTAAGCATCTCAGCCATTTGCTCCTTCAAGCGAGCAAGTTCCGTTTCAGCCTCTCCCCTGGCTTTCCTTTCCTCCTCCAACACAGTAATAGAGGAAAGTAGCTCGGCCTTTGCATCCTTAAGCTCACCAGAGACAAGCTGATAGTCCTCGATGCGCTTCTTCTCCATGTCATTGGCCAGCTTTAGTTGATCCTTTAAGCGAACAATCTGGCCATTGAAGTTGTTCGCCAGTTTCTCCTTTTCCTCGGTAAGCTGGCGAACAGAAGCGGCATGATGACGAGCAGTCTCCTCTAGCTCTGCTACTTGAGCCATTCCCCTTTGAGCTGAGGCAAGGGAGTTTGCGGCTTGGACCATTGATAAGTGAAAATTATCAATGGGGCCCTGGGCGAGGACGGCTTTGTTTAGCGGTCGTGACCAGGCGCGAGCAACAATCTCAGCTGCCCGACGAACATGTTCATCCGGAATGTCACGGAAGCTCGCCGGGGTCTTAGAACAGGCAAACTGGTGAACCAGGTCTACTCGCCCCGGGTAATCGCTGGGCCGGTATCTGAGAACAAAAAGAAGGTCAACACTTGAAAATTTTGGCAAATAAAAAACTTGTTCGGCAAGAAAGTAAGAACTTACTCAGAGAATTTTCGCTCATCCCGGCCTAAGTATGTAATGTCCTCTGGGCCTCTGGGGGAGCCTATGTCCTTGCTCGCCTTGCCAGACCTCTCCGTGAGCTCTACGGATGAGCGGCGTACAACATCCCCTTCAGGGCGAGCATGGCTCGAGCCCACCTTCTCCTTCCCCTTGTCGGGAACATCATGGGACACTGGAGTCCCGTATGCCTTCTTTAAACGTTTCCCCCCACGAGGAGGGGAAATGGGAGGAGAATGAACTTGAGTGGAGGGGGCAGCCTGTCTTGGAACTCTAGCCCCCTCAGGTTTGTTCGTCATGGCGAGCACCTTTTGAGGTGGGTCACCTCTCCTTTTCTTCCCTTTTGGCGACGCCATTTCGAGAACCCTTTGCTTAAGGAGGGCGTATGAGGGAGGAACGACAACTGTCACTTGCTCAGCTAAAAAAAAAAAAAAAAAAAAAGAAAGTTAGACGAGCAAGTTAAGAAAACTCAATAACGAACAAGGTTTAAACCCAAGATTTAGAAATTCATACCTGGGGGCACCTCGACCTGGGCCTCCAAGTGGTGTGGGTATGTTAAAAGGCGAGCAGCTCTTAAACACCTTGTTCGGCAAAGGTAGTCAATGGTCCTATCTGCCCTGTTGCGGAGGCCAACCAAGCACGAAGTAAATAAAAACTCGGAGCTAAACTCCTCCTCTTCCGAATCCCACTTGGGTAGACGAGGGCCTGCGAACAAACAAGAAAAGTTAAATTAGAACAACTTAGCCCATAGGCGAGCAAGAAAAGAACTTACGTTTCAGTTTTCCATAAACTGCTGAGAATTTATTCGTCCAGGGCCGCCGTGTGGACCGGAAGATGCTCGCCAATCACCCCCAATAAAGAAGAAGTGTTGCTTCCAGTTGTAAACCTTGTTCGGCACCTTCCACCATTTTTAGCCCGGTTCTGGCCTTGAGATAGTGGTAACCTTCTTCTCCTGAGGGGCACTTTGTAATTGTCATCAGGTAGTTGATCTCTTCCGCAATAAGCCGATCAACGTACCCTTCCAAGGCAAACAAGCACATGGATCCTAGAAGATTCATCCACCCAATTGGAGTAATTTGGGTGATGGCCAAGTTGGTCGCCTCCAAGAATCGACCAACGATGGGTGGAAGAGGCAACTTTAATCCAGCAATCAAGGTATAAATATTGATCGCCGTGCATCCTGGGGGTGGGCGATCAACTCTTTCCTTTCTTCGAGGGGCCCACATTTGAATATCAAATGGGATTTTGTAATCCCTACGGATAGAGTCCAGATCATCTTCGCGAACAACACTTTTGATCTTTCTCGCTTGATATCCAGTCTTCACCTTATCCATAATTTGCCTCTGTGGACGAGGAAAGTTGTTCGCATACTCCTCAGCGTATGCTTGCCATTCGAATGGCCGAGCAACTCCTGTTGGAATCTCATTTTCCAACATCTTTGGGGATGGGAAGTTAATGCCCTCCAAGAACTCGCGGGTAAGTTCGTCAAGATCTGGATCTTCAGATTCAGCGGAAGATGAAGAGTTGTCGTTCAAATTGTTGTTCGCCGCAACTGTCAGTTCTCTCCCAGAAGGGCCCACCCCAGTGTTTTCTACAGAGCGAACAACTGAGTCCACGTGAGCGTTCGACGCTGAGGAAACTTCAACTGGTTCTAGATCGCGAGCAACAATGGGAAAAAGGGGATCTAAGGTCTCCTCGGTTTTATTGCTTGAATGCGAAGACATAGGAGGGAGAGAAAAATCCAGACGGCGGTGGAGAGAGTGTTGCAGACGGCGGCGCTTTCCCGAAGAAGACGGTGGCGCTCGGATCCACACGGCGGCGAAAGAAATTTTGGAACAAAAAGTAGAGAAAAATAGAGAGAAAAAAGAGTAACTACCTGGGAATTGAAATTTGGAACCAAATGCTGGAAGGCGGACGTCGGAAAGCTTGGAATCGCCGGAGGAAAGTGGAAATCGCCGGAGCACTGTGGCAAGAGGGGGAAAAGTGGGAAAAATTTCAGTTTTCCCACTATTTATACCCCAAGCAAAAACGGGGTCCAAGGCATAATTTTCTGAAACTTCAGGGACTCAACTGAGAGAAGACGGGGTCAATTCCGAGCTAAACTAAAAGTTGAAGGACCTATAGGCAATTATATGGGCGCGTGGCCTCGGGGCTGCTCGCGCGTGAACGGCGCGCAATCATTGCACTGGCGTCATCTTCGTGATCTCCCCAGATCATGGGAAGACGAAACGGTTATCCCGATGTTGCTCGTCACAAAGATGATGTTCGTCCAAGTCTTGACCAGAACAATATCCTAACTACAGTTGCTCGCCACAAAGTTGCTCGTTTAATGCATCTACCAATCTGAGAGGTGTATAAAGTGACGAACAACTCCCCCGACGAACAACTAATGGGCGAACAGGTATTAAGACCCGAGACCAAGAATGAGCCAACTGTAAAGTCATCAATGACGAACAACTTGGTCAAATTATGATACAACAAACAGCCAAGGAGGTGTGTACAAGTGAACAAAGGACAAAGATCCCAAAGCCAAGCTGAACAAAGCCATAAGGCGAACAACTTCCAAAGTACAACCTCAAGAGGCGAACAACTTTCAGTTGTAGAATCAACAAAATCAATCAAGCCGACCTAGGCGAACAACAATGAGTCCGAAATAAGACCAAAGAAGATTTTGTAACTAAGATTCAGCTTAGATAAGATCAAAGGGACACATGTCAAGCATGCAGGCTAGGGAGACCAAGAGTCTTGGACTCCTCATGCTTGCTAGTCTCTATAAATAGTTGTTCTCCAGCTGTGAAATACAAGTTCAAAAAAAAAGAGTTAAAAATGCATAAACAATTCCAAAACACACACAAATACACCTAAAACGCCCACACATACGAAATCAATTCAATTTCGACTACCGAATTTACTAATTCGATAAATTCACACCTCGATTTACCAATTACGGTGGTAATCAATCACACGTATTGATTGGTGACGTAACACGGATTTAAACAGCCATTAATCCATCCGATTAAATACGTTCATCAACAGCTTTAATCCTTGTTTGCCCATCAATGATTTATGTTCGCCTGTCAACAGCAACTAACACTTTTCTTCTCACGTACTAATACCAATCGTATTTCTTCGATATCTTCTCATCCGGGCATCCGTTTGAGTCGATTCAAAGTCCTACGAACTCCGTTTTTCGTACTCGATTCACCTACGAGTATCAAAGAGACCAATTCATCAATGTATAGAAATAGTATTCATTTGGCTCTAAAAACTCAATAAAATCGACCAAAACTAGGGCGTTTCTAGCTAAAAAATCACGACAATTTCACGCGTAATCAGGGTGCGGGAGCGATACGACACGAGTGCGGAGATACAGAGTTTTTCAAAAAAATTAGGATACGATTCGGCAATGATACTTCTATTTAAATTTATTTTATTATATATAATACATATAGGCTATGTTCTTTTTTAGTTTTAAAAACATGGATTTGGATTTTGAAATCTAAAACCCATTCTAGTTTGAGTTTTAAAATTAGGTTTTTGAAATCCTAATCCTACAATCCTATAAATAACCTATACAACACTTATTTACTTTTTCATCATAAAGTTAAAACCAACCCTACTCAAAACCCAAAAAGAACACATATTTTTAAAATTTCATACAAAAACCATTGGTTTTTTAAAATCGAATTTTAGAAAACCACTTAAAACCCAAAAAGAACATAGCCATAATAAATTAAAAATATAGAGAGATTCTATCTAAATATGCAACAACGAAAAATTAAATATCATAAACTTACACAAGTCATAATAAAAGTTTCAATCTACATATTTATACAAATGTCAACTCACATTAACATCATTATCACTTGTCGGCTGCATCATAACCATTATCTCGAGAAAATTATAAAGCATGTATATTATAGAAATTTCTCCAAATCATTTAATTATGAATTAAGAAATTGAAATACCTGGTTGGATGATATATTATTTGATTTGTTTGTTGACTAATATATTTAATTATTTATATTTTAATATTCCCTCAGTCCTTTAAAAGTATGCACTCTTTTCTTTCTCGTCCGTCCATAAAAAATATGCACCGTACATTTATAGAAATAATACTATTCCTTTTATTAATAAAGAATTCTACCTGGCCCACACTAAATTAACAATCTCAGCCCAATTAACAATCTCAACCCAAAATTAAAATTTAACCCAACCCACTAAACCTAACCTACCTAATTAAACATACCTACCCAAAATTAATTCCCACCCAGCCCAAATCACACTTACCCAGCCTCTTCGTCTCTCGATTCTTCCACACTATTCATTTGTTCTTCATCTCTCACCATCCAAACCTATTCGACTTCGAACCATATCTCTCCCTCTCTCTATGGCGGAGATGGTTGACGGTGCAACACCATTTTCTGATTCACCATAAATCGGAACCCCTTTGACCGACTCCCTTGAAATTGAAAGTCATTGCTCCGATTCTCTGCAAATCGGAACCCATTGCTCTGATTCTCCGCAAATCGGAACCCCTTTCTCCGATTTCCTGCAAATCGGAATCCGTCTCTCCGATTCTCTGCAAATTGGAACCCCAGTCCCCAATTCTCCACAATTTGAAACCCTCTCTGATTCTCTGCAAATTGGAACCCCAGTCCTCGATTCTCCACAAATCAAAACCCCTCTCTCCGATTCTCTACAAATTGGAACCCCTGGGTTCGATTCTACTTTTAGCGATTTGTGGATACGTGAATATGAAGAATGGGACACTGTGGTGCCCGATTAATTGGTTTGTCATTGTGTTAGGCCCGATTTACGGGTTGGTGATGATTTTGCAAAGATATTTGGTGATTTCATTGGACCAAGGTCCCTTGAACTGCGTCGGTTCGCTATTGAAATGTACACAGTGTGGATTCCATGGGCTAAACACCTCATATGATAGGTGTTATCTAACTCTCTTATATTTTTTGCTTAGTTGTCTTATTTGAATGCTCATATGAACTTAAATGATGAATGCATGTTAGTCTCAGCATATTTATGGTGTTTACAACCACCACTTTGACCTTTTAGTCTTAGTTTATGGAGGCTTAAACCTGTTTATGACCCTATGATGAACTGTGGTGTCTATTGGGTGAGTCTGAGGGTCCAAAATCATGAGAATCGTGCTATATGTGATCTGGATTGTTGTATGGGATGAAATGATAATTGCATGTTTGATCTGAGCATGTTTATGGTGTTTTACAGCCACCGCTTTGACCTTTTTGTCTTAGTTTATGGAGGTTTAAACTTGTTTATGACCCTATGATGAACTGTGGTGTCTATTGGGTGAGTCTGAGGGTCCAAAATCATGAGAATCGTGCTATATGTGATCTGGATTGTTGTATGGGATGAAATGATAATTACATGTTTGATCTGAGCATGTTTATGGTGTTTTACAGCCACCACTTTGACCTTTTTGTCTTAGTTTATGGAGGTTTAAACTTGTTTATGGCCCTATGATGAACTGTGGTGTCTATTGGGTGAGTCTGAGGGTCCAAAATCATGAGAATTGTGCTATATGTGTTCTGAATTGTTGTATGGGATGAAATGATAATTGCATGTTTGATATGAATATGTTTATGGTATTTTATAGCCACCACCAGAGCCGGCCCTGGGGCGGCGCGGGCTGTGCGGTCGCACAGGGCCCCATATTTTTTTTTTTAAAATTTTGTATACAAAATATAAGATATATAAAAGAAAGTTGTTAATTATTGTTATTAGAGCAGATAGTTCAGCTGGAACATGTCACCGTTTTAAAGTTGTTCAGTGTTTAGGTCATGGGTTCAATTCTTGCAATATGCACTTTTATTTTATTTTAATTTTTTTAATCCTAATCTAATTTGGCTTATTAAAAAAATTACTTTCCCATTTTAAACTGCTCCCTCTTCTTCTATAACTTTTATATATCTCATTTTCTAATCTACTTCCTATTTTTGTCTTCCCTTTTTTTTATCTTTCACGTGTTGAAAATTTAGTATATGTCAATTTTGAAATATATATGAGCATTGGAAATATATATATTTAGAGAAAAAAACTACTATAAATGACTTCACATGAGCTCGATTTTAGCAAATATCACTGTTATATATACATACTAGATGAGTGCCCGCGTATTACGCAGGACTTTTGTAAAAATAAATTATATATATTTTATACATACTAAAATATATTTGTTCGCCATAATATAATTATATTATATAATAAATAAAATAATATGTATTTATAAAATTATGGGAAAACTTTTTAATTCACGATTTTTAGACTCAATCTCAATTTAATTACGATTTTTAATATTCTTATAAAAAATCATGTAACTTTTTATTTTAATTTAGTATACATTTTAAAATTATGACATAATTTTCTCAATTATTGCCTACCTAAAATGATTTCCTCAATGTAGGGAGATTTTCAATTCAAGCACTAATACACTCTAATGCATCTATTATTTTCTTCTAAAAGTGCAAGTTGAATATCAAATTAAACAACTAAAGGTGTAGTGAATTTTCATAAAATTATTGAAAGTTGTAATTAAATTGAGATCGCGATTTATATTTAACCCTAAAGTTATTAATATTTTTTATTTAAAGTTTTCTTTTCAAATTTTTTGTTGAATCTATAAGTTATTTAAATAATATATTATACAATATAAATATGCAGTTCATAGCATGTATAAAATATGTAATTAATATATATGTCATTTAAATTATATAATAAATAAATTCAAGCAATAAAAAAAATTATAAATCATCAGTAGGTTTTAATACAACTTTCGATTTAAATTTTTTTTATGTTAAATAAAATTGATATTCAAAATATAAAGATTTATACATGTGTGCAAGATTTAAATTCACGTGATTGCATTTCAACACAAACATAGTGTCACATATTAAACAAAATTAAGTTAAAAAGAAAATGATATATCAAGTTTGATTTCAGATTAAAAAGGATCAATAAATATAATTTTGGTTTATTGTGTTTTCTAGATAATAAGAGTTTATCAATTAAATGTTATATTTAAGATGATTAGATTTTTTTAATAATTAATATTTAATCGAAATCAAAATTATTTAATATACTTAATTATATTTTTTATTTTTTCACAAATTAAGATTTTCTAAAAATGAAATCCCCAAGTATTGTGAAACAATAAAATAACTCAATTAAACTTTAAAATTCACATAATTATAATTTTTTAAATATATTTAATTAATTTAGTAATAGTATGTAGAATTAAATATACTTAAGTTACCTAGTTGAATTAATTACTAATACATAAGATTTTTTAAATATATGATATCCTAAAATGTTAAATTAGTATAATTATAATAAAATTTGTAATATACCTTTTGTAAACTCAAGTTATATACAATAATATTCAAAGTTTAAACATGTTCATTACATGGTTGAATTGATAAATTTCATGAATATTGCTTATGAGGTTCAGGGTTCAAATCCTTTGTGAGTACAATATTTTTTGTTAGATTCCTTACATATGATTTATAAAATTGGCATGTATGATTTCCATGCACATAAGCATGAAAAACTTCCTATTATTATAATAAATGACATGTGAATTATTTTTCTCTAAAAAAATTCTCAAAATGACACATAAGCAAACTGAATGAGAGAATGACACATGGACAATTAGAACTCCCTTTTAGTAATATAAGGGATTATCAATGTTATGCATATTAATTAATTAAACGTCTATGTCATGCATACATACTATCCTCTATTATACTAATAGGGAGTTGGTCTTGCTTATTTGTCATTATATGGTTGATTTTGCATATGTGTCGTCATGTGGTTGATTCTACACACGTGACATATGCTTATGTGTCATATATGTCCTACGTGGCATGCTTGTGAAAATCCTACGTGTCAATATTATGCGTATGTGTCATTATATAATAAAGAGTCTAATTTAAAAAATTATGCAAATTCATGGATTCGAACACAAGATCACTTGAGTACAATTTATATTTTTAACCAACTAAGCTAAACTATGAATACATACAAATTTGTAATATCTATTGTATATAACTTGAGGCTATAAAAATATACTAAATTGAATTGATCAATTATATTTAAAACTCTAATTATATGAAACTTTAATGTTTAATTATTTTATTTTTATTGTCTCACTATATTTAAGAATTTCCAATTTAGAAATTCCTAATTTGTTAAAATATATTAAAAATGGAATTAAATATATTAATTAATTTTGAATTTTTTATCGATTAAATGATTGATTGAATTTTTTTAAAATAAAAATATTAAAAAAATTAACATTTAACTGATAATTTTTTATTGTCTTGAAAACACAGTGCACTAAAATTTAATTATTTGATTTTTTTAATCTCAAAACAAATTTAATATATCGTTATATTGACTTAAATGTGTTTAACATGTGACATTATTTTGAATATATTTATTATATAATATAACTATATTAATTTATGGTGAACAAATTTATAATGTTATTGTATATGTAATGCATAATGTATAATAGGAATATCCCGCGTAATACGCGGGACACTCATCTAGTGATGATTTAAATTCAAGAATTTGTTAAAAATAGATAGTTGCTATGTATAACTGCACATAACATTGATACTTAAAATAAAATCACGTGAACTCGAACTTACAAGAGACATACTCATATTACTATTATTATATATCTAATTTTACTTATTTAAATATTTTTTATAATTTACATGAAGGGCCTATTTTTTTTTCACGATGCCCCTTAAATTATTGGATCGGCTCTGACCACCACTTTGACCTTTTTGTCTTAGTTTATGGAGGCTTAAACCTGTTTATGACCCTATGATGAACTGTGGTGTCTATTGGGTGAGTCTGAGGGTCCAAAATCATGAGAATTGTGCTATATGTGCTCTGGATTGTTGTATGGGATGAAATGATAATTGCATGTTTGATCTTAGCATGTTTATGGTGTTTTACAGCCACCACTTTGACCTTTTTGTCTTAGTTTATGGAGGCTTAAACATGTTTATGACCCTATGATGAACTATGGTGTCTATTGGGTGAGTCTGAGGGTCCAAATCATGAGAATTGTGCTATATGTGCTCTGAATTGTTGTATGGGATGAAATGATAATTGCATGTTCGATCTTAGCATGTTTATGGTGTTTTACAGCCACCACTTTGACCTTTTTATCTTAGTTTACAGAGACTTAAACTTGTTTATGACCCTATGATGAATTGTGGCGTCTATTGGGTGAGTCTGAGGGTCCAAAATCATGAGAATTATGTTATATTTGCTCTGGATTGTTGTATGTGATGAAATGATAATTGCATGTTTGATTTGAGCATGTTTATGGTGTTTTACAACCACCACTTTGGCCTTTTTGTCTTAGTTTATGGAAGCTTAAACCAATTTATGACCCTATGATGAACAGTGGTGCCTATTGGGTAAGTCTGAGTGCCCAAAATCATGAGAATTGTGATATAAATGAAGTCATTAATGTTGGTACTTGTATTTAATGGTAGATAAAGAGGATTCATACATATTTGCATGTTTACAAAAAGGTTTCACCATGCATCTTTACAAAAAGGTTTCACCATGCATAAACAAAGATCCATTAACTGATTTATGCAATCCACATCAAATCTGCCACTAAGCTTTCCACATCATATGCACTCACATTCTGATTCTCAGGCTGCCTTAAGTAGTCAATGCATTCTTTGATCATGACTTCATCAACTTGCAAATTGTTTTGAAGTCTTCCTTTGCTCCTAAGTTTATCCTTGGCCATATGGGGGAATTTGAATGTGTTGTTCCCCTAGCATTTCATAATTTCAATCATCACATTCTATAAACTTAGGTAAACATAATTAAATGTGATATGGGTTAGTGTGTCATATGAAATCAGAACATTGGTAACAAGATCATCAAATGTGCAGTTTGCTGTCTCAGTTTGCAAACTTCGAATTGCTCTAAACCACCCGAGATCATTGATGTTATATCAGGGTAATTAGCTGGCTGACAAACTAGTTGGATATTGAATCCATCTGAGCTTGCAACAATTCTGAGATCAGGGTCATTGTTTTGAATATGTGGTCTGACATTATCCTGTTGAATGAATAAGTCCTTTGTTGCATTAGTTGGCCATTTCCTTGATTGCTGGTATAATCTAAAAAAGTAATGTAACCAACATGATGAATTATGTTTTGGATACTTGCTTTTTTCAGAATGGTACACTAAATGAAGATATTTTTTTGATAGTGTTTGATTGAGTGAGTAATTGTGTACCTGATTGATTAGGCAAGCCTTGATGACCTCTTTGTTGATTGATTCCAATGGTTTTGTCTCCAATGTGCCCTTATTTTTGTTTCTCTTGTTCCTTTTGGCTGGCTCTTGTTTGGTGAATGGAAAAATCCCTATTTTTCCATAAAAAACAAGGTCACCATTACTTGCATACTGTAGTCTAGCCACATCACACATCAACATCAGTTTGGTGATATACCTCTCGTTTTGGCATGTTCTATGTGGCTCTATTTCTCCTGGAATCAGGTAGTACCTCTCACACTGCTGTGTGATGTAAAATCATTTTTCATCAATATGAATTGTGTTGTTCATTGACTTGAACTTGACTATGTTGAGAGCTCTATCATAAAGTAATGAACTTAAACTAAACCTCAACCTTAGAAGTTTATTTTATGCTGTTAAACTTGGCTTGATGGTATTAGTATTTGCAAGGATCTTACCCTTTTTAAACCAAAGGGCAATTGCACTCTTGCTTACACCCATTTCTATAACAATTCTTCTATAGGTAGTTCTCTTTTTATCAAGGGTGCAGATGACGTTTGGCGCTCGACAGACGGTATATGGCCGCCAAGCGCCGAGGCCGCCTAGGCGGCAGCCGAGGTTTTTTTTTAATTATTAAATATATTTTGTTTAATGTTTATCAAATTAATAACATTCTATATTTCCAACTTAATTTGTTTATTACCCAACCTAATAATTAAAGTAATTAAGTAATATTAAACACATCTCCAATAAAATGTCCAAATTAATCAACTACCACATTCACAATTCACATATGTGCAACTTGTTATTTTCCTTTTTTTATTATATAACATTTTAAAGTTATTAAAAATTAAAAAAAAAAAAACCTAGGCGTTGCCTACCGCCGAGGCCGCCTAGGCACCGCCGAGACCGCCTAAGCGCCGCCAAGACCGCCTAGGCGCCGCCAAACGCGGTTTCCGTCAAATACGACCACTTTGCATTAATCATCGGCGGTAGGTGCTGACAAGCCTAGGCCCGTCTCGGCGGCCGGCATTTACATCACTGCTTTTTATAAGCTAGCTTCTTAAATTTTTCAACATCAATTTCTGCAACATCTTTATGTTTTGACCATTTTGTTGGCTTAAACACAAAAGACTCGCCTTAAGACTTTCTTTTGTTGCAGACCAAATGAAGCAGACTGACCTTTTTGAGAACTCAAACCTTTGTGTTAGCTATTTTATTTTGCCACGTGAAAGCTCACCATTGATGGAATCTTCAACCAGCAGTTGTGCTATCAAGTTTTTTAACTCAACCGTCAAATTTTTACCCTTAGTTCTCATTGATGAGTTTTCTTTTGAATTTAATGCTTGAATAATGTTTGTAATGAAGTGTTTATGGTGGTAGTTGTGTATTTAATGGTAGGATCAAAATTTAAGTTGTTGTAATTAGGGGGAATTTCAATTTTTTAATCCCATCACAGGTCAGTCGGCCATTAATGCATAATGGCTGGTGAATATTCAAATTATCTTAGTTTTGAATATATTTTCTCTCTATTTTGTAATTGGGAGGGAGTAGTTAAAAGGGTATGCAGATTATTGACTTTTTAAATTCAGTCAAATCTTTTCTTAAAGTTGTGCTTACTTTTTACCTTATGTACTTTTATAATAAATAATTAATGCTTCTTAAATTTTGTGCCCAAACCTTGGTGCATTGTTTTTAAAGGACGGAGGGAGTATTAAATTTTAAAATATTATAAAAAAATCACAAAAATTAGTAAACTTTGCAATATTTATTCGATTCGTGTATTCCCACGTATTCTTGGAGAGGAATACGCGTATTTGAATTAAAAAAATTATTAAATACGCCACGTGACATATTGGGTGCGAATCCAACGCGAACCGCACCCGTACCTGTATCCCCGCGCATACTACCTTTTTTTTTTTATAGGGACAGTAGACACCCTAATATTTCAAATTGGGCGTGGCCCACGAATCAGTCCATTTGATCCCAAAAATAGTATGTATTCAACTCTTAGCAAGCCATCTGGTGGCCTAAATGCTTAGGCCATGAGGACAGGTTTTTGGTAGGTTGACTGCCTTAAAAGAATGTGCTTATGTACAATGTATTGTTGATTTTTTTTTTTTTTTTTAAGTAGTGGAATCAGATATATATGAAATAATAATTGAAAAATTCATTTCATTTATGAAGTATCGTCCAAAGATTAATAAATATAAAATACAAGTGTGTATCCCCGCGAATTTCGCGGATTGGAAAAAAAATTATTATTATTATTTCAAATTATAGATATTAACTTTTTTTTTTAATATTTTGTAATTTTAATATAATATTAAAATTGTAATTATAATTCAATTAACAATAAAAAAAAATATTAAACATAAATAAATAGGTTTTTTTTTTTAAATATTAACTAATTCACATTCAAACTCACATTAAATATTACTTAAAATTACAGTTGTTGTATACTTGCATGCCCAGTTTTTCCCCATGGTATGAAGATACAATAACAATCGAACACAAAAGTTTAAATATGCAGATAGAATCACACATTTCAAATCTAAAGGTAACATTTGACAAAAATGATGTCATAGTTAAATTAAATATTGTGTAGATGCTTGTGTGAAAACAATTGATCGATGTGTTGTTATTTATAACACAATTCAACAATAAAAATTGGTGTTTAGGTATTAATCTTAGTCTTTTTTTTTTAATTCAATTTACATATAGATATTTTTAAAATAAAAAAAGTTAAAAATATCAATTGTTAAAAAAAAATCAAAATCATACTCTACAAAATAATATCTATATTTTACCGTTTCAAATTCTATTTTGCAGGTAGAATTTTATCCAAAATAAAAAATTGTGTTGCAATCTATTATTGAAAGTAAGGTATTACATTTGGTGGAAATATTATTTGAGAATTATATGTTATCTCGGTGACAATATCTTTTCTGAAAAATTTCAATTCCCTTCTGCAACTTTTACATCTATCTATATTTTGCAAAAATAAATTCCAAAAATATCTAAGAAAAGAAATCGTTCGAAAAAAGTATTTTAATATTTGTATGTTAAAACACTATAAAAGAAAAATTGAAATCCTAGACTATAAAAGAGTATATGTACTTAACAGTTTAATAGTCTATTTTGGCGGTACAATTATATCCAAAAATAAATTTTTGTATTATAATCTATTATTGAAGGCAAGATATTATATTTGGTGTCAAGATATTTTTAGTATCATACACTATTTCGGTAACAATATCTGTTATGAAATATTTCAATCCCCTCCTACAAATTTCACATCTATCAATATTTTGTAAAAATAACTTCCAAAAATATTTTAGAAGAGAAATCAACCGTGAAAAAAATCAACTTGCATTAATATAATATTTAAAATAATATTCCATATTTTAGGTAAATGTTATGTTTTCATTGATTAAAATATACTCAGATTTATTTTATTTTAGAGTAAGATACTTTAAAAGTTATAGTACTGAAATTGTTAGTAAATAAATTTAATGTCCTTTTTTTTCCCAACACTATAATTTTCAATCCATAAAAAAATTATTACACATATTTTAAGAAAAAATATATAAATTAATTATATAAGAAATAACAGCTTTTTACTTATTTATGAATTACGCTATTTTTTAAATATTTTTATGTTAAAAAATATTATATTAAAAAAAATCGATATCCTAGTATAGAAAAAATATTTATATCTTTCAGTTTAATAGTCTGTTTTGGCCACATAATTTTATCCAAAAATAAATTTTTTTATTACAATCTATTATTGAAGGCAAGATATTATATTTGATGGCAGAATATTTTTGGTATTATACATCATTTTGGTAACAATATCTTTTCCAAAATATTTTATTTTTCTCCTACAAAATTTTTACATCTATTAATATTTTACAAAAATAACTTCCAAAAATATCTTAGAAGAGATATCGTTTGACCATGAAAAAATGTCTCTACGTCACTTTTAGGTTACCTGCAATACAAAACGAAAAAATATAAAACAATAACGCACACCTTATTCGGGAAAGAACAATAGTTGGATCAAAATCGTAGACGTGTGATGGGAGAATTTTCTTATTAAAAGAGAAAAAGTTATTGATGGTGGATTTTAAAAAAACACGAATGTAAAGATATGAATATAAATATACTTTAGAAACTTACAAATAATTTCTGAATACGCTCGAATTATCTTCAAGATGCACATATAATTTTCTTATAATGTGTGCCTAATCATCTCCATGTGCATAATAAATTTGTTTACCTGCAAAAAAAGAGGGATGGTGATCTACACAAAAAATTACAGAAATAATCCAAACAAACGAACAAAAAATAAAATCACATTTCTTCACATAGTACACAACAAATGAGAAAATGAAGAGAAGAGATGAGGATTATGGTTGTGAATTAGAATGAAACTAAAGAGAGATTTGACATTTATAGAAAATACAAAATGAAATGTATGGTTGAGATTAAAAGTGTAAAATATATGGTGTAGATTAAGTCATATTGGAAAATTTAAAACATGCCTAAAATAACTTTTAATGAGAATTATGTATTTTGAAATAGAGAGATTTTGGACATGCCACATCACCCTAAAAATAAGGTGGTGCTGACACATCATTTTGGAGAGGTTTGGAAATATAGTATAATAATAAGATAAGATTATATTATATGAAGGGTAGGTTTTATATGGAAAATGTTCATGATAAACTTATAATGAAATTGTTTTAAAATATGGACTATTTGATTAGAAGTATCAAAAAATTCATCGGGAGTATTATTAATTTGAGTTCAAGAAAATTTACAAAAATTACAATAGACAAAGTATTGAGTGAAAATTGTTCACGATAAACTTATTATGAAACATTTTCATATAATACTTTGTCTTATATAAGTTAATAAGTTTATTGAGAAAAAACTTATTTACTATCTAGATCCTATTATATTAAGACAAAATATAGAGTAAAAATGGTTTATATATGAACTATTGAAGGATATTAGTGATTTTCACTAAAGAGTATTAGTTATTTCCTCTGAAGAGTATTAGTTGTTATAACTGAAGAATCTTAGTTTATTTTTCCGAAAATAAACTAAGACTCTTCAGTTATAACAACTAATACTTTTCCACTCACTGAAAGATATTAACTGTTTTTACTGAAGAGTATTAGTTGTTTATTGATAAACAACTAATCCTCTTCAGTAAAAATAATTAATATTTTTTAATGAAAACAACTAATACTCTTTAACAAAAATAAGTAATACCTTTTAATAATTTATGCATGAACCAATTTCACTCTATATATACTATATATTGTTTATTGCTTTTGCTTAAAGAATAATATAACTTTTTTTTAAAAAAAATTGGTCTGATCCGCCCAACTGGCCAGCCCACGGTAGTGTCGTGCATCGGACCATAATTATTTGATGAAACGTTGTTTGGTATTATGACGTCATATAAAAACGCATTCGCTTTCTCTAGCTTTGTTCTGAGGGTTTAGATTCTCCCTAGGGTTTTAAGCTCTTGTTCTTGCGCTCTTGCTTCAGACTCGGAATATTCGCGCAATGAAGGTGAAAGTAATTTCTCGCTCTACTGATGAATTCACTCGAGAACGAAGCCAGGACCTTCAGGTTTGTCCGTCTTAAATGCAGCGATAAGCTCTTGCTATTAACGTATTTTCTGATTTTGGTTGGTGGAAATTAAGATTCTTGGACTTTTTGCAGAGAGTTTATCGGAATTTCGATCCCAGTCTTCGAACACAAGAAAAAGCAGTCGAGTATGTTCGCGCTGTTAATGCAGCTAAATTAGATAAGGTACCCCCGTCTCCACATACTGGATGTTTAATTTTATTGCTGTGATGTTTTTTATAATTTTCTCTCCTAAATGTTGAGGATTCAATGAGTAAATGTATGTAACTGTTGCCTTTTATCCGTATGGTAAGATATTTGCTCGGCCTTTTGTTGCCGCAATGGATGGACACATTGATGCAATCTCGTCTATGGCTACGGACCGAAGTTGTGTAAAGAGAGTTTTTTCTGGTTCCATGGACGGAGGTATACTCCTTTCCCCTTCTTTCTTTCTTGGTATTCTGTTATGTTATAGTTTGGTAGCTGATCACAATGATAGTTGGAAGTTGTTATTACTTGGTTGTTTTAAATGTAATTACATGATTGGGGTTTTCTTTATACTGGAAAGCTTGCAAATGGTACCTGAGCTATTATTATTTTTGAATTATCTTTATATAGGAATTTGGTATGATTTCCCTGTATTTTATTGAATCATTTAAATTCTAAGACTCGTCTATTGTATGTTATCTGCAGATATTCGTCTTTGGGATTTGGCTACTAGGTAACACCAATAACCAACTCTCTTGGACTTGTTATGCATGTGGTGAATTTTTTTCTTTCTTTTTGGCTGGCAAATCTAAAAAAAATTATAAAAAAATCATCCATATATATGTGTTGAATAAGTGGATAAGCCTTTTTCAAATGGAAAAAATAAGTTTGATTTGATATGGCATTAGACGGACAGTGTGCCAGTTTCCTGGTCATCAAGGTGCAGTACGAGGTCTAACAGTATCAACAGATGGTCGCGTTCTTGTGTCGTGTGGGACTGATTCAACGTGAGGCCTTATCTCTATATGTCTTGAGTTGATATGAATCTTCATGATTTACAGGGATTTTTTTTTTTTTTTTTTCTGATGACATTAACTTGGCATTCATTTTCCAGTGTTAGGCTATGGAATGTTCCCACTCCTTCTCTTATGGCGCCTGATGGCTCATCGGATAGTGAAGCCAAGGTTAGTGGTTCCTTATTAATCTGTTTGATTGTTGCAATCGGGTTGCCTGTTAATCATCTATTTGTCTGAACAAATACTTTGGTTTGGTTTGGCAGGAACTGGCAGTATATGCTTGGAAAAATGCATTCTGGTAAATTTCATTTGCTCTTATGGGAAATATCTTAATGTCTTTTGATTTTGAGTTATATAATTTTATTGTGCTTCCTACAATTCCTTTCAGGGCTGTTGATCACCAATGGGATGGCGAGCTTTTTGCTACAGCGGGAGCTCAATTAGATATATGGAACCACAACAGGTTTCGTATGAATGTCTTATAGAATCCTCTGTTGCAATTTGGAAATTTGTAGGTTTCCAACATATTCTGCTTTTCTTTTTCAACCAGGTCTCAACCTGTCAACAGTTTCGAATGGGGCAAAGATACAGTTATATCTGTGCGTTTTAATCCAGCAGAACCAAATGTATTAGCAACATCAGCCAGGTCTGCATTTTTCTTGAATTGAAGCCTAAGTTAATAACTCATGTTGATGTGCACAGAAAATATATACTGCAACTATTCAATTCAGATGCACAATCTTCATGTCTAAAATAAAATGGATTTTTTAATTAACCTCTCTGCAGTGAACCTGTAGCTTGAGCATGTTTGCACAGACTGAATATTATTGTTGTCTGAGCTGGGCTACTATGTTTAATCTATACTTCACCTTTTCCATGTTGGAATTGCAGTGATCGAAGTATTGCTATATATGATTTACGGATGTCATCTGCTACAAGAAAGATTATTATGAGGGTGAGTATCAATTTTAATTTATTATCATAATCCAATCACATTTAACTTATTTAAGAAATGCTCCAGTACTTCCGCGAACTAGCTACATCTAAATGCCCTGCGTCTCTTGAGTCAGTGATACAGTTGGTTATGAAATGTAGAATAATACACACAGATTTTTAATGCTGAAGTAAAATGTGGCTTGAATCCACGTTGGCTTTACTGCTGATGCTTTCTATGAGTTATAATATGGTTTAATTCTACCTTTAGGTGAAGAAATTGAAGTGTTTGATCGTTGGCAGGAAACTCTTCATTATTTTCCATGTAATTAAAATCGTCTGTTGTTGTAGATAGCTTATTTTGATGTGAATCTGTTCTTTACATAGTTTTAAAAGGCGCGAGGCGCTCGAGGCTATAGTTTTAGTGCCTCGCTGGAGTAAAATGAGGCGCAGATCACAAGGCGCGTGCCTTAGTGCGCCTTTCACGCCTTTCGTGAGGCGACCAAGGCGCTCCTCTTGGTCAAACATGTTTTAAGTCAATTTTTTTTAAGCAGTACTAACACTTTTAGGTCTTTTTATTAAAGGTACCAGCACTTCTATTAATCACCCATTCTTTTAAAGTCTTAAAATATATAATATAGGAAAATAATACCTAGGGTTTAAAGTTCAACTTCAAATCTCCAATGCTTGGATGATAGATCCGATGAAGAAGAAGAAGGTTTGGAATTTGAAGTGATGACTTGACTAGGAATGTGGTTGGTGATGCTCTTGGGTTATGAGCCGACATATCAAACTAGAGGGAAGAGATCATCAATGAATATAGATAGTACAAGTGTTAGGCCACCTAAAGGTAAGGGTAAGAGCAAAGGCAAACAAGTGGATAAGAGTAAGGGCAAGAATGTAAAAGACTCATCTTTAAGACTTATTGATGAAGGTGATAGTGGAGACGAATATGAGGAAGAGGAATATATTGATGATGATGAATTTCGTGATGATAGTGTGGAGGAGAACTTTGAATTTGATGAGGATTAGTTAACTAGACTAATATAAATGCTGTTTTATTAATATTTGATGGTTTTTGCGTCATTGTATGTGAATGAAGTCCAATATCACTACTTTAATATTAATTTCATGTTTACATTGTGTTATTAGATTTATTTATTGAGTTTATGTAAGTATTATGTGGTTTTATATGGTTTCTATAGAAATATATGTGTAAAATGTGTTACAAAAATAAAGGACAAGAGGCGCGCGCCTTACGCCTCGGGCGCTAGGACCCCTCTTGCGCCTTGGTGCGCCTTTAAAAACTATAGTTCTTTATCAGAATGTTAAAGATCCAGATTTGACTTTTCGTTATTGGGTACCTTGACCCTGAGATTGGGTATTTAATATTTGTGAGTGGAGGAAATGTTAAAGATGGTATGAAGATATTGGTGCAATTCTAATAATGGAAAAAAAGTGAGCAGTCTGTTCATACTCTATAATTGAATACTTATATTCTATTTGTCATGAATCTTGGGTTATGGTTTAACTTGGAGTTGCATGTTTGTCTGGCAATTTAAGGAAAAATGAGAACTCTGTTGGTGTCAATACACCTTGTGGAAGAAGATGCATCATGTAATTTCTAAGTTAATAAATATCAAGTGAAGGCTGCATAGTAATCATTTTCATAAACTCTTATCTTGGTATATGGGTTTTGTATAGTTGGAGAATATAACATTTCAAATGTTGTTTTGTAGGAAGCTGCAAAGTTTTTAAATCTTGTACACCCATGGGCATACCATGTTTGCTTATCCTTGTTTCTAATAATTGCTACTTGGCCATGTTTATTTGTATTTAGTGATTAACTTTAATTTATAAAATACTTATCCTAATTATCATTCTCCTCTTTGACAGACAAAAACTAATTCTATAGCGTGGAATCCAATGGAGCCAATGAACTTTACGGCTGTAAGCAAACTGTTAAATTAATTAATGTTTTCCTTCCCTTGTTTGTTTGCGTTGCTTAACCGAAGATTGATCAGGCTTTTCAAACGAATTCAAGCATTTATAGCTGGAATTACCAATTGAAAACAAAGAAGTCTATGCTGTTTGTGGATGGAATATCCATTCCCTTCTTAATTACTATTTGTACACGCTTCACTACCGTTTATTGTATTTCATTTCTTAATGAATGCATGCGGTATAAGCCAGGAGCTGATGTTCCCAGTTAAATCATGTCCTGCATGATTATGACTTTTGTCATATTACTGTAGGCAAATGAAGATTGCAATTGCTATAGTTATGATGTTCGGAAATTGGACGAGGCGAGATGCGTACACAAAGACCATGTTTCTGCAGTGTAAGTGTACTACAATGGTCTTTGGAGTCTCATACATTTTGAGATGTGAATGTATCAGGGTTCCTAATTTACATGCCCATTTTGTAGAATGGATATTGATTACTCACCAAGTGGTCGTGAATTTGTAACTGGATCTTATGATAGAACCGTGAGTTCCATTCATCTTTCTTCCTTTTGTTTTATTGTAACATTATTTATATATCTGATACATATGTTTTGGTGTCACTGTATGTTGTATCATGCAGATTAGAATATTCCAATACAACGGTGGTCACAGCCGAGAAATTTACCACACGAAGAGAATGCAAAGGTCTGAATAGAAATCTAGAAATGTTAATGTTAATGTTAACTGTTAAGGTCCCTCTCATATATGATGATGTGGTTATGTTTGGCAAAATTTTGTTGCCAACAATCATTACTTAATAACTCAACTGAACTTGTGGCGTATGACCTCACATGTGATTGTTTATTTCTAAATTTTAAAGTAAATGTGTCCTAATACTACATTCATTTATATAGGGTCTTTTGTGTTAAGTTCACCTATGATGGGAGTTATGTTATCTCTGGGAGTGATGATACCAACCTTCGACTTTGGAAGGCTAAAGCATCTGAGCAACAAGGAGTGGTATGGATCTCTTCTTGTCCTATTATTATCCTTATTTTGTTGTGTACCTGCAATACATTTCAATTTGTGCTAGAACTTTCATTCTCTAGCACCGATAGGTTTTTCTGTAAAACAAGCAATTAATTCTCCTCATCCACCACCCCCCAATTTATGAAGGAAGAAAAACCAGGGAAATGCATGGTTGGGGGTGGAACTGGATGATTAGGTTTTGTTGCATACACCCTGTAGAAATGTTAAGCGAGTGTCCAAGATTGGGTCAACCAAACTATTTGTCAAAGGACATCACAAAAGCTCCTCTTAGATTTAGCCTAATTATATATAAAAGAAAAAAGGTAAAAAGAGGGAACACCCCAACTATCTTTGAATCCATACAAATACTGTTCTTAAATTTTGTTCCACCTCCACCTCCCCCAAACCTCAAGTGGTCGAATTTTTTGTTTTGTTTTGTTATTATTAACATAAATAGGTCGATATATCTTTGTTTTTTTGGTGATTTTAACTTGAAGTAGTTATAGTAAGTTGCCCTTTCATTAATTATGATATAACTTAGTTTGGATATATATATATATTTGGTGATTTTAACAAGCTTGAATTCATCCTACTGACTGTTATTACTGAATCATTGCAACCTTGTCAGCTTTTGCCAAGAGAGCAGAAAAAGCATGAATACCTGGATGCTGTCAAGAATCGTTACAAGCATCTACCTGAGGTTAAGCGCATAGTCAGGTACATCCTATATTCCAACATATTGAATTGTATATAGTGGACGTTTAGCCCTAGTTGAATCCAATTACTTTCAAGCACTAGCTCTTCCCCTTGGCAAACATTTAGGGATACACGTTTCTTATGAATTATTGACCTCAAAGTTCAGCACCCAGATACTGCCTTTCTTGTGTGGCTTCATGAAATCTAATCCTTGTTATTGTGATGGTTAACAGGCACAGACACTTGCCTAGAGCAATCTATAAAGCAGCTTCTCTTCGTCGTCTCATGACCGATGCTCAAAGAAAGAAAGACGAGAGGAGGAGAGCTCACAGCGCGCCTGGAAGTATACCAATGAAGCCATTACGTAAAAGAAGAATCATCCAAGAAATTGAATAATACTTTGGCTCCCCTTATATTGCTTTTGCCCACATTGTTGAGAAGATCCATTGTTCAGTTGCTGAGATAGAGGAGATATACACGACACTCTCTGTTACTGAAAATTTTGTGGCTGTTCTAAAATCAAACCTACATGTATAACATATGGCTGTGCTGGCTCATCCCAGTAAGTGTAGGCAGAGTTTTCCGTCGAGTCTATTCAATTTCTCGTATGAAGGTTGTCTTAGTGTTTGCCTCTTATTTATCCCATCTTGGGAAAATTTTGTTGTTGGAAGCTTTCAGGGATGCATATTACTTTTGTGTTAATTATATTGTTTTTATAGGGATATACAATTTTACAAGCTCTGAAGTCTGAAGTGGCACTTGCTTCAGATTCTACCCTATGTAATAGAACCTGTTCCGACTTTTGAGGCCAATTAATTTTTTCGATTGATGACGCTATAATTCCAACTATGCAAAATTTTAGCTCTTTATAATGTAAACTACATGCAATTTCTTTTTCAGCAATTTTCAAACAATTCAGTTTCCTAATAATCTTAATTCTTATCATTCTTGGAGTTTAATCTTACTTGATACTCTTCCTTTTCCATGATTATTTGTACACTTTTCCTTTTTGCCTGTCCTAAAATTATTTACACACTTGATATGTGTGCAAATTCACAATAATATACATATATTTACCATATGTTATTATTTTACTCAAAAAATGAATTTTTCTTGAAAATGTTTGCCGTTTTAAGTATACAGATAATATCGGGACGGAAGGAGTATATACTTTCATAATTATCTTAATTCATATAATTGAATTAAACAAAAACAATGATCGTGCCAATATATTTGATGATTTATGCTACCATTTTATCAAGACAAAATATATAGGTTATACATGAACCATTAAAGAGTATTTGTTAATTTCATTAAAGAGTATTATATAGAAAGATATTAGTTGTTTACTGGACAATGTATAGAGCGAAAATAGTTCATACATGAACCATTGAAAAATATTAGTTATTTTTACTAAAGAATATTAGTTATCACTGAAGGATATTAATTGTTTTCACTAAAAAGTCTTAGTTTATTTTCAATAGACAACTAATATTTTTCAGTAAAAACAACTAATACTCCTAAATAATTTATATATGAATTTCCACTCTATACCTACTGTATTATCATATTATCCAATGAAAATACACTGACTGTAATTTTCTGTTGAATAATGATGCAACTTTATTGCTACACTATTATCTCAAACGAATATCATAGTTATTATTATACTTAATTAAATTATTTATTTTTACGTATCGTTAATACGAAGAGTAGTTCTAGGGTGCATCCAAGTGCATACTATGCACTTGGATTTTGCACCCTAATTTAAAATCAATTTTGACCAATTTAAAAAATTTGCGGGTCGGCCGACCCGATTAAAACTCGCGGACAATCTCTTCTTCCTCTAAAAAACGGGTCATCTCTTCTTCCTTTCAGCGATTTGACGGTCTTCTGCTTCTTCCGCCATTAATGGTGACACGGTGGTCGCCACAATAATTCATACTGGTGTTTTTCCCTCTGGTGCACTTTCCCTTTCCGGCGCGACTACCTGTTTTCCAGCGATGCAGTGGAGTTTTTCTCCTCAGATCTAAATCCCGATTCATCTCTTATTGCCCGTCTCGTTCCTCTATACAAGCCACTGCAACAATTGAATCATGTGATGGTCATGGATTTGTTTCTCCTCCACCAATATTTGGTATTGGCTCGATTCCATTTTAATTTATTTCGTTCTGAAGCAGCAGAATCAAGCAATTGCTTCCTCTACCCCCTTAACTGATATGTCATATCTTTCACAAGCTCTACAACTACTGCATTTCAGAATCAGGATATGGGGTTGTGCGGGAAGGTGTTTGATAAAATGTCTGCGAGAGATGTGGTAATTCCTATCTTTATTGTTTGTACAATTGGAAATTAGGTGGTCGCAGTAGATGTTGAAGTTGAGTAGTTCTCCCGTGCAATGTACCGCAAGTCTGGGCCCAAATTCCAACGTTTGACAGCGTTGGACCTACTTTTTCTGTTTTAGACTAATTACAACTTGAGGTATTGGTGATTATATCTTGGGGTATTGGTTATTATATCTTGGGGTATTGGTTATTACAACTTCGGGTATTGGTGATCAAATCTTGGGGTATTGGTTATTACAACTTCGGGTATTGATGATTATTTCTTGGGGTATTGATTATTATATCTTGGGGTATTGGTGATTATAACTTCGGGTATTGGTGATCAAATCTTGGGGTATTGGTGATTACAACTTGGGGTATTGGTGATTATATCTTGGGGTATTGATTATTATAATTTGTGGTATTGGTTATTACAACTTGGGGTATTGGTGATTATAACTTCGGGTATTGGTGATCAAATCTTGGAGTATTGGTGATTATAACTTGAGGTATTGGTAATTAAGTCTTGGGGTAATACTGAATAATTATTTGAGATATTATTATTGAGTAATTCTTAGGGTATTGGTGATTATAACTTAGGGTATTGGAGAATATAACCTAGGGTATTGGTGATTATAACTTGGGGTATTGGTGATTAAGTCTCGGGATATTGGTAAATAATTTTTTAGGGATATAATTTGAGGTATTAGTGATTTTAACTTGGGGTATTGGTAATTATAACTTAGGGTATTGGTAATTATAACTCGGGGTATCGGTGATTATAACTTGATGTATTGGTGATTATAACTTCGGGTATTGGTGATGTAACTTCGGGTATTAGTGATTATAACTTCGGGTATTGGTACGAAGCCCGCGCGACCCATTTGCGACTCGGTTTGTTGCCAGACCTGTAAATTTTGGTCAGGTACCCGCGAGTTTTTTGTTGGATCCCACAACCGACCCGCAACCGACCCGCGAATTTAGTCAAAATTGATTTTAAAATCAATTTTAAATTGGGTGCAAAATCCAAGTGCATACTGTTGTAAATAAGTGCGTAAAATAAAAGACATGATTTGTTCACCCAGTTCGTCGAGAACGACTACGTCTGGGGGCGAGCCAAGCCAGGAGTTTTCACTAATGATCTTGTGTATGAGTAATTACAAACATGAATACAATAGTCTATTTATAAGAATAAAACCCTAGTCTAAGATATAAAGCCCATTGAGTTATTGGTCCATTAGTAATGTCCACATCAAATCTTCTAGATTTGGAATAATAAATCTTCTAGATTTACAACACTCCCCCTTAGACATTACGATATAACATAAATGTCTTGTCATAAAAACTCCACGTACTAGGTATCGGCCAAATAATAAGTTAGGGAGGAATGTTATTGATCTTCTAGATCTAAATCTTCTAGATTTATTTCGGGGTTATCGCTCCCCCTGAAGACAATAACACTTTAAGTCTTTGCATCCCAATACCACGAACATACTTTTCAAAAGTAGACGTAGGTAAGGATTTAGTAAATAAATCTGCTAGATTGTTACAAGATTGCACATTTTGAATGGTAATCACGTCACTCTTCTGGAGTTCGTATGGGTAGAAAAACTTAGGTGAAATATATTTCGTCAGGTTTTTCTTGACGTACCCATTACTCATTTGTGCGATGCAAGCAACGTTGTCTTCAAATATAATGGTGGGAGGTGTATCGCCTTTAGCGATACCACACTAATCACCAATGTATTTTATCAAGGACCTTAACCAAACACATTCTCGTGCGGCTTCAAATAAAGCTATTATCTCTGAGTGGTTTGAATACATGGTAACCATGGTTTGTTTAACCGATCTCCATGAGATCGCGGTACCACCACAGAGAAAAACGTAACCGGTCTAGGATATGGCGTTGTGGAGATCAGACAAATAGCTAGCATCCGCATAACCTACTAAGGTTTTGTCTTGGTTCTTACGATAAAACAGTCCAAGGTCTTGAGACCCTTGGAGGTACCGTATAACATGCTTAACACCATTCCAATGTCTCCTTGTAGGAGAAGCGCTATGTCTCGCAAGCAAATTGACAGCAAATGCAATGTCCGGCCGAGTGCAATTTGCGAGATAGAGCAATGCTCCAACAACGCTAAGATAAGGAACTTTTGGCCCCAGAATTTCTTCTGAATCTTCGCTTGGTCTAAATGGCTCCTTATCCACTTTAAGGGATCGAACAACCATAGGGGTGCTAAGTGGATGAGATTTATCCATGTGCAATCTCTCCAATACCTTCTTTACGTAGGTCGACTGATGAATAAGGATTCCTTCTGGGAGATGCTCGATCTGCAAGCCGAGGCAGTACTTGGTTTTACCCAAGACTTTCATTTCGAATTCGGCTTTCAAGATTGAACTGGCTTCTTCAATCTCTTTGCATG
Organism: Ballota nigra; assembly: GCA_947034835.1. Taxonomy (NCBI): domain Eukaryota; kingdom Viridiplantae; phylum Streptophyta; class Magnoliopsida; order Lamiales; family Lamiaceae; genus Ballota; species Ballota nigra. The sequence continues at coordinate 19,308,512 of OX344730.1, forward strand.
TTCCGATTATGTTCAGGTCATCAACATAGACGGATATGATGCAAAAACTATCTTGCGATTTCTTCGTGAATACGCATGTGAAAGCTTTATCGAATGTGTATCCCTTCTTTTGAAGGAATTCACTAAGTCAGTTGTACCACATGAGGCCCGATTGCTTCAGGCCATACAACGACTTTTGCAGTTTTATGATATACATATTGCGGTTTTCACCATCCCTCATCTGAGGAATGTCAAATCCATCGGGGATTTTCATATAAATGTTGGCATCAAGTGATTCGTATAAGTACGCGGTTACTACGTCCATTAATCTCATTTGGAGATTCAGTTTACTGCCAAACATATCAAGTAGCGGAACATTATTGAGTCCATGACGGGAGAATATGTTTGATCGAAATCAATCCCGGGTCTCTGCGAAAACCCTTGAGCTACAAGCCTCGCTTTATACCTCTCCACATTATTGTTCTCATTTCATTTTCGTACAAATACTCGTTTATATCCTACGGGGATAGCGCGCATGGGTGTACGAACGATAGAGCCAAATACTTGTCCTTTGTTAAGCGATTCGAGCTCTGCATCAATTGTCTTTTTCCATTTAACTCAATCGGAGCACTTCCGGCACTCAGCGATTGTTTTGGGTTCTGGATCTAGATCATTTATAATGGAAAGAGTGATTAACGCTGCAAATGTATCGTCGATGACAGTAATATTTCTATTGTATGTTTCTCCCGTATCTGTGAAGTTCACAGAGACTTCGATGTTTACGTCAACCAGACCTTCCTCATTTCCCATTGTATCTGGGTCTGGTCGTTCCACGATCCTAGTGCATGGAATATTTTGTGCACGTGGTTCACCACTAAGACGCTCGTCTCCTAGAGACTTTGAGTTATCTAGACGGATCTCTTCTAGAGATTTTACATTCGACTGACCAGTTTTGCTAGCCTTTCGTTTAGGTGTATTACTATCTCTTAAGGGCCCCTTAGGCTTTTGGCGTGTGGGGGCATGAGTACTCGTTTTGCTTGGGACCTCAACCCTTTGGGGAGCATTTACTGTAGGTACTAGTGACTCGACCACCCGTGCGTTGCACGGAAGCTAGTTTTATCGGTATATTATAGAAATTTTAGCCATTTGTTATACTGTATTAACTGAACTATATACGTATTTATTTTATTTTATTTTTGTATACTTTTCAATAAAAATTCTCACAATATATCATAATTTCTATGGAAAAACTACTATGCATAATATAAACAAAATTCGTTCATCCTAATTTTACACTTTCTAACCTTTTTTTTTTTACAAATTGAGGCCAAACCAGTCCAAGCCAACCCGAATCGAGATATGCTAAATGACTCGGTTTGGGCTGAATTCAGGCTGATTTAGCTTCAATTCATGATTTTTATAAGTTATATATTGTCCTTAAATTATTGATGCAAAGATTTAAATTCTTAATTTTGTCACCACCCCCCAAGTCTTAGTTCTTAAACAAAAATTCATTGTCAAGGAAAATTATTCTTGCTTTGATATTAATACCATTATAATTTTCTTTAAATCAATTTTTTTTACATAATACAACACTTATAACAAATTTAAATTAAGTTTTATTGAGATGAAGCATACAACAATCTGGGTCACCAATAAACTGGGAAAAATTCTTCAGTTTGAAATACTTCAATAAAATAAAGTATGATTCTTCACTATTTTTTTTACATCCGACACTGGTATATGCTAAAAAAAATATTAAATCAACAATTCCAATAAGAAATAAATGTATACTTCAATACACATTATTACATTTCACAGAAAGCTCGATGATTTCACCAACATTCACTGGTTTTAATTTTACTTCAATATAATGAAATTAAATTATTGTACATCATATAACTTGGCAACAAATTGATTTTAGTTCCAATCAATTACCCATTTTGATTTTTGTTATGAAAGTTATAAAATATTTTTTCAATCCTTTTACCAGCATTAGTAAGTTACCTTCCCGGTCATCCCTAAATGAATTTTGTTTATAGTAACATTTGATTTTTTCTTTCTGAAATTACAAAAGAAAAATAATGGTTCAACTCGGGTTCTTCTCCCACAATTATTATTCATCTTCGTTCATTTCCCCTCCCTAATTATTGTTCATCTTATTCTTGATCAAAATCGTTCAAACCCTTCCTTAAAACCCATAATCCATTTTACATTTCCAAATTCTTCTCAGATTCATTCCCAAAATCAAGTTGAACTCAACCATAAACAATCTTGAAGAGCATTGTCACATATATACAATATCTTAATTCTGGGGAAAAAATTAGGGTTGTAGTTTATTTTCATAAAAAAATGATGAATGAAGACACTCAAAAGATAATTGATTTACAAAGGAATTGAACCCTAACTATGAAGACCCAAATTTTTTAGCAAGACCCAGGTGATGATGTTGCTCTAGTGGTGGAGACATATATATTTTCAACTTTTAGATTAAATTCTAAAGATAAATGAAAATACAATTCATTTATCATGCCTAAAACAAAAACGTAATTCTGCTAACCTAAGAAATTAGGTTAGAGATTCCTAAATCCAATTTCGTCCCCATCTTAATTTGATGGATGATTTATTGAACCTTCAATTATAACATATAGAAATATTAATCCCTTCTTTCTCGACTTTATGTTACGCTACGACCACCAGTAGGGGAGAACCCCGCTATTAAGGAAAATTCTCTTTGTAGGCAAAACTTTATTCTTCTCTCACACTCCCCCGCGAACGCATGTAACCCACCTTCTCCGCCCTGCAAACTGAATTTGGTGGAGACTTTCTGTATAGGATTACAATCTATGGAATAGGATTTGAGATTAAAAAATATGATTCTAGTGACTGAAATTTGGTTTAACGTAATATGGACGTGAATTTTCAATTTTTGTTTTAAATTTACTTTTTTTATAATTTAATATAATTATAAATAAATCTTATACATATATATATGCATTTTTTATTGTTGCTTAAATATATTTATGATTTTTATAATTTATAAATTCAGATTCATGTTTAAAAAAATACGAAAATCGTGTTCATTACTAAATATTTAATGATTTATATTTTATTTTTTTTATATTTTAGTCTTCATATTAATTTTGTATTTTATTCATCATTTGTGCTTTAAAAAAATATTATATAAGCTTTTCTAAATTAATATAATTGAAACATAATTTTTCTTTTTTTTTAAATTATAACATACACATCAGTAAAAAAAAAATTCATTATAAATTATTTTTATTAAAATGAATTCTCATATATAAATTGTACATGTAATATAAATTTGTGCAATTTATAAACAATTACAATATAATACTCTCTTCATCCCCTTTTTAACTAAATTCTACCAAAACAGACACTCTTTTTAAGATTAACATTTTAAAAAAAAAATCTTAATATAAATTATATATACAGTACATACTCTCTTCATTTTTTTTTATTATATCTTTTAAAACGTGTGACATTCATCAAGTCTTACAATTAAACGGGTATAGAGAGAGTATTGGGTAGACACATAGTGTGTAAGTACACGTCTCTTCTATAATTAATAAAACAATTACAACACATCATAATTAAATAATTACTAATAATATTACACCAATGACAAAATATTATTTAATATATATATACACATATATATGTATATAAATGAGTGATCTAGTGTGCACTTAGATTTTGAAAAAAAAAATACTTCAAGCAGAAATCAGTAATACCCCAAGAAATAATCAGTGATATCCTAAGAAGGTATCAGTAATACCCAAGAAGTAATCAATAATACACCAACTTAAAAAAAATACAGTTTGGTGTGTTTGTGTGTGTTTTGGAAAAATCAAAATTGAGTTTAAAATCCAAGTGCATGCTAGAATTTGTGTGTGTGTGTGTGTGTGTGTGTGTGTATATATATATATATATATATATATATATATATATATATTATTTTTAAAAAATTAACCTATAAATATTTTTAAAAATCATTTGTAAAAAAGAAGTTAGTGACTAATAAATATCAAATAAATATAAGCAATAAAGTAATTTAATTCTATTACAAAATTCCCTTGAATAATTTTTATTTCTCAACAACATAATCGGTGTTCCAACATGGTCATACACACATTAAAACTTTAAAGTGTTGAGAATTTCAGGAGTATGCACATAAGCAAGAACATCAAATTCGAATCAAGCCTGCAAACAATATCGGAACTGAAATACTTAAGTGGTTTTTTCTCATTTAATTGAATCATGTAGTCATTTATAGATTTAACATAATCAAGTGTTGATGCACAAATAACTCAGTCCTGCAAAAAATTGTAATCATACATCCAATATTTGAAATTAGGATAAATACAATTAACAATAGTAGCAATAATATCATGAATAATAACAATAAAGGTGGTGAGTAAGTATGTTTGGTGATTGTATTGAAATTGAATGAGATTAATGATGGGTAATCCTAGAGATGTGGATGTAAATATTGTATGTTAGATAAAAAAATTTGTTTTATAGTGGTATATTCTGTAAATATTATAAAAGGTGGTGAATGTAGAATTGAGTGAATTAGTGTAGTAGATAGTTGTTGGTGAAATTAAGCAATACAAACAAAATATCAACAAAGAAACATGATTTTAAAAAAATCAATATCAAGTACTCAACCTTGGTACAATAACAACAAAAATAATTATTTCTCCGACATTAATACAATTATACTTTTTAAAAATAATTTTATCATTTTTACGCAATCTAATACTCTAACTAATTTATACTCCCTTCGTCCATAAAATGTAGTCCTCCTCTTTTGAACGTGGTTTAATGCGATCAGAGAGTATTACGGGGTATTGCGAGGTTCGTTTTTTTTTTTAATAAAATGATAGTTTATGGAAAATATGTTTTGCATACTTTCCATAAAGATCATATTAAAAAATGGACCTCGGGATACTCCGTAATACCCTCCGACATATTGCATTAGACCACATGCAAAAAACAGGACCATTTTTTGTGGATGGATGGAGTATCACGCTATAGTGATAATAAATATACAACGATTCATGTCACCAATAAATTGCATTATTTTGTTGGTGATAGATAATCTTTCGTAAATAAGTTAATAATCTTGCGGAGTGTGCATATTTTGTGGTTGTATTTAAATTGAATATAATTGGTGGATGAGTAAGTATTACGTGTTGGATAAAATTATAATTTTATAGTGATAATAACTTTCACAAAAACAATGTCTAAGTTCATTATTTTTTCGCACTCAATTCTCACTTTCTATGTCTAATAAACTCTCTTGTTCTAAGATGTTAGTCATGTTCTTCGTCGCCGAATTAGAGAAATGAGGTAGTGAGTATGTTTATTAGTTGTATTATAAATGAATGAGATCGATGAGTGATAATTTTTAGGGATGTGAGTATAAAAAGATAAAACAATTTTATCATTTTAACCCAATCCAACACATTTAATAAGTTTATACCAAACTTTAGTGAGATGGAGCATGCAACAATATGTGTCTCTAATAAGCATGGATTTATAATAAACTGGGAACAACTCTTTAGTTTTAGCATATTCCTATATAGTTAAGTAAAAAAAAAAAAAAATTCCAAAAAAGTTTACACTTGTCATCAGTATGTGCTTAAAAAATATGAAAAAAAAAAATATTATACTTATAGTTTTAATAAGAAATTAAAGAAAAATAGACATTCGTCCAAAAATTATAAATTTATCGAATGACGTTTAAATTAAACATTATTTTATTTTTCAAAAAACTCAATGATTTCATCAACATTCACTTGTTTGATTTTCTTCAACATCATATTGAAACTGATCAATTTGATTCGAACAGAAACATTTGGCAGAAAAAATAAATTATCAATAAATGGTCTAGTAACATAATTCATCGCTATTCAAGTAGAAAAATATTATAAAAAAAATTAATATAATATAAAGAAAAAAGACTATTAAAATAACATTAAAAAGAAAATGCATATAAAAAATTAACTTTGATTTGGGTTTTCAGACTCAATTCTTTGTTTCAACTCTCTTGTGCAAAAATGTTAACCATGTTTTGGGTGATGGAGGATATGTTTTGTGGTTGTATTGAAATTGAATGAGATTGATTGATGAACATTTTTAGGGATGCGTGAGTAAATATTATATGTCGAATAAAATTATAATTTTAAAGTGGATTATATAATTAAAAAAAAGTAAAATTAGGCGGGGGCACTAAATAAAATAGTGGGCATAGATAATTCTGGATATATTAAATATATCCACAAATTATTCTTATTTAATTTTATTAAGAATTAAGAATTTCAACATTTCTATAATCAATTTAACTCTCAGTTTTGCAGAAAAAATTAAATTACCTACAAATGGTCTGTTATAATTTCCATCACTATTTAGAAAAAAAAAGGTATTAAAAATACTTTATTCGTTTCAAAATAAATACTGTTATAGAGATTTTATGTCAAATTAAGAATAATAATTTTTTTGACATATATATCCATATAATCACTATTTGAAAAAAAAAATTATTAAAAAATACTCCCTTTGTTTCAAAATAAATGTTGTTCTACAGATTTTGTATTAAATAAAAAATAATAATTTTTTGACATATATACCTATATAAATCTTTAACAGATCTAATCCCTAATAAATATGTTATATTTAATATAATTTCTAAAAGATCTCTTATATTTTAAATTTGAATTTGGGGTAAATTAAGAAAAAGTGTGAAAAAATAGTTAAAACAACGCTTATTTTGCAACAAAAATTAACCTCTAGTACGACACTTATTTTGAAACAGGGGAATATATAGTATAATACAAACGAAAAAGTGTATCACATTAACAGAAAGAAAAATATCAATAAATATTTTTTTTAGGTTTCTTTCCATCTCAATTCTCAACCCCTCCGCGTAATAGACGCTTTTGTGCAAAGACACGATGATATTTTTCATAGCGGGAAAGTGTGCGTACTTGATGGTTTTATTAATATTGAATGAGATTAATGGATGAATATTTAATAGGTTGTGGTATAACTTTTGTATGTTGGATAATATATATTTTATAGTGAATATATTTATTAAAATTATAAATAAAGTGAATGAACTTAGTTAAATATTGGGTGTAGATAGAGACGACTAATAACAAATTATCTATAAACAAATTCATATTAATTTTTAATTAAAAAAAGTTTCTTATTTTAAAAATATTATATAATATTATCATTGATATTTTTACACTTTAAAAAATCAACTGTATATTAATAGTGAAAACTAACACACAAATATACCTAAATATAATAGAGATAAAATATAGAGTGAAAAAATATTGATATTTTCACCGAAAAATAATTCCAAATTTAACATGATCAGGTTGGATTACACAAATTGATATTTCTGTATAATTTTTAATTAATGATTATATATTTAGAGGAAAAACAGTTTAAAAATAATTGCTATGCAATATTAATATAAATCATAACTTAATTATGCGATTATTTACATTATTAACCATTTAGAAATTTACTCATTTTTTTGCGTGAATTGTGTAAATCACGCCCAATAGTTTTCTTCTAAAAGTAATTAAGCTTAATCCCTATAAAATCTCATTTAATGTTACATTCCACGAATCTCGGTAAATTAGTGGTCATTTTCACCTCAATTCCATAAATTCAGGGAGGGCTTAAAAAAAAATGGATACACACGACAAAATGTGATTAAATATGTTAAGTAGAAAAAAAAAAAACTCCTACTCTTTCGGTTTTTTTTTTTCAACAGGGATATTTTTTCATTTAATAAAAATATAAATCGAACCGTTTGCTATATTTTATAAAAATGATAAAATTAAACATAAATTAGATTATTATCTTAATTATTACTTATATTGAACTAATACTTTATGAACCATGGTCATCAAATTTATGGTTTATACTTTACATTTAGAAAAAAACAGTTAAAACAAAATTTAATATAACGGGTGGGAACTTAAACAGATTCCATAACTTCTGGAGTCATGGAGATTAAATTATTTTCATCTTTTGCGGTAGTGGGAAACTGGCAATTAAAATTAATTAAAAAATTAAGGTAAACTAAGTAAAAATGAAAAAAATTGACAATTGAAATTAATATCTAGCTTTAAGAAAAGAAATAAATAAAATATTTAAATTAAAAACTGAAAACACGCTGCACTTCATCATTTTCTTTAATAATTAATCTAAATTAGTATTATAAAAAATAATTTCAGATCCTTTAATATTTTCAACGAATTTTAAATAGTATGTTTGACTAATCAATTCATTTTCTATAGTTAACAATTGTTCTCTCTTTATATAAACATATTTTAGTATATTTATAAAGGATACATTTACGTTTATAATTGTATACACACATATTTTTAACATAAGCTTAAAAAATTTAAAATCATGATTTTGCTCTTCATTTTTACTCTTTAACCTCCTCTAGGTCACTTACCACATTTTGAATATATTTCTCTAAATTAATTTGCTAATAGATGTTGGATTTGTTTTTTTTTTTTCTCTTCTCTTTGAATTTGGTCGATCACTCCTTTACTATACACTTTTGCAAAACTAAAATGTATGCCGAAAAAAATTGATAATTACAATTAAATTGCAGAAAGAGGTAATCACTTATTTGATAAAGTGTAAAACATGTGTTTGTATATATATAAATCTAAATAACATCTTCAAAATTTATACAAATTCTCCTCAATTACAATAAATCTTCAAGTCCTTCATGAATTTCTTGAGGAAGCTTCAAATTACCTGTGAATATCTTGTATCTTCAAACATCTTGAACTATGATAAATCTTAAAAAAAACACATACATTGATGAAAATATATGAATTCAAAACCGTAAAAAAAAAAAAAAAATATATATATATATATATATATATATATATATATGAATTCAAAACTAATCTACCAATATTCAATACATTAAAATATTGATTCTAGTGCACGAAAACAATTTACATCCACCTAAATATATTACACATGAATTCCCATATATATATATATAAAATCCGATAAGAACGCCCAATAAAAAATGAAGAAACACATTGAATCGAATTCCTTCTTCTAAATGCAACATCCTCTAATAATCCGAATGCAAAATTTGACAGATCATTTCAATTGCGGATCAATTAATGATGATGAAAATTCTTATATCTAAAAATTAAAACTAAAAGTGTCTTCAATTCTTAAAAGTGTCTTCAACAAATCTTCAAAGCATATACAACATATTCACAAAATCAACACAAATTATATTCCAAAATCTTAAAATACAATACATATTTTGTTACGACTATACGCTCTACCTAGACCTTTTAAAATAATAGATCTAAAATTTAAAAAAAAATCAAAATCCATAAAAATCAGACAAAAAATGGATATGAAAGATGATGAAAAGGTTGGTATATATAGCCTAAAAAAATTAAATATGGTCCTAAAATTATGCTATTAATCCAACGGTCCACATTTCATCGCAAAAAATAAACGGTCATTATGAAGTAGGATGAAATGAAGAATTAATGACAAATAATTGTCAAACATACCGTAATTAGCTAAAAAATGGACGGCTATGATCAAAGATTAAAAAATTGATCAACGGTTCTAAATGTTTCCCTCCAAAACTATATATAGAAAAGGTAGTCATATTATATATTATAGATATGCGATTTAGTTACGTCTCTATGGTCAGTGAACGCGTCTGGCAGATTATTTGCTAAATTTTGCAAGTTAATGATCTTCTGAACTTCTAGTTCAGATTGATTAGTGCGTGGATCTAGATACTGAAGATTACTTACGTTCCATGTAAGCTCCCGACATTCATTCAATTTTGAATTCAGATCTCCCCCTAATGCCGGGAAGTAATCTTCATCGAACGTGCAATCAGCGAACCGGACCATTTTGATCCCCGGACAAAGGCTCGAGGTATTTCACTATGGATGAAGAGTCAAATCCGATGTAAATACCGAGTTTCCTTTGTGGGCCCATAGAGGTCCGCTTAGGTAATGTTATCGGAACATATACGACACATCCGAAAATACACAGATTGGAAATGCTAGGTTCTTTTCCACGCACTAACTGTAGGGGGAATGATCATTATATGCAGTTGGACGGATTTGTATTAAGTGTGATGCATGTAGGACTGCATGCCCCCAGCATGGAGTGGGTAGTTTGGAGTTCATAAGCAATGGTCTCGCGATAAGTTTGATACGTTTTATTAGCGCCTCAGCAAGACCATTTTGGGTATGGACGTAGGGGACCGAATGCTCCACTTTAATTTCCAGGGCCATACAGTAATCTGTAAAGGCTTTTGAGCTGAACTCAGCAGCATTATCCATGCGAATCGACTTGATTGGATAATCCGGGAATTGAGCTCTAAGCTCTATAGTTTTCGCAATGAGCTTCACAAAAGCTTGATTGCGGGTAGACAGCAAACAGACATATGTCCACCTAGTGGAAGCATCAATAAATACCATGAAATACCGAAATGGTCCTGATGCTGGGTGAATCGGTCCACAAATGTCTCATTGAATTCGCTTCAAGGAAAACCGGAGACTCTAGTCCAACCTTAGTGCGCGACGAACGCACTATTAACTTACCCTTAGAACATGCATCACAAATAAATTCATCAACAAGAATGATTCTATTATTCGAAATATTATGACTAATTGAATTAGATAGAATCCTACGCATCATAGATTGTCCTGGATGACTTAACCGCTGATGCCATAATTTAAAGAAGTTCGGGTCATAAAATTTCATACTCATGGCTAGATGGGAATTAGACGGCCGGATGTAGGAATAGTACAATCCGGGGGAGAAGGAATAAAGTTTTTCTATAACTTGTTTACGACTACTTCGAGTAATAGTCATAAAAAGGTATTCGTTATTATTCTCAGTTTCAGTTTCAATGTGATATTCATTTATCCTAATGTCTCTAAAACTGAGCAGGGTACGCTTAGATTGTGGAAACAATAAAGCATTATCGATTATGAGTTCGGTATCCACGGGGAGGACAATGGAAGCTCTTCCGGAGCCCATTATCAACATACTATCATCTATTATTGTAGTTACACTCCCCTAACGTTCTACTAAGTTATGAAAATACTTCCTATCTCTTAAGATTGTATGAGTGGTGGCGCTATCTACCAAACATAAATCACAATTTTAATCCATCATGCCAGAGGAAATAGCTCAAACCTAATAGCTGATATGTTTACAAGCCATGTACAACAATATCCAAGTAAATTTAATGGACATCATTAAGGTAAACACATCGAAGCTAAAACATAATATCTACCATAAAATAAAGTATCCGAGAGAAAGGATCCAAAAACATAAATTGTTTTATCCAAAAATAAAGTACTAAAACAATCAAATACGCAAATTACTCATCATTTCCAAAGTCCTTGAGCTCGATGCCCAGAGGATCGATGTTGTCTTGGTCAAAGTCTGCTTCAGGTAGGCTGGCATGGTGCGAGACCAATGGTCTCTGCATCCGCATCTGTAGCAGGAATGCTCAACCTTAACTTGATTGCCAGATTTTGAAGAGCAAAATTCGAGGTTCTGTGACCACCGGATGTACTACGACCTCGGCCTTTTGCCCAGATCATCTTACTCTCTCTCCCCCTTCCACGTTAGCAACCAATCATATAATTGTCCCTATACTGCTGCTGGAGTATAAAGTTGCTAGCGTGGAATGTTGACAGATTGTTCTGCATCGACTGGGTTATAATACGGTGCAAAGCAGAGTTGTGCTCTGTTATAGACTTAAAGTCTTGCTAATGGAGTCTCAACCAATCGTATTGTACCGGAGGGAGGTGTATATCATTTTGTTGTTGGAAACGGTCCTACAGAGAGTTCCACAACATTCCGGGGTCCCTGAATGAGGATATGAATAATGAATTCTTCACTCAGGTGATTCATGAGAAAAATCAACGTTTTCGCCTTCAGGGCATTAGTGGATTTCGAACCTTCGAGAATTGTTTCGCTCAACTCATCTAAGGCTAGATGGAGATTTCGACATCTAGCGCCCATGTCAGGTAGTTATTACCAACGAGAGCAAGCTCATCGAATTATTTCATGGTAATACCAAATATTTTTCACTATAATTTTAAAGTGACATGGTAAGAGTTGTGACCAAATTTATTGACAACGGAGAAATAAGGATTTATTTGATTATTTTAGAGCACATAGAAGCAATAATTGGACGTCGTCTACCCAAAGCATAAATTACGGTCCGACAAGTATCGGGCGCCGCCTACCTGAGCATAATATGCGGACTATAAAGAAATAAACTATGTGCGAAAAATAATGCACGTAAGATAATCAAATCATATATACATGCATAAACAATTTGAGAACGATAATCACATGAAAATAATTTCTAGGAAAATTTGCGACATAATAGACATGCATATTCATGAGACTAAATATTTCATGTATATTAGTGAAATTTAACGAAATATTTTCAGGATTTTAAAATAAATTAATACGGATTTTGTGATATCAAAAACGAAATCGCAATAGGATTAAGGGATCACAAAATTCCGGGGGAAGGCACACGTGGTGTCGCGTGGGTCGCGCACGACGGATAGGGGGGACGGGCGCGCTGCGGCGCGGCGGCGCGGGTGGCAGCAGCGTGGGCGCGCGGCGGCAGCGGCGCGCGGCGCGTGGAGGTAGCGGCGGGGGCGCGGCATCGGGCGCGCGGCGGCGCACCGGCTGATCACGGCGGCTGCCGGCCTTCGGCGGTGGATGGGCGGCGGTCGGACGCCTACGGGACGGCGACCGTTTCTCGTCGATTCAATTCACAAAAATAATTTAATTCGTATATAAACATAATACAATTAATTGCAAGAATATTCAATCGAATTCATAGCAAGGGTACACATAAAAATATGTAATTCATATGGAATTTAATTTAGGGCGTACCGTATAATCTCGGGTAGAGACTCGTGCTGATAACATGTTGTAAATAAGTGTGTAAAATAAAAGACGGGATTTGTTCACCCAGTTCGTCGAGAACGACTACGTCTGGGGCGAGCCAGTTTTCACTAATGATCTTGTGTATGAGTAATTACAAACATGAATACAATAGTCTATTTATAAAAATAAAACCCTAGTCTAAGATATAAAGCCCATTGGGTTATTGATCCATTAATAATGTCCACGTCAAATCTTCTAGATTTGAAATAATAAATCTTCAAAATTTACAACATATACTATACACTTGGATGCACCCTAAAATTTACCTAATATGAATAGGAATAAGAATTTTCTTCTTTTTAATAAATCAAATTTTAGCTACACTGGTTTAGCGCATCCAAACACTCCCTTTGTAGGTAGGGTTTTAGCTTCAAAACCCTTCCAATTTTTCACACACCCCTGCCCTCCAGTTTCTTCTCAACTCAAATCCCGAGATCAGCTCGACATCATTGAATATATAAAAGAAAATGGCTTTCGCCGGCGCCGCCAGATCCGTTTTCCGGTCTTCAACCGTCCGTAACGCCGCCACGAAGGTAGCCTCCCAAGCGAAGCCTGCTCCCTCATCTTCTTTCCGCCTCCCCTCCAGAACTCCTTTACTCGCTCCTCGCATCCTCCGGTATCTCCACCCTCTTCCATATACAATTTTAATTGCGCTTTAAACAACCCTAGGTTTATATAATATCGAATTTGTTTTGAAGTTCCTTTTCTTCTTCTTTTTTTCCCATTGTGGAATGAATTCGACAGATCCCCCACTGAATTGAGCGCCTGCCTGGAGTCGATGCAGCCTTTCCATACCGTTACTGCCTCGGCGTTGATGACTTCAATGCTCACCGTCTCTCGATGCGGTTTTGGTTGGCTCCCGGAAGGTACTGTGCAGTTTCCTTCTTTATGAGTTTTTTTTTTTTCCTTTTTATTTGTTTGTATTAAGTGAACTGTTAGCTAAATTATTTAAGTTTGTCCCATAAGATCTCCTGGATTGTGTGTTCATTTATCTAGGGTTTTCATACGCATTCATCTATCTAGGGTGCAATTCGGGTGCTTGACTGTCACCTGGGGCCTAGGCGAACAGCGAACTAATATAAATACATACATATTATGTTCTAACTTAATTTTAAGTTAATTTTTGACATTTTAACTTTGTTATTTTAATCTTTTTTCTAGGTTGAGGGCAATCAAGGGATTCAAGCTCACCTAAAAGGTTTATTAAAGATATTAGCATAATCTTGGACTGGTTTTAACTCTTTTCTACTGTACATCAAAATCATTCTAAATTTTTTGTTAGGCTTACTGTTTTTAACTATTATAGAGTTGAGCAGTTTCATTTTGGGCCAGATGCTTACAAGTAAAACAGGGAGCACTGGTGCCTCGAGCATCGTCTAGGCTGCAAGTGTTTTTTTTTTTTTTTCTACTTCAATGATTGATGTAAATATTAGTATGTTACAATATTAGATTTGATTCGACAAGCTATTTGAATATCATTATTCATTTAAGCTTCAATTTTTAAATCTGATTTGTATTTGATTCGAAAGTGGTATTCAAATTATTCAATACTATTTGAGTATTCAATTCAGAATTTTTTTTTTTTTTTATATAATATTTTATAAAAAATCTGATTTTCTAAAATGATAGATATTATAAAAATGTATATTCGCGAACACAGAATCGAATCGCATTTGAATTCAACTACTTTTTGAATCAAAGTAAATTTGTATTCAGATTCAAATTTTAATATACAAATATGAATACTGAATAAAAACAAAATTAATTTGATTCTTTTTTATCCCTAATCTACGGATATCTAGTGTCTATGCTGGTGTCTAGGTTAATTTTTACATATTTAGTTAGGTCCTTACTGGTTCAAATGATTTGCCTTTTGAGTTTATAATATTCATATTTTTAATATCTTCAATATAATAGCTTAATGTTAGTAATCCCCAAGGATTGGCCTAGTGGTGAGGGCTTGAGGTTTAAGAGTGTGATGCTCTATAGGTCTCAGGTTTGAAACCCACTACTAGGTGCGATCAATTCTTGTGATGGGTCAGTCCATACAGAGCTTAGCTCTGGCTTGAAATGGGACCCCCCGCTAGTGGACAGTGGGTTATGGATCCCCCGGATTAGTTGACCAATGAGCCGGATACCGAGTACCAAAAAAAATAGCTTAATATTAATGTCATTGCTGGGTGATGCTCAATTGTTTCTTTGAGTGAAACAATAATCAAGGAAGTGTGATTTCCTTCCTTGGTTCACATCTTTAATATGTTCCCTCAATATGCTTAAAAAGTAAATAGTTTTTCTCAAGGAGATAGAACCACGTTTTGGGACACTGTAGAACAGAAATGTTATTACAGAGTGTTTGTAATTGTGGCACGCACTTCATCACTGGCAGATGTCTTGATTTATTTTATTGCATAGTCTTTACCCTTTTAAATCCCTTCTGTGTGATAAGAGAGACAAATGTGTAGGGATTGTTTCTAGCATGCACTGATGCACACGGTAGCCAATGCAGCCAGTCTCTCCATGTTGCTGTTTAAGTTCTATGATTTGAGTTGTTAAAGGATTCTTGGTCAAATATCATATGGTCTAAATCATTTACATGTTCGGATGTGGCTTTCCTGTAATCATCAGCTATACGACTGATCAGTGTATACTCTATATCTAATTAAGCAGTTTTCCTCGAAAAGATATGCTTTGGTCCTTCATCTTCCTCCATTAGCAACAGTTTCTGCGACTCTACTGAGTTTTCTTTATAGTCTACTACTTAAAATTGGTAAATGCTGATAGATTGCCTAACCAATGGCCTTTTCTTCTTGACTAGGTATCTAGCAATATAATGCCTTCTTTGACCTTGTCCACCTTTCATGTCTCCGGTGAGTTTTTCATTTTAGAGTGTTCAACCGTTTGAACCTTTTTAACACTTGTGTGGTCATAGGATTTAGCCAATTAGTAACTGAAACAAGTTCCTTCTATATCCTCCCAGCACTCACCTGTTGATCTTCTTAGTGATGAGGTTGAGTTTCTAGAATTTGATAGCAACATATATGGCACTCAGTTTCATGGATTTCTTTTTTTATCCTTGTTCATTGTGAAGATAATCAGTTGTCTATCTTCAGTATGCCTATATATCCTCAGTTTGATAAAGAAATCCCTTTTTTCCATTCTTCCTGTTGTAGGCCTTGACAAGACTAAGTGAAGATGGAGAAGCAAAGAGGATTCTCTTTAGGACATACCTACAAGATGACAGTGTTTAATTTGGATAGACATTTTGCATGTTTTTACATGAATAAAGACTTTCCCCAATTATAGTAGTTGGATGAACTTTCATTTGTAGAATCTTGTACCTATCCATCAATTTTTTTTTTTCTTGTGCTATAATCCATGTCTGGAATCTTCTTGTTTGCTCCTAAATTTCATGAATGATATTAGATTAATGTGTCTACTTTTGAGCTGGAGTAGTATGTAGTAATTAACAGCATGCTAAAGCAAAGCCATTCCTGATTTGGACTTGTATTCTATCATTATTGAATCAGCTGTTGATGTGTCATGAACTTTGGAAGTGAAGAAAGTTTCTATTCAGCTGGAGAAGGACCGAGTCTATTGTGCTTAGGAAGAGAGGACTTATTGAATGTTGCATTTTCTTTTAAAATAATAGTCTAAATACATCATTTCTCTGGTTCTTTTGGTGTTAAATTTAGTAGTCAAGGGATGAGATGCTTGTGTTGTTTATTTTTGGATTTGTCTACTCTATTCCCGAATTGTATGTGTATTCCAATGCTTAACATCGTCAAACAAAGTACTTTTTCTTTTTACTGATCCCTTCCTCGAATATTTACCAGATTGCAACAATGACCTGTGATCAGTACCAATTTTCAAGGTCTCAAGCAACGTTTCTTTCTGATATTGCGATATCTAGAAGTTTATGTACTGGATAAGAACATTTTCATCTTGGCCCATCCTTTGTGTTTGGATTTGAAAATTTTCCCTTCATTCTTCTTGGCTTGTTTACAGTGGAAAATGTTTAATAAGCTTTACATGCTGTGATGTTCTTGGTTAAAATAGTAAACGAGGGGTGAAAATATGTTTGTTTATGGATTGTTGCTTATGCCAGGTTGTGATGATGCATAATGGAAGTGTTGGCTATCTCTCTTTTGAAGCTCCAGCGTTAGTTTCTGTTTCTCCTTTCATGTGAAATTATTTTTGGGACAAATGTATGAAATATTTTAGGTAATCCATCACCTTCATTCTGCTTGTAATAATGTACGAAATTTTGAGCATGTAGGAAAATTACTGTTGCCACAAACACTACTTGGATGGGTGTCTTAACCTTCCGTATTTTTTGTTTCCCAACTCTTCTTTCTCCTGAACCATTACGCTTTATCCTTTATCTTCCCAAAAGGGTACTCCCTTCATTTCAAAATAAATGTCTTTTTAGGTTTCTTCACACATATTAACACCTAATATTTATCATAATTACCTTTATACAAATATTACTTTTTAAAAAAAATTGATTTCATTGGTTCAAAACATGCTACTTTATATGCCTTGGAAAGTATTGCAAAGGCTAAAAAGACATTTATTTTGTAAAAAATAAAAAATGCTAAAAAAACATTTATTTTGAAATGGAGGAAGTCGGGAATTATCGATCATCATCTACCTTTAATGTTACCCATCTCTACCTACTTTCCAAAAAAAAAAAAAAAAACTACCCTGGATAGATCCAGCATATTTTGAGAAAAAAAAAAAGGTTCATAATTTTTTACATGATGAATTCCGCTGATCTCCTACTGGACTTAGCTACGAAAACTTAAATGTGGATCATCGGCATTATGCACTCTCCAACCCAAATAAGTATTGGGGCACGGTTATTTGTACCCCATTTTAATAGTAGTACACCCATCAGATTTTCAAACCCCATTTAAGATGAGTACACATTCAATTTATAACCTAAAATACCCTATTTTCTCCTCTCTTAAGGAACAAAACAAAATTGGTACACCCATCAAAAAATCTGAAATTTTTCGCAAGTTGTTCTCTTCTTAACCGTGCCCACGCTTTTTCCACCGGTGTTTCTCTTCGTCGCAACCGCGCCAGCATTCCTCTTCTCTGCAACTGCGCCTTCATCCTCTTTGTGGCAACCGCGCCGACATTCTTCTACTCTGCAACCACGCCGATGTTCCTCTTCTTCGCGTCGTCATTCGTGTTTGTCGCACCCGTCTTCGTTGTTCGTTCGCCTTCGTGCCGCCTCCATTGTGCCATCATCCCCACTGTACGAGAATGGGCAAGGTTAGTTTTTGGAACTCTCAATTTGCCCTAATTTTACTTGCTTAATCTCAACCACTTGGTGTGCTTGTGGGATTCTTTTTTTTTTTTTTTTTTCCTGCAATCTACTTAGTTTGTATGCATTGTCAATGTACAAAAGTAATGTATTCAAGTCTATCTCTCTCAAATACATGCCTGAAGGATTCAATGACTGCTGCGGTGGCGATTTAAAAAAAAATTTGTGTTTTCAGAAATTCTTTACGTGGGTGTACTTATAATGTGGGTATTTTGGGCATTTCATACTTGCTTTAATTTAATTAAATTTTTAATTAAATATTAAATGGGTATTAAAATGGGGTCCAAATAACCGTACCCTAAGTATTGACATTCATACGCTGTGTACCGCGCCCCCCTCCCAAAAGTACTAAAAAAATTAGTATGACACTTGTACATCGAATATTGCGTGGGACACGAGGGGGGTTGCCCAAACAACACGGGCCAGGTGAGATGGGCTGATATTGTTATTCCTAATTTTATCAAACCCAAGAAGTAATAAAAATATGAAATTTAAATCAAGACAATTATGTGCAAAGTTGGATTTTTTTTTTATCAGAAAATAACTTTAATAAATTATGGGTATAAGAGATACCCAATAAGAGTTACATAATGTTATTTTGTCACAATGCCTCAATACAGTGGTTCAAAAAAAAAAAAAAAAAAACAATGCCTCAATACAGAAGTCCATTCGCCTAGTATGCAATAAAATCACCTAAACAAGCAGGGGTTAGTCGCCCAGCATATGAATAGGAATGTGGCTGCTTCACAGTAAACCATGCCCAAACTCTAGACTACATCTCTATAAGACTATAACTAGAATAAATTTGTTCTGAAAAAGTATCGAGTTTCTTGTCTTCCATAGCATCCAAACGCCACATTCCCATATGCAAACCCCGAGTGTTTTACCCTCCTTTCTATTAAGTAACCTACTAAACGTTAGTAGGCTACTCGATGGATCAGAAGGTAATACTGAATTTGATCCCATCCACCTCATACACTCATATGCAAAAGAATAAGTGAATAGGACACGACTTACAGATTCCGGCACCAAACCGCATAAAGTGCAAAGGTGCTCATCATATATAGTCGAGTACATTCCTTCTTATATATCGAGTTTGAATACTTAAAATATATCATAACTGTAAAACACTACACAAGTTCGCACATAATTTGTGAATTTTTGTAATATTAGTATATTTTTCGAAGAAAACTTCTCTTTACGCGCCATCAAGGAAACGTACATTTCAAAGTCTGCCAATGAATGTTTTCATATTAGACAATGAAGTGATGAAAATTGATGGTAACGTCTTAACATATTAGCAGTACAGGTTCACTCTGATCTCAACATTGCAAACCTTTTTTAAGATGCTGCTTCATATGTAGTAGAAACTTATCTACATATTAGACAATGAAGTGAAGAAAAATGAGGATATACATCAGTTTTATTGGATGCAATTAACATGTCTTAACAACAACAGCAGTACAGATTCACTCTGATCTCAACAAGGTACAGCTATTTGTAAGAAGCTGCTTTTTATGTGGTAGAAACTTATCATTTTTAAAAGGAAAGGAAAGGAAAGGAAAGAAAACCTCAATCTCTTTCCTTCATTCGGAAGAAGAAAAGAAACTTGGTTGTTTACATATTTTTAGTGTCAGTAACTTTTTTTAATTCAACTTCTACTGCAACTAATGCCTTTTCTTCTTCTTGTTGCTGGCTTTCTTTCTCCTTGACCATTGCTTCAGAATGTTGCTGTTTTCCTTGCGTTGTTTCTTCCTCGACTGTTACTTCTGAATGTTGTCTGCGAAATCTGAGTATCACAAGGCACAAGAACGCTGCCCAAAGAAAAATGTAGTAAATTTATATACCATCATCTGACTATCTTTAACAAAAATGTGGTTCAGAGAGATTAAACTCAGATTGATATAATTGTCTTACCAGCAAATATTCGGGTTCTGATGGAAGTTAGGTTCCAGAAGGCCGTCACAGCTGATGCAGCAACAATCTTTTTGTGCGTGCAGCTTCCCCATGTATCCAACGCCCAACATTTCATATATTCAACTGTTTTAACAGATTAATTTAGCAGCATGCGTATCAATATGTACTGCTAAAATGATATACTACGTATCTGGCATTCCACAAACCTTTCTTGGATAACTGAGAAGAGTAAGCAGAGTATAATTTTGGGCCTGTGAAGCTAATAAAGAAACCTGCACGATTGATGACCATCAAGAATTTTAGGAGGATTTCAGTATTATTAATTTCTAGATAATGATTATCTATGAACTTACCAAGAGCACATAATCTCCATAGGGTAATGAGATGACCATACTCTGCTCCAATTAGAAAGATTGGGACCACCTAAAATTAACAATTTAATCCATCTTTAGATTAAGACAATATTTGACTCTAAATCGATAAGGTAATCAAAACCTACTTTAAGGGTCATGGCCGGTTCTCCTGAAAAGATGCGTCTGGCTTTCGAAATCACAAGATTTGCAGCTGGAAGTATTAATCTGCCAACTCTCAATATATCATCTTCTTTCAACTTGAATTCACGCTTGACCTCAGTTGCATCTCTACTCAACAAAAATGCAGCATAATCAGCTATATGAGAGAAGATTATTTTGATACTTAAATAGCTTTCTTATCATACCTTTGGCGAATTGTGTTGGAGAAGAACGAGACTCCTAAGAACAGAAGTCCCACTTGAGATAGGAATGAGAAAATGCTGCAAAATCATAGTAACCAATTATTTTGGCAAATTTCAATAAAATATCCTAGTAAAAAGAATTAAAGAAAATTATACATACCTAAAGTTAACACCCTTTGTAAAACAAGAAGACAAGAAACAGAGCGACCCAAAACCAAACCAAAGGCTTGATTTCGAGACATCTTTCCACATAACTAAGTCATTTATAATCTCACCGATCGCATCAAGATTGTAACCATCACCATCGACTGTCCCTAAATCCCAATTAAACAAACCCACAAATCAAAATCAAATCAGAAAAGAGAAACCAAATCCCAACTGATAAAACTAATCAAAACCAAAACATACTCTGTGATGCAACTGTAATCGATTTATCCTTTCTAGACTTGTCAGAAACCCTCTTCTTTTTAGGCTTAACCACGATTTCTTCCCCAATTTCCACATCTTGCTCCACTTTTCGTCTCGATCTCCGGCCACCCCTCGGAGAAACACCGTACCCGGTCGCAGAATTCCGATTCTTGCATCGTTTTCTAGGGCCGCAGCCCTCAATTGCAGCATCATCGGCCATTTCGGGCAATCGGGTTTTCGATCTTTTAAGAGGCGAAGAGGAGAGCATTAGAAGCTCGCGAAGGGGAAGTGTGTAAGGGGGTCTTGGTGAAATAGTTGATGCGGGCGATGGAGTTGTGATTTTGGGGGAAGAAGGCACTATTTCAAGGGAGAGTTGAGGGATCGGCGATCCGCCTTCCTCTATGTGACGGCGTAGTTTCGAGAGCCTTGAAGTGGATTTGGGTCGGGTCCGGGGCTCCGAAGGCTGAGGCGGTGGTGTACAATCCATTGTTTTTGGCTAGATTTGTGGAGGAATTTGTTGATAGGAAGAGGAAGGTTTACTTGTGTATTTGAACGGAAGGGTTTAGGCAAGGATAGCCGTTGGAGATGCGGCTTTTTGAACATTTAACGGCGGAGTGGGTGCCCTCTCCTTTAACGGTAAATTTGACTTTAGCCTGTTAACGTTAAATTTGACTTTAGGACCCTTTTTTTTTTTAAATAATAAATATAACAAAATAATAAGGCAATATTTACTATTTTGGATACTAAATAATTAGGCAATATTTTTTATTCATTATTATTGTCATATTCCTCATAGCAGCTTTGTGAAGAGATATGATATTACTATCTAGATATATAATACTCCTATGTAGATGTTATAAAAAAATTAAAAAAATCAACGAACAATATATATCATATCGATACATGTTAGTTCTTCCGTTCTTTTTTAGTTTGATCAAAAGTATAAAAAAATAGTTCTACCCTCTAAATTAACACTTACAAACATCTTTTATCTATATATCATGTTACTACATTTTTTTGTATTTCTTTGAACAACAAAACAAACTTTTTTTAAATTGGGTAGAAATAATCAATATACCCTCAATTTTATACCTTTTAATATTAATAAATAATATTGTACTGTTTTATATGAACAATCTAAAAAGTAATGGATGGAGTATGATTTAAAAAATAAAATGTACAATTAAATATATAAAGTGGCAAAAAAAAAAAAATTAAACCGTTATGATGATGAGTGATAATATATACATCACATAAATGATATCCTAATTAATAACTAATACTTCAAACCTTTTTTTTATATCAATTTAAATTGCGTATGCAAATGAAAAGGAAAAAAAAAAAAATTGATTCGACAAAAAAATTGTATATTTCCCAAAATTAATTCCCATAGATTTCATTGATCAATAGCTAGCAAATTAATATACACCTCTATTAAAGTGTTAATGTATATACATCCAACCCGGACATAATCTCCTGTTACACAATGATGTTACATCTCCTGTTACATACATTAGATGATTGCCACATGTCTTATTAACTAATTTAAGATGACTATAATTTAAGGAAAATTTCTTTATTCTCTCTTTTAAATTTTTACAAATTTGACTATGCATTTAAAATTATAAAATCAACTATTAAAATATAAATATATTCAATCAAAAGCATAATCTCTAACTTTCACAATATATTTGAAAATAATTTTAAAATGATTTTAAGTTTTTAAGAAAAAATTATATATTTTAGATTCAAATTTTAATAGTCGATATTTAAATTTTAAACCATTATATGTACATATTAACTGGACTTTGTAATCGTCATGAATTAATTGGTTCCATGATAATTATGTAGTTTTCAATATTTTTCACCGAATTTTTTTTAAAAAAATTATTAACCCCTTTTTTTAAGACCGAAAAGAAATAAAAAGTTTAAATTTAAAAAAACTTATTTCCATCATACCATTTTTAATTTAGTTGTTCATGGTTGTACGTAAAAGCACTGTAACACCTTTTCATTTAATTTTAAATACAATTGAAAAAAAAATTAATTTGAAATAAACTTAATATATTTTTTATTATTAGTTTATCCATTTTATTTAATATTTGGTAAAGAATTTATAGTTTAGATTAAAAAAAATGCTTTGCATAGGTTTAAATTAGTTGTTAATTTGACATTCATACGCAACGTGTACCGTTTTGTTTTCAACATATTGTAGAATTTTATTTATTTATAAATAAATATATCTGGATATATATTATATTAAAAATAATATGGACCATTTAATAATAAAAAGACATAATTTAATTTAATTTTAAATTTTGAGATACAAATCTTCTATACAATTTTTTTAACTGATATTGTACAACTCTAATAATGGATTGAAAAAGTTTTCATAAAAAGCTTAAAATCATTATCAAATATATTAAAAAATTGGAGTTTGTGTTATTAAAAATAATCTGTTTAGAATATATATATTTATATTCTAATAATTGATCTTTATAATTTTAAATGCATAGTCAGATTTGGTAAAAAATTAAAAGAGAGAATAAAGGAATTTTCCTTAAATTATAGTCATCCTAAATTAGTTAATAAGACACGAGACAATCATTTAACGGATGTAACAGAAGATTTAACACCATTGTGTAACAGGAGATCCTGTCTACATCCAACCTGCTCATAATTCTTTAAACAAGTCAAAAAATTGAGTGGTATTCACGTGATCCAGGTTCAAAAGTGTTAACTCTTTTGATTTTGTAAGAATTCTCTTTAAAAGTGTGAACATTTCGGCCGGTTAATTGCCTAGATTATTATCGTAAAAATATAAAATTCATGGGGAAAATGAAAAATAAACTCCACGAAAATTGTCTCAAATCTTGTTTTATTCCATGGATTGAATTCATATTATAACACGCTGTATGTGGTTTAGTATCACATACACACAACACAAGTGAGTGACACAAATGCTTCTAGTTGTTAGAATGGCGCAAACAGAAAGCCTTAATTCTGTCCAGTCCATCTTCAAGACTAGCGAGCTCCACCGCAAAGCTGAGGCGCAACCAGTTCTTCAGTCCCAACACCGATCCTGTAAAACATAATCTCAGTTTTTACGATCACCTTCTTTACATGCATTGGTATATTCTATTTCTAACCTGGCAGAATAAGAACTGATTCCTCTCTAGCAAGCTTCAAAGCAAAATCCATATCATCTTTCACGTCTTTAAACATACCAAGGTTTACCCGTATCTGCAAAGTATATGAACCAAAGGGACTTGAATTCATTTAAGTGAAAAAATTGTACGATGCAATGCAACTATAACTAAATTTTTCGATGAAACTTACAAACTGTAGTACCATTTAAATAAACTACTATTCATAAATTGCACGATGCACCTGGCGTATACAAGTTCTGTCAATTGAAAATACTTGGGACTTTCTACTTGAGCCTTACCATGGTAGACATAGCTCCTTCTGGTTTGAGTGGGCACGTGAGGGAAGGGATCTCGCTAATTGTAGCATAACAAGCATCTGCAGCCTTTCTAAGAGTCTCGTTGGTTTTCGAAAAGAATTTTTCAGTTGACTGCTCGAGGATTTCAGGAACGGCGCCCTGGAGACAGTATGCATATTCGAGAAGAAAATTAAGACCAGAGCTATCAAAACATGTTAACAGATTTAATATCAAAATAGGAAGCATAACGAGCCCCAGTAAACTTCATTTTCTTGTCAATACCATTGAAGCTATTGCTTTTCTGCACTTTATCAACTCTCTTTTACAACTCCATGTGAATTCAAACTACTTTTACATTGTGTTATAAGTATTACACAATCATTTTAGCTTTATAGTGTACCTGGATGAGAGTTGCCGGATCAGCTGAGATGCAAACATATCTGTTAATGGATTCAATTATCTGAGGAAGAGAACGAAAACTAAGTTAATAATTATAATCAGGATTAAGAAAATCATCCACTCATTTGTTCTCTTAATTTCAGTGTATACATCTTTCGAACATATACAAAGTAAGTATTTTGATGTATTTTGTAGAGGGAGAAACACCAAGAAAAGTTGAGAATAGAAGATCAAACCCCCGATTTTTTAAGAACTCCATTGGGATCAGTAGCAGCAATCCAACCGAACCGCCAACCAGGAACGAGCCATCGCTTTGAAATCGATCCCAGAGTAAGCACAGGGGTGACTGATCCCAAAACTCCCATCGGAATAAACACTTTACTCCCAAATACAATATGGTAATAAACTTCATCCGAAATCAAAAGAATCCCCAACCTTTCTGCAGTCTCCGCAATCTTCAAAACCAAAAGTTTCAAATTGCAAATGTTAAATTTATGCAAGCCAAAATCATTTATCCATCTTCAAAATTCAAATCCTTCTTCTTACCTTCTGCATATGCTCGAATGTGAAAACATTTCCACAGGGATTCCCAGGATTTATTACAACCATAGCAATAGTATTATCATCGGCTAGAGCTTCTACACCATCAAGATCAACCTCCCAACCTTTGTCGGGAAGAAGATCAAAATGACGGACCTCAAGATCGCTGAATGAAGCACGTGCTTCGTATAACGGATACCCGGGCCTAGGAAACAGTATGTTGGCAGCCGGGCGGGCTAGGACTGTTAATAGGATGTCTATTGCATGATTTCCACCAGCAGTCAGAAAAACGTCCTCTTCGGACAACTTGTAGGGAAGATCATCACTCAGGTATTCTGCAACAGCCCTGTTCAAAATCAAGGTTACCAATTATCCTGAAAACCATCCATCTCTTTTTGGGTTTTAGTATTTTTCTAATATGTGAAGATTTTATTTTTTATTTAGACTTCTATTTTACTTGCCCTCAGGATTAAAAATACACATACTCCTGGTATCATAATATAAAAAAATTCCCCCTTGAAATAAATTCTGGATCCATCCCTTTGCTCCATCAGAATATATACCAAGTTAAAAAATTGTTCATTTTTTCTTGGCCCGAAAAATGAACACAGTGGCACACATTGCCATACAATAGGGACGGATTTAGGGGGGCATTTGCCTTCCTTGAAATTTAATATATGTAGAAATATTTTTATGTACACCTTCACTAATATGAGTTCGCCACTACTTCAACTTGAAAATGTACATGATATAAGTAAATGTAAAATTGATTCGATATGGTTCGTGATCGATGATATCAATGCGTGCCCGCAAAAAAACCAGTAAATAGAAGCAAGCGCAAAATAGTTGATCTGAAGAAGAGAAAGCAGGGCAAAAATAACCAAATTAAGATTGGGGAATAAAAAAAGAGCAGAAAAATGAGTGTAAAGTGATGGGAGTCCATGCAAATTAGAGAGTAGTTGAGCAGACCTCCTTGCTGGAGAGATGCCAGGGGCAGGGGGGTAGCCATTGAAGAGAGTGGAGCGAAGGGAGTTGAGAAGGGCTTGTTCAGCAACAGGGGTGGTTCTGAAGCTTGGATAAGGGGAAGGATCGCCGTGCCCAAGATGGATCAGAGCTCTCTCCTCATTTTTGTTCAGATGTGCCTTTATTGTTTCAAGAGTGTCTCTAATCGTGGGATTCACCGCTTTCTGCTTCTTGAAACCCCATTTTTCCAGTTTCTTCTCCATTTCCTCTCACTCTTTTTCTTGGAATTGGAAGCAGCAGTCTTCGCCTCTTCGGTCTACACCCCATCACCCCTTTTATCACATGGACCTTCAATGCTCTTTTTTTTTAATCAATACTCTCCCCTATTCAAAACGAACGCTCATTTCACATCACCTTCCACGAAAATTATTGACATCCTATTATATCCTTAATTAATAATTTTACGTAAAATTTTGAAGATTATTGTTGTCTAAGTATTTTTATAAATTTTGTATGCATTTGGATTTTGAGTTCAATTTCAAATCGATTTTGATTTTCAAAGCCTATTAAATAAACAAGTCTTAAAAAAATGAAAATTAATTTAAAATTAGACTTAAAATCCAATTAATTACATACAATAATCACTCAAGTTGTTTTTAATGGGTTTAAAGATAAATTAAAAATAAATTTAATTAATTAATATTAAAAAGTATAAATTGATATTTAAATTGTAAATAAAGAAAATAACCAAAATGACATACATTTCCTGATATACTAAACAGGAGTATAACTGTTGATGTGTCGTTTTCGAATTGTTTTGGATGACATGTCATATTTCAATCACCCTAATCCATATGTCATTATTTGAGAATTTTATGATTAAGGACTCTTTTGGTGTCCAAGATAAAATCAAGATAATTTAGTTATGAGGTTTTGCAAGTCGTTTGGTAGGAATTTCGAGGTCTAAGATTAAGCTCAGGACCCGTTATTAATCACTGTTTTCCTCTATAAAATTATCTCATTAATTTGGATAGATAACAATCTTAAAAAGTAAAATAATTAATTGAATTGAGCCCATATTTTATCATGGTAACCAAAAGGGCCCTAAATAAATACGTTTTCCTCTATTACTGAGTTTATATTTTGTTAGTAACATTGTTTGTTTTTTAATACGTGAGATAGCCTTTATTGAGATAGAGGTTGATTTTAATATAAATAAATAAAAATATTGAATTACAAATAATTAATTGAGTAGGTTTAAGTGTGCACTTGAGTGCATGATATATATTTGAATTTTGAAAAAAAATACTAAAGTAGAAATCAACAATACTCCAAAAAATAATTAGTTATATTGTACCCCAATTGCAAGAAAACGCACATTTCAACGTGTTAGTGCGTATTTTGAAAAAAATCAAAATAGAAGCCAAAATTAAACTTAAAATACAAGTGTATGCTAAAATTTGTATTATTAATTATATTAATATTATTAATTACTAAAATTATGAAAAATTTACCTTAAAAATTAGATTTATTTTCCTAGAACATATTCCCTGTTTTGTTTTTTCACTTGATTTTGTTTAAAAATTAGTATGTTTTAAATTAGCATAGTCATATAAGCATGTGACATGTTTTAAAATAAAATTTACATAAGTTTTAAATTCTTTCAAATAGAAGAAGGATTTTTTTGCCCATGAATATCATATATAGCTTTATCATTGGATGTCAATGTATTTATATTAAATTACACATTTCTTCACTTTCACTAACGAACATTATTAAATAATTATTAACTTATAGTTTCCGTGTTTATAACATACATATTTAATATAATTATTAATATATTGTACACTTTTTAAAATCGACTATTTTTAAGAATCTGCGTAATACGGGGGAAGTATGCTAGTTTTGAGTAAAATGGAGTATTTTTAATAGACAAAGGGGTTGGTTTGGTTTATTCTTGTTGAGTCAAATATAGAATAAAATTCATTTCAGTACTATTATTATTATTATTATTATTATTATTATTATTATTTTAGAAAATAATAATGTTCTTGCTTAAGTTTTAAAGTCTTAATTTACACAGCAATTATAATGCAAATATTTCGGGAGGTGTAATTAATCTGAGTTGAGTTCATGATATTATTTATCATTAAAACTTATTTGATGATTTTATGTAATTTAATATTTAATATTTGTTATTGAATTTGAGTTGAGCTTTAATTGTTTGTTAAACCATCCCATTCCGAACATGTTTTTAATGAGCAATTTGAGTCGAGTTTGAATCCATCTGGAACAAGTTTTTAATGGCAACTTCAAATTGAGTATCAAATATACTCACTCCGTCCAATATTAGTAGGTCTACTTTTTATGCAGTTATTTTTTATCATAAGTTGGAGGGTATTATGAGGTATTGTGAGGTTCATTTATCAATAAAGTTATTGTTTATGAAAAATATAAGTATCATATTTTTCATAATCAATAATTTTATTGATAAATGAACCTCACAATACTTCATAAGACCCTCCAACTTATGACAAGAAATAACAGTCTAAAAAGTAGGCCTACTAATATTGGACGGAGGGAGTATGTGTTTTGGACATTTGATAATAGCCATAATAGCACAGGCACAACCATGTGGGTGTAAAGTGGGACTTTAGATTTCTATACTTGTTTCAATAATTTCAATTCACGTGTAAAATAAAATAATTAAAACCAAACGTAAGATCTGCACATTGACATTAATGCGAGATTGTCCTTCTGGATCTAAATAATTAAAATAATAAAACATAAGATCTGCAAGTTGACAATGAGATATTGTATATATGATTTTGGGCAGTGGTTGGAGCATTCCCAATGCTAAACACCAAATTTGCCATTACTTTTCCTAAAATTGATTCTAATAATAATTTCCTTCCAACCAGGCACTTTAAATCTTAACTCAAAGAAATATTCTTTTAAAATATTCTTAATTTATTATTTTATATTTTATCTAATATTTCTATATAATCAGATTGATATATTTGAATGGTTATTGTGTGTACTCTAGTGCATAACATGCATTTGAATTTTAAGTTCAATTTCAAATTAATTTCAACTTTTGAGTTCAAGTTCAAGTCAATATTTAATTTTAATGTTACATTATATTATAAATAACACAATAAATCAATACATAATATTTTATTTACTCAAAAAAATATTATATAATTTAAATAAATAAAAAGTTGCTTATTGAACCGTGTATGAGCAAATAGCTCATACACTATTCATTGGAGTCCAAATTGCTTATGCAATAGCCTGCCCATTGGGGAGGTATTGGAGGCAAATTGGTCATTGTCTCTTTAATTGCCTCCTCATTGGGAGGACTCTTATACTCCTTTTGTTCCATTAAAATTCTTTTAGTGTTCCACAATAAATTTTTTATTTTTTAAGAAATAAAAATATTTTATATATTAATAAACAATTTTTTTTTTGAATAAGTATCATATACTTTTTCACAACTTCTCATTATATCATATAAAAATTAATTTGTGGTCCACCATTATTAATAAATAATATAGTGGGATAAAGAGAGTATTTAATTTAAATTATAAAATTTTTAGTGTATATATATATATATTATTTTTTAACATATACGATATAAAAATATACTACTATCTCCGTTTTGAAGTAAACTTTATGATAGATTGCATATTTTCATATTTATGTCATATTTTAGGTATCAATTAATTCTTAAATGTGTGTTTTACTCAAATCTCATATTTTGTAGGGAAAATAAGGATTTAATTATCATTCAACATCATTTGGAGTGATTTGCAAATAGGTGAATTCAAATCTCCTAAAAAAGTGGAATTTATTGAAGATAAAATAATGCGTGAGCACGTCTAAAGTTCGAATTTTCAAAAGTGGCGCCTAAATCTCAACTTCAAGACACCAATATAATTCATTTTATATTTTAGGAGTCTTAAATATTTTATATTTATTTTAGCTTTATAATTTAAAGTTTGTAGTTATCATTTATAAATATATTAAATTAGTTATTATTTGTGTAACTCCTTAGTCACTAACAAGTAGATAGGGGGGAATATTATTAATAATAGATTGCGCAACTCTCATATGCATCTGCTGTATGGTACAGTCACTCAAGTTGAGGTTATTTACACTGAAATTGTAGATTGATTACACTGAAAAGTTTGTTTAGATTATAATCAAATCATATTTTTCAGTGTAAACTATTTTAACTGTTGAGTGAGTGCACCATACATCAAATGCACGATAAAGTTCCTCTATTAGATTAGGAAACTTTAGAAAGGGGACGTCCAAAACTTATTCCCAGAACTCAAATTACAAAGCAAAGTAATTTCCTTCCATATTGCATTAGTTTGATGATTTCAAGCACCTTCACCCGGTACGTATGTAATACGGAAATTTTAAAGTACCCATAAAATTTAAGTGTAATAATTCGGATATATAATTAAGTTAAATTAAATTAGAATAAATAATTAAATTAGATTAAAATATTCGGGTATGATATTGGGTGGTTGAATTATAATATTAAATTAAACTGGTATGTTACCCGTGCGATGCACGATCCACATACATATAATTTGTATTAATTATAATTTTTAAAATTTAAATAGATGATATATATTTGAGAAAGTCCTAACGTGTGAGACAATCAAAATTTCATATATGATGAGATGATGTTTCACTTTGTATTTACGTTATATTCACCTTTAAAACTTGACCAATGAGTTTCGTCTCATGTATGTGATTGTCTCATATAAATTTTTGTCTATATATTTTTATACCTCTGTTTTTTTAATATGAATTTATCATCATTATAAATTATTCAATTTTTGTATTATAAAATAATTGTAATGGTGATAAATTCATATTAAAAAGAAAAAAACCATAAAGTTAGAACAACAAATTTCATAACATAAATATAACATTTTGAATTATCATCTTATCATCGTCACACGCCTTTTCTTACATGTATTATATAAATCATACAACAAAATTAAAAATCTCAAATGTATTTTATAAATATATGGTACTTCCTCCGTCTCAAAAGACATTGCATACTTACTATTTTGGTTTCTCCCACAAAAAATTTACATACCTAAAAATAGAAAATATTCATTAAACTCATATAGTATGCATAAAAATGTACTTATTGTACTTTTTCTTACTCCGTGTGCCCAAAAAAGTACAGCAATATGTTTCGGGATGGAGGAAATACTAAATTATTTTTGGGATACTTTGAAATGTCTCATATTATATTTTTAAAAAATACACTGATATATATTACTTTACTATGTTCTCCATAAACATATGTGTTGTGTTTAGTGTTCCAATATTTGCTTGATTTTTTTTTTTTTTTTGGATTTTTTGTGTCATAAAATTAGGATTTTATTATAATAATTATGAGACATTCTAATATATGAAACGAATTGCATTACTATATGACCTATGAGTTTATTGGACTCCAACTAATTAACTATAATTCAAAGGAGAGCATGAGAAAAAACTGTCTCACGCAAGAGTCCCTCATTAAAAAAAAAACAATTTTAATATTATATTCCTATCAAAATAGATGTTTCAAGGCTTTTATAATGATACAATGAGATGTGCTAAAAAAATGATACATATGAGATGATATCATACTTGAAATAAATTTCATTTACTGTTACTCCTACGTTTAGAGAGCTCCAACCAACTATATTTTAATGGAGACAATTACGAAGAATTTTATCTAATGAATATAAAAGAAAATTAGGATAATTCAAATACACTATAAAATTTTCAATTGCTCTCATAATAAATACTTTAATTATAATTATAATTAATTAATATTAAATTACATTAATTATCGAAAAAACAAAAAAAAATTGGATAAATAAAAAACAGAATTAACTAAGCAAAATTTAATAGTTCATTTTTATGTTATTTAATATTTTAGGGGATTAGACCTTTTATACGTATTATTATTAGAGTCTTTTCAAAAATATTTACAATGAAAAAACCTTTTTTAAGTACACATTTAATTCTAATTATATCAAAATATTATATATTATGTTTATTAAAATTAGAAAGAATTTATTTATGACTTAATTTCTAAAATATTTTGTTAAAAAATTTCATTGTTTTCAAACTTGATACTTAATAATTATAAATTAATAAATATTAGAATATAATATGTAATTAAAATAGGCTTAGCCAAGAAAAAACCAACCGATTTAATAAATAAAAAAGGCTTAGCCAAACAAAATTTAATAGTAAATTTTATGTATTGATTCTATTTTAAATTTAATGGATTAAAATACATATTATTTGTTAGAATATGAAAAGACTTTTTTTTATTGCACATGTAACTTTAATTAGATTTAAATATTAAATACAACATTTACCAAAATTTGGAAGACTTTTTATGTACTTAGTTACTATGTTTAGAACATGTTATTATTATATTAGTATAGATTATACTCTGCCGCCGTCCCATTACACAAAATATTATATGAAAATAATTCGTGATAAATTTATCATGAAATAATTTTAAAATATCAAGTATTTAATTAGGAGTATCAATAATCTTATGAGGAGAAAATTAATCTGGGTCAGTGGTATTATATTGTAGTTGTTGTATGAATTTTTTGATACTTTTGGTCAAATATTCGATACTTTAAAACAATTTCATGATAAACTTATCATTCATATATAACATACTCACCCCATTATTATTTTCACATTTGTCTTATTTGTCCGTCCCACAAATATTTTTTTCACTGAGAAAATAGAAAATTATATACGGAATTTTTCTACAAAATATTTCAGCTGTGGAATTGCCTACAACTTACCTGCAAAATTTTCTAGTCATATAGATATATCTTCATTCCTTAACTTACCATCAATATCAATTTGACTATAAAATAAAATTCCTAAGTATTAATTACCCACGCAAGCAATTTGTCTACCAAAATTTACCCACAAATAAACCCAAGAAATCATTTGTAGATAGAGAATGAAAATGTCAATATAATTAAAAAAAATTATAAGCAATCTCCATTATAACATATTTTGTAGTCATATTAACAATTTCCGTAAACAATTTTATATTTTTTTATTGTGTACATCAAGAAAGGGAAATTCTTTCTTCCACTCTCACAATATACAAAAAAAATGTCATTAATTTTTGGATAACTGTACATTCCGATTTCTTTATTTTATACACATAAATGACGTGTATCAAATTACTTCTTAAAACTCCATACATTACCTTTTTTTCTTTTTTCTTTTCTGGGAAAATACTTTAGGCGGAGGAAGTAATAATTTGGGCATGTGCATGGGGTAGGGTTGGTGGGCGGACCTACACTTGTGTCAAGGGGGCACTGGCCCCACGGAGTTTTTAAGAAAAATTACAATAATATATTGATCAATATTTCTAATATAAAGATAGAATGACTAAGTTGCTCCACATGGCTGCAACCATGGTCGAAGTCAAGGTTTCTAATTGCAAAGGGAGATATTCTAATTATTAAAGTATTTTATTCTATAGTTTTAAGAATATATATTTAATTTCAGGGTCGTGCCAGGGAGTACCTGGTACACTGGTGTACCTGAAAATTGAACGGCTCAGATTCATCCAAGCTTTAATCTGCAGCGTCCAAGGCTCCACCTCAAATGTCCAGTCATCGCCCTTTTTTGCCTACCCCCGGAGCCGGTTTCGACCTTTTTTTTGTAGCAGTCAGAGCAATGATTGCTTATGCACACCCTCTGCACACGGCCTTCACACCCCCTTCACAGTCGAGAGCCAAAGCTTTTGCTTCTTGTTCAATCGAGCGTCATTCTTGTTCTTCAAGCTCGAGCGACTTTAATAAGGTATGTGTCGCGAATTTGTCTCCACGGCCGAGGATTGGTGAAGGGCACCGATGTTCGTTCGATTATTGTACAATGATGAAGTTTCCTTTTGTGGAATCTTGAAAGAATGTTGTGCACCGTTTTCCTAATTTTTGTGCCCTAACTCTGAATTTTTTTTCCTCGCAAATTTGTTGAATCAAATTCAATTTTAAATAGTTTATTTAGTTTCCAATTATTGGGTATGTATAATTATTGTTGAATATATTGGTTTCTCATTGTCCATTTTTCTCGATTCACCCCAGTTTTTTGTTGGATTGAAATGTATATTTTCTGCACTTTGTTTGTACCTTTTATGATTCTCCGTTCGTTTCAAGAACCCAATTTTTTTATATTTTGATTTTGGGAATAGTCTGCCACTTCGTATTTTTTTTATTCTCCATTCGCACAAAGAACCCAATTTTTGATATTTTGGGCATAATGTGATACTTCCTATTTTTTTTATTCTTCATTCCTACAAAGAAACCAAGTTTTGATATTTTGGGCATAATATGCAAATGTGTGAGTGACTCTTAATCCGGCAAAGTTTCGGAGGAATTGTAGTTCATTTCCCAGCTAAAATTCTTCCACATCCTTGTAGCTGGGAAGAAGAGCTATTTTGCCCTCTTCCACATCCTTATAATTCAAAATGCGTGGACTTAGTAATTTGCAATTTTAAACATCCTTGCAATTCATGAATCTAACACACTGGCATAGATGAAATTTTAGGTAATATTTTTTAAAGATTTATATGACTGACAATTTTTTTTTAAATGTGTTGAGGAATGGGAGAATAATAAGTGTTTTGTAGTGGCTTGGAGAGGTGTGTCGGATAGGGGAGGGATACTCTATTTTGGCAGGAGAAGGGACTCTAAAATAGAGGTTCGAACAAGCTTTTTCGTCTAAAGTCAAATAAGAAGGGGAAGGTGTGGGAGATGGGTGAGTGGAGGGAGGGAGTATGGGAGTGGGTGTGGAGATGGAGAAGAGAGCTTAATAGTAGGGAAATTGAATGTCTAAATGAACTTTGCAATGTGATTGACAGGTATTCACAAAGACAAGGAGAACAAGATAGGTGGAGATGGTAGAAAGGCAAAAAATGGTGTCTATAAGGTGAAGGAGACATACGAATGGGTACTAAACAAATACCTACGAGACCGGAATGAGCAAAGAGAGGAATTTAATGCGATCTGGAGCCTTCAAAAGTATGCATTCAGGCTTGGAAGGTGATAAAGAAAATTCTGCCAACGCTGGACTTGCTTCAAAGAAGAAATATTGTTCCGACTTCGGTTTTCAACTTGTGTGTATTTGGCAAAGCGGAACCGGAGTCCGATAGATATATTTTCTTTGAGTGTAATGTTTGTCACACGTTTTTTATGAATGGTGCAAAAAATTATTGGGTGTAAGTTTGGCTTTACCATTGTGTCCGCTATCAAATTTAATGTTGTCTCGAAGTCTTTCGGCAACACAAAGAGTACGAGTGGCAACATGTATTTGAGAATGTGGTTATTGTGGAAGAGGAGGAAGGAAATTATCTTTCAAATTATGTAAAATCTATTTCTTGTGAGTCATTATCTCTTAATTTAAGGATTAAATTGTAATTATTAGAAGAAGAAAATTAATTTAAAAAATGAAAAATATGATAGTTCAAAGAGACAAAATAATCGTTTTTAAATAAACGAAAAACACTAATAACACTTTAATTAATTAAATGAACAATATAATTTTTATAATTGAAAAAAGAAGAATGAACTAGGGAGTCTTCTATGCTTATGTGTCGTCTACATGTCGTCTCAGGGAGTTTTATTAAAAAAAAAGCGCATACATGTCGTCTTAGGGTTTATATCAATTCATCTTTAATTGTGTCAATGCGATATACGATTTGCACTTGTAGCAAATATAAAACTAATGAATGAGAGTGCATTGATACTTGAATGAGAACTCTCCTTACATTGAGAAAATAGGCAAAGAGAATGTTTGTAAAATTTAATTGATGCGTAATTGTGAAAAACATATCATAATTGTGACAATTGTAATTAAATTGTGATTGAACATAAATATTTTGCATTAATAAAAACATGAGTCCATCATTTTATAGATACAAATTATCTGCATATATTGATTATATAATATGATAATAATTCATTTTTACTTAAATTCCGCGTAAATTGATAACTTTGTAACTGATAAACCGTCAACATTTGTGCAAAAAGCTTGTGCTTTGAACAAAGTACCTCTTTTCCAACTGACTCCATATTCATTTGTATAGAAACTACTAAATTCCAAACAAATTTTTGGTTCCCGGAAACAAATGAACAAAAAAAATAAACGGGGGTCCTATTTTTTTGCAAATTGTGTATTCGACTAATTTTTTTGCAATTATGGTTCTCCTTTGACCTAATAACCCCCTTTCCAACTTATTCCATATATATTTCATATAAAATATGTATTTAAAATTATTTTTTAGGTTCTAAAAAACAAATGAATTTTAAAATTGACGAGATCATTTATTTTATACAAAGTCGTGTTAGCATTGTGAAATTATGGTTCTATATTAATTCTTAGCTATAATATGTGATTCAAAATAATTTTTAGGTTTCCCAAAATTAATTAATTTGAATTTAAACGATAGTCTTTTATTTTGTGTTAAATTCCACAAAATGAATGAATCAAAAAAACACATCTTTGTGCTTCCACAAAACTAAACAATTAAAACTGTAGGAAGTCCTTTCTCCCCAGTTACTTCGTTCAAATTAAAACCAAAAGCATTCCATTACTAGTATACTCCAGATCATTGAAAGAATGAGTACAATATTAGTACAAAAATGAAAAAAAAAATTGGAAGGTACACCTTAATGAGCAATATCCATAGCACGCGTCTTTAACCAATCACTTAGAGTTGGTACTTGCTCTGGGATGCCAAATATACGTCAAGTATATCCCATAGGGGTTCCTCGCAATAGGTATACAAATTTGCTTGATCATCAACCTGGGAAAAAACAAAAAACGTTGAACAATCGTTGCATATCGTTCCCACTGGCAAATGTATAAACAAGAAAAATGTGGGGAAGCCATACATCACACCAAAACTCCCATACATCCGGTGATGCACAAATTCCAGTAAAATCTCTGTCCCACTCACAACCTCCCTTCGTATTGATCATCATGAACCAACAGTCGTGCCTACTTTTGAAAGACAAGACTCTTTCTTTAACTTGATCGACGGTGTATTTATCTTTTGTGAAAGCTATATTCAAAGAAAGTGTGGCACTTTGAATTGCTTGATTATTGTCCGCACATCCAACTTTTCAACGTCCCTCCCGACACTCTACTAGAAGCTGATTGGCTAGGGCCCTATCGGCAGCAGGTGTCCAGAGGGAGTTATTCTCGCACCTCTCAAAATGATTCTTGGCAACCCAACCGGAATGTTTTGGCATGATGGTTTCTATATTTTGGATAAGTAATAGTTTGTTAATCATATATATCTGTTGATATATGCATTTTATAATAGTTGTATATGAGAAGAAGTTTGTAATGTATACAATGTTAATAAATGACTGAATCTTTTTTTTTCAAAGATGAAGTGATTGTGTTCAACGCAATGTCAATTCAATTGCAGAACTTTTTTCACAACACGACAAATTTGTGGTACATGATTATTTGATACACCACTGTGCTTTCC
Organism: Ballota nigra; assembly: GCA_947034835.1. NCBI lineage: Eukaryota > Viridiplantae > Streptophyta > Magnoliopsida > Lamiales > Lamiaceae > Ballota > Ballota nigra. The sequence goes on from OX344730.1 coordinate 19,346,835, forward strand.
ACTAGCTTCCCAATGTGATTCATTCACGATTCACGGGTCAATCCAATTGTAGTGTATTATTATTTTTCATGATTAAAAAACAAACTGCAATAAAATGACCAATGAATAATTGGATGAATAGAAATGAGCTAAGAATAATTGGATTTAGATTATTTGTTACCTGGTACATATACATCTTTCCTACATTCTACATATCAACTATCTACTTGTGATCATCTGACTCATGCGATATATGTCTGTACAGATGTTTTCACGATATGCAACAATTTTGGTATGATCTATGAGGTATAATGGATGACCTGATATCAGACACTCGAATATTTTAATACAGTAAACCCCACAGTCGTAATTGTTACCCTGATCTGGAGTGTCATTATTTAGTTCAACGGCGAACGCAGTTTGGCTGCCAAACATATAGCCAACAAAGTTTCCATCAATTGAAACTCATTCCTTCCTTGCCATTTCCGAATCTCCACGCACAAAGAATCGTACACTCTGATGAGTTTTAACTTGGGAAAAATTTCATACAACACCCAATGGTTAGAGCATATTCAGGCAACACCATACACCGTGGTTGCTTTTTCCCAAGGAATTTTCCATCCAGTAGATGGATATACTCCAAGTTTGTATTCTCTGATGTTCTTGAGTTTTGTTTCCAAGACAGAATCAGTAACTTTTTCACCACGACTCAATTGCCGTGCGTAAATTTCTTTTGATACCTCCATTGAATTATCCTATCAATTCCAACAAGTGGTTATCTAAATTGGCATAGAGTAATGTACGACTCAATTGCTCATAATTTCATTAGTAAAATATGTTTACCCAAAAGTGACAATCATCAGTTGTCCAACCCTTGGTGAACGAATCTGGCCATTTTTTAGCCTTCAGAATTAAGACATGCATCGCCACGTCAATGTTCTAACATGCACATATAGCAAATCATTTGTAATTAGTATGCATAATTAACATGATACTCAAAATGTAGGGTTGGAAGATTAGTTACCCAATTAAGCACCCATCCTCGGGGTTTGAGTAAGTTTGTGAACCATTGGGAATCCACTGGGGGCCTGTTGTCATGAAGGGGTACTTGAAGTACGGTTTGATTTTTTTTATCCTCTTTCCCTTCCAATTCCTAAATTGGTTCACTTGTTGCTTGGTAAAGGTAAAGAATGGGTTGTACATACCGTCCTTGCCTATTTCATTCTCAATTGGTTTCAAAGCGTCGAAGAACACCTTAGCATCTACTGCTACAGTGACAGAGGACTTGGACAAACAACGCATTATGTTCAAAAGATGTTCACATAAAATTATTAATATACTACAATGTTTAGACCTTTTAATAATATCTAGAAAAAATGTTGGATATTAAGTACACACCTCTTTTGGTTTGATCACTGTCCTCTGACGCTTGTTGGGTTCTATTTTTTGGAGTGGTAATGCAAGCACCAAGTCTTTTTTTTCCGGTTCGGCCGTATGGCCAAATGTTTAGTTTTTAACTTCCTAGTCACTTGTTCATGAGAAATTTTCTTTTGTACGGGTACAATATGATAAACCATATTACAGTGCTATTATTTAATTATAATTGAATAAATAAAAAACCTGTCACCTATATACATATATACCTCATTTACCTGACGAATAAAGTCGGCTTTGCTTATTCCCTCCACTCCTGGTAGGTTTTTCATTGCATCCTGTACACAATAATTCGAAATAATATTACATTCGTGTTTAATCATCATAATCTCTATTGCTAATAAACAATTTCTTAATGCAAATCTTACGGTGTGGGTATTCGCTTGTCGATGTTCATGGGTAGAATGTAACCCGTGATCGGAACTCGTTGCTTCAACGTCTTTCGCATTTGCATTAAATTTCGAATCAGGAAATACCAACCCTGCTAAACTCAAGATTATTTTAGCATGTTCAAAGTCACATGATCTTTCTTTATCAACGTCTACCTCAACTTCCTTATGTGGTTTGTCAATGTCAACCTCTACCTCAACCTCAACCTCCTCCTGTTGTTTCTCGCCGTCAACCTCATCCTTCTTCTGTTGTTTCTCAACGTCAACCTCTACCTCAACCTCAACCTCAACCTCTTGTTGTTTCTCAACGTCAACTTCACCCTCCTTCTGTTGTTTCTCAATTTCAACCTCAACCTCACCCTCTTGTTGTTTCTCAATGTTAACCTCATCCTCACCCTCCTGTTGTTTCTCAACGACAACCTCATCCTCCTTCAGTTCAACAACCTCGGACCTATGAAATGTATGCTAAAAAAACATCGTACATTACTTTTTTGTTTAACGAAGACTCGCAATAAAATATAATCACTGAACTTACTTCTGCATGTACTATATTAGACGTTGTTGGAAACGTATCATCATTTGACAGGTTTGTGCTGTCAGCCGGATTAAATCATGTGTCTTTATCTGAATTTATGAATATCTGCAGAGTTTCATACACAAGATGTATTAGTTTTCCTTAAAATAAAAAATGATGAATACAGTGAATATTTCTAACCTTTTCGTTGTCCGGTGTGTGGTGCTGATGATTGTCAGTTTGAGAACTGTGTGTCACAAATGAGTTTATCATACATTCCAATTTTTCCTGATTCTTTTTTGTTGCTTCAATCGACGACTGGACATCGTCAATGGATTTTTTTATGTTTACTTCATAATTCCTCATCGCTTGAATAGTAAAATCAACCTTCCCAATCCATTCATCGACCTTGTTTTCCATGTTTTGTTGGTGTTTCTCAATTCTTTTAATTTGATCGTCCATCTCTGGAAACAGATTATCAGGCCCTGATGTTGTAGAAGGTGTCGGTCCTTTTTCAAAGTTACCTACTGTTGACCCTTCTCCTATTTCTTTTTCCCATTCCTCTGCGGTTTTGTAAGCTGCACTTGTCCTCTCCAAGTCCAACGGAACCAATCTATAATGTATAATCTCCTGCATTAAAACATTAACTTTTAGGGAAAATAATTGCAGTCTATAATTGTTAATGAATATATGTAACCTGTGTTAGTACGCCGGTGCATTTCTCCTCAAATCTCTTTGACAACTTCTTTGCTTCTTTACTACCAATTATACATGTCCTCCAACGGACAATCCTTGAGCGGTAAACAAACTCAGTTGCATCTAACTGCGCACCGTAAATCTCTGCAACCCATGGCATTGCCTCAAATGCCCAACACTGGATGACATGTGCGAAACCATAGCAGTCAATAGATGGAGTACTTGGTTCGGACAACCTATTCCGAATATCTTCCAAAAGAAATTTAAAGGATACCAACCCCCATGGGTAAGTATTGAACAAATTTAAATCATCTATCAGGTGGAAATATTTCAAATCTATCTTTGCGTTCGTTCTGTGACGGGCAAGGAGTAGTACATGTACAATGAGTAACATTGCTAGTTTCAAACAATCTTCGGAACGTGGCTCAGCTCTGTATAGGAATGCATTTTTATATCCGATATAAAAACTCCTCTCCCACTCCCACTATGTTTGAAATACTTTGTTGTATAATTCAGATCGTGCTGGAAGATTATCCGGCTCATGACCAAATTTCAAGCCCGTAATCAAGGCGAATTCTGTTGGTCCTAGTTTGGTCAAAACTCCCCGAATTCGGAACTCCAGCTCCTCCTTTGATCCTGTAGACGCTTGATTATCAATGAGAAGTCGAGATAACTTTCCGTGAAACCGGAGGTTGCTCATTTTTAACAGATGCCCAAAGCAAGAATCTGCAAATTTGTCCATGCTTTTGCCCTCCAATCGTCTACGAATAATGCTAATAATTTCTATGTCAGCTCTAGCATTAATACATTGGTCTGCCATTTCTATTCCTACCAATTGAAATATAAAAAATAGTAAATTTTGAATTCAACATTTTACAATCGAATGTGTTTAAATGTATACTACAATTACTGCATCATTCTGAGCAAAATACTGTTTAACACGCAACAAGACAGGAAATATAAATTGGGGTAATTTATGAACGTTCAAGCTCACAACCGTACACATAAAATTAAATCGCGGAATCAGTAATTGAGCTCAGATTAGAATGAAATATGTAACAATACGTCATTAAAAAAAGCGGCGGGCATAAGCGATTTTGTAATTATAGTAGACATGGAAAGTAAAATACAGCCCTAGCCAATACTTACCCGTTTTTTGAAGCTACCGACGTAATCAGCCAAATTGGAGTTGAACCCAGAAACTAAGAGCGGAATACGTACAGAAAGTAAGAGTGGACGTCTGGTATTCAAGTGATTTCCTACAGTCTCTTTCCCTCCCATTTCAGTTCTAATAGTAGTCTGTATTTTTTCTTCTTTTGACATTTATTATGGGTCAATAGTTGGCTGACTATTGACTAACGTAATAAACTATCTAGGGTTTTAGAAATGCAATTGTATGAAGTAAAGTGCCAATAAAAAAATATTTTTAAAATATTTTTGTAAAAAAATTATTAAATAGATAATTTCAAAATCAAAATGCATGTTTAGTCTGACCCCTTGTTTGTTATTTTGTACTAATAATATATACTTATTTTAACTATTGATATATAATATTTTTAGATCGAAAACTAAAGTAATTTTCGAAATTTTATTTTTAAACTTTTTATGCTTTTCTCAAACCTTTAAAATAATTCAGATACCATCATAAATTTATAAAATTTTTATACCATTATAATGATATAAAAATAAAATGAGTATGTATTTATAGAGTGAAATTGGTTTATATATGAATCAGTGAATGATATTAGTTGTTCTCACTGAAGAGTATTGATTGTTTTTACAGAAGAGTAACACTCTTCTGTAAAAACAACCAATATTCAGTGAAAACAACTAATACCCTTCATGAGTTTATGTATCTTGAATTGTGATATTTAGTTTATATATCCGATTTAAAATTTAGAATTGTGATATTTTATTTCTTGAAATGAACTCGGTTAATATTTTTAAAGTCTTTTAATTATTATTTTTTTACTAATTTTAAGCACATATTATTTTCAATAATTACACTTTCAACCCAACAAAACTTAATTAGGGCTTGTTTGTTTTGGGATTCACCCGGACATGACTAGGACTTTCCGGCCCCCGACCCATTCTAGTTAGAGATGTAACATCCAGTTTTTACATTTCATTCTTCATCCACACCTATAAATACCTATTATTACTCATCTCAATATAATTCACTTTATATCACTTTTCTCTCACTCAATTACTACCCACATATCACTTTTCTCTCATTTACACTATTTTTACTACTATTTTCTTACACAGCCTACTTTACTCTTACACATGATTTGACATAAAGTAAAATTTTACCCTACTAAAATCTCAAAACAAACACATACTTTTATTATCAAGTCATGACTTTACATCCACAAGATGTAAAGTCATGACTTCACACGTCCACCTAAACCCTGAAACAAATATTTTCTCTTTAGGGTTTAATATAATGTTGTTTATTTTTTTGCTAATTAATAGTCCGACGTCTCTCTTTACATATTTACACATTTATTAGGAATACATTCATATTACTTTATATTTTATATATAATAATTATTGAATTTAAATTACCTGTTCATCATATTTATTTATATGTTCAATTATATGATTATTGGACCCCGATTTTTTATAATTCGAGTGCAATTAATTAGTAAGTACAACTATTGAGTACTACATGGAATGACGTAATTTTTAGCTGAATTGATGTGGAATGACGATGTTTTAGGGGAATTTCTTGTGGTGAAGTAATTTTGTGGAATGACTTAACATTCCACATTACAAATTGCGTGTGGAATGACTTATTTTTTAGCGGAATTAACATGGAATGCTATGGAAAGTAAGTTTTCTGGTGAAAAATGTTCAAACTTATAAAATAATTATGAATTTCAGCTATGAAACAAATGTTCTCTGAAGTAGTAATTTTTATGAAAATACAAACTTTGAGTGAAGAATTCACAATTGTATTAGAATGACGTAATTTTAACGATGTTAGTGTGGAATTTAATGGAACAAAATTGTTCTGGTTAGTAGTGGTCCTCCCTTGTGTTATTTTTATGTTTACCTCTTAAAGAACTAATTGTCCATGAACTAGCAGTCGTGCATGCGTTATTTAATGAAAAAAAAACAAAATAGTGATTGAACATTACAAATTTCGAGTTTAATTACTTAATTAAAGTAACGTGTTACCAAAATGAATATCAAATAATAGCATAATAATAATTCAAATAACGTGTTGATTTTTATTTAGCAATATTCTTACACATATATGTGTATGTATTGTATTATACTCCCTCCGATTCATTTTTGTTTTCCACTTTCAAAGTGGCACGAGTTTTAATAAAAAGAGTTGTTTATTAGTATTTATGGGTATAAAGTAGATTTTTAAAAGGTGTAAGAGTTGTTTATTAGTATTTGTGGGTATAAAGTTGATAAAGTAGTGACATAAGTGTAAATAAATGATGTTTTTAAGGGGTAGTGTTTGCTTTTTGCTATTTTAGGTAAGTGAAAAAAAAAACCTTCATTTTATGGTAATACGGATAATAAAAAATGAATCAGAGGGAGTATATATTATATACGTATATATTAATATAGTTAAATAGACCGGCATGTTGGGCTTAAAAGATTTACAAAAAATCTATGAAACTAAGTAGGCTTTTAAAAAAGCCGGAGTCTGGCTCTTTTAAAAAGATATTCAATTAATATTATTTAATCCATAATTGTCCTTATAATTGATTGACACAATTATAAATTTGTTTATTTATTTATTAAAAGATGGTATAAAAGAATATGATAAAAAATGATGTTTCACTTACTTGACAATGAATAAGTAATAGTATTAATTTGTTTAGATTGGTTTAGGTGACAACACATAAGCAATCGTCATTTTCGGGGTAATTGAGAGCTATATTTCGGTTAAAAGTGCAACCAAATGTTAAGTTGGTGTTTTGTTTGCAAATATCCGCTCAAGTTTAGATTAAATTGCAGTTTGCGAAAAGGTTGTAAATTTTTTTGCAATTAACCCATTTATTAATCTTTAAATTATTTTAAAGGTAAGATGGGATTGGGGTTTTAGGGGATGATAACAATTGTTTGAAGTTAAAAATGGGTTAAATAAAATAATTTATATTTGAAGTGGTTAAATCAAATTGGGCGATACTCGAAGATGGGCATTTCAATTACACAACAATCATACAAATAATTAAATTTAAATTAAAAAAACTTCTAATAACTTTATTAATTATTCATAAAATAAGCCTTGAATTTGAAGGAAGGACTTGTATGGAAGATTTTTTTTTTTATATTAGTGGATTCAATTGAAATATAAATTTAATTAATATTTAATTAATAAAACACACGATCGAGGTACACGTTTGGGATGAACAGTTTATTTAATTACACATTTTACGATTCGCGGTCAATTAATTGTACCCTCTATTTCAATTATCCATATAATCCGGCCAACACACATCCATTATTCTTCATAAGTAAAGAATAAATAGAATACCTTTAGACGCAAAGGAATGTGATTGGAGAAAAAAGCGGTCACTGCAAACAAATGACGTTTCACTTATTCGATCGAGATTTTGGTAGGTCTATTTGAAGCGACGCCATCATCACATTATGTATTTAACAATATTTGGCATTTTAATTGAAGATTATATGAATATGAAGAATTCTAAAATGATCTATTCACGGTGCTTTTTCAATCGTCTACCGGACGAGGCAATCGAAGAAATACTGACAGATACAAAAGATTTTTTATAGGGACAAAAAACAAATGCTTATATAAAATGAATTAAGAAATATCTCACTATATGGATGGTTTTTCACTACATGAATCACTGAAGGGTATTAGTTGTTTAACTGAAGAGTATTACTTGTTTTTATTGAAGAGTATTACAGGTTTACACTGAAGTCTTAGTTCATTTTCATTTAACAACTAAGACTCTTCAGTGTAAATTAGTAATATTCTTCAGGTTATACAACTAGTACTCTTCAATGAAAACAACTGATAACCTTCAGTGATTCTAATAAACCAATTACTCTCTATACTTTGTCTTAAAACAAACCTTAAATTGAGAAAAAAAAATTGAGACACTTTTAAATTGAGTACTTATTGTGAGACATAATCTATAATTAGGGCTTAATATGAAATTTTTCGATTCATTGACAACTACAGATGTAAATAATATTTATCATAGTTTTTTTGCTTGTTTAAATATTGTAGGTAAAAGTTAGGAACTATCTATTGTGAGTTTAAATCTCTAAAATAAAAAGTAGTAAAACGTGTTTACTTTAAACTAATATGGTATTAAATTAATTGGAGAAAATTCGACAAAAATCAATCTATAGTACGGTACTTCACATTACGGTACTTAATATATTAAATTCTGGAAATTACAGGCATGATAAAATATAAGGCAAACTCTCATATGCATCAAGTGCACGGTGCACTCACTCAACAGTTAATACTGTTTACACTGAAAAGTTGGTCCCAATTACACTGAAACGTCGGTCTCAATTACACTGAAAAGTTTATACTAAAAAATATTTCCAGTGTAATTGAGACCAATTTTTCAGTGTAATTGAGACCAACTTTTCAGTGTAATTAGGACCAACTGTTGAGCGAGTGCACTATACACTAAGTGTACAAGAGAGTTACTCAAAATATAATTGCTAAACAAAATATTATTGAATTATGGAAATTTCATGATACAATGTAATTGTTACACAAAATATTATTAAATTATGGAAATTACATGATACAATATAATTGCTTCACAAAATATTATTAAATTATGGAAATTTCATGATACAATGTAATTGTTTCACAAAATATTACTTATTAAATTAGGGAAATTTCATGATACAATATAATTGCTTCACAAAATATTATTAAATTAAGGAAATTTCATGATACAATATAATTGCTTCACAAAATATTACAAAATGGAGTCCACTAAGCACACAATTACTCCCAATAAATCCCGTTTCCCCTAATTGGATTGGACACCTATCTGGGTTCAAATATTATGTAGCTGGAAACAAGCCATTGAAAGTCCAACGCGTCGATACGCCGAACCCTTACTAGATAGTCCAGTTCTTTGAACAAGGGTTCACCTTCTAATAGCATGCGCTTTTCATCTTCAGTTTCCTGGAAAACACGATTAACCCTAATTACAAAATATAAAGAAAAATGTAAAGGCTGAATGAAGTAAAGTCTAACGAAATACCTGATTTATTACACTACGGTAATCGTCGTCAAACACTGTTACTGCATTCGTATCAACGTCATAGGAGACTCCACGACGATTAATATACCATGAGAACGCGAAATGCCTCAGCACCAATGTTTGTATCCGCTTGACGATATCTATTGGAGTAAACCTACGTCTTCCAACGGATAGGCGTTGGGATTGTATTGCGATCCATCTATCAATAACCTTTGAGTTAGAAACATCGACATGGTCGTTGCTTTGAATAAGAAACTTCAGAAGTTTTCTTTCTGTGTCCATTCTCCATGGTCGCTGAGAATCTCTTAAAAAGTCATTATTTCGAAAAATATGGACAGCGAGAGACGAGAGAAGAGAAGTAGAGGAAAGAACGAGAATGGTGGCACGAATTAGAAAAGACACACACTTAAAACACGATGCGGCGTTTCATCACAAAACGATTTGCCTACTATTTTAAAAACGGGCAACTCTTCATGGTTAGATGTTGTTTAGGGTTGTTATTAGTTATTGTGACGAAGAATTTGAGTTGTTTCCACATAGGATATTAGTTCAAAAAGAAATTAGTTGTTTGGTGAATTAATATTAATTTATTCCACATAAGATTTAATTGTTTGAGTTAGGGGTATTAGTTGCTTCACGAAGGATTTTAGTTGCTTCAACACAAGATATTAGTTGTTTAGTGAATGAGTATTAGTTTCTTCCACATAGGTTATTAGTGTTAGTTATGTTCATGATTAGAGATTATTTTCTTATGTGATTACTTACTTTCACTAAGCATATTACTTAGTTGGGGTTTTCTTATGTCAGACACCCTATAGAGTTGCCTGATATCAGGTATGCTCTATAAACCATCAGATTTAAAACATAAATAAAATCTAATGGTACAATTTGATGGCCTACAACCTGTTGAGTTAATCATCTAATTTTCTATCGAGTTGCATCGAGTACTATCGAGTTGTGTCATATTATTCCATATTATATTAAATTTAATAGTTTAAAAATTTATAATTATTAGTTTACAAATTTATTCTTCTTTAAATTATGATTAAAATAATTTTAATTTAATATGTAATCATCAATATAAAAAAAATTAACTCAACAGGTAGCAGATCAGTGCGATGCCACATGACATAATTATAGACCGTACCTGATATCAGACAACTCGAAAGGGTGCCTGATCTAAGAAAAATCCTACTTAGTTGCTTCAACAAAACATATTAGTTGTTTAGTAAAGGGATATTACTTTCTGCCACATAACATATTATTTATCTGGGGTCGACTATTAGGATTTAAAATCTACCATAAGTTGTAAAATACACTTAAATCAATAAATTATTACAAGAATATTACTATTGTTCATAGATATATATTATTTCCTAATTTTATTAGTGTTTGTCACTTTGCTTAAAAACAAGACATTCATTGTTTAGTCTTGGGATATTAGTTTATTCCACATAATATATTGCTTGCCAGTTATTGGAAAAATTATTTAATTATATCTTCATTATTAGTTATGTTAATGGTTAGATTTTTTTTTTTTTTTGCCAGTTATTGCCACTAAACATATTAGTTGATTCAACAAGAGATATTAGTTGTTTAGAAAAGGGGTATTAGTTTCTTCCACATAACATATTAGTTTCCTAGGGTTGACTTATAGGATTTCAAATATCCTTTAAGTTGTAAAATTGGAAAGTCAATTAATGAAATCATGAGTGTTCGACTTTAAGTTATTTCAAATGTCCTCCAACTTGTAAAATTGGAAAATTAATTAATTATATCATTATTATTACTTAAATTATAAACATTGGAAAATCAATTAATCTCCTCTAAGTTCGACTTCAAGTAATTCCAAATCTTCTCTAATAATATTTTTTGCTTTTTTTATTTATTATGAATCTATTTTATTTTAATATACCATGTGGACTAATTCCGGTTATAATTACATGATTCGACTAGAATTTAATCAAATACTTTCGTTCTATCACATTGCAAATTAATTCCGGTTAAAAAATACTTTTCCCAAGCTCTACATTGGCTGTGCAGAATAGATAGTGGGACGATGCGTTTTTCCACAGGAAAAATGTATTTGTTTATGTAGTGATTCTTATAAGTACTTTGGTATGTATTTTAATTATTAATCCAATTGTGAATAATTATAAATAAAATAAATAAAAATAAAAATAAAACGACCAAACTCTGGTGGAGTTGGATTAAATTTGTTTATGCAAAAAGGAATTTATTAATTTTACAATTACTAATAGTGAGCTTCGTTTGTAGCAGTCGACTGGCATAACTCTCTGTTTATATTTAACCGCTATCAATTATATTTAGCTTTTTATTTTGTTAATTCTTAATAAAATAGGTAAAAAAAATATTTTTTTGTTATTATTGGATATACTTTTATTAAATATTTGTATTTTTCAATACTAAATTTTTATAATTTTTTTGTTTTTAAGTCTTGATAAAAAAAATTCAAGACAAATTGTGTGAATAGTTTAATATTTTGAATTGAGCGAGTGGTTGTTATGGTGGGAATACCAAAGTTTTGAATACATTGATGTGAGCACGAAAATATATGCCAAGATATATGGTGGGAAGACTTCAAAGGTTGTGGTGGGAAGGGGAAATTTCCGTTTCCCACCTTTTTGTTTCCAAAGTTTTATTAAAAATGTTGAATTTTTTTTAGTTAATTAACGGACGCCCTTCATTCTAAACTAAACTATGACAACTAAACACATTTCACGTATTCCCCCCCCCCCCCCATCTACAATTTTTGTATTTTTTTTCACTATAAAAACCTTGGTTTCATTTTTCAAACATTTTCTAAACTTATACTCCTGTACTTTAATTATATTTATATTTATTATACACTCTCGTCACTAAATTCTTATCTTTCAATAATATCACTTGTACAATAAATAAGCATGGAGAAATTTGGGCTCATAAATACCTATCATTCTATTTCAAATTAATTAAATTGTAAATATTTAGCAAAATTATACCGTTTGAAATTCCTTCATTTTTAACAGTATGAGTATTCATTTTTTTTTTTGTATTTTATTTACTCTATTCAAACACAACCTCCAAAATCATATGATATGAAATCCATTATCGATTGTTTTCAATTTTACTAAGTAAATAGTCAAAATCACAATATTTATTTTGACAAAATTTACTTCAATCAACCACTATAATAAATGATGGTGTGAAAATTATATAATGATTGTTTCTCTATCATGAACATAACGGTGCTTGAAAATAACAATCCTACAAGAAGTTAGATTGTCTGACTAGAGTTGATCATTCTCGACAACTCGAAACGTTTGACCAAACAATGTTATTTCTTGAGGATGGAGGCTTTCAACCAACTTAATTAAGGATAGTCGTCATTATAATATTTTTCCTTTGTTTCATGTCATTAAATATTTAATTTATGCTTTATTACTTCTTACTCATGTGCAACACTTGTTACACATTAATTGTCAATAAAAGACAAGTATATGTATTGTATAATCGACTTATTTGTCATATCATTGTAAAATTATCTTTATTCAACCACCTTAATGAATGACGGGGTCAAAAACACTGTAAAGGTTAATTGTAAAATCAAATAAGTAAACATACTTATATTTATGATGAACTCTCATCAAATTGATCCATACGAAAAGGTCAAACCACCAATTTCAATTTGACAATTATACAAATTGATTAATTGAAAGAAAAAATCACTCAAATTGATTAATTGAAACAAAAAATCACTATGTATGTGTGTTACTGTAAAGGCAATAAGGGGTTATTGACATATTGTCACTAAGTATATGATAAGCTTCAACAAAGATATTAGTTGTTTCGGGTTAGGGGTATTAATTTCTTCCTCGTAAGATTTTAGTTTTTTAGGCTCGACTTATCGGTCGGATTTCAAATCTTCTCTTTATAAAAATTAAAAATCAATTAATTATATCATGAGTATTACTTATGTTCATACTCATATAATTTTTTTTATTAGTTAAGTCATAGCCGCATATTATTTGATTCAAGGGGTATTAGTTTCATCCACATAAAATATTAGTTGCCTAGGGTCGACCTATAGGATTTACTTATAGGATTCCGAATCTCCTATAAGTTGTAAAATTGGAAAAGCAATGAATTATATCATGAGTATTAGTTATGTTCGTGTTTTTACTATTAATTTCTTATGTTATTAGTTTTTGCCACTAATTATATTAGTTGCTTCAATAGGAGATATTAGTTCCTTAGGTTAGGGGTATTAGTTGCTTCTACATAAGATATTAGCAGTTGTTTAGCTTCTTATTTAGTGGATGTCTAGTATGTTCAAGGTTATATATTTACTTACGTAAAATAGTTATGGCCACTGAGAATATAATTTGTTTCAACTAAAGGTATATGTATGTTTAGAAAATGGGTATTAGTTTCTTCCACAAAATATATTAGTTGCCTAGGGTCGACTTATAGGATTTCGAATATCTTCTAAGTTATAAAATTGGAGGAGATTCTTATATCACAAGGAATGGTTATGTTGGTTGTTTTACTATTACTTTCTTACGTTATTAGTTGTTGCCACTAATTATAATAGTTGCTTTAACAAGAGATATTACATCTTTAGGTCAGGGATATTAGTTTATTCCATATAAGATATTAGTAGTTGTTTAGGGTCTACTCCTAGGAATTTATTAGTATGCACGGTTACATGTTTGTTGCTTAAGTGCAAATCGTTATTGACACTAACAATATAAGTTGTTTCAAATAAATGTATATCTATGTTTAGAAAAGGGGTATTAGTTTCTTCCACATAACATCTAAGTTGTAAAATTGGAAAATCAATTAATTATATCATGAGTATATTCGTGTTTTTACACTAAATTTCTTACATTATTAGTTATTGCCACTAATTGTATTAGTTGGTTCAACAAGAGATATTAGTTGTTTAGAAAATGGGTATTAGTTTCTTCCACATAACATATTAGTTGCCTAGGGTCGACTTATAGGATTTCGAATCTCCTATAAGTTGTAAAATTGGAAAATCAATGAATTATATCATGAGTATTAGTCATGTTCGTGTTTTTACTATAAATTTCTTACGTTATTAGTTATTGCCACTAATTGTATTAGTTGATTCAGCAAGAGATATTAGTTGTTTAGAAAAGGGGTATTAGTTTCTTCCACATAACATATTAGTTGCCTAGGGTCGACTTATAGGATTTCGAATCTCCTATAAGTTGTAAAATTGGAAAATCAATGAATTATATCATGAGTATTAGTTATGTTCGTGTTTTTATTATAAATTTCTTACGTTATTAGATATTGATCCTAATTGTATTACTTGATTCAACAGGAGATGTTAGTTGTTTAGAGAAGGGGTATTAGTCTCTTCCACATAACATATTAGTTGCCTAGGGTCGTGACTTGATGCGAAAATACTAACTTCTACTAGTAGATTCCTCGTAAGCGTACGAGTTCACTGTAGTATGAGTAAGTATAATGACCAAGTATATCGAACCCAAAGGATGTAGTGTATGCAAATAGATCCCTGAAGATCTACGCGTCGTAGTTAATATGAGTGAAATGGTTTTGGATTTTTTTGAAAGATTAATTGAAACTAAAATAAACTAATTAAACTAAAATACTGAAAAAAATGAATTACCTAAGGGTTGTGTTCTAGTAAGAGATGGTGATGCTCAGGATAGGAATCCCTACGTATACTAACGGAGCAGGTACATAATCAAATAACCGTGACGTGCAAGAAATAACCTAAGTAAAATAATGCAAGATAAAAGCTCAAGATTCTAAATCCTAATACTTTACCCTAACACTCGACTTCACTAATCCACTAACAAGTTAATAGATTGTGCTTAATTGATGAGACCCTAATTTAACTAAGGTGATTCGGTCGTCCCCCTTCGCTAAACTGGTAGATGAATTAACCCTTTCTAAACCCTCTAGTTAAGTCTACTCATTGTTAGAGAGTGATACGGTCGTCCTCTCTCTAACACTTTTCGAACGAAATTCAAAAGTAAAGTTAAGATTAATTTTAAGAATTCATTAATTAAGAGAATTAAAACCTAACGTCACGAATTACCCTAATTACGTACCCACAACCTACTTCTACGAGTTCATCCTACCCCAAACATGCAAGGGTTTTAGCTAGACATGGGTTTTACGTAAACAAGAACGATTGAATAAGTAACGATCATGAACATGATAATTATAACGATGAAAAGATCAATCATAAACTAGGGTTTCAAGAAATAAAGGAATAACTTAAATTAAATCAATAAAACGAGTCTCAACGTGTTCAAGAACAAAGATATGAAGAAACGAAACTAAAAAGTAAAATCGTGACGTGAATTCGTAAGAAAAACCTCAAAAACGTAAAGTAAACTTGCTCGTTCCTTCTTCTCCCAAAATTAACTCTCTAAAACGCTATTGAATCTAGTGGGTGTAAGTGGTTATCCTCCAAAACGTGCTCGGGACGAATATACATAAGCATCGGGCCGAATCGGGAATGTATGGGCCAAAAACGCACTTGCTCGTGCACTGCTCGTGCACTAGTGCACGAGCTCATCTCACTCGAGCACTCCAAATCATCCAGAGAGCAAAATACGCACGACCTCCCTTTGCTCGTGCACTAGTGCACGAGTAGCGTTTGCTCGTGCACTCTGCACGAGTGCTCATGCACTAGTGCACGACCTGCACCTCCTCGTGCGCCTTGCACGGCCACTCGAGCGCTAGTGCTCGAGCTCTTCTAGCTTGTGCACTCCAATGATATTTTTGCTCCATCGAACTAGCACTTTTCGTATTTCTTCGATATCTTCTCATCCGGGCATCCGTTTGAGTCGATTCAAAGTCCTACAAACTCCTCTTTTCGCCCCTATCCATCTATGAGCATCAAAGAGACAAATTCATTAGTTTATGAAAATGATACGCAAATGACTCTAAATACTCAACAAAATCAACCAAAACTAGGGCATTTCGAGTGACGAATCATGACAATTTCACGCCTAATTAGGTCGACTTATAGATTTTTGAATCTCCTATAAGTTGTAAAATTGGAAAATCAATGAATTATATCATGAGTATTAGTTATGTTCGTGTTTTTATTATAAATTTCTTACGTTATTAGTTATTGCCCCTAATTGTATTAGTTGATTCAACAAGAGATGTTAGTTGTTTAGAAAAGGGGTATTAGTTTCTTCCACATAACATATTAGTATAGTTTCGTCCGCATACGATATTAGTTGCCTAGGGTCGACTTATCGGATTAAAAAAATTCTCTACGTTGTAAAATAGGAAAATCAATTCAATATAGCATGAGTATTATTCTGTTATGTTATTAGTTATAGTTTCTACAACACAATATATTAGTTGTTTAGTGGAGTTGTATTAGTTTCTTTCACATAGGATATTAGTGAGTAGTAAAGGCTTGACTTATCGGATTTCAAATCTTCTCTACGTTCTAATGTTGGAAAATAAATTAACTATATCATGAGTATTAGTTATATTCGTGGTAAGATATTATTTTCTTATAAGCATTACTGGTTGGTTTTTTTATTTTCGATTCACTGGAAGATTCTGTTCATTCAACCACCTTAATAAATTATAGCCGTTGATTGCTATTTCATTATATCTTTCTCGTATTCAATGCTTGTTACTCATTAATTGTTAATACACAACCGTGAGTAGTATTATTTCATCCGGTTTTTGTTTTTTATTGAATGAAACATTATATTCATTCAACAACCGTAAAAAAAGTATTAGTTTTCTTATTGCGTGACAATTCTTGTTATACTATTTAATCAGGTTTTTGTTATCTATTCACTGTATAATTCTCTTTGTTCAAATACCTTAATAAATGATAGTCGTCATTTAATTATTAACTATCCATTTAAACGTCATCAAATATTTAAATTCTCGTATATTGATTCGTACTCTATTTTTTTATAATATGTTACGGGAGATACAAAATATGTTTTTATAAGAAAAAAGTTGTATTTCTTATTTATTAATAATTTCTTTCAATCTAAACGTATTCTTTGACGTAATAACACCTTTTTAAATTTTTATATATACTTAATTGTGTTATTGACTTATTGTATAATGAAATTTTTTTTCAATAAAAAAAGGATTTATTCAGATTCACTTTTCGATAGGTTGTCATTTCAAAACAAAATTAATCAATTTTTCTAGGGTTTTATTTAACTTTGACTAATCACACTTTTAGAGGACATTTATTAGAAGTTTAACTCTTCGCATTCGAAATAAAGTCATTGTTTCCTCCTCCTTTATTCAATTGAAACAGTCCTTCATCGGAATTTCGACATTGACGACGGCTTTCTGGCCAAGAAGACGACGACAACGACATTCAGTGCCTCCATTTCAGTCTCTTTGTTCTTTCTGTACATCTATCTTACTTCGTTGTCTGCTTCGGTTCCTTTTCACAGTGCGCGGACGAGAAACTCAAAAGGGTACTTTCTTTCAGCATTTTCACTTTATCTTCATTTAGTAATCTTTTAGACATTTGATTTAGTAATCTTGATTCATGTCTTTGTTTTTAATTGAACTATGTCTTAGAGGCATTTACTCAAACAGGTGCAGTGCTCTACATTTACTGATTTGTGATCTTAGTATAGTTTTAGGGTTAGGCCCTAGGTCTGGGTTTGTAAACACCATTCGTTATGAGGTTGTATAATTGTGATTGCGATGCAATATCTTGGAATTATGAATTTCTCGATGCTCTAGGATGTTGCTAAACTAATTCGTTTTCTCAGAATATGCTTTCAGTAGACTGCTAATATGTGTTTTGTTAATATTTTCATAAAACAGGTCAGATGGCTTCCAAAGACAATTCTAATCACGCAGGTCTGCATGTTTATTCTCGGTTACATATCATACAGAGTGTAAAGCAACATCTTGTCAATCCTAAGGATGTTTCAAGGATTAAAGCTAGTTGTTTCAGGATTTTTGGAGATTGGGGACGATGAAGCCATTATGTCAACTTTTTGTCTAATTAATACAGTGCCAAGATAACAAAAGTTCAATCAGGGATGTAATATTTAATGTTGCATCCAAAAGAGTTTATTTTGGCCCGAGAGAGTTCGCCATCGTCACGGGTCTACATTTTGGTTCCAAAAACCCTCTTCCTTCGAAATAATCACTTTATCAAAGATATTTTGGTGACAACAACGCCAAACATCTTTATCTCCATGATATTGAGAATAATTTCTTCAAGTCTCTCAGTCTTCCATCTCCCAACAATAAAAAAAAAAGTCAAAGGTAAAGGCAACCCCAAATCCACCCCCAAATCAAAAGCCAAATCCAACCCTAAATCCAAAAGCAAATCCAACCCCCAAACTCACCCCAATCCAGATGATTCTGTCAAATTTGCTTTGTTATGGATATTGTATAGTCTTATTATTCCGCGAGACAGGAGCTGAAGTTAGACCCATCATACATTCACCTTGCTGATAATATTGATGAATTCAATGATTATCCTTGGGGACGCGTTGCTTATGAGTATCTTGCAACTGATATACGTGCAAAAAGATCAAGGGTGCTTGAGGGAAAGTGGACTGTATTTCAAGGACTTACAATTGCTCTTCAGTATTGGGCATTCGAGGTAATCCCTACATTGGGATGTAAGTTTGGTAGAGAAATATTGTTTGCTGACCATGGGTTGAGATCCGTGAGCCCAAGATTGTTATGGTGGGAGTGTTCTCAGCAGGCTTTAGCACAGGACCTAAAAAAATTTGTCTTTATTGACACGACGGACGGGGATTATATGACCGACGACGTAAGTATCTAAAAATATATACAGTTTCAGTGTGTATGTTTTGTTGTACATAGATTATTTTGTGTTCTTTTGTCAGTTAATTGCACATGAAAGTCTGAAGCCATCTGAATATGAGATCTGGTCACCTGCTTACATAAGTGCTCTCTAGTGGGAAGAAAAGATTAAGTCCAATTGCCAGGAGCCGACTCCTAAGGGAAAAGCGAATGGGAAACTCTTTGAAACAAAAAGCGAAGGAGATGTCAGGCAAGAGTCTGCACAACGGAACAGTTTGAGTGGAGAGGTTAAAGACCTGTTGTTGATAGTCAAATAAATGGATGCGAGACAGAGAACGATGGATGAAAGACAAAAAAACATTGAGCTCATGCTTTCATCGATTAGGGATTATTTTGGAAACTCTATTCCAGTCTTGAAGAAGCGAGAGAAGAGGGTATATTCTTAATTTCAATCAAGCTTTTATATTATTCAATCAACCCTTTTGACATAATCATATTTTTTATATAGTAAGGAAATGAGTTGTCCCGATTTCCCATTTCAATCTTACACGACTCACTTGGACTCACTCTCTGTGAAATAAACAGGAAGATCAAATCACTGAAAGTCTAGCAAATAAAGATGGAGACGAAGAAAAACAACCTCATGAGCAGGTTGGTACAATTAGTTTTAGTTGTGGAAAACATATGTTTAAAAATAAAAATATTAATTTGTTGTGGATAAAGATATATGTAGAAGGATTATTGTACATTCATGTCATTTACCATATCCCAGTTTCCATATGATAACTTCACATTATGCGTGTATTTTTGCAAGCTTTATATTTTTGTTTATGATAATCCAGCATATAGTGTGTGTATATAGATAGTACTAACATTGACCCTCTTATTACGTAAACTAGGATGATAATATAGAAGCAGAAATTGAGAAAGAAGTTCCTCTGGAAGGTAGAAGTGTGAGTAAACGTCAGAAGAGGTTATTTATGGGGGTTAAAACTCGAGCGCAGAAAAAGTCTACGAATGAAATATATCAGTTGAAGCCTAAATAAAAATATGACCCTTTTTTTAATTTTGCATCTGAATCTGACTTCATAAAATGGGCTAACAATCAGACATGTAGACCCAGGGTCGAGATTCCCCTTGAAATAAAAGACATCCTCTCACCTGAATTTTTTTATTTAATACGGAAGCCTAGGCGAGATCTTTCCGCCGAAGTATGTTCTCTCGTCCTCCCTTATAGTAACTCTCGTATTCCATTTATATTGAAAATTTCATATAACTGTTGCTAAAATATGTTGTGTCTACATTCCAGAACTTGGATGTTCTAATGCATAGGGTGATGCAAAAATCAGTTATTCTTCCTGATCAGTTTCTTAGTGGTTGGACATGTGTTGACATTGCCTTCTGGGTAAGTTACCAAATAGTAGTTACACATATTGTTGAATGTATCTTTAAATGTATTGTGTTGTAATTATTATATTTCTTTTCCGAAATTAAGTTGATGATTAGATGCTTTACTTCTAACACACATTATTTTTTCTGTGTGCAGAATATTATACAATACAAGTATGGTTTTTGGGTGCAAAATGTGGGAGATTTTGATTGGTCTGTTCAGGCGAGTACTGTAATGTCTTATGTATAAGGGTAAATTCCAGTTGATGGTCGGGCAATTATCAAGTTCCTTCAATCTAATCAAACCTTTAAGTACAAAAATCAACTAGCAAGTTCACAAGTCATGTTCAAATCAATGCAAGATCAAGGCTCAATCCACAATTTCCTCTCAAGTAAGTGTATCACTCATCACTCAAAAGTGTATCAAGGCATGCATACTCTCAACAATCAATTCACACAAGTGCACTACCATAGGCTTGCCAATCATCTAAGTTCTCCACCACTTGCTAAGTGATCAATCCAAGAATCAATGAGGACTTTGCATTTGGTTGTAATGTTGGGCTCTTTGGTCAAGGAGGGGAAAATTTGGATTAAGTGACTCATAAACTAGTGGAGCGAGACATAAAGACGCATAGACACATCTAAAAATCTCAAGACAAAGTCGCAAGTGATCATGTTGCAACTAAAAAACTCATACTCCAACAATCTACTAGGTCTCATTTTTAAGCACATTCTTCACCATCAACCATCAAGCACCTTTCGAACTTGAAACTCTACCAAATAGTTATACAAGAGAGAGTTTCTTCACAATTTTCCTTTTTTCTCTTAACAAAAAACTCATTCTTTTTTTCTTGTACAATTTTTCACTCATCTTTTCCTCTTTTTTTTCACTCAAACTCATCCACCAAATTCACATTAAAGCTCAACTCAACCTCACTATCCATGTTCAAGCTCCACTAGCTCATAGGAAAAATTAGGCTAAATTTGTAGGTTGCCAAGAAAAATAGGTCAATAGGCTCAAAAGGGCTAACTACGGAAAAATTCATTTGGTATGGAAAATTTGGCTAAGTGACTATTCAAATCAAAGATGACCTCATATCACTTTCAAAGATTTCACACTTAATGTAGCCTCAAACAAGACAATTGGCAAGTTCTAGAGCACACAAGCATGAATGATACTCACAAGAAATAAATTAGACCAAAATATATGTAAGTCTAAAGGCTCTAAAGCTCACGGGCTTGTCTCATCATGGATCGAGCACAAAATCGAGCAAAATTATCACATGAACAAGTAAACAAGCAAGTCTCAATCAATACCATCAAACTCAACTAAATCTTAAAAACCAAACAATCACCATCAATTACGCCTCTAACACCAAGCCACACAATCTTAAACCCCAAATCAACAAAACAAGCTACCACAAAACATTTAAGCTCAATAATTATATCAAATACTCAAATAAGCAAAACTCTACAAAAATAAGGTGTGTGCCTGTGCAGTGTACAAGTGAAGCCTCAAGTGCGCCGGTGCAATGTAAAATATAAAAACCAAAACAAATAACCTCCCCAAACTTAGACATTGCTAAGCAATTCTAAGTTTGGGGTATACTACCTCCAATTAGCACCAAACACGTTCTTCTTCTTCAAGATATTATCACCTCACGTTAAGCTCCTTGAGTATGCTCACGTTTTTCTATCAAGCACGTCTCTTGAAAAACATCACACCCTCAAATCTTCAACACCTCTATAAATTCAAAACCTCATGTACAAGTATGTATTATCAAATATACCCAAAATTCTCAATAAAAATGATAATCAATAAGCTCTCACAAACGGGGGTGAATTGGTACAATGTAAAAATTATGCATAAAAAGACTAACACCCCCCCCCCCCCAAACTTAGACTTTGATCTAAGTTTAGGAAGAGGTGTTTGTACCTAAAGTTTCCCTCAAGCACGTATCTTTCTATAAAGCTCGAAATCTTCACCGAGCCTCAACACACGACCCCAACACCTAGACAAAATAAACCACGAAATAAAATTAAAAGAACAAGATAAAAATAAAATAAAGCAAGTAAAAATGGGTTGCCTCCCATTAAGCGCTAGGTTTAATGTCCTTTGCCGGACTTATTAATGGAATTCAAACTTCTCCTCATCGGAATGGCCAAGGATATCGGTCCTCCTCGCCATTGTACTTCATTCTTTGAGCTTCGAAATCAAGGAGGCTCTTGTGAAATAATGACCAATCACCCATCTTCCTCTCGCATCTTTTAAAAAATGTACGCCTCATTCACCTTCCTCTCTCTCCATACCTTCTCTTCTTTTCCAAGGATTCCCAAGACCTTCATCATTTCAATCTTTTGGTCAAAGTTCTCAAGAGGTAAAATGAAATCAATAGGAACAATATCATTAAAAGTACAAATCGAAGAGATTAAAGGTTTAGAAATGCTCATTTTGTCCTTCAATGCTTCTTGTTCCTCTTGCTCATTGTTGCTCGTGTCCATCAAGGGACATTGCCTTCATCTACTTTGACCATAGAATTGTCGCTTTCACTTGTCTCATCACTTGGATCCTCTTCTTTTACTTCTTCCACTTCAACCACTTCTTGTTTAGTTTTCTCCTTCTCCTCTACATTATGTTTTCCTTGAAGGATCCTTATAATACGAATATAATCTTCTCTATCTTCGTCTTCATCCCCTTCTTCAAATGGATTCCAATCAAATTCATAATCCGACTCTTCCCCTTCATCTTCTATCTTCTCCACCTCTTCATTTATCACTTCATCTCTTTCTTCTTCACCATCCTCCTCATGACTAGGCATAGAGGGTCCTTCATAAAGAGTTTCACTCTCAACCTCCATAGCTTGCTCCAAGGATCTTGTAATTTGTTCAATTTGAAACTCAAGAGTCTTGAATTGGTTTTCACGTTGAGCAAATTTGGTGTCCAACTTCTTGTTTGACTCTTCCAACCTTCGGTTAATCTCCTCAACCTTTCGGTTACTCTCCTCCATTTTTTGGTTATGCTCCTCCATATTTTTCAAAATTATTTGAAGAGCTTCATCGATTGTAGTCTTTCCTTCATTGCTTTCCCACTCTTAATAATGGGAAGAATCTTGTTGCATATGATAATCGTACTCAAAGTTTCTTTCATCATCATACCAAACTTCTTGAGAAGATTCTTGAATTTTAAATTCACTTGGTGGGTAAAAAACTTGACCATAATGCCCTTCTTGATACTCATTTGACTCCTCATGTTGAGCATTTGAGTAAAGGGATGTGGGAAAATCACACACTTGTTGAGGTTGGGATGGATAAGAGTTTGAATATTGGTATGGATAAGGTGAAGGATATTGTGGAAGAGGTGGTGGATATTCGTATGGAGGATATTGCTCATATGGATGAGGATGTTGGTATTGTGAGGTTTGATGTGGTGGATTCGGGTATGGATTTGGATATAGATATAGGTTAGAATGTGGAGGATAATCCATATCATGTTGATCATCGCTTTGATTCCAAGCATATGAATCATATCCATCCATCTTGCACTTAAGCTCTTCTATACTCTTGCTCTTTAGGTGACAAAGACAAGGCTCAAAATTTCCTTTGAAAATGTAGTGCACACCTACAAGAGCAAGCAAGTATCAAATTTAACAAAAACAAACAAAAATAAGAAAAAAACACTTAACTAGAATAAAAACTAGCTAAACAACACATTGCTTTCCCTGCAACGGCGCCAAAAACTTGATTGTCAAATTCGTTAAAGCACAAATTTGAACTCACTCGCAAGTGTACAAGATCGTTATTGTAGTAAGGCTATTGACCAAGTAATAAAATTATAGTGGTTAACTAAGTCGATTCACGTTGGCATGCAAGAAAAATTAAAAGACAAGCTCGGGTTTACTACACTACTAAACAAAGGAAATAAAAAATGAGCAAACTAACAAGAAATAAAGAAAATCTATCTAACTTCGAGACGAAGTGCGAGGGGATAGATATGCCCTAAATGGTTTCCGTTATGTGATCCTTAGGTTCAAACATTGACTTATGCAAAAATCTCAATTGTTCATGGATTATAACAAGTAACACTTCACCTAAACATTCAACGGACTATCAAACGTTTAAGACTTATTGACGGTATCCTACGTTCCAACTCTCTCTCGACGAGTTAGCACGAGATACACGCATCTAAGCACTCTTTGATCATACACAAAGGTTTCATCAAATCAATGTAACTCTCGTCTACACTAAGATGAATTCACACATCAATATGAACAATTCATGCATAGAGCAAAACTAAATTCCAATCAATAAGGATATAATTCCACAAACAATCAAAATTAGACATAAATCAACAACCCAAACATAATTCTCACATAACTTTCACCATTCAAGGCACACAGAGATGGTGATGCTTATGATATCTTCAACATAGTGAGACTCAAGTAGGATTGTCAAGCCAATTCTATGCATCAATTTGGTTTTGCATAGGAAACCTCACCAATTACCTAAACAACCATCCAAGCAATTGATGTCTAATGATGGGGTTCTTTGCGATCAACTCTCTCTCGATGAATCAAACACAAAATAGACGCATTCAATCATTAATCTCACACTCATTCATCTAATCATGTTCATGTAACTCTCGTCTACGCTAAACATGCCTCAACAAACAAGCTACAAGAGATCAACAATCAAAGCTCAATACAAATCCATCAATAGAAGCAAAATCCAAATATCAACATAGAATAGGCAAAGAGCAATCCCAACTGAAAATTTCACATGGTATCTAACATCCCAAGCATCAAAACAATTAGCTCATGGTTTCACAATGAAAAACCATAGCTAAACAAGAATAAAATATTAAACACATAGCTAAATGAAATTGCAATAAAATGGAAAGAATTCACCTCTTGACTTTACAAACTTGAAATTGAACTTTGATCTTCAAATCCTATGCTAAATTACTCTAATGATTAAAAAAAAAATAAAAACCTAGAAATGAAGGTGAAATTAAACTAATCTAGTGTGTGGGTTGTGTGTCCCCTAAGGGGGTGCATGTAATTCCCCTTCTAAAATCTGAGAAAATGATATATATAGTGTAGGGGAAAGATATTGTGACGAATTTGCACTTTAATCCCTGAAAAATGATGAATTTTCGCATCTTATACCTATCTGCCGAGTCAACTTGGGTTGACTCGGTTTAACTCGACCGGACCTCTTGGTCGTGCAAGACAAAATTCTTCCCAACTTTCTGTTATCACCGACATCGACTCGCACGAGCCGGCTGGCTCGACTTGGCCCGAGAATCAAAACACGATTTCTAAAAATTGGCACGACTCTTTCTTTTCTGCTGCAATTCTTCCTCGTGGGTCCCACTGTGAGATGGCAGCTCTCTTCGTCTGCAAATCCGGCGGGTTTCCGGCTTCAAGATTGCGTCGAATTCGGGCATCGAGCTTAGTTTTTCGGCGGAGTTACAGTGGCAGCTAAGGCGGTCGCGGCCTCTGGCGCTGCAAGCTTTCCGGCATCGATTTTCTTGGATTTCTGCTACTCCGGTGACAAGCAGCAAGAATTCCGGCGTTTTCTACATCGAGCTCCAGCTATTTCGGCGAGACTTTCTGCAACTCCAGCCAATTTCTCCATGAATTCCGGCTTCGAAATGACATGAGCCTAGTGGCTTGGAATTTCCGGCGACGCGGTGGTGAACTGCTACATTTCCGATGCTGCTTCTCCGGTTTCCGGTAATTCGAACTCTGCTTTTCTCTTCGTGAAAATGGTGGAAAGCTTCTTTTTCTTGGCGATTTCCTGTAACAGCTTTAATTTCTGTCTTTTTAGCAGCAAGATGGCTTCTCTCTTCTTAATTTCCCATGGTCAAAGTAGAGATGTGGGGCCCAAGTCATAAACAAACAAGCAAGGCTTGCTTTTCCTGCTTCTTCACGTGAGTTGAGCTACTGAAATGAAAGAATTCAAGAGTTAAATTCCAATATAAGTAGCAAATGGTCTGCTGCTTCTCTTATTGGGCAGTAAAATAATGAATTAAAAGGAGCTCAATTCTCTTTCCTTCTCCAATTTTTAATTCTCTCAAACCACTTCTCGATTGATCTCAATAAGAACGAATTTTATTCAAAAATTCCTCATTTCCCTACAAAATAGATCACAAACACCTTTCTCGACAATTAAACACAAATGATTAGTTTAATGGAAATAATCACACGAAATTCAATAAAATAGACGAATTAAATGCACGAATTTCGAGCAAAAATCACACTAATCACATGACTGAGCACATGATTACAGTTTACGATTCACTCTACACTCGCTCTACTTGGTCCAAATCAGAAATCGAATCGTTTAGGAGAATGACCAGTGTACTACCATCTCTTTGCAATAACAAAGGAGCTGAATGGACAATCGAGTCATTCGACGATGCTCCGAAGCAGCTTAATACCCATGATTGTGGTATTATGTGCATTAAGTATTTCGAGTGCTTAGTCTCCGGTCGAAGTGTTACTGAAGTCGATCCCCATCACTCTTCAAAGTACCGTCTTTCATTTTGCTGTGATTTATTTAGCTTATCAAAACTTAATAGTTAGAATTATTCATTGTCCTCTTCGTTATTTGACTGATTAGTTTGAACACATTTTGCGGTCTCTATGAACTAGTTCATGTCAAATCCGTTCCCATAGAAATTAGACCATTCCAAATATTACTACTGTTACTTCTACTACTTGTAACGATACTTAAGAGTCTTTTGAAATTGGATAGGTCTTTACAGATCACAGAAGATTTTCAATTACCCAATTGCATTAATTCAAATGAATTGATAAAGCATTCCAAATGGCTATTAAGTGACTCAACCGGAATAATGGTATGGTCCCCATTATGAATTTGTTACATAACCCTAGAATTATTTAGAACGACAATTACCTCATTCCAAACAAATTATTTATCCCCCAAAACAAAAATTGATTAATTACATTGCATTCTTTCAAAAATTACATCATTCTAAATAAATTTGAATTTTTAGTAAGCTCCAATTAATTATTAGTTGGACGAGGCATTTTTTTTTACTTAAACCAATTAATATGTCTAAAAAAACGACATCCAATCACCCAATTGACAAGTTTTTTTGACAGGTGATTAAGAAATCCACCCAATTGAAATTATAACGCCATTATAATCGAATTTGGTTGTTCCCGAAAAAGATTTTTATTAGTAAAACATTAATAGTATATCAAACTGGACGACATTCATTCACCCAATTACTTTTATAATTTTATTCCAACATATTCCAGATGCATTTTGATAATTTTATAAGGTCCAGTCATAAATTAGTTTTATTATTAAATAACTCTAGTACCGGCTCTCTATATTGTGGGACGTTTTGTTTTAGTTTTTTCCAAAAAAAAATTATACTTAATGTACAAGGGAGGACTTCTACCTACTCAAGTCCGTTCGTTCCATCACATCCCATCCGCATTCCTATTAAAATTATGTCATTCTAGTAGTATCCATTTTCAAAATAATTTGTTTTATTCATTAGTTATAATTTTTTGGGTGGTTAGATTAAATGTCTTACCAATTGTGGTGACATAACGATTTATTCCATTTTCCTAACATTTGTGTATATCTAAAAAAATGAATAAAGTATATTAAAATTTTATGACCTATTATATCGATTACATAATTATTATTAAAAATCATCTAATTTCTCAGACTAAATACAGTGAAAATGGTTCATATATGAATCATCGAATGGTATTAGTTATTTTACCAAGGAGTATTAGTTGTGTTCGCTGGAGGGTAGTAGTCATTTTCACTGAAGACTAATTCAAATTCCAACCAATTTCACTCTATACATACTAATTATCTTGAGTTTTAACATTTAATTTACAAATCCTTATTGTCTATAAAACACAGTAAATAAACCATTTAATCATTTTATCCTTTCAAAACTTAAATCAAACTTGATATATAATTTTCTTATAGACCGAATTTAGTTTAATATGGGATTATTATGTCTGTGCCATATTATTGTCTCCAATCATAAATAAATCTTTACATCTTTTGAATTTGATAAGTTTAATTTCTATTTTTTATATAGAAATGACCAACAGTTTATTTTATATTATATAATTTCAATGACATCTGTATACATAAATTGCATATATTATACATGTGTAATGAACTGTGTGTAATATATTAATTAAATAATTCATAGATTTAGCATATTTGAAAATTAAGTTTCAAATTTATTAAATAATATTTAAGGTTAATTATATATTAATTCACGATCCTTAACCTTAATCTCACTTTAATAAAAACTTTCAATCAGAATGTATCGTCATAATTTCAAAGTGTATAGAAATTGACACAGAATGATTATGTGCATTTTTTTAAAAGAAAATTGATCGTAATTATATATAAATTGATTCTAAAAGTGGTGAACTTATAACTATATATTATCTACGAAAATTCCACGTAATAGGGGGCATTCATCTAGTAAGAATATTCAAATGGAGAGTTCCCTTAATTGGAAACGCTAAATTGACCACAATAATCTGTCCAAAAAAAAAAAAAAACTTGACCAAATTAAAATATTGGATCTTGAAATTTGTTTAACCCAATGTATTTCTTTCGGCCCAACATAGTTAGCCCATCACCAAAACAAAACAATTTTTGGAAAATAATAATAAAAAAAGATTTGTGTTCTAAGAAAAAGGTAATCCTACCCAGACGGATCAAAAAAATTCAAATTTCAATCCTGAAATTGCCCAAATTTCTCAACAATTTCCCTCATGAACTTGCCAACTCAATTGGGTTCGTCGACTAAACGATCACCAATTCACAAAGGGACTCTTCAGCCGAACACTATCATCGACGAAATCCGGTTAAAAGTTTATTTTCGACGAAATAATCTCCTGTGTTGGTGTAAATTTATTCATCCACTGTGTACTTGCATCCGTCTTCTGTATTGTTTAATTTAATGGCAGGAATAGTAATGCAGTAGACATCCCGGTTCATTATTCATTTAATCCCAAATTCATTGTTTTCCACCTATTGTTTATTAATTGTATGTAAACGAGAATTTGATACTAATAGTTCATATCAATCTGTGTTGATGATTACTATTGAGTCAAAATTAGTCACTCCATGGAGTTTACTTTTAAAAGTGCACGAATGGGGTGTTGAATTGTGGTATGCGGTGTCTTTATAAGAGTGCCCACAAGATGTTTGATTAAATGTCAAAATGAAAATTGTGAATACGTAAAGGTTCTAAACTCTACTCTCACGTGAAAGCTTGAATCAGAAAGCAACTTGCAATAATAGTAAGATGGTGTGGGATTGAGAAGCCCAATAATATAGATAATCTATTCGCAGAATTTAGCGGAACGCTGTCAGCGACGGATGAGAATGTTTGTGAAACAAATGAGGGCGAGGGACAATTCCAGGCTGATTCATCGAAAAAATCAACTGACGCACTCGAGGATGAAATTGATCTTATGCAATTCTTTTGCAAGCCAGAGGAAGCAGAGGAGTTGTCTGCTAAAGAAGTGGTATTCTGGGAATCCAAAGATTTGGTTGGAAAATTGTTTCCCACTATTAGTGCTGCAGAAGGATTCTACCACGCATATTCAAGGAAAATGGGTTTCGGCGTACGCCAAAACAACAAGTCATCTGATACGGTGGAAGGAATCTTAACCATGCGTCGAATGGTCTGTCATCGTATGGGAAAGACACGAAAGAAGAAATCAGAGGTGGAACAAAAAAGTAAATGTATGTCACGAACAAGGTGTGAGTGCAAAGCTGCATTCGTGGTAAGATATAACAAAACTAGTCTTACATACAAAGTGTCCACGTTTAATTCAGAACACAACCACGAGTTGGCCAGTCAAGGACAGACACATTTCTTCAGGTGTAATAGGAAGATGACAGAAGGACAGAAAAGCGAGATACGCACAATGAAGGCAGCTGACATTAAGACTTGCACGATTATGGATTACATGGTTGCAACCATGAGTGGTTTTGATAAACTAGGTTTCATTAAGAAGGATCTTTACAATTTTATCACTTGGGATCATGAAAGAACAACAACACTCGACACGGACACTGAAGCAACTATAGCTTATCTTACAACCCTAAAAGATATAGATCATGGCCTTTACATCAGGTACGCTCTGGATGAAGATCAGAAATTGACCCGACTATTCTGGAGAGACTCTACTTCCAAAAGGGATTACAAATTATTTGGGGATGTAGTGGTCATTGATTCAACCTACAAAACAAATACGTTTAGACTACCACTGGTGGAGTTCGTTGGAGTTAATAACCACAAGAGCACTATCATCTTTGCGTGTTGCTTAATAGAAGATAAAATTGTTGATGCATACAACTGGGCATTCAAAGCGTTCATAGATTCAATGGGTTTTACATAGCCTGCTTGTGTTATAACTGATGGTGACAAAACAATTGCGTCTGCACAGACAACTCAAATGCCACTGGCAAGGCATAGGCTCTGTTCATGGCATTTGATGCGCAATGCTCGTGTTGTTTCTGCTTCTACCACTTTCTTATCCGACCTTGGGAGACTAATGCAGCCTCAAAATTCAGATGAGGTTTTTGACAATGAATGAAGGTCACTTTTGGAGAATTACAAACTCGAAAGAAATGGTTAGATGAAAGAACTGTATGATAGGAGGGCAAAATGGGCCGACCCTTTCAGGTTGGACCTGGGGACACATCTTAAAGGTTTGGAGACCACGGCTTTAAACTTCTACACTAGAGCGGTTTTCAAGGAGGTACCATAACTTTATCAAACCTTTCAATATTTCTAATATGCCTTGCTTTTGGAATATGCACATCGCACTTATGAGGTTATCATAACACAAGATAATCTTTCTTACAAGGTACGAGAAGAGATGCAGAAGGAATCAAAATATACTCCGATTGCAATGGAGACCGAGGACAGTTGTAAGACAGTGATCATGGTGAAGTATGGGGATGAGACAACTATAGAGTTAAGGGTCACCATACGCAATTCAGATAAATACATTTTTTTGTCCATGTGGCAGGTTTGAATCAGTTGGATTGCCATGCCGCCATATGTTCTGTGCGATGAAAACTGCAAATATGACCTCAGTTCCGGAGGTATTGCTAAAAAATAGATGGTCTAAGGAATGCACTCGCAACAGGGGATCCATTTCGAACAACGAGTTGTCTACAACAAACCCTATGGACAGGAGGTTCGGAAAATTGCATCAAAAGATTTACCAGATTTGCCAAATTGCATCCACAACACATGACTTGTACAAGCTTGCCTTTGAGGATCTGGATAACACAATGTCACGTCTTTGTCTTGCCCAGGCCAGCTGTAAGACTCCGGACAGCCAAAATAATAAAAGAAAACATTTGCATGTTGACGAAAATAAATTTATGAAAAACCCGGACGTCGTGCGAACAAAGGGATGTCAATCTGATACAAAGACCAACAAGGAAAAATCAAGAAAATGCGGAATATGCAGACAACCAGGACATTACAAGTCGAATTGCCCTATCTTGAAGGATGAACCGAAAACTGATAAATGTGCAAGTGCGGATATTCATCCAGATGAAGAAGGAGATGATGATGATTTGTTTTATGATTGAAATATGTATAATTTTTTCAACATCCGATTTTAATTTGTATCCAAATAAGTAATTTTCATCATCTTCATGACCTTTGGCATTGACCTTTTCGTGGGATAAGTAGCCATCTTTAAAATTTCATTTTAATTTTCAAACAATACACTGATCTTGATGGTCCATAAATATAATTAAGTTATAGTAAGAACTTACACAATGACATAAGTAAGTAGAATGTATTATTAGTAAAATTGATTGGAGATAGAATTTTTTTGGTGAATTGCATGTGTGTAGTTAATATATATAATTTCAGTTCGTAGAAAATTGCATTAGGTTGAGGAACTAAGTGCCTACATAATCAGAGGAATGAGACCAAATAGTATGTTTAAACAATAAATTTTAAATAATATGTTTAAATCATCAATTATAAATAATATTTATAAACCATCAAATTATTAATAATATGTTTAAACCATCAATTATATAAAATATGTTTAAACTATAATTTTTAAATAATAATGTGTTTAAACCATCAATTATATAAATAATGTTTAAACTATAATTTTCAAATATTATGTTTAAACTATTAATTACATAAAATATGTTTAAACTATAATTTACATGTAATATGTTCAATACTTATTTAATAACTACATGATTCATGGGCCGAAATTATGACACAAAAGTAAAGAAAAAAAATCAATTGGGCCAAAAATTTTGTTGAAATGGGCCGAAACACCGAGGCCCAAAGTGAGTGTGCATAGAGTGTGCAGCATCCGTGAAGGAACCGTGCAGCATCCGTGGAGGAACTAATCATTGGCATGCCTCGATATGTGTGAATTTTTTTTTTAAAAAAAAGGTGGGTTACCTGGGAGTCACCTGGTGACTGGACCAGGTACACTGGTGTCCCAGGGACTCCCTGGAATTTCCCTTAATTTCAACATTATTATGTATAATGTAATATATTGACCTTGACGAAGTTGTTCTGTTTTTTTTTAGAACTTTTATGTATTCCCTCCATATATAAAAATATGTCCACGCTATAATATCTGTCTGTCCAAAAACTCGTGCATGAAGCAACATGTTTATTTTTCCTTGATGAATGAAATATTATATTATTCATATTAATTGGGCCCACTGAACAAAAATCTTGCGTCCGTCAAATTACTAAGTGGGTAGAAGGAAATGGAGAATAATCCCTAGATCTTCACTCCCATTGCTTGCTACGATATTTTTTAATAAAGCAGAAGGAAATGGAGAAGAATCCTACATCTTCTTCCAATTTCCCTCTAAGCAGAAGCAATATTCTCAAATCTCCAATGATAACTGAAGTACGTATATGACCAAGCATGACGTGTAAACATCACGCCGTCATCAGCAAACCTTATATGCTACGAAACAACTCTCACTGTTTGTTGGCATATCTCTTACAGAAAGCGCTAATTCTTCGAAAACCATCATCGAGAGACGATGGCTCAATAGCGAATGTTACTCGTAGCCAGTTCTTGAGCCCCACAGCGAACCCTAGGAAAGAGAATTTCGCGTATCAACTTAAAATAGTATAAAGTTGGAAGTTATAAGTTTTACACATATGTACCTGGGAGAATGATCACAGATTCCTCCTTAGCAAGCTTGCAGCAAAAGTCAAGATCATCCTTGATGCCTTCCAGGAGAGACAGGTTAAGCTTTACCTGAGATTCAAAACCCAATTGCAGATCGATCATGAAACCAATTATCTGTCAATAGTAAAATATTATGTCTTCTTACCATAACAAACATTGATCCTTCAGGTTTGCTGGGGCAAGTTAAGCATGGTATTTCTGCGGTTCGTTCATAGCATATCTCTGCACATTCTTTAAGCAGGTTAACTATTCTCTCAAAGAAATCGCTCGGGGTAGCTTCAAGAATCTGGGGAAGTGCCCCCTGTTCACATAAATTCACACAAAAATCTTTCCAGAATTACTAAGGAAAAAAAGGGGGCTTTTACTACAAATAGAGAGAAAGAAACAAGTATGACCTGCATGAAGGTCGCCGGATCAGAGGTAATATTCAAATAGCCCTTGATGCTGTCAACAATCTGCATTCATTATCCATACTTCAATGATAAATAGATTGAAACACCATGCTTAAAATTAAAGAATCAAATTACTTGTGCCTAATAATTTTCTTCCATATTGCATTTAATGATTTTACTTTTAAGCACCCCTAACAGATTTTAGGGAATAATACCCCTTGCTTCAAAAGGATTCCATGAGGATCATTAGTTACAAGCCATCCCAGTCTCCAACCAGGAACAATCCATCTCTTGGATATTGATCCAAGCGTAATAACTGGGACTATCGATCCAAACACTCCCATCGGGACAAACGGGCTACTTCCAAAGGTAAGGTGATCATATACTTCATCAGAGATTACCAATATTCCAAGCTTTTTTGCTGTTTCTGCAACCTGCATAATACATACACATAATTAACAACTCATCAACAAACAAATGTTGCATTGAGTAAAAGAGATTGAATTGGACACCTTCTTCAAGTGTTGGGACTTGAAAACATTTCCGCAGGGGTTCCCTGGATTTATAATAACCATAGCAACTGTGTTTTCATCCGATAAAGCTTCAACAGCATCCAAATCCACTTCCCAGTCTTTCTCCGGAAGGAGATCAAAGTGTCGAAATTCGAGACCAGAAAATTTGGCCCTGGCTTCATAGTAAGGAAAGCCTGGTCTTGGAAGCAGAATGTTGGCACCTGGACGAGCCAGGGTAGTTATAATGGCTACTAATGCTTGAGTACATCCAATGGTCAAGAAAACATCATCCGGTGATAATTTGTACGGAAGATCCTTTGAAAGGTACTCTGCTACTGCCCTGAATACACAAAATTATTTGTTCAACCAATAACAACTCTGTAAAGCCTTCACTAGCATTTTTCTGTAGGTTCACATTATAGTACTGAATTAATCAATCAACTAGTATAATTATGACTTCAAGAATCACGTGTATAGCCTTTTATAAATATCTCAAGTCATGTTAATTTTTGTGTTCTTTCTATCCAATGAAATATTCTTCTCAAATTAAAATCTTTCAAAATGACGAAAATAAAAATATAGAGGTGTACGAGTATAGTCGTGACCTATTGATTTAAATTGGAAAACAAAAATTTGTTGGATCTTGAATATAAAAATGAAAGTATAGGGTGAAAATAGTTTATACATGAACCATTGAAGGGTATTAGTTGTTTTTACTAAAGAGTATTAGTTATTTCCACTGAAGAGTATTAAATTATTAATTGATTTCACTAAAAAATATTAGTTGTTTGGTGAAAACAAACTGATACTATTAAGTGAAAACCACTAATACCCTTCAGTAATTTATGTATACACCAATTTCACTCTATACATACTCTAAAAGAAATTAGGCCAAAATAGTCATTTTTGGCTCATACTTTTTAAAATTCATCAATTCTAGTAGACGCTTTATTTTTTCATTAATATTTTAGCTCGTACTTTAAGTTACTACTTAAAAACATGATCGATCATATCTATAAGCAATATACAATTGATGTGGGCGCCAGAATTCACAATATGACGTATCTTGCTTGAAAATGTAATCGGTAATGTTTTTAAATAGTGATTTAAAGTATGAGTTAAAATTATGAACAAATTAATTATAGACTCTAAGGGATTGTTTATTTCGAGATTTAGGTGTGCGTGTGAAGTCATGACTTTACATCCGCAAGATGTAAAGTCTTTGATGATAATAAAAGTATGGGTTTGTTTTGAAATTTTGGTGGGGTGAGATTTTATTTATGTCAAATTATGTGTAAGTGTAAGTGTAAAGTAGGATGTGTAGAAAAATAGAAAAAGAGAGTGTGATGGGGAGAAAAATGATATGTGGGTAGTGATAAATTTTAGGGTTAATTTCATATAAATTCACGACCTTTATACTTAGTGTCAATTTAATCACGAACGTTTACATTTTTGTAAAAAAATTCAACCTTTGATATTTGTTGCAATTTGATACACGTTTTTTTTTTCCGGCCGGCAACTGATGATGTGGCTCGCCGGAGCGTGTGTCATCTTGCCACGTAGGATTATACATGTTTATTTTTTTTATTGTTTAAATTCACATCACAAGTAACACTTACAATTTAAATAACAACTTTCTATTTAAAATTTAAATAGCAACCAAATAAATTAAAAAACCAACATAAATTATATATAATATTTCTCTTTACGTTCTTAGTTTTGAGATTCATTTGGTTGTTGTTTAATTTATTTAGTTGCTATTTTAATTATAAGTAGAAATATGTTATTTAAATGATAAATATTATTTATGATGTGAATTTAAAAAATAAATAAAAATAAACATGTGTAATCTTACGTGGCAAGATGACACACGCTCGGGCGAGCCACGTCATCGGTTGCCGGCCGGAAGAAAAAAAACGTTTATCAAATTGCAACAAATATCAAAGGTTGGTTTTTTTTTACAAAAATCTAAAAGTTCGTGATTAAATTGATACTAAGCATAAATGTCGTGAATTTATATGAAATTGACCCTAAATTTTATAGATATTTATTGGTGTGAATCCCAAAACAAACAAGCCCTAATTGAATTTAGCAAAATATGGATTAAAATTTATTACTCCCTCCGTCCCTTAATAACTGTCCCATTTTATCCAAAATGGTGTTCCTTTTTAATTGCCACTTTTACAATACCAATGCATATTTTAGCTAATTTTTCCAACAATGCCCCTAATAAATAGTAGAAGTAATCAATATTTTGTAATAAATAGAAGCAATAAATAAGGGTGTAAGTGTCTTTTGATACCCTAATAAATGAAAAAATTGGTTTGTGTGAATGGATAAAATGGGACAGATGATAAGGGAAGGAGGGAGTATTTGGCTTTCCTTAAAAACTTATATTAAGATTGACCTGAAAATTAGATCCTACTTTTCGATTTAGAGTTTCTGGATATGGTCTAAAGGGTATATTCCAATTTCCAAATAAGTGAATCAAAATATCGCATGATTCCGTGAACAAACCTCCAACTGTACGGAAATGAGGAAAATTGGTCAGAATCGTAATTAATTATACCTGCGTCCGTCGGGAATACCGACGGTGGAAGAATAGCCGTTGAACTTGGCGGAGCGGACGGCGGCACAGACGGCGTCTTCCGCAAAAGTGGTGGTGCGAAAGGAAGGGAAAGCGGAGGGATCGCCCTGGGCTAGCGGAATGACGGGCCTGGTATCATCGCCCTTGAGATATTCCATAAGCATGTTTATTACACCTCTGACGGTGACGGCTGAGGCCTCAGTAAGCTCTTTGTTTCCCCCGAAACGCCACTGGTTCGCCGGCGCCGGAGAACCGTCGTTCTCCATCGTAGGATTTCTAATCTGATTTTTTAGAATTATGAAATTTTGGATACGAGAATGATTATGAGTAGTAGCGGTGTAAACGACAAAGGTAAAATACGAAAAGATATTCCTCACGACCAAACAAATCTCACCCTTTTTTATAATCTCCACCCATGAAAATTAGACTAGTGTCTTTTGTCACATTTATTAAGAAAATTGATATAATATGTAAAACGTAAGAATATTGTATTACATCAAGTACAAAATAAATTATTTTAAAAATATTGTGTGTATATATTAAAAAAAGTATAGATAAAATTTATTGTTTCCATTTTAGGCAACAAAACTATTTTTCGTGGACGACTCAATAAATCAACCAAATCTATAATTTGTGGACGGAGGAAGTATATTTTTTTCTCGTCCATCCCGCGATATTTCTCACACACTTAAAATAAAATTTAAAAAATCTATTACATTCTTATAATACCATTTATAGTCAAATAATATTCTCAAAAATTAATTTATCAACAATTTTTTTTTTTAGTTTATGCGTTCGCCTACCTATAAAAAGACAAAAGGAAAATCTTGTTAATAGAATATTTTGTCCGAGCATTTGTCTGAAAAGTCAAAGTTACCTAATTGATATATTAGATTTATACCATATTTTTAATAAAATAGTATATGAAAGTTAAATATACAAATAAATAAATTAGCATAAGTAATAATTGGTGTTTTATAAAAGACCATGTGTAAAATTATTTTTATCGTATAATTTATTTGTATTTTATTATATTTTTAAATGTGATTGTTTCATTTAAAATATTAGTTATTTAAATATTACAAATCGATTTTATGATAAAAATGTTTCGACCAGTTCTTTATCAAATACATGTTCACTTAGTTAATCAAAATAAAAATAAAAAAAATTCTAATTTTTATTTTTTTTTATAATTTAGAAGCGACTAAATATTAATACATGGTTTATTCGTATTCGAATCCATGTGATTGAATTATGTCATGTTATAAAATAAACAATCTATACATAATACGGGTTAAACAAGATTACATTATTAATAATTATATTGTAGAATACTTTTTATCCATTTTCATGTCCATAAAATAACTCTCGAATCGATTTAAAATTAAGAGGGGTGTATTCAATTGAGATTTTATTGGATTTAAAAAAGTTGGTGGATTTAAAAAATCTATAGACTCCATGTAGAGTTTGACTGACTTTTTTATTGATTTACTTGGATTTTCATAAACTTTACAGGATTGTGGAATACACTTTTTTTTTATTGATTTACATGGTTTTCCATAGACTCCGGCGCCGTAACCATTGATGCAAATGTATATGGAACAGTCTAGTATATAAAAAAAAGTTATCTAAATTGTTTAAAAAAAAATAAAATACGTTTGTTGACAGCGATTTCGTGAGGAACTCGCCGTCCGATTAGCAGGTAGGATTTATGGATTGTATAAATCGAAAGTAATAAATGCAAGAGTAAATAAGCTTTCAAGTGGAGTCTATGTAATAAATGTATTGTGTGTTACAATGGGGCATTTAAGGCTCTATTTATAATGTACATGGTGGGCTTCACTCACTTGAGCTGATATGCCCGCGGGCCCCACTGAATCCTAGCTGGGTAGTCATGAGTGGTTACAACCCCCTCTATGGGCCAGTTAGGGGTCGCCACTTGGCACTGTTGACCTCTATTGATGGAATTCCTCCTGCTGGCCCTACTCTGACTCTGTCCCATCCACACGTCTTGATGGGACCTGACGTGCTAAGTAGCTGGCATCGCCTGAGAACGGGTAGCGAATAGGTGGCGGGCATCCTGGGGGTCATGTCCTCGGTAATCAGGCAGAGAGCGTCCGGGGCGACCCGACGCTCGTCGCTGGCTGACTGGCTTTCGTCCCCCGGCTAAGGTTTTTACCCGCTACCCTCTCGGTGGTCGTCGAGCTGGCACCTCTAGCTTTCTCCCCAACGGCTTGATCGGGCTCGCTGACCGGCTTCCTCCGCTCTTGGCTTGGAACGGTTAACCCGGCTGACCGATGGGTCGGGTAGCAATACCGGGTGTAAAAGTTGCCCCACCAGCCCGTCATTGGGGAGACCCCGCTGTCGAGTGGCGGGCTGGTTAATCCATGATTTTGAATTTGAGGTGTCATTCCGTCTTCTGAGGCACCGCTTCGAATTCCACGCCTACTGACGTCATCGGCTGGCGTGCCTGATACGCAGGGTCCCAGGC
This sequence comes from Ballota nigra, assembly GCA_947034835.1. NCBI lineage: Eukaryota > Viridiplantae > Streptophyta > Magnoliopsida > Lamiales > Lamiaceae > Ballota > Ballota nigra. Next base: position 19,386,487 of record OX344730.1, read on the forward strand.
GTCACGTCTGCTGATCCTGTCGCCCAATAGTTAGGCGCGTGCCCCACACGCGCCCCCCAAACTAAAATACTGATTATAGACTAAAATACACACCCAAACTCTCATGTAAACGTGGGCATACCAATTTTCATATTTTAACATACTAATCACATTAAGCAAATCCTTTAATAATCAAACTTCCAATTTAAACATACTGATCATATTAATCAAATTCTATAAAATGCAAATTTTATATTAAATCATAATACATCATCATCAATACACCAACAATAAACTCAGAAAATAAATATTAGAACTAAACAATTGTCAAGACCTTGCAAACTAACAACAATCAGAACAAGTAATTAAGAAGTTGAACTACATCATCCTCAAATACTCCATTAATTAAAAACATTGTTCAATAGACTCCTAGCATCAATTCTGATATTGTTGAAACATAGAAACAGATATGTTCCCGCCAATTGTTCCACTGCGGAGAAGACTCTACACCATTTACGACCTCAACGGTCTCTCCGGAAAATAGCTCTTCAAAATTTTGCAAAGAGTCAAATTCTTGTTCAGCAGGGTCTACTGGCATCATAGAACGGATGTAGTTATGTAGAAGAAAGCATGCCATTATAAGTCTAATTTGAGTTTTGAGTGGATAATACGAAGCACTCCTAAGTATGACAAAATGCATTTTAACTACACCAAAAACACGTTCTATTATGTTGCGAGCTCTAGTGTGTCTCATATTGAAGTGCTCTTGGTGATTTACAGGCCTTTGTGAAGCTGGACTCCACTCTTTTAGATGATACCTATAACCTCTGTAGGGGACAAGGAAACCCTCACTATTTGCATATCCATTATCACATAGATAGTAGCTCCCTAAAAGAATAAAAATAAAAAAGACATGTGAATTATAATAAGTAATACATCTAAAATGAAATATTAAAATTAATAGGTGGATATATAATATATAATATATTATTAATATGTCATTCTATAATTACCCCTTGGAACTTTCAGCCCGTGTGGTCTAAGAACTGCGTCACGAAGGACCCTACAATCAGCAGCCATCCTTCCCACCCGGGTAGGACCTAAATGAACCGCATATTATGATCACAAACTCCTAAAACATTAGTTGAGATACCTCCCTTCCTTGTTCTAAATCTAGGTTTATCTTGCGATGGAACATGAACATCTATGTATGTACCATCCAACGCACTGAGACAACACTATTTTTATACAGACAGAAAAAGAATAAGACCATTGTTCTATATAAAAAATAATTCACACAGTAGGTTATATAATGTATACCTTGAACCATTTCCACTGTGGATTTGTCGAGTCATTGGGCACAGGGGTGGGTGTAACCAAAAAAAGAGTATGTAGCTTTAAAACTGCCGTCAAAACTAAGTGAACATAGGATGAAACAGTCTGGCCAGACCTATTAAAATCTAATTTGACCACACTCTTTTTTTTTGTGATGGGCCAAAACGGATAAAAACATGGAAACTTGCTCTTCGACAGTGACATACTTATGGTCGACTAACCCTCCAAATTCCCTCATTAATACACAAAGGTGGGCAAAACTATTTTGGGACATACGTAGGTTTAGTACACAATCCGACTCATTAAAGGTATACAACCGGCTCATGTATAGGAGTTGACCTGGAATACGTTCTATCATCCTATATTGTTGAGCATTTACGACCCGTCTTCTTACACGCCTATTGTGTTTCTTACACAAACGATGTAAAATAATATGAAGAACAACAGTTCGGTGTAATATCTCTTCAAGCAATAAAAATATCACAATATGTTTACGCATGGTAGGGGTTAACATGTTTAAAGACCTGAGAGAGCAACAGTCAAAATTATGAGTTTAGACAAACAACTGCAAATAGGTGTAGAAGAAGGAGTTAACATGTTTGTATATATGATGATTTACCATAGCTAGAAACAAGTCTAGAATAAGCTATAGTTTAAACAAATTATGAGATCAGCTTATTTTGACACTTTTCATTATCATAATAACAATTTCTGCCTCTTTGCAAATGTTATAATGCTAACACAAATTAGCTTAATGACGCATTCTATATACAAACCTAGATACAAACCTGGATTGTGCATAATGCTAACACAAATTAATCCAAAAAAAAACCCACAATAAAAAGAATCAGATGCAATACTGTTAAGTAGCTAGCAAATAAAAAATTAGTCAGGACTAATGTATATTCAAATTTGCAATATTCAAATTAATCAGGGTTATCAACACCAAATACAGTACTCCATATATTCAAATTTGCAATTTTGATAATTTATTCCACAATAAAAAAATGGTTGAGGATGGGCTACCTGTGAGATGAAGCCCTTATACTGATGATGGAGAAATCAACGTCAACGAACCACCACAAAGCCTTCCTTTTTCAGATCGCACCGTATATGGTCTCGGATCTGTGACCAAGAGTTACCAGACCCGAAAATAGTTCTGGAAAAATGGGAAATCCATAAAAAAATTGCACAAATCGAAAAGTTAAAGAACATTAAGGTTTCCTCTTAATCGGTATTCCTCCCGTTGAGGAGAAATTCGTACCTCAACCCGGCACTACAGAAGGAGAGACTGTAGATCTAACTTCGTCATTGTCGAAAAGCTCTTCCAACTGAGCGGAAACACGCCGCCGATGAGTGTGTACATGAAGCTCAAGAAAACCCCCAACGCTCTACTAGGGTTCGCGAAGTGAAGAGTGACGAGGATGACTTTTGATTTTTGGGGGAAGGGCAATATACGATTTTTTTAAATGGCGTTCTGATTTCAATCGTGAAAAGGTATCGGACACCCCCAGCCTGATGGATTTTCTAAAGAGGAACAATATTTTTTAAGAAACGGTTAAAAGGGCCGGCCCTTTTCAAGGGCTCCCAAGAAAATTTTTAAGGGCTACCAAACATCTGAAAATCCATGAAACAAATCTTTATCTGGGTCTTTTCAGGGCTACCAAACAGGCCGTAAGAATAATAAAGAAGGTGATTAGGGTGAAATTCGAAGAAAGCGACGAAGAATTGTGTTTAAGAGGAGTGATTTATAAAAAGACGAGCAGCCGATCAAGGTGTCAAAACACCACGGCGAGCAGCTGGTCGAAGGCCAAGGAAAGATGAGCGAACAACTAAGAAGAAAGGTCTAAGCACCCATCACAAAGGCATACAGGCGAGCAATAGAGCACCTCAAAGAACAACAAAAAATCTCACTAATTAGGCATTGTATTAGGAAGAAACAAGTGTCATAACACTTGTCAATGTATAAAATACAATAGCTTAGGACTAAACAAGTGTCTAAACATTTGTCAAGATATAAATAAGAGTGGCTGGATGAGTAACACCTCCTACTTGCTTGTACCCCTAAAAATACACCCTCATATGAACGGAGAAATAAGTTCATTTATTCAAAAACTTGTCCAAACTCTTGTAAATTAATTCTTTGATCCTTTCTTATGCAAATTCAGTATCTTAGACCTTGTTTGATGATCTTCATTAGCCAAAACAGCCACTAAATCATATACATTGATTAAAGGTCATCAACAATTGGTGCTAATTCGGGAGAATTTGTGTAAATTTCACCGGAATCTGGGTAGCCGGAATCCGGTAAGAGGTTGTCCAAAACTGGGTATTTTAGTCTTGCAAAGCAATTTGTGGTGTTTTTATCCATTTTGAGGGACTTGAATGCATGCATATGTGAATTAGGGTTTGTAAATAGTCAAATTCACGCATGCAAGACTAGTTGTTCTTGGATAAAAGATCATTAAACACAAATCTTCTTCAACAAACACCCAACATTCAAAAGATGACAAGATCGCAAGAGCATCAATCTTCAAGCACACACCCGAGTCATAAATCATGGAGTAGGGTTTCGTCAATGGGTGACCATGCAAGGACAGTTCGGGCAACTTTCCAAAGAAACGTGCAAGTCACCATCGACACTCTCCCTCCGGAGATCGAAGTTCTCGCCCAAAATCCCTAGAAATTGGCGAAAATGATAGTTGTGCTCCAATCATTGCAAATACGACAAGAAAAGGCCGGACCGTCGAAAGCTTCAGAGACGAGCAATCGAACAACCGAGCATCAGACAAAAAGGCAGGAGGATGGGCGAGCAGATGAAGCGGACAACACTCAAGTCCGTCAGAATAAGGGAAAAACCACAATCAGTGAACGATTGGTGTTAGGATAAATATTGTTAGTTTTGATGAGTTAAACAAACCAGAAGATGTCATAGGACCATCTGGACCTGTTAGCCAGATGAGGAACTAGATTAGGACTTAGTCTATGGGGAACTGCCAGACCAGAAGACTTCACCAGAGGACTCCACCAGAAGACTTCATCAGAGATGTTCAGACCAGAGGCAGAAGACCTTTCCCTAGACCAGACGAATCCGGACCAGACGAGTCTGGTGGAACAAAAGATGCTCAGAATCATCTCTAGATTCTACTGAGTGATCTGGTTCTTAACCGACTCTGGACCAGAGGACCTCTAGGTCATTTGGTGTCTGGTTCAGCCTACTCTGGAAGAATCAGAGTTTTGCAAATGAAGCATTTTGACCGTTGGTAATTCAAATGAAGTCAACCATGATCGGATTGGAAAGTCAGAATAAAGATATCAATCCAAGGATCTCACCAACCCAATCAATCAATTAGGGAATTGATTGATTGAAGCTTCCATAAATAGAGATCTGATTAGATTAGCTCTCCAACGGCTAAACCCTAATCACCTCTATAAATACAAGAGTGTCAGTATGAAGTAAAGCTCTAGTTACGTGCACGAAGATCATACTTAAGCTTTAATATTCTCAAGCAATTAACACTTTTCTAGTTCTTGATTCATATCTACTCATAAGGAGTTTGTAGTTGGAGATTAGACTCAACCTGTTCATCTTGTTAGAGAAGGTTGTAGTTGAATATACTTTAGATCGAAGTTAGATCTAAAGTGTGTAAGCAAGGAGCTGGTACTTGCCAATTCCAGTGTTCGTACGTTGGCTGGTTGGTTAGTAAGACCCCTTGAAAAAGGGAGAGTGGACGTAGGATTGTTAACATCCGAACCACTATACATCTTGTGTTATTTACTGCTTTCATTTATATTTTTGTTCATATTGTGCTCTTGCTAAAAAGATCTTGAAGAGGTTTTTCTTTAAGCTTCCGCATTATATTAAAAAGTGACTAGTGGGACCAACAATTGGGAAGCAAGGGGGAATCCACCCCTGGAGGTGCTGAGGAGTCGAGTAAGGATACAAGTAAGGACACTTATCGTGCAAGTGCTATGGATAGGCTAGGAAGAAAAAGTCATGATAGGAGAAGAGTTCCCCAGAGGAATGAAGAGCAAGCACACACAGCTGGTCACCCATCAGTTCATGACAGGATCCGGCGATTGACTTTTGGCCGATTGGGACCCAATGGGGTGAGCAACGCTGCCAGGCGAACAACATAGGAAAAATACCCTGTTAGTGAGGGACTGCGTCGTGAAGAAGTCATCGAACTCCATCATGATGAACAACCTTCTAACGGGCGAACTCCTGCAAACGAGCTACAGGCAATGAAGAAAGCAATCGAGGATTTACAGAAATAGTTGGAGTCCCAGGGAGGAGTTGGCTCGACTGTATTGCCATCATCTCCATTTGCCCCGTCGATCTTAAGTGCGCCTGTTCAAAAGAAAATATAATTCTCGGCTATCAACTTGTACGAAGGGACTTCAGATCTCAGGGTTCACTTGACCAAATACTCAGATTACATGATATCAATAGGGGTTATAGATGCTACTCAGTACCGAAACTTTGCGTTAACTCTGGGGGACGGACCACACAAATGGTTTTCAGCCTTGGCACCTAGGTCCATCAGCTCATTTGCTCAACTGAGCAAAGAATTTATGTCCCATTTCTCTACGGTCGGTTCATATCTAACACAAAGGCACCAGTTGGCAGATATCAAGCAAGGTGATGATGAGTCAGATAGGAAGTTCCTCGAAAGATTTGACAAAGTCCTCCTCAAGGGTGAAATGGTCAGCGAAGATACAAAGATGGTGGCCGTGATGGCAGGATTAAAGAAAGGGACCGACTTGTGGAAGGAAATACAATTAACTTGTAACAAGACTTATGTGGAGTTTAGACACCGGGATGACATTCACATTTCAATGCAAGAAGCGCTCCAGAAAGAGTTGGGCGATAAGGCTAATCTAAAGAAGTCAGGAAATAACTCAGGGGGAAATGAGTATAAATCCCCGAAGAACTTGAAGGCATTCAACGAAGGAGCCGAGTTGAAAGAAAGATTAAATCAGGTTCTCACCATGTCAGTGGATGCGGTGTACAACAATGTCAAGGATAGAGACATGCTATCTGAGCCCCGAAAAATTAGGCAAGAACAGGGAAAGCTAAACTCGAACAAATATTGTGCGTACCATCAGAACATCGCTCATTTCACAAGTGAAGGCCGAGATTTGTTGAAATAGTTGTGGAGGTTTTACAAAGAGGGGAAACTGTCGGAGTTTGTGAAAAAAGAACCAGGAAAGAGGCTAAAGACAACAACACCATCCAGCTCAGACGATGATGAGAGTGATGAACAGCCGAGCAGGGCAAATAAAAAAGGAAGAAAAATTCCAACAGCCCCTGCAGAGCCAGTTCGAGAAATTCTCATGCTCGAGTCAACTGGGCCAGTTGGTGGCTACTCAAATGGAAGACCACCCGTATCTAAAAAGAAGCGGAAAGCTGAGCTAAGGGCGGTGGCACAAGTAAAAGAAGTTGGGGTGAACCCATCAACCAAGCAGACTGTAGACCTAACATTCTCTGAGAAAGACTTGGATGAAGTTCTCACCCTCACACAACGACTCGTTGGTCATCTGCGCGAATGTCATGGGAACGTGAGTACATCGCCTACTGGTTGACACAGGCGCATACACGAATATTCTATTCAGCTAGGAGACTATGCAGGATACATGGAAGACTGTAATCATAGAATCCTAGGGTTTGGAGATGTTGTAACTATTTTCTTAGTAATAATTAAATTGTTAGTCGAACTTGTATCGGCCGAGAACCCGGAAAGGAGGCTGACTAGGATGGTAGAATTTTTAGTAGTAGACCAGCAGTCCACCTATAATGGGTTTCTCGGTCGTCCTTTTCTGAATGAATTTAAGACAGCTGTTTTAACGTACTATTATTGTGTCAAATTTCCAACATCAAAGGGTGCAGGCACGATCAAGGGTGACCAAAAGAAAGCTCGTGAATGCCTCCTGCAATTGCAGCCGAAAGAAAATAGAGTTTCCATGATGGCCGAGCAGTCGAGCAGCTATGCTGAAGATGAACCTTCCATCCTTGATGAGATCATGGAGTCTATCGATATGGAGATGATGGAGGTGGACGAGCAGCCGGGTGTAGACGAGCAGGAGGGCATGACGAGCAGCAGAGCAGAATAAGAAACAAGGAGGTCGTACTTGCTCAAAATGAAGTTGACGATATTGAACCACGGTTGGGTGCTGAACCAATGGTGTTTTATGATGAATTAAACATGGATGGGCCTATCATCGATCCTTACTGGAACTGACAAAAATGAAGAGCAACGCCGGTTAAAGAGTTAGAGGCAATCAAAGTCGACCCAAATCGAGAGGATTTAGAACTTCTCATCGGATCTGAGCTCCCGGAGCCATACAAATCAAAGATGGGAGAGTTTCTTAAAGCTAATCTCGATGTGTTTGCATGGTCGCATGTCGACATGGTAGGTATTACTTGATCGTAAAATACTAGCTTTTACTAACAATTACCCCATAAGAGTATGGGATCACTGTCGAACCCGTGAGAGGACTTGTACGCGAGTAAATCCCTGGAAATCTACACGTCGTAGCTAATATGAATGCGATTTGGTTTTAGACTAATACTAATAATTATATTCTACTAATTATATTCTAATAAACAGAAATAAATCTATACTAACTTCTGGTTGAAGTGCAAATAATATGGATTATGCTTTGAATAGGAATCCCTATGTATACTAACAGAGTTGGTACGTTAACTAAAATAATCGTGATGTTCCAAGTTAAAATCCTAAGTGTACTAAACTAGGCAATCAACTTCCCTAATCTAGCACAAGAATTGTAAGAATTAAAGCTAAAAAATAATCCCAATACTCCACTCTAACAATTTACTTCACTAACCCACTAATTAAATTATATGAGTTGTGCTTAATTATTGAGGGCCTTATTTAACTCGGGTGATTCGGCCGTCCTCCCTAGATAAACTGGTTGATTATAAACGCCTTCAAAAACCCTCTCCTTAAGCCTATTCGTTGATAAAGAGTGATGTGGTCGTCCTCTCCTTAACAATTTATTCAATATTTAAGAGAATTAAAAGCATACATCACGAATTATCCTAATTACGTACCAACATCCTAATTCTACGAGTTCATCCTATCCTAAGCATACAAGGGTTTAGTCTAACATGGTGATTACGTAAACACAAGCAATAACGATAATAACTATCATAGACATAATTAAATAAATCAAGAACATAAACCAACTATGAATTTAATTTAACTCGAATCTAGAAAATAAATCTATAAAATCTGGAATTTAGGTCTAACTCAATCAAAGAATTCAAAAACAAAAATAGAAAACAAAATCGTTCAAAGTATAAATCGCTCTATGGAATCCGTATGATAAAAACCCCGTTTCTTCTCTTGAAATCCTTGCCAAACGCCAAAAATCACATTTTTGCCTTGTTCCCCTTCGAAAAATGAGTCTAGATGTGTAAAATAAGGGTAGGGGGATCTATTTATATGATTTGGGCAAAAATTCCCCGCAGGGGTCGAGCACTTGGTGCTCGCTCGAGTGGCGGTCGAGCACTCATTTTCTCCAGTGTTCCGGGGCCGCTCGAGCTGGAGTGGTCGAGCACCACATTTCTACAAGGTTCCATACGCGCTCGAGCCGGGTGTGGTTGAGCGCCTCGCACTCGACCCCTGTCTCGAGTGGTTCAATTCCTCCATGGTCTCATACCCGCTCGACCCGTGCTCGAGTGGTGCTCGAGCATTGCTCGAGCACTTCTCCCTTTTCGTGCCAAATGATACTTTTCTTCACTCGAACTAATACTTTTCGTATTTCCTTCATATATTCTCATCCGGGAGTCCATTTGAGTCGATTCAAAGTTCTACAAACTCCGTTTTTTGTCCTCTTTCCTAAAATGAATACCAAAGAGGTAAATTGATGAGTTTATGAAAATGTTACTCAAATAGCTCTAAATACTCACAAAAAACACTCAATATGTGGACTAATCAGGCCACAAAATATCACAATTTCACGTCTAATCAATGATCAATGCCTGCCATAAGCTAAATATTAATCCGACGAAAAAACTAATTCAGCAAAAGAGGAGGAAGTACAGGCCCGACAAGTATGAAGCACTCGATGTTGAAGTCAAGAAGTTGCTGGACAACGACCTTATACAACAAGATCTGTGTCCAAAATGGGTAGCAAATCTGGTGCCGGTGCGAAAATAAATGGGACATAGAGGTTGTACATTGATTTTACAGACTTAAATGTTGTCTGCCCAAACGATAACTTTCCACTTCCACATATTGACCAGTTGGTAGATGTTGTGTGACGAATAATCCCCACATGACGAGGCTGAACTGAAGGAAGGATTCCAATCCGTGGCCGAACAACCAAAGGGAATATAGCGGACGCCCCAAGGGCCTGCTCACTCAGTCCCCGCCTCGGCATCCAGATCCCGGCCGGAGAAGGACATTTGCTCGTCATGCATTGGCCTCGGCCAAGGTTGAAGGCACTGGGCAGGAAGAATGACCCCACCTCGTCATGGAGGCCGAGGTCAGAAGAGCTATCCAGCCTCGGCCAACCCCAAGGGCGGATGCGGCACCACATACTAGTGTTCGTCTGGGATAGAGACAAGTGAAGGGCCTGGCAAGGCACGAGAGCGAAGGATGACCCATCTCAGCGTAAGGGCCGACGAGGAGGCCACGTGTTTGGTTTTATCCTGAGAAGAGCCAAATCCAGACGCCATCAGACAATCATTCCTTTTCAAGTACGAGGAATAGTAAATCGGCACCTACTCCAAAGGGACAGGCCATACTTATTGCAAAAAATCCCATGATCGTAGGAAGAAGTACAAGTAGCTTTTCACGTGGCCGACTCTCATTGGGCCAAGCCCACCATCTCAAAGGGCCTCGGCCCATTCATCGAAACTAGGGCCAGCCCGAGCATTTAATGCTGGGCTGCCCGAGCTAAGCTAGGTCAGCCCAAGGAAGCCCAAGGGCATGTCCTTGGGCTATAAATACTTGCTCATTAGCAATAAATACACACCTACCACTTCAAGCCCAAGTCTACACAAAGACTTGTCAAATCTTCTTGCAATTATTGCTTTCCGTTATCATTTACTACAAAAGGCCTCAAGCCATTAATATTATTTTCTCATTTTAATCTCTAAGTTCGTTACTCGACCCAAAAGCCACATTAACCATATTAAGTTACATATTTCGAGTAATAACAATTGGCGCTAGAAGGAGGGTAGTCAACCCGTATACCCAAGTCAAAATACTCGAAGGACACTCACTGTTCTTTGTTTAAAAGTCATCCAAACCAAAGTTTACAAGATTCCAAAAAATCTTGGAAATGGCCGATCAGAACGCTGGAGAGGGCACCTCTAACCTGGTCCCTCACAACGAGGCCACTACGGCCACCGCCACACCGATAAGGCAAACACGGGATATTCCTATCGTCCCCAGCAACTTCCAAAACCCCGAGGAGGTGGAGACCTTCATTGAGGAACTCCAGCGAAAGGCTCGGGAGATGAGACAGGAGCTCGACATACAGGCCACTCCTGTCCCAAAGAGAAAAAATCCACCCCGGGGCAAGCTACCCCGTAAAAAGAATTATGTGGTGCTAAGCAAGAGCCACGAAGGAACTTGCTGACCAGAGAGGTTAGGAGGATCGGACACCCGAGCCATTTTTAGCCGCCTGGGAGGTGAATCATGGGCGCAGTCCGCCCCTGAGTCCGAATCGAAGACCATCACAAGGTCTTCAAAATATCCAGCCCTAACAAAGGGGGCGCAGACTGAGGCAACCAAAGCACGCCGCCCTCCAGTGCGCAGACAACTCGAGGGGGCACAAAGCTCACCCGCCGCCAATGTAGAATGGCGTGTCTCGGCGTACGAATGCTTGGGCCCCGAGGTTACCCTCTGTGCCGGGGGCAGCCAGACGGCCGTCATCGCCGCTCTCCAGCAACGCTTAAGCGATATGGAGAATAAGATGGAGAGCAGGGACTCTTCAACTAAAAGATCCAACCTCGGCAGGGAACCCCTGTCCGTGGAAATCAAAGAGACCTACGTCCAGACAAAGGTCACTCCTCCCCAAACCCCCCTATACGAGGGGAGGACGGATCCGGAGACCCATCTGAGCAAATACCAGATTATATATGACGGGCCAATGCGCAACTGACAACACGAAGTATCGCTTGTTACCCCTTACCTTAGGAGAATTAGCACACAAGTGGTACGTCAACCTGCCCTCCCGTTCCATCACAAGCTTCGCCGACCTGAGCGACAAAATCATCACCTACTTCGCGGCCAAGATAGCCAGGCCCGAAGGACGCCATAGGTTGATGAATATTAAGCAAGCGGACAATGAGTCCGATGAGGCATACGTTGACAAAATTATCCTCACTGGGGAACTCGTTAGTGACGAGCTCTCCCTTCACTCTACTCTCAAAGGTTTTGCCGCGCTCTCCCCCATATTCAGGCACTTGTCAAAGAGACTCCCAACGACGTATGCAGAATTCAAGGGAAGAGTCGGGGAGATGATCACCTGCCAGAAGCTTCTGGCGCAGAGGATGGGAACTTCAAAGGCCGAGGCTACGGCCCCAAAAGCTGGAGTAGGGGAAAAGCCCAAAGCCTTCCCCCAACATAGGAGGAACCCGTCTGCACCACGCTAGACAGGAGGCAAGGCGCCAGGCACATTCAAGAGATGGGCCAACGAGATGGACGAGCAGCTGCTCCAAGTTTTAGCCCAAACCTCGGCATACGTCTTTAACGCCATTCAGCACGATGACCTGCTGACTAAGCCAAAGGCCGTCCACAATAGAGGGCGTGTCGATCGGGCAAAATGAAGCGCCTACCATGATGTTGCGGGGCACAATACCATCGAATGCCGAGACCTCCTCCGACAACTATGGAAGTTGTTCAAGGATGGGAATCTCAACAATTTCATCAAGATGAAGGCAAACCCAGACCCCCACAACCCTAGTCAAAATAGGGGGTAGCTCCATCAACAAAGACCTCCAGTGCCGAGACAAGCCCCTCTCGTCGCACATATCGAGGACGAAGAGGACGACGACGAAGAAGATGATGTTTCCCCACTCCGGACTGGGGGACGCGTGAACATGCTCCAGGGGGGAGGAGCCCTTGGAGGCCTTATCCCTGTCTCGACTATGTCAAACTGCAAAAGGAAGGCCGTGATCAGGGCATTTGAGAATATACATACAATCTCCCCTCCAGAGCCAACCATATCCAAAACTTCCGTGATCACCTTCACTAATGCTGATCGGAAAGGGGCTCTCTGCCCAAAGAATGACGCCCTCGTTATCTCCTCCAAGATCCTCAACATCACCATAGATCGTCTGCTAGTGGATAATGGGTGTTTCTGCAACATCATCTTCAAGTCGGCCCTCGACAAGATGGGAAGTTTTGCGGCATACATCAAGCCATTTGACACTGTGCTCCGTGGCTTCGGAGATACTGCCGTCCAAGCCTATGGAAGAATCAAGCTACCATGGAGCTCGTTTACCACGAGAAGGAAGAGACGAAGATAACTAGGCAGTTAGACTTTGTAATAGTTGATCAGCCAAATATCTATAATGGCTTCCTAGGTCGTCCCTTCCTTGAAACTTTTGAGGCAGTCATCTCGTCCTACTTTTACTGTATCAAGTTCCCCACTACGGAGGGCTTAGTTAGCACGGTAAAAGGGGACCAAAAATGGTTAGAAAATGTTTGAACTACTTGTGCCTCTTATTAAATTCCGCACTTAGTCTCAACGTTAATGTAATCTCGAGCCTCGACTCAATACCAATCCAAGAAGCCGAGGCCGAGATCCCAATGGAGATAGATCATGACCTCATCCAAGTCCTTGATGACCCTATGGAACCCAGAATCGGCTTTGATCCAATATTGGTCGAATTCGACCCACGAGGCGAATACCCGGTTCCAAGAGACACTGCTCCCATAGAGGAGTTGGAAAGAGTCTTCATGGATCCGGCCCTAGTCTTTGCTTAAGGGTTGAGATCCTCGAATTCATGAAGAAGAGCAGCGACGTCTTTGCTTGGGATCATAGGGACATGGTCGACATTGACCCAAAACATGCCTGCCACCACTTAAAGATTGCCAAGAGAAAGTCAGTCGCTCAGAAGAGAAGGAAGTTCGGACCCGAGAAGTATGAAGTCCTCGGTGATGAGGTCAGAAAGCTTCTTAAGAACAAACTAATCGAGCCGGCACAAGATGAGCCACCATAGGTCTCAAATCCCGTCCTCGTCAAGAAGGTGAACGACGTCTGGAGGCTTTGTATCGACTTCACAAATTTAAACTCAGCATGCCCTAAGGATCACTTCCCAATGCCGCATATTGACCACTTGGTGGACAGCGCGGCGGGCCACGAGATGATGTCCTTCATGGACGCCTTTGCCGGCTACCACCAGATCCCAATGGCCACCGAGGATGTCAAACACACTTCTTTTTACATTGAAAAGAACATGTACTCGTGGGCGAGGATGCCTTTCGGATTGAAGAATAACGGGGCAACATACCAAAGATTGGTGAACACCATGTTCGCCGATCAAATAGGAAAAACGATGGAGGTCTATATCGATGACATCGTGGTTAAGAGCATGAAGAAGAAAGACCACCTCCGGGACCTCACCGAGGCTTTCACTATCCTGAGGGCGTACAACATGAAGCTCAACCCAAAGAAATGCCACTTCAGCATCAGCAAGGGAAAATTCCTTGGCCACATCGTCAGCCAGAGGGGCATCGAGGATAATCCATCTAAAATCAAGGCGGTCATTGACATGACGGAACCAAGGATGGTACGCCAAGTTCAGGTGCTGACGGGATGATTGGCCACGCTAAACAGGTTCATTTCAAGGCTGGGCGACAAGAGCAAACCATTCTTTGCCACAATCAAGGACAAAAAGTTATTTTGGAATAGAGAGAGTCAATTGGCGTTCATCAAGATAAAGGAGTACCCGGCCAACCCCAAGATCTTGGCCAAACCAATACCAGACGAGAAGCTCTTTCTCTATCTAGGCGCGTCCGACAGCGCTCTGAGCGCCGTGTTGGTACGGACCGAGGGGCAAGACCACTTACCAATATACTACGTAAGCCAGGTTCTGCATGAGGCCGAGGTCAGATACTCCCCATTGGAAAAATTGCCCATGCCCTAGTAATGAGCGTTAGGAAGTTGAGGCCTTATTTCTTTGATCATCAAGTCGAGGTCTTGACAACCCTCCCTCTTCGGCAAGTGCTGCATCGCCCAGACATGAGTGGTCGCCTGACCAAATGGTCCTTGGAGGTATCCCAATACGGGGTCACTTATGCACCTAAAACTGCCATCAAGGGCCAAGCACTCGCCGACTTCGTCGTGGAATTGACGTATCCTCCACACCTGTCCAAGGTAAACCACCCGGTTTGGAAGCTGTATGTAGATGGATTCTCGATAAGCTCATGCGCCGGGGCGGGGATCATACTGACAGGATCGGATGGCCAATGTTTCACCAATGCCGTCAGATTCTCATTCTAGGCCACGAACAATGAGGTAGAGTATGAGTCTTTCATCTGCGGCCTTGACCTAGCCATCGCCGTCGGGGTCCGGAAGCTTAACATCTTTATTGACTCACTCTTGGTGGTGAACCAATTAACAGAGGAGTACGAGGCGCGAGGCGAGCAAATGATCAAATACCACGAACACGCCATCAAGCTATGCGGGAAGTTCCACCAGGTCTACATCGAGCAGATCCCGAGGGAACATAATTAGCAGGCCGATGCTCTATCAAAGCTAGCCACTTCGGAAGGTGCGGCCGACCTCTCCAACATCAATCTGACTAAGCTCCATGCCCCCTCCATAGGCCAACAATTAGTAGCCCCGGTAGGGGACGAACCACCAAACTGGATGACGCTAATACTAGCGTTCTTGAAGGACGGCACCCTACCAATAGACAGTGTTAAATCTCGACAGCTAGAGCTTAGGGCGACGAGGTACATGATCATCAATAACCAGTTATACAAGAGAAGTTTTACCTTACCCCTCCTTAAATGTATCACCCCGGAGCAAGGGAAGCTCATCTTCGATGCGATCCACAGTGGAACCTGTGGAAATCACGTCGGGGGACAGTCTTTATACCACAAAACCTTGAGGCGGGGATACTTTTGGATCAGCATGCATCAAGACGCGATCGCCTACGCCAAATCCTGTCATCAATGCCAAACCGTAGCACCAAACATCAAGTTGGCACCAGAGAACCTCACGTCGATGTTTAGCCCTTGGCCTTTCGCTCAATGGGGGATAGACCTCATAGGTCCAATGCCCACAACGCCGGGGGAGAGGAGGTTCGCCGTGGTCGTGGTAGACTATTTCACCAAATGGGTCGAGGCAGAGGCTCTGGCCACCATCGACTAGGCCCAGATCATCAAATTCATATGGTGAAACATCATATGCTATTTTGGTCTTCCTCAAACCATCATTTCCGACAATGGAAAACAGTTCGACGATTTGGAAGTGATGGAATTCTGTGAAAAGTGGAATATCAAAAGAAATTTCTCCACACCATACCATCCACAATCCAACGGGCAAGTCGAGGCGATCAACAAGATCCTCAAACATACGATTATGAGGCCAGTGGAAAATGGGCAAACTGCCTATCAGAGGTCCTTTGGTCCTACATGACGACATCAAGGAACTCGACGGGCGAGTCCCCTTTCACTCTAACTTTCGGAACTGAAGTCGTTATCCCTTCCGAAATCATAGTACCAAGCCATCGGACTTCACAGGTCGTCACAGAAGAAAATAACGAGGCCAGAAGGGCTGACTTAGACATACTAGAAGAAAGAAGGCTTTCATCTGCTCTGAGGAATGAATATTATAAGAGGAAGTCAGAAAAATTCTTCAACTCTAAAGTCAGGGTCAGGCAATTCTCCATCGGTGACCTCGTCTTGAAGAAGATCCAACCCAACTCAAAAGTCCCCCTCGGTCCAAATTGGGAGGGCCCATTTCGAGTCACAAAATTCTTGGCAAACGGGGCATACGAGCTAGAACGCCTAGACGACGTACCAAATCAATACCCTTGGAATGCCATCAACCTCAAAAAATACTACCAGTAAACAGGATTTGTAACTCAGTTATTGAAATAAATAAAGTTTGGTCTCTTTTTTCCAAGCCAACTCTATGACTGCGACACAAAGCTCCTTCTCTAAGCCATGCCTAGATTAAGGCACAGAGCCGAGACCGAGGTCTAACCCTTGGCCGAAGCAAAAACAAAGTCCCCATATGAGGTCACGCTTCTTATGGGGCACAGAGTCTTGAAACGAGACACGTGCTCGTCCAGGATTTAACCCCGTCCAAGGGCCATACCTGGGGGGATAAAAAACCCTCGCCGAGGAACCACCTCAGAGGGCAGAAGCCCTAGGTCGAACAAGATCTTGACCTAGGCACGTAAGACTCTTTAAGGGGCCAAGCCTCCCTAGAGCACAAGACCAATCACGAAGACATACGTCGCGATGGCATAAAGTCCCCAGACGAGACGAGATCTCAAAGGGGCAAAAAGTCTCATCGAGCAAAAGTCTCCCAAAGGATTCTAGAGATCCGAGGCGAGCATTAACAGCAAGACCTTTTCAGGCAGCCATGTTACACCCAGACTCTTTAAGGGGCCAAGCCTCTCTAGAGCACTAAGACCAATTACGAGGTCACGCTTCGTAATGGCATAAAAGTCCCCGGACGAGACTAGATCTCAAATGGGCGAAAGACTCCCGATGAGGTCAAACTCATAGGCGAGCGCTAGCATACAAGCCTTCTAAGGCGGTATAGTTAAAGACGAAAGTAAAAGACGAGGTCAAACCTCGCAATTAGTCTCAACCCTTGACGAGGCAAGACCTCGGGGGAAATCGACAAGAAATAGGACCAAGATACCTAATGTCTCGTTAGTTTAAATGCGATAAATGAGAAAATGGTCGAGACAACCATTTCGAAATCGGGGCCAATTAAGTTGGTTAATCTCACTTTTCTCATTATCCAGTTTTTAAATTGGTCGAGACAAAGAAAGGAAATACAAGTGGAGAACTCAAAGAACACAAACAAAGATGAAAGACAAAAGAGTTTGATCACTGATAACATCAGAAGAATACATGAAGTGGCCCTTGGGGCAATTACATCATAGAAATAAGGCGAAGGAAAACGTCTAAAATCTATCCTACTCGACAGCAGGAGTGGTCTCCTCGACAGTTGAGGCATTCGGAGCGTCGGAAGCGGCGGTCTCGGGGTTAGCAGAGACAAGCGGGGTGTCGGCAGGAGCAGTCTCATCGTTCGGGGTGGATAGATTCTTTTCTTTGTTCGGTTCCTCGGGAGACTCAGACAGACCCTCTCCCGGCATCAAGAGGCGGGAGCGATCCGGCCACCAACTAAGGTCGATGCCCATCTCCCGCTCGAGGTTGAGGCGGCCGACGTAGATGTCCTGATGAAGGGGATGGCTCAGGACATACTCCTTGAAAAACTGAGCCAATTCCCCAAAAGGCCGACCAGCCTTGTGTAGCACCCGGATGGAGTCTGATATCGCCAAATAGTAAGAGTAATTACTGATTAGACGTGAAATTGTCATGATTCGTAGCTAGAAATGCCCAAGTTTGGTCGATTTTATTGAGTATTTAGAGTCAATTGAGTACTATTTCTACACATTGATGAATTTGCCTCTTTGATGCTCATAGGTGAATCGAGGGTGAAAAATAGAGTTTGTAGGACTTTGAATCAACTCAAACAGATGCCCGGATGAGAAGATATCGAAGAAATACGAATGGTATTAGTGCGCGAGAAGAAAAGTATCAGTTGAAGAAGAAGGAGGGCCACTCGAGTGGAGCCACTCGAGTGCCTCCGCTCGAATTTGTTGCTCGAGCGCTGAAATCATCCAGAGAGTTTTGAACATTCGAGTAGCTCGAGCGCCCAAAACCAATAGAGAGTTTTGCCCATTCGACGAACTCGGGCGCTAGTGCTCGAGCCCTTGCACCATTCGACCTACACAGCTCGAGCGCCACCACTCGAGTAGGTGGTGCTCGAGCACTATTCATTTTTTTGCCTAAAAATTCATTTTTCGGCCCATGAGTTCCCGATTCGGCCCTACGCTTAAATATATATGTTCCGAACTCGTTTTGGATGATCATCGCATAGCACTTGACAACACATCACTTTGAGAGTTCGTTTTTAGAGTTAGAAGAGTACTAGAGACGAGCAAGCTTTATTTTTAGTAATCGAGGTTTTACTTTACGAATTCTTGTTTCGGTTTGGATTTTAATTTATTTTCGTTCGTTCTTTGACATTGAATACTTGAGACTTCGTTTTATTAATCAAATTTCGGTTCTTAGCATTTATTTTCTTTAAAACCCTAGTTTATGTTTAGTAGTTACTTAGTTCAAATCATCATGTTTATGTTCGTTATTTCTTCAATTGCTTTTGTTGTCGTTAAAGCCATGTTCGGCTAAAACCCTTGTATGCTTAGGGTAGGATGAACTCGTAGAAGTAGGATGTGGGTACGTAATTAGGGTAATTCGTGACATTTAGTTTTAATTCTCTTAATTAATGAATTCTTAAAATCAATCTTAACTTTACCTTTGAATTTCGTTTGAAAAGTGTTAGAGAGAGGACGACCTTATCACTCTTTAATAACTAATAGACTTAACGAGAGGGTTTAGAAAGGGTTAATTAATCTACCGGTTTATCTAGGGAGGACGACCGCATCACCTTAGTTAAATTAGGGTCTCGTTAATTAAGCACAATCTATTAACTTGTTAGTGGATTAGTGAAGTTGATTGATAGGATAAAGTATTAGGGTTTGAATTCTTGAGCTTTCATCTTACAATCTTTTACTTAGGTTATTTCTTGCACGTCACAGTTATTTTGATTATGTACCTGCTCCGTTAGTATACGTAGGAATTCCTATCCTGAGCATTACCATCACATATTTGAATACAACCCTTAGTTAATTAGTTCAATCCAGTTCTTTAGCATAATTAGTTTAGTTTTAGTTTATAATAATTTTTTTTTAAAAAAACCCAAAAAGCATACACTCATATTAATTACGACGCGTAGATCTTCAGGGATCTATTCGCATACATTCCATCCCGAGGTACGATATACTTGGTCGCTATACTTGCTTATACTATAGTGAACCCGTACGCTTGCGGGGAAACTACTAGTAAAGTTAGTATTTTCGGATCAAGTCAATTACTCGTTTGCTGAACATCGGTCATGGCGTCGTACTCCTCCGGGGACACGACCAGTTTTTTCTTGAAGGCCTCCACCATCTCCGTGGTCGAGGCCAACTCCCCTTATAGTCGGGCTACCTCACGATTGGCCAGCCTCACCTCGGCCTCCAGAGTCTTGGCCTTTTCCTCGGCTTCGGTCTTTCTCAGATTCGCCTCTGCCTTTTCATCAGCCAGCTTAGTCACGGATTATGCCTCCCGGCGCGACTTCTCCTCAAGAAGAGAAGTCTTCTCATCCTGCAACCGAATCTTGGCTGAAAGGAAAACCACCTCGGCAGTCATTTTCTTGCCTGCCTCAGCCTCAGCCTCAAGAGAATCAACCCGAGCCCTCAGCTTCTCGAGTGCTTTCCTCTTCTCCTCGGCATTAAGGAATGCACGAGTGGCTTCACACTCCTTCTGGGTGAGGGCATCACTCATCACCGAGACAGCTTTCAACTGGAGGGCTTGAGCAAGGTACAAATTAGAGTTCCCAGTATTATGCCCAACGACAGACTCCAGCTTAATATCCCACGCCCGGGGCACATCCCGCATCGTCCGGCCAAGGTAGACGAGGATCATCTTGAAGCTCTCGGTGAACTTTGACCTGACGAAATCGAGAACTTGCGCCGAGGGCAAGGGATCATCCTCCATGCTACTGGAGAAAAAAGAAAACATTTAGTATTTTCAAAAGACATTTGACAAACTACGTGTAAATTTATTACGTCGGAGAT
This sequence comes from Ballota nigra, assembly GCA_947034835.1. Classification (NCBI taxonomy): domain Eukaryota; kingdom Viridiplantae; phylum Streptophyta; class Magnoliopsida; order Lamiales; family Lamiaceae; genus Ballota; species Ballota nigra. Next base: position 19,406,720 of record OX344730.1, read on the forward strand.
GAACCTGGCAACCCGACCGTGATCTCGTCCTAAGTAGGAGCGATCTGACATCACCCCAGACTGCCACTGGGGGCTTCTGGCTCTAACCTCCGGTACCCCTCCACCGAGGCAAGACTTTTTCATGGGAGGAGAATCAGCCACCTCGGCAACCTCCTGATCGACAGGACCACATCCCCGTTTAGTCAGAGGCGGGGGGAGGGGGGAGTTTGACCCTTGGCGAGGGAGGCAATAGCCACCGTCTGCATAGCAAAGGCGATGGGGATCTCGACTGGCCCCGTAGGTGGGGCAGGAATTGGCAAGGACTTCTTCGACCTCTTCTTTTTCTTGTGATAAGGGCTTTCATCCGAGCCTGGGGATCCGGCATTTCCATGATTAGCTCGGGTGGATAGGTGGGATAGACGAGGTAGTCACCTACAACTCGAGGTGAGTGTTTAGGAATAAGGGTTGGAGGATCAAAACAAACAAGAGCAATGACGAACACTTACGAGAAGACTGCTGGAAGTGCCGAGGATAGCAGAAAAGACAAGACTCTAGCCGTTTATTCTCGGCAAGTAAGGTCCGATAATGCCTCTCCCGGTGGTCCACGAGGTCAACTTTGGCGAGGACAAGATGGAAATCAAATGGCAGCTCCTCCCGCCTAGGCACCAAGTAACCTGCAAACAAGTAATATATTAGATCAATACAAGACGATCAAGTTAATTTACAAGGACTTACTATCTTGTTTGTTCGCGAATTTGCTGGGGATGTCCCCATCCACATTGCCCCAGCTGGATTTCCACCTTCCCGACACCCAGAACCAGTGCTCGTCCTTGATGTGCACCTTGGTCAGAAAATCAAAGACGAGTTTATCATGGTGATGCTTAACGTGGACGATGCCATACTTTTTGGGCTCCTTTGCCAAGCTGTACAAGTACTTCATCTCTCCGGCCGTCGGCATACGATACAGAGGGTGAAGGCCGAAGAGGACTTAGGTGCCGATCAAGGCGGCCCATGAGTTGACACTGAATTTGAGCGGAGCCAATCCCCAGGCGTTCAGGAGGTTGGTGATGGCCGGATGGAGCGGGAAGCGGAGACCCGCATCCATAATATCGTAAGATACAGCCACCATGCCCGGTGGAGGCTGGTCGGCCCTCTCGTCCTTATCTGGGACGTGGACATGAGCATCGATGGGGACTTGAAAGGTCCTTCACCAGTCCTTGAGATTCCTCTATGTGACCGTGCTTCGAACACCATTCCAATAGAATCTCATCTTGGATGGGGTCAAAAATTGAAATACCTCGCGCCTCGGTCGATCATAAGGGTGCGACGCCATGTAGTAATCGTATATGAAGTCAGGCCCCGGTCCCGACCGCCTATCCATGAAAGCTGCCCACAACTTGTAACCCTTTTCAATCTCCTCGGCCCTTTTTTTCCAGAAGGCCAACTCCTCTGCCCGCTTCGCCGCGGCCTCAGCCTCTTCCCTCTCGGTCCGATCCAGGTCTCAAAATTTTGAAAGATGCGTCTAGCCTCGGCGGGAAGGTCTTGGCCAGAGGGCTCGTTAACCCCACCATCGCGAGCGGGGCTATCACCGGGGGAAGGTGGTCCTCCACCAGGGGCATGCGACGGTGCCCCCGCCGATGTAGATGCACTGCCAAAGACCCCATCCAACCCATCATCATCGGTCAGGGTGAAGGGGTTCCTCCCGCCAAGCCCCCTCTGCAAGCGCCGCCGGAGCTCACCAACCCCATGTTCAGTGTCAGAGAAGGCCTTGATCCATTTCATTAATTCGAAAGAAAAGGAAAGAATCATTTCAAAACTTACCAAAGAAGAGTCATGTGGTTGCACGAACGAGGTCGCCGGAAAAATTGCACAAGAAAAGTGTTGAGATATTAGGAGATTTCTGAGCGGGAAGCAAGATTTTTTGAAATGAGAAACTTCACCCCCTTTTATAGGAAACAAAGGGGCCAGTAAGTAATTATTCGCCTCCAGCCGCGGGGGTCGAGGCGAGAAATAGCAAAAGCCCAGGGACTTTGGAGCAAATGTGTCCCGGATACGTCGGCACATCGGCCAGATGCGACCCTTCGAAGGAGCGCATCCAGCCCCAACATGCACATTTCCAAGGAAGGTATAATCATTGCCTATAAGTAGGGCGGCACGTCTAGGGTAGACGAAACTCCCCTTCCCTAGGAGTTTTCCCATCACTCTCGTACGACTTTTAGCTTTCAACGACAAGAGTAAATATCTATCCGTCCAGCCCACCTCGACGCTCACACAGGTTTCGACTCATCCCACGGATACCTCGGAACAAGTCGAGGGGCAATTATTGTGTGACGAATAATCCCCACATGACGAGGCTGGACCAAAGGAAGGCTTCCAAGCCGTGGCCGAACAGCCAAAGGGAATATGGTGGACGCCCCAAGGGCCTGCTCACTCAGTCCCCACCTCGGCATCCAGATTCCGGCCGGAGGACATTTGCTCGTCATGTCTCAGCCTCGGCCAAGGTTGAAGGCACTGGACAGGAAGAATGACCCCACCTCATCATGGAGGCCGAGGTCAGAAGAGCCTCGACCAACCCTAAGGGCAGATGTGGTCCCACATACCAGTGTTCGCCTGGGATAGAGACAAGTGAAGGGCCTGGCAAGGCACGAGAGCGAAGGATGATCCATCTCGGAGTAAGGGCCGACGAAGAGGCCACGTGTTTGGTCTTATCCTGAGAAGAGCCAAATCTAGACGCCATCAGACAATCATTCCTTTTCAAGTACGAGGAACAGTAAATCAGCACCTACTCCAAAGGGGCAGACCATACTTATGGTAGAAAATCCCACGATCGTAGGAAGAAGTACAAGCAGCTTTCCACGTGGCCAACTCTCATTGGGCCAAGCCCACCATCTCAAAGGGCCTTGGCCCATTCATCGAAACTAGGGCCAGCCCGAGCATTTAATGTTGGGCTGCCCTAGCTAAGCTAGGTCAGCCCAAGGGCATGTCCTTGGACTATAAATACTTGCTCATTAGCAATAAATACACACCTACCACTTCAAGCCCAAGTCTACACAAAGACTTGGCAAATCTTCTTGCATTTATTGCTTTCCGTTATCATTTACTATAAAAGGCCTCAAGCCATTAATATCATTTTCTCGTTTTAATCTCTAAGTTCGTTACTCGACCCAAAAGCCACATTAACCGTATTAAGTTACATATTTCGAGTAACAAAAATAGACAATACAGCTGGACACGAGCTCCTATCCTTTATTGACGCATTCGCAGGATATCATCAAATTGCAATGCACCCGGACGATAAAAAACACACAACATTTTACACCAATAAGAACATGCTGTGTTGGAAGAGGATGTCGTTCGTGTTGATCAATGCAGAAGCTACATATCAAAGACTTGTCAACAAGATGTTCGATGAACATATTGACAAGACAATGGGAGTGTACATGGATGATATCGTCGTCAAGAGTCCAAAGAAGGAGGATCATCTACAACATTTGGCCCAGACATTCGAGATAATCCAAGCTTACAACATGAAATTAAATCCAAAGAAAAGCAGCTTCGGAGTTCATTCTGGAAAATTCTTGGGACATCTGGTCAGCCAACGAGGCATTGAAGCCAACCCAACTAAGGTGAAGGCAATCATAAACATGCAACCGCCAAGGCCAGTCAAAGAGGTACAAAGGCTCATCGGATGCCTAGCAGCTTTGAACAAATTCATCTCATGGTCCGGTGACAAATGCCGACCATTCTTTGATTCTATTAGAAAAGGAAAGTTCCAATAGATGGACAACTGTCAACGGGTGTTCGAGCAGCTGAAGGAGTACCTCAGTGATACCAATTTTTTTGCAAAGCCAACTCTAGGCGAGAAGTTGTACCTATACCTGGCAGCATCGGAAGTGGCGATCAGCTCAGTTCTTGTACGAGCAGAAGTAAAGTTCTATTTACCCATCTACTATGTAAGTCAAGTCTTGCATGAAGCTGAGATCAAATACTCACCAATGGAGAAGTTAGCTTATGCACTAGTGATGAGTGTCAGAAAGCTCCGATCGTACTTCTTCGACCATCAGGTGGAAGTTTTGACAACATTCCCATTAAGGCAAATCTTACACAGACCTGACACAGTTGGTCGCCTCTTAAAGTGGTCCCTGGAAATCAGCCAGTTCGGGATATCTTATGCACCTCGAACAGTGATCAAGGGACAAGCATTAACCGACTTTATAGTTGAATTAACCTTCCCTCAAGATCCAACGAGAGGACATAACCACTCATAGCACATGTACGTTGATGGTTCGTCAACTAACACAACATTATGGGACATGATAGTGTTGATAAGTCTGGATAAACAAGTATTCACCTCACCTGTTCGATTTGAATTCGTGGCAATAAATAACGAAGCTGAGTACGAAGCATTGATTTTCGAACTCCGTTTGACATTAGCTGTGGGGGTAAGAAGGTTACAAATATACGGAGATTCACAGTTGATCGTTAACTAAGTCCGGGGTGAATACGAGGCAAAGGATGAAAATATGGCCTTATACCAAAAAATTGTTGCTCACCTGGCTTCCCTATTTGAGCAAATTTATAATGAACAAGGGCCGAGAGACAGCAACGCCCAAGCAGATGCACTTGCTCGCCTGGCGACCAGTACAGAACCAACAGAGTTGTCCAAGGTCACACTGACAAAGATACTTCACCCATCAACTAGTGATTACAAAATCAATCAGATTGATGAAGAATTAGAAGAAGATGATTGGCGCACACCAATAGTTAAATATCTCTGAGATGGTGAAGTACCGGAAAATCTACAAGAGGCAGGTAAGACGACCAGGCGAGCAGCGAGGTTCATATTGATAGATAGACAGTTGTACAAGAGGGGATTCTCACTTCCTTTGCTAAAATGCTTAGCCAAGGGACAAGGGCAAGTGGTCTTGAAGGAAATCCATGAAGGTGTTTGTGGAAACCACGCTGGGGGGCGAGCATTGGCATATAAAACAGTTAAACAAGGGTACTGGCCGACCCTACTCAAGATGCAATTAAAGTTGCCAAGACATGCCACCGATGCCAGTTGTTCACTCCAAATATCCACAAGCTACCACATGAATTGATATCAGCAAATGGTCCGTGGCTATTTGCAAAGTGAGGGATAGACATCATCGGACCATTTCCGCCCGGAAAAGGAAATGTAGGGTTTGCAGTTGTGGTCGTGGACTATTACACAAAGTGAGCTGAGGCAGAAGCATTCATAACAATCACGCAAGAAAAGATGATCTACTTTTTATGGAAAAACATTATCTATCGATTCGGAGTTCCACAAGCAATCTTGACAAACAATGGAAAATAGTTCAAAGGAAAAAAGATACGAGACTTCTGTGAAAAATGGGGAATAAGAAAGTATTTTTCAACATCATATCATCCCCAGTCGAATGGTCAAGTAGAAGCGGTAAACAAAATAATCAAACAAATATTGAAGGTCCGATTGACTGACATGCAAGGAAAATGGTCCGAAGAGCTACCAGAAGTGTTATGGGCCTACAGGGTGTCATACAAAACAAGCATTGGGGAAAAACGCCGTTCACAATGGCTTTTGAGACCGAACCTGTAATACTAGTTGAACTGAAAATACCAACAGAGTGAACAACTATGTTTCACGAGCAGTCGAACAACTCAATATTAGCAGCTGAAATGGATCTACTTGACAAAAAAAGAATATCAGCCGAGATGAAGAACGCTATATACCAAAAAAGAATAACAAAATACTACAACTCTTAAGTGAAAATCAAGGAGTTCGAAGTCGGAGATTTGTTGCTTCGGAAAGTACTAGCTCCCCCACCAGGAGTATTTGGACCGACTTGGGAGGGCCCGTTCAGGGAAACCAACAAGTGGCACAATGCACGTACGACCTTGAAGATATAAAAGACAACTCAGCCCAATACTCCTGGAATGCGGCATTATTGAATAAGTATTATCAATAGAGTGTCAGAATTATAAATTTGTAAAGTTAGGAGTGTAAATTTTATGATGTAAATTTTATGTAAATTTCAAAATTTTTGTTATGTTACACGAGTTAGGAGAGCAATGATGTGCTCAGTGAATAATTAGGTGTTATAAATTATATTGTAATTCGTATGTTGATATATGTAGAGAAGATAGAATAAGAAAGTTAAGACTCAGCTGCTCGCCCAACGCCCAACCTAAACACCTATGAATCACAAGCCCATTTCGAGGCAAACATCTGTGTCTAAAAAAGGTGGATTCCAGGATAAGACCATTATGGATCATAAAGCCCAATTAATAGAGGTCAAGTTCCTTGAGAACCAGAAAGACCCATTCAAATTTTTATATATTCATATTCAACATTGCAATAACAAATGTTTTTCCCTTAGAAATACAAGGGAAATACTTAAGCAAAATGTTGATACTAAAAAAGCAGGTGAGCAGCCGAACAAATATCATACAATACCAAAAGTTATATGCAAGAAATAAATAAAAGGCAAGTCTTATCATTTCATTAGAAAGAGGAGTGTACAGTGGAATGAAGAACATTACCCAATGAGTACTCTCCTATTACAAGTTAAAACAAAAATGAAAAAAGTCTTCAAGTATGGGGAGCTGGATGGGGCAGAGAAGCATCAGTTGGGGGAGTAACTTCAGTGGTGGCCGCCTCGGGTATCTGTTGCTAGCCGATAGCAGTAGAGGTGCCCGCCCCGTCAACTGAGGTCAAAGGAAGAGAGCTTAACCCATCAAAGACTTCAGTATCTTTGTTCACTTCCTCATTCCTAACCCTGGGGGCGATCACCTGCACATCGTCCTTAAAGACGCTCAAATCAACCTCCATCTCTCCTAGGTCGGCTACTGGAATGGCAAAGCCGGGTGCAGGAGGATTCTCCGTGACATATTCCACAAAGTCCATCATAACTGAAGTCATGACATCCTTCCCGTTGTCAAGGGCGAACTTGACAGACCTCACACAGTCGGCGTATGTACAGATATAACCAAAATTGGTGTTATCAGTCACATCCTGAACATGGGAGTCGTACAGCACCATGTTCGTCTTTTCCGCCTCCAGGCGATCAACATATATTTTCAGAGATTCGACCCTTTCAACCAGACCTGTCCGCTCTATTTTTAGGGTTTTCACCCGATCATCAGCAACCCCCACTTCTAGCATCAACTTCTCCGAGTTGTTGAGGGCCATCTTCTCAGAGCCAGAACTGCCTGCATCTCCCGTTCCCAGTTGGCCTTCGCATGCTCGCTCTTTTCCTTGGCGAGCTCATCATCCCTCCTCTTCAGATCAACAGTTCGCTCAGCCTCAAAGCGGTCAATTTTGCGACCAAGGCTCCGGTTCGTCTGTTCCAGGTCCACAATTTAGTCCATAAGTCTTTAACTCAGGACAGCTTGATGGCTAGCATTGTAGTTCAAGAGCCTAGCATTATCACTCGCACTTTGACCCTGGGCGATGTCTTCACATGTTTTCGTACAGGAGTGAGGAACAAGCTCAGTTGCTCGCCTAACATGAAAATCGGGGATTTCTTGGTAAGGAGGAGCTGTCTTTACACAGCTCAACTGGTAAAGAACCTTAGCACGGCCGGGGTACTCCCCCAGTTTGTACCTGTGATAGGAATGCAAAGAGTAAAAAAAAAAATCGAGCAATCGAGCAAGAAAAGAACTTAGTCCCTTAATTTTGTAGGGTCATAGCCCAAATACGAACTATCCGGCGATGAGCCTCGCCTCTTGGTCGCCATGATATTAGCAGCCGCCTGCTGTTTGGTCACCACTTCCAAGGAGGTGGAACGAGGAGAAGTAGCAGCAGTTTTCCCCTTGCTCGACTGAGATTGGCCCTTTGTACGTTTGGACCTGTCATCAGCTTTGGGTATGGGGCTCCATCTTTTTTTATCTTTCTTTTGCCTCCCCCACCCCCCAGCAACTTCTTTGGCCGGCGGCGAGAAGGCTGGTTGGACGACAGAGTGAGCAGCTGGGGCTTTGGGTCGAGGAGCAGCGGCAGGAGGATCAACAGGCTGCCCGGACCTTAACTTGATAAGGATGGTGGGAGGATCATACTTTTTTTTAAGGATCATGTGAAGCCATGTGCCTAACCCAGTCGGAGAGCAAGTAGTAGGCTTGGGAAATGGTCGGGACAGCAACAGTCACTCGTTGCTCTACAAAACAACAAATATACATAAAAATATTAATTAACCAAAGGAGGTGACCAGGTGAGCATAAATATAAAAACTAAGGAAAATGAGATTTTACCCTCGGGGACCTCGGTCTGAGATTCCAAGTGATGGGGACTTGTGGTCAGGAGGGCGAGCTTGCAGCAATGCTGTTTGGACAAATGAAGGATGTCGCGATCAGCTACATTGCGGAGGGAGATAACAGTCAATGTTTACAAGAACTCCTCGCTTAACTCAGGATGGCCCCACTTCAGGATACGCGGTCCTGCAAAACTGTTGGGAAAATTGGGGTGCCCGGAATCTATTCGGGATGAAATTTAAATACGAATTTAAATACAATTATTACTAGCATGAATTAATCCTAATTAATTCAAATAATAATTCCAACAACGAATTTTCATCATGCATGTTGAATTAATTTCACATATTAACTATGGCGGAATAAACAAGTAAATATGTGATTAACGTACCTCTTGTAGAATTGGCCTTTGGATAAACGAGACAATTACGATCTCGCTCTATCGACCCAAAAACCTTCTCAAGTATTTCCCTTTCACCTCACTTGATCACCGGTGGGAGATGCTTTCAAGTAATTTAATAAACTAAGGAAAAAGAAAAATATTTATGCTCTTGATTTTTCCAACACATGGAATTACGTACTTGGAGATGAAATAATCATCCCCTATTTATAATATGAAGGGGCCGAAAATTTAAGTATATTTGGGCTTGGAGAAAATCTTTTCTTAGACTCTAAGAAATCTTGAATATATCTCATATATTCTTTTCTCCAAAATAAAATATTCCACAAAAATCTCACCCTCATATTAAGCCTTTAATTTTCGAAAAATACAAGGAGAAAATCCAAGATTTGGATCTTCTTGAATATATGAGATAATCTTGTATTCCAAGAATACTTATCTTCCATAATATATTTCCAAGAAAATCAACAAAATCTTTTCTCTCCTAAAACCCATATTTTCGAAATTAAGAGGAAAAAATCAGCATATTATTTTCTTTTTATTTTAATCACCTTATCATTATTGGGCTACTTAATGGGCTACTTGAGGGGCCTTAAGGAGAATTAAGATTGAACCTCCTAATGGACTTCTGAATTTCAATATTGAGCCCCAATATAATTCAGCCCATTAATATTAATTATTACCACTAATAAATTAATATTGTACTATCCATCTTAATCCATATTACGATAATATGGGCTCCCGGTTATTATTTCCCACGTTTAAGATTATCAAGTCCATTAATTAATTAAGCTTCTGAATAGCTCTAAATTAATTAACATCTTTCACCTTGGTGTAAAGACAACTCAACATTATTATTCGTACCGAAGAAACTAATTCTTCACTTGCAAGATTTGGTACAATAAAACTTCTGAGCCCACCAAGGGGACTAATCACACGAGCCGTACTCGCACGCGTTTCTCCATATTAAATCTTAGAAACCGTCGTATGATTAATATTACTGCCCAAGACACAAAGTTCGAAGTCTCAATGATTCTCACCCAACATGAATCAAAGCAGTAACCATTATGCACACACGGTCCTATTTAAGTGACGGAGATTAAGAAATCAACAACCACTGAGGTCTAATTCTTCACCTTTCAGAACAGAAGAATTTCTCCTCGCTGTAGGACCTCTTCAACACATACTAAATATGCTAGTGCAATCTCTTAGTCAAGACGGACCAATCTGAGCCTTACACATCGACCTTTCACGGTGGATTGTTCAATTCCACCTGGGTCGTAAAAATGTACGTTTAGTTACAAGTAAACTGTTAATGTTGTCTTCCGTGATCGGGTATCACCACATTAACTACAATGTAACATGTACTACATATTGAACGGTTTGCAATAGAAATTCAACATTCAATCATAACTAAAGCAAATGTGATAAAAGAATTATTCTCATAAAACGAGTGTTTGATACACGAGTTATACAAAGTAAAAGCATACTTTCACGTATAACTCCAACAAAAACAACAAGAAAGAAAAAATTAAAATTAGTTCCACTTTGTCCATAGTAAGAAAAATTGGAACCTACGCTTAATTTCGCCAAAACCCTCAGGTGAGGGGATGCCCGCCTGCCCGCCAGTAAATCCTTCAGATGCTTGCCAGTCTCCCCCGATGAAGAAGAATTGGTTATGTCAACTCTTCACTTTATTTGGGACCCCTTCAATCAGTTTCACCCCACTCATCGCCTTCGTATAGTACCATCCCTCCCATTCTTCCTTGCAGGCAGAGATCATCATAGCGTAATGTATTTCCACCGTACTGATTTTTTTCTTATAACCTTCAAGACCAAAGAGAGTCATGAAGGTTAATAAGTTACTCCAGCCATTCAAGGTGATTTGTGTGATTGCTAGATTTGTATCCGCCAGAAAGTGACCAACAGCGGGATGGATAGGCAATGGAAAGCCGGTGTTGAGGACATCTAAATTGATTGCCATGCAGTCAGGGGATGGGCGATCAGCTGTTTCCCCTTTCTTTGGAGCATAGAGAAAAATGTCGAAGGGGGTTTTGTATGTTGCACGGATGCTCGCCAGATCATCCTCGATGATCAAGCTGGATATCCTGCTCGCTACATACTTACTTTCTTGAGCCTTCATAATTACTCTGGAGCGAGAAGGAAAGGCATTCGAGTAGCGAGCAGCATATTCTTCCCACTCCCGCTCGCGAGCAACTCCTTCTGGAATAAGGGACTTTGGTGGAACTTCAGGCATAGGGAAGTCTATCTCTCTAAGAAATTCCCAAGTTACAGTAAGGGCTGGTTGCTCGCCTTCTTAGTTGACCGCCTCGGGGGCACTCATCTCCTCAATTTCAGCAGCTACTTCTTCAGAATCCTCTCCAAGGTGGGATGAGGTGTCCCCTTCTGCTCGGGGGTGAACAACAGGTTGCTCGACAACTTGTTCGCCGGAACTATCTACGGCGTATATATCAATTGAGCGAACAACTGAGCTCGCCTCAGATCCTGTTTCCTCGTCTACCAATAAAGTATGAGGATTGCGTTGAAGGGCCTGGCGAACAGATCTACGAGGAGAAACAATAGGGTTCTCCTCTATGGGTCTTTTACCGGGGTTTCGCCCGGGGTAAGCTTCGGAAGCGATGGCGCTCGAAGATAGAGAGGCCATCAGATTTGACAAGAATAAAGTTTTTTGGGTAGGCGAATGAAATAAGAAGAGAGAGAGATCAGTGGTAAAACTACAGATGCATTACAAGAACACGTCGGTGACGCGGTGAATTTCACAGCGGCAGGTTTTGCAGCGGCAATTTTCTCAAAAGGGGGTGAATGTAATGCAAAAATACGAAAGAAGATGCAAATTGAAGAGCAAAGTAAAAAAATTCAACAATGTATTACCTATTAAAGATGAATCGCATGACACAAGACCGAATTGAATGTGAATAATTATAAGGAAAAGCTTGGGGAGGTTCGTTAATGGTGGAAGTGTGGAGAAGAAATCGAAAAGAAGACAAATGAGGGCAAGACAGGTATTTATAAGGAGAAAAAATGGGGTCAAAAGTTAAAATTATCAAAATATCTGAGTCTATATGTGCAAATTAGGCGATAGGCATGGGCAGCGGTTGACTTCATCACCGCCCACGTCGCTTCAGTTCCCGTGCCTCGGAAAATGAATCGTCGACAGTTCAAAAGGCGTACACCACTGCTCGCCAATGTTCCCGCTTATAAATTTCGAAACTCAGTTGCTCGCATCCACCATAAAACATCACTTATCAACTATAGCTTGACCTTAGTTAGTTGATTTTCATCCTAACAAAATGTCATGCTAGAGGGCAATTGTTGATAGGCGAGCAGTCGAGCATGAGATTAAAACACTAAGAATAATAAAGAAGGTGATTAGGGCAAAATTCGAAGAAAGCGGCGAGCAGTTATATTTAAGATGAGAGATTTATGTAAAGACGAGCAGCCGGTCAAGGTGTCAAAACACCCCGATGAGCAGCTGGTCGAAGGCTAAGGAAAGATGAGCGAACAACTAAGAAGAAGGGTCTAAGCACCCATCACAAAGGCATACAGGCGAGCAGTAGAGCACCTCGAAGAACAACTAAAAATTCCACTAATTAGGCATTGTATTAGGAACAAACAAGTGTCATAACACTTGTCAATGTATAAAATACAATAGCTTGGGACTAAACAAGTGCCTAAACATTTGTCAAGATATAAATAAGAGTGGTTAGATGAGTGACACCTCCTACTTGCTTGTACCCCTATAGATATACCCTCATATGAAGGGAAAAATAAGTTCATTTATTCAAAACTTGTCCAAACTCTTGCAAATTAATTTCTTGATCCTTTCTTATGCAAATTCAGTATCTTAGACCTTGTTTGATGATCTTCATTAGCCAAAACAGTCACTAAATCATATACATTGATTAAAGGTCATCAACAAATATACTTTCCAAAATATTTCAATTCCCTCCTACAAAAATTTCACATATATCAATATTTTGCAAAAATAACTTCAAAAAATATTTAAGAAGAGAAATCGTTCAACCATGAAAAGAATGACTCTATGCCACCTTTAGATTACCTGCAATACAAAATGAAGAAACATAAAATTTAATCAGATTTCACCAATAACGTACACCTTATTCGGAAAAGAATAATAGTTGGATCAAAATTGTAGGCGTGTGGTGGGAGAATCTTCTTATTGAAAGAGAAAAAAATTATTAATGGTGGATTCTCAAAAAATACGAATGCAAAGATATAAATATGAATATACTTTAGAAACTTACAAATAATTTATGGATACGCGCGAAGGATCTTCAACTCAGCTTGATGCACATATAATTTTCTCTTAATGTGCATCTAATCATCTCCATGTGCATAATAAATTAGTTTACCTGCAAAAAAAAAGGATATAATCTATACAAAATATTATAGAAATAATCCAAACAAATGAACAAAAAATAAAATCATATTTCTTCACATAGTACACAACAAATGAGAAACTAAAGAGAAGAGATGAGAATTAGGGTTGAGAATTAGAATGAAAACTAAAGAGAGATTTGACATTTATGGAAAATACAAAATGAAATATATGGTTGAAATTAAAAGTGTAAAATATATGATGTAGATTAAGTCTTAATATGATTTAAAACATGTCTAAAATAACTTTTAAGGAGAATCCAGGATTTTGAAATGAAATGATTTGAGAGGTGTCACATCAGCCTAAGAATAAGGTGGTGCTGACACATCATCTTGGAGAGGTTTGGAAATATAGTATAATAAGATAGATGTTCTATTGTATTATCAATTCAAATTATTTGGCTAGACATATTATATAACTAACACTTTAACATGTCACCAAAATATATAATTATTTGTAAATTTAGTCTCCAATTTAAGGGGCAATTACATATTAGTTCAAAAAAATGACTATACTTACAAATTGGATCAAAGTATTTGCACAGACGTATAAAAATATTTGCACAGAAGCAGAAAAAATGTGTTTGTGCAAATTGTTTTGAATCTATTTATAATTAGAGTCACTTTTTGGAACTATTTTGTAATTTTCCCCCCATGAATTCAAACACAGATACAAATAAACAACACAAACCAAATTAAATAATAAAGATATCATTTTAATAAAAAAGTTTACAATTAAAAACACATAGTACATTTTATTAATCTGTTAAAAAAATATTAACAATAAATTAAACCCAAATCTATACTTACAGAATGTATAAGCCCCACAACTAAGCCCAAACCTATAATAGAATATTATACTTAGATGATTGTTCCGTGTATGACACAAAATTTTCGTAAATAATTGATTATACATTGACGTACTCTCATATGCACTAAGTGTAGGGTGCACTCATTTAACAATTAAGTTTGTTTATACTGGAAAGTGTAGACTTATTACACTAAAAAATATGGTTAGGTTACAATAAAAAGTATGGTTAGTGTAATTTAACCACACTTTTCAGTGTAATCAAATCATACTTTTCATTATAAACAATCTCAACTATTGATGGAGTGCATTATGCACCAAGTGCACAAGAGAATTACTCATATACATTATAATGCATAATATATACAATAATATAATAAATTTGTTCACCGTAAATGATATATTATGTAATAAATATATTCAAATATAATGCCATATGTTAAACATACATTTAAGTCAATATGATAACAATCTATTAAATTCGATTTAAGATTAAAAAATATTCAAATAATTAAAATTTGGTACAATGTGTTTTCTAGACAATAGAAATTCTTCAATTAATTATTAGATTTTTATAATTCAATTAATCATTTAATCGATAAAAAAATAAAATTATTTAATATATTTAATTCCATTTTATTTATTTTAACAAATTATGATTTTCTAAATTGAAAATCCTCAAATATAGTGAGACAATAAAAAAAGTTAATTATACATTAAAATTTGGAAAAATATATTTTTTTGTCCTTTAACTTTGGTTGACTTTAGTTTTCGTCCTGTTAACTTTGAAATATTGAATTTCATCCTATAACTTACAAAAAAATGTATTTTTTATTTTGGAACCCGTTACACCAGATAAATCTGATGTGACACCAATTTTTTGTAAGTTGTAAGATGAAATTCAAAATTTCATGTCAAATTTACCGGAAGAGTTACCTTGTATAGTAGATAACAAGACAAAAAATGTAAATTTTACAAGTTAATGGATAAAATTCAAAAATTAAAAGTTAATAGGATGAAAACCAAAGTTCAAGGATAAAAAAATGCATTTTTCATTAAAATTTCATATAATTAGAGTTTTAAATTTAATTGTTCAATTCAATTTAATTTCTTTTTATAGACTCAAGTTGTATATTATTGATATTTCAATTTTGTATATATTCATAGTTTAGCTTAACTGGTTAACATCATAAATTGTATTTTGTGGTCCAAGGTTTGAATCCATATGCATACATGTTTTTTTTTTAATTAGACTCTTTATTATATAAGACCACATAGATGACACATAAGTATAATGAATTGATATACAACATTTTCACAAGCATGTCACATAGGCAGAATCAACCATAAGACGACACATATATGAATGAATTGACATATAATATTTTTACAAGCATGTCACATGGGCAGAATTCACCATAAGACGGCACATATGCGGAATCCCCACATAAACTCAAAGGTATTATGTACTTCCTCCGTCTATTAAAAATGTATATTTGATTGGGCACATATTTAAAAAAAAAGATAAAATAAAAATATTGTGGGGTGCATTTATGAATAAAGTGATATTTGTGAGTATAAAAAATAAAATGATTGTTATTTTTTTTTTATTCTTTTGAAATGATAATAAAATGATTGTTAACATAAAAGAAATGAGTACACTTGTGGTGGATAAATAAATAAATAAGGTAAGTGAGTATAATTATTATGGGTGGAGAGCGTGATGCAATACACGCGTTGCCTTATTAGGTCATTCCAAAAAAATTGTCATGTTGCCTAAATTAGAAATAATAAATTTTATCTACACTTTTAAACACACACATAATAGTTTTAAAATAAATTATTTTGTACTTGATGTGACATAATATTCTTACTTTTTATATATTATATCAACTTTTTTAATAACCGTACAAAAAGTAACAAGACTAAGTGCACGTTTGGCTAAACTTATTTAAAATATCTTATAAGTTTTAACATCTTATAAATTGTTTTAAGAGCTTATAAGATGTAATTTTTAAGTAGCTTATAAGTTGTTAAAGTGTTTGGTTAATACAACTTATAAGATCTTTGAGAATTCATAATAAATATTTTTTAAATTTAGATTTTAATATAATTTTTTTTATGTTGAAGTAAAGATGGATGGGGGTGGGGGTGGTTCCAGAGTGGTATGGATGGTTGGGGGTGGAGGTTGTTGGAAAATAAGTTGGGAAATTCCAACTTATTTTTTTATAACTTAAAAGTTGTTAGGAGCTTATTTTATAATTTTATAAAATATTAAATATTTTATTGTCAAATGTTTATAAACTTTTAAACA
Source organism: Ballota nigra (assembly GCA_947034835.1). NCBI lineage: Eukaryota > Viridiplantae > Streptophyta > Magnoliopsida > Lamiales > Lamiaceae > Ballota > Ballota nigra. The sequence goes on from OX344730.1 coordinate 19,422,887, forward strand.
ACTTATAAACTGTTTTAAAAAACTTAGACATGCGATCAGATCCATTATCCAATTTAAGCCTTGGACTTGGGCTGGGCCCTGATCTGTTGCAATTGCCATATTACTATATCAGTGTAGTTCAAAAAGTTTTTCTTTTTTTGACGGAATTTTTTTTATGGCAAAAACTTGTATGAGACTGTCTTATGGCATGAGACCATACAAATTAACACCTACCCCTACCAAAGTGTTAATGAGTTAATGCCCTAGTTACATTTATTCTCATTGTCTCATGCTATGAGACGGTCTCATACAAGATCTACTCATTTCATAATACCTTTCAATTTGTAAAAAAAAAATAGGCACATAAATAAAATTAGTAAAATTAGACGGTGGGAGTATTTTATTAGGACAATAATTAATGGGTTTGGAGAGATCATTATCAAAGTCTTGGTCGTTGAAGAAAATATTTAGATCTCAAGGCCATGTTTGATGATGCTGATAAGTAAATAATGGTCAATCGCCGAAACTAGTCCCTTTAACCATTATGGTTTTCGTAGGTTGAATAAAAGGTTCGGCGATAATATCCTAAAGTACTGTTAAAAGTACTAGTATTATTTGAGTGCCAATTAATACGCACTACACCTTGCATGAATTTAATTGAATTATTATTTATTTTATAATTTCAATTAATAATATTAAAAAATATTATGATATTTCATTTATATGTACTAGAAATATATGGAATAATTAAAAGAATGACAAAAATTTGTATGAAATAATTTTACGATGAAACAATTTACAAACTAATACAAATTTTACATTCATCCTTTCTAAAATAAATTATAATAACTCTAATTATCGTTTGTTTATGCTTTGATAAATATTTAATTCAATTCAAATTAAGTTGTAAGAGAATCACTATTTAAATCGGTGTGGTTATGAGTTCGAACCACGGACAAAAAATGTTCACAAGCACCCTGAATCAAATAATAAAAAAAGAGTAGGTCTTGTATGAGACCGTCTCATAGCATGAGACAATGAATATAAAATTTATTTATGAATAAAGTAATTGTCTATGAAAAATATAAATATCATATTTTTCATAAATAATCACTTTATTCATAATTAAACATCACAATAACTTATACCTCATAATACTTTTCAACTTATTAAAAAAAATAACAGTGAAAGAAATAGGACTAATACAATTGGACGGAAGTAGTAATATTTACCAAGAAAAGAATTTTAATTAACACATAAACTTATAAGAAGGTATGAGACATAATATTTTTACAAAATTTTATAATACTTTTAAAGTTTTATTTTACTAAAATATTAACATCTTATTTATGAGAGTCGTAAGACTTGATCTCAAATTAACGAGTAGCCAACGAAAGTGAAGTGAGAGTGAAAAAGGGCGATGGGAGAGAGGGACGAGGATTGTTTGTTAGGCAGAGCATCTGGGCACGTGTTGGATGTTAATTAGAGGAGCAAATGTAGATGTGTGTTTAAATGATTGACAAAGTATAGAGTGAAAATAAATCAGAAGGGTATTAGTTATTTTCATTGAAAAGTATTAGTTGTATTTATCGAAGGGTATTACTGATTTACACTAAAGAGTCTTAGTTGTTCAATGAAAATGAATATTTTTCAGTGCAAACCAGTAATACTCTTCAGTAAAAACAACTAATACTCTTCAATGAAAACAACTAATATCCTTCAATGATTCATATATAAGTCAATTTCACTCTGTATTTTGAACTCTATATCTGATATTTTTATTAGGACATAACCTTTTTTTTCCCGGTTTAGGACACAACAAACTAATTATAGATATAACGGCACACACGTTTTCGTGTAATTTTTATGAATCTATATCTTTTGTAAATTAACTTATATTTCATTTAATAGTTCTCTTAATCTTTTGCAAATTGTGGTCAAGTAGTTGTCCCGTTAATTTTTTTTTTTTTTTTTGTTTATATAGAGGTGATTTGTGTGATTTAAATTTTCAAAAAGAAAAAAAAAACTAATTCAAATATCAAATATATATTGCATATTATAATACGATTAGTATGTTGTTGCATGTGGTTAATACTTACCCTCCGTATCAAAATAAATGTGTTCAAAAGATTTCATTACAAATTGAGAATCATAATTTTTTATCTAAAATTCGTATGAGGCAATACAAATGAATATTCATCCCTACCAAAGTGCAGATGAGTCAATGTCCTAGTTATACTCATTTTCATTATCTCATAATATAAGACGATTTCATACAAGACGATCTCATACAAGACCTAGGGATGACAATGGGACGGGTTTAAACTCGGACCCGCCACAAACCCGCCCCGTACGGGCCGGGTAAAAACCCGGTCAAATGGGTCGCGGGGCGGGTTTGGACTCGTTTGACCGACAAACCCTCCGAGTCTGGGACGGGTCCTGGTATTAGGCAGACCCGCCCCACATAAAATATATTACTCCCTCCGTCCCAAACGAATTTGCACACTTTCCTTTTTCGGACGTCCCAAACCAATTTACACACTACCTAAAAAGAAAACATCGATTTGCGTGCGCACTCACATAAATATACACATATTTACTCATATGCCACTACTTTATCATTTTTCTTAATTTGTGTGTCACCCAAGGGGTGCAAATTCCCTTGGGACAGAGTGAGTACAATTACTATGGGTCCGATTCAACACCGGGAACCAAATTCGAAGATTCTCCTATCCCCATGAATCTCTCGGGTTGCCTAGCAATCCTCCCACTACGACGGGGTTCCGATTGTGAAGATGTGACGTGTGGTACATCATCTTGTATACTTGGTATCGAGGTTTGACCTCTCAATTATTCTAAGGTAATTTCACTTTTAGGCTTCTGATTGTTCATATAGTCTTCCTCCAAGAATTTAAAGTGTGTACTAATCACGGTCTTTTGATCCTTGGGACTATAGAACATACACCCTTTCGTTCCCGCAGGGTATCCTATAAACAGCCTTAATTCCGAACGTGGATCCAACTTACCGGCTTCCTTGTCTAGCACGTATGCCGGACAACCCCAAATCCGCAAATGTCTTAGACTGGGCTTGCGCCCGGTCCACAATTCCATTGGGGTTTTAGGAATCGATTTGGATGGCACCAAGTTTAGAATGTAAGCCGCTGTTTCCAAGGCATTACCCCAAAACGACTTGGGTAAATCCGAATAACTCATCATGGATCTGACCATCTCTAAAAGAGTCCGGTTTCTTCGTTCCGCCACACCGTTCTGTTGAGGGGTTTCCGGTGCAGTTAACTGGGATACGATCCCTTCGTCCGATAAGTAGTTCAAGAATTCATCACTGAGGTATTCGCCTCCACGATCTGATCGTAGAAACTTGATACTCTTTTCCCTATGTTTCTTGGCTTCGGCCTTAAACTCTTTGAACTTATCAAAAGTTTCAGACTTGTGCCTCATAAGATAAATGTACCCATATCTCGAGTAATCGTCAATGAATGTGACGAAATACTCATACCCCATTCTCGCTTTGATCGTCATTGGACCACACACATCGGTATGAACGAGTTCTAACACTTCCGTGGCTCTATTCCCCTTGGCTCCAAATGCCCTCTTGGTCATCTTACCCTCTAAACAGGATTCACAAGTTGGAAACGGCTCGACTTGGAGTGATTTCAAGGATCCATCTTTTACCAATCTCTCTATCCACTTTAGATTAATATGACATAGTCTTAGATGCCATAGAAGTGTTTCGTTCATCTCCGAAGAACGTTTTCTTTTATTACTCGAAATGATCGACGTGTTATTAGATTCATTATTTGAGTGGTGTGCACACTTAATCGTATAGAGATTGTTTACCAACGTTCCATGACAGATAACATCATTCTTAAAAGAAACAGTAACAACTTTATTAAAAGTAACTGAATATCCATCAAAAAACAACTTAGAAACTGAAATTAAATTCTTCCTAAAGTTCGGAACGTATAAAACATCTCTTAAAATTAAAACTCTATCTTCAAAAGATAGGTGCACTACTCCCACTGCTTCGGCTGCCACTCTCGTAGCATCGCCCAAAGTGATTGTGATCTCATTCGTGCTAAGTCGCCGGGTTAGCTGGAACCCCTGAAGAGTGAAACAAATATGATCAGTTACCCCGGTATCCACTACCCAAACGTGGGCAGCATATACCGCAACATATGTTTCAACGACTAAAGCATGAGACTTACCTTTCTTTACCGCCTTCTTAGGCTTAGAACAGGTAGACCTCCAATGTCCTCTCTCCCCGCAATTGAAGCACTTACTCTTACCGAATATCTTCAAGTCGTACGGCTTGAATGTTCTTTCTTTGCCACCAAAAGTGAGTCTACTGGTTTGGTTCCGATCAACCACCTTCTTCTCAATCTTACCCTCCATTGGCCTAGATTTTGAGAAAAAGCTCTTGATCACCAAAGCCTCGTCCCTACTCCCTAAGTATGACTCTACCGTTATCAGGGCTTTGAGTAGGGTATCTAAAGTGAACTTGTGTTCAGATAACACGTATTCCCAAAAGAACCCATCAAAACTACTCGATAGCTTTAGGAGTATGGAATCGATTTGACTTTCTTCACTTTGTCCGGCACCAAGAAACTCGAGTTTCTCAAACTCACGCCTAAAATTGAGAACATGATCCCTTACAGGTGTTCCCTTCACCATTTCCTTCGTGAGCTTCTCACGAATGGTGAACAGATTCGCCATGGGGTTCTGATGTTGAAACATCTCTTCAAGGCTATTCATGATATCAACAGCCGCTTCACTGCCTTCATGAATGCGCTTCAAATCTTCAGACATAAATGTCAAGATGATGTGCTTCATGTGCTCATTGGAATGCTTCCAATCATCGAATATCGCCATTTCTCCATTACTTGACTTATCATTATGTTTCTTGGGTACGTCAACGCTAAATATCCAATAGTGTTCTTGCGCAGGAAGGACCATGTTCATATTACGTTTCCAATCAACATAGTTCTCACCAACAAGTTTATTATCTTTAAGTATACTAAACAGTGGATTAATAGGTTGCAACATGATGAACTGAGAATAAAACATACATTCATATCAATATCTAGAAAAATACGAAATTATCACATAATTCGATCACATCAATTATATTGAAACCTTAAAATAATATAATCATGCATCAGCCAACATCTCGAAATAATTTAAATGCGCCACGAGGGGTGGTCTATACATTTAAACACATTCAAGCGGATCACAAACTTTAAAAGTTACAAATCCTTAATTCAAAATTAATAGTTGGCTCCCACTTTGACCACATAGAAATTGACAGGGACTCCGAGGGGAGTAAGTTAATATCAATTTCCTATGCCTAAGTAATAACAATAATTAAATACAGGATTATTATTTCGCTTTGAGCAAGCCACTCGTGGTGAGGGTCAATACCGCCACTAGTAATAATCCACAATCATCCTTTCGGAATTTATTCATGTGAAATCCATTATTTTGGCCGATCCGAGGGGAAAATGTATTCCAAAAGAACTTCACAAATAAATAAATCATGGAGGCCAAATTAATCCAATTTTAATATCCGGAATAAAATTGCGATTAAATAAATATACTTAGTAATTTTCGAAAGTAAGGTTTTTCTTGGACAATTAAATTCATGCAAACACATATTAACAAATAATAATAAGTGCACGAAATAAAACATCCATCAAAACAAAATTAAACACATTGGAGCACTCAAATCCAATTGTCACGGTTTAATTTCTTCACGTCTTGATGTAAAAAATCGTCCTTGTTGCTTCTGTCGTTCGTCTCGACACGCTCCCACTCGAACAGCAACACTTCATCAAAAACAGCATCGTTTGGGGTTCGGGACGACGTTTAAAATCACACGAAAAAAAAAGGAACCGGAAAAAAAATTCCACGGCCCGAGATACAGCGCACGTCGGCCCATGGAGTGGGCCCGCGCGCCTCTCGGCCAAGCAGCCGAGGCACTGCGTGCCGGGCACCGAAGCGCCGCACGCGAGGTGCCGAGGTGCTGCAGGCGAGGCGCCGAGGCACTGCAGGCCGAGCGCCGAGGCGCTGCAGGCCGCACCCCGAGACGCGCGCGCGCTTGCGCGCCGCCGGCCACCCGTCGCGCGCGGGTCGTGCGCCTTGCACCCCGTGCGCCGGGTTTCGACGTTCGTTCTCGTTTTCTTCACCCCATGCACGATTTTACGTCCATGCATGCGCCACACACGCATGCGTTGTCTGGGTACGCCGTCTTTAATTCTTCGTTATCCGTCACGATCCGGTTACAATTTATTTTACAAAAAAAATAAATACTAGATCTAGACTAGTCTATTACAATGATCGAATCAAAATAAAACCAACTAATCTACTCGTGGATTTTCTCACGAGAAAAACGAATTCGAACGAATCGAATTAAAAACAATTAATTCACACGCATGAAAAATTAACAACATTAAAAACCATGACTATTTGATACCTGCAAAAAAGATCTAGCAATTCTACTATCCAATTTCAATTTAATGTTTAACAATTTAAATTCCAATTTAAAGATCAGAGCCCGAAACCGTGGCTCTGATACCAGTTGTTGGGAAAATAGGGGTGCCTGGAATCTATTCGGGATGAAATTTAAATACAAATTTAAATTCAATTATTACTAGCATGAATTAATCCTAATTAATTCAAATAATAATTCCAACAACAAATTTAACATCATGCATGTTGAATTAATTCACATATAATCTATGGCGGAATAAACAAGATAATATGTGATTAACGTACCTCTCGTAGAACTTGACCTTTGAATAAAACGGGACTAACACGTACGCGCTTTATCAACCCAAAAGCCTTCTCAAGTATTCCCTTTCACCTTATTCGATCACCGGTGGGAGATGCTATCGGACAATTTAAATAACTAAGGAAAAAGAAAAATATATATGCTCTTGATTTTTCCAACACATGGAATTATGTACTTGGGGATGAAATAATCATCCCCTATTTATAAAGAGTGATGGCCGAATTTTTTAGGGTTAATGGGCTTGGAGAAAATCTTTTCTTAGACTCTAAGAAATCTTGAATATATCTCATATATTATTTTCTCCATAATAAAATATTCCACAAAAATCTCACTCTCCTCACAAAGAGGCAATTTTCGAAAAACATAAGTAAAGATCCCAAGATTTGGATCTTCTTGAATATATGAGGTATTCTTGTATTCCAAGAATACATATCTTCCATAATATCTTTCCAAGAAAATCAACAAAATCTTCTCTTTCCTTGATCTCTTATTTTCGAAAATTAGAGGATAAAATCAGTATAATATTATCTTTTTATTTTAATCACCTTATCATTATTGGGCTACTTAATGGGCTACTTGAGGGGCCTTTAAGGAGAATTAAGATTGGACCTCCTAATGGACTTCTGAATTTCAATATTGAGCCCCAATATAATTCAATACATTAATATTAATTATTACCACTAATAAATTAATATTGCACTATCCATCTTAATCCATATTACGATAATATGGGCTCCCGGTTATTATTTCCCGCGTTTAAGATTATCAAGTCCATTAATTAATTAAGCTTCTGAATAGCTCTAAATTAATTAATATATTTCACCTTGGAGTAAAGACAGCTCAACATTATTATCCGTACCGAAGAAACTGATTCTTCACTTGCAAGATTTGGTACGATAAAACTTCTGAGCCCACCAAGGGGACTAATCATACGAGTCGTACTCGCACGCGTTTCTCCGTATTAAATCTTAGCAACTGTCGTATGATTAATATTACTGCCCAAGACACAAAGTTCGAAGTCACAATGATTCTCACCCAACATGAATCAAAGCAGTAACCATTAAGCACACACGGTCCTATTTAAGTGACGGAGATTAAGAAATCAACAACCACTGAGGTCTAATTCTTCACATGTCAGAACATAAGAATTTATCCTCGCTGTAGGTCCTCTTCAACACATACTAAATGTGCTAGTGCAATCTCTTAGTCAAGACAGACCAATCTGAGCCTTACACATCGACCTTTCACGGCGGATTGTTCAATTCCACCTAGGTCGTGAAAATGTACGTTTAGTTACAAGGAAACAGTTAATGTTGTCTTCCGTGATCGGGTATCACCACATTAACTACAATGTAACTAGTACCATATATTGAACGGTTTGCAATAGAAATTCAACATTCAATCATAACTATAGCAAATGTGATAAAAGAATTATTCTCATAAAACGAGTGTTTGATACACGAGTTATACAAAGTAAAAACATACTTTCACGTATAATTCCAACATTTATACGTAATCAAATTAAATTGAAGGCCGCGGCTAATAACACCCGAACTTTTACTCTTTAAACCCGATTTTTTTTTACTAAAATAGTCTAATTACATTAGACTATTATACCATTTACCACTTAAAATCTATTAAAACATAAAATTTAGTTTTTGCTCAATACATCCAATCCCAAATTTTTTTCTTCATCGTGACTTCTTTCCTCCCCCACCACAAACTCTTTCTTCTTCATTATTCACTCAACCACTTAAATCAATACTCATGCGAGATGTCATGGAGGAAGAACACACTTCGGAATATACATGTAATATAAGTTTTCTATGAGTTTATTGTTCTATATGGTATGTGTTATGGTATAAATTTATTTAGAGAAGAATATTTAGGGTTTAAAAGTTGTGTTGATCGAGTTATGTTTGCGGATTTAAGATTCAGGAATCCTGAAAATCACGCATGTTTGACAAACCAGAGTCGAACATTTATCATTATGTTTGGCCAGAGTTGGTCAAACGCAATGATATATGTTCGATCACTGTTGGCCAAACATTATGAATAAAGTTCAACCAATGTTGGCCAAACTTTTCTTCTTCCTGTGCGCTGCGTGAGTGTTTTCCTTCTGCGTGCGTGTGTTTGGGTGTGTGTTTTTTTTTTATTTGGGTGTGTGTGTTTATTGTAGGGTTTAAAATTTGGGTTTATAAAAATATTGAAATTTAAGTTGAGGAGTAAAATATACAATATTTTACGGATGTTTTGAGTAAAATTAAAATATAGGCTTAGGAGTGAAGAACAACATGTATAAAGAATAAAAGTGTTATTAGCCGCGACCTTCAATTAGCATTTTATAAAATTTAAAATATAATCCTTATCTGTAGACGAATGACAGAGGAGGGATGGTCGGGGGAAGGCCGGTTAAAATGGCTAATTAAGATTTAAGAGTAGCATGTTTCAAGATAAAAATAAAAATAAAAATTTAAGAGTAGTATAAATAATAGAGTGTGGATTAGTCAATTAGACGGCGTAACGAATATAAGCGGTGGGCGGTGGAGTGAGTAAGTACTTGTACCTTGCCACCTATGAGTTGTACTTGTGCCTCCTCATACTATGCCGTGTGTTTGCACCGCAGCAATAACTATTTCTTTTAAATTATGTGGAGTATTTATTTTGGATTTATGATAGCCCACCAAAACAAAAAATTACTCTCTTCCTCGTGAAGAAATTTGTACATCAAATTGTGCATATAAATTATATAATTTTTTTTTTTTTAAAAGTAAAATGATGACATATAGATAACTATATAAATACTTTTATAAGTATACATACAAATTAATGTTTTATTTTTTTTAGAGTGTGTATTATTTTAGTATGGAACTAATAAGCAAGTGTCCAAATTATTATAAAAACAGAGGTAGTATGTTGTTTTTATAGACTCCATACCTCTTTATTTTGTTTTCTCTTTTTTCTTTAAAAAGATTTGTATTTTTTTTCTCATACTCATATATAGCAATAAATTTACTAAGTCCTTTCTAATAATTTGTTTACAAACATTTATAAATTACATTTCATACGGCTAATAATCACATATATAAAAATATTTTTTTTATATCATTCTCTTAAATTTGATTAGAACACCTCAATCCAACTAGTTTTAACAATTTTCATATTAAAACTCATATTAAAACAAAATAAAGTATTTATTTTATATACAAATTTAGACATCTGTAAAAAAGGAGATCATAGAGGGAGAGGAAAAGGGGTGTAATATATATATTGTGTAAATTGCACTTATAGTCCCATAAGAATGATTCCATTGCAAAATGGTCCTTTTTGTGGTAGTTTTAGTCCCACACTAATTTCTCATCTAAAAACTAACGGTTGAAAGCGTGTGAGTGCTACTCGTCGTTAAGTTCCAAATTTTATGTTTTTAGATATAGAAAAATAGTTCTAAAATTCAAATATATAAATTAAAAATCTATGAGAAAAATATAGATTGAGATTTGAGAATAACTTCCTACTCCAAAATAGATTCATTCCTTAAAAAAATTGAGAAAAAAAGGGCACTGGAAAATCTTCCTTCGTCTACACCCAAAGACATCCAAAATGGAATCCAAATTTCATCCAAATCAAACCCAAGAAATCCGATCAAAATCACATCAGAAGTCAAAAAAACCGTACAAAAAGCCAGAATTTCATTATTCTGGAAAATATGCATCAAATCGCACCCTTTCATCCTCTTAAGTTTACGCAAAATCGTCGAATCGAATTGCGGACTTCCCTGAATTTGGCTCACCTAAAATGCACTAGTCGGACTTGATAATCGCGAAAAATTCTCCTGATAAATTGCGAAATTGGAGATTGAAATTTGATCCTAACGTTGAGACGAGACTAGAGTGGTTACAATTGTATTTTATGATCAGAATCAAATTTCATAGTGGCGAGTGAAGGTTCGCAGGGGGAGATATGAAACTTTTTTCTTCAGAAATTGGGGGTGGTTTGGTGGCAATGGTGTGGTGGTTGATGTGAGATGCGATGGGGTGGAGGCGGGTAGCGGCGGTGGTGGAGATTAATTGGTACGGGAGGGTCACTTTGGAGGAACAACAGAGTATTCTTTTTCATTATTTTCTTTGGCACACCCTCATATGCACTTGGTGCATGGTGCACTCACTCAATAGTTGAAGTTGTTTAAACTGAAAAGTGTAAGTTGATTACATTGAAAAATAATGTTAGATTACACTGAAAAGTTTACACTTATAACTGATTTTCAGTGTAAACTTTTAAGTGTAATCTAACCAAACTTTTCAGTGTAATCAAATCAGACTTTTCAGTGTAAACAGTGTCAACAGTTGAGTGAGTGGACCTTACACCAAGTGCACAAGAGAGTAACTCATTTTCTTTTATTAAGGATTGACTAAATAATTACTTGTTTGCAGATTTTTTTAGGGATTAAATATAGCATATTAATTTTTTTAAGATTTGTTATTATATGTATATTTAAATGTTTCAAGATTTAATATAAGTTTTTGTATGAATCCTTAATTTTATTTTCAAATTATATCCAAATTATATATATATATATATATATATATATATATATATATAATTTATCAAATTTCACATAAATTAATTATTCTTTGAATGTTTTGAATTTTTGTATATATTTTTATTTTTTATTTTAAAAGTCAACTTCAATTTGGTTGACTAACGGTTTCCATCCGAAAACTAACGGATGGTACTAAAGATGCAAAAAAAAAAGAATCAATTTTGCACATAAGTACCAAATGTGTTTTGGGTTAATTTTCTTGGGACCAAAAGTGCAATTAATCCTAAATATATTTAATAGGTGATTTTTTTTTTTATATCCAATAGATCATATATATACACTTAAATCTAGAATTTGATTTATATTGTACTTTGACAAAGTATAGAGTGAAACTGGTTTATACATGAACCGCTGAAGGGTATTAGTTGTTTTCACTGAAGAGTATTAGTTGTATTTACTAAAGAGTATTACTGATTTACACTAAAGAATTTTAGTTGTTCAGTGAAAATGAACTAAGACTCTTCAGTGTAAACCAGTAATACTCTTCAGTAAAAACAACTAATACTTTTCAATGAAAACAACTAATACCCTTCAGTTATTCATATATAAATCAATTTCACTCTATACATACTCTTGTACTTTTACATCACAATGTGAACGGCTGCACGCTATGTAGACGGGTGAAAGACGAATATATGTATATTGAAGCATAAAATAATTTTACAATCAACCAAGTATCTTTTACTCCCTGTCTCATATTGAATTATCCATTTGCCAAAAAAATATCTTCCACGCTAGATGGTTCATTTAAAAAATAATAATAAAGTAATTACACAATGTCCTCCTATCCTCCACCTAACATCTTAAAGATTATATCTCATGTTATTAATAATTATCACAAAATCATCTTGCTTTTGTCTCATTTTCATAAGTGACTAAAATACCATCAACCAAAAGTATTTTATCCCTTCAAATACTTAGAAATAAAAAACTCCTACATTAAAATTTATGTCAAAAGTTAATGAATAATTGAATATGAGACCGAGGGAGTAGTAATTAAAATTATTTTGAGTTAATGATTCAAACAAAAAAATATTTCTAGATAGATGGAGTTTGCAAACTCTATTCATAATTTAAAAATACTTTTGAAAAATTAAAATTGTGAGGGTACAACTTTTAAAACAAATGTTTCTATTCCTCTAGTTGTATTTGTAGACACCTCCTTAATGTCACATGCTCGTTTTCCAAGTTGGCTTAAAATTTCAATTTAATTCTATTAATCTAGTTAAAACTTCAGTCTTCTTGATATAATTTATTGATAGTCATAAAAATATTGAAAAATAGTATTAATCGAAGAAAAATTCATATAAATATATTTTTCTTACTAGAGTTAGTTTTAAAGTCTGGTTTTCTTTTAAATCAAAAATATTTTTTATTTAAAAAATCCAAGAATAAAAACTAGCAGATCATGTACAATAGTTGAAAATTCGACCAAATAAGGACTTAAAGGAAGACTCAGACAACTTGGCAAAACAATGACCTAAATCATTAGATTTTTATGGTAAAACAAAAACATGCGATCATTATGTTGTCGAAATTTAATTTTACAAGTCATTGGATTGGGAAAGTATTGTGCCTCTTAATTTTCCCTTTTTTTTTTTCATGCCTTGGTGATGGTAGAGTGGTTTTTTTAACGATTTCCAAGCATATTATATCCTTCACATGTGGAATTGATTAATTTAGAACGGTCAAAGAGAATTAGGTCTGTTCAGGCACTCACTCCCCCATACTTAAAAGGAGGGTTTGACCAAGCTTTTGTTAGCCCGCTTGAAAGCGGGTCTAAACGAACTGACCACTACAAAAAAATGGCTATTTAGAGAGGGAAATTAAAGAGGGAATTGTAGCCCTCGAGTTTAAAGAGGGTTTTCACGAGGAAATATATTTAACGAGTGAATTAACGACAAAAGAGTTTTGCTAGTCTTTGAAGAGGGATCTGACGAGGGAAAAAAGGCCCCACAAAATGTCACGAGGGTTCAGACGAGGGCACAAACCCTATGCAAGGTCACGAGGGTTTTTTCCCTCGGCTGTGTCTGACACATGTACAGACACGAGGGAACAAGGACGCTCGACAATGTCACGAGGGAAATTTCCCTCGTTTGACTTCGGATTCCTTCTCACGAGGGTTTAATTCCCTCGTCCAATTTGAATTGCCTGAATCGGTGCATGCAGGCTTTGACCTGTAGGTGGGGCCAACAGAATCTAACTTTGTCGAGGGAGTTTCCCTCATCAAAACCCTCGCCCAAGCCAACATTAATTCCAACATCTACCTCCATTTGAGCCTTGCACTCGAAATTATTGCAGCTGCGGGGTGAAGAAGAAGCACCACCGCAAGGCTACCACCATCGCCGCATCGAGCAGGAACTCCGGCAAATCTACCACTCCATACTCAGATTTTTGCTCTACGCGTTCACGTGAAGATTTCTACGGTAAAAAAAAATCGTTTTAATCGATTAATTATTTATTTATTTGTATATACATGCATGTATGCGTTTTGCTAGTATAAAAATGAGGTTAAAAAGTTGTTTAATTATTTAGTATTAGTTGTTTAATGTATAGTATAATAGCTAATTATTGATTTTTTTTTAATTAACATGTGATAATTAATTAATTAATTTGCATATAATTAATTAAGCTAAGTATATGCATGCTAGCTAGCTTCATACGTATATATATTAATTGATATGTATATATATATTTAATTGTTAATTTAGTTGCTAATTAATTTTTTAATGTGCGTATATATTTATGTATGTAATATTATTCATGATGTATTCATGGATAAAGTTGAAGGAGGGGTTATTGATATTGTTTGTTGTAGAATATGTGCGTTCCGACTTGATTAATTATAATTAAGTCGAAAATGGATGCACGTATGAATTTTGATTAGCTGGGGAATACAAAAAAACTAAACGAAACTCTGTCGAAATTTTTAGAAAATATTAATTAATTAATTATAATGTAATAATAAATTAATAGTAGAATACAAATTATTAATTGTAGGGTTTAATTCATTAATATGAAACAGATTGATATGAATTATTCAAACCGTTTACGTTGGATGTATGGTCCAAGATCGGTTAAGGCCAATTCTACGAGAGGTACATAAGTCACATAACTTCTTAGTTTATTCCGTCATAGATTTTATGTGAATTAGTTCAACATGCATGATGATAAAATTGTTGTTGGAATTATTATTTGAATTAATTAGGATTAATTCATGCTAGTAATAATTGAATTTAAATTCGTATTTAAATTTCATCCCGAATAGATTCCGGGCACCCCTATTTTCCCAACAATTGGTATCAGAGCCACGGTTTCGGGCTCTGATCTTTAAATTAGAATTTAAATTGTTAGACATTAAATTGAAATTGGATACTAGAATTGCTAGATCTTTTTTGCAGGTATCCAATTGTCATGGTTTTAATGTTTATTTTTTTTCATGCGTGTGAATTAATTATTTTTAATTCGATTCGTTCGAATTCATTTTTCTCGTGAGAAAATCCACGAGTAGATTAGTTGTTTTTATTTTGATTTGATCATTGTAATAGACTAGTCTAGATCTAGTTTTTGTTTTATGTAAAGAAATTGTAACCGGATCGAGACGAAGAACGAAGAATTAAAGACGGCGTACCCGGACGACGCATGCATGCGTGGCGCATGCATGGACGTAAAATCATGCATGGGGTGAAAAACAAGAACGAACGATGAAACCCGGTGCACGGAGTGCGCGAGGCGCACGACGCCGTGCACGACAGGCGAGCCGAGGTGCATGAGCGCGTGCATGAGGCACCGCCTCTCGGCGCTTGGCGATCGGGCCGAGAGGCACGCAGCCCACCCCGTGGGCCGACGCGCGCCGTATCTCGGGCCATGAAATTTTTTATTTCCGTTCTCGTTTTTTGTGTGATTTTAAACATCGTCCCGAACCCCAAACGAAGTTGTTTTTGATGAAGTGTTGTTGTTCGATTGGGAGCATGTCGAGACGAATGATGGAAAGCAACAAGGACGATATTTCACATCAAGACGTGAAGAAATTAAACCGTGACAATTGGATTTGAGTGCTCCAATGTGTTTAATTTTGTTTTGATGGATGTTTAATTTCGTGCGCTTATTATTATTTGTTAATACTCCCTCCGTCCCGGTCTAAGCGTCCCATTTCTTTTGGTTGAATGGTTTAAGAAAGTGTATTTATTTATTAATATATGGTGGAAAAGTAATGAATAGTATTGAAAAGTAATGAATAAATTTTTTTTTTATCGGTAAATGTTAGTTGTTAGTAGTTAGATTAGTTCACCAAGTCTCCATACACTCCCAGAAATCTCCAAGCCTGCCTTATAACTCCCATAATTCGTTCCCAAATGGAATCGAACCCGGGTCACTCACTAGAGTGAGGAACCCGGTGACCAGGTGGGCTAAGCCACCTGGTTTGAAAAGTAATGAATAGTGTAAAGTAGTGAATAGTGTTGAAAAGTGGATTGAATGAGTGACATTTTTTGTAATATTGTGTGAATTTGAAGGTTAAAGTTTATATGTAGTAGAGTGTTGCTTTTTCCATTTATGGAATGAGACACTTAGTGTGGGACAACCAAAAAAGGAAAGTGGGACACTTAGAGTGTGACGGAGGGAGTATGTGTTTGCATGATTTTTATTGTCCAAGAAAAACCTTACTTTCGAAAATTACTAAGTATGTTTATTTAATCGCAATTTTTTTCCGGATATTAAAATTGAATTAATTTGGCCTCCATAATTTATTTATTTTTGAAGTTCTTTTGGAATACATTTCCCCCTCGGATCGGCCAAAAGGACAAATTTCACATGAATAAATTCCGAAAGGATGATTGTGGATTATTACTAGTGGCGGTATTGACCCTCACCACGAGTGGCTTGCTCAAAGCGAAATAATAATTCTGTATTTAATTATGGTTATTACTTAGGCATAAGAAATTGATATTAACTTACTCCCCTCGGAGTCCCTGTCAATTTTTATGTGGTCAGAGTGAGAGCCAACTATTAATTTTGAATTAAGGATTTGTAATTTTTAAATTTGTGATCCGCTTGAATGTGTTTAAATGTATAGACCACCCCTCGTGGTGCATTTAAATTGTTTCGAGATGTTGGCTGATGCATGATTATATTGTTTTAAGGTTTCAATATAATTGATGTGATCAAATTATGTGATAATTTCGTATTTTTCTAGATATTAATATGAATGTATGTTTTATTCTCATTTCATCATGTCGCAACCTTTTAATCCACTGTTTAATATACTTAAAGTTAATAAACTTTTTGGAGAGAATTATATCGATTGGAAATGTAATTTAAATTTTGTCCCTACTGCACAAAAATACAATTGGGTTATTCATGTTAATATATCCGGTAAGCCTAATGATAAGTCAAGCAATGGGAAAAGGCAGTTTATGATTGGAAGCGTGACAATGAACACATGAAGTGCATCATCTTGACATCTCTGTCTGAGGATTTGAGGCGCATTCATGAGGACATTGTATCCGCTGTCGAAATCATGGAAAGCCTTGAAGGGATGTTTTCACATCAGAAACCCATGACTAATCAGTTCACCTAACATGACTCGGTCAAGTTGGAAATGGTGAAGGGAACGCCCGTGAGAGATTATGTTCTCGAGATTATGGCATACCTTAACAAGTTGGAAGTACTTGGTGCGGATTTTGATGTCCCTTCTAAGGTCGATTTCATACTTCATTCTCTTCCGAAAAGTTTTGAGCAGTTTCAACTGAACTGTCAGATGAATGAACGGAAAAGTCGTTTACCCGAGCTCTCGCAAGCTTTGGTTTCGGTGGAGATGATAATGGAGCACCAGTCTAGTGTTATGGTGGCTAATGGTCCATCTACCTCTTTTGGTCCCAAGGGAGGGAAAAAGAGGAAGAGAACCAAAGGCCGGATCCAAGCAAATCCAATTGTTGCGAAAGGCAAAGCCAAGGCTAGTATCGAAGTGAAAGTATTTTAACTGTGGTAAGAGAGGACATTGGAGGTCAGCATATTCCAAGCCTAAGAGACTAGGAAAGTTAGGTAATTCACATGCCTTAGTCGTCGAAACTTGTGAAGTGACGTATGTTGTCCATTAGTGGATAGTGGATACGAGAGCCGCTGATTACATTTGTTTCATTTAGCATGGGTTCAAGCTAACCCGACGACTTAGCGGAGGTGAGATCCCCATCACACCGGGCAATGCTACGAGGAGTGGCAGCTGAAGCAGTGGGAGAAATGCGCCTATCTTATGAAGATAGAGTTATGGTCTTGAGAGACGTTCTCCATGTTCCTAGTTTAGAAAGAACTCAACCTTCAGTTTCTAAAGTGTTTTGAATAGATACTCAGTTTCTTTTAATAAGGATGTTATTATTTCTTGAAACAATGAGTTTATCTGTTCCGGAACATTGTTGGATGATCTTTATACCATTAATTGGGCACACCACTCATAAATTGAATCTAATAACACATCGACTATTTCGAGTTATAAAAGGAAGTGTTCTTTCTGATATGAACGAAACACTTCTATGGCATCTTAGATTAGGCCATATTAATCTAATGCGAATACAAAACCAAATCTTGCAAGTGAAGAATTAGTTTCTTCGGTACGGATAATAATGTTGAGCTGTCTTTACTCTAAGATGAAATATATAAATTAATTTAGAGCTATTCAGAAGCTTAATTAATTAATGGACTTGAAAATCTTAAACGCGGGAAATAATAACCGGGAGCCCATATTATCGTAATATGGATTAAGATGGATAGTGCAATATTAATTTATTAGTGGTACTAATTAATATTAATGGGCTGAATTATATTGGGGCTCAATATTGAAATTCAGAAGTCCATTAGGAGGTCCAATCTTAATTCTCCTTAAAGGCCCCTCAAGTAGTCCATTAAGTAACCCAATAATGATAAGGTGATTAAAATAAAAAGAAAATATAATGCTGATTTTTCAAGTATAATTTTCGAAAATTGCTTATTTGGAGTAAGAAAAGATCTTGTTGATTTTCTTGAAAAGATATTATGGAAGATAAGTATTCTTGGAATACAAGATTATCTCATATATTCAAGAAGATCCAAATCTTGGATTCTCTTCTTAAAATTTTGAAAATTACAAGCTTATAAGGTGAGTGAGATTTTTGTGGAATATTTTATTATGGAGAAAAGAATATATGAGATATATTCAAGATTTCTTAGAGACTAAGAAAAGATTTTCTCCAGGCCCATAAAGCCTACAATTTTCGGCCACTCCATCTTCTAAATAGGGGGTGATTATTTCATCCCCAAGTACATAATTCCATGTGTTGGAAAAATCAAGAGCATATATATTTTTTCTTTTTTCCTTAGTTATTTAAATTACGTGAAAGTACTTCCCACCGGTGATCAAGTAAGGCGAAAGGGAAATACTTGAGAAGGTGTTTGGGTTGATAAAGCGCGTTCGTGATTGTCCCGTTTTATTCAAAGGCCAATTCTATGAGAGGTACGTAAGTCACATAACTTCTTAATTTATTCCGCCATATATTTTATGTGAATTAGTTCAACATGCATGATGATAAAATTGTTGTTGGAATTATTATTTGAATTAATTAGGATTAATTCATGCTAGTAATAATTGAATTTAAATTTCATCCCGAATAGATTCCGGGCACCCCTATTTTCCCAACACATGCGTCGGCTTCTTATGGGCCGGTTGATGAGACAGTAGGATCTAGCTCGTACCACGATATGATCACGGACTTAACTTTCGGTCCCCACTTTGGAAATGTGGATAACGAGTCGACTGTTGAGGAACCCCCTAATCAGTATGCTGCACAGGTTTATGATATGCTTCGTGCAGCGGATCAAGATTTGTATCCTGACTGTGAATCACACTCGCAACTGTCATTCAATGCCCGTATGCTAAACATTAAAACTGAAAACAGACTATCTGAAAGGGGTTATAATTAAATTGTTGACTTGGTTCGTGAGATTTGTCCTCCGGATAATTTGGTGCCCAGAAAGTTTTCCGATAACAAACAGTTGATGGGTGAGATGGGGCTTCTTGTGGAGAGGATCGACTGTTGTGCAGGGAATTGTATGTTATATTGGGGTGCTGATGCTCACAACAAAGTTCTAGATGGGGGTTGGAAAAAGAAGATCATTTTCTGGGATTTGCCGTACTGGAGTACGCTGTTGATCCGACACAATTTGGATGTGATGCACATCGAAAAAAATGTGTTTGATAATCTCTTCTACACGGTGATGAATGTGGAAGGGAAAACGAAGGACACAAATAAATCTAGGGATGAGCTCAATGAATACTGTCGTCGACCCTCGTTGCAGAGATGTCCAGATACAGGAAAGTACCCCAAAGCTGCTTATTTACTTGATAAGAGACAGAGAGATATTGTTTGCAAGTGGGTAGATGAGTTGAAATTCCCTAATGATTATGTGTCCAACATGTCTCGTTGCGTAGATTGGAGCAAATTGAAGATGTTTGGGATGAAGAGTCATGATTGTCACGTGTTTATGCAGAGACTGCTTCCAATTGCTTTCCGTGAATTACTGCCAGCCAACATTTGGAAAGCTACCACTGAAGTTTGTTTTTCAAGGAGTTAACATCTAGGACCATTACAGTGGAAAACATGACTAGGTTGGACCATGATATCCCAGACATCTTGTGCAAGTTGGAACGAGTATTTCCACCCAGCTTCTTTAATTCAATGGAGCATCTACCTGTCCATCTTGCATATGAGGCAAAGATCGCTGGTCCAGTACAATACAGATGGATGTACCCATTTGAGAGGTAATCTATTAATTTACCTGTTTATTTTTAATATAATCTCGTTCGACCATTACAGTAGCTCATCCGTGGACCTTGAATTAGGTATCTTCACAATTTAAAGTTAAGTGTGGGTAACAAGGCACATGTGGAAGCTTCAATTGCAAATGCTTATTTAACAAAAGAAGCATCAATGTTTTGTTCCCATTATTTTGAGGACCATGTGCTGATGAGGTGACACAATGTACCTCGCAATTTCAGCGGTCGTGAAGTACCCGAAGCAGTTGAAGGTAATCTTTCGATATTTGTGCCTCCTGGTACACATCTTGAAAAGAAGGGTAAAAGATGGATTGTAGACTTAGAGAAGCAAGTTGCTCACACGTACGTGTTACTAAACTGCAATCAGGTGCAATCGTATATTGCGTAAGTTAACTTACCTCTTTGTGGAAACTTAAGTTGTTATTGATCTTCTAATTTGTGCCTCAATCATATGTAGTGTGTTTTTCGAGCAATTATTGCTTGTTCAACCGAATCTATAAGGTGCTGAAAAAGACGATGTGCTTCAAATGGAATTTGCATCATGGTTTGAACAACTTGTAAGTGATATGTATAAGTAACTTGTTATTATTAATTTTTATTTATAATGGAATATATCGTAAAATTTTAAAATATAGGTGGAGAGAAATCGTATTCAGGATCAGTTTATACGTGCTCTCACGGGCGGTCCTAGCAGTACTGTCACCACGTACCCTGGGTATTATGTGAATGGTTTCAAATTTCACACACGAGATTATGGTGCCTCTAAAGCAACCATGAACAATGGAGTTTGCATTAAATGAACAAACTATGATTCCAATGAAAATGATTTCTATGGGATACTCAAGGAAGTAGTGGTTTTGAAATACCCTGGACTTACTGAAAAAAAAATTGTTCTGTTCAAATGTCAGTGGTTTGATCCTACTGTGCCGAGGGGAACAAGAATACATCCTGAGTATAAACTTGTGGACATTAATCCAAGAGGACGATATGGTCGTTATGATCCATTCGTGCTTGCAAGTCAAGCTACTCAGGTTTACTATTGCAAGTATCCCGATGCATCTGTCCAACCGGGTCGAGAGTGGTGGGCAGTTTGCACTACCAAGACGCGATCCTTAGTGGAAGTCGATAGAAAGAGTGAATCAGAGCTTCCCCCATTTCAAGAGGACGATATAATATCTCATATGAATGTGCAAATAGATGATGATCTTGTCATTTTGACTGATTTTGACGCTGCACTAATTGAGGTAGAGAATGAAGAAGAGGAAGAAGGTGAAGAAGATGTTGAAAATGATGAAGAAGATGATGAAAATGATGAAGAAGGTGAAGAAGATTGATGAATTGATGAATTGATATTGTTATATATTGTGTACGCTTGATGTATTGATGTGTTTGCTTATTTTAATTAATTGATGGATTCTATATTTGTTGTGTTTGTTTATTTTAATTGATATATCGATGTAAAATACTTGGGTAATTAAAAAGCTGTTCATCCAGAGGTCTAGAGAACGATTCATGGATCTCCTCAGTCTTTGGAAGAGGATTCATCAAGATGAAGGAAAAAACCTACCGTGGGAGCCGACATTCTGGACCGCACTACTCGAGTACTGGCAATTGCTCGAAGTCATTAGAAAAAGCAATCAGTGTAGGGTAAACCGCTTATCTGCGGCCGGAGGAAGAGGCCCCTCAAAACACAAAGGAGGGGCAAAAGGAGATGCACAATGGACTGAGGAATACGTAAGTAATTAATCCTGCACTACAACATAGGGAGATTTTAATTACTTGATTATACATAACTCGAATTTTTTGGAATACAGGAGGAGAAATATAACCGGCTCCCAACTGAATGGAAAATTGTGCAACATTTCCACAACTGTGGGGAAGTGGAGTACACATATGAGGGAATTGCTGAAATAATTATAAGTGTTTT